>CM068715.1:18351650-20751650 GCA_035079005.1 Fraxinus americana | reverse complement strand
TTTCTTGGACTTCCACGAGATCAATGAATCATCAAGGAAAATCCAGTAACTAGTTACTGATCTTCGAGAATCAGGGCAAGCTGCCTAATCAGAGTCGTAGAAGGCTCGAAGAATCAATGAAGATGAAGAAGAAAATAAAATACCTTGCCCTGGAGCAAGCTTCAGATACTTGATTACCTTATGGACTGCATCAAGATGTGTATAAGTAGGTATTTCCATGTACTGACTGAGGTTCTGAATGGTATAACATATATCAGGTGTAGTTAGTGATAGATACATCAATTTTCCAATTAATTTTCTATAAATTGTTGCATCAGGCAGAGTTTTTCCTGTATTCTTTCCCAGCTTTAGGTTCTGATCCATAGGTAGCTTAGCTTTAAGCATCCCTGCATTAGCCAATAAATCCAGGGTATACTTGCATTGGGATATCACAATTTTTCTACTGGATCTTGTAACTTCCAGTCCTAGAAAATACTTTTAAGTCCCCTAGTGCTCTGATTTTGAACTTGCTACTGAGGAACTTTTGAATTGTGCTCATCTGTTCCAAATTGGATCTAGCCACTACGATGTTATCTATATAGACGAGCAAGGCTATAAATGAGTGATTTGTGGCCATAATGAAAATGATGTAGTCAGCCTTTGATTGAGAGAACCCAAACTCTATAAGTGCTACAAAGAATGTAGCATACCACTGTCTTGAGGCTTGCTTCAGGCCATAGATACTTCTCAACAGCTTGCAAACTTGGTTGGAGGTTCCTTTTGTATAACCTGGGGGTTTTTCACATGTAAACTTCTTCATGTAGAGTCCTATGTAAGAAGGCATTACTTACATCAAATTGCTTCAAATGCCAATTTCGGACTGCCGTTATTCCCAGCAAACATTGAACTATCACGAGCTTTGCGATATGTGCGAAGGTTTCCTTGTAATCTATTCCTTCCCTTTGATTGTACCCTTTGGCCACAAGCCTTATTTTGTGCCTTTTTATGCTCCCATCTGAATTGTACTTTAGCTTGTACACCCATCTACATCCAATAGTTGCCTTTCTTGGTGGGAGATTAGTGAGGATCTAGGTCTTATTTAACTCAAAGACCTCTATCTTTGAATTCATTGCTTTGCACTAATTAGGATTGTTCACAGCTTGATGATAGATGTTAGGTTCAAAGTGAGTGCAAATGGATGTTGAGAAAACCTTGAACTGAGGTGACAATTTATGATAGGAAATTGTATTAGATAGTGGAAAAACCTTACCTACAGAGACTGAAGACCATGTCTTGAGGGAAGATTGTGATTGTTGACTTGATGTAGCCTGGTGACAGTGGAAATCCTGTAAGTATTGTGGTGCTTTTTTGGCTCTTGTAGATTTTCGAATGTTAGATGAAGTGTTAGGTGATGTTTGAGGATGATCATCATCGTCAGGTCCAGGGTTATTAGAAATGGTTTGATCAGGTTGAGGCTAGGTAAATCAAGCACTTCATCAGATGTTGGTTCATGAGTGTAATTGATAATGGCAGGGAGTGGTTTGGTAAATACAAACTACGTATTATCAACAAGTTTTCAGACGTTTTGTAAGGAAAATGAGCTTCATGAAATGTAACATCTTTAGAGATAAATATGGCTTTTGTCTGTAGATCTATCACTTTGTATCCTTTCACCCCAAAGGGATACCCCAGAAGACACATTGGTGACCCCTAGGATTCAATTTTCTTCTACCATGTGTTAACGTGGAAGCGAAACAGAGACATCCAAAGATTCTAATATGGGAATATACAGGTATACATTTGAACAAGATTTCAGAAGGCGATCTGTTTTGCAATAATGGCGTAAGGACTCTATTTATCATATATGTGGCAGTAAGTATGAATTCATTCCAATAAAATAGTGACAATCCTGATTGATATTTCAAGGCTCTTGCAACATTTAATAAATGTTGATGTTTCCTTTCAACTATGCCATTTTGTTGAGGAGTCTCAACACAACTTTTGTGATGAATAATTTCTTTTTGATTGTAAAACTTAGTTAGCTTAAATTCAGGTCCATTGTCACTTCTCAATGTTTTAATTGAAGTTTGAAATTGATTTTCCACCATTTGAATAAAAGCCTTAATTGAATGACAAACATTAGATTTTCTTTTAAGTAAATATACCCAAGTAGCTCTTGAAAAATCATCTACCACTGAAAAAAGGTACTTAGATCCATTGTGAGATGTTGTTGAGCAAGGACGCCAGATATCACAATGGATCACATAAAAAATTTACTTAGTTTTGTGTGCACTTATAGGGAAATGGTTATTGTGTTGTTTTACCAATGGACAGACAATACAAGAAAATTTATTATCATTTTTGAAATGGGAAATAACGGAATCATCAGTGAGAAGTTTCATTCTGAAATCAGATAGGTGTCCTAATTGATAATGCCATAGGTGTGGCTGAACATCAGATTTAGTAATGGAAGCAGCTGTAGAATGTTGTCTGAGATTAAGAGTTGATAGTTTGGTTACTAAGGCTATGGATGAAACATTGTGCAGTATTAGGCGATACAATCCATTCCTGGCTTTACCCTTTCCAATCATCCTCCAAGATAAAAGGTCTTGTACAAAGCAAGTATCAGCCATAAATATCAAGCAATAAAGAATTTGCTGTGTTAATTTTTGGCAGATAGCAAGTTGAAATGGAAATTAGGAACATATAATACGTCCTTCGTAAGTATAGAGTCTGTAACTTGTACTTCTCCAGAGTATGTAGCTGGAACCACTTCTCCAGTAGGTAATTTAACTGAGAGAGTGGCCCTTGCTTTGGTGGAGTTAAATAGGGTGGCATCACAGATCATATGATATGTTGTTCCAGTATCAATGATCCATGGAATACCAGTTAAATGCTGAGAGGATGTGGGTGCAACAAATAAACAAGTGGTTTTATCAGATAAGTTAGTTTATGGATTAGGTTTTGAGTAATCGATGGTCTTCACATGATTGACAAAATGGTTGGTCTGTAGATTATCCTTGGATCGAAGTAAAGCAATGAATTCTTGATATTCTTCCTTAGTTAAAGAGACTGGCCTATCATTGTCTTCTTCCATCACACTGGTTTGATTCGCAAAACTCACATCTCTCATCTGGCCTTTGTACAACTTATGATTTGAGGGATAACCATGTAACTTAAAACATTTCTCCATGGTGTGTCCTATCATATTATAGTGTGTGCAGATATGAGGCTCAGCGTTCCCAACTTTAAAGCATTTATCCAATTTATGACCTGGAATTTTACAATGTGTGCAATATGTTCCGTCCTTTTTGCCAGTAAAATTCGATTTCCCATATGTAGTGATTCTGTTATTTCCATAGCCTTTTCTAGTTGCCATGGCAATAGATTCATTGTTCACACAGTAGTGGTGATTTTCTTTTGCCTTTCATGTTATTGTATGTAGGAAAACACCTTGTTTACTGGTGGTAGATGATCTAGCATCATCACGTGAGCCCTTATGTTATCATAGATCTCATTTAGCCCCATTAGGAACTTAATCACACAATCACGCTGGTGTCTGTCTACTAGCACCTTCAATTGCCCACAACTACACTCAGGAATGGGATCATAAACTGATAATTCATCCCAAATAGCTTTCAGTTTGCTATAGTAAATACTCACAAAATCTCATTCTTGTTCCAGATCAGCCAATGCCTTTTTTAATTCATATATCCTAGGTCCATTTTGCTGGGTAAAATGATCCTTAAGTTCTGCCCACACTTCACTTGCGTCATTGATGAATGCGACACTGGATCGAAGGGAGGGAGATAAGCATTCTGGATCCATGACACCACCATGTCATTACATCTCTCCCAAGAGTCAAAGGAGGTGCTTCCTGGTTCTGGTTTAGACAATACTCCATTGATAAACCCAAGCTTTTTTTTAGATCTGAGAGCTCACTGGAGTGCCCTCGACCAGGTAAGATAGTTTTCTGTAGTTAATAATTTTGCCATCAGAACAGCTCCTGGGTTGTCTGAGTTCTCCAACTTGTAATGGTCAGAAAGTTTAGGAGTCTGGACGGCAGTAGTGTTTTCATTGGTAGCAGAATTCATCTCAACAATAGTTGTCATGACTTTGATACCATGTAAGATTTTGTAGGTGAATGTAAATTATAAAAGAGATTTTTGTAGGTGAATGTAAATTATAAAAGACAAGATAATGAAGAAGATGAAGAACCGATTAATTGATTGAATCAGTGAATTCAACTTAATTATAATCATCAGCACCAGTACAAATATATAGAAGGAAGAAAGGGGTAAAATAGTAAAAGAGTTATCCGAACAAACTAGCAGAAGGAATCTAATTGCACCTAACCATATGCACAGCTCACGAGTGAGCTGATAGGTGTGGCTCCTTATGGAATATTTACAATCCCAACTGATATGCTTATTCAACTATATATCCTATCATATAAGCAAACAAGGTTGACAAGCTATTTACATTATAGGTTCCAACAAAGTAGAATAATAGCTGTTCTATCTAGCGTCAACATCTCGACAACCTGAGACCAAAGATCGTAGCTGGTGTCATCCAAATTTATACTGATTGGTGGAGCAACAGTATCGATGGTCGATATAGACTCACCAGAGGGAGGTGGAGATTCACCAATCAAGACTTTAGTCATTTTCGTGGTCAATTCGTTCAAGAGAGAGGTAGGTATGGACTCACTGGAAGGAGGTAGAGATTTACCAGGCTGAGATTCTGTATCGGCTATGGAGGAAGGCAAGATGGGTCAAAGGGTTGTGATTATCAGAGAGAAGATCAAAATGCTCTAATACCATGACATTTTTTGGTAAGAAAAGATTTTATATATATATTGATATTTTTTCTTTACAAGTATGAATGAATATATAAAGTAGCAGCATTATCTATATTTGGCTATACATACATCACGCCTAAATGAGTTGGATTGAAAACCAGCCCTATAATTGAGGGATTTCTATCCCAAACTTCATCCTATGATTATCATAACCCAACCCACATCAGCATTATATTTTTTTGGCTTCCCCAAAAGGTTAAAACAAAAAAATTGATTAAAGAAAAAGAATATAACATTTGCATCAATTCCGATTCATATTATGGCATACAGACTCACAAACTTCAATTTTTGGTAGCAAGGAGGTGTTTCAAGTTGAAACTTTCCAAAAGAAATGACGAAGTACTCTAAAAGTTCTTCTTTGACACGAAAAGTGAAAAAAAAAAAAGATTGGGGACTCAAAAGAGTTATACTAGAAGTACTTTTTCTGTTTCCATCAGAAACGTTTTCTTTGATATGAAAAGTGAAGTTTGGGACCCATAAGAAAAGAAAAGAATGGGGACCTAAGTGCTAATGATACCCAAAGGATACAGATAATGGCTACGATTTTCCCAAAATAAAAATGCACTCAAATTAAAGAAAGTTTGATATCGGAGAATATTTGTTTTTTCAGTTTTCAACTGATTTTAATATAGATGAGTTCCTTGTCGTTTTCTATATTTCCTTTTCCCAATCAATTACCTAAAGAGGGATGCAGAAAGTTAGGAACAACCCTGCTACCCAAATATCAGATATAGACCTGCACAAATGGGAATCCATTTCCATAATCACCCCACCCCACCCAAAAAAGGAAAGAAAGAAAGGCCATAAGAACAAAATCCAAAGCACGGCTGCATAGGCCTCATTCATGTCTTTATAACACAGTACAATATATTTCCAGAGTGAGATTACAGTCATAGGCTATTGTGATTTTATCAAGGGAATATAAAAAAAATGGACGTTGAATACAGTTGCAAATATGTATTTTTTCCCTCTCCTATATGGTGCCAATGACTTGCAATTTACATCCTGGTGAATTCGGGTGACACAAATTGGAAGAGCACAAAAGTTGTGAAAAGTTCATGTTACTGAAAACAAATAAGTATTTTAGAACCTTATAAATTATGGGTGTACAAGCTAAAGTCCCAGGCCCTCGATTTTCATCTAAAATTATTAAGTGGTGTGGGATTTTATTCTAGCTGTGTAGAACAGAAACGACAAGAACATAGCTTAAGTTGTTTTTCGCTTCATTTCGATTTTGTTGATGTGAATCAAAATTAAAGTTTAAGCCAGTAAATATTATCTATTGTCACTTTCATCATGTCGAGTGTGTAATAAATATAATCCAGATACTGCTTTTATTAGGTCACTTTTTGTCATTTCCAAAATCAAATTCTCCCAGATCCCATACTTATCGTATGACAAATTATAGACCTATTGCAAATATACGATGTGTAATAATTTGCAGTATTCATAATCATAAATTAGAGTCAAAGAATCCTTACTTGAAAGAATGAATTCTTAAAAAGGATAGAAACAAGCCTTGAAATAGAATCATCACAACTGAATGTATTAAAATAATGATATTGGCTAGAATCAAACTGTAACGCCCCAAATTTTATTGACTTAAACCTTGGAGCGTTACCAATATCTTTCCATGAACATAATTGAAGCGGAATATTCCAATTGAAAACTATTTGAATCGCTACCAAAACTATTTTTAAAAAAAGAATCATAAATTAATACTGCAATTTATTCATGTATGTATGGATAGATCAAATAATGTTCAAAGACAATTTAAGAATCAGGGACATAATTCGAGGGCAGCAATTACCATTGATATATCATTTTATGAAAATGGTTAAATCTCATATAAGGCAACTCTGAAGATTTAACAGAAAAATAAATTGAAAATGTGAACTCCATATTTTATATTCTCTACACGGGCAAAATAATGTTTTCAAATCCCTGAGTAAAAGTTAAAATATTAGTCCTGCCAAACATTTCATTTAATGATTTAATAAACATAACAAACAAAATGGTTATTATATCCATGATCATAACATTAATACACATAAAGATGAGTTAGCTGCACCATTGGCAGAACAGTTATGGCAGCACGCAGCACTAATTAACAAAGAGAGACTACTCAAAAATATTGTGAAAGTTGGTAACGTTACTGAGTCAAATAAAAAAAAGGAATCTTTCCAACCATAACTTCAGAGTAAGGAAAATATAGTTATTCAACCCAACTAAATGAAATATTAAGAACCCACAAGAAACGTCAATTCTGAAAAATAAATTCAGTCACATTACATCGGATTCGATTTATTAATTCCAGTAGATCTTTGCACAACGAAATCACCTCATCGCCCGCCAACCAACGACCCGATCTAACCTGTGTGGAGTAGGGAAAAGAGTGAGTACTTGGAAATACTCAGTAGGATACGATTAATGGTGCGATCCCGATTAAAATATATAAAATCATGCTTCAAAATAATCATACCGTCATACTTCATGAGTACAATAATCCATCAACATGAATAAAATAATTTAAACACGTGTCAAGAATTATCATACCGTCATCATAACTTTAGATCCGGTAAGAGCTCATATCATATCATATCATTCGTACCGAAATGGCCATATCATCATTTCATATCATAATCATATCATATCATATCATAACTTCATATGTATGAAATCATCAACATGAAGTAATAATTTAAACGGGATAGAAAATTCAACTGCACCTCTTTTCCTACCTTGTTAAACTTTCTTTAGGTTGGAAGAAAACCCACCAAAATCACGTTACTGAAATTTTTTTTTTTTTATTCTCTGCCTTTGTGTGTTTCCCGTGTTTGCATAGAGTGTAGAAAAATTTTGGCTTTCCCAAGGATATATCATATCATAAAAAGTGGGATAAACAGGTTGGAATTCGTGTAGCATATACCAACACGTCTCTATCGTGAGCAAGGATATCTCAACCAAATATATGGGACACGTGGCTAGGAGGTCTTGCACCCAAAATATATAATAGAATAGGACAAAAGAATTAATTCCCATCACTTTCCACGGACACGTGACTACCATCAAAAACCATCCCAATTTGACTAAATGCCACAACATTTCAAATAAACTAAAATTCAAAGATAGACATAAAAGCCAAACACGTGGCTTCCCCAGCAAATCCCATTTCATTATATAAGTTAACTAAATTATAAATTAAGGAAATATTTTTCTACCTCGATAACTTATGCCTCGCATATCCGAATAAACTTTTTCTCGAGCCTAATATTCATAATTAATTATGATCTATCCAATGAGACCAATATTCATATACTTGTCATAACTCCATCAATATCTAAATATTTGGACATAAATAAAATTGGAATTTAATAATTATACCACCTTAGTCCCTAACTTTTCAAAACAATATAAGATAGCATACAAAATTAAATTCCACTTAATCAAAATTTTCGGGGCATTACACAAACTCTTAACCACATTTAAACTTCTCCCTCCGTCTAATTTATGTAGGCTTGTTTTGTTTTTAACACGAAATAAAAAATATTGTTTAATGTTATTAGATAAGCAATTTTTGTCGAAAACTTTCATAGTTTACCCTCATTTAGTTATCAATAACTAGCAGTAAATTATTATTGAAATTAGTAAAGAAATAAGAGTGTATTAGTAAACGAACAAAACAAAACATTCTTAATAAAGAAATAAGACTATATAATTGAGACAAGAAAATAAGGAAATTGGACCTATATAAATAGGACGGAGAGAGTATCAACTAAATCAGTGGCATTGTACCTATATGGAGGCTTAAAATAAAAAATGGGTATGTTATTAGTGACTGAATACAATGGCACCATTGATAATGATAGTAAAGTAAAATTACCCATAACTTCTAAACTTAACTTAGATATATTATTCAAATAAAACCACAAACTAGACTCCATTAGTAAAAATTCAATTTCAAATCCACTTAAGTTCTTAAAATATGCTGATTGAACAAAGATTCTGTATAACACTGCTAAATATATAATTAGGTTTTTGTATATCATTTCAACAAAACATGGACTCATTTGCTAACCTTCAAGACTCTACCTTCAACGGTGTATTTGTACCTTTTTGAATCAAGAGTACTCAAGGAGATAAGATTTCTCTTCAAAATTGAAACGTCTCACTGTATAAAATGTTTTGACCGTCCCATCAAACATCTTTATTCTAGCTCGACCAATACCAGCTAACCTACAAAGTGTATTATTTCTCGTTACGATAACACATTTCGAAACTGTTTCATATGTTGAAAATAAATCATGATTGGAACACATATGAAAAGTGCAATCTGTATCAAGAATCCAATCATCGTTGGGTTTGGAGTCATAGTCAGAAAAAAGTAAAAGATTTCCATCATCGTGACAATTTTCTGCAATACTAGCTTTCCCTAAAGTTTTTGATTACTGATTTGCACCCAATGTTTTTCTATTCTGTAACTTATAACTATCTTTATCAAGTGTCCGTTCTTATTGTAATAATTACAAAATTTGAAGTTAGACTTTAATTTGGCCCTTACACAACTACCATTAATAATGAGGCCATCTCCATGAACCTCAGATTCAACAAAATGCTTCATCTTTTTCTTTGAATAAAGAACATCATAGACTTCTTCAATTGTGAGAATATCACGACTATATAAGATCGTATCTCTAAAAGACATATATGAAGTGGGCAACGAACACAACAAAATCAAACATAAATCTTCTTCATCATATTTAAGTTTAACTTCCAAGGTTTCTAAATCAGCGACGATTTCTTTAAAAACAACTAGATAATTTTCAAGGGATGAGAATATAGACGTTGCTTTATATAAAATTTTCTAGTTAGACTCTTCATCATGCATAATTGCTCCAATTTCAACCATAATGTAGTGGCTGACTTGTCCTTCAAAACGTCCTGAAAAATATTATTCAAAAGATGAAGATGAATTTGTGATAGAGCCTTCCGATCCCTACGTTTCTCTTCCTAATTCCAAATTGTGGGCATTTTGTTAAATCCCAACAACACAGCATCAAGACCAATCTGAGTGAAACAATGAAAATATTGTGTTGCCATCCAAAAGTGGAATAACATACTTCATGATTGCCATCCTAAAATCATTATCTCCTTATAAATAAAACATTAGTTCTAATACCAATTGCTATAAACAACAAAGAAGATACCTAATGCTCTTATCCCAATTTGTTGTAATAATAAGCAAAAAGAAAATATGGCATAATATGAAGTAATTGATCACAAGGACACAAGAACAAAATAGTTTGCAGAACATCGGAGATTTCACTAAAATATGGAAAAAGAATACAAAGATTTTGTGTTTACAATTTTGTATAACTTAATCTAAAATATAATGAAGAGCCAAATATATATAGCAGTCGTCCAAAACCTTAGTCTTGGTGTTGTAGAAGAAATAAAATGTTGAAAACGCTTGTAAAACGTGAAAATGGGCCTAGGCCGGATGAATATGGCGCTCGAGCACCAGGCGGGCGCCACCATTCACTTGAGCGTCTAGTTGGCATTAGCTTCATAGCTTCGGTTACTCGAGCTCCAGTCAAGCTCTAGGCAAGCATAACTGCATAAAAAAGTCATCCCTAGTCCATATTTTGATTTCTTCAAGTCTAATACAAATTTCAACTCCCAATTGAGCTTCTAAATAGAAATTCAACTAGAATTTACCAATAAACTTTGAAAAGGATTCAAAATAACATTTCAAATAGAATTCTTAAGTCGAGTTCAAATAGAATTTGAAATAATCTTTCAAATAGAATTCGGGTAAAACTTAAATTCTAACATATCATATGACAAATTATAGATCTATTATAGATACATGATGGTTATCATAAGCTTTGTTGTAATGTCAAATAAAATAGAAAAGTAAATTTGAAATTGTTGGAAAACTAGGAAAATTGAGTTGTAGTCTGACTTTGACACTAATTTTGAGCGGGACCCGCTTGGCTATTTTGAAAGATGAAAGTTGATTTGTGTTCTCCTCCGTGAGTACATCGAAATCATATACTTACTTGTCAAAAATGATGCTCGGGTGAATGAGAAATTGAAGCTCAAAGTATGCCATGTGAAAGAAGTTTATTGGTGGGAAAAATAAATATTTAAGCTTTGTCCCACATAGGAAGTGGAGGAAATTTAAAACCACTTTATAAAGGATTGCACTTTAGAATGGTGTAATTATGTGTAGCATAAAGGCTCTCTCCACGTGCGCGGGCAGGGGGGTGCAAATCTTGGACCGAAATTGGCTTTGGACCTTGAACTTGTGTGCAGCGAACATGACACACTGTACCTAATGTCGGACCGAAAGGAGCAAAATTGGCCCCTTAAGAGTGTCCACGTTTTGCTACATTTTTTAACTTTTTCAATAGACTTTTGGTTTTTCAAAACTGTTGAAACTCCAAAACTCCTATTGTAATTGTTATGAATTGAATGAGCAGGTTACAAGCCAGTCTTTATATGTGTCTCGGTTTTCCACAGTTTAGGGCACGAATTTCCATCTGCAAATTCATCTGTATACAGTTTCTATTTTTTTTTCATTTTCTGTTTATGTTCGAGTCTGTAGTGATATTTTTCAGACACTTGTTCAGTTCGCCGGAGTAGAATCTCCTGTGCTCGGATTATACTGGTTTCTCCATTGTATCTTGGGAAGCAGATGCTTATACTACCTCAAGCACGTACGGTGAGGGGGCGAATTTGTTTTAAGTAAACTGTGTGTAACACAGGCCTCGGGTTAAAAGTTTTATACAGTTTTAATTACTTATTCTTGCTCGATCTGTATATTGATGTTGCATATTAATGTTTTATAATTATTTAAATTACCTGTTATTTCTTACTGCAATCAACGAATCATTGAATTTGTTATATATACAATTTAATCTGTTATGATATATAAAATCGGTGTATCTACCACTGCATATACAGTATCCATACTGCAAATCCGGTATCCAATCTGCATATACGGTATCTAGTGTGTAAATCCGGTATTTGATATTGAAACAATTATCCTACAAGCTTAAAACAGATCCGTTGTTTCATTTGATTTCTTGGAAATTAATATTAGTTTATTGGAAACTAATATTTTTTGTTTCATTTTCAAATGAAATGGCAACTGAACAAACTAACATGGATGTAACCCAAGTTGTGGCTACTGGAAATCAAGTTGTGCTCTAGTTCGTATGGCTCTGTGGGCTAGATCACAGTCATGTTGTGAGCCAACCTGTGGCTACTGTTCCGGTTAATCATAATGAAAAATCTGAGAAATTCAATGGTTTGAATTTCAAGATGTGGCAGCAGAAAATGCTATTTTATTTGACCACCTTGAATCTTGCGAGGTTCTTGACTGAAACTGCTCCACAACTCAATGAGGGTGAGGGAGATGTTCAAGCGATCAGTGCACTTGATGCTTGGAACCATTCGGATTTTTTATACCGAAACTATATTATGAACAGCTTAGCAGATACGCTATACAACGTGTATAGCACTATGAAAACTGCTAAGGCGTTGTGGGAGTCTTTGGATCGAAAATATAAAACTGAAGATGCTGGGGCTAAAAAGTTCATTGTCGGCAAATTCTTAGATTATAAAATGGTGGACTCCAAAACTATAATCAGTCAAGTGTAAGAACTCCAAGTAATTCTTCATGAAATTCATGCCAAAGGGATGGTGTTGAGTGAAACTTTCAAAGTGGCTGCAATTATTGAAAAATTGCCCCCCGCATGGAAAGACTTCAAGAATTACCTAAACCACAAACGAAAGGAAATGAATGTCGAAGAATTGATTGTTAGATTTCGAATTGAAGAAGACAACAAGAGTTCCGAGAAGAAGTTGTTCAATCCTAATGTTGCTAAAGCCAACGTTGTGGAGCATGGTCAAAGCAGTAAGGCTTACAAAAATAAGGCTGGGTCATCCGGTGGTAAAGGGACCAAGCTAGGACCTAAAGGTGGAATTTCTAAAAGGAAGTTTCAAGGAAAATGCTTCAATTGTGACAAAGTAGGTCACAAGTCTTCGGAGTGCAGATTTTCAAAGAAGAAGAAAGAAGCAAATGTGGTTGATTACATGGCGCATGATGTGGCGGAGATGAATCTAGCAGCCGTCATTTCTGAAGTGAACATGGTGGGATCTAACCCAAAAGAATGGTGGATTGACACTGGAGCTACGAGGCATGTGTGTTCTGATAAAGAATTGTTTGGTGCTTTCGAAGCAATTGAAAATGGAGAGAAGTTGTTCATGGGAAATTCAACGACTTCTGAAATCAAGGGACAAGGCAAGGTGGTTCTGAAGATGACTTCGGGGAAAGAGTTTACTCTTAACAATGTGCTGTATGTGCCGAAAATTTGCAAGAACCTTATATCCGGGTCGCTTTTGAATAAGCATGGTTTTCGTATTGTATTTGAGTCGGACAAAGTCATTTTGTCAAAGAGTGGCATGTTTGTCGGAGAAGGCTATGTTTCCGATGGTATGTTTAAGTTGAATGTAATGGTTGTTAAACCAAAAATGAATAAAGTGAACTCTTCCGCTTATTTGCTTGAGTATTCCAATATGTGGCATGGTAAATTAGGACATGTTAACTATGATTCTTTACGTAGACTAGTTAACTTGAATTGCATACCCGTGTTCCATATTGATTCAAAACATACGTGTGAAACTTGTGTTGAGGCAAAGTTGACAAGGTCATCATTTAAATCAATTGAACGGAATACAGAACCACTTGATTTAATTCACAGTGATATATGTGATTTAAAATTTGTACAAATAAGAGGTGGCAATAAGTATTTCATTACTTTTGTCGATGATAGTACAAAATATTGATATGTCTACTTGCTAAAAAGTAAGGATGAAACGATAGAGAAATTTATTCTCTACAAGAATGAAGTTGAGAACCAACTTAACAAGAAAATTAAGGTGATAAGAAGAGATCGAGGTGGTGAGTATGAAGCACCATTCGCTGAATTCTGTGCACAACACGGAATCATATATGAAACCACCGCACCTTATTCACCGCAACAAAATGGTGTTGTTGAAACGAAAAATCACACCTTAAAAGAAATGATGAATGCAATGTTGGTAAGGTCTAGGTTACCTCAGAACACGTGGGGGGAGGCTATGTTTTCAGTAAATTATCTTTTAAATAAGGTACCCCGAAAGAAAATGGAAAAGACCCCTTATGAGTTATGGAAAGGAAGAAGGTCTTCCTATAAATACTTACGAGTGTGGGGGTGTCTTGCTAAAGTGGCTGTCCCAACACTAAAGAAGGTGAAGATAGACCCGAAAACTGTAGATTGTATCTTCATAAATATGCTCAAAACAGTAGTGCTTATCGATTTCTTGTATATGAATCTAAAATCTCAGAGATACACAAAAACACGATAATGGAATCGAGAAATGCTTCGTTCTTTGAACATGTATTTCCATGCAAGTCCAAAGAAGATGAAAACTCTTCTAAACGGACATATGAGACTATGACTGGAGATAGTCAGGACCAAGAATTAGAAGAGGAGGTTGAGGTTGAACCAAGACGTAGCAAAAGGGAAATGACAGAAAAGTCTTATGGTCCAGATTTTCTGACCTATATGCTAGAAAGTGAACCTCAATGCTATCAAGAAGCTGTGAACTCCTCAGAAGGATCCCAATGGAAAGAGGCCATTAAAAGTGAAATAGATTCCATTTTGCATAATCATACATGGGAGCTAGTGGATCTTCCTCCAGGAAGTAAACCACTAGGTTACAAGTGTATTTTCAAATGGAAAATGAAAGCAGATGGATCTATTGAAAAGTATAAGGCTAGATTAGTAATAAAAGGTTATAGACAACGAGAAGGCCTTGATTACTTTGATACATATTCTCCAGTAACGAGAATAATATCTATTAGGATGATACTTGCGATTGCTGCTCTGCGAAATCTTGAAGTATATCAAATGGATGTTAAGACCGCCTTCTTAAATGGAGATTTAGATGGAGATTTATGGAACAACCCGAGGGGTTTTCATCTCCAGGGCAAGAAAAGAAAGTCTGTAAATTGGTAAAGTCATTATATGGCTTAAAACAAGCACCAAAACAATGGCACGAAAAATTTGACAATGTCATGATGGAGAGTGGATTTAAAATCAACGAGTGTGACAAATGTGTTTACGTTAAAGAAACTGGAAATGGTTATGTCATTTTATGTCTTTACGTTAACGACATGCTTATTGTTGGTAGTGACAATAAGATGATTAAATCTACTAAAAATATGTTAAATTCGAGATTTGACATGAAGGATATGGGTTTAGCTGATGTTATACTTGGAATCAAAATTTCAAGAACATCAGATGGGCTTGCTCTAAGTCATCACATTATGTGGATAAAATTCTAGAGAAGTTCAGTAAGGATGATACCGAAATAGCTAGAACACCGATAGATACAAGTCAGCATCTATCCAAAAACAAAGGTGAAAATGTATCTCAAGTAGAATACTCGAGAGTTATTGGGAGTCTGATGTACTTGATGAGTTGTACAAGACCAGACATAGCCTACACAGTGAGTAAACTGAGTAGATATACGAGTAATATAGGAGCTGATCACTGGAAAGGAATAGTAAGAGTACTAAGGTACTTGAGATACACTCATAATTTTGGACTGCACTATACAAAATATCCAGCGGTCATTGAAGGATATACTGATGCTAATTGGATATCTGATATAAAAGACTCAAAGTCTACGACTGGATTTGTGTTCACATTGGCAGGTGCAGTTATATCCTGAAAATCCTCCAAACAAACAGTAATAGCCAGATTCACTATGGAATCTGGGTTTATAGCTTTAGATAAAAGTGATGAAGAGGCTGAGTGGTTGCGCAACTTCTTAAAGGATATTCCAAGATGCTCAAAACCTGTGCCAGCAATTTACATATATTGTGATAGTCAATCAGCAATTGGAAGGGCACAGAGTAACATGTACAATGGTAAGTCTAGACATATACGTCGTAGACACAATACCATAAGACAACTGCTCTTAACTGGAGTTATCACTGTTGATTATGTAAAATCAAAGGATAACATTGCGGATCCTCTAACCAAAAGGTTAAATAGAGAGTTAGTTGAAAAATCATAGAGAGGAATGGGACTTAAGCCCTTGTATAGATAAGTTAATACAAAGGAAAACCCAACCTAGTTGACTGGAGATCCCAAGATCTAGGTTCAAAGGGACAACCTAATTGTAAAAACTTGATAGAACCACTGTGGGGGATATTACCTCCTGTCTATTTCTATGATATAATAGTGATGCTCGTAAAGATGAAGGATAAGCAATAGGCTTTTAATGATTCTTATGCATCGAAATTCGAGCCAAGTAATGCGGGTTACTTGTAATAAGAAATGACATATGTGAGAGAGAAGTGGGGCCGCTTCTAAGGGAATTGTGTGGGGCAAAATTCTTGTGAACTCTCACAGAATCAGGCGTATGTTCATGGCCAAAACGAACATAATAATGAGAACTGAAATGTGTTAGGAAGAATCCTGTGTGGAGTATATCATCGTTTACATAAACGGCAGAACAATTCAAGGACATCGCGTCTACTGGTCAGCTAGTAAAGTAAATATGCCTTTACAAGGGAAGGTTCAAAGGGTAACACCTACCTATCCTATGCAGGTTTCAACCGTTGAACTATATCACCTAGTCGTCATGTGTCACATTCATGTGTCGCTCCCAATTTTCATTCATGTGGGGGATTGTTTGAAAACTAGGAAAATTGAGTTGTGGGCTGACTTTGGCACTAATTTTGAGCGGGACCCGCTTGGCTATTTTGAAAGATGAAAGTTAATTTGTGTTCTCCTCCGTGAGTACATCGAAATCATATACTTGTCAAAAATGATGCTCGGGTGAATGAGAAATTGAAACTCAAAGTATGCCATGTGAAAGGAGTTTGTTGGTGGGAAAAATAAATATTTAAGCTTTGTCCCACATAGGAAGTTAAGGAAATTTAAAATCACTTTATAAATGATTGCACTTTAGAATGGTGTAATCATGTGTAGCATATAGGCTCTCTCCACATGCCAGCGCAGGGGGGTGCAAATCTTGGACCGAAATTGACTTCGGACCTTGAAATTGTGTGCGAGCGCGACCTGCGTACACAAATGTCAGACCGAAATGAGCAAAATTGGCCCCTTAGGAGTGTCCACATTTTGCTACATTTTTTAACTTTTTCAATAGACTTTTGGTTTTCCAAAACTGTTGAAACTCCAAAACTCCTGTTGTAATTGCTATGAATTGAATGAGCAGGTTACAAGCCAGTCTTTATATGTGTCTCGATTTTCCACAGTTCAGGACACGAATTTTCATCTGCAAATTCATCTGTATACAGTTTCTGTTTTTTCTGCATTTTCTGTTTCTGTTCGAGTCTGTGGTGATATTTTTCAGACATTTGTTCAGTTCCCTAGAGTAGAATCTGCTGTGCTCGGATTTTACTAGTTTCTCCGTTGTATCCTGGAAAGTAGACGCTTATACTACCTCAAGCACGTACGGTGAGGGGGCGAATCTGTTTTAAGGAAACTGTGTGTAACACAGGCCTCGGGTTAAAAGTTTTATACAGTTTTAATTACTTGTTCTTGCTCGATCTGCATATTGATGTTGCATATTAATGTTTTGTAATTATTTAAATTACCTGTTATTTCTTACTGCAATCAACGAATCATTGGATTTGTTATATGTACAATTTAATCTGTTATGATATATAAAATTGGTGTATCTACCCGCATATACAAGGTATCCATGCGCAAATCCAGATCCAACTGGTATCCAGTGTGTAAATTCGGTATTTGATATTGAAACAATTATCCTACAGAAATAACATATCATCTGACATATAAGAATTCCAAATAGAATTCTTAAGTCGAGTTCAAATAGAATCAAATGGAATTCGAGTTACACTTAAATTCTAACATATCATATGAGAAATTATAGATACATTATGATTATCATAAGCTTTGTTGTAATGTCAGATAAAATAGAAAAGTAAATTTTGTAACCCGTATTCTCAGTTAAGATCAACATATAAGATAAGTTCCATGAATGAGGCGGATTTTCAAACCACAAAACTGGTAGATTAAAAACGGTGCAAGCATAAATAAAACCATCAACATATGACTGTAGAAGCCAAATTCAAGGCGTACTTATCTTCTTTCATTCTCAGCTTTCATCCTTAATGTTAGAATTTTGGTGTGACTCGAATTCCTTGTTGAAGTAATTGAAGAATTCTAATTGAAGTGCACATCAAGAAGAATTCGGTTTGAAATGCTATTGGAGTTCCATTTTGGAAGCCCATTGGGAGTTGTAATTTGTTTTGGACTTGATTTTTTGGTACCTATTTTATCAACAACTCTACTATGAGGGTTTGGACATCCTCTGCATGTTCCTTGTAAATATTAGGTTCTTCTATACAATTTTATGGTGTGAAAAAATAAATTACTAGAATTATATGATCTATTGTAATTTTTCTCTCTTCTCTATTATTCTTGAGTTAATAATATCTCTTAATTCATCTGCCATATTCTTGTATTTATTATTCTTTTACTTGATCATATACTTCATTATTATTTTTCATATAACTTCAACATTTCAATCCGATGATTGGTGTCACAACAAGTGGTATCAATCCTAACACTTTTCCTTGAAGTTTAGTGATCTCATTCAAATTTTATCTTGCTGTATCAAAGAGTTGATATAAAATCTGACATATATATATTCCTTGCATCTTCAAGAATATTTATATATTGATATGTTAGATACCTGAAACTCAGTGGATGATATTTTATCTTTCCTTAGGGAATCTAAGTGCAAAAATTAGGCTATTCTACTAGTGCTCTCAATTGTCCCTTATTCTTTGCTTATAGAGTTTTAACAAATAAAACGATAATTCCAAGTAAAGATTTCTTGCAATATATTAAACCAAGTATCATGTATTTTAAATCAATTACTTCACGTCTCATAGGTATTGGAAAGAGTAAAAAGTCCACATCTCAGCTCAGAAAGTTCAAAAAAAGTAGTTCCATGCAATATAATGATATCCGAAGACTTAGAATGAATTAGATGCGATATATGTCAGAGTTGAGCTAAATACTGTACTATAAGTCTCATAATGTCTTTGATAGTGCATGACTATTTTCTCCTAGTTGCAGGTTTCCTATTCTTGTAATATAATATAACCTCAAAATCGCAATGGCTTCAACTTGTATGTGTAGAGTTGCTAAACTATTTGTGTAGATTAAGATTGATTGTTATTGTACAATCTAGATGAATATCATGTACATAATATCCATACCTCCAACACTACTTGAGCTTCATGGTCAAGTGCTTTGCAAAGTGTTGTGAAATGAAGATGATATTGGATTAATCTAATGCCACTTTGCTAGAAAAAATAAGATATTATAGCCATAATATTAAATAAAGATCTTAAAGACACAAGAACAATGTAATTTGCAGAGTAAAAGATATTTTACTATAATATGGATAAAAAATACAAAAAAATTGTATTTATGATTTTGTCTAATCATAATAAAGAGCCAATTATATATAGGAGATGTCCAAAACTTAATAGTAGAGTTGTAATTGAAGTAGAATGTAAAAAAACTCGTTAAAAAATGAAAAAGGAATTGGGCCGATAACACTACCCTTTGAGTGGGTAGCTAGAGCCAGGCTAACGGTGCCATGGCGCTCAAGCGGTAGGCTAACATCGACGGGCGCAAGCTTCTATGCTTTTGACACTCGGCTCGGCCTATGCTAGCGAAAATATGGAGAGAAAACCTTTCGGTCCTTTTTAAGTCTAACACAAATTTCAACTACTAGTTAGGCTTCTAAATAGAACTTCAACTAGAATTTGTCAAGTAAACTTGAATATGATTCCACAATAGTATTCCAAATAGAATTCCGCTTAACACACACTTTAATTAGAATTCCCAATTATTTTCAACAAAGAATTTGGATTACACCTAAATTCTAACAAACTATACCTTGATACAAATTTCACTACAACGAACAAAGCTTAAAAAAATTTCCACTTACAGACATATTCCATTACAAAGAATAAAGTGAAATCTTCAATGAAAAAGTACAAATGAACTTCTCTATAAAAAAAATTTCTACCGAAAAATATTCTTCAGCTCTGCCGCCCAAACTGGAGGCAAAAATGATCTAATGATCACTAGACAAGGCTAAAACAAGCTCTATAATAGAATAACAATTGAATGCATCAAAATAAAAATCTTGGCTAGAATCGACACCCTTAACCACATTCAAACCATCAACTAAATCAACAGAATTGTACTTATGTAAAGTCTTATAGTCAAAATGGGTTTGTTACTAGAAACTGAATACAATGACACCGTCGATGATGGTGGCAAGGCAGGTTTACTCATAATTTCTAAATTCAACTGAGATGTATTCTTCAAAAATTAGACTCCAACGGTACATAATCCAACATCAAATCTACCCGAGTTCTTAAAATATGCCGATTGCTCAAAGATTTTGTATAACACTGCAAGATATATGAATGAGATTTTTGATGTCCCTTTATCAAAACACGGGTTTCTTTACTAACTTTCAGGACTCCACTTTCAATAGTATAGCTCTACCCTTTTGAATCAAGAGTACTTAAGAATAAGATTTCTTTTCAGAACATGTCTTACTGCATCAAGTATTCTAACCATCCCATCAAATTTCTTTATACTGGCCCGGCCAATACCATCTATCCGACAAGGTCTATAATTACCGATCATTACTATGCGTTTTGAAACTTCTTCATATGTTGAAAATAAATTCCGATTAGGAGATATATGAAAAGTACAAGCTGTATCAAGAATCCAAGCCTTGTCAAGTTTAGAGTTGTAGTCAGGCATAAGTAAAAAGCTCTCCATCACTGTTAGAATTTTCTACAATACTTGCTTCCGTTGAAGTTTTTGACCGTTGATTTACAGTCAATTTTATTCTGTAACTTATAACAATCGTTTATTAAGTGCCTATTTCTCTTGCAATAATTACAAAATTTGAAGTTAGATTTTGACTTGCCCCCTTGTAAGACCACCATCAATAATGAGGCTATCTCTATGAACCTTAGATGTAATAAGGTGCTTCATCTTCTCATTTGAATACAGTGCATCATAGACTTATTTGATGGTGAGAGTATGATGACTATATAAAATCGTGTCTCTAAAAGACATATATGAAGTGGGTAATGAACACAATAAAATCATTTCCAAATCTTCTTCATCATATTTGACCTCCAAAGTTTCCAAATCAGTGAGATTTCCTTAAATGTAGCTAAGTGGTCTTCAAGAAATGTACTTTCTATTATACGATGAGAATATAGACGTTACTTTAGATGTAATTTGCCAGTAAAACTCTTCGTCATGCATAATTTCTCGAATTTTAACTATAATGCAGCTGCTGACTTCTCCTTCAAAATGTCATGAAGAATATTATTTGACAGATGATACATTCGAGATAGGGCCTTTCAATCTCTCTATAGTCTAAGTTGCGAGAATCTTATCAAACCTCAACAATGTCTCATCCAAATCCATTTGAGCAAATACTACTCGCATATTTACTTGTCACAAAGAGAATTTTGTATTGCGATTTAATAGCAGAATAACATACTTCATTGCTGCTATCATGAAAGATCAAGTTGAGCTATTAACTTGGTCAAAACCTCGATCTTCCTAAGAATCTCAAAACCAAAAACTTCGATAGCCGTTTGTTGTGAAACGAAGATGATACCGGATTAATCCAATACCATTTTGTTGGAGAAAATAAGAGATTGTAGTCACAATATAAAGTAAAGATTTCAAAGACACAAAAACAATATAATTTATAGAATAAAAGAGATTTTACTATAATATGAAGAAAAAATAGAAAGATTTTGTGTTTATGATTTTGTTTCACTTTATCTTAATCATAATGAATACCCAACTATATATAGGGAACAAATAGAGGATGTTCAAAATCTAATAGTAGAGCTGTAATTGAATTAGAATCTAAGAAAACTTGTCAAGACACGAAAAATTGGCCTTAGCTAGAAACACTGCCGCTCGAGCAGTAGGCTAGTGCCAAGCGGGCACCGCTTCTCTGCTTTTGGTGCTCGAGCACCCAACTAGTCCTAGGCTAGCGAAAATGCGGGAAAGAAAGCCTTCCGTTCCATAATTTCAATCTCTTCAAGTCCAACATAAATTTTAACTCCCATTTGGGCTTCCAAATAAAATTTCAACTAGAATTTACCAAGTAACCTTAAATAGGATTCTACAATAGTATTCCAAATAAATTCATCTTAAAATACACTTTAATTAGAGTTCTCAATTATTTTTTATAAAGAATTCTAGTCACACCAAATTCTAATTCAAAGAATCTCATAGCTCTTTTCTAGTCCTAATTGAACAAGGGAAAATAATTAGGCAAAACCAATTTTGAATGAAAACAAAAAGTAAAGAGTAACTTATATAGAAAATAGAGGGAAAAATTTGAAGAAACATAGAAAATGGCGCTTACCAATAGACGGGAAAATTGCAACACAGTGTACATGCATAAGATCAATGTTTATGCTAGAATAGCTAAGCAACCTTAACCTAAAAACTGTGTGGAGTTCAAGTAGATGGATATGAAAACTGTTGAAGCAATTATAGATAGTAGTAGCCATTTTAATTTCTAGAAATTCCTTGATCGATTAGAGGAATAAGACTCTTCGATTAGAGTACATAGCCATACATGTAATGTGCTTAGGCTTCTTTATGCTTCAATACAATTGAACCATCTCAGATCTAATAAATGCAAAAAGAAAATATTACCTGACAAATGAGTATCATCAATCTGGTGGATACCTTATATTGATACTTATTGCTCCTCCATTTTAGAATGACTGTCTGGCTTGACTTTTGATTGGAATTAAGACAGACAAATATGTCACCTTATTATGATTGTTAAGTTTGTTTAATGGTCATACATGTAAATTTGAAACTGTATTGATCAGAAAACTATTTGATGCACGGTGATAACATGGACTATCTTTATTTTGAAAAAAAAGGGACGGATCAATTAGGTGAGTAATGACTATAAGAGCTTGGACTGTCTAATTATCAAGAATAAATAGCAGCTTCCAAGGATAGAAAACGTATTTGATCAGTTGAATGATGCAAGTGTTTTTCAAAAATCAATTTGAATCGGGCTATATATATCCAACTCAAAATAAAGGGGGGTAACATCCCTAAGACAATATTTAGAATTTGATATAGCTTACCCCAAATTTTATTTGAAATAAGAATGTTTTTGGAAGGAATAAAAAGGTAAGACCATCTGGATATGCTAGATAATTAAGTTCAGTCTGACCAGAATTTTCGGACCACAATTTGGAGTTTGGGAATGAGAGAATAAAAGATAACTCTTTCACTAAAACTCTGTTTAACGTGAAAAACAAATGCCGGGCATACTCTCTTTTTTGTAAGCGATTCCAACACATTGGACAGATTACTGGTCAACGGCGCTTTGGGTTTGCACGGGAAAGAAGCTTTACAATGCGACTAAAAGCTAAAATCAAACATCTAACTCTACCGATCAAAGATTCCACTTAAGAGGGGAGGATTTGTAGCTTTAAATTGATATATTTGCATTATCCTTTCAATGATACAAGGAGATGATATTTATAGTGTTACATGCGAAATGATATACATTGTATGAAGATGCACACGGCTTCATCTTCTGAACCGAAGTGTCCTATTCTAGGCTTCAATATGAACATACTAGCATGTGGTGCGTTTAATGCTCTAAAAATGAAGGGCAACCACCCTACAACCTAGGTTGACAAGACTGACATATTATTTATTACAGGTATCACATCAATCATTCAAATAAGATTTTATCAATAGGTGATCTTCAAAGGACGTGGGATCCCTTTCCATGGTATTTATAGTGTTATATACGAAATGATATACATTGGATGAAGAGGCACATGGCTTCATCTTCTGAACCGAAGTTTCATATTTTAGGCATCAATTTGAAACTACTAGCCTGTGGTGCGTTTAAAGCTCTAAAAATGAAGGGCAACCACCCTACAACCTAGGTTGACAAGACTGACATATTATTTATTACAGGTATTACATCAATCATTCGAATATGATTTTATCAATAGGTGATCTTCAAAGGATGTGGGTAATCCTTTTCCATGGTAGAGCCTTGAATTTGGCTTCGGTACTTTGGAGATGAGCCTCTTGTGGGGTGCCTCCACGTAGGATACCACGTAGGCTTCATTCGGAGTCTCAGTAGGTCAGGCGTAATAATGGCCTCCAAAATCCATGTATAATGATTCATGTTATGCTTGGACTTCTGTTTTTTGCAGTTTGTTAGGGCAGATGTTCTAGTCTAGTCATGTCTAGTACCTCAAGTCCAAGTATAGCTATTAATATCATAGTTGAAATTTGAAATAGGAACCTGAACCTCACAAGTTGTCCCGCTCGTATGACTGGATGAATCGGCGAAGTGCTAAACTGCTGAAGCTCCTCATTTGAATGGAAAGTAGCTAAAAATTGATTTTTAAGTTGAAGTTTCTTTTTTAAATTTGAAAGTAAAGTGTGCTTTGATAATCTTGCCAATGATTTGATGTTTTGTAAGTTATCACTGAAGAATGAATGGAGTTGATTATTAAATTTCTCTGGGTCACTTGTTAAGGTTTTAAACTTAGCATCTAAGTTCTCATTGACAAGTCTTAACTTTATCTCTCTCTCTAGATTAACTTGTAGAATCCTAAAAGTTAGGTATGATTATCTCTCTCTCTAGATTAAGTTCATTAACCTTCTTCAATATAGCTTTATTCACCTTCTTTATCCTAAAACTTTCCTCAAATAACCGATGATGTGCCTTATGAATCTCTGTCTTATCCTCAGAGTCTTCCTCTGAATCCTCACTACGTTCCACATCCTCAACCTTCTCACTATCTTTGTTAGAATCATTCTTAACTATAGATGCGAAGGCCATATAGTTCATTTCATCCTCACTGCTAGAGGAATCTCTCAGTCACTTGAATTATATTCATCATTAGTTAATGATACTACCATTGCCTTATGCTTTCCTTTATTTAGGTTCTTCTTATAGGTAGGGCATCCATTCCTATAGTGACCAAAATCCTGAAACTCATGACATTTAACTTACTGAGATTTCTTACTAGAACTCCTAGTATTAGTCTTATCACACTTGTCTTTCCTGAATTTACTAGGAACACCATTATTTCTCTTTTGAGTTTTTCTCTTATTCGTAAGAACTTTTTGGGATTTCTTGACAAAATAAGCTATCTCCTTATCCTTAAGGTCTCAATATTAGTAGTGTCATGCCCTTCTTCTTTAACGATGTTCAAAGCTATAGATTTATTCTTCTTCGGTTGAGAAATTGTGAGTTCATAGGTTTCGAGGGGTCTTACAAGCTCCTCTATCTTAATTTTATCTAAGTCATTGCTCTTTTCAATCGCAGTAATTTTAGGTTTAAACCTCTCTTGTAAGCATCTAAGAAATTTTTGAACAATTTTAGATTCAGGAATTTTCTTACATAGGTTAAAGCTAGAGTTCAATATGTTATTTAACTTCTTATAAAAATCATCGAATGATTCATCGTCCTTCATTCTAATTTCTTCAAATCTAATGGTCAATATATGCAGTTTGGAGTTCTTTACAATTTTGGTTCCCTAATGTGTGGTCTCTAAAATATTCCAAACTTCTTTCCCAGTCTCACACATCGATGATTTCCTAAATTATTCGACAGATACAGCCATAAATAAGGTATGAGGCCCTTTATTGTTCCAGTTACACTAAGCTAGGTCATCCTTAATTCAAAGAGATATGTCTGTAGAGGTAGCTACATCGGAAACAGTAGTAGAGGGGGTAGTCCAACCATTTTGTACACTCATCTAGAGACTTCAGAAAGGTTTTCATTCTAACCTTCAATATATATAATTGCTTCCGTAAAAAAAAAAAAAAAAAAAAATGAGGCAAGAAAAGATACTTACTCATCTAGATTAAGTTAGGGTCAAGAATCGAATTGAGGCTCTAATACCACTTAAAAGCTACAACTTCGACCCAACTAACACCTAGAGGAGATGGATAAGTGTTTGTATTCAAAATTTAAATTTGTTAATTAATGAAAACAACAAACCACAATTATTAACTTTATCTAGATGAATTCAATCTTAAATTGAATTACCTCAGTTGATATACTGTATATAAATAAATAACACCACGATATTGTTGATGGAGAAAACCCCATGTGGGATAAAAACTTGTGGCACAAACCAGTAGTATCCACTATAAGCGATAAAGACTTACAAACTTGACTAAACTTTAGTACTTTCTGACCTCCTGACTGTAATCACCAACGCCTTTTCTGGACTGCGTGCTTTTGGACTAGCTCCCCGACCTTCTGTATTATCTCTTGTGGATCACATGAGAACTTCACGTTCTCCTTCAGCTGGAACTTCGGTCACTTTCTCCGATCTTCAGATTTACAGATTATGCAAAAGTATTGGTTTTGGTGTTTTGATTATGTGGATTCACGAAGTGGGCTTGAGTATATATAGTATCTAGGTTTTAGGGTAATATAGGATAGATAAAACTCTTGAAATTCGCGAACTAGGGTTTCATGGGAAACACCATCGCTCGAGCACCAGGCTAGCGACACGAGAGAGACCTTTGTTTTGTTTTCGATGCTCGAGCATCAATTTGGTATAAATTTGGTAACTCTTTCTTTTTGTTCCATAACCAAACACAATGTCATGTATACAACCTTACAAATGACTTTTTAACTTTTAAAACTCTTTTATAACTATATTTTTGGCTATAGAGTTTTTTCCTGTCATTGTAATGGAAGCCGTATTTGCATATTTAAAATTTCATTTGACCATACAATATAGCATCGTGCAAAGATAGATGTAGGGGGACTTAGCCGGGCTATAGATCTGTCTGGTCCCCAACTCACTTCATTTTTTTTGGTGTAAAAAAAATTTCATATGTAATTTTATTTTTTTGACATATCAGCTTGACTTGTAGTCCGTTTCTAACTTTTTGGTTGCATTAATTAATTATTTGCATTGAATCAACATTCTATGTTAATTTTTGATAATGATATGGTTACATGTTGATGTGATTGTTTAATATACAGTTGAATTAAATTAGTTAGTTCAACGAAAAGTAAGAATAGATGAATATATCGTTGTTGTAGATAGAGGGAACATATGCTGCCGGAATGCCTGAAAAGAGAATATGCTCAAATTTTAGTGAGGGCTTTGTCAAATGGATGGAGGTTGAAAAGAAAAATGAACATAAAGGGCAGTCGTTCCAGTACTCGTGAGTTTAGGTACTTCAAGTGGTGAAACAATTCCCCAACGAAGAGTATCCATTGCATGATGACGGTGAATCAAGTGGCATCACAAATGGAGGTGAACACGTGGATGATTTGTCACACATGTCGAAAACGCTTGCTAAGCTAAGTGAGGAAAAAGACTCAGAGATTTGGCTTAAAATAAATATGCGCAAAGGGAAGCGAGTTTCGGAAGATGTAATCCGAAATTTGATGTATTGGGATGGTAATTGAATGATTTCTAGTTGATGATCATTCGGAATTGTAAATCTAAACTCTTTCTTATTGTTTGTAATCATGCAAGTGTTTATGTATGGCACTCTAGTATTTTCATATGGAATTTGATTTTTAGCAAAATTGTATGATGTTTAACAAGTGTTGAAGACTGTTGTGGTAATGTAATTCCAATTTATGCAATTCTGCTTTGTCTGGTATTGATTGAAGAAATTTAGCATATCGAATTAATTATCAGAACGGAAGAGACATTTGTGCCATTTCGTGGAATCAAGAATGACATTAAAGGAAGGCTACAAACCGACAAATGATGTTTCATAATTTTCATTTCGCATTTCCATTTCAAGAACCGGAATTCTGTAGCTTAAATTACAAGAAGACTTATTCCAAATCAACTATAAAAAATGCTTACTATTGAAAAATGATAGAAAAATCCTATACATTCTACTAAGGATCACAGATGAACACCGTATAGCCAACCATTGCGCCATACAATTGCTTCTATATCCTTCAAATAAACTTTCATACTCTCCATTTGGGATGCATTACAAGGATTAAATATTGGTCTCCTAGATGAACTAGCATTTTGAGAGGCCATTACAATACCACATGCAGTAGCTTGATAGGCAATTCCAGAACTCGGATTTGTGAAGAATATTATAAATTGTATATAATAAACTTGTTTCTATTACAAAGTAAAAGACCCTATTTATAGAGTTACAAATAACTGTAAAAAGAAATAAACATATAAAAAAAAGATTACACTATCAACTATTAAGGAAAGTAATCATACCCTAAAAGGAAATATTATAATGGAAAATATTGTAAAGATTATTCTTTCCATATTTTCATCACCCTCCCTCAAACTCGATATGGTGTAGGTGTAGCGGCAATTAAATTGAGTTTGAAAGATAAATCGATCCAAAACTTGAAGGAGAAATCAGATGACAGTCAATCGCAATATGTGTTGGAGAGGAAGAAGGAACACTCATATCTGCAAGTAACTAACGCATCCACTACTAAACAAAACGGATGCAAATTTCAAATTCCAACTCGACAAATACCAAATGAACTGGACATATACTAAAAGATGAAGAAACTCCAAACTTTAGCCAAAAGATTGAAATAGTGGCCAACAATCCACTGAATCCAATCTAACTAAAATAGACAAATTTCAACTGAAACGCCAAAACACCAGCTAAAAAATCCAAAACCACATAACGATCCACACCACGATTTTTATTTTTTTTTGCAAACCTAAAATAATAAGCCCAAAATTTCATCACAAATGAAACCAACCCAACAAATAAATGCCCAGCCCATTAACCCATCAATCCAATAAACCAAACTAGTGCCCGAAACCAAGGGGCCCCAAAGACATGGCCTAGCAATGAAGAATGAGGCCCAGCTGGAAGACTGAAAATGGCAGCCCACAAGTCCTTGCAGCCAGACGCAAGAAGCAGAAAAACAATAGCCTAAAAAGGCCCAATAAAAACTGGAAAAAAACTCACCAAACAGCCCAAAGGCCCAGCAGGTGGCCAAAAAAGGGGCCTGAATGCAAAACGGCCCAGCAGGCAGAAAAAGGAAAAAGATCCGGTCCACAGCTAAAATCACAATATCCAAGGGCAGCCAACGGTAACAAAGGACTGACCAAAGGCTGAAGAATTCTGAAGTTTGAAAAGAAGCTGGCTGATTTGACCAACAGCGCCCAGCTGAAAATACAGGAAGTCACGTGCCCTAACCTTCAAATCTGCACAATCCAAAATCCAAAGCTCCAACTCTGCAGACCACCAAGAACCCAAAAAGTTGAAGAAGGCCCAGTGCGAAAACCGCCAAGAAACCCAATGAACTACAAACACGCACTCCATCCAGCACCCAAAATACCAGGCGAAACTAAACTAAACCTAAGTAGCCAGTAATGAGCACAAACAGAAATAGTAGAAGTGAAACCCAACACTGAAGCGGGCAGTAAGAACCTCTGGCCCATTCCAGAAATTGAAAACTGAAACTGTAACTGTAACTGTAACCTGTCCCCAAGCAGAAAATCGTCAAAGCTCCACACTTGAGTTGCAAAATCACCAACCATAGGCATAGGAAGAAACCACCCTCCAACGCTGGCTGAACACGACAGGTGGGACGAAGCTGCCTGTATAATGGAGAAACCCAAAACTGCAGAAGTTCCAGAAACCAAAATAATATGAATCAAATTGCAGAGGATTCATCCGAAACGAAAATCAAAAGGAGAGAAACATATTACTAGCCAGACGAGCGGCTCAAGGCCGCTCGCCGGGAACGAAATTCAAGGTTAATGTGTTTAGGATCATAACCACTTCGATACCATGTGAAGAATATTATAAATTGTATATAATAAACTTGTTTCTATTACAAAGTAAAATACCCTATTTATAGGGTTACAAATAACTGTAAAAGGAAATAAACATAAAAGGAAAGATTACACTATCAACTACTAAGGAAAGTAATCCTACACTAAAAGGAAATATTATAATGGAAAATATTGTAAAGATTATTCTTTCCATATCTTCAACAGGATTCTCAACAAGACCAGAAGAACCTATAGCAATAGCAGCCTAGGAATGGAATGGGTGGCACTTGACATCCAACATGTTATGGTACTTGGAGGAGGCTATGGCAAGAATGACTGCATTCATAATGCTATAGCAAGGAAATTGAAGAAAATGAAATTAACTATTTGCATGAAAAAATAAAAAAGACACAACTTACACCATGAAATTCAAGAGGAAAAACACGTGTTACGGATGGTCTCGGAGTCTCCTCGATGACTCCCAATTGTGTTCCCTCATTGTATGGAAAATCAGGATAGTAATGTGGCATTGCATTACCTAACTTAAACATTAAAACATAAAATTGCGAGGGTTTTTTTTTTTGAAGAAACTGCTATTTTTTTTTTTTTAAGATTGCCAGCAATGTGGATATGTTTTAGCCTAGGTTCTACTTGTTGTCCCAATTATTAAAAATGGAAGATGGTAATGTACTGCTAAATATACATTTGAAACTAGGGATGGTAAAAAAATCGGACAAACCCAATACCCACGGGGTCCCACCCCGTTATCACCCTCTTAATCTGGTATTTGGGTTGGGTCGGTTAACTTCTCCCTGAGGCAGGTACGGGTAATGGGTATCGTACCCCACCCCGCCCCGCCTTGCCTTGTCACGTCCCGCTCCGTGCTTGTTTAATTTTTAGAATTCAATAATTTAAATGAAAAAAACTTTACGAAATTTCATTAGTTCTAAAAAAAAAATGGCAACTAAGATTATCTAAAAAATATGAAAAATAATAAAAGTTTTAGTGTATCAAATATATTTGGATTATTTAAGTTTTAACAATAATTTAAAAAAATACATGATTATCTCACTTTAATGAATGAAGACAACAAAATGAATTTTAAAAAATCGGGTATTAAACGGGGAAAGACCCCGCCTTAAACGGGTAACAAGGTGGGTACGGCGGGAAATTACCTCGCAGGGAGGGGGATAGGAGAGGCTGCCCCGCCGCGCCCCATTGTCATCCCTATTTGAAACTATATACTTACCTTGATAATTGACTAAAACATTTGAAGTTGACGTGAGAATGAAATTTGAAGATGACAATTGTTGTGTTAGTACGTAACTTTTCTCATTACCCTACATGAAATGAAAATTGAATTAAAAAATGCCTCCAATACATTGAACAATAATAAATACTTACAAATATAGTTTGTGAATATGAGAACGATGTGGGTATCGAATATTGTGCTTGTTGCGGGGAGACGTGCATAATGTCCAAGATTTTTTTCCTCACTCTTGGTCTTTGTCCTTTTCTTGAAGTCGATGTTGCCTGCATGACATGGGAATAATTGATATTTGATATTCGTTCGGACAAATGGACAAAAAAAATTTGAAATAAAAATGACCTTTGTTTTCTTCGATCTCAATTTCAGTAGACTTTTATTACACAGTTTCTTTGGTGTGCCCTTCCTTTTTGAGCATTTAGGATCTTGTATGCTACCGCTGCCTGTATCATGTGATGCTCTACATTGGGAACCTAAATGCAAACTAGACTGGGAAAAAGCTATTACTTCCACAACTCAGACTTCGTAGACACTATGTTTTTAGATTGCAATCGAATCCAATCGCACGAGTTCGCTCTTTGTCATATGAGACAATGTCTCCCAACATAGAAAACACTTCATACATTCCATCATACCTCAACTGGCTAAGAGTGTTAACCAGACCGTCGTAGTTCACAATGACCCTTGTGTGAGCTTTACTAACATATCTTCTCTATCTCCTCAATATGTACCTTTCTGATAGTGAAGTGACATCATTATGCATCAACACTGATATGGCTTGTCTGCAAAAAATTCCATTAAACTCAAATAGGTGACAATTGCAAATAATATCGCAATCTTCTGTACAAAATGTGATCGAAAACTTTTTCTTCCTATCATTTTGTTCGTAAATGACATCCTTCTATACCTCATATGTCTTCTCCGAACATTCATCCCATGTAGATATCACATCACAGTACACCTTCCCAATTTTCTCATCTTGAGATTCTTGAAACTTCGAAATAGTATAAACTGCCTGAAATTGCCTTTCTATTTCATATTTTGTTGCACCGGCACCATCTTTGAGTAAGACTTAAAATCCTGCTTGGAATTCCTTTTCAAGTTTATTTTGTAATGCTTATTTATATTGTTCAACGAACTACTTCAACGACGTCTTAGAATACACATACCTATTGAAAAACGTATTCATATTCTCACTGTGTTGAGTTGCAGACATCCCTACCCAAAAAGTCGTTTCAAATAACATGGCACCCAAGGACCCATGTTCTCAAACAACCCTAACAACCATTCATTATCATGTATGTTATATGTATCGAGCATAACCCTCCAACCTTCTTCAAATTCTTCAACAATCTGTGTATCATACACTAATCTGTGTATATAAGCAAAAATTGAACCTTTGGCAACATGGTACCAAAACTTTTTAAGCAACTTCTTCAATATATGCCACAAATGCAATCTATGCCTTATATTTGGAAATACTATTTGAATTGCATTTTGCATGGCTCTATCTTGATCGGTAATAATTCCATTGGGAGTTTAACCACTGTGTCTATGTTCTGAACAGCCACACAAATGTATCTGTATCTTCATTTGATAGCTAACTACATCCAAGAAGTGTTGACTCCTTGTGATGATTTATTCCAACAAATGGGGCAAAAGGTACATCGTATTTATTAGTGAAATAAGTGGTATAAAAAATACTACATCCCCGAACTCCTTATAACCTTGTCTACATCTATTATCTGCCCCCAAAAAAGGATTCTTAAGTTGAGACTTTTCATCTAAATCCATACAAAAGTAAAACCACGAGCATCGTGCTTGCATTTGTGAAAAATAAGATTATATTGCCGCGACATCTCATTCAATAAGTCTCAATCGCCCCACTTGTTCAACATAATCTCGGCAATCCTTTTCTATGTAAGTAATATTCTCATACTCACCTGTTTCAACAACTACAGAGTTTTAACTCTTGTGCAAATGAATTTCGAACATATCTTTCACTTCAAGCTTGCGTTTCACACGTGCACTCAATTCTCGATTGCATAGATACAATCTGAATTTCAAAGGACTTGTATTATGATTGTATTCGAGATAGAATGTGCAAATTTTCCATATTCTACCAATTTCTGAAGAAGCAGTCAACCTTACTTTGCAACTTGTTTGAATTGTTGGTTGCGGCTTCAAATAAGCGATTTTTCTTTGTCCCTCATGACAACATGTCAACATAATGTATCTCACTGCTACATCATCTCCCTTTCTGGAATTCCTTCTCCTAACCGGAAAACCCACGTCATATGAATATTTCATGTAAAATTCAAAGAGCTCTTTTTCATTTTTGAACTTCATACCCACCTCAGGCATAATCGTACCATCTCATGGACAATATCGTCTTCCAATCTGATCATATTGTCTATATTGTTCTCATTATTGGATTCTACAAAAACTTTGTCATCCGATATTTCCAATAGTTCTTGTCCTACAACATATTGAATGGGAATATGTTCAGCGTTGCAACAAAATTAAATTTCGAGTATTAATAATATGTTAATGAATATCTGATTTCATTATAATAGAAGTAAAATAACATGTTAATCAATAGGAAATTTTTCACATTCATACCAAAATTGCTTAGATTTTCAACACTTCAGACTCAAATATTATGAAAATTACCTTTCTCTGTCATTTCTTCGACCCCTATAGCACCGCAATTGCTTAAGTTGGTGAATCCTCTCTTGTTGGCACCAAAAAATTGTTTTTCGTTGGATGCTTGGAGGCACGGTCGCGTTATATATTGGGGTAAATCGGAAATTTTCAAGTTCGAGTTAACATTGGAGGGACGTGGATGTTGGTCGAAAATTATTAAGGTGGAAAGGAGGCGGTTGTACATTGTACACGAAGTCCGCCGACGCAGCAAGCCAAGTAAAGGGTTAAGCCATTCGTACCCGGGTGTTTACACCCCGGGTTACCCGACCCCACCGTCCCCCTCACAATGAGGTGGGGCCCGAGGTGAATTAAATAATCGATGGGCCCCCCCTTGTGAGGGGGGCGTGTGGGGTCGGGTAACCCGGGGTGTAAACCCCCGGGTACGAATAGCATGATCCAATTTTATTTCGCGGGTTCGAGTTCGCAGGTGGAGTTTTCAAATGAATTGATTTTGGGAATCATAATTCGTGAAAAAGTAATGGAAGGTGGAATGAGCCGGGTTAGGTGGAAAAAGGGTCGGATCTTTTTTAAAAATTAAAAAATAAAAACTTTTAAGTGACCACATCAGTGTACAAGGAGCATTATTGAAAATCAAAACCCTCTGTTAAACTCCACAACAAAGGTTTTTAGGAAGTTCTCTGCGTTTAAAAAAAATAATGGCAGAACAGTTGACGGAGGAGCAGATCGCTGAGTTCAAGGAAGCCTTCAGCCTTTTTGATAAGGATGGCGATGGTATATGACTATATGTATTTTTGAATTTTTTTTTGAATTTTAATTAATCATTTAATTACCAGTTCTGTACTTGTTTTGGAACATTTCTTATTATTTCTCGGTTTTGGGACTAGATTTATGTTTTTTCCTGATTTGTAAGAAGAAAAGTTTCACACTGGTGCGCTTTTTATTTCAAAACTATTTGAAAATAATTTCGATTTTCTAAGGTATCGGAAATGATGGATTTTATTTTTGTTACTGAAATCTAGGATCACATGGATTTTAGGTTGCTTCTTGGTTATTGTATTTGACGAAGGCAACTAAATAAAATGAGAAGGAAATTTATTTCCTCGTACAAGTGCTTGTTGAATTGTTGTTTTAACTCTTCTTGGACTATTTTTTACTTGTGTATTTCTATTCTCCAACCCATCACTTGAGGTTTTCGGTGAGTAGCCTATTCAATTGTCTATCAGTTCTTAATCTGGTTCGGGGTAATTGCTTGGGTGTTCCGAGTGATATTCTGTTTTCCAGGTTCTAGTTATGTAGCAGGTCAGGTTGGATTGGATTGTGTGCCTGCCTATCAAATGCTCCTTTTGCATAATTGCATTTATATTTGGTTAATTCTTATTCTTGTTATGTCGAAAATGAAATTTCACTAAGGTTACATTTTCCCCAACCAACTAAACCTCCCCCCTTCCTCTTGCATTGTGTGTGGAGATATGGGCCACCAATTACAATCACGAGTGAGTGAAAACTGCTTATTATTTGAATGTTTTGAGTTCCCAGAGTCCCACTCCGTGGTAGGATTTTCCTGAATGAGGGTATCAGTCTCTTGTTTTAGGTTTTAATAAAAGTTCACTTCCAGAATACAAGTGTGAGACACGGGTGTTATTGTAGGTGCCAGACATTTAATTGTCAAACTTTTGGAAAATTCAGTCAACCGTCTGGACTTAGGACACAATTTACGAGGCATCTCAGTAATATAGTAGACTAGTAGTAAGCTACTATTAGGACGTTTTAATAGCTTTTACATAAATTTGACATTCGAAAATGGTTAGAATAAATTCGATAAAACGATGCCCTTTAAATAAAGAATATATATATTACATTTGGAAAACTACACCATGGAAGATGCATTTTTTTACTGAAAGACGCACCTTGTTAAATGTAATTTATGGATTGGTGTTTGAAAGCAACTAGTGTCCGTTTCAGACACACATGTAGGGTTAGGCATGGGTATAGTGTGGCAAAGGAAGTGTCAAAACATGGATTATACACATCTTTGACGCTTTTAATTGAAATACATAGAATGTGTGGTAAATGCATGCAATGTCAAGATGGTGTTCACGTGGGATTCATGAAGCACGGTTAAACTTGGAAAAGTCATGGTAAATCCATTTAAAGAGAACCAGATGCTTGCACTGAGCAGCTTGATCAAACTCTAAATAAGTTAATTGATCTTTACAGGCACATAGTGAAATATTCCAGAGTCAATAAACTTTTTGGTATGGATTACGTATCTGCAATTTTGGGACATAGGGCGTGTTCGGTAGAGATTAAAATCGAATTAAAATTGAAAAATTAGTCGTTATTGTTGCCTTTTATTAGTCAAGCGGGACCCAATGACGGCTATATTTTAAATTTTAATTGGATTTTAAGGTGTACCAAACATGCTCATAGTCTAATATTTGTATTCCTTCACTTATACATGTAATTAGCTTGTATAATTGCATTGTAAGATAAAATTATTATGTTGCATTCTTTGTAAAAATGCTTTGATATAACATTCAATGTCAAAATTAATTTTATAGGTTGTATAACCAGTAAAGAGTTAGGAACAGTTATGAGATCACTAGGGCAGAATCCCACGGAAGCTGAACTGCAAGATATGATCAATGAAGTTGATGCTGATCAAAATGGTACAATTGATTTTCCTGAGTTCTTGAATTTGATGGCTCGGAAAATGAAGGTAAATTCATTCCACCTTTGGTTGGTTAGAATCTGTGGTATCTGTCTAATACTTCTTTTTTCTTCTTTCAACTGTGGGGATGGTGGTGGCTTGTATTTGTTTCTTAGTATTATGGCTTCTTAGTGGTAATTATCATCTATCTGGAAATCCTTAGTTTTGAATCAGAAAAGTGAAATGAGAATTTAGAATGGTAATATTTGTCGGATGTGGACAAATTACATCTTGGTATCCTATATTCTACCACAAATACCATAGCCTAGTTTCTGAATGTCTTTAAATGACATCATTTTATACCGAAAGTTACCTATAGTTTTGTTTCTTACTGCTGCTGATGGTCTGTCTCTGTATATTTGATATTCTAACTGATGTTATACTAGGAATTTCAGTTTATTTATCAAATTAACAGCTGCTTAAGATGCATAGAATAAGGTAGCTGTTTCAACTTAGCATTTTCCAGTTAAGGATTAAACACTTCTATATATATATCACCGGGGGAACTTTCTTCAATTTTTTCTTTCCCTTATTAAATCAAATGTACTTGCATGAATTGAATGCACTCTCGCCATGACAACTGGCCATGGGAAACTGGTGAAGATATATAGTATAAATGTAGCATTTTGCTTCTAGTTTCTTGAAAATCTATTAATGGTTATTAAAGTTCCAGTTTGGGCATGCTCACAGGAAAACTTATGTGCATATATCATTTGTTGAAGATATTGTTACTAATAAAGAAGCTTAATTTATCCTTTTGGGACCATACAAGTCCCAATAACATGTTCGTACTACTGGTTGTTCCATTTAGAGTATCAAAATAGTTAATAAGCTTAATTCCAGTTTCATTTTGATAAACCAGAACAAATACGTCAAGAAACATAAACTTAGTTTATTTGTGGAAGGATACTGACTCGGAGGAAGAACTGAAAGAAGCTTTCAAGGTCTTTGACAAGGATCAAAATGGCTTTATTTCTGCTGCAGAGGTCTCTCCCTGTCTCCCCCTTTAAAACTCACCGTACCAATTTCTCACTTGCGCTGTTAGATTACAGCATTTTGGATTCGATTCATATTCTTCATTCTCATTTTCGTAGTGTTAAAAATTTGCAGCTTCGTCACGTGATGACAAACCTTGGGGAGAAGTTGACAGATGAAGAAGTGGATGAGATGATACGAGAAGCAGATGTGGATGGCGATGGCCAAGTGAATTATGAGGAGTTTGTGAGGATGATGCTTGCAAAGTGATTCTGACAACAGATTATTTGAGTTGTTATAGACTTGTAGGTTTATCTCCTAAATAGTGGATTGTGTTCTGTTAAATGGTTTCTAGACTTCAGTGATTACTTGGTCAATCCGAAATCCTACTTCTCTTGGCTTATTTGTATGCTTAACTCTGACTGAGCTAGTTGCTTCTTGCTTTTCTCCTGCAGCCTGAATCTCATGTGGTCCGGCTTAAAATGGAACTGTTAAGCCATGTGCAATTAATTTAAATGGTATAGATTGCTATTGTTGAGCCTCGCCAGTTTTTTAAAAAACTGTAGTGCTAGTATATGTATTTCTACTTTAGTTTACATATAGATTTCAAAGTGCATGGTCTATTATCACATGAACAACAAATAATGTTATATACAAGACTTTTTTAAGTGATTTCAAACATACTTCTCTATATCTTTCATGACAATCTAAGTTATTCTTCAAAATGTAACTAGCTTTAGTGTACAAGTGGATCCTTCGATTGTAAACATAAACAAGTAAAAGATCTCAAATCTTCGTAAAAATAAAAAAAATAGTTAAGTTATATTGCAAAAAATAGCAATCGAGCCACACAAGGCCCTAAAACAACTTCGATTGTACTACATGTACATAATATGTTTATATGATGATTTACCAACCCATGATATAGTGATATATGATTGAGTCAGAATTTATTCAACCAAATAAAAAAAAATTCCTCTTCTTCTTTTTTTTTACATCTCATCTGTATATAAATCATTATGTAACTATTTATGTACAAGTAGTATTATTTAAAAAAAATTATGCTCTATACGAAGAAAATAATTTGAAACAATAACTTATTTAAAGCAGTAGCAATGGGCCGCGCCTGCGGCCCATCTACTCACGAGCTCGGCTTGTCAGCTCGTTCAAGCATTAGCCGAGCTCTTGTGCTCAAGCTCGGCCCACGAGCTCGAATACTTTTTTCAAAAAAAAAAATTTGACTTTTTTGTTCACTTTTTAACGAGCCCTATGAGCTCGTAACTTTAGGCTCGTGGGCTGTGTCCAAGAGCCATTAGCGAGCTCATGCTCGGCACGCCGAACGAACCCCATCTCGGTTGGAGCTCGTAGACGTCCATGAGTTGAGCTTTGACAAGTCGAGCTGAAGAGCTACTCGGCCATTTTATGACCCCTACTTATTTTGGATTGTGTAAGTCCGAGGAAACAATAACATTGGTTAAGCATTTCACACACCCCACTTGCCCAACAAAATCTGGCATGTCTTTGCCACATTTATAGTAAATACAGATCAAATGCATGCAATCGAGTCTTTTCACGTGTAAAATCAAGGGTAAAAAGGGAATCACAATTAAGTGGGGAAATAGACATTATGCAATGTCAGTGATGAAATCAAGCGTGGGCCAGTTTGCTTTGTATTTTATTGAGATTTTGAATTTTCAAAGTTACAGAATTGCTAATAATCTGCATTTTAAGACCATCACACCGGCTAAATGTTTTTTTTCCCCTGAAATTGCTAATGGAGTAATGATGCACATACACGAAAAGTTTCATAGAATTCATACAAATAGACACTTGAGACAGTTTCACTGGCAGTTTGCCAGTTCGGAAAAAAAAATTTACAAATCAGGTACTGCCAACTCAACACTCAAAATTGTGTTTTCCAGTACTAGCCTCCAAAGGGTGTTAACGGAGTTACAAAGACATTATACATTCACAGTTCAACTTAAACGAAAACGTCTATAATTTGTGTCAGGCCAAAATGGTAGCCCCATTCGAGCCCGAGCCTAAATACTTATAGACAGAACATGATTTGTTTCACACTTCTATGTATCGCGACTCAAATGTCCTGAAAATGGTGAATGGAATATTCCTGTAATTTGAAATGTTCAACTCCATCCACTATTATTACTGTAAGGTAGAATGCCTCGGTATGAAAGTGACAAAAAATTGAGCAAAAGTGTACGAATTCTTGTATTTATGCATGAAAATTTAGTGACAGCAATAAATCATCATAACTGTTTTGTATCTTTGTTGGGATATATCGTTTTTCTTGGGCCCAATTGTTGCTTCAAGGCATCAAACTAGAAAGCATTGATGATTAGGTCAAAAACAGCCATTACCGTACCCTTTCCGGCTTATCCTATTCACTTCACTTGGATGTGTAAATCGAGTCGAGTCGACTTGTATCAAGTAGAATGGATTATCCGACGAACACATTTTTTTTGGTTTTTGTTCTAATTATCTAATAAATGATGTAGAACAGATGGTTGAATGAATTGGATCGAAAAGGGAAAGATGTAGTAGTGTAGGTGAGATGTTTGAGCTCCGATTTGGACCCATAATATCAATCTGAAAAGAGAAGACGACACGAGTAGAATTTACTACTTTATTGTGACATATGTTTATTCATTATTAGTAAAACGTACCATAATTTGTTTTCTTAGAGCCCATAACAATCATGTAGATATAGAGTTTCTTTTTCTGTTTTTCATCTTCATTTTCTTGACATTTAAGATGCCAGTTCATCTTCAACTTTAGATTCCATGGAAGTTATCATTTAAGTATGAGATAAGAAAAATAAGTTAAAAAAAAACTAAAGCATTGTTCTCCATAAATCTGGAGTCAGATTACAAGAAAATCTATAGCAACCAGATCCACGTCCTAATATAATTTGCATTAAATTTCCCATCTTAATATTGAATAAACTTTTACGCTATCTATCAACCTAGTTCGCAAGTGGGACATAAATTTTTTTTTTTTCCAACACTAAATATTTTTCCTGATCGATCTCTGCCCCTAGTGAGTATGATAAAAACTTCTCACTTTATCGTGCTCTACGTGTGCACGAGATCAATTCTACGTATACTTATAGTTGGTACTTTTATATATTATTATATCCGGTCTACACTCAATTTTTGTTGGTGTTAGATTTTCTATTTGGAGTATTTGAAGATATCTGCTGGCTAAGGTGGCCCCTTCACAGGCAGGCATTAAAAAATGGTACCGCAATGAAATTATAGCAAAACATAACAGTAGTAGTCCCTAATTTTTCCAGTGCAGTTCTGCAAAAGCATATAAATGTTAATGAAGAATTTATTAATAGCATGTTTTTCAGTGCCACAGTTTTAATTGCTGATGCTGGAGTCGTCCCTCTCAGACAAACTCGATTCAAAATGATAAAATATGAAGGAACAATGAATTTGTGTATATATTCCATTGAATAACTAGTACCCATAAAAATACATCCTAGCTATCTATAAATATTGTTGACCCTGAAAAACGTAACGTCAACGTTGACAAAAGATGCCGGATCCACTCAAGCTAATCTAGGGTAACACGTAAATGCGAAAGGTGCTTCACGGCGCGAGATAAAAAATGTTCGAGCACTGACGGTAATGACTAAAGTGACTGTGCTAACAAATAATCACCAACCAAAATATAAATAACCTAATATCCAAACTAACAATAGTAGATCAAGCAATAATGTATATTGAGAATGCTCTTGTATATTATTTTTCTTTATGTTCCAAGAGCCGTCCCTTTTTATGTACAAAGACCACCTATTTATATATTTCTGGCCGACGTGGAGACCGTTGGACGGTATAAGTTTTTCTCGTATAAAAGTTTATACCGTGTTTATTCATTATTAATAAAACGTACCACATTGAGTGGTTAAAAAAAAAAAAAAAACAATCCCACCATCTTAGAAATCACTTGCTATTCTGGCGCACAAATTGAAAACGTCAAGGGGAGTGATAGAAACTTGTTTTACTCAATGTTAATCTTTCTCTATTATCGTCAAATCCATGTAATGTGGAGCATCACTAGGAAATGAGGGTAGACCTAAGTACATGGGACCCTCAGTACTTGGGGTGGATTCCAAGCGTGATCATGGGCGATAAAAGGTTTGATTGCGCCTCTTCTCCATCAGAATGTTGATTCGATCTGCTTATTTTGTGCTTCCAACTTGTGTAAACACATGAGCATAAAGAAGCCTTGTAGGTGTAATGATAAGGCTAGGATTTATTTGTTAATAAGTTGTTACATGGAAAATTATCTAGTTCTTTCATTTGACTTGTGTCGACCACAATTTGTTTTCTTTAGCAAGACTGTTAGAGCCCATATTACAAGTTGTAACAATCATGTAAATACGGAGTTTCTTTTTGTGTTTTTTCCCCTCATTTTCTTGACATTTAAGATGCCATTTATGGTTGTTCTTCTGCAACTTTAGATTCCATGGAAGTTATCATTTAAGTATGCGATAAGAAAAATAAGTAAAAAAAATGGACAACTTATGTACTAAGCATTGTTCTCCATGAATCTCGTGTCGATTACTAGAAAATCTATAGCAACCAGATCCACTTCCTAATATAATTTGCGTTAAATTTCACGTCTTAATATTGAATAAAGTTTTACACTATCTATCAATCTAGTTTGATAGTGGGCATAAACTTTTTTTTTCCAACACTACATATTAGTCCTGATCAATCTTGTGTTCGTAGTGGACATGATGGGAAGTTTTTATCCTGGAGATCAGGGACGGATCTGGTGGGGGGCTGGACCAGGCTACCAGCCCATTCAATTTTGTTTAGTAGAAACAAAAAAAAAAAAAAAATTATGTAAAAAAAAATTTCTTGTGTAATTTTTATTTTTTTTTACGTATTAGCCTAGCTTGTAATCCGATACTAGATCCGTTCCTACTGGAGATCAATTCTAATATACTTATTGTTGGTAATTTATATATTATCCCGTCTACACCCAATTTTTGTTGGTGGTTGATTTTCTATTTGGAGTATTTGAAGATATCTGTTGTCTAAGGTGGTCAGAAATGAAGGGTGTCCCCTTCTCAGCCAGGCAGGCAGGCAGGCAATAAAGAATGGTACTGCCATGAAATTATTGCAAAACATAACAGTAGTAGTCCCTTTTTCAAGTGCAGTTCTGCAAAAGCATATAAATTTTAATGAAGAATTTATTAATAGCATGTTTTTCAGCGCCACAGTTTTAATTGCTGATACTGGAGTCGTCCCTCTCAAACAAACTCGACTGAAAATGGTAAAGTATGAAAGAACACTGAATTTGGGTATATATTCCATTGAATAACTAATACCCATAAAAATACATCCTAACTATCTATAAATATGGTAAATAATATGGTTAGGAAATATGACAAATATCTCTTGCATCTTAATATCTCCTCAATCTCAAGATAAAGTAGTAGAGCAATCTTGAGTTAGGAAATAATATCTCGAAAACATCCGAGAGAAAGAAGTTTAGTGAAGATATGAGCAGGGTGGTCGATTGATAAAATGGAAGCAAGTTGCACCGTACCATTACGAATGTGTTGACTCACAAGATGACGATCTGTCTCATATGCTTCTTATGTTCTTGGAAGACATCATTATGAACAATTTGAATGGCACTCCAATTATCAAAATAATTGTGGTAGCGAATTGAGGCAAAATACACATATCATTTAATAACCAGCGAAAACGAATATATTCATCAGTATTATAAAAAATAGCTCAATACTCAACTTCAATACTAGAACGAGAGACTACTGTTTGTTTCTTATTGTGTTAAAAACTAGGAGAATCGCCCAAAAGAAAAAAATAACCAGTAATAGAACATCTCTTTGTAGGATCACCTGCCCAATTAGAGTCGAGGTATGAAGTTACAAAGATGAGTGATGAGATGAGACATGTAATCGTTAGAAAAGAGTGACTTCACATATCGGAGAATGTGAAGAACCACAGCATATTGAGTAGATCGATGTGCTGCCATAAATTGAAAAACCATACGTACTGCATATGCAATGTCGGGGTGTGCGACGGTGAGATATACCAATCTAGCAAAAGGCGGTCTATAAAAGGTAGGATCAAAAAGACGAGTCCCATTAGTGTGTGTAAGTTTAGCATTCATCTCAAGAGGTACAAAGGTAATCTTTTCCACTTAAACCTGCTCGAGAAATAAGCTCTAAAGCACATTTGGCTTAAGACACACAATACTTATAGAGTAATGTTATTCATCCCCAGTGAGGTTACAAATACAGTTTAGATGACTCTAAATGATAGATTAAATGAAAAGTGAAATTAAATGACTTATTTAATTTCACATATCATTTAATACCACATTAACGCCACCCAAACTGTGTTTGTAACCCCACTGGGGATGAATATCATTACTCATACCTATAAGATGGAGTAGTGACTTCAAATCCCAAAAATAGCTAATTATCCCGAATCTTTTATTTCAAACTGGCGATTGATATGTTGTATAAGGTCATAGATTCCACTAAGATCATCACCAACGATAAGTTTCATCCTACGAAGATTGATTATTGATCCTATTTTAATTTAAACTAACTCTAACATAAGATGTACATATTTAAGATGATGCTTATAGTTTTGCTGTTACTAATTACCTATTGCTATAAGCGATTTAAAAGTGTGCGAAATATCCAATCAAGAAAAGTACTAGTACCACGAATTCACCGAGTAATCCAATTTCAATCCGCAAATAATTGTTAATTGCCAATTCTTGCAAGGCTGAAAATCAATTATCAATTTTAATCAATAACATTTTTCAACCTCAATCGATCCTATACTTGTACATGAGTTTATTTATCTCTAACTAAATTATGGACATATAAACACGCTTAATTCACAAAGATTATCATTCACGATTTCATAGAACATAATAGTATATCTCTATCTTTTATAAAATTATGCTCCTATTTGATGATTGTTATTGTGTAAAAATGATGTTTTGAATAATGATTTTTTTGGAGAATGTATGGTTAAAAAGTGAGAATAAATTTTGAATTTACGTGCAAAATATGATTGAAAATGAATATGAGAAATAAATTATTTTGTTTTAAAGGGAGTCAAACATGAGCTATATATTGTTTATTACCACGTACTAATTTATACCCAGCATTTTAAAAGCGATATAAATCACAAACTCATCTCAATGGTGACAAATTATCAAGACAAAATAATTGTAAGCAATCAACCCAATAATAAGAATTAAAAATAACAAGTTCACAAGGTTTCATTGTCAATCCTGGCGATGAAGTGTTTAAAACGACATAACTGAAAGCCAAAAGTACAAAGGCCTTCATAAAAAAAATACGAGACAATCGGAATCTTCATTTCAATCAACGTTTATCCATTTTTCTGGATCGAAATGGATGAAAAAGGTCGTCATCCAATTCCTCATGGCTACATGGACATAGATCCATTGCAGTAAATCTATCTTCATCTATCGATGTTTTGACTCTTTGATAACGTGTTGTTGTCACGGAATTTGTGCAAACGTGGACGAGAGACTTGGTTCCGCTTCATCAATGGTACATCAATGGATAGTTCACCGGATTGTCTATGTTTGTTGTTTGTAAAATGGATTTGAGCGATTACTTTAATAAATCAAATTTACCAACCTTACCAAAATTGGACAAATAACGGCAGGGACTAGAATAATAAACACCACATAAATGGAAGTTAAAACGCCAATCAAATCGGACAAAGTAACACCAAGAAATGAATACAAAGTCGAGACAAGAGTTAAACTCTTTGTCCTTAAGTCGATTTTTCCCCACAAAGGTGCCTACGGATGATGACAATCAACTCCCAAGATACAACGACTATCTTCTTATGTTTGCAGCACTCCAAAATACAAGAACAACGAACCAAAATATGGCTTTCGTACTCATTTCGAATAATATGAAAAACTAATTTTTATACAGAATTTTGGTTAAGGAAATATGATTTTTATGTTATGATATGATTGCATATGATTAGGGTAGGTTAAAGGACGTCCAAATAATCTTATTTATAAGGAGGAGAGGTTGTGAGTGAAGAGATGCGTCCCAAAACTTAGAAACCTTCGCTCAATGTCGCAGTCTTTGCTGTCGCTCGTCTGTCTTCCTTGCGCTGCTCGAGTGCCAAAAGTGAGAGTCTATCACTTCCCGGCGCTGGGCTGTCGCTCGAGCGACAGATTTAGGTCCTGAAAATTCGATTTTTTTTCCTCTAACTTTGGACCACAATTTTTCGTTCATCCGGAATTGATTTTGAGATTTCAAATATATCACGATCATCTACTCGATGAGTAGATCAAGTTAGTTTATTTATTTTCATAATTTGACTATCAAATCAAGTCCAAATATTTGGCCGAAATTGACATGAAAGTCATTTTTCACACTTTATGGTTTCATATTTAACCATTCTTTCTTCTCTTTTAAACCAATTTCCAGCAATATCCAAAAGCATCCCTAGCAAGTTATGAGTTCTTGATGTCCACGCTCCAACTTGTTATCAATCAGTGCATTTGATTAAGAGTAATTATTGACAGGTGACAATTCGGTATGAGCGATCATAGGCAATAATGTTGCAATTAGCATTCATTTACGAGAGTAGATGTTTCTTTAACTATCATGTATATTCTGGTATACAAATGATACACGAAAATTACACTGTATTTGTCCATTTTGTTCATCGATTTTTACAATCACGCTCTTTGTTACTAAAGTCATCGGTTTATTGAGTATTATTAAAATTCATTCAAATCATAACTCAATCTTCATCCAATCATGCTTGGCTGCCATAATTTTTTGACATTTTGGATGACAGAATTTCACATGACATTCTATTATTGAACTGTTTTAAAAAACAATCAACACGATTATCCATTCATTTTTTTTTTCTACAACTTAATCTGTCATCCAAGATATTGAAAATATATGGCAAAACAGCATTATTCATCCACATCAATACCCTACAAGGTATGAAATTGGACTCTTTGTGGACACCAGTATGACAGCTCTTGTACCCTGACCTGCTAAGCAAGGATGACAAAAAAACTCGTTTAACCCGATACCCGTAGGCAGGGGCGAAGCCAGCCCTTCAAATTAGGGGGGTCCCGGAGTTGAAGGGGCGGGGGCCCATAGGGGTTCGGGGGCAGCGCCCTCGAAATTTTTTTTTTGAAACATTATCTGTTAAAATGAGGAAAGTTGGTACTTTGTGATGGAGAAATGAAACAAAGGAATATAAATTAATGTACGAAGACTTCACAAAAAATCAAGAAACATATAAAAGAAACTACTAATCTTTTGAAATACTTCTCTATCATTGAGCCTGAGGATTGAGGAAAGGAAACTATTTCACTCATAATTGATAAACAATACAACTTCACAAACAATTGAATGGGCTGGATTAGGAGATTAAAAAAAAAAATTTGAGCCCAAAAAATAAAAAATAAAAATAAAAAAATTTTTTTTTTCAAAAAATTGGGGGGGGGGGGGGGAGGTCCTGGCCCCCCCACCCCCCCTGCCCGTAGGGTCTCGCCCCGAATGGGGCCAGAATTACCCGCCAAACCAGGTAAACGGGGCGGGGACGGGATGAGGGTCATTGCCCCGAAGCGGGTATGAGACGGGTAAGGGAAACATAATCCCTGCTCCGCTACCTACCCCGTTTAAAGTTAATTTCAAATTTAAGTTTTTTATCAAACAAAAATAATAGATTTATCATCATTTTTTAAGAGAACATAAGTTGTTTTTAATAAATTGGTAAAAAAGTAATAATATTTACTAACTAAAGATATAAAAAAGTTAAAAGTAAAAAATAAAATAAATAATAAATAAAAAGAAAAAATAAATGGGGCATAAAACTTGCCCCGCCCCAATCCGATCCAATCCCGCCCCGTCCCGCTTTAAGTGGGTATGGGGATGGGGTAAGGTAACAAAAAAACTCTACGGGACGGGGGTGGGAATGGCCAACCCATCTCATACCCGCCCCGTTACCATCCCTACTGCTAAGGCACATTACGCGATTTACCTCCTTCACAATGCTCTAGAGAGGTGGGGGACCCTCAAAGTTGAGGTTCAACCCTTTTTAATAATTCTTAAGGGAACTACATCTTTTATAGTTCTAGCCTTCTGGGTATCCCAACAAAATGAGTAGCTAGTGACCAAGAATGTACTTGCACATGTGAGATAGCATCTTTGTAATTTGAAATGTTGAATTAGGCTATTACAATCTTGATTATCTGTTTCCAGTCGGAGGGATAAAACTTTCCAGTGCTGACGTGGCGAGAGAACCTCTATTATGATTATCTGAAAATAAAAACTTTCCACTTTCAGAAAATCATATATAAGGTTCTCTTATCACATCGACAATTGAAAATTTTTATCCTATTGTAGGAAATCAATTCTACAGAAAAGTATTATACTATTATTGTCAGCCTCTGTATGGAAGTGACAAAAATTAGAGCATAAAGTGTACGTATACATATGCAGTTGGCTGTATTTATGCATGAAAATTTAGTGAGAGCCATGAATCTTTGTGAGCGTGTTTTGTTTCTTTGCCGGGATAAATCGTTTTTCTTGGGCCCAACTGTTGTATCAAACTAAAAGCATCTGTGGTTAGGTCAAGAACAACCCCTGTCCAAGGCCTACCCTACACTTTCTGCCTTATCCCATTCACTGCATTAAGAGGTGTAAAACGAATCGAGTGAGTCAAATTGCACATTTTTTTTGTATTTTGATTAAATTTTTTATTATAAACGAAAAATAAAATCTGTCATATTCATGTGTACTGGTTAATCATCAACATCAATTTAACTTTGGAGGTATTTGGAAGTCCTCAAATTTTTTTAGAAAGAATCGATAAGGAATTTCATTAATAACGATACTTTTTGATTTCGAATTAATTGCCTCATTTAAGATTTTTTTTAAAAAATCTAATTTAACCTAAAGTACGATATGAAGAAAGATAGTATAATGATTTAAAAAATGACCATGTTGGCAAAATGATTCTAAAGATCCAAGACCAAGAAGTCCACCTTCCCACACGGATCATGCCTAAATCGTACTAATTAAAAAGCAACAAGTCGCTTTGAACTTATAAGAGTACGACTCACATCTACACCCCTAACACAAATACGGCAAAGAGGTTTAACTTTTGTTTGGTGCAACTTAAAATCTTGTTAAAAATATAATTTAAAATTAACAATTAATTTTAATCACATTTTATGAAAATCGTAATTTTTTAACCACATATTTCATCAATTTTTATGAAAATCTAATAAAAAATGAGCTTATTAAAGTGTGACTCCATATAAATACCCTAGGAAGGTGACGAGAGAGAGGGGTAGGTGGGTTGGGGGGGGGGGGGGAGGCGAGGAGAAAGAGTCAATAAATAAAAGCTGAAAGAAGGCTGATTATACAGCCAAAAGAAAGAGCAAGCCTTTTTCATTATTTTTCACCCACCATCATTGTATCTGTATATTCTGTTGTCCCCTCAACTCTCCAACCTCAATTTCTCCATTAAATTATCAATTCCAAGTTTCTGCAATATCTCTACAATGTCAAGCAACAATCCTTGTTCAGAAGATGGAAGCAGCAGTAAACGAAAGCGTCGACCCGCAGGAACTCCAGGTACATAAATAGAGTGTTCTTTGCTTGTTTTCGTTTCTTGTTTCGTGTTAATTCATTAAAGTTATTGTATATATTGTGTATTAGATCCAGAAGCAGAAGTTGTATATCTATCGCCCAAAACCTTGTTAGAATCGGATCAATACGTTTGTGAGATATGCAATCAAGGGTTTCAAAGGGATCAAAACTTGCAGATGCACAGACGAAGACACAAAGTGCCATGGAAATTGCTCAAAAGAAAGACACCAATGGTGAAGAAGCGTGTTTTCGTGTGCCCAGAACCCAGTTGCCTGCACCATGATCCATGCCACGCTTTAGGTGATCTCGTGGGAATCAAGAAACACTTTAGAAGAAAACACTCCAATCATAAACAGTGGGTTTGTGACAAATGTTCAAAAGGGTATGCAGTTCAGTCAGATTTTAAGGCTCATCTCAAAATCTGTGGAACTAGAGGCCATTCTTGTGATTGTGGCCGTGTCTTCTCCAGGTGCCTAACTTTTCTTATTCCCTTAATCTCTCATAGATTTCATTTTAAGGATGAAAAGTTTTGTCACTGGTTGATTTTGAAGATTTTTCTGTGTTCAGTGCAGAATGTTAGCTCCATTTGGTAATTGCTGAGATTAACGTATATTCTCTTGCACATATTCTATATTCAGTTAATCAATAAAAAAAGTCCAGGAAATATGCAGGTGATAATAAGCTAGGTTTTGATTGATGCGATGTCAGAACCATACTTTACTTGGTGTACCATACATCACGTTTCCCAATGATCAACCAATGGGCCATTGTTTTAAATTCTTTAAGAATACCCATTTCCACACACTATGTAGTGCATGTGATTGATCTTTTTTCTTTTCCTTAATTATCGAGTAGATTTGTTCGATTATATATCATTTGCTTGTTTACATACAATAACCCAAATTCTTTAAGTCCAAGTACATCCTACAAATCAAACATTCTTGAAAGATTCCACATGTACACGAAATATTTTGGCATTCTATCATTGGATTTTGCACCAAAAAAAATAAAATCATGGCAGCCAAAAAGGTGATGACAACACAGCACCAGTAATGCAGCCTGTCATTTTTCCCCGTACACAGGAATTGATTTAGGATCAAATTATAAGTGGAGCTAATACGTAAAAAAAATATAAAATTACACATGAATTTATTTATTTTTTACATAAATTTTTTTTTGTCTACCTAAAAAAATTAAGTGGGCTGGGACCGACCCAGTCCCCCCCACATCCGTCCCTGTCTGTACATGTAGTGTAATTGAACATTCTCTTCTTTGAATTAGTTATATGATGCGTAATCTTTTTTGTTCAATTGTAAGTATTCCGAGTTATAATAGGTAGATTTATTTTGAAGAAGACTATTTATTTGACTTTTACCCCTATATGCTCCGGGGTGGGTAGACGAGGTGTGGCGCATAGTTCCCCTTCAGTGAGTTTTCTTGGAGGAGTATTTTCTGTCCCACTGTTGGCCTTAATGAGCTAAGGGTCTAATGGCATATATCCTTTCTATATAAGTGTGTAAGTTAGATACAAAATTATCTATTTTTGAAACAGAAATGAAAGTAGTAGATCTTTTAAGCTAATGGAGTTTTAATGCTTAGTGCTGACCTGCCTAGGTAACTCTATCCGCGAAATCTTTGCACCAATTACAAAATTCATTGGAAGAATTATTGGGGATTTGGTTCTTATATATATAGTCAACATACTGATAATGAGATTTCTTTTTCTTCTTGTCTATAGTACCCATCTTCATCAACAAAATCACTGGGGTTACTTATGAATTAATGTCCTGCGATTTTTATTTTTAGGGTGGAGAGTTTCATTGAACACCAAGATGCTTGCAGTGTTATGGGGCGACTCTTATCAGAATCCCACACTTTGCAGCCTACAGCCTGCTTGTCCCAGAGGCCATCAAGTTCCAACCCTTCCACCGTCACCAATTTTTTAAGCAATGTGGGAGGTAAGAATTCGTGGCCGGCCCTAAATCTAGACCTCCAGCTATCAGCAAAATCAAGTGTTTCGAATTTGACGAAAGTGGCAGATCAAGACCACTCTACTCAAATGCAATTCTCCATTGGCTCATCAGAAATCAGTGAGCAAAATGAAATGGATAGCAGACTAGATGAACAGTTAGTAATGGCCATGACTGAAAATGCTTACGCCCAAGAGGCGAGGCAACTGGCGAAGAGACAGATTGAAATGGCGGAGAAGGAATTTGCTAATGCTAAGCGAATAAGGCATCAAGCACGGGCGGAGTTAGAGAAAGCTCAGGCCCTAAAACAGCATGCAGTAATGCAAATAAATGCCATCGCCTTGGAAATCACTTGCCATTCTTGCAGGCACAAGTTGCAAAATGAAAGGGGATTGACAGAAACTTGTTTTACTCAATGTTAAATTTTCTCTATTGTCGTCAAATGAATGTAATGTAGAGCTTCACTTGAACATGAGGGTGTCCCCTAAATGCTTGGGGTGGATTATCGGCGTGATCATAGGTGATAAAGGGTTTGATTGGGCCTCTCTATCATCAAAATGTTGATCCGATCTCTGCTTATTTTGTGTTTCCAGCTTTTGTAAACAAATGAGCATGAAGAAGCCTAGTGGGTGTAATGATAAGACCGAGATGTACTAGTGAATGAATAGTTTAGAAAATTATCTAGTTTTTTTCATTTGACTTGTGTTGACCATAATGTGTTTACTTCAGCAAGAATTTTAGATCCTATATTGCAAGTCGTAGCAATCATGTAAAATGAGGTTTTTTTTTTTGATCTTCTCTCCTAGTTTGCTTGATATTTAAGATACCAATTATGGTTGTTCATATGCAACTTTTGATTCAATGGAAATAATCTTTCCAAATATTTACAGAATTTGTACAGGATGCTGCTCCTGTCCATCTGTGTTTTTTCCCTTTTTTCCAAACTGTGAATCTGTACCATGAATTTCAAAATCCTGTATAAAATCTAATGTAATGTAATGGAATGGAATTTAATGGGGGCCACACAGGGGCTAACCTAGTTCAATAATGCAACCCTCCTCATTAGGCTGGCTACGAAAAGCATAGGCCGGATTAAACATCTAAATGTCCGGTAAATAATACTATGACTAAATAGTATTTGAAATGTGATTTTAGCTCTTCTTAATAATGTCCACTCTTGTAGGAATGATTTTAGCCTCTATTTGCTTATTATTAACATATAATTTTCAGTAAAGTTAAAACATTAATTTAAATTACGCTTACATAACTATTAACAATTTATTGTCAGCATGTTACGTGGAATACATGTCTGTTCCGCCTATAAATTACTAATAATTTTATCGAAATATAGACATATCATTAGTCTAGCCTCGACATTTGTTGGTTAGATTTTCTATTTGGCTAATATGTAGGAGGTGGCCCCTTCTTAGGCAGGAATTGAAGAGTTGTACCGCCCCAAAATTATTGCAAAACATTATAGACACACAAGTGCGCACACATATAGGAGAGAGGAATTATGCAACATGTACAAAGTTGGTTGACAACATCATACTTGACATCATTATATCCATCTATTTTAAAAAACTCTTTTTACATCACATATTTGAATTTTGACAACACATCGTCAACCAATGCTGTCAACCATGTCTGTACACTTAACTTTATGCTAGGAGAGAGATAGGGAGAGTCTTGATTATATATAACAACAGTAGTCCATTTGATCAGTACAGTTCTGCAAAGCTATACAAGAGTTCATGAAGGTATAATTAACATATTTTTCAGTGCCACAGTTTTAATGGCTAACCTGGGAGTCGTCCTTCTTATACAAACTCAATTCATTATTTCCAACTGAATCATTTGTAGCCATATTTCTATGGATTTTGCTACTTGTACATAAAAATGTACATAATGAAATACATAATATGATGTTGAGCGAAAAAATTGGATGAAAAAGTTGACTGTGTTTTAAACTGACAAATGATGAAATGATAAATGTCATTATGTAAATCTTGATATACATATAGCAAGATCATATTTCTATTCAATCATATTTTGTGTACATCATTCTTTGCATCTTTGTTTACACTCTTACATATGGTACAATCACATATTTTGATTTTTCCAGCACATTTTCACATCACTGTGTAGATTGTGCCATATAGGAAGGAATGTCACCCATGGTGTGAAGCAAGATATACATATAGCTTAATTCATTTCTGTTTGTGCATATCAACTCTTAAGTGTTGAAGAGAAAACTTGAAATTTAATCATGCTAGACAGATGAGTTATTTTAATAGTACTTTAAGAGAATCTTTGAGAGATTGAACAGTTGTATTATATATTCTCTAAATTGGCTTGTACAAAGGATAAGGGAATACAACTATTTATAGTGCTCAATGAACTCTTCGACATACCTCTCAACTACCAAAATAAATATTTCGAATGTAGATTATTCTAGAAAATGACTTATTCTGAAACATGCATGGATATGAACTTAATAACAATAATTAACATAACCAAAACTACAATAATAAAATGGTCCAAAATCAAGTTTATTTTACAACACGTCCCCATAAACTTGATTTGGTCACTCCAAGTGCATCTCTTAGCTTGACAGAGACTTCATGCTTCAATGGTTAGGTGAAAATATTTACGAGTCTTCATATACTTCAATCTACTTCATTTCTTTTATGCTCTCTTATGAAGTGATACATTGTATCAATATGCTTTCTTTAATCATGCTACACAGGATTATTCGCTAATGCAAAAAGAAAACCAAAAGAGCCAGTTCCGACCTTGAGGTCTATTATTGTCTTCCCCCTTATGTATTGCCAAGCGATACGTCTTCTTCATGGTTGGACTTCGACTTGCTTCTTCTTCAATATTCTTATTTGTTGTCAATGAAAGTCATTGTAGACTCATCTTGTGTTATGGTGAATTCTTTCATCAAATTTTTTAACCAAATATCATTGCAAACACATGAAGTTGTGAAAACATACTCCATTTCAAAAGAAGAAAGTGTGAAAATTGGTTTTTTTTTTTTTAACTCCAAGTGAAAGCAGTATCTCCGATGAAAAATGCAAATCCCATTGTTCTTTTCCTTTCATCCCAGCCGTAGAGTCCAATTGCCATCAATATATCTAACAAGTTTGAAATGATTAGAGGATGAATAAAAAAATCGTAATCAATGGTACATTTTATATAACAAAAAATCCTCTTTGGTTTGCAAAAAAAGAACTTCATAGAGAATTCACCTTCATAGAGAATTTACAGTTGGTGACTCCATGTGAAGGCTAACAAGGCCAACTTCATAGAGAATTTACCTTTTATGTACATGTTAAATATCGCAAGTTTCCAACAAGACTCTTGAAAGCTGTGGAATTTACCTTTTCTCCATCTTCAATTCTTGACAACTTAATTCCACAATCAACGTGTGTATTTATTGGTTTGCATTCTCACATATTGAACTTCTTCAGCATCTCTTTAGCATAGCCTTCTCGAGAAATAAAAATACCTTCATCACTTTGCTTCACTTCTATGTCAAGATAGTATGCCATCAGTTTAAAATCAGATATTTCGAAATCTTTGGTCATACTCTTTTTGAATTCTTTGAATATTCTCGGAAAAATTTCAATTAGGATCAAATCATCAACATACAAGCATAATATCAACTTGTCTCCATTTTTGTTCATCTTGAGTGAAAGAACATGTTAATGGGGACACCTTTTGAAATCATTATCTTGAAAATACTTTGTCAATTTAACTATAAAATGTCCTTGGTGCTTACTTTAATTTATATAAAGCATTTTTCAATATTAAGATTTATCTTCTTTCCCCTTTACTATATAGCCAAGTGGTTGTTCAATGTAAATTTCTTCTTCAAGATATCCATTAAAAAAAAGTGGATTTTTTGTGTCCATTTGATGAATTTTCCATTTATTTTAAGCAGCTAAAGAAATACTCAATCTTATAGTTTCTAAGCGAGCAATGGGAGCAAATACCTCTCCATAGTCATTATTGGATCTCGACTATATTATTTGGCAATCAATCTTGCTTTGTATCTTTCAACTTCTCATTTAACATTCTTCTTTGCTTTATTTATCTTCTGAAAGTGTTGCTAGCTCCTATGTATCATTCTTTGAGATTACTCTAATTTCTTCATCCATTGCTTCTTGCCATTTCGTGCTTTGCACCGCTTTTTCAAAAACTATTGATTTACAATCCGCAAGAAGCCAAAAGAGTGTTAGTTCATTTTCGATTATCTCATATAGTTCTTGTAAGATCCTTCTCGGCATGTTTGAACATGAACCTTCATGTGATAAGTGTCTATGTGGGCTTGCTTGTGGGGAATAAAGTAGAGTTTTATGCTCTTCCATTCTTATCTTGCTTGCTTTATTTCTCTTTCTTGTTCCTCTTCGATAATGGGACAAAATTTATAGTCGCCTTCTTGAGTGTTCGACCTCCATGAACCTTCATTAAATTCAACATCTCGAGTAGTGATAACTTTTTTGGTGGTTGGATTATAATCTTATATTCTTTAGATCTTGAATCATAGCCGATAAAGAGAAAATTTTCACGTTTATCATCGAGCTTGAATATATTTGGTTGGGCACACGAGCATAGGAAATGCTTCCAAAGACTTTCAAGTGTGAGATGTCGGGATCTCTTCCGCTTCATGCTTCTAGAGGTGTCATTCTCCACACACTTGTAGCTGGAGATAGGTTGAGCAAATAAATCGCACAGTCCACCACTTCAGCACAATATTCTTTTAGCAATCTTTTGATCTTTAGCATGCTTCGAGCCATATTGAGAATGGTTCGCTTTTTCCTTTCAACAATACCATTTTGTTAAAGGGATCTTGGAACCGTGCGAGGTCGATGAATTTCATTTTCTTCACAAAAAATTATGAAGTTTTTCAAGTGGTTCAATCCAAATATATACAAGAAGTCAAAGCATGGGCATAACAGTTCCACTTGCTACTCGCTGAAGATTGTTTATCCACTAACTCTATCTTATGTAGTATGGTGACCTATTAACCGAACTAAATGGAAGCTAGGGAGCACAGTTGCCAAGAGGAATTCCAATCTATCGTAGGCCTAATCATGTTAGGCTGAAGGTAACTGCCTTCTTGGATGAACATATATTATTAGAGATCATTTTGGTTTGCCTATTAGTCCTAGAATTTTTTAGAGAAGCGTGTAGCCTTTGCTTATAGAGTGGCCTGAAATATTTCAACTTGCAAGTAAGAAAGTTCCAAAGGACTTTGGAAAAGATCAATGAGCATAGGTTCTATTTTTCAATCTTTCCAACTTGCTCCTATGATTCAGAAGAAGAATAAGCACCAAAACCAAGATCTGTTCAAGGAAATCAATGTTAGGAATTAGACGCTACTAATCCCGCCAAGATCAGTGGGATGCAAAAATAATTTAAACTAAGAAGAAATAAATAAGTGCAAAAATAAGTGCAAGTACAACACAAGAATTTACGTGGTTCGGCAATCATACTTACGTCCACAAACCCACACCAATTTTCACTATATCAACAAGAGAAGAAAATGAATACAAAAATACACTCTGTATTTTATTTGCCTACGCAGAGACAATCTCTCAATTTTCTCTCATTAATTTTCTGCACAAACTAAAGCCTAACTGCTTCTCACTTTTGTGCTTTGATAACTGTCTCTCGTGTTTTCACTCTGCACCTTTTTCTTGCGCACTTCTACCTTTAGCTTCGTCTCCAATTTATAGTGAAAAACTCACCAGCTTCATTAATTGCAAACCCATTATTTTCAACACGGTTGCCTTTCATTTAATTCACTTGCACCAAATCTTCAAAAAATACGATTGAATGGTTGAAACAATTTCCATGCAAATTGTCGTTGCCTTCATTTTCAACATTTGCTGCCACATTGCATTAAATGGAAGGAAAAACTGTGTCGACCACCAAGAAAGTTGTGAAGCCTAAAACATGGACTCCACAAATTTCAACAATCAAGACTATTTAAGGCCAGCCAAAGGTGTTGAAAGTGCAGCATTTCCCTGGTAAGAGAACAAGTAGGTGTAAATGTTGAGTTCTGTGAAGGTGAACTCAATGGAATTAGTTGTAGCTACTATGAAACAATATGCTAGATGCCCTCAATTGGGTGAAATTTTTGAATTAGATTGTGCTACTTTGTAATCTGATTAGTGTTTTTCATAGCAAGAAAAGCGAAATGGGAAAAAAAGAGTTAAGTTCTAAACTTGTGATTTTTCGGAAGATGAAGACAAAGAAATTTTATAAAGATGAGGCCAGTTCAAACTGCCGCTAAATCCATAAGCAATCAAGAGAAAAACAGGCTTTGGTTCCTTCACTGCTTTCTGAAACTGGCCTATTTACACTGCAATCTTTCTTCCAACAATACTGGAAGTGGTAAGTGACTGCGCAAAGGCTGGTCAAATGTAGCTATTGGACGACAACAAAGGATGCGTTCATTTGTGGGAATTTATTTCTTACTCAAAAATCAAACTAGGAATAGATGTTAAAGTTTAAAAAAGTTGGGTTGGGATTGTTTGCTCATAATTTTTTGACCATTTTCCCTTTCAACAAGTACTTTAAATTTTATGAAAATACCGAACACCTAGAATTTTTCTTTAGAAAAAAACCTATATTTTTCTACTAAAATCGTCGATAAATAGAAGAAAATAATTGCTCTTTCCGAGGGAACTAAGATGGATCGGCCCACACAAATTGATATGAATGTGTTCTAGTGGCTTCTTTGCTATTGTGCCTGCTTCGTTTAGAAATCTCTTTCAAGAATTCTTCCTAAGTGGACATCCTTTGGAAATTGATTCAGTTTATTGATTAATGGCAATCATTTCACAATTCTCTTCTTAGGATACCGACTCCAAATAATCAAAATTGAGATGCCCGAACCTTAGATTTCATAGCTATGATATATCTTTTACACAAACCTTCAAGCATTTGGATATTCAACAAAAAACGTTCTATTATTTGTCATTGGTACCTTCAATCAAATTACTTTTACAATCTCTTAATGAAAGACTTTTTTCTTTAATATGAATATAATATCTCTTTTCTAAAAGTTGAATCTTGTCCAAAATATTATTCTTCATGCTAGGCATATAATAAACATTTGAAATAATCGGTGATTTCTAATTTTCAAGTGTATAAGGATATCATCTTTGCCTCTTACCGAAATTTTGGATTCATCACCAAATATGACGTTGCCACTCACTGATTCATCAAGAACAAACCTATTTTTATTTCCACACATGTGATTGCTAGTACCAGTGTCGAGGTACTAAGTGTTTCATTCATTCTCTCCTTTCGTATGCCAATTGCAAAGGGGAGTTATGTTCCTTCTCATTTTGTACACAAAATTTGCTTCTTCAACAACTTGATTAGTAAACTCTATATTTCCAAGCATAATGTCCAAATTCTTTACCGTTGTAACATTGAACTTGAGATTTCACATACTTTTGCTTCGAATTGTTGCCTCTTCCACGACCTCCTTTCGAAGATAAATTTCGTTTTCTTTCTTCATGGTTGGATGTGATATATTTCCCTCTTCCTCTTCCTCGGCCACGACAATGACCAGACCGCATCCTTTCCCTATTTTATTATTGAAGTCACCTCTATTATTTTCCTTCAATGTGAGATTTTTTGAAGTACTTGTTCCAAAGTACTTTCCTTCTTCTTTTGTGTTTCTTCATACGCTTGAAAAGATCTCATAAGTTTCACAATAGTCTTGACCTCCAAATTTTTAGTTTCTTTAATGGTTAGTACAATATGCTCAAATTTTGGATATAAAGATCGTAAAATTTTCTCCACTATTCTAATATTATCCATGTTCTCACCATTTGATTTTAATTGATTAGCCACCACCAATACTCTAGAGAAATATTCAGAAATAAATTTGGATTTTTTTTCATTTGTAGAGATTCGAACCCACCTCTTAAGATTTGAACACGAGACTTTCTCTGCTCTTTTGTGGGCAGTTTGAAGCCTAACCCAAGTTTCTTTGAAGGTACTTGTAAGTGAAATTTTCTCAAATTTATCATCATTAAGTGATTGATAGATGAGATAGAGAGCTTTCTTGTCTCTCTTCCTTAAATCCTTCAATGAGTCCCATTGTCCTGAGGTATAGTACTCTCATCTTTTGGCTCATTACACCCCTTCTCTACAATCTTCTATAGGTCTCGTGACCCAAGCAATGTCTTCATTTCAATTCTCCATTTTTCATAGTTGATCTTGTCAAGTGGTGAAACTTGAAAGGGAACCATACTATTTGCCATCTCCTTTAAAGGATCGTGTGGATCTGATTAGGAAGATGACCCATTTTTGATAGTATTTTAGGAGAATCTTTGAAAAGATGAAGAGGCTAGAGAAGAAACGCTTGTATTATGTGTTCTATAAATTGGCTTGTTACGAAGGACGAGGGAGTCTTCAATGGACTCTTCTACATGCCTCTCAACTACCAAAATACATGTATCTTCTAACTACCTACTAACATTTACTAAATACTCTCTAATACAAGATAATTCTAGAGCATGACTTATTAGAGAACATAGATTATTCTAGATATGAACTTATGGACTCAATTATAAAAATTAACAAGACCAAAACGAATATAGTAAAATATCCCAAATCAAGTTTATTTTACAACAAACTGCACATTGGATGAACGAGGAAATGTCCTGAGCATAGAGGATTTCTTTTCTCTCATTTTAACTTGGATCAAATCACTGTTTTGGAAAAATATGAACCATTATTCTCAACTTATGGCCATTGTGACCATTTGATGTGTGACTTATTTTTTAAGAGCATCCTCTTCAACTTATATCATCAACATCCCATCAAACTTATTATTATAATGTATAAACCAAATTGAGTTTAAAAATTAATTGCTCTAAGCAACTCGTTCTTTTCAAAGTTCAAATGATACTTCAAAAATTGCGTTTATAATACATATCGACTTAGCCAACCAAAGAACAAGAAGCTTTTGCAATGAAACCATGGATCACTAAAACTTGAGGGGCTTGTCCTTCAATCAGATGGAACAAGGTCAAAATCATCATATCCTTGAGGTTGTTCACAACTAAACTTATTGAGGATGGATCGTGTTAATAGTAGTACTTTGAAGATCCATGTGTTGCACTAGCAAACACCAAAAGATGAGCAAAATGATTTTCTTCCATATGATTCGGCAAGTAAACAAATCTGTAGCTTTATTTATTTCCACAAAATAGAGTTTCACTATTTTGAGCATTTGTATAAGTGCTTCTATTAATGAATAAATATAAAATAGTGTTTAGTACCAAAAAAAATACTCTTTTATATGTTGAACGTAGAGTGAGAGGTTGACACTCTATTTTGTTAAAGATGTAATTAGTTACTACTCTACCAACTAGGGTATGGAGTATGTCTTGACCAAGGTAAGAGGATATTGGGATGGGAGTAATAACGGTATATCTGAAAGAAATCATGCTACGTGTACCTTTTTTTTTTACAACAAGTTTGATATTGTGCCATGTGTCTTGACATCATTGGACATTTAAAAAAAAATACACACACATATTCCTGCCCATTTCAATTTGAAACTCAATGAAGTGTAAACCAAAATGTAAACAAGAGAATGTACAAGCAGTTTTAATTACAATGCACGACTGTACTTAAGACAATTAAACTCAACATTGATTGCTTTATGAATTATCTTCATCTGTAATGCATTAATAATTTCTGTTCGAAAATTTTTTACGATTTTTGATGTACCGATGAGTGAGATCTAATTATCTGATTAAATACCTCGATACGTTGGGAATCGAAAGTGAGGGAAGTAGAAGACAGTTATTCGTGTTTACAATTTGACGCTAATTTAAAGTATAAAAGAATCCACTCAAGTACTTTTTGGTCACCGATTTTAATCTGAGCTTAGTATTTGACATCAAGCAAATGTTTACTACGACTTGATCACAAAGAAGTTGTAGAAGAAAATATTAGTTAAGTGAAAAGACAATTAGCAGGATTAAAACAATCAATTTAACCAGCATTAATTAATTAATTATTTGAATTTAGATTTAACAACAAAACCTAAAGTAAATAAATTAGTCCTTGACAGCCGTGGCAGAACTTGTTCGATTGATTTTGCAAGTTTACGTATCGTGACAAGTAAAATAAATTGAACGTTGAATCCAAATATTATCTTACATAGACTAATTATTGACTAACAATTTTCTTCTAAATCTAGTTTCAGTCTAAATTAATAGGTGACTTATTAACAAATCAAGATTTTATGTTATAATTAAACTATTCTAAGCTAAGCTAATCTAAATTAATCTAACTAATCTAATTTGTAGAAGACTTTTGGGATCAAGTGATTAGAAATTTCGAATTCACTTAATCTCACTTATATTATTTAACATTCTCTAATCCAAATTTATTTAGCTCTTTTCATATGTATTAAAAAAATTTAGTTAGTAATATCTCTCGAACGAAATTAGCCCTAATCATATGCTCGATTTTAATGTCTATGTAAATTCATACATATTTAAAAGCATAAAATTGTAGTAATTCATTCATGATTGCATAAAGTTCTAATTATATCTTGATCTTTTATAAAAACATGCCACTTATTGCATGAGCTAGACAAATATATCTCCCCACGATCTTAGTATCATCCTTAAATCAAGCAATTGGATGATAAACACAATAAGTAATTAACATATAATCAAAGCAGCATGAATTCAATTGAATTAAATAAACATTTACCTAAGCTACATAGTTTATCCTAAAAAACTATGTAGCTTTCTCGCTCCCACCACCCCCGAGAAAGGGAGAAGATCGGGCAACTAACCACTGGGAATGCCAGTTATATGGCCTATACTCTCAGCAATCAGTGTAAGGATTTTTTTTTTTATCGAACATGTGGGCTTATATGTGAAATATTATGTATTGAATTAAGGGAACAATACATAAATAAGGTATTTACTTTACACATTTTCAAAAATACAAAAACAAGTTTAAAAATTCACAAATCAGGTTTTTAAAATTTTTAATTAATAATTAATGAATAATTAAATCAATTATTTATTAAATATTTAATTCTAATTTCATATAATTACCCCACCCCACCTCCACCACCCCAACCGACTTTCCGATCACCACTATTCTCCGGCGACCGTTCCGGCGACTGCTCCGATTCCGGCGACTATTCCGGTCCATGACTCAAAATTTTTGTAGGTCACAATTAATTCGTTGGTCTGATTTCAAAATTAGTTGGTCACGAGATCAAAATTTATAGGTTACACGATCATGATTTCCAAATTAGTTGGTCACAGATTTTTTTTAGGTCACAATTCAAAATTTACATAGGTCACAATTTATTTATCGATCACAATTCAAATTTTTATAGGTCACAGTTCGTTCATCGGTCACAAATTAAAAATTTTTTAAGTCACAATTTATTCATCGGTAAAAAATCACAAAACTAATAAGTCACACAACTTATTTTACGGTCACAAGACATCAAATTAATTGGTCACAAAATTATTTCGAGGTCACAAATTAAAATTTTATAAGTCACAATTTAATTCATTGGTCACGGATCAAAAAATTATAGGTCCGGATTTATCAATGGTCACAATGAACCAAAATATCGGTCGCATACACCAAACACCCCACCCAGTCTCGATCCTCACTTGATGTTTTGGTCACAAACTAACCAAATAATTAGACACAAATACTACCCAGCCCCGCCCTCGCCACAACCTGACCCAAATCACCACCTTCACCCCCAGTCACACTACCACCACAACGGCCGCCGCACTTGCGTAACACCAAAAAAAAAGCACCACCACGTCTTTCACCCACACAAAAACCACCACAAACAAAGCCGCACCTCGAAAACCACGTGCTGCATGACCCCACCTCGCCTAGACCATCTCCGGATCTGCCACCAACAAACACGGCGCCGTTGAAAAACCACCACGGCAACCACGCGAGCGACCACAATACCCATCCAATAGATCACACCCGACCGCGCCCAAATAGATCCACACCTCCGCGGCCAGAACACGCACGAACAACCAACCACACTACGTCGCCGCCAACAAAAAACGAGAAAAAAAAATCACGTGCCAACACTAACTCCAACCCGCCACCTTTAGAGCCACCATCGTCGATCCTTAGCACAAATGCTGCGGTACCACGCAAAAGACTCAACCAATTGTCGAGACGGCGACGAGAGCGAGGGTTTGGGGGAAAGTCAAAAATAAATCGAACAACAAAAAAAACTCACCAACGCCGCCGTAGCCACGATCTGTGTTGGTCGCTGCTTCGAGCGCCAGTGTCGACGGCGAGGGAAAAGAGAGGAGCCGAAGCCAGAGAGTAGAGAAATCGGAGAGAGAGAGAGAGAGAGAGGGGGGGGGGGGAAATGTAAACTGATTAATTGGAATTTGTAATTTAATTATTAATATTAAATATTTTAATCATAACCTGATTTTTGAAAAGTTAAACTTGTTATAGGATTTATGAAAATGGTAATTTAAAACCAGGCCTGTGTGTAATTTCCTCTTGAATTAAAGTCTATGAATTTTGGTTAAACCCATTTAAAGTGATCTAATAAGATTTCGGTATTTTGGGATTTAAAGTATCTAATTAAAATATTGGCTTTGTTTAGCGCGGATTATCGCTAACAATTAAAAGAAAGGTTCAGACAATTGTGTAATGAACAAACCTTTTGAGACAATGTCCCAAACAGAGGGTGTTTTATTTATGAAAATTACAATTGGAAAGAAGCAAAACGCCTCCAAGGAGCACAAGCACACAAAGTAAATTGAAAATTTGCAAATAGAAAGTAAATAAATTGAAATTATATATTCTCTGTTAAGAATGTTTGATTCGGGGTCCTTTCTTCTATATTTTCTTTTCATTTGTACACTCATTTGCTGATTTCCTATTGAAAAACTGTTTGGAAACTGCTCTATAACTACCCACGTTTTTCGTGATGGCTGACTTGTCAAGCAACTATTGTCAGTGCTCTTGTTGTTTAACCGCTTGTAACCGAGATTCTTGGATCGTGGAATGTGATAAGGTTGCTCAATAACTGCTTCAATAACTAGACAAAACGCTATCTTCATCCAGACCTTGGGCGTCTTGAAGGCTTGGACAAGAGTTAGACTGTCGCTTTGAGCGACATTGGGGTACTTCATTCGATTAGATTTTGGGCGTTCTGCAAGCTTGGGCGATGATAGTCTTCTACTCGTGAGTTGTCATTATATTTTACAATGGTCTTATTTTGGCCTATTCCTCAACTTCCCTAACTGGGCTTCATTTCGTGGACCACACAATTGAGCTTGACTTAGTAGTTGGGATTCATTTAATCATTGAGCCTCATTTTTGTATGTCAACAATTATCCCCCAATATGGCAAAATTAATATCAATTATTAAATTTTTTTCATATTAAAGTTATGGTTGAAGATTCCTTGATGATAAACTTGACTGCAGAGATGAAGGAAATTCAAACATTGATAGACGACTGTAGGGTTAGGATGGCTCCTAAAAAGTGCAATGCTTCCCAAGGAATTGAGCGAACCAAGTCTTTAGTTGAGCGTTATACAAAGCTGGAGGTCAATGAGGATTTTGCAGCTGAATTGTCTGTTGTTTCTTCTAAACAGAGCGAGAATTGGGAATGTTTAGGGAACAAATGCGTTCAGCTTGGGGCAAATTATAATTAAGACATTGATGCCTTTATTTTCTTTTTAATTTTGTGTTGGCAATTATTTGAATGTGATAGCAGCCAATGTCATTATGAATGACTATTTTATTTATTTGCATATTTATTGACGTCTTCTTCAATCTTCAACCCCCAAACACTTAATTACTTTATGCTAAACTCGTGTGCATTCCCCTTCATGGAATGTTTACACGGAGCAACATGTTGACTCAATAAAATTTATATTTCATTTTCAGGATTATATTTCTTATGTTATTTTACTCTTATTTAAAAAATAATAATAATAATAACGGCACTCTTTGTTCTATCAGGCCAAGCTCGCCAGAAACTTAACTCTTTGTTTAATTTTTTTAATTAATTTTTCACATAAGTGATAAAAACAAAAAATAAAATAGTAAAGACAAGTGGATTGGCCTGCACGAACTGTGAACTTGGAGACCAAGTCTGAGTCGGGCAGGTCACTTGACAAACTGGACCAAGTCATTTACGAGCCGGACTGGCCCAACCCAATTATTTCACTCATCCCCCGAATTGGCTCCAAATGTCTGTGCCCTAAAACACAGAATATTCTGGGCATGAAACTGCTATAAACGAAAGGACAAAAACACATTTTTACCGGGTCAAATACTTATTTGGTCCTTAAAGTTACAGAAAAATTCTATGTTAGTCCATATAATTTATTTTGTTCCAAATCAATCTCTAAGATTTTCTAACGATGTCAATATGGTCACTGTTAGTTAAATTAACATGCAACCATAAGTGTACGTTGCTAAAGCCATTGTACTGCTCATTCATTAATTCTATTGCCACACAAGTCGTAATCGTGCTTAAAATATGAATACAAAACCTTTAAACTCATTTTTCATCTAATTGATTTTACGTCCTGATCTTTTCGGGTTCAATTTACAAGAAAGTAGAGTTTAGTTATGACATGATTAATGCTTCTCTATCAATGGGATTGATGCCTTATTGGTTCACATTGGTTTTAACGATGTATATGTAGGATGTCATTAATCATACCAGTAGAGTGACAAAATTAGAAGCGTTAAAAACTCATGTGATTCATTTGGAATAAATCAATGCGAAGGACCATTTTGAAAAGATAAAATTTGTACTTAACCACACTAATACTCTATGAATTAATTTTTGCAACGAAATTTTGTTAAAATTTTCAAAATGATCATTTAAGTATTTTTTACAGTAGTGATCACTCAAGTTTCTAATCGCCACACGGTCGAAAATGTTAACAAAAAATTTAAATGGCACCATTAAACGTCAATGTAAGTAAATGATGTTAACTAATACACCACATCAACCAAACATATAACACACAAACTTTAGATGAATTTAAAAAATAAGGATCAGATGGAAAAGGCTTTAAAACTCTTCGGCTCTTTTTTTAAAAAAATGTATTTTTTTTTTTCAAAACTCATTTTTCAACTTCACATTTTTCAATAAAATAATGTTACATGTAAATTCAAAACTTTTCTACTATTCTAAAACACATTTTTGTCCAAATCTTATTTTAATGGAACCCAAATGAGAGCTAAATTTAAAGTATTTTTGAATTAATTTTTACATAAATTACGATTGTATGACTTGACGTACTACTTAACCCTGTTTCGTGGCCATTTTTTGGGAAAATTTTGTTTTAAATAATGAATTTTTTGAGAACGTATAGTTAAAAAATAGAAAAATATTTTAAATTTACGTGTATAATATTTTATTGTGTGGTTAAAAATGAGTATATTAAACAATAAAAAACTGAAAACAAACGATTGCTTAATATAGGGATATCAATTTGGCTCGCGACTGGGGCCGCCCATGGTTCGGCCCAGAAAAAGCACAAGCCGGCCCGGCCCAAGCCTCGGTAGATCCAGCTAAAGCTCGGGCCGAGCTCCAGTTTTGGGGAATCGGGCGGAGCCGACACATAGGGCCTCATGCGCACATTAAAAATTTTAAAATTTTGTTTTTTGAAATAGAAGATGGGAGAGTGGCAGTTACTATTTAAAGGCAACACATCTTATATATAAAAAAAAAAATAAAAAAATCGATTAGCCGTTGAGGCCTGAGCAAAAGCCCGGACCGAACCTTAAATTTTTTTTCCTGAGCTTTTGCTCAGGTAAGCTCGAGCCAAAAAAAACTCCAAACCCATTTTGCTCGAACGGAGCCCGAGTTTCAAATTTTGGCTCGTGGCTCAACTCGTTTTCACCCCTAACTTAATATCTTCATGTGCAAGTTGACTTAATGATATTAGATAAAAATTTTCCAGGTGACTATTAGTACATGGATTAGAATCTTAATTAAATAACCATTTTGAATTTGAATGATGCTATGGATACATAATTTTTGTCCATAGGGGTTCACATAACACTCATATAGGTGAGGCCCCACCATTTTGAATTTGAGTGATACTATGGGTATATAGTTTTTATCCATAGAGGTTTACAGAACGTTCACATGGGGTGAGACCCACCTCATGTGAGTATTACGTGAACTATTATGGCAAAAAATTATGTGTCACTAGCATTTTTCTTTGAGTTTTTAAAAAACCTGTGCCAAGATCTCATTTCAATATATTTTTTCTATAGTACGTTTTTAATCACATATTCACACAATAAATCTTCAGTTTGGTCCCATTAAAATTATAAATATTTTTTTCCTTTTTCTTTTCAACCACAAATTTCTCCAATAAAATAATATTACACATAAATCAAAAAAAAAAAATTTCAATCACTCATTCTACAAAAAAATTATTATTCCAAAAATTATAATACTAAATAATGGGAGCCAAAAAATATAGTTATGCTAGTGTGACATCTTGGTTGGTAATTTTTTTGACATTTCATGATGCGACAAGCAATCATATTGATTTAAGCCACTATTTGAGCCATATTAAAATTTTCATTCTTATTTTTCTACTCATTTTCAACCACATTTTTCAATAAAATAATATTTTCTATCACATTAATAATTTTTCATTCTTTTTCAACCGCACATTTGCCATCAATCCACTATTTCAAAATATATTCTTTCAAAATAATGTGGCTCAAATAATTATTACTCAAATCAAGGATCTTATTACATATACATAAACATTCAAATGAAATTACGATACATGACACTACATTATTTGTCAGCTTAAAATACAATCAATATTTCCATCCACTCTTTTTCCTCGTCATTTCATGTAATCATCGGGATTATTTTAATATTCAAGTAGCATAATCCTCAAATCAATGACTATATTTTTTACACATCATGAAACTAATTTCATGTCAACAAAAATGTCAAAAATGGACGTGGGAGTAGTTTAACTCCTAAATTTATCCCACCCTTGATTACAAACCTGAATTTCAAATTCCACCTACTAATTTTTTGGGTGACCCACAAAATCATAGTATAAATAACTGAGATCTTGTGCTTGAAAGTACATCCTGTATTAAGAATTGAAGCTCAAAGCAGCGGATGGACTTGTACAGGGATGGCTATGGAGCAGGAGCAGTGCTTTCTACAAATATACTTAATTATTTTGCTCCATATCCAGTCCTGAGCGAGTCTGGATCTGCTGTTTTCATTTCTGGAAATGGGCATATGAAGTCACTGAATTGATGCATTCCCTCCTGTACGAACTTTTACTGCTTTCTTATTTTAGAATTTTACAGACTTAATTTATATATTGTTTTGCATTTAACTACCTTTTCTTCGTATTTTCAACTTTTGCTTTCCATGGGCATGTTGGGTTTTCAAAATCAGTTCAAATGATGCATAGGTTTCGATGTATTCTAAACTAATTATTTTATATCCAATTTCTTGGCATTCCCCATCATTTAAGTTTGTTTTGATGATATGATTTTCTCACTTTCCTATTTTTGATGTTTACATTTTAAGATGGGATATCTGCTATGGTTATATCAATCTACACGCTAAGGTATGAACTATGAAAAAAAATCATATTGCACTGAAACTAGTTATGTGGGCAGGGGCGGAGCCAGCTCGGGGGGCCGTAGGCACCAGGCAAGCCTCGGCGGCCGCCTGTACTGGCTTGCCTAAGAGTCATGAACTATTTTTCATAAACAAACTCGTTATAGACTGTCACTGAGAAGCACGTGTGCAAATGAATAAAGCGTGACTTCTAACCGAATCGATTACAAGATAACCAGCAAGGAGCCACCGTCTGGCACAACTTTAAAATGACCAAAGTACCCCAATGCTTGGAGAGAAATCCATAAATACCCTCTCATTTAAAGAAAAAGGCATGCAATTCAAATATATCCCTCTCAATTAGCTATTTCTCCTCTTATTCTAGTTGAAACATCAAGACTAGTGAATTTAGGAGGTGAAAGTCATAGTTAGGCAAGAGGATTTGTTGATTGTATTTACATTAATATTTGATTCTAATTGTTTCATCAATAAAATCATTTGATTCAATTTGTACTGTCAACACTTCCTTTGTTTTTTGTAGACAAGCTTTCCAAGGAAGTCTATGGACAAGCTTCCTCCAAAAGCTATTCATAAAATATTCTAAGGAACTCCAAGGAAGATATGTTAAAGAGGCAAAAACTAGTTTTTAAATAAATTTAGGTCTGACTACATGAATTTTTTTCTCACTCTGTTTAATTCATTGCTACTTCTATTAGGCCCAGGCCATTTTGTTTTGGTAGTACTCTTCTGATATGTTACGGGATTGAATCACTATTGCTAGTGGAGCCTCTTTGGAAGATAAGTTTAGATAAATGAGTTAAGTTGTGTTAAATATTTTTAGATGTACGTATGGATGAGCTCTAGATTACTGTTTAGAGAGAGTAATATGATTGGCTAAATAAAACAAGACTTGTCGGCAATATTCTTATAGCTGATGTATTTGATTAAGGCTTTTGAGTTCGTGTTACTCGTATGTTTCCATTCATTGCTTACTCTACAACAAATTTAATTAATAATCATAAAATGCTTAAAGGAACCCCATGGAAGATAAGAAAAGCAATAAACTGGTTTGAATAATTGTAACATTTTAGAAAGACGAATGTAGATTACTGTTTAGGAAGAGCAACACAATTGACTAAATAAAAAGAAAAAATGATATATGAGAAAAATATTCTTATAGCTGACCTCACATAATATTTAATCAAGCACGGCCGCCTTACTCATATGGATGTTTACTACCCAACAAATCTGAAACAGTTTAATAGAGATTAGTTTAAGTAATGTTGCAAGTTGCAACATTATTATAAGCAGGAAATATATGGAACAAATGTTATTGTCTTGGTGGCTTGATGCAATAAAGTGTCATGGCTCCTGTATGTGAAAAAGGACAATGACATGGACGAGATTAAGATAACGGAGCTATTAGATTTTGTTTGTTTAAATTTTTTATTATTTGATGAAAAAAGTTCTAACAAATTGGAACTCCTTTGATAGGTTGTTAATTTAGTGTCCTAATAGAAAACTCTTTGATAGCTACTATCCAATATATCTCCAATGATGCATTCTATTTAAGATTAAATATTGCAAGTTGCAACATGAATAATTCATGCGGTAGCCTAATGCAGCATGGAACTAAGATATAGCTGAATGTAGTAGTTGACGTGTTTTTCGAGACATGTTGATCACTCAACTTCATTTTCAAAATACTTAGTTTCTCAGTTTCTGTATGTTTCTATGTAAATATTCATCGGTAGATTTATGCAAAAATGGAATTTCTGCTATGAATTTTTACTTAACTGTATTAGTATCTAGTGCGCTTTCTTCTAGATAAGGTATGAAAAGATTTATGCTCCAACTAATTATCTGGCTAATTATCTTGAAAGAGTCTCGGTTGGTCGCCCTGTGGTTCACTCTTCATGTAATTGGCTTATTATCAATCACATTAAAAGTTGATTCATACACTTTATCGAGATAACATATTGGCATAAGGTATATTTTTCCTGTAAGATACTGAAAGGGTTTAGACAGAATTTTAAGGTCATGTAATAATTAGTTGATCTTGAGTACTTCACAATTATTGACAGTTTTCTTTGGAATAAAAAAGGGTACAATTTTCTGATAACTCCAGGAAACTGCTTGCAATAAAATGAAATCAAGTTTATTGTTGAGGGAATTGCATATGGGTTTAATTTTAGATTTATGTAGTTGTTGCCTGGGATGTAGATTCGGTAGTTTATGTAGAAATGGAAGAACAGAGAGTAGTTAAAAGTGAGTTTATTTCATCTGACATCAATCACTGTCCACAGGGACCATACTTTATTAACTAGTGAATGGCTTTGGAGTTTACTTTGTCAAATAAATCCAATAAAAAGTAAAATAAAAGTTTTATGGAATTCCACGGGGATTAGCAATGGCATGTAATACAGAAGATTGAGAATCAAATCTGAAGATGTTAAGCTAAGCAAGAAACGAGAAAATAGTGTATGTCCATATTCATTAAAAAACTTATTTTAGTTCCTGATTGTTAATGTCGTGGGGCTTGATGTCAGTGCTCCTGGATTAAGAGTTTTACCTACAATAACAAAACCACAGTAAACATTTCCTCCTGACTCTGACTTCGATTAACTTTCCCTCAAAGCGTCACTTTTTAATTGATCTTGAATTTTGATCCCAATAGTAGCTGCTGCCGAGTGTAGTTTATGAAAGCCGATATTCAGCAGTAGTACAATTGATCCAGTTCATTGAGTAACAATCTGTCTCACTAAATTTCTCAAATCAGACCTACCGCAGAATGGAATTAAGAAAGTTGAATTTAGTTGTTTTACTACTTATCTGTTACTGCTGCATCTATATATTGTAGTCCTAAAACAATTGATGAAGCTTTAGAAAGAGGGTCAGCATTGTCCTTTCGAATCCTTTTACATGCCAGTGGATGCTATGATAACAGTTAAAAATTCTTAAAAAGAAACGATGCAATTGATGTCCTTTAACATGGAGACAAATCATTCGGCAAAAGATGCTACAGACAGAATACTACGTGGGTAAAATTTATGATTTTTGTTGTGTTATTATAAAGGAGTTGATGCATACAATACAATGACGTATGAACTCTGAAAGAGAGAATACACCTATCTTCGTCATAAATGCAGGGAATACAAGTTAAAATATTTGTCTGCCAAATTTCACTTCCTTATAGGAGCTTCTAATTGGTCCTCGTATTTTTCGTCGTTCCATTTGTTTTCATTTGCTTGTCGTGACACTTATCTGTTTTATTTCCATTTTACTGTTCTAAAATTATTTTTGAAGTGACTAATTTTTCTATAAATCGAAACAGAAAGATTGAAGATTTTAACTGTGAGAAGTTCATGGCTAAACGATTTGAGAAATGTCAGATTGATGTTCTCAAGTCGGCATTTGAAGAGTCGGAGCACTTGACCAGAGAGAAGAAGATTGATTTGGTGAGGACTACAGGTCTGGATATGGAGCAGATTGCCAGCTGGTTCAACAGGAAAAGAGCGTGTAAGCGAGCTCGGAAATCCTTGGGGGATTTGGAACGAATTAATGCTGAACTCCAGCTAGCAATGGAGGAGAGTAGAGAGAAGGAAGCCGAGCTCCAAAAGAAGCTTAACGAGAACAAGCAGAGAGAAGCTGAACTTGAAGCAGAAAACCAGAGTTTAAAACAATTAATCTCTAGCTATTTATGGAGGTGATTCGCGGTTTGATTCTGCAATTGGGTTTGCGATGGATATCCGTAGTGTATTTGATGGTCATATTTTACGCCCATGAGGATAAAGAGTGGTACAATTAATCCATTTTCCAATGTGTTGTAATTGACCCAAGAAAAGTTACTATTTATGAGTATTATGGTTCAGCAATAATGCATTTTCCAGATTTCAGTTTATTGTTTTTCATTTTCCTACTTCTACCTTCTATCTTTTTTCCTTTCCGGTCAACTCATTACCAACAATTTCATGTTTCTGTAATTTGGTTTTGCCCAGATGTCTATAAAATTATCGGTTATGCCATTGTCTTCAAGTCGTATTCCCAGAAGTCGTGAAGCCTGGCCAGACGGCCAATTTCCGCTGTTTTTATTGTCTGCAGCTGTAGTAGGTGGCGTCATGAAACATAAAGCCAGTCTTGGCCATTACTGATTTTGGTGCCTACTTGTGTGTGTTCATGGACAAAACAAAGGTTATATGTTTGGTTATGCTTAAAAGATACTTGTTGTGAAAGTACATAGAAACCCATTTTCACAAAAGTAACTTCAACTTTAAAGCGCATAGAAACATACTCAAACTATTAAACTCTTTGAGCAGTATGCGAACTATTGGAACTGCCCTGTGGAAACTGAAAGACCCTCCCAACGACAAAGGCTTTGCAAAAAGTTTGAGAGCTCATTTCCTTAAAAAACTAGCTAAAATTGAAAATCAAGGGGAGTGGCCGAAAAGTAAAATGCCATTCGCTTTTGGACCCAAGTTTATAAAGTTATTTGACGTTTGAAATCAATACTATTGGCCAAGGCCCAAGTGTATTCAATTCCATCAGATGATTCAGATCAAATACAGATGAGAAATTCCCTAGTTTTTAATGAACGAGAGGAGAAAATCCCACGCAATAAATCCTGTACACATCGACATCACTGTGTTTGATTAACAGAAACCCTATCAATCTTGAACTCAATAAAAACAAGTTTTGATGGGATTTCATAGTTCAGATCGATGCATTTTTCGCATTTGTTATCGAAGCATATCATATCTACCATTAACTTTTGCAGTGTTAGTTCCCTTGGATTATTCTCCCCTTGGTGAACCGTCATAATCTAAGGAAAATAAAGATCATTTATTTGTTTAGATTTTATCCACAGTTTATTGTCATATATAGTGATTACATTCTTGTGCATAAGGCCACCTTCAACCCCTCCATATAAGAGGAAGCTCAGCTCCGAGCAGTGGACAGATTTGTCCATGGCTGGAAATGGAGTGGAATGGCTAAGTTCCAATTAATTTGTGTTCTGGTTCTACTCCATATCCAGCCCTGGCTGAGTCTGTATCTTCTGGTCCCCCAGATAGCCATGTTGCATCCCTTCTAACGTTGCTAAAGGTAGACAAGTTAAGCAGGTACATACTAAAAGTTTTTACTTTTGATGTCAAATCAGTATTATGTTTATGCCCAGGTTTACCGAACTGGTATGTCTTACGAGATAATTGTCCACTCCAGCAAGCACACGGGATCAAGAAAGGGAAGCTGTGTTGGTTTTGTTAGAATTGAGTTGTGACTCGAATTCTTGTTGAGTATTTGATTGGAAACACTGTTGGAGGAGTATTGGGAGTTGGTAATAGACTTGAAGATGTCTTGAAAGAGTCTAAGGTGATTTTGACTCCTATTTCATTCTAAATTCTCAATTATTGGTTTTACCCATTGTATTGGAACTTCACTCTATATTAAATTTTTCATATATTAATTCTCTCACTATGTTACAGATTATTTTGTTATAAATATGTGGTGTACAACGCATATTGAAATTGACCAATTGTCCAAAGATATAATTTGTAACTCTTTACTATTGATTATAGACTATAGTGAATTCTCCACCTCTGCATGTGGTTTTCTTGGATTTGGGTTTTCAAATAAATCTTGTTTTCTTTGTTTTCCATTATTTTCATATTGTTCTCGTCTTTAAATATTTGGCCGGGTTCTCAATAAAGTGGTATAGCGATTCTGGTATTTTGTCCGTCTCTAACAGGTTTTGCAGAGCATAATGTATTATATACTTCTCCCTTCGTCTGTGGTTCGACCTTTGGGAAATTGCACATTTATTAGTTCGCCATAATGTTTCTCTCCTATATAAACTATAAAGGGTGAGCCCCAAATCTAATTGTGAGAGAGATAGAGAGGAATGAGTTCGAAACACATTGTAATTCTTTTTTTTTTTTGATAGAGTACAGTTCCGTAGCAGCACCAGTTGCTTGTAGCTCTCATCGAAAGTGAAGTGCAGTAAATTGTATGTTTGGTGCTTTTAATTTTCCTATTTTTCATCATTTATTGCGTTTGGTGATGTGGATTATTCGTTTAACTGACAACAAGATGAGCTTCAAAAGGGGCACTTATTTTGAACATCTTATGAAGTGTTGAAGATGATAAGCACTTCCTTTTTAAAATTGATTTGTAGGCCTTGTTGGCGATCGAACTCAAGCCAAGCCTCACTTCAAAAGGATAAAAACACATGTTATAACAAATTAATCTTGAGGTCGGACTAAAGAGCTCTCCCAATAGATCGGCCATCCACTATCGTCATAAGGGAACATCATCATTAAACCCTGAAAAGATGTTCCACCAATAACATCATCACCTCCTTCACAATCACAACCAATCTTAAAAGAACACTTGTCATCTTCGACGTTAGCTCCTCCACATTAACCAATCAGAGGAAATTAATGATTACTTAGACAGTAAGTGATCATTGCTTCGGCGACAACTATACCTTATGTCCAATGATGACCTAGCTTGCCGAGCTTGACAACCAATATAAATTTTCCTTTCAGGATGGTGGCACACGTTTCAAGGTAGGTATTGTAGCTTGATGGGACAGAGAGTGGTCAACTCTCACTAGAAGGCTTATAAATAGAGATACTTCGTCCCCCACCAAGTTATAGGGACGTATGGTGATCCATGCTAAAAGAGAATCAATTCTCAATCGAAAAGTTATTTCATTCCATCAATTACTTATGAAATACCCTTTAAGTTGATCTAATTTGCAACGTCATTTTTAGTCATCAACAGGCCTAACGACAATTATTTTGAGATGAAAGACAGAACAACTTAACCCGATTCAATTGGAGAAATCTCCCAACAAAGTCCCAACTCAATATCATTTGATGGAGAGGCCTTGGCTCCTCTTATTTGACCCGGGCACCTTAAGTGACCTCATAAAGATAGAACATTCTACAGACTACAAGGCAGATTACCATGTAGTGTAGTTTTGTCATGTATTAAACCCAAGAATGAGAAATAGCTCTCTATTTCGTTTTCGTTTCATCTGTTTCTTCTTGACATATTATTGATAACGTCAAATTTATGTTCACACTGAAATACGGGAGAGAGTTCATGTTGTTAATCTGCAGTTGCAGTAGGTGATAACATAAGAGCAAACCTGTAAAAGTGCTCTTCGTCTTATAGATTAGCTTACTCACTTAAATCTTAGTTCTCTATAGGGACAAGGAAAAATATTAACTTGTAGTTTAGACACAGCATGCATTTGAGCATCCTGTTCGGGTTATTTTAATTTCCCTAAAAAAAGTTGTTACAGAATGCAAGAGTCATAATAATACATAGTGAGTGTATAGAGAGAGTGGACCAGTCCAGAAAATCGAGAAAAAAATGTTATGACCAATTACATATTGGAAGTTTCGTTTACTACCTTCAAAATTTGGAGATATTTGATCGTATGAAATTTTCGATCGAGAAACAAGTCAAATAGGTTGCAATTTGCCTACCAACTTCCGGAGGAACTTCAACTTGATGGGAGCAAGATGCTGCCGAAGTGTGGCCGAAGCATGTGCAAACTCTTTCAACTGAAGTCTCTAGCTGTAAATTATTAACAAATATTATACCATCAGTATCGGCATTCTTCAACATAACTGTTCAGTTAGTGTTAAGAAATATATGATTATTTTGTTTTTATTATTTATTAAGGGTAGAATAGTCTTTTAAGTTTTCTTTATTTTAGACTATATATAATCTCTTTGTATCTAGGTTTTCATTATTCAATTACATTATGCAGAATCAATAAAACCATAGCCTCTTTTTCTTTTTCTCTTTGGATTGTTTAACATGGTATCAAAGCTAAGTTTCATGGGATTTGACGTAATCTCAAACACAGCTTTCACGAATCCAATCTGAAATTTTTTTTTAGAGAAGAGACGATTTCGAGAGGATTTTTCATTCCGTTTCTGCAATCTGGTATTTCGTTAGGGATTTCATTCAGTTTCTGCAATTTGGTATTTCGTTAGGGTTTTCATTCAGTTTCTGCAATCTGATATTTCGTTTCCCTTTCTTTTGCGATTTGGGTTTCCGTCTTAAGGGTAAAAAGATGTAGGGATATGTTAGTGGAACTTCTGTGAAACCTATGGATACTGATGAGAGTTATGCTGCTTCGATAGATACTTAGGAAGCAAACAATTCAAAAATTATTACTTACTTGGATTAACAATTCTGTTGAGTATTCCATAGGTAGAGAGTTGGCAAAGTATGAGACGGCAAAGGAGGTTTGGGAACATCTGCAAAGGTTATTCACTGAGTCAAATTTTGCAAAACAGTATCAATTGGAGAATGACGTACGAGCTCTTCAGCAGAAGAATATGAGTGTTCAGGAGTTTTATTATGCTATAACAGATCTTTGGGATCAATTGGCTCTTACAGAATCGGCAGAATTAAAGGCGTATAATGCCTATATTGTTCATAGAGAGCAGCAACGGTTGGTACAGTTTCTAATGGCACTTCGCAGTGATTTTGAAGGACTTAGATGTTCAATTTTGCATCGTTCTCCACTTCCTTCTGTTGATTCAGTTGTCAGTGAGTTATTGGCTGAAAAAATACGTCTTAAGTCTTATTCTGAAAAGGGAATTCTTTCTACTCCTAATCCTTCTGTGTTAGCCGTATCTTCTAAGTCACTGTCTAATAATCAGAATATGTTTCACGCAAGGGCTACCCGTGATGAGTGCAGTTTCTGTAAGGAAAAAGGTCATTGAAAGGCTCAGTATCCTAAGTTGAAACAGCAGAATCGACCCGTGCAGTAATTTCATGCTTGGAAGCCTGGCAATCAATCACAATCGAATGATCGTAGACCACCTCAGGGTTATAGACTACCACAGTCCAATACTGCAGCGGTAGCTTCATCGGGTCCTTTCACCGATCTTGATACTTTGGCTGAGCAATTTCAGAAGTTTCTCTCCTTACAGCAACAAGCTATATCTGCTTCTGTAGGTCAATTGCTTCATAGTTCTTCAGGTATGTCACATTCTGTTTGGGTATTGGATTCTGGTGCTTCACATCATATGTCTCCAGATTCTTCATCTTTTGCTTCCGTGTCTCCTTCGTCTTCTATTCCTGTCATGACTGCTGATGGCACTCCTATGCCTTTAGCAAGTGTTGGTTATGTTGTCACACCTCACTTGTCTCTCCCTAATGTTTATCATAATCTGAAACTCACATTCAATCTTGCTTCTGTTGGTCAGTTATGTGATTCTGGTAATTTAGTCACATTTTCCTTTTCTTCTTGTTATGTGCAGGATCTACAGTCTCAGAAGCTGATTGGGACAGGCCGTAGGAAGGGAGACTATATGTTTTGGATGAGTTAAAAGTACCAATTGCTGCTACTGCTACTAGTATTGATTTGTCTTCTTTTCGTTTGAGTTCTTCTTCTTCTAGTTTTTATTTATGGCATTCTCGCCTATGTCATGTTTCGTCTTCTCGTTTGAGATAAAATGGCTTCTACAGGGGCATTAGGAAATTTGTAACCTTATGATATTTCAGATTGTAGTGGATGTAAACTGGCAAAATTTTCAGCTTTACCTTTTAATCGAAGTATTTATGTTTCTTCCTCTCCATTTGATTTGATTCATTCTGATGTATGGGGGCCTTCTCCTGTTGCCACAAAAGGAGAGTCCAGATATTATGTTTCTTTTATTGATGATCATACTCGTTATTGTTGGGTTTATTTAATGAAATATCGTTCTGAATTCTTTGAGATATACACAGCATTTCGTGCTCTTGTCAAAACTCAACATTCTGCTGTTATCAAATGTTTTAGGTGTGATTTGGGTGGGGAATACACTTCTAAAAAATTTTGTGAACTGCTTACCTTAGATGGAACTATTCACCAAACTTCTGCTCCTGAGCAAAATGGTGTTGCTGAAAGAAAACATAGGCACATTGTTGAAACTGCTCGCTCTCTCTTGTTGTCTACTTCAGTTCCTAGTGTGTTTTGGGGTGAAACTGTTCTTACTGCTGTAAGTTTGATTAATACAATTCCATCTTCTCATATTTCAGGTTTTTCTCCTTTCGAAAAGTTGTATGGGTATGCCCCTGATTATTCTTTCTTAGAGTTTTTTGTTGTACTTGTTTCGTTCTTCGTCCTCATGTAGAACGCAGCAAGTTGTCATCTCGATCTGTTATTTGTATCTTTCTTGGTTATGGTGAAGGTCAAAAGGGATATCGTTGTTTTGATCCAATAACTCAGAAACTTTATGTGTCTCGTCATGTTATATTTCTCGAGCATATACCTTTCTTTTCTATTCCATCAACTACTCATAGTTTGACTAGATCTGATCTTATTCGTATAGATCCTTTTTCTACTGATTCTGATAGTTTGTCATCTCAAGTTTCTAGCACTTCAAATACTGATCATTCTGCATGTACTGACACTTTACTCTCCGGCATACCTAAAGCTCCCTCTTCTCCTACGGTCCCTCAAGCTCCGTCTGAGACTGTGGATCCACCTCTACGTCAATCCATACGTATTCGTAAGTCTACAAAGTTACCAGTTTTGCTTATTCGTGTTATTCTTCATCTTTTACTTCCTTTTTAGCTTCTATTCATTATCTCTCTGAGCCCTCTTCCTATAAAGAGGCAATTCTTGATCCTCTTTGGCAGCAAGCTATGGATGAGGAACTTTCTTCTTTGCATAAGACTGGTACTTGGGATTTGGTTCCTCTACCTCATGGTAAGAGTGTTGTTGGTTGTCGTTGGGTGTATATGATCAAGACTAATTCTGATGGATCAATTGAGCGATACAAAGTTAAGTTGGTTGCAAAAGGATACTCTCAACAGTATGGTATGGATTACGAGGAGACATTTGCTCCTGTTGCAAAAATGACTACTATTCGTACTCTTATTGCAGTAGCTTCGGTTCGTCAGTGGCGTATCTCTCAACTTGATGTTAAAAATGCCTTCTTGAATGGAGATCTTCAAGAAGAAGTTTATATGGCTCCCCCTCCTGGTGTTCTACATGATTCTGGGTATGTTTGTAAGCTCAAGAAAGCATTGTATGGTCTCAAACAACCACCTCGTGCTTGGTTTGAGAGATTTTCTGTTATGATCTCTTCTCTTGAATTTGCTTCTAGTAGTCATGATTCTACTCTTTTTGTCAAGTGCACTGATGCAAGTCGTATCATTCTATCTTTATATGTTGACGACATGATTATTGGTGATGATATTGATGGTATTTCAGTTTTGAAGACAGAGTTGGCTAGATAGTTTGAAATGAAGGATTTGAGTTCTTTACGATATTTCTTGGGTATTGAGGTAGCCTGCTCACCTAGAGGTTATCTTCTTTCTCAGTCGAAATATGTTGCAAATATTCTTGAACGGGCTCGACTTACTGATAATAAGACTATTGATACTCCCATTGAGGTTAACGCAAAGTATTCTTCTTCTGATGGTTTACCTTTATCAAATCCTACTTTATACCGTACTATTGTTGGGAGCTTGGTATATCTCACTATTACTCATCCAGATATTACATATGTTGTTCATGTTGTTAGTCAGTTTGTTGCTTCTCCTACTACAGTTCATTGGGCAGTTTTTCTTCGTATTTTGCGGTATCTTCGGGGTACAATCTTTCAGAGTCTTTTACTTCCATCCACATCCTCCTTGGAGCTGCGTGCATACTCCGATGCTAATCATGGCAGTGATCCCACAGATCGTAAGTCCGTTACTGGCTTCTGTATATTTTTGGGTGATTCTCTTATTTCTTGGAAGAGCAAGAAGCAATCTATTGTTTCTCAATTTTCAACCGAAGCAGAATATCGTGCTATGACATCCACTACCAAAGAGATTGTTTGGTTACGTTGGTTACTTGCAGATATGAGAGTTTTTCTTTCACATCCCACTCCTATGTATTGTGATAACCAGAGTTCCATTCAGATTGCTCATAACTCGGTGTTTCATGAACGAACTAAGCACATTGAGATCGATTGTCACCTTACTCGTCATCATCTCAAGCATAGCACAATTACTTTGCCATTTGTTTCTTCTTCTTTGCAGCTTACAGATTTCTTTACCAAGTCGCATTCTATTTCTCATTTTCGTTTTCTAGTTGGCAAACTGTCGATACTTGTAGCTGCTGCATCGTGAGTTTGAGGGGAGATGTTAAAAAATATATGATTATTTTGTTTTTATTATTTATTAAGGGTAGAATAATCTTTTAAGTTTCCTTTATTTTAAACTATATATAGTCTATTTGTATCTAGATTTTCATTATTCAATTACATTATGCGAAATCAATAAAACCCTAGCATCTTTTTGTTTTTCTCTTTGGATTGTTTAACAAGTGATAGTGGTGGAACCAGCACTTGGTGATGGGGCATAATCGTACGTGCCGGGCTCTGCCGGTACTTTCAGTAGCAGCCGCCAGTTGTAGAGGCAGAGCTGCATGGAAAGAAGAAGGTAAGGAAGGGAAGCAGTAATTGCCAATTGGTTTTTTTTTTTTTTTTTAGTTTTGGCCTTTTTGTTTGGGGTGATGAGTGATGGCCTGATGGGACTTTTTAAAAAATAAATAAATAATAAAATAAAATAAAAAAATAGGCCCAGTCCATGGATATATCATATATGTGTGAAGCATTACTCACAAGTTACGCAATTCAAACCCTCATCATGTTCTCCATTTCCTGGCTCCTGTAGTGCGATTTGCGAGCCAACGGACTCTCGGACAGTCGAACCTCCTATGAGCACTGAGTGGTGAGCGCCTTTCTCCTTCTTTTTTTTTTTTTTTGGTTTTGGTTTTTGTTCTTTGTTCACACTTCATATAATCACATAACTCACTTTTTTATTTATTATCTATGAGTTATAATTTATGTTTTATGTTTTATGAGTAAATTGACAGAAAAATGAGAATTGTGATTTATGATAAATAATTTATGTTGTATGAGTTATGAGTTATAATTTATCACTGATCATTTATGAGTTTTGATTTGTCATTTGGAAAGTTATGTTTGGAGATTAGGATAAGTGAAAAAAATTAATGGAGAAGATCTTGGGCTCAATTAAAAAATGTGTACTCCATTTTTTAACCAATTTCAATTGAAAAATAAATTGGGGCATTTTGTAAATCATGGAACGTTTTTTTAACCGAAATGAAAGTCCATACCTAGTTCTTCTAGTTCTAGTGGTGCATCTAGTCCCACCACTACTTCAATCGAGCACACGAGTCGTTAAATAATACAAATAAATCTCGGGCTCAATTCAATGTGGATGATCTTGTATCTGATACAGCGAAACACCCCTCTATCATGTCATATGATCCTATTATCAAAGATGATATTAGGATTCATATTTATTTAATTAAATCTTAATAAACGACCTCGTTATTACGATCGTTGACTGTCGACGATCAATCGTCAACGATCAACAATCAAGGTCCGCCCTAACTGAACTCCAATCCTGGATTACCACTAGTTAGTGATCACATTGAAGAGTTCTATCAATGTTAAACAAGGGTTAAAAAAAGGGATGCAAGAAGATGGAAGTGGGAGAGAAAAGAATAAAAACTAGGACAGAACATGAAATTAACGCATGCAGGCGAAGCGTGCAGTTGATCCGATAGTGAGGGTCTCTGTTTTTGCTATTATAGAATTTTGTGCTACGGGATAAATCTAGCCACCATTCGATTTAGGTGCATAACTCAACTCCGTCTTATTTGGCACGACTACTCAATTGTGGGCAACAATGTTCTAAATTCATCCCTTTTTATTTTTATGACTTAAGGGGCAGTATTTATCACTTTTTGCGTTCTCAAGGCAAAAACGAGTCCTATATATATTGAGAACATGTTTTAGAAGTGTTTATGAATAGCTTAAATTATATAAATAGAAATGAGTGATGGACAGTGGATAGCACTTGTGAGTTTCTCGAAATGTGTGGATAAAAAATGATTTAGATTTTATGAGCAGTTTAAAAATATGAACCGATAATAGGCTTAGTCTCTTAGACTCATTAGGGTGGACAATTTTGGAGAACAATTGAGAGCAAATACAAGATTACATGCTAAGGTCTAGAGAACTCAAAGAAGAGGGGGATTTCAAGCTTGGTGCCAGATTTCTTCCTATTTTCTTCTCTTTTTCTCTAGACACGATGACGTCTACTAATAATTATTAGTGATTTTCTGTTATGATGATTCATGGATAAACTATTTGTTAATACGAACAATATAGCTAATTGATTTTTACTCATGTTTAGTTAATTTTTATTGGAATTTTTTCTTTATAATTTGTGCTCAATTGTCTTGATTGATATATTTTCTTGTTTGAAAACAAGAGTTAAATCACATTGCATATGTTTACATGTTAGATCCAGAAATTGCACGTTAGAACATTCAATCTTGGTTTTTATGAATTTGTTGTTAACTAGAAAGATTATTATTTATTCATGTGGAATTTTCCTAAGTACTTATGTATCGCTTTTATTAAAATACTAATCGAGAGAAGAACGTTTGATACTTTGGGATAGGTTAACTAGTACTTAAGAGACGAAAGTTAATATTTTATTTTGGATTCATCATCATCAACATAACAACAATTGAACCAAATTATGGATTGAATATGAGTATGGCTAATTAATGAAACCGGGAGTTCTAACTATTTATTTAATTGATTTCTACCCATTACCCATCCTTCCTAGTATTATTAGTCTAGGTTAGTGGATAACTTACTGTTCATCGAAAATATGTTTCGAATAAAAACTACGGCAAGTGTACGGATCGTTCAAATAAAAAAATGGATTTTAGAGTTCAAGTATCGTTCCCACGGAGATTTACTAGTTCGATTTTACCTATTCTGACCTTAACCGAAACGTGAAATATGGTTGAGTTTTGTAACTAAATTGTAGCTAAATTAACTGAAAGCAATAGTGGATGAATTAATTAAACTAAATGCAAATTATATGATTGAGTACAAATTGAAGTAACTCATAGAAAAGAAACGTACTAGGTTTGTGAATCCCCATGCAATGATCCATTTTAATTTTAGTTCTACAAAATTGACAACATATTTGAATTGATGAAGAACCAATATTTTTAACAGATTCAATAATCTCTCTCTAGTAGAATTTAACATATTCTCGCATACCATTTGACTATATTTTTATGACAAATGCAATATACAAAAAAGCATGACGTTTTGTAAACACTTAGAGATTCACGTAGAATATAGCGGTATATTTCTATCCTCTATCAGACTTTAAGATGATTTCTACCCCGTCGAACTTATTTTTCTTCTTTCGAATGCATAAAATAAGCCACCGCAATCATACAAGTATTGCGCATATAATTGTAGAGAAAAAGCAATGTATATAAATCATTCAATAATTAAAAACGTGTTTTAATGTCAAAGTAAAATTAGGAATTAAAATATTACATCACAAGGTTCATCGTTCACCTAACACATATAAATCTAGCCTAACATGATAGAAGAAAAGAAATCAGAAAATTTAATAAAGAATGACATCACCAATTTAGATTCTTGAATTGATTTTTCGCGTTATGATGTTATTCTTCTTGTTTTTGCCTTGATTTCTCTCTCAAATGCTTCAAAAGTCTCCTCCCAGGTCTGCCTAAGGTTTGAGGATGGCTTCAGAGTTTATATAGTTGTCAAAAGATTGGTTTCCATAAGAGTTGGAACGAAATAAGAAAACTAGAATTTTTGCGTCCAGATTGAACCATGCGACAGCGTGGTTATAAAAATTTGGCACTGTTCATCTCCTGTTGGTGATTGGGCAACTGCATGAACTTTCTACCATGCGACTGCATGGTAGAACGTATTTTCCTTTTGGTTCACTTTGGTCCCCAAATTTTATTTCATTTACTTTTTGGCATTGCTTTCTTCCCCTTCTTCTTCTAGCATTCATTAACATCATAATGTGTTACTTAGCTCAAGTCCATGCTTGATTCTCCATTCGGGTCATCTTCTGAATAATTACATTTTGATCCTCGAAATTTCATTTTCTTCCAATTTGGTCTTTTTTCGCCCGCTTTTGCATATTTTTCATTACATCCATCAATGTAATCCTACAAACACAAATTATATCGAATTAAGCCATATTTCAAAATATACATCGAAAATTTTCCATGTTTTGTGGCCTAAATATGTGTGTAAAATGCACTAATCACTTACCTTAGATTAATCTAAATTTCAAAAATTTGTGTTCTTTAAGTTGCAAATAAATTAGAATTAACTTAATTGTGTGTTTAATTAGTCCTCGTAGGGACAACAATTCAAACTTTTTAGGTCAACTTTACTACTTATTTACAATACTTTAGATTTAGCACAATAACACTCAATATTCTTATCTCCAGCTTTTGAAAAAATAAAGAAATTAGGGCTTCTACCAACTACCAACTATTAGAAACATACGAAAACGTCCCACTAAATGTCGACAGTCTTATGTTAATATGAATCCTTAAGCAAAGCAAGTGACCATTTTTATTTTTTATTTTTGGTTGTTGTGGTCAATTGAGATACCAATCAAACGGATGTCCAGACGGAATCAAGACACACTTGATTAAGAAAATGAGAACATTAATTGGAAAATGTTGTCGTGAATCGACTAAGACAATAAGAATAACCAGAAAGACAAAGAGTAAATGAATTGAGGTTATGCCATAGTAAATCTCATTAAAACAGATTTCTCCCCTATGTTGCGTTAAGAAAGTAATTGAATATCAGCTCCTAATATACAACGTTTCTTCCATCCGTGTGAACCAACCTTGATTGTACTTCTGTTGACTGGGTTTTTGAATACTAAATCTTGACACTAATGGTCAAGATTTAGACTCTGTTTGGTTGGAATTGAAATCAAATTTTCTGCAAATTTTGACAAAAGTTAATAAAATATGTCGTTGAAAAGTTGTGAATCTAAAAAATAGTGGTTAAAATTAATTTTTAACTTTCACTTAGATTTTAATTCTTACCAAACATGGACTTAAAACATAAATATCATATGGATTTCTTTTTTTTATTTTTTCAATTGGATTAAAAAAAAATGAAATGAAATGGGCTCAATTTATAAATTTCAATATGTCTAATTCCAATTGTACCCCAACTGAAAATCCACGACTCTTTATGATGGATTGTGAGTTCATATACTATAATTTTTTCAATAAAATAACATTTAATAATAAATAAAATGTTTTTTTATTTATTTGATATCACTTATAATCTCTTGCAATTCTAGAATAAAATTGCAAGTAATGTTGTGCATATAGGTCCTTTTCCAAAATGATTCTCCTGCTATTTTACTTGCTCGAGTGATTGCAATCATAGGCCCCATTGGTCAAGGGAAGGACAAGATACATGCAATATTTCACTAAAAATCACATGCTTTATGAACGGAGCCAGGTAACTTTCTTTTTTTCTGTTTTTTGTTGTATCTTTAATCTTCAACTAAGCCCCTGTTTGATGGCCATTATTTTTTGAATAATAAATTTTTGGAGAATGTCATATTAAAAAGGAAGAAAAAAATTTGGATATATGTCCTGAATATTTTATTGTGTGGATATGTGGTTAAAAATGAGTATGTAGAAAAAAGTTTTAAAATAAAAGATGTCAAACAAGGGCTAAATACATACTCTTCTTTAAATGCAAAACATCGCACGAACCCAGTGACATGCCCCCAAGAGAGTTAGTATAGCCCAAAGGCATATTCAGATTAGTTAGCTGAATAAAACTCTCACCCTTTCGCAGGGTTGACCCTGAAATTTTGAATGTCATGTACGACATTTTAAAATGGTGCCCATTTCATGAAATATATATATATTTCAATAATATTATATCATCGCAAAATTATGATATTTAAATACTGTTTATTTTTTTAAATGTCGTGAATAAGAAAAGTACAAATAAAGTTCGAAAGCACATCTCAAATTTTATCAAAATTCATGTCATCAACAAAGAACCATCCCCCCTAAACTTTTCGACGAAAAAATCTTGAAATCAGAAATATCAAATATCATGTGTAAACTTAGAAATACAATAAATCATGTGAAAATATTTCTTCTCTCATTTCTAGAAGCAAATTAACTGATCAAACTTTTGTTTCTAGCAAATCTTATTTAATATATATCAAAGCTAGATCATTCAATTGTTCTTATAACATGATTGATTGTAAATAAGATTTTAATAACTTCAATTTTGAAAAAATTTCTTTTGACGGATGCAACAATAACATTAATTGTCAGTAATACTCTATAAGCAATAAATGTATTCGAAAAGTGGTCCAATCTTTTCAAATAAGTTAATATATCAAAAATTGTCTTTGTTTCTTTTCGTAAAAGATTTGCAAAATTTTTAACTCTTGAAGCAAATCTTTGCCATCAAGATCGCAAAAATTTACATATCTTAGAACAATGTCAAGATGATCACGACATGCTTTCAAAGCAGCATCATCCAATGCGTTTAACTTGTTAAAACAAAATAGAAATCCAAAATTTTTCTCATATGAATTGAATTGATCAAACCTTCATTCAAGTGATCCAATTGCTCGATTTACTATATAAAGAAAATAATTGGTTATAAAAGAATTTTCGAGTGATTGTGCATCATCTACAGTGGCATTTTCATCAAAATGTTTCTTCCTAAGAATTATATTTTTTCCTCTTTTCCCTTTTCCTTGACACTATTTAAAGTAGGATACTATTTAAGAAAATTATAAGTAGTCAATTACATTATTCTTTTTTTTTTAGTATCTTATGCAATTGCATATCATACCAAATCAAATGCATACAATTAATAAATAAATAATCCATAAATGAAAATAGTTAAGCACAACACACTTAAATTAGCTTTGAAGAAGCCTAAACCATTTGAATCATTTCCTTTGCTTTAATAAAAATGTCTTGGTATGATATGTAATTAGAAATAAGAAATACAATAATGTTAAATAAAAATCATCGTTTGTCTATCTTTTAATTGTGCCGTTTAACTTAACATAATAATTAAAATTTTAAATTTTAAAATTAATAAATATTTTAAATATATAATTATACATATATATACACAAATAAAAAAAAAAAAAAAATTTTGGTGCCCCTACAATGATGAATCAGTGTGTGGTCGCTCAACTCGCGCACCCTCACCACTAGTCGTGATTTAGTTAAGACATCTAGTTTCTATTAAAATACTTGATATCGCGAGGTTAATATTTAATTATTGTAATTGTGGGCTCTAATTGAAGTTCAAATTATTTCGTGGATAATTCCTCAAGAAAAGGTCTATTTCGATCTAAGATGAAGCAGTTAGAAATTTTAAGCTAATCTAATTTTTGTTAAGCGTTAATCACATTTCCAAGAGAAATCAGTGACAGTCCTAATTACCATAAATTTAAGGAGGTTAGCAATTGATTATATTCCAAATTCTAGGAGTTGAATTGAAATTCATCCAAATCAAGAGGGAATTTTAGCCATTTAAGACTCAATTAAAACCAAACAAAAGCACGGCTCAGTTATAAGTGAAATTAAAGGTTTTGCCTGGAATTTCTAGAGTTGATGCTTTTGAAGTTCACATACACAGTGCTCAAACCCTAAGACTTATTTCAAAAGAGGTAGACTCAGACCCCCATTTTATTTCAATTCAAATTACTGTTGAGCATGTACAATTGTGATTAATGGCTTTTCTCTATGGTATATATGACTCCTTAATTATGGGGTTAAATTGTGAATTGGTGGTGTATTAGTGCACCAGATATGTGAAATTGGTGGTGTAGCGCATCAAATGTTGGCATGTCGCTTGATCATCAATGTGCTAATTATTCTCTAAAAGTTTATATTGCATGAGTATATGCTTACATTATGATATATTTTGGTTTAACTGCGTATGAGTGTATTGAGTGTTTCTATGAAATACTTAAGCCCCTACCTAACAATTTCAAATTAATGAGGTCGATGGCGATGTGGAGGAGAACAATGGTGCCTCGTTGTAAACTCAAAGATATTATTTAAGTTGCCTTATTTTGAACAAATATTTCAACTTGGCAATTTTGAATGTTTAAAGACAGATTTATTTGATGGAAATTTGTTCAAGTAGGATAGGTTACTCAAATTTGTTTTGAGTTTGCAAAGCTAAAGTGTTTATAGAGTTTCAGTTTTCCCCAAGGCTGCCAGAATATACTCGAGAACAGATACCGTCCAAATTTAAAAATTATTTTCACCCACCTATTGATTGAATTTTCACAAGAAATTTTAACATGTAATTTTCCAAGGTATATTTTGCTTACAGTTAAAATTGTATAAAATTTTGGTCTTCATTTGGATGCCAAACGGATTATTTTTAAGAAGGGTGTCCAAAGGTAAAAATCCCAATTTTACAAAAGTTAATTTTCTGCAATTTTGCAACTATTCCCTGAAGTCTTAGAGCATTTGGTCCAACTTAATTTCCGCACTTTTATGAACAATTATATATGATTATGCTAGTTCAAGGTTTTAGTAGTATCATGGATTGCTAGAGCTCGGGGTTCTATAGTTTGGTATCAGAGCTCGATTTTACTTTTCTGCATTAAAATCTTAACTATTTCAAATTTTAAAAATTTTTAAGATGAATTAAAATTTATACTAAATTATGGGTCACCATTATTTGTGTCACGCTCCATGTCATACCAACCATGAGGTAGAATGGAGATTTAGATGAATTTTTTTATGTTTCAGATACAATATCGATTATGTTTTGAAGTTATGATTTGTGTCTGATATGTTTTGAAACTTTTATGCTATGTTAAAAGTATGAGTTTGAGTACGTAGTGTGGATTTTATGTGTACCTAGAATTGTTTAGGTTAGAACAACTTAATTAAGATTTTACGTCACGCATGAAATTTATTCTTAAAATAATTTATCAAAAAACCTGCCAACTACTCCGGTTGTGCCAACCATTGAGCAGTTTCGTAGATACCATCTCCCCACTTTTGACGGAGGAAAAGATCCTTTAGCTGTGGAAGAATATTGGTAAATATTGAAAAGTTTTTTCAACACATCTTGTGCTCGAATAACGAGAAAATATTGTGCGTCGAGTTTATGTTAGTGGGAGGAGTTGTCCACTGGTTGGTTTTTACTTTTCGTACCCAGCAATAATGGAACAACATTATATGATATGGAATCTGTTAGGTTTCTAATGTAATTGGCAAATTCGTGAACAAAAATGACTAGAATTATTGTATTGTAAAAGTCAAGGAGTAAGTTGCAAATACTATTAATTGAGTTGTATTAGGTATAGGGTTTGAGAATGGAAAGAACAAGAAAAACGGCGCCGCAATTTTAATAGACGTCACCATGACTTTGCTCGAGCGGCAGGAATGGAAACATTGTCGGTCGCCTGTCGCCTTACCTTCGCTCGAGCGACAGAGTTTTCCGAAAAATTTTAATTCGCGTTTCTAAGGCTTTTTGTCCGACCTGTTCAATCCTAAACCTAAACTATAAATACCATCAAGCCTCTGAACGGTTTTTCCAAGGTTGATCATTGAGACAATATATACTGCTTCATATCCTTTTCATCAAATAAGCTTTCAACCTTCATGTTTTGATTTGTTCTGGAGTTGAAAATATCAAATCCATAATCCAAATATCAAATTGCTACTTCCTACACAAACTCTGAAGATCAAGGGAAGGTGACTATAGTTCCAATTGTTGGAGAACGCGGAGTTCTTCGTTAATCCACATGAGATAAACGAATTCATAAAGTTGGGAGTTGGTGCATAAGCACGCAATCCAGGAGGACTTTGAAAACTATTGTGGGAGTTGCTGTAGGAGCACGCAATCTAGGAGAGCTGTGAGAAAGTCTGGTGGACTATAAGTCCATAATTCGTTTATAGTGGATTGTTGACTGGCAAAGTGTTCAGAGTTTTTATATAGTTGGGGTTTCTCCATGATCATTATGGTTGTTTATTTATTGCTTTCATATAAATGTGGCAATTCAACTTAGGAAAATTGACTTGATTGAATAACCATCTAGAGATAATTAATAGTGACTAGTTGCTAGTTAATTATTAATTTTTAATTCCGCATAATCACCTATTCACTCCCTCTAGGTGTAATTTGGGTCGAACCTCGTAATTTCTATTGGTATCAGAGCCACATTTTGATTCCTGACCCATAAATTAATCTAGATGAGTCAGCTCTATCCATGCCTCCTTTTTTATGGAAGCAACTATGCATACTAGAAAGTTCGAATGAGAGAATTCCTTAAAATATTGAATGAACATATTTTGAACAATGTACAAAACAGTTGGACTGCACCTTCATCTATTGTTGCTGGTGTTGTTACACCTACTGACATTTATCTTTGGACCAAAGATCAAGTAGCTGATTGCAACTGGAATAGTAAAGGGCTTCATGCTTTGTTTATGGTTGTGTCTGTAAAGGAGTTCAGGAGAGTGTCGATGTGTGAAACTGGGAAAGATGTTTGGGATATCTTAGAAACTACGCATGAAAGAATCAAAATTGTTAAGAACTCCAAACTACAGATGTTGACCTCTAGGTTTGAAGAAATAAGAATGAAGGACGATGAATCGTTCGATGAAGGGTAATTAGCACATAACATCCCCAACTTTCATTGTTATTGTGGAAAACGTCCATACCTTTCATTTTTACCCTTATTTCCACATTTCTTTGTGCAAAAGGTTCTTTTCATCCATTTTCTCAATTAAAAATTGTGAAATGACGAAAATATCATTTCCTTTAAATAAAACAAAAAGAAAACAGAAAAAAATTAATTGCAATCATAGTCCCAATTTTTTTTTGAAAAGCACAAATGAGTCTCAAATAAATTATTAAAGGGTAATTAGTAGATAATGTCCTTATCTTTCACATTTATTGCGAAAAACGTCCATATCTTTTTTTTTTTTTACATTTTCACCCTTAATTACATATTTGATTGTATAAATCATCATTTTCATCTAATTTCTCAATAAAAAAACTGTGAAATAATGAATATACGCTCATATTTAAATAAAAAATATATTTTTTAAATTTCTAATTCTTTGATAATTTATTTGGGACTCGTTTGCACTTTTTATTAAAAAAAATTAATATTTTTTAATAATTTATTGCGGACTTATTTGCACTTTTTTTAAAAAATTTGAGACTATAGTTGCAATTAATTATTTAGCTTTTTTTATTTAAATAAGAGGGTATATTCATCATTTCACTATTTTTATTGAGAAATTGGATGAAAATAGATAGAAATGATGGTTTGCGCTATCAAATGTATAATTAAGGGAGAAAATACCAAAAAAAATAAAAGGTAAGGACTTTTTTGCAATAATAGTGAAACGTATGGACATTATGTGTTAATTACGACTTTTAATAATTTATTTGGGACTCATTTAAGCTTTTCAAAAATATTTGGGACTATATTTGCAATTAGTTTTTTGCTTTTTTATTTTGTTTTATTTAAAGGGAAGGATATTTTTGTCATTTCACAATTTTTAATTGAGAAAATGGATAAAAAGGACATTTTGCGCAATGAGATATGGAAATAAGGGTGAAAATGCCAAAAAATGAAAGGTAATGACGTTTTTTACAATAACAGTAAAAGATGGGGACGTTATGTGCTAATTAATTTCGATGAATTCTATGCGAAGCTTAATGATATAGTAAACTCGAGTTTCAACCTAGGTGAGAAGATCCTCGAGTCTAATACAGTTCGAAAAGTCCTTAGATCCCTACTTGAAAGGTTTAAACCTAATATCACTGCTATTGAAGAAAGTAAGAACTTACATGAAGTTAATATAGAGGAACTCGTATGATCTCTCCAAACCTATGAACTCACTATTTCTCAACCAAAGAAGGTTAAATCCATAGACATGAACACCATTAGGGAAGAAGTGGGTGTGGGTGAGTCTACTGACACTGAGATCTTTAAGGACGACGAAATAGCTTATTTCGTTAAGAAATTCTAGAAGGCAATGAGGAATAGGAGAAAACCTCACGATATGAAAAATGATGTCCCTAGTAAATTCTCGAAAGATAAGCGTGAGAAGAATAACCCTAGAACTTCTAGTAAGAAAACCCAGTCAGTTAAATGTCATGAGTGTCCGGATTTTGGTCACTATAGGAATGTATGTCCTAATTTGAATAAAGGAAGGGGTAAGGCATTAGCAGTGACTTTGAGCAATGATGAATCAGATTCGAGTATTCATAGTGATACCTCTGACCGTGAGGATGAACAAAATTTTATGGCTTTCACGTCAATAGTTCAGATTGAATCTGAAAAGGAAAGTGAAACGGTGGAGAATGATGAACAAATTGAGAATTCTGAGGATGACTCTAAGAATGAGATCGATATTCATGAATCGTATCGACGGCTGTTTGAGGAGAGTCTTAAATCAAGAAAGTCAATAAAGTCGTACTAAAAAAGGTTAATGAACTTGAAAGAGAGAGAGAAACTCTTAGGTGACCTTCAAGATTTTACCAAAAATTTGGATGAGTTGAAACTGTTAATGAGAATCTAGAAGCTAAAGTTAAATTCTTAACAAGCGATCTAGAAAAATCTAATACTCACTTCATTCCTTCATGAGTGGCACTCAGAAATTCGATAATCTGTTAGAGATGAACAAACCTGCTGGAAATAGGCACATTCTTTTAAATAGTCTTTTAAAATTTTTGTAATATATCGAATTCTCTTTTAAATAGAAAAATGTTATTATGGATTGTAGCGACATTTATGACTATATTAATTGCCACCTATGTTAAGTCTTCAAAATTAAGATTAGATACACTTATTTTATATGCCAAATAGCCCTTAAACATGATTTTTATTCTACAAACGGCTCCAACTTTCAGCATTTTCAAACCCTTCAAATAAGATTATTTTTCTCAACTAAAGCATCACCATTTAAGTTATACTATCCACTAAGTAAGTACCCTAAACACTTTCAATTTATCTTATCATTTAAACTTCCATTTTGTTAGCTGCCAAACTCTACTTTTCATTTCATTTGAAAACATTAACCTCCTTCAACTCCGGTAGCCACGTTTTCTCTCACAAACCACCATTTATACACATTGATTTCACTTACCATTTATCCATAGAGTAAAAGCACCTTTGAATTTGGAATTTATCAGAAGGATAAGGTAGGAACACGCTGCATTTTTTTTTTTTTACATTGGACACAAGGAAGATATTAAACTCCAAACCTTTGAGTTATGGTGTTTTCAGCACTTTTGAAAGTGAAACAAAATTATTTGTTTTTGATTTGCATTAAAAGTGTTGTGTTACTCGTGAGAAAATTGACGGTAATACAAATAATCAAAGTTTGCATTTCTCGAAAAATATATTTTTACATCATTTATTTAAGTGTTTCCTACTGAGTATTACTTGTGATACTCATCCCCTACTAAAATGCTACGGGTTAACTCGAGGTGTGGCAGTGGCTTGGCATAGTGGCAAGTGCTCGGTGATATGGAGTGCTCTTTAAGTTTCTAGTAAAATTTCCAGTTATGTAAATAATTTATGAACACTTAGATGATGCTTTTAAAAATGTTTAGAGTGTCCATTTCGTCCAGTTTTTATAGAATTCATGTCAACTATAATTTAGAAATGTCATGTAGACTATGTGTGAAGTCTAATAGTTGGTGAATCGAAATTTCAGTTTCTGTCCTCCAGCTTAAAAATGGCATAACTCGGGCTAGGTGCATATTTTAGAGTGAAATTTGTGGGATTTGAAAGATTTATGAGTCTTCTAATAGTATTCTTTGGAATCGCCTTAAAATGTTACCTGGAGAATAAGTTATTCCTTTTAGTAAACTGCGTTGGATCAATTTTGGAAATACAGTCCAGCATAATTGAAAAACGTTTTCATGCTTCAAACATTATTTTCGAGACCCCAATTTTTGATATGTTGTACATACACGAATTTTATAGTCTCTGTTAAATTTTCATAAAGTTTAGTCGATATTTGTTAGGTCAAATATATTTTTCTTCTAATTGCTGCACAATTGGTGAAAACTTTTACATGCTTGCTGCATTTTCTCTTAAGGTTTTCCAAAATCATTTATAGCATAATTGTCTAAGTCTATATGATCAAATGTTAAGATCTCTTATTATTTATTTAATATTTCAAATTCTAAATTTTTTCTTGTTTACAATTTATTTTGGTTAACTTTATAGAACTCGGATTTATTTATTTTTTGTAACGCGCTGAGTTACAAGAGCTGGAGGCATTACAACTTTGACATAGTTGATTCAAAAGAAAGTTAAGTCGTTCAGTGTAAAAAGTGTGAGAAAAGAGTTTAGGAGTTAAATGGCAGACTCTTTTCTACTGCAGTGTTGTCTATACCAAAATGTTCAAATGGATTTATGATTTATAACAATTCATCCTAGTTGGGATGCAAAATGGGAAGATGATAGCGTATGCATAGAGGAAGTTGAAGCAACATGAACTAAACTATTCGATGCACGATTTAGAACTTGCAGCACTAGTTCATGCCATCAAAATTTGGTGTTACTGCTTATATGGGAGCAAGTATGAAATCTACATCAACCATAAAATTCTTAAGTACTTCTTCACTCAAAATGAGTTAAATATGAGACAATGACGCTAGTTGGAACTAGTAAAAGACTACAACTTTACTAACCATTACCATATGATAAAGCTAATGTAGTTGCTGGCGCACTAAATAGGACAAAGGTGGGTCAATTATCAGTTTTGCGAACAGAATATAAATAGTTAATTAGGAATTTTGAAAATCTAAAAATTGAAGTAACAACACCATTGACTCGAACAACAGCGAGGTAGGAAGCACTAATGCAAAAGCCTATGCTCAGTGGAAAGATAATAGAGGCATAGAAGGAGGACCCATATGAGGGTTGCTTATCGGGATACATAAAGGAAATGATTTGAGATAGCTGAGAATAAGGCGTTAACGTAGAGAGGTCGACTCTGTGTGCCTAAAGATGAAGAACTTTGGAATGAGAATATGATGGAAGCTCATTCTGCTCATATGCAACACACTTGACAGGGACCAAAATGTATCGAGATTCGTGCAATTCATTTTGGTTGAGGAACTTGAAAAGGGAAATAGCTCGATTATATATATATATATATATACCAAAGAGAGGGGGGGCGGTTGTGAATGCTGTTATGAAGGCTGTTGAAGAGCTGTTGTAGGAACTGCTGTTTAAAAATATCCTACTCATTACTCTTCTTAATCATGATATCTAATTCTTTTGATAAAATAATATCCCATTTTTACTCTTTTTTTTTTTTTTTTTTTTAAACTTATCAAAAGAAAAAATGACATCTGAGATATATGAACTTTGGCCTAACTCCACTCTTGTAAGGATACCACTGGCACTCCCTTAACAAGAATTCTTAAAAAAAAGATCATTTTCCCTCTTCTATGCGCCTCCTAGCCTCTTCACTGGGCTTTACGCTTTGAGAGGTCACTCAAGACTTATTTTAAAAACAGTTTAAATTTAACTTGGAGTTAAGACATGCTCTTATCATATACTCAGCATGAAGCATAAAACTTTTTTATAAAAATTTATAAACATAAATTGTTCTTAAAAGATCTGGAACTAATATTAATTATTAGCACCATATCTTAGAACTATAAAACATACCTACTGGAATGATCCTTCAGTAGTTTTAAAAAAAATTTAAAACAACATATTTTTGTGGGATATTATAATATCTAAGAATAAGAATGATTAAGAATTTCCCTTTCGGGAGGGAAAGGAAATTAGAACATTTTGTAAGAACAAAAGCTTGTATTGTATTCTTTTTTCTGCGTGTTGTGTGTTTACAAATGAAGGAATGATCTCCTTATATAGGAGAAAAAAGTGAGAAAACGCGTTTTTCAAAAGCAAGGAATATTTGCTTTTTCAAAACGTCAAAAAGAAAACAGTAAAAAGTAATCTAATCAAATCTTACTTTATCAAATAGTAAGATTCGTTACAAATTTTTCAAAAAGAAAACAGTAAAATTCTTCTTTTCATACAAAAATTCTGAAAAAAAATCTCCGAGTATGTGAGTCTTGTCTTGTCAGTCACCAATTTTTTGCCAAGTGTCTTCATTTCCATCAAAATCTGGAAAATTCTTATCTTGTTTCATAATTATGTCTGCCAATGCTGTCCAAAGAGTCTCCTCCGTCAGTCTGATCATACGGATTATCATTTTCTTGAATTATTGTCTTTGAAATCTTCCAAACCTTTTTCTTTTTCAACTTTCTTTTTGCCTTTATTTTTCTTTTAAAGCGTATCTTCTTTTTCTTTGTAGTACTTTGTTTAACTTGTTGCTTGTAATTCTTCAATCTTATCAAACATTTCTTGAATTCTTCTAATATACGTCTCGAGAAATTTGTTACGGATCTTGAGACGATTGAAATGAGTCTCGAGAAATTCTTCGGCCGTTTCTATTTAAGATCTATTGGACTAATAAGTCTAGTAGCGAATTATCGATCTCTGTGTACGATCTTCAAAAATCTTATTTTCTCGTAATGTGATTTTCAGCCTGTTGAGTCTGATTAAATTGGAAAGTAGGAGAATCAACAGTCTCCTGAGTCTGTTGAGCTTTTGGTAAGCCCAGAACCATGAACGGATTTGATATGTCTTTACCAGCTTCCGTTTGAGCTGGACTAGCTATAGACTTCTTGGGCTCTATAGTACCTGATTGTGTCTGAACAATTGGATTTAAAATCTTTAAATTAATAATTTCTTGTTCTAATTCAGAAATTTTCTTTTGTAAAGCTAATTTTTCTTGTTGTAAAACCTGATTAGACTCATTTAAAATTTTAAAATTTTTTGTCATACATTCACAATGCTCACAAAATTTTGAAACATAATCTAAAGGTTGATCTGAAACATTCTTTAAAGACGGTGCAACAAAATAATTTATTCCTAAAAATTTTCTACATTCTTCTAATGTTTCTGAAATTGAATAAAATCCTTTATAAAGAGGATTTGGGAAATTTTTAATACAATCTGAAACTTCTAACCAAGTATGATAAACTCCTGGAAGTCTACCTTGTAAAACAACATAACACTTAAATTTTTTATGATCTTGACTAAAATGTTCTGAAAGTGCATTTAAACATGCTAAAAAATATTTTTGATCTTTTGGATTCTTATTATAAGAAATCCATAAATTGTCTAAAATACATTTTTCTGATTTTGTAACTGAAATATGAGGAAATGTCTTAAAACTAATATTACTATTTGGAAAACAAAGTAATTATATACTACCAAACCTTAACTTATCATGAGTCTGTATTATGTTTGTCTGAGAACTTGAACTGCCAACAATTGGCAATCCTGGTCTTGGTCCTCTGGGTCTCTGCATCTGCAAACAATCAGTCATAATCTTTATTTTTAATTATTCTACTTAAAATATCTGCTATCTGATTATTGCTACCTTTAATATGTTCAAAATTAATTATTAATCAAGTATTAGTAATTCTATCTATAAAATTTAACCATCTTCTTCGATTACTTCTTTTATTTTCTAATTTCATTTTATTAACAAAACTTACTATTGCCTCACAATATGTTCTTAAAGTAATTTCTTTTTTAGAAATAATAAATAATTCAAAAGAATCTAATGCATAATTAACTGCAAGTAATTCTAAATCTATGCTACTTATATTACATTTTTCTTTATAATTTCCACTATTGTATCTAACAATTTTTTCAAGATCTTTACCTGCATACTTATTGGGTTTTGCAATTAAAATTGCTCCCCATCCTGTTATACTTCCATCTGTTTCTATAATCAGATAATCTGTATCTAATGGCATATCTAATTTAGGTAAATCTTTTAATCTTTCTTTTATTTTTTGTACTAATTTAATATCTTCTATATTAAAATATCTTTGTCCTTTAGGAGATGTTTTTCCATATAATGGCCCTGCCATCTTTCCTAAGTCCTTAATAAAAGGTCTAGCATAATTTACTAATCCTAAAAATTTCTGTAATTGCTTAAGGTCTTCAAACTTATCTGGGAATTCTAAAGCTTTCTGAGCTATATGAGGTTGTAATTCAATCTTACATTTTCCTATATTAACTCCTAAAAATTCTATATATTCTTTAAATAACATCATCTTTTTCTTATTTACAATTAAACCATGTTTTATAAATTCTGAAAAAAGAATTTGTAAATGACCTCTATGTTCTCTTTTATTTTTACTAAATACTAAAATATCATCAATATATACTATAATAAATTTACTATGTTTATTAAAAATATTTTCCATTTTTCTTTGAAATATACTAGGAGCATTCTTTAATCCAAAAGGCATAACTAACCATTCATAATGACCTTCTGGAGAAGTAAAAGCTGTCCATTCTATAGAATCTGGATGCATTTTTACTTGCCAAAATCCTTATTTTAAATCAAACTTGCTAAAAATATTACAGTCTTGAATTTTATTTATTAAAACAGTCTTATCTGGAATAGTATATGCATCATCTATTGTATTATCATTAAGTCTTTTATAATTTATAACCATTCTACTTTTTCCTCTAATTATTTATGAATGTTTTCTAACTATAAAAGGCTTGATCTATGTGGACTATCTGATTTTCTTATAACTCCTAATTTTAAAAGATCTTTAATATGCATCTTAAAATCTTCAGCATCTTGATTTGTAGCTTCAATACTTTTAATCTTAATTATATATTCAGGATTTTTTATTTTTAATTCACATAAAACTTTATCTTTCTCCCAATATTTTAAAACATTTTCTCCTAAAATTTCTAATTTTTCTAATTTATTTATCATATTTTCTATATCTTGTTCTGTTACTAATAAATCATATATTTTTTCAATTTCTACAAATTCTAAACATATTTCTCCTTCTTCCTTAAAATTTTTAAAATAATATTCTTCTTCTATTAAAAACTCTTCTTCTTCTACTAATTGACATTCTCTTTCTCTGCTACATTCACATTCTTTTTCTTCTTTAATCCCACCACGCTTCTCAGCAAACTCTGATGGAATAATCTTAGTATAAGTAGGTGCAGAAATTGTAAATTTTTGTAATTGCATAAAATCTTTACTAATCATTATACTTCCATTATCTTTTAATAAAAAGATTAATCCTAAAATTAGATCTGTATTTAAAGATAATTCTCTTATCCAAACTGAGTCTTTAGGTAAACTATATTCTGTACTTCTACCGCAATTAGTCTCAAAACTAATTCTTGCTGGTTTTAAAATATCTTGATAACTATAAAAATTTCCATCCATTCGTTGAGCTTCTATGGGTTCTTTTGATTTTATTATATATTTTTCTGGTATGATTCTTTTATTAATTATACAATGACTACAACCTGAATCTATCAAATCTAAACACATTATTTCATAATTTTCTATTCTAACATAACATTTTACTTTAATACTTTTTAATTTTTCTGAATTACAGAAAACTTGAACCAATTCTGGTTCAGGAATTATTTCTGAGTTTTCTCCTTTTTTAGAGGATTCCATTAATTCTAGTTTTTGTAAAATATACCTTTGCATATCTTCTAAATTTTCTATTCTTTTTCTTAATATTTTAATTTCTGACAATTCTATCTGAATTGAATTAATTTTCTTATCTTCTTCCAATTGTATTAAATTTTCTTGTAATAAACATTTTTTACATGCCTCTAAAAAACAATCTTTACATTTTGCTCTTAATTTCTTACTAAGATACCATTTACATATATAACATGGTATGTTGTCTAAACCTGTTTCTGTTAACCAATTATGTTTACATTCTATATCCATTAACTCTAATTCTAATTCTATATCCATTAACTCTAATTCTTCATCTGAATCTGATAAGTTTTTTAAATTTGAAAATTCTTGTATAAAATTTTCATAATCTGATTGTTCTTCTGGATTATTATTATTATTAAAATATTCTATTGAAACAATACTGTAAACTAATTCTTTATCTGAAATATACTCATCAATTTCTAATAAATCTTCATTTGTGCATTCTATAAGAGTACTTCTTTTATCATTATTATTTATCTTTTTAGGACAAGTTCTGGCTAAATGATCTATTCCTCCACAGACATAACAATTTAACTTATTAGGATAATTCCTTTCTGGTTTGAATTTTCTAACATGTCTGCTTTCATCTAAATATGGTTTTCTTTTATTAGACTTTCTTAAATAATATTTTTTCCTAATAGGCCTATTAAAATTTTTCCTATCATATTTTCTTTTACTTTTTTCTCTAAAATTATTTCCATAAGTTTGTGGTGTAAAGATATCTTTGCAAAATTTATAATCTGTCTTTTTTAATTGATTCTGAATTTGCAATTCAACACATTTATTTTCTAAACATTGCATTATAAATTGAATTCTATTTCCTATACTCCATAATTGATCTTGTCTTTCTATAACATTTTTATTTTCATTCCATCTTTTTGTTATTTCTAATCCTAAAGGGCCTGGTAATTTATGAAATAATTTTTTACCTAATTCTTGATTAAAAGTATTTCCTGAGATAGATACTAAATAGTGATATTCATTTAAAAATTGTTTTACTTCTTTACCTTTAGTCCATCTATTTAAACTAAGTTGTTCTAAATCTCTTATAGCCTTATGTTGAATTAATAACTGTCCTGTATTAGGATCTGCTCCTGTTAATAATTCATGTATTTTACTAACAAAATTATAAGGATTATTTCCTAATGCAACCAATGATTCAAATTCTGTCTGTTTATCTTTTTTAAAGGCTTCCCATGTAACTTTAGCACTTTCTCCTAAAAATGTTTCTAGATATCTATACATTTCTAATGGTTCCATATTATTTGCTAATCTAATATAATGACCTATTATTGTATTTTTCCATACTTCTATTATATTATCCCAAGTCTGAGGGTCATGTGCTGTAATATTTAATATTTGTGGTTTATGTAATGTCTGAAATTCTATTTTAGGTTCTAAAGGTCTAACTTTTTCTCTAGCTATATAGTTTCTTTCACTATGATTATAATCTGTATAAGCAATTCTAGGAGGATAACCAGCTGTATATTGATATGTTTCTGGTTCTGGTTTACCTTGCATAACTTCATCTGCCAATTCTTTATAATTACTAATTTCTGAAATTTCTGACTTATTTTCAATTTCTTCTATATTAATTCCTACTCTTATATTTTGATAATTATCATAATATAAATATTCTTGTTCTCCTATTTGTTTATTTAAAAACAAATGATCTTCTAATCTTAAAAGTTCTGTAGGAGATAAAGTCATTCCTAATTCTTTAGGATATAAAATTTTATCATCTATCTCTGTTTCTACTGTATTAAGAAAAGGTTCTTGTTCTTGTTTTTCTTCATTAGTAATTATAGATCCTGAACAAGATTATAATAGATTTCAAACTCATGGTTTACAATTACTTAATCCAGAAAATTTATATAATAGAGGTATTTTTGAATCAAGAACTCAATTTTTTAGACATACTAGGGAAGTTTCAATTCAGTGTTTAGATGGCCAAGTAAGACAATTATTATTAATATCGGAGGAATCTAAAAAAGAATTAAGAAAGAAGAATTATAGATTTATGCATTTAGGATTAATAGTTATAGGAATTAAAGGATTCATGAGAAAAAAATTAGGTAATAAAGTTTTATTAACTATTTATGATGAAAGAATTCAAAATATAGAAAAAAGTATGATAGCTAGTACAGAGATTGATATGAATAATAATCATGGAATTATATATTGTAATCCAGACTTTTTATTAACAATAAAAGATTTTTCAGAAAAAATTAAAATTGGTATTCAGACACATGGATATGAAGATGTAACTTCAGGAGAAAATTTATTAATAAGTATAGGATTTTTGGGAAGATGTAGTAATAATTCTCAAACAAGATATAAAGTTTATATAGATAAGATTGTAAATTTAATGAGTAGTAAAGGAATAAAAATGATTAAACCTAAAACCTATGATTCAGAAATTTTAGCAGGATTAGAATGGGATTTAGATAAGTTTTTGGAAACTCAAGAAAAAGTTTTAACTCCTAAGGAAGCTATAACATATAAAGATTTATACGGAAGGACTAGTGAGGGACTAAAATAAAGTTTTAAATTCTTATGTTTTAAATGAGCCAGATATTTAATTTTTGCTAGAGTGACGAAAAGTATATCGATGTTGTACTCGTTGGATAGTTTGTATTTAATCATGCATTTTGGGCTCGAGAAAATGTAAGTTTGAATAAGTTAAGTCCAAGTTATTTCAATTCAAAGAAACATATTTAATATGTGATTTTTATTACTTTTTAAGATAATTAGCAAAGGATTATAATAAGTTAATTGAGTTTATCTCTTCCAACTGCACTGTAGCACCATGCACGTGTATTATTGAATGAAATTTTGCAAGTATTGTATTATACCAACTTCTAATATACGTGTCATACTATAATTGTTTTATTTAAAAATTCATTCTTATCAAATTAGATAAACATGATTTATATCACAATTCTACTATGATTCAACTACTGTTTTTCCCCTATAAATAGTGTGTCCATGCTTCACAATTCACCACACAGAATTTTACACAGTAGCTTTCATATAAAAAGCAACTGTAAATTCTATGTACATTTTCTTTACTCAAAGCTCATTAGATCTTTCAAGGTAAGACATTTTTGTGCAAAGTTGTTTGTTTTCTTATACTTTTATGTTCAGTAATTTATCCAAGAATTGTCAATGGGCCTTTGAGATCTTTAGAAAGAGATAAGAGATCCTTCGAAAATCTAAGATGACCTAGATGGGTGTTTCGCTTGATCACCGAGATACTCCATAGGAGAAGAGTGGTACGAAGTGTTATTTTATTGCATATGATTGTGTATGGAAACTGCACGTATCTTACTGGGTGTTTTCAAAATACTCACCCTTACAATTTTTACAGACTAGTTCGGGTCGATTGGAGATGTGGCGGGATGGTGCAGCGGACTGCCAAGAGATTTCGATCGACGGGAATATTAAGTTTTACTGCTTTTTAAATTTATTAGTTTGTTTGAGAATGTTTAAATTAATTTCAGACACGATTTATAATTCGAATTTAAATTTATGAATGTTTTGTTTATTTAGAAAAATAGAATTTTTAACGTTCCGCATTTTAAGTACATGAAATTATGTTTGGTAACATCTCAAGATATATGAAATTTTGGGGCGTTACAAGTGTTTTGTTTCTCAACAGGTTAAAGTCGAGCATCAGATACCATCAGGGCTATTGAATTCGATATATATATATATATAGGAATGAAAGTGGGAGAAAATAGCAATGGACTTTGTAGTGGGGTTCCCTAGGTCAACGAGAAGTCATAATGCTATCTAGGTAATAGTGGATCAAATGACAAATTCCGCTCACTTTCTCTCGATTAGAATGAATTTTAATATAGATCAATCTACGTAACTTTATGTTAGATAGATAGCCATACTTCATGGAGTACTAGTATCGATTATATCAGTTAGAGATATGAGGTTATAGAAGAGTTTATAGACAACGATGGGGATTAATTTGACTTTTAGTACTGCTTACGATCACTAGATTGATGGCAATCAAAATAAACCATCCAAGTTTTAGAGAATATGTTGTGAGATTGAGTCTTAGATTCGGGTGGTAATTGGGAAATCACTTGTCGTTGGTCGAATTTCCCTACAATAACAATTTACAAGCCATTATTAGGATGGCATCATACTAGGCTTTATATGGTCGACAGTGTCATTCGTCGGTATATTGGGATGAAGTAGGTGAAAGGAAGTTTTTAGGTCCAGAGCTTGTTGAGAAAACAATTGAGGCTATTGAAATAGAACGATCAAGATCGGGAAAAACGTTATGTTGACAAGAGAAGGAAAAAATTGAAGTTTGAGGTCGAGATAAAGTTTTTCTAAAGATGGTACCAATGGTGTACTACGATTCAAAAAGAAAGAAAAGTTGAGACTAAAATTTATTAGTCTATTTAAGATTTTAGAAAATGTTGGAAATGTGGCATATCGTTTGGCATTACTATTGGAATTATTATCTATGCACAACGTATTTTCACATCTCTATGTTGAGAAAATATCTTCTTGACCTGAGTCATGTGGTCAAAGGCCAATCGATTGATTTACAAAAACATCTAACATAGAGCAACCACCACCTCATATATTTTAAAGGAAGAACCACTAGTTGAGAAATAGAAAAGTACCATTAGTAAAGGTTCGGTAGGATAATCATGAGATAGAAGAGGCTACTTGGGAGAGAGAGAAAAAAAAAACTAAGGCCAAGTACCCATAGATTTATGACCAAGTAAGCTTAATTAGAGGACATAATTATTTTAAGAGAGAAGGGTTGTAGAGATTGATAAATTACAAAATTTTAAGGCAATAATTTATCGCAAGTTCTTTTAAGGACGATAAAATTTGCGTTTTCCCCAATGTACGTGCTTTAAGTTGGTCATGTAATTAAGTATGCTCACTTGGTCTGGCCTATGTTAGTTACATGCGTTACCTTTGAAAATTATTTTACGACAAATTGCACTATAAGTTTAAGCTTGTTTTGTCGCCAAATCATATTAAAGTTGTAGTTATATAAATAGTGATTCAGTTAATACTTCTAGTTTCTATTGAATACCCAATGTCGCAATATTAATATTTAATTATTGTAATTGTGAGAGTTAGTATGCTAATATTGGGCTCTAACCGTAGTTCAAATTATTTCGTGAATAAAGGTCTCGAGAAAAAGTCCATACAGATATATAGGGATTAAGATGATGCAATTAGAAACTTTAAGCTCGTCTTATTTTTGATAAGCATTAATCACATTTTCAAGAGATATCATACATGATAGAGTACTAATTACCATAAATTTAGGGAGGTCAGTGATTGATTAAATTCTAAAGGATGAGCCGCATCCTTGACGGCCTCCACCTGCCCTGTCCTGGGCCTTGGTGAATGAGGTAAATAGCAGGTTATGCCTCTAATGGTACAGGGTGGAAGGTTGCTTGTACGCTTGCACTTACCCAAGGGCCAAATCCATATTTTAGGATTCGAACCCTTGACGCGGCAGTCTCAAGCAAAGTTGGAGTTTTTCCACCTTCCCTTTTTACCATTTAGAGATTTTCCCTGGGGGCTCAGTGATTGGTTAAATTCTAGGACTCCTAGTTGATTTGAAATTCATCAAAATCAGAAGGGATTTTCAAAAATTTAGAACTCAATTGGAACCAAACAAAAGCACAAGGTCATCTATAAGTGAAAGAAAAAGCGAAAAAAATGAGAGGAGAAGAGAAAGAAAGGAAATTAAAGGTATTGCATGACGAATTTCTACTTTTGAAGTCCACACATACGGTACTCAAACCCTATAATTTATTTCTAAAGAGGTAGACTCAAGACTTTTGTTTTATTTCAATTCAAATTATGTTTGAGGATGTACAATTGTGATTAGTGTCTTTTCTGTATGTTATATGTGACTCCTTATTGAGGCGTAGTAGTGCACCAGATCCATGAAATTAGTGGTGTAGTAGTGCACCAAATGTTGGTATGTCACATGATCATCGATATGCTTATTCTCTAAAAGTTTGGGGGTGTATTCAATTGAGACTTTTGAATACTTTTATAGACTTTTTTAGGTGATGACTTTTGTGAATTTCATGGACTTTTATAGAATTTGTATGGAATAAATAGAAGTCTTTCGTGGACTTCTATAGACTTTCATTTTAAAATTTTTATAGACTTCTAAAATTCAAATTTTTTTTTTTTTTGAAAACTTTCATTTAAAATAGAATTCACGTGAATCTAGTATAATAGTGTGAAGTTCTCAAATACGAGGTGGTATTTCCACAATTCCCTTTTCCCTCCCCAATCATGATATATATATATATATATATATATATATATATATATATATATATATATATATATATATATATATACGAGAAATGATCTAATGAGCAGGTGCTCATCTTATCTTAAGCACCGATGAGTTGGCACATTAATTCATTGGTGGATTGGAACTCACAAAATCTTTATCCACCAATGAATTAATGTGCCAACTCATCGGTGCTTAGGATGAGATGAGCACCGGTGCTCATTAGATCATTTCTGTATATATATATATATATATATATATATATATATATATATATATATATATATATATATATATATTAGTGAAAATTTCGCAAAATCTTGCGATGAATGAAATACAAATTTTAAAATTTTATTTTTGTATTGTCTACTTAAATGTTAGTATGTTGGAGACTTTTATAAAAGTTTTTAAAAGTCATGACAATTTGAATACCCCTTTAACTTATAGAAATTTCTGAAAAGTTTTAATTCAATGCACTATAACTATTAAAAACTTTTCAAAAGTTTATAAAAGTCTTAATTAAATATATCAATACTTTTAAAGAGTGTGGAAAAGTCTACATTAAATACCTCTAAACTTTTTAAATTTCAAAAATTCTTTAAAAGTTTCAATTGAATACACTCTCCTTAAAGGATAATTCTAGTTGTACATCAAAAATGCTACATCAAGGTCTACATCCCCTCACATGGAGGGGCCCACTCGAATAAAATATTCGAGTGGGCCCCTCACCCATGTGAGGAGGGTGTACACCGTGATGTACACCCCGATGTACCGCTAGCACTTCCCCTCCTTAAATTGCATGAGTATACGCCTACTGTTGGGAACTTATTTAACATGCACAGCAGAAAATAAATTATTTTTCAATTCTCACCACCGGATCTGCTTTGTGTTTAGGTAGTAACTATGTTTAGAATAATACATTTAATGAATTTTGCAAACTCTTTTGCCGATTCTTGAACTCGAATTATCACGATCTGCAATCTAAACTGTCCAATTGTTCGCCTTCAATGGTGATCCACACAGAGAACAAAATGACAACTTGGTTTTCTTTTCTTGTGCTTAGGGGTGGGCAAAACCAGACCGAACCCACCAAAATCGCCCAAACCGAACCAACCTGACCGGATTGGGTCGATTTTTTTGTTGTTTTTACACGGGTTGGGTGGGTTGGCTGTGTAGGCGGGTTGGGTTAGGTTAGATCGGGTTATGGGTTAATTCTTGAAAATCGAATAAACTCGCACAACCCAACCCGCCACTTTAAAAAAATAAAAATAAAAATAAAAGAAATAAAATGACTCGAAGAATAAAAGAAACCTGAAAGTATTAGTAGATAGTGTAACTGTAATTACCTTGGTATATTTTAGAGGAGGAGCTTACTGTTCTTCCCACAAGAAATGTAGTATAAGTTTTTCATGTTATGTTAAATGCACTTTATTTTTTGTAAGCTCGGCTAATGAAGATTGAATAAGATAATAGATAATTTTATTTATTTATTTATTTACTTATTGTTTAATCTTGTCTCCTCGAATTTAATATAATAAAAAATTGGATGACTTTAATTTTTGTTCACAAATCGTCCCAAACCGACAAAACCGACCCAACCCAACCGATACTTGATTGGATTGGGTTGGGTTGGATTGGGTTTCAACATTTACACGAGTTGGGTTGGGTTAAATTTTGATCAAATCGATCATGTTGAGTTGAGTTTGGGTTGAGGCAAAAACCGACCCGACCCAACCCAACCCATGCCCACCCCTACTTGTGCTAGCAAGAATAATGAATTATTTCATACAATTTTCAAACCCTAGCAACCTATTAATATAAGTCCAAACGGGCTTGGCCCGTCTGTTAAACTTAACCTGGTCCAGTATTTAATTAATCAAATTAATTCAATCTGGTCCATGAATTAATTAATTCAATTAATTAATTATCTAACACTTGTCAATTAATTAATTGGTAAATCTCATTCTTCTTGTTCTATTTTGTGTGTGACCCATTAGGTTCCCAATCACGATGCCTAACGACATAAATTATTATTTTGATCTAATCAAAATCTATAAATTAAAACACCTCTTTTAATTTATCACTAATTCATATTCGTCTTCCTAACTTGACATCCAACAATGTGTCAAGACAATACATGTGACAGGAAATGTCACATGGTGTTACAAAATCAAACTTGTTTGTTTACCGTGAAACTATAATCATTTCGTCAATATGATCCGATCAATTATGAAATATGGATATGTGTCAATCTCAATTATCGATCATATCTTTTATCCCACTGTAAAGTCAATGTAAGTCGAAAACTCATTTTTGACTTATGAGTTCACCTTGGCCAATTATTTCATTATCAACTTAACTGGATAAAATGTATATCATAATCTCTTACTATCTAAGAGTGATGAATCATCTATTGATCATTCACAATATTCATATAGTTCTTGACATACCCAAACGATGTTGTGTTAGCCACCCTTGGCAAAGCAACACCCAACATCACCAAAGTATAACCGTCCTCATATAAGGCACTATGATGACCTCAAGTCAAATGACCAATTCCACTATCGAACGTTAGAAATTAACCACTGACACTCAGATAGTTATTCATATGGAATCTCCCAGCGATCCAATATTTTGTTCTATAACAAAACATCCACGTAGCCATTCAAATGTCACCACACTTTAGCTTGTGAGATAAGGTACTTACTTCACAAGTAAGAAATGCCACACGTGATAGTCTATCCGTAATAACAATATCTGTATCTCGTTATTACATACGACCAGGACAATTTAAGATTCAGTCATATGTAATTTGCATCTCACAATTACAACTCCTTGTGATTAACAAACCACTAAAATTTAAATCTACGGATTCTATTATTTAATTTATTAGAATATTATATATATATATATATATATATATATATATATATATATATATATATATATATATATATATATATATATATATATATTTAAAATGTTTATGTCCAAAATCGATTGGACATATGGCATAACACTTACAATCTCTCACTTGTACTAGATCCAATCACTTATGTATCTTATGCCATAAGAGTCTACATGACGATCATATTTATGCTGGACAACTCTTTATCAGTGGATCTGCAATTTAGTAACTTGTGGGAATTCGTTCTTTCTTTACGTCATTTCATTGTATTATCTTTCCAATGAAATAATACTGCATTAACACATGTTTAGATCGTTGATGAGACCTTAGTTCCTTCACTTGCACGATGGCTCCATTGTTATCACAATGTAGAAGCATGTGATCAACAATGTTATGAACTACTCCAAGTTCATTAATGAACTTCTTGATCCAAACCACAACTTTTGTTGCTTTTTAAAGCAATGATGTATAAAGCTTCCATTATTGAATCAACGGTTATTTTCGACTTGGAACCTTAACATACCGCTTAAGAGTAAACCAATATCCTAATTGAGATATGCTATCATTCTAATTTGACTAGAAGTTAGTATCAGTATATCCATGAACTCTCAGTTCATTTTCTCCATATAAAATCTTCTCAAGATTTTATCTATATAGATTGAGATGAGTTAAGTAATCTTTTAGATCTATCTCTATAGATCAACTTACTTCTCCCATATCTATCACGGAGAAATTATTTGACAACCATAATTTCAAAAATTGAAATATAGAGACGTCATTTCCTATAATATGTCTCCTACATATAATATCAGGAATGCGACAATGATCTCACTATCTTCTTGTAAACACATAATTCGTCTTCATTTTTTGATAAAATCAAACATTTTGACTTTTGCATCAAATCGATCATTTCAACTCCAAGAAGCTTGTTTCAATCCATAGTAACATTTTCTTATAAACTCATTTACAACCTATGGGCTATAATCTATTAGGCAGGTCGAACAAGGTCCAAACCTTAGTTACATAAATTAAATTCACATCGGATTTCATAGCCTTCTGTCAACACTTGACTTTGCTCATGCATAATTGGTAAGTTCATCATCCTCTATTATTAATGTCTGATTAGTAATCATGGATTTGTACCCTAATGATCCTACAAGATTTACATGGAGCTAACATGTCCTTAGAAGTCTCCACTTCCTGATCAACAGTATGTCCCTTAGCAGGTGTAGGATCAGACTCGAGTTCATCTATTCGGTCAATTATATCCGTGGACTCTTGAACTCCTTCAAGATTTATTCTGCTCTCACTGTCCTCTCCTGAAATAAACACTTTCTTTAGGAGTATGACATGTTTTGAGACAAACATCTTCTTCTCAACAAGATTATAGAAATGATATCCAATTGTCTCTTGGATATCCCACAAATATATATTCATCGGATTTAGTTTCAAACTTATCCGATTCAGTGCGCTTTACATAAGCGTCACAACCTAAACTTTCATATGAGATAAGTTGGGCATTCTACATTTCCATAATTCGTATTAAGTTTTGTCAACCGATTTAGATGGGACACGATTTAGTGAATAGCACATGGCAATAAGTGCATGACCTCAAAACAATTTTTTGAATGTTTGCTTTGCTTGTACTATATCTAATAGTGTACGATTTCCTCATTGCTTGTACTATGTTGTAGTGTATGTAGAGGAATCTACTGCGAGAGAATCTCATTCTCTTTTAGATAATCTTAAATTCTCCATTTTAGATATTATCTACATCAATCGGATCTTAGTGTGAGAATATATTTACCTATTTGTTTCTCAATTTCTAGATTGAATTCTTTGAACATTTCAAGAGTTTCATGCATGATCATTTCTGAAATGGTAGTCAGTAAATCTGATAAGACAAGAGAAACTTCATCTAGTATTAATTAACATGGGTCTACATACATCACTATGTATGAGACCTAATAATTATGCAGATCTTTTTCCTTTTCAAGTAAAAGGAGATTCGGTCACTGTTCCTAACAAGCATAATTCGCATTTGTCAAATGATTCAAAATCATTTGACCTAAATATACATATTCATGTAAATTTGGAATTGCATTCTCATTTATGTGACCAAATCTGTAATGCCAGATATAAGTGTTTAGATTATCATTTTTATTTCTTTCAATTTCTATACTCATTATAGAATACTCAATATTTAGAATATAAATGTCTTTTGTAATTTACCATAACTATTAAGATCTTATCAAGATAAAAGGGAACAACAATTGTCCTTAACATTTAATTAATTCATGTCAAAATATGAAATTTATTTAATGCTCTTGGTAATGGTGAGAACAAAAATAATATTTCTCTAATTCTAATATTAAGCCTAAAGGCAATGGCAAGAAATATGCTTCTACAGGCAATGCAATAACCTTTGCTCATTTTCAACGTGTAGATCAAGGTCTCCCTTATGCAGCAATCTACTTTTATTTAGTTTCTGCATATTATACAAATATGAGATCCATATCTAATATTTAATACCCATGAAACTAATGAAGTAGATATAAGCCTTGCAATTTTATTTCCAAATTACCTATCATTCCAAAATGATAATAAGGGTCATTAGATTTGGTATTGTCCTTATTCGCTTTACTGTCTTAGCCATCTTGGTTACTTTCCTAAAGCATCTTTTAGACTTCTCTAGAGGAATTTATAACTAAGATTTGTCCCCCACAAACATAGATATTGTGCTTAACGGTCTTAAACATGTTCAGCAACTTAATAAGCGTGCATTCAAATTTATTCATGTTAAATTAATAATTACTCTTGCAGAGATTGCAGAACCAAGTCTATACTTAGTTCATTGTTGACTGAACGTAATTGAGACAACTTTTTAATGTAGTCAGCATCTTCAACATACGAGCAATAACTGAAGATTCTTCTGCCACTATGCACGGGTATAGTTGTTAGGAAATTTCATATCTTTCCACATGTGATTGTTCATCATTCAACACCTTGAGATGAAAAATCATGTGTTAGCATCTATACTCTTATGTTGCTTTGTAACTCAGGTGACACAGTCGCAAACATCACATATGCCGCAATACTATCGTCATCACTATGTTCATTATAGTAGCAACATCTTCCTTTTTCAAGTCATCAATAGGTGTCTCTGAAAAGGGCTACTTAAGGACACAATCAATTTTCTCATGCCTAATAACAATTCTCAGATTGCGGTGTCAATTAAGAAAATTTCGTTTGATTGTTGACATTCAGTATGCCTCTCAAATATATATGGTTACTCATTATTCAAAAAACGTAAACGATGAAAAGTAAAAGAATAATATACATATAATACATCAATTAATTTAACATAATCTTTTATTAAATTAATTTTGCTCCCACTATTTAACTCAAATTTATGACCATCTCACATAAATTTATGGAATCCATACTTGACTCCCAGTGGGCTTAGATTCCATTTGTTATATTAAAACTTTGAGTGTACTCGACGAGCCTTAATAAAACATTTGGGTAGATACTATTATCAATTGTATCTCCATACAACTCCCAGATCATTAAGCAACAACTCTTTGTCTTTACACATCTTATGTGTTAGTTTAACACGCCCCTAAAATTTATCTTCTTGAGTGTATTCAACAAAAAATAAATTTTAGTTAAGTCAAACTTATCATTCAGAAATATCAAATATTTCATAGTGTCAAACATATCCCTAATGGACCAGTATTGAGTGTACTCAACAAGTTGAGATTGATTTAGAACTCTCATTTTTCACTAAAATGATGGAAGTCAAATAATAATTCTGACTTAATATTTTAGTGAGGGGTATATAATGCAAAGGTCTCATCGTAATGATTATATATATCTTATTATACATCTAGCATATAAATAAACATACATATAATAGTGTGGACGATTATGGACTTATACTATCTAGTTTTCCCAAGCCATAAGAAAGACTAGTTGGTCAATTCCTAGGGGGTATTACATTGCTTATACAATGCTCCATCTCTATGGTCTCCACCTCTTGTTGCATATACAATTAGTCCAGCTGCAACATGTATCCTATACTAGTTGACACGCATGCCTAAATAATTTGACACCCAGTCCCAAAATAATAACAATAATAACGGACTCTCAGGTTCAAAATAAATTAAGAGCTCGTAGGCCTATAAAACAACAAGAATGAAACAACTATTCAACACATCCACATGGTCGAGTCCATAATCATCCACTAATAAAACATTCATCATATAAATGTTTTTCTATATACTATCTAATATTATATGCAAACATGTTTTAAATTTCTAGCAATTAAAGTCGTCTAAACTAATTTAGACAAATGGATAGGAACAATTAAATAATTAATTAATCAAATTAATTAATTAATTTAATTAGCGGGCTTATTTAATTAAAATCAAATTTCAATTAAATATCAAATTAGAGTCCAACTCTAATTCTACAATTATATGGCGGGACTATTTAATTAAAATCAAATTTTAATTAAATACCAAATTCGAGTCCAACTCTAATTCCAATAAACTTTTCAGGCGAGACAATTTAATTAAAATCAAATTTTAATTAAATGTCAAATTAGAGTCAAACTCTAATTATAATCGAATTAATACGGTTGAATTTAATTAAAATCAAATTTTAATTAAATACAAAATAAGAGTCAAACTCTAATTCCAAGATATTAGGGCGAACTTATTTAATTAAAATCAAATCTTAATTAAATACCAAATTAGAGTCAAACTTTAATTTCAAGAAAAATTTAGGGTGAGATAATTTAATTAAAATCAAATTTCAATTAAATGTCAAATTAGAGTCCAACTCTAATTTCAACAATATACTATGGTGGATAATTTAATTAAAATCAAATTTTAATAGAATACTAAATTAAAGTCCAACTCTAATTTAAAATGAATTAACATTTTAATTTAGGATAAAACTCCTAACTAAAATAATATTCAATTTAGGGTCAAAGTTTAATATTTAAATTAAAATCCAACTTTAACGAAAATATAAAAGTCGTCCATTTTAAATAAAGTTTTAAACGGATCAAAATTAAAATTTTAGGGTCAAACCATTTTAAAATCCAATTCAAAATCCTTTTAAATTTTAAATTCAAAACCATTTTGAAATTTGCAATAAGGCCCCAAGTTTAAAATTACTAACAGACCCTTGAATTAAATTAATTGCATAACATGTCCTTCATTTTAAAAATTGCAAATAGACCATATTCTCATAATTGCAGGCGAGGGCTTGCATTTTCACAAATTGAAACAGAGGCCCTCGCCTCCACCCGTATTTTGAAAACCCTAATATTTTTTTATTCTGAAAACCCTAAACCCCGACGTCACAATAGTCAATCTAGAGAAGTGTCGCCGCAGTCGAACAACGGCGGCACCGCCAGTCTGCGCACGGTGTGCACCGTGCGCAGCAACAAATACTATTAGTAGTAGCCGGCGACGAGCGCCGCTGTGGGTAGCGGCGCCATCGCCCCCGCGTGCAGCGAAGCAAAGCCGCAGCTTCTTCGCCCTGCCGCCTTACCGACGGCGTTGGTTACTGCTGGCATAACCTCCCGATTCCATTTTTTTAATTCTCAAAACATATTTTACAGATGAAAAACAATTTTTCAAAATTGCTAAAAACAAGAAAACAACATCAACTTTTGATTGTTACATGATACAAAACAATTTCTAATAAACACCAAATAGGCACTGATTCTACTGTTGGAATTTACTTAAATGCAAGCGGAAAATAAATTATTTTTCGATTCCCACCACCGGATCTGCTTTGTGTTTAGATAGAAATTGTGTTTAAAATAATACATTTGATGAATTCTGCAAACTCCTTTGCTGATTCACGAACTCGAATTATCACGATCTGCAATCCAAACTGTCCAATTGTCCAGCCTCCAACAGTGACCCACACAGAAAACAAGAATGACGACTAGGATTTTCTTTTCTTATGCTAACAAGAATAATGAATTATTCCATACAATTTTCAAATCCTAGTAGTCTATTAATATAATTCCAAGCAAGTTTGACCCGTCTGTTAAACTTAACCCGATCCAGTATTTAGTTAATCAAATTAATTAAATTAGGTTCATGAATTAATTAATTCAATTAATTAATTTTGGCATATTAATAAGCAACACAATTAATTAATTATGCAGCACTTGTCAATTAATTAATTAGTAAATCTCATTCTTTTGGTTCTATTTTGTGTGTGACTCATTAGATTCCCGATCACGATATCTAATGACGTGAATTATTATTTTGATATAATCAAAATCGATAAATTAAAACACCTTTTTTAATTTATCACTAATTCACATTCGTCGTCTCAAATTGACATCCAGCAATGTGTCGGGCAATACATGTGAGGAGAAATGTCACGTGGTGTAACAAAATCAAACTTATTCGTTTACCATGAAACTATAATCCTTTCGTCAATATGATCCGATCAATTATGAGATATAGTTATGTGTTAATCTCAATTATCGATCATATATTTTATCCCACTGTAAAGTCAATGTAAGTCGAAAACTCCTTCTCAACTTATGAATTCACCTTGGTTAAGGATTTCATTATCAACATAATTGAATAAAATGTAGATCATAATCTCTTACTATCTAAGAGTGACGAATCCTCTATTGATCATTCACAACCTTCATATGATTCTTGACATACCCGAATGATGACGTATTAGCGACCCTTGGCAGAACAACATCCAACATCACCAAAGTATGACTGTACTCATATAAGGCACTATGATGACCTCAACTCAAATTACCAATTCCAATATCGAACGTTAGATATTAACCATTGACACTCAGATAGTTATCCACGTGGAATCTCTCAGCGGGTCTCCAATGTTTTGTTCTATAACAAAACATCCACGTGTTCATTCAAATGCCACCACACTTTACCTTGTGAGATCAGCTACTTATTTCACAAGTAAGAAATGTCATACGTGATGGTCTATCCATAATAACGATATTTGTATCTCGTTATTACATACGACCACAAACGATTTAAGATTCAGTCATATGTAATTTGTATCTCACAATCATACAAATCACTAAGATTTGAATCTACGGATTCTATTATTTAATTTATTAGAATATTAATTTAATTAAATAATAGATATTGCCATAAATACTCATCGATTATATATTTATTAAAAGTGTTTATATCCAAAATCGATTGGACGTAGGGCATAACACTTACACCTGCATTATGATATGTTTTGATATAACGCGCGTATGAGTCTATTACTCAATCCCCCTACCTAATAAGTTCATATTAATGCAATCGATGGTGCATGGAGGAGAACAGTGGTGCCTTGGGGTAAATCCCAAAGTTATTATTTAAGTCGTGTTATTTTGAACAAATAATTAAATTCTTGAATATTTCAATTTAACAATTTTGAATGTTTAAAGACTTATTTGATGAAAATTTGTTCAAGTAGGATAGAATACTTTCTTTTGGTTCATATATTTGTTTTGAGTTTGCAAAGTTAAAACTGTTTACAAAATTTTCAGTTTCTGCCTATACGTTTAATAATTCACCCTAACCAGAATACTTGAAATTTTGAAGTGATTCAAATTGAAGAAGGAAGCCATATGAGTTATATCTCTCTCAGATTTGAAATCATGGATTTTGAGTGTATGAAACTCAAGTTAATGATGTTTTCCCGATACGGTCCGAATTTAAAAATAATTTTTACCCACCTATTGATTGATTTTTCATACGAAATTTTAGCATGTAATTCTCCAAGGTGTAATATGCTTATAGTTAAAATTTTGGACTGTTTAGTTACCAAATTAATTATTTTTTAGAAAGATGTCTAAAGGTAAAAATCCCAGTTTTACAAAAGTAAATTTTCTTCAGTTTTGAAACTGGTCTCTAAAGTTTTAAAGCTTTTGGTCCAAGTTTAATTTCTGCAAATTTATGAACAATTCATGTATGATTATGCTGGTTCAAGGTTTTAGTAGCATCACGATAGGGTTATGGAGTTACATGGGAGGATTATTTTCTGCTGAAGTTGCCGGGCTCGTGGTTGGAGACGATCAGAGGAGATTCTCTAATAGAGTGAAGGAAAAGTACTTCCACGCATTCTGACTGAAATTCTCTATTGATCTTCACTGGGGTTGTACTCCTTGGCCTCCCCGCACCTGTTGCAACAGAAGGTGTCATCGGTTTTAACTTTAATGGTGACATCCATCTTCCTCCCCCATCACAAAGTTGTACACTGATGTATCTGAACGCCCATTTATTTCATATGAGTTATATATCTCAACACCCATTTAGTTTTAGATGACATCTGAGTTTTCATGGGCAATTCGACTCAAGATCAAGTATGAGAGTTGTTTATTAACGGTTTAAATTATAAATAGATAGAAATGTATGATGAATAAATGATGAGCACTCGTGAATCTCATGAAATATGTGAATAAAAAGTAACTAAGCAATTATACTTGGAGCTAAACAAGACTAAGGTTTAAGGCACATAAATTTTTAGTGGGACTCATCACGATAAACAAAGTGAAGAAACATTTTATTTTTACAATTTTTTAAAATGCTCCAAAAATTCAATGAAAGCCCATTTCACTTGAGTTCGGACTGCTCAAATCGACCCTTACATCATATAAAGTTGATCCGAATTATGTATAGATGGACAATGCCTCTTAGAACATCTTCAAGAGACTTTTTATTAATAAAGAGCATTTTTATGTTTATATTATAAAGAGTATATGTAAATTTAGAAAGTCAAAAAATTTATACACTCTAACAATGCTCTCTATTTAGGGTATTTGTTTTGTTTTTCTCAATAAATATTTATTAATTTCTTCTCATATTATTTTTTTACACAAATTTTTAAATGTCAATGGTCAATCAATTTAAATGTATTTAGAATAGTTTAAGAAATAGAATATTGAAATATGTGACTTATTAAATGTAATTATTGTACGAGTTTGACTCTCTTGAAACTTACTTTTAAACATCAGCACTTTAAAATAAAAACTATTTTGCATTTACAAAGTCTCTAGGAGATATTCTTAGCATGTTAAAATTGATTGATCAGCTCAGACCGGTTTGTTATAATCAAGATTTTTTTACGAATTTGAATATCTCATTTAAAAATATTGTTCGAGCTAGGTTTGAACAAGACAATATTGCAAATGTCAATTATTTTTATTTTTATTTTTTATTTTTTAAAATTTAATGTGATTTTGTTAAAGTCATTGATAAAAATGTTTAAATATCATGCGAAAATGGTAAATTGTTTAAATAAGAATTAATAGCAGAGAATCCCCTATAAATGTTTCCATGTGCGATATATGTCATATCTATTGAAAATCGTAGAAAATCCATATGTTTGAAACCTTTTGTGCGAAAAATCTCCTGCAATCAAGATATGTCAGATTTGTCGTTAAAAACAGTAAAAAAATGCCAAAAAAATAATAATAATAATAATTGCAATTTCAATACCCAAACTTTTTATTTTTTTTACAAATTAAATCAAAATTTTCATACGTGCCATTTTCAATCGTAAATATTTAAAACTTAACTTTCCACCCCACCCCACTTAGTATGGAGAAGGTGGTGATCGCCAATTTCAGGGTGAACTTGCGATAGAGGGATAATGATGAGTTGTTAAAAAGAGCCCTGGTCGAGAAGATTGATGAGTTGATGCTACCTGTGATGGTCGATCAGCTTTGGACGTTGATGGGCCTTTTTGTTTTCCAGCATACCTACAGGCTAGATTCCTTGTTAAATGACTTCACTAACGCAAGTTATTCTAATTATCGATGATTCTACATTCTTCATTTTTACCTCAAAACCTTAAATTTAATTAGTATATTGCCCATGTTTGAGACCCATTGTTCTCAAAATTTATTTTTCAACACTCATTTTCAACCACATATTCTCCCATCAAATAATTTTACAAGCGAACTTAAAACTTTTCCTTATTTTCCACCACACATTCTCCAACTTTTTACTATTCCAAAATACATTTTCTTGATAAAATGGAGCCCAAACAGGGCAAATTTGCATTTTCTTACTGATAAATGCTTCCCAATCAAAAGATTTAGTACTAAAATTAATTATTTCCTTAGATCCTTCTCAAAAAAAAAAAAAAAATATTGGGAGTTCGAATTTCATGAAGTTGAACCCTAGTTTCAGTGGACATTGTTTTAGGTCATTTGCTGATTTGTGGTTTTGTAAATAGAATTGGTGATTTTGTCTATGTGTAATAAGGGTGCGTTTGATTGCGAGCATATAATTTGTATAAAAATAAATGAATTCTAGACAATTCAATTACTTAAAACTTATTTGTATGGAAATTATTAATTAAATGTATTTAATTGATTTAATTTTTAACCTAAAATATATTATACTTGTCTATTTTTTATTGGTGGATAGATAAGAAAAAGTGGATAGAGAGAGAGAGAGAGAGAGAGAGAGAGAGAGAAAGTGAATTCTTTGAAAAATAAAATCATACTCCCCTTAAAAAAAATATTTTCCTTGATTTTGAGGAAAATATAGTCAAATGATCAAAATTAGGAAAATGTTTCAATAGAAAAAATGTCAAATGATCATACTCCGTCTTCTCTTTCACACTCTCTTTCTCTCATCACTGTGGCTTCTTCTTCTGGCAGTGGGTGGTAGCGGTGGATGGCGTGGCTTGCGGTCTCCCAATCGTAGATGTGAATTGAGGCTTCAGTTGATCTAAGAGCTAATATAAATAATCCTACAGAAAATAGTGAGATTAAAATGGCGCATTGATTTGAAGTGCTGCTCGCAAAACCCATGGGAGCACTAGACAAACAGTAAATCCTTATTTTTTGGAGAGAGAAAGAGTGGATCGGAGAATTCGGTGGAGCAAAGAATGAGTAACAGAAAGAGTAAACTGGAAATCAAGCAACCGACAGAGATGATCTCTTCCCACTCTCTCTTCTTCTTCACCTGCGAAAGCGGTATCTGGTGACGAACCGAGTGCCGTCGTGCACAGCGCCGATCATCGGTGTTGAGTGGATTGTCAAGTGTCGCTATGGCTTCTTCTTCTGGCAGTGAGTGGTGGTGGTGGGTTTGGTGTTTGGCGGTGGTTATGCCTGTGATTTTGCCTGTGGCAGCGAAAACGTTCATAAATGGTGGTTGTTGTAACTGATTAATTGGTGGTTGCGGCTGTGATGGAGATGGTGGTGGCAGTGGCTGTAGATTGGTAGTGATTGCGATGACTGTTGGTGGTAGTCGTGGCGATGACAACAACAACGATGATGGTAGGTTTGGGGATTTTTTTGGTTTGTGGTGTGGTGTGGTGTGGTGGAGATGGTGGTGAAGAGTGTAGATGGTAGTCGTGGCCGTGGTGGTGTTAACGGTAATGGATTTGAGGAGATGGTGGTGGTGGTGGTACAGACGGCATTGGTGGTTGTGCTACTGTTGGCGGAGGAGGTAGCTTTGACGGTAATGGATTTTAGGGGACGGTGGTGGTGGTGGTGGTACAGGCGGCATTGGTGGTTGTGCTGCTGTTGGCGGAGATGGTGGTCACACATTGTTTTGTTGATTTGTTTGAGGTGGTATTGCCGTCAAGAGGTGGTGGTCACATATTATTTTGTCGTTTGTGACCATTAAATTGGTTAATCTGTGAGCAATAAACAACATGTGACCAATGAAAAAGATAAATTTTGACAAAAAAATAATGTGTGACCTAAAAAATTGTTAATTTGTGACCGATAATTTGACAATTTATGGCTGTCTACTAAGTTGTGACTCATAATATTTATGATTTGTGACCGACGAATAAATTGTGACGTATAATTTTTTTTATTTGTGACCGATGAACAAATTGTGACTTATAAAATTTCTGACTTGTGACCGTAAAATAATTTGTGACCTATAAAATTTCTGATTTGTGACCGATAAACAAATTGTGACAATTTTTGAATTGTGATCGTAAAATAATTTGTAACGTTTCAATTTTTTATTTGTGATCGATAAACAAATTGTGACCTATAAAATTTTTGAGTCGTGACCGTAAAATAATTTGTGACATATAAAATTTGTGATTTGTGACAAAGTAATAATATGTGACCAATTATATAGAATTTACAAATTATATGGAATTGTGACCTTAATAAATTTAATTAATAAAATATATTTTAATTAATTAATAAATAAATAAAATTTAAAAATATCTGAATTTTGAAATTTTAAACTTAAGTTCTTAAATTTGAAATTGGCAAAACTAAACCTCTTAATTATTTCTATGTTTGGTACCAATTTTCATTTTCAACAGTAAATCAATTCTCATTTTCAACCACACGTTCTTCAATAAAATAATATTTTCTATCACATCAATAATCTTATCTTTTTTTTCAACCACACATTTCCCATCATATCACTATTCAAAATCAATTCTTCCCCCAAAAAATCCCTACCAAAAATAAAAAATGCCCTTAAGTGAATAAAACAATTACAAAATATGATTTTATCAAAAAGACAATACTACTCTTTTAATTAACAAATAAAATCAAACACTCTCTAACAACTGAAATGGTCTGTTAACAAACCATTTCTGGTCGGTTAACAGACCAAAAATGGTCTGTCAAAAATGGTCTATTAACGGACAAAAAAAAATACCAAAAATGGTCGGTTAACCGACCAAAAATGGTCTGTTAACAGACCATTTTCGTCTGTTTTGGTTGTTGTGTTATGCGTTTATTTCAGTATTTTTGTCATAACTTTTTCTCTAGGTATTCGATTAAAGTGATTCAAAATGCGTTGGAAAGATAACTCAAATGGCTACATTTTTACTAGAAATATCTCCTTATCAATTCGAACGTTTACTAGGCGAAAAATGGATCTCAATCTCCAACTAAAAATTTGAACATCCTTGTGCGGTTGAAAATTGATTTATTTTCACTCCTTTTGATCTTTAGTTGTATCCATTTGACCCCTAGCATTCTCGAATCTTCATCGTGAGTTTCGACACAACTTTTGAATATTTGCACTTTAGCATCCAAACTTTGGATCTTGCAATTTTCGCCAATATTTGTTTCTTTCTTTCAACTTCACTTCCATTGATCGAGTTTCACCTAATAACACATTATGCCCCCGTTTGGTGAACATTTTGAAAGTAAGAATGCATTTTTGTTGTTGATGTGATATGGAATATGTGGTTGAAAAAGAAGGAAAAATTATTGATGTGATGAAAAATGAGTATTTTATTAAAGAATGTGTGGTTAAAAATGAGTAGAAGAATGATAATGAAAAAAATAATGTGGACCAAATAGGGCCATAATATAATAAATTAGGCTATAATTACATTTAAAAAAATTACGAAATGTCAATATTTTAGAGCTCGTATATGTGTATAAACAATCCAAAAAGTCGATTGTTTTTGTTTTTAAGAAGTTTATGTTCCCACCGTAAACCGAATTTTTGAATGAATGTTACAAATTCTGTTTTGTCATGCAAATATATGAACATAGCTGATGATAATGCAAATGATTTTTGGAATACAGTGGAGATAGCTCGTTATGATGACGTTAATATTCTCGAGACAATTGTTTCTCATCGTGACATATCTGTGACGCACAAAATTCAATCGATATTTCAGGACAGCGAGAATGTAAATGAATTTACAAATGATGATTTAAATAAAGAATCTAAATATTATTTAATTAAAATTGAAAAAAATAAATATTTGTTTACAATGAATATTTAATTAAAGAATTTTAAATTAAAAAATTAAAGGAAAAAATAGAATTTGCTAATTCGTTAAAAAATAATATTTCATTTCAGTAATTAAATAATATTTAGATTGTTTATTTAATTTTAATAAGTAAAAAAATTTAATTTTCGTAATTATCAATTTGAAATTAATTATTTAATTATATAGATAAAAAAAATTCAAACAAAAGGAATTATTAAAATTAAATAAAAAATATAAATATTATTTAATTAAATTTTAAAAAATGAAAGATTTGTTTACAATGAATATTTAATTAAGAATTTTAAATTAAAAAATTAAAAGGAAAAAAATATAATTTGTTAATTCGTCAAAAAAATAATATTTCATTTTAGTAATTATCAATTTCAAATTCATTATTTAATTATATATATATTCAAACAAAAGGAAATTATTAAAATTAAATAAGAATATAAATATTATTTAATTGAATTTGAAAAATTATTATTTGTTTACAATAAATATTTAATTAAAGAATTTAAAATTTAAAATTAAAAGAAATAAATATTTAATTTTCGTAATTATCAATTTGAAATTAATTATTTAATTATACATATAAAAAATTAAAAAAAGGAAAATATGAAATTTAAGTAAACAAAATAAATATTATTTAATAAAATTGAAAAAATTAAAGATTTATTTTTAATGAATATTTTATTAAACAAATATTACTTAATTAAATTTGAAAAAATTAAATATTTGTTTACTATGAATATTTAATTAAATAATTTTAAATAAAAAATTAAAAGGAAAAAAAGAATTTGCTAAAAAAAAACAGAACTATCATCCTCTCTGTCCATGAAAGTAAGCGTCGTGCAGCCTCTTGTCTTTCTGAGTACCGGCACAAGTTGTATAGAATATTTCATTTTGGTAATTATCAATTTAAAATTATTTATTTCATTTGATATCAAAAAATTAAAACAATAGAAAATTATTAAAACAAAAGGAATATAAATATTATTTAATTATATTTAAAAAAATTAAAAATTAATTTATGAATAATATTTAATTAAAAATTTAAATTAATTAAAATATTAAAAGGAAAAAAAATAAGAATTTGCTAATTTGTTAAAAAATAACATTTCATTTTCATAATTATCAATTTAAAATTATTTATTTCATTTGATATTTGAAACAAAAGAAAAATATTAAAATAAAAAAGAATAAAAATATTATTTAATTACACCTGAACAATTAAAGATTAGTTTACAAATAATATTTAATTAAAGAATTTTAAATTGATTAAAATATTAAAAGAAAAAAATTAGAATTTTCTAATTTGTTAAAAAATAATATTTTATTTTCGTAATTATCAATTTAAAATTATTTATTTCATTTTATATTTAAAAATTAAAACAAAATGAATTTTTTTTAAATTTAGTAACCAATATATATTTATTTAATTGCATTTTGAAAAATAAAAGATTAATTTACAAATTATATTTAATTAAAGAATTTTAAATTAATTAATGTGTTAAAATGAAAAAAAATAAGAATTTGATAACATGTTAAAAAATAATATTTTGATCTGTTAACATACAAATGGCCATGGTCTGTTAACAGGCCAAATTATTTTGGTCTGTTAACAGACCATTTAGTTTGTTAACAGACCAAAATAATTAGGCCTGTTAACGGATCATTTTTGTTACTCCCTTCGTCCCGTATATATATGCTGGGTTTTCTTTTCCTTTTGTCCCAAATACATAGGCTGGTTTCCTAATGTATACATTTTTTTCTACTAACTTTACCAATATACCCTTATTAAATATTTCACAATTAATATGCTACCATCTTGAAATTATCCAACCTCACACATTCCAGTACTTGGAAACACGGATGGAGATAACTGATTTCATCTACTAATTGTTGTGTCTTTCCAACTTCTGTCTTCTCAAATTGTCTCTGTCTTCAGCGTTCATAAACTTCTTTCTGTTAATGTAAAACAATTCAGCGAGAGAACAAGTATGAACTCCGAAAATCATCTACGCTCCATGGAAGATACCTATACATCAATGTTACGGAATAATTTGAACTCGAAGAAAGCGGTGAGGCCATTGCGTGATTTGAATGCTCCGCCAACTGAAGATGGTTACGTTTCAGCTTCACAGGAGTATCAACGTGTTGTTTCTCGGGTGATCAAAATCTATCTACCAAAATTCTACGAGGACAAGATTGTTGACATCAAGAAATAGTATATCCATCCTTTCTGAGAAGGCTTGCTCATGAACAACATTTCAGGCATCTTGTTTTCTTTCTACAGCACATTTCCTTCTGGTTGTTTACGGATGGTGTGGACGATATGTCCTTTTCTTTTTTTTTTCTTTTTTTTTTCAATTTCAATTCAGTTTAAGTTCAGTTAATTTCAGTATGAGTTCAGTTTACTTATGGTTCGGACGACATGGCCTGCTTTTCTTTTCTTTTTTTCAGTTCAGTTTTTAGATGGTGTGGACGACATGGCCTTTTTTCTTTTTTATTCATTTTCAATTCAGTAGATGTATGGTGTGGACAACATGACCTGATGTTCAGTAAATTCAGTCCAGTTTAAGATCAATTTACGTTAAAATTTTAAGATCAATTTCAGATTGGTTCAATTTAAGATCAGTTTAAGATCAATTAAAGATTATTCAAAAATCACTTCAAGATCAGTTCAGTAAGTGAAAGCTGATCAATTTAAGGTTAGTTTAAGATCAATACAAAACAACTATAGGATACGGGCAAAACATTGAAATGATGCAACTAAAGGAAAAGGAAAAAAAAAATACACATAACATAAAAGTCAGAAACATGACAGAAGTTATTCGGTATAATTAAGAGCTGCCTCCGCCATTTGTAAGACTTCATGCTCTAGCTGAATGCAATTCGGTAGTTGCCCATCCCTTATCAATTTTTGTTTGTTCATATGTGGAATCCTATCATTGTTACCCCCCGAATTTTTCATCACCTCAATCATGCAAGATTGCAAAGTCAGAAACACATTGTTCAGTTCTTCGGTAGGAAATGTCTGAAAAGCATTGTCCACTGCTGAAATGAAGTCTTCAATTGTAGTTGGAGCCTGTTGGTGTTGAAGTGAGTCAATGGCTCTAAAAAAACCAAGGTCTAAGACATTCATATCGGGACTGTTTGGAGGTTGACAACATAAACGAATATCGAAATCGTCCTTCCTCGCTGCTTCTATGAAATTGATATCATTAACATCCAAATGTGGCCTTGCATTGTCTTGTTGAATGAAGATGGTCCTAGAACTTGAACATGGCCATTTCTGTTTGATTGCAGGCAGCAACTTTTCAATCACACATGAACGGATCACATCTTTAGTTACCGACACAATAGGCCTCGACTCCAAAGTCCCGACTACACGATTCTTACTATTCCGCTTTGCAGGTTCTTTTGTCACAAACGGCCATATTCCAATTTTGCCATTGAATTCTTCGTTTGTAGTAGCATCAACTCGTGGACGAGCAACGGCAGCCAAAAACATTATCCTTGTAATAAACTGTTTACTCTTACATGTGCGAAAGGGCTCCGTTTCATCTGGATGGATATAATATTTTTGCTATGTCTTGGACATATAAAACCACTTTTCATCAATATGAATTTGATTATGCATGTTAACGAAGGTAGGTGTAGATGAGAGGGTGCATTCGTCCACCATTGATAGGCAAAATTCCAACCGTGTTTTCTTGTTCTCGGCTGATAAATATGGTTTCATTGCATTTGAATGTGGTCGAATATGTCCTTCTTTGAGTCTCATATGAACGGTTGATTTCAACATGTCCAAAGCCTTCGATAAAGATCTTATATTTGTTCGACGACGGAAAGGAATATCCTTCATTTGTTCGAATTGAATTTCGACTCTATTTCGATGTTTTCGATTCAGTAGCCTAGAAGAGAAATCTGGCACATAACTATTTCCAGTACTAAAATGTTTTCCGTCATGCCAAATTCTAGAGACTGATCTAGACGATATAGAAAACGAGTTGGCAACTTTCGAAATTATTCCTTTTGCTAACTTTCCGTCTCGTTGTTCATGGATGAGCATCTGAAATACTGTTCTTCTTGTATCACAGGATAAATTTTTTTTCTTGTTTGGATGAAGCATATTTGTAGCAACTGTGTTAGTAGAGCCAACAGATTCAACATCTTCCTGAAACTGATTTACAGCAAGCTGAAAATTCTGGGGAATATTGGAATGGTTATCAATTGGTGTAGACATTGGAATGGAAAACGTTTTTGATATGTCGTTCGGATTTCTATTTGTGCTTAAATCTGTCTTTGTATCTGTATTTATAATGTGCAGTCATGAAATTTCAAATACAAATTAGCGTTTTCATTATGAAATTGGCGGAATGGAAATTGGCATTTTCATTTTGAAATTGGCGGATTTCATTCAATTTGGCAGAATGGGAATCGGAGTGTTCATTATGGAAGTGGCGGATTACATGAATTTGGCGGAATGGACATTGTCATTTTCATTGTGAAATTGGTGGGATGGAAATTTGAATGGAAATTTATTTATAATGTGCAGCCATTATTTTTAGATTTTCATCCCAACCTGGTGTGCTGTAAACTGGGTTCTTTCATTGTCTTAATTGTTTCAAAAAATTCAAATTTATGGTTACCAATGATTTTCATCAAATTAACTACTGATATATATGAAAATTGAATAAGGGTAAATTAGGAAAAATCTCGGTAAAAATTAATTTTTCAACGACATTAAATGAGATTTCTTAATCCGTGTGAAAAACCAAACAAGCCTATATATATGGGACGGGGGGAGTAATAGAAAGGACGGATTAATAATTAAAAAATGGGGCTGTCGGTTTTATTGTGAAGAGAAAGTGTGGGTAACAAACCAAAATAATTAGGTCTGTTACAGACCATTTTTGTTAATAGAAAGGGCGGATTAATAATTAAAAAATGGAGCTGTCAGTTTTATTGTGAAGAGAAAGTGGGGGTATTTTTGACTTTAACTTGTCTAAAGTTACACTTTTAAGTTTTTTTTTTTTACATGTTTACCGATTAAAGGCCATATGTGAAATATGGTCTTTTCTTGCGGCTATTTGCAGGTATTTCCTCCAAAAAGACAAACATGAGGTTTTATGCCATTTTCAATAGACAATAAGTATACCGGGATATTTTCCAAACTAGTCGGGTATATTGGATCCATTTAGGTTTTTGTGAAAAAGTCTATTTTACCCTTAATGATATATAATTTATTTATTACAAAGTATATCCTTTCTTTTTAAATGGTTTTGACAATTGTTGTATTATATTTCTATATTTTTAATTCTATCCATCAACTCTATCATTTGATTTGCTAGATTAGCATACTCTTTAATCTTTTGTTCATATTCTTTTATAAGTTTTTTATATTCCTCATATGGTCTATTTCTATTTTCTAGTTGGGATCTAATATTTTTTATCTTTTCTAATATCCTTTCACATAAGTTGTTTAATCATTTTGCTGTATATCCTGGCATATCAGATAATATAATGAGATAATAATCCAATCATCATGAATAAACATTCAAATTTAAACATTATGAATATGATCATCAAAATAATTGATCCCTACGATTCTTTGAGATCTAAGAAGAACTATTTCCAAATTTAACAAAACAATAGTTTTACCTTCATTTTGATCTATAAGTTCTTCTCCTTAGAATCGAGTAACCTTCAGGCTCTGAATATGCAAATTGTTCCCTCAAGCGGCCATCTGCCTTAACAGGGGTCTTTGCTATTTCAGCTTCTTGCCTTCACTGTGTCGGTTCTTAGAATTAAAACTATAAATCTTAATTTAAAGAAAACTCTCTTTTTGTTAAAGTAAGAAATATATTTCTTCTTTAACCTTTCAAGAATCTACGGGAAGAGTAATTTAGAATCTCATATTTGTTTAAAATGATTGGAATGTGAATGATAATATCTGAATAGTATTGATATTGAAAATTGGTATTTAAACAGAAAATTTGACTTTCTCACAAGTTGAGTGCTCAAATTTTTCTCTCCCAATTCGTTCTGTTTTTCATCTAGCCTGAAGGCCTCTATTTATACAAGTAGTTGAGGCAATATTATTGTCTTCTTACATCATTCATTACATCATACTCCAATTATGGAGTTTTATCAAAAGTTTCAACCACTAAACTATAGTGGCTCTATTATTACATAAAACAAATAACTTTATGTTACATCTTCTTTATCCAGGGCTCCACCCTTCTATTTTTCTTCCTCTTGGTCTTACATCTTTATGTGCATCTTGGATGTGCAACTTGGACACTCTCGCAGCTGGCAAGATTCCTCTATAGTGGTAGGACATCCTGGGAATTGATGTATATCAAATTGTGTAATATAGTCCTTCAAAATTTCGGACTTTCCATATCCTCCATTTGTTACCAACATCCAATTTTCATACTGGCATATACATGAGAAATTTTTATCATAAAGATTTTTTGCTATATTGTATAGAGCTTTGATCCCAAGTGCTCTTCTATGTCTTATCCATGACTTGGTAACTTTTGGCATTCTTTTGTCATTTTCCATGACATCTATGTTGAAGTTGGCTGCTACATATCCGATTGAAATTAGATGATTAACCGGATAGTACATAACTCCATCATATTCTGGACCAATTGAGTAAAATTTTAAGTATACTCTTCGTCCTCTAGCAAATTTTGATACTTCTTGCTTTAGCATATCATCAAATTTTTCTAATTCAATAAGGTTTTTTCCTGGATATATCAAATCCAAGAATCCATAATCTGCCCACATTTTTATGACTGTAGGATTGCTTCCTTCCATGGCTGTTACTCTGAGATAAACATTTTGTCCCGGAGAAATGAAGTATGAATCACATATCTTTATTGCATAGACTGCTTGGACTATGTTGGCATATTTTTCTTCGTTTTTGTCTAAAGGGATTTTATCTTCTGGGTCCATGATACTGATTGTTTTGGAATTTCCTCTATTTGCATCTGCTCTTATTGTCACCTTTTTATTTGTTGTGACTGAAAAAGCATCTTCTGCTGGTATGTTGTCCCTTCTAGGTCCACTGTTGCTTCCAGCTGTACCTGTTTGGTATGAATTGGTGTTTGTTTGGTATGTATTTGGAAGACCCATTTCTGGGCTGTTTGGCATTTCTGTCTCAGACAGTATATTTTTCAGTTGTGCTGCAATAGCATCAACTTGATTTTTAAGTTCTATGGAATTTTTATGCTGTTCAGAAGTTATTTCCAACAACGTTTTCATATTTGCATTGTATTCTTCTTTCATTGTTGTAATTCCGATATCTATGTCTTCAGCTTCTTCTTTGAGATAATCAGTCCTCTTTTGTATATGAAGGACAGATTGATATAATTTCGTGATCCTATTTTTATCCATCAGTAAATTCTATGTTCCTGTTGAGGAAATCTGCAAGATAATTGTTAATACCTTTAATATGGATAATCTCAAAGTTATAAAATGATAAATATGCTTGCCATCTGTGCAATCTCCTATATTGGGGTTCCATTGGTAATTTATTCCTGACTAATCCTACAACTTGAGAATTATCAGTTTCAACAATAAATTTTTTAGATAATAAGAATAATGAGAACTTTTTTATTCATCTAATAATTACTAATAATTCTTTTTCATGTGTAGTATAATTTATTTCAACTTGATTAAAGGTTCCACTAGAATATCTGCAAATTTCATTTAAGTCTGTTTTTAATATGGCTGCCCAATATTTATCTGAGGCATCTGTATTGACAATTAGATTATCATTTTCATCTAGTAATCTTAATTTTGGTAAATTCTTGCATTCTTCTTTTAATGATTTAACTATTTCTGTGTGTTCATTATTCCATCCCTTAGTATTCGTCTTTCTAAGTAAAATTTGTATTTTATGTCTCTTTTTTGAAAGATTTTCAATAAATCCTTCAGCATAATTTAGACATTCTAAGAATTTTTGTATTTGTTCTTTGAATTCTAATTTATTTGGAAAACTACTTATCTTTTTAGATATATGAGTTTGTAATTTAATTCCTTTATTATCTATTGTTAATCCAAGGAAATCAATTTCTTGTTTTTCTATAATAGCCTTCTTTTTAGAAAAGACAATTCCTTCATTTTTACATTCATTTATGAATTGTATTAAATGATTTCTATGTTCTTCTTTATTATTGGAATATATCAATATATTATCTACATATACTATTAGAAATTTATTAAATTTTCTAAATATATCATTCATTCTTCTTTGATATATTTGAGGTGCATTTTTTAATCCAAAAGGCATAACTAACTATTCATATTTGCCTTGAGGTGTAATAAAGGCTGTATATTGTATACTATCTTCTTCCATTTTTATCTGCCAAAATCCTGATTTACAATCAAATTTAGAATAATATTGTTTTCCTTTTGCAAGGTTTATTAGGACTTCTTTATTTGGTAAAAAGTATCCATCAAATTTAGTATATTTATTTAATTCCTTATAGTTTATGACCATTCTGGCTTTTCCTCTAACCTGCTCAGAATGTTTCATTACCATAAAGGCTGGACTACTATGGGGTCCATTACTGGGTCTAATAAGCTTTTGTTCTAATAATTCTTTTATTTGAACATTAAATTCTTGGGTATCTTGTATAGTATATCTCATAGGTCTAAATCTTATAATCATATTTTCTGTTAATTCTATTTTTCCTTTAGGATGATAAGGTTTCCAAAATATTAATGGGTTTTCACCATAAACTTTTTCTAATTGTTCTATAATTTTTTCTATACTTATTTCTACTCCTGTTTTTAGGACTTTTTTTTATATATTCTTTTATTTCTTATTTCATTTTGTATAATTAGTTTTTTCTCCCATTTATCACCACGCTGGGCTGGCTGAACTCTGTATGGTCTAAATTCTCTGGATATTTTTAATAAATGTCCACAAGGGGTTTGTAACATAATCATATAATTATTTTGTTTATAATATTGGAACTGCTGTATAAAGTCATTTCCTAATAAGATATCACATTCTAACTTATCATAACTATATATCTGATTAATTATTATTTGCTTACTTCCAAGTATTATACTAATCTTATCAACACTATTTATTATCTGGGTTTCCTCTCTTGTAACTCCTGTTATTTTTATTTTACTTTTATTTTCCCATGTCATAATTAAGAAGCTTTTAAATATAGTTATATCACTTCCTGTGTCTATTAAAGCACAAGTTGTTATATCTGTTTCTATAATAGTAACTTGTATATATACTGCTAATGAAAAACTTATTTGGTTATTCATCTTTGTTACATAATATATTTTGTTCATTATGAAATATATACAATCCTTCTCTTTTTATACTATAATCTTCAAATCCATTTAAGAAACTCATTCCTAATAATATATGAGGATTTATATTCATACTTTCATCTATATAACATGGCACTATCAGGTCAATTCCTCCTATTTTAATAAGCACTTTAACCTCTAATTCTGTAGTATGTATTTGTCCATCAAAGTTTACATATCTATATGGTTCTGTTTTATAAGGTACTAAGCCCTTATTTCTTATTGAAGCTATATGGCATTCACTAGTTCCTGTATCTATTAATATATTTGGTCATGATATTCTTTCTTTTCCATTAAAATATTCTCCATTTATTTTCATATTTCCTGTATTCCTATGTAGTTTCATCTCTCTTGTATGACTATTTTCTCCTAATAGTCTAGGTATTCTAAGACTTGTCGATCTTCTAATTAGTTTTCCATCTTTAAATATCATATTTTTATCAGGGTATTCTTCTTCCCTAAATTCTATTATATCAGGTTTATCTGTTGATATCCTAAATTCATATTCCTTTGGAATTAAATTTATTTGTTTGTTTGGCTCTATAATTTTACTATATCTTTACATTCCTTATGAACTTCTATATATGATTTTTTAGAATAAATATTACCATAATTAGAATTAGTAAATGTATATAAAGTTCTATATTCAATAGTCATGATTTGATCTCCTGGTTGCATTATATCATTTCTATGTAATTTAAAATGTAATTCTAAGACTTCATTAAAGTTTTTATCTTTTAAAGAAATACAATATTTCGGGTAACAAGTAAATATTAATTTCTTATATGCTAAATTTCCTTCTATAGTTCCTAAATGACTATCTCTTAAATTTATTATTCTTCCATCATGTAAACTTACTGTTAAGGGTGAATCTATTCCTTCCCTAAATAAGGATTTAAACATTATTTGTATTCCAACTAAATAAACATATTGGATCTTTTCACTTTGTCTTTTATTGATTTTTGATAATAATTCATCAACTGTATTTTTTGTTAAAAGATTTAGTTTATGTGTTCATTGAGTTGTTCTCACATTTATAGTTTTTTCAATCTTATGATATTCATTTATATCTATCTTTTTTCTTTTCCAAATTCTATCAAAGATTTCCCACTTTCCTACTTTTAAGTCTAAAGATAGTTTCTGTAATTTTTTAAATTTATTATTATCAAAAGTTACTTTTAATCCATATCCTTCTATTATTTCGTATTCTTGTGTTTCTATATTATCTTTTTCTGTTTCTTCAATTTCTTTATTTGGCTTCTGATTCATTTTCTTCTGATTCTGTTTCACTTATATATACTTCTTGACCATAGTATTGTTCAACATCAGATATTTCACTTAATTCATCTTCTATTCCCAAATATTCTATTTGTAATATTCTAACTTTCTTTTTATTACAATCTGGACTTATATGGCCCATTTCTCCACAATTCCAACATTTGCATTGACTTTTATCCTTTTTATTATATGATTTATTCTTTTATTGTTTATTTGGATTAAATCTTCTCTTGTAGTATCTTCTCTTAGGTTTTATATATTTTTTCCCAAAATTTTTGAATTTTGTAAATCTTCTATTTTTATGTTTTCTTTTAATATTTTTTCTTTCAGGATAATATCCCAATTGTGTAGGTTTTTCCATATCCTCACAACATATCCTTGTTAACTTGCCTGATCTTTTTAATAATTGTCTTTGTTGACATATATATGCAAGTCTATCAAATAGAAATTTTATTCTTGATCCTAAAGACCTTGGTATTTCTATATTGTCTTTTATATATTTTTCAAATTCTATTTTAAAATATATTCCCCATGTTCCTGATAATTTAGTATAGTATATATCTAAATATACTTCATGATTTTCATTACTATAAAATTGTATATAGTAGTAATTTTTAAATTCACAAGTGTATTCTTTTATTTTACACATATCACAAATTGTTAAATTTATTAATTTTATTCTAGTATCGTCTTTTTCTCTTTTTGCTTCATCTTGAAAATTTCTAATCCATTCTTCTCCTAAAAATCCATTTGCAATATAAGCTACTAATCTTTCTATTCCTTCTTTATCTGATTTTATTATTTCTGTTTGTATATTTCTTTTCATTAATAATCTTGTATCGTCATTAACTCCTTCCCACCAATTTCTTACATTTCCTTCAAATGATACTATTAAGTAGTCTATTCTTCTATCTGTACTTTCCCAAGTATCATTTTTGTTATATAAGAAGAATAGTATCATTGAATCTGCCCAAATTAATAAGGCTTTCTTAGTATCTATTTTACAATCTAAATCTAATTTTGTTCCTCCATGATTAATTGGTTTCCCTTAGGTGGTTGTCTATTTATTATTTTATCATAGAATTGTTTATAGGGTTTATTATATATAGGTGCATAACTTTCATCTGGATCAATCTTTTGATTAGAAGTTTCTGATGGGGTAGGTCCTCCTCCAGTATTCATTAAAACTTGGTATTCATCTATATTTTCTAGACTTAGTTGATCAAAATTTTCTATTAGTAAATCTAATTCTTCATTCATTTTTATTTTCTTCTTGAATTTCTTCTATATTTTTTCTTTTTTCTAATGATTTTCTATAATTTTCTTCTTCCTCTATTATTTTTGGTAAAATATCTTTTCTAAAATAATCATCCATACTTCTTGCTTCTATTACTAGGTTTTCTTGTTTTATATGTTTTTTCCCTATTCTAGACATTTCTTTTTCTATGAATTTTTTATCTATTTTCTTATCTCTGCATTTATTTTCTTCTTTTAATTCTCTAATTTCCATTTTTAATATATTTAGTTCTTCTTTTATTTCATTCCTTAAATTTTGTACATCAGTTATTAACATTTTTATTAATGTTTTTAAGTCTTCCATCTAATTATCTTTTCTTTGATTGGTTGAAATAATATATTTTGCATTCAGTATCTTTACAATTTTTTATAATTTTATCATACTTTTATTTTTTATTTTCATCAGTTGCCAGTCTTTTTAATTCTTTAAAATAATTTGCTCTTTCCTTATATTTTTCTTGTTTTAATTTTAATATTTGGTTTTTGATAAGTGTGTGTTTATATACTTATTTTACTGTCAAAATATGAGCAATCGTTGATTAAAATGTTGGAATATAGCTTAACTCTATGCAATTTATGTTTTGCAGAACAAAGTGATGAATTTAGTGAAATTGGGGTGAACCAAGCGAAAAAGGACCAAACTGGAAGAAAGTGAAAGTCTAGGGACTAAAGTGCAAATACTCTAAACCTATTTATAACCTTGTGATGAAGATTCAAGAGTTTTAGAGGTCAATTGGATGAATCAAGGAGTCAAAGGAGTGAAAGAATAGCCAAAACATTATCAAATATCAACTTTCAAGGTGAAAAGTTTCGCACCGGTTTTCAGCCTCCTATTGAGACCAGTGTTTGATATGGAAAACGATCGAATTCGAAGATGGAATCTAAAGTAAAGTTGTAACCCTTTGAGTTAGCTTTCCAACGCATCTTGAATCACCTTGATCGGATATCGGTAGAAAAAGTTATGACCAAAATACTAAAATCTATCCGGCGGGAAAATATTACAACCATGCGGCCGCATGGTTATAAAACCCATGCAGCCGCATGGGCACTTACCGAAACTTCAAGGGCATCAATTTTTTGTTCCATGCAGCCGCATGGGTTTATACCTTGCGGCTGCATAGGGTTAAATTTGGACGAAATTTCTGGTTTCCTTCTACGACTCAAACTCCTTTGGCAACAGATCTTACACGACTTTTCAACCCTAAATACATCCAAAAACACCCCAGAACGCCTCATTCTTCATTCTACACCATTCTTCCATCACTTTTGACTCAAGAAACTCTATGAAGAACTAAACTAAAGGTGAAGCAAGGGAGGAACTCAATTGGATTCGGGGATTTCAACATCATTTATTCATGCTATTTGGTATTTATTTTGCTAAACATTTCTAGATCTAAATTTTCATATTTATGAATTAATTTTGAAATTGATTTAACATATATTAAGTTTTTCATAGAATCAATCTTGTTTTTTCTATCGAACAATTGAACTATGTGTTGAATATTTATTTCATTAAATCTATTGGTGTAATTATTTACTTTCTTATGCTACATGTATACGAACGATTTATAATCTGATTTCAATAGATGATTGTGATAATTGTTAAGGAAATCTAGAATTTAGGATGTGTTTTTCATTGTTTAAATAATTCTAGTGTTTATGTTTTCCCGTATTTTGAATTAGATTTGAGTTAGATTTAACATTTATTCAGATTTTCATGGATTTAATCATGTTTCTTCCATTGAATAATTAAAATACTTGTTCAAGTTTGATTTTCAAATCATTTATTGGTGTGATTTAATTACTGCTATATGTTAGAGATATATAGTCGCTTTTTAAGTCCGATTTCAATAAATTGATGTATGATTATGTTTTGGGAAACATACATTTTAGGATTACATGTGCAATTAAATTTGTTTGTATCGTTTAAATCATCCGATTAGAAAGTTGGGATAAAAATTCTAATTGAGTAGAGAATGCATGAATTGTTGATGTTGATTGATCCAATCTAATTGAGGGAACCCCAAAACTTCACTATTTTACATATTATATTAAATTTCATCGTTATTTCCGGTGACATTTATATTTGAATGCAATAAACAAATTCCCTTCATCAAATTCACGAGAACCCAAAGTTATTGAATCTCTTGATTCACTTTTCCATCTCCCTGTGGATACGACACCCCAAAGCTATACTACAACACCGCGTAACACTTTGAGCGTAATCAGTTTTCTTGATATTTTGTTAAATCTCCAGTGGTTAATAATTCGTCTAATATTAGATGATTAATTATTTTTATTCTATTTAAGTTTTTAGTCAAATTATTTTCCATTTTAAGAATTAATTAATGATAGTTCTTGCATTTTTTCTTTACAATGTAGCATAATTTCTTCTTTTTCTAATTCTTTACCAATTTTTTCATTTATATATTCATCAATTATAGTTCCTATTATTAGTTTGTCTAATATTTGTTCTCTTATTTCCCTAGGTAATTCCTTAATTATACATAATGTTATCATTTTTAATTTTTTAGGAAATGGTTCTATTATATAATTTCCTTGATTATCTTCTAACATATAATACCAGTCTGTTTTGGTAATTGTAACATCCATAACTTTTTCATTTTTAGTCATATCTACTTATTTCTTCAACAATTAAATCATACATATGTTTTTCATACGTCTCTAATATCATTTCATAAGTGTACATGTCTCTGACAATATCTAGTCTTATTTTTTCAATTATAAATTGTTTTATTTCCATAGGTAATTTTTCAAGTATTTTTAGTGTAATCGTTACACTTTTATTATTTAATATTGGTTTTATAATTATTATATTAAAGTTTTCTCTTATTATATGGTACTTATTACCTAAATCTTCAATTTTCATTATGATCTTTCTTTTAATTGTAATGTATGTTATTAAATACTTCTATTATTATATATTTATGTCTAAATTCTTCAATCAATATATTTTTAACTATTTTTTCTCTTAATTCTAAAGGTAATGACCTAATTAATCTTAATATTTTTAATATTTCTCTTATATCCTTGCTATAGGTTCCTATAATATTATCTTTTTTAAAATAACCACAAATATCAATACTATATATCACCTTATATCTTAATCTATTCTTTCTTATTCCTGTAATTTCTAACTTCATAAATAGCTCTTATGGCTCTGATACCAATATAGGGGGTTGCTACTATGAGCGAACAAAAATCTAAAAATCTAATAAACTTTTAAAATCTAATAATCGGTTAAAATTTGTTTTTATAATGTTTCTAATAAATTTTCAAAATCTAATAATATCTGAGAATTTATAATTTCGAGATCTGTTATTATATCTATATTTGGATTAAAAGGTATCTCGTATTTAGAAATATTCTTTTTCCTTTTTTCCAATTTATCTATAATATCTTGTATATCTTTTGTTATCATAGATCTTACTATTCCTTTAGCAAAATTTTCTATCATATTTTCTTTAAAACATTTTAATATTTTTTGAGATGCATTTAATTGTTCTTGATATCCAATCTTATCAAATTCATTTTCAAATTCAATTTCCTTTTTATTTTTAGCTATCTTTTTAATTTTATATGGTCCTCTTTTAGTTTTTGGTTTTTTATTATTTTTATTAGTCACTTTTAGGACTTAATTGTATTCTTTTCTTATATTGATGGCTTTGGTTGCAAATATTGTTTTTAGGTGTATTTTAGATAGTTTATATGTTTCAACAGTGAAAAGGGGTATTTTGGAAAGGCTATTGCTTAATTTTGGGTATTTTCAATAATTTCCCAAGTACACCTCGCATGAAATGATTTTCTGCTATTGATCCGTTTAAATAAGGCCTATTAGGCAAATTCATCAACTCTTCTACACTCATCGTTTTGCAATTGCAAGACAGACCTCCCACGCATGGAGAAAGGAGAAGAAATAATCGAAGAACAAGCCAAAACGACGTCGTTGTTCCCCGTTTTCCACCGCCAACAACCGCCGCTTCAAATTTCCTCCTCCGCCGCCGCCGCCACCTCAGAACCATGGCTTTACAACTCCAGCTTTACCACAGACCTCTCCGTCATAAACGACGCCGTTTCCAAATACGACCAACCCTATGAAGAAGACGAAGAAGAAGACAAAAATAAATCTGAAAAAAGTAATTCCGATAAACTGCGTTCACAGTACGAGTTGGTGGACTCTCCGGTATCTGATAAAAGCTCCACCTCTTCTGATAGGGAGAAGAGGAAGAAAAGGAAAAAGAAGAAAAGGAAGAGGGAAAATGGACGGCCATCATCGTATGACTATGCAGCAACTTTCTCTTCTTCTACCAGAAAACCTGATGTTAAAAAATGGGCTTATTCATCTACTTCAAGTGATAAAGAATATTACTTTGATTCTCATGGAGATCGCGATAACTTGGCCTTCGGATCTCTTTACAGGTATAACCCTTTATTATTCAGTAACACCCGTGATTATGCTTCTTATTGCGTACAAAGGATCTCGTTTTACGCAGAATACAAGTGTAATGTATTTTTCACCAAATGAATAATGATTTTTCTAAGCTATAAAGACTCATTGTGATTTATAAGGAATGTTATTCAGGGCGATTAATCTTGTTATTATCCTTCAGTTACTTATTACTCTATAATCTTTTCCTTTTACTTATAGTATCATATAGTATTCTGATGATATGGCAATTTATATGCCCTACGATGCAGAATGGATTTGGCACGCTACAAGCTTTACAATTCTAAGAAAATGTCCGACCATAACTATGTACAATCAAATCAAAAGTTTGGGAGTTTAGAAGGGGAGAACGATACTGATGCATTGGGTACTACACTTAGATCTGGGGTTAGATATTGGTCTGCCAAGTACTGTGCTCTTGAGCGCCATAAGAACTTGAAACGTGTCCGAATATTTGGTCGAAGAAAACCCATATCAAGTTCAGGTGCAGATTATATCCCATTACTGGATGAAGAAAAAACAGAGGTGTCTTTCATGGGTGCAACAGTGGTCGAAGAGTCATGGGAAGACGAGGTCTTGCGGAAAACAAAAGAGTTCAATATGTTGACAAGAGAACATCCTCAGGATGAGAGTATTTGGTTGGCTTTTGCAGATTTTCAAGACAAGGTTGCGAATATGCAGCCCCATAAAGGTGCTCGTTTGCAGATTCTTGAGAAGAAGATCAGTATTTTGGAGAAGGCAACTGAGCTCAACCCGGATAGTGAAGATTTGCTGCTCTCTCTTTTGAATGCTTATCGAAGCAGAGACAGCACTGATGCCTTGATTGGGAGATGGCAGAAGATACTCACTCAAAATTCTGGGAGTTTCAAGCTATGGAGAGAGTTTTTACATGTTGTTCAGAGTGAATTTTCCAGATTCAAGGTTTCTGACATGAGGAAAATGTATGGCAATGCAATCCAAGCTATAGCTGGTGCATGCAGCAAGCAGCATAGGCAGGTTCTCACTTTAATGGATCCATGTTTCTTATTTCACTTTAATGTAAATCTTGAAAAACTACAAATGACATAGGAGTGTGGTGGATTTATTAATATAGCTGAATGTTTTTAGAGATGTTTCAGCATTGGAAGTTGATGTTACCATGTACTATATATGAATGTGTTTTGCCTTTCATTTGGACATTAGCTTTGTATATTAATTAGCACTAGTTGTTGCTTTCAAAAAATAAAAATAAATTATCCTATGATGCAGATTGGACTAGGAAAAAAATCAATGAATTAATCATCAATCTACAAGACAAGCTAGAATTTGTCGTCTGTAATCATGTAGGAGATGCTTTGTCAAAAATGGCTAGCTCCCAGTAGGTTTATTCTATTTCTACGAAATATGATGAAAACTTATTCAACACAATATTGAAGTTGAGGCCCTTTCTGGGTTGGGTGGGGTGGTGGTGATGGTGATTAAGGTACTGAATTCTTAAGCTAAAAAGATTTTTACAGTATGTGATAGCCAGATCATCCTGTCAATCTCTGAGGACATTCAAAATCTAGTACAATAGCGTGGCATCCTGTTCACTCATTTTCATTTTTCTTCTGAATCCTTTCTTTTCCTCAACATATATTTTTATTTTTTTTAATGAATTTGATATTTTATATCTTGTTTCTATTTGGCAATACATGCAGGTCATCTGTGTTTTGTTTAACTAACTCCTCTTTGATTCTCTTCCCGAAGCAGGTTCATCATTCTTTCAATGCACCTTCTATTGATCCTGCTGTTGTTGACCTAGAACTTGGTTTGGTCGATGTATTTCTGAGTCTTTGCCGCTTTGAGTGGCAGGCAGGTTACCAAGAGTTGGCTACTGCTTTATTTCAGGCAGAGATTGAATACAGTTTGTTCTGTCCTTCTCTAGTTCTTACTGAACAAAGTAAGCAAAGACTTTTTAAGCACTTCTGGAGCAGTAATGGTGCTAGAATTGGAGAAGATGGTGCACTTGGTTGGTCAACTTGGTTAGAGAAAGAGGAAGAACAGAGGCAAAGGCTTATTAATGAGGAGTCTTCAAATGATGTTGAAAAAGGCGGTTGGACGGGTTGGTTTGAACCATTATCTAAACAAAAGGAAACTAGTGAAATTGCAGCAAGCACCACAGAAAACGATATGGCTTTTGAGGAGTCTGACCATGAATCTGAGATGATAAACATCGAGCAGAAGGATGATATAGAGGCTCTGCTTAAAAAGGTTGGGATTGATGCTGCTGCTGAAGCTGATAGCCAGATTAAAGATACAAAAACATGGACTATGTGGTCAAGGGCAGAGTTAGAAAGAGATTCTGATCAATGGATGCCTATTCGCGCAAAATCTGGTTTGCCTTTGTTTCCCTCTCCCTCCCTCCCCCCCCCCCCCCCACCTCCCTATCCTCCATCTTGCCTTGCCTTGCCTGTTCCCAATGTCTGCTCAGATTTTAGTTTCCGAAATAAGTCCCCAGGAACACGCTTACCATGCAAGGATGGGTCAATCTCTGTCTCTCTCCAAAATTTAAGTGTTGAACCACTTGATCTAAAGTAATTCAACATGGTATCACAGCACACAAAGGTGTGGTTCAACATTAATGACTATCTTCTCGTGGACACGGTTAGCTGTTGATAACTTTCCTGCCAAAATATCACACTCTCGAGTCTTACAGCCTGTGACAAATAATATAATTTATTTTTATCTGAGCCACAGGCTGTTCAATCAAAATGAGGAATTTCTAAAGAATGTTGGCAAGTCTTCTCGTGTAGTATTAGTTATTGCAATATACAGCCAACATGCTTGAGCACATACCTACTAAGTCAAAGAGACACCCTGATATTTAAGTAACGAGGGTGGGAAAGAAAATGGGGATGCTATACCATGCCACTTTTAACCTTGATATCGTCTCTCTCTTCCTCTCTTATGTTTTTTATTACATTTACTTTTGGTAAGTTGGTTGTCTTGACATCAATAATAGTTAATATTGGTACAAGTATTTGCAAACTTTAGGTAAATTCCTCTGTTGCAGTACTTTTGTCTTCAAAATAGTACAAGCTTTTTGCTTGTGCTGTCATGATTCACTCTGTATGCATTTTTCAAATCTTACTATCACGCTGGCCCAATAGCCATTGTCCCAATACCAGTGACTATGATGTTGTTTTCACTCCTGACCCTTAAATTTCGCTTTTTTCAGGTTATTTCATTTGAAATTTTAATGTTCCAAGTTAATGTAGTATCAAATAACGATAACTAATTTAGTGAATATGACTGCTAAACAGATCAAATTTCTCATACCGATGGAACAGCTGATATGGAAGACGATGAGCAGCTTTTGAGGGTAATATTATATGAAGATGTGAGCGATTACCTGTTCTCATTAAATTCTATGGAAGCACGCTTTTCGCTCGTAGCCCAGTTAATAGATTTTTATGAAGGGAGGATTTCTAAATGGTTCGTATTTATAGTGCTATCAATTTGACTCACATTCCTGTTTGTTTTGCTGAGCTTCTTCCATAAATCTGCATTCATACAATGCTTCATAGCTGATACAAGTGATTATGCATGCAGTAGCATGTATATTAATACAAGCTGCTATACATCACCACAATTAGGTAGCTTAGTAAGCATATTCCAAATATCTGATTTTTTCATATAAGAAAGAACCAAGGTGGAAGTGTTAAGTAATTGTCTGAGGGGCTGAAAATATGATCAACTGCCGTATGAAATCTCACTCGACAGAAATATGTTTTGTGGGTCGTGGCCGTTGTTTAAGTTTCTGACAATTCTAGAGGGGAGGACGAGCAGGTATGGAGCTATTAATTTCTATGTCTTGTAATCGTGGAATTCGTTGTCAATATGGATTGCCGGATGAAAAATAAGAAAGAGAGAATGATGCTGAGGCTGAAGTCGAAACCTACCAGTTCAAGGTGAAGTGGGTGCTGAATGGCTGCAAAAATCAATACAGTTGATTTTTAAGTGAGGAAAAGACTTGGCAAATTATTTAAGTTCTGAATACACTTAGTGAGAAAAGATGTTTTTGGTTGTCTAATACAGAATACTTTTTTCCTTTCTTTAATGCCGCAAAACCTAAAAAAAAACACACACACACACACACACTTTAAAAAAGGATGAAAGATTCATTTAACTAAAGCCATATGGGAAAGTATTTGCCTCTTAGAAAGCCTTTATGTTGGAAATCATTTTCCCATTATTTGGATTGCGTGTAGTTCAACCACCTCCCTTCACCCCCAAGACCACAGTTATCCCTCTTTCCTGGAAATTGTTTGATGTTGGACGAAATTGGGAGTAGTCAGTTAGAATCTTCACAGCCAATGGGGACTTGCTGATTGAATATCCTCGCCTGTCGATACAGATTTGATGTTTACACTCTGGTGCTTAATTTCTCACTCTATCTTATAACTACTGTTTAGATTACTTGTTTTATTCTGTTCTCTGTGTGCCAGGGGTCTCCCCCATGTTCATTGTACCTCTGGCTAACTTTCGGTATTTTAACAATTTCACTTTAAAATTAAGTGCATTTTTGACAAAGCTCATAGTTGATTTTAAGCGTGGATCCAAAGAAATGTGTGGTTATAAAAAAACTGAAGTTTGTATGAAATGTGTGGATAAATAGAGTTTGATCAGCTTATAAGCTTTGACAAACATGCACTAAGTCCATAGGCTTTCAGCAGAGTTGGATCTCTGCAGTGTTGGAATGTATAGCTTTCTCAGCTTGCCTATTTGCTCTCTCTCTCTCTCTCACACACACGTGTCTGTGTCCGTTCCTTTTTTTTATGTTCTTACTGATGACAATCATCTGTAATTTGGGAGAATTTCTCTTGTTGGGACTTGTACATAATTATCTTATCGGGACGTGGCAGAATCTCTTTTGTTTTTACATATAACCTGTTTGCATTTGTGTATGTTTTTCTCATAGTTGCTTGTGCTTTTACTGTATCCAGTTGGTTAAATATTGCTTGAGTGTCTTATATCATAGCATAAAATGTTTTATCCGTTATTTAGTCAATTGCATTATGATATTTCTGTTAATAGCAACGTAATAGATACCATTCTTCTGCTCATCTAATGTTCAATGGTGTTCCATATTTTTAGGGCTTGCACAAACAGTTCAAGTTGGGCTGAGAAGACTCTCAGTTTAGAGACTCTTCCATACTCTATCATAGACAGTATGAGACAAGTTCGCAATATTCTAGTTGAAAAACAAGACAACCCGACGACTACCGCTTTGGAGCTTCTATTAAGCAGTTCAGATGACACAGATATGAGGAGTAATGCAATGAAGTTTCTTTGTAATGCTACCTTGCTTTGTTTGAGAGCATTTCCACAAAATTACATATTGGAGGAAGCTGCTCTTATTGCTGAAGAGCTGTCAAATACAAAAATGAATAGATCAGTCTCTACAGTCACCCCATGTCGAGCTTTAGCAAAAACGCTATTGAAAAATAATCGGCAGGTATGCCTTTTATCTGTTAGTGACTCTAATGTGGAGATTTATGGGAAACCTTCATTTACTGATTTCTGGTGAAGAATATTTTTATTTGACTTGAGCTTGGGACTGTCCGTGTGTGTGATAGATCTGGAGTGTCACCGCCTAATATTCAACATGAGTTCCTTTACAAGGCATTTCTAATTGAAAGATAGAACAATGTTGACAGCCAGATAAGCAAACTTTGATATGATGAAGCTCCTCATTTCCATTATCCTCATTCTGAACTGAGAACTGACTTTAATCTAGTTGACAAAGCTGATCATGATGTTGTAGAATGATTTCATTGATATCTATAATCTGATTATTTTAATACCCCTTTTGTACTTTATTATAATAGGATGTAGTGCTGTGTGGAGTTTATGCTCGGAGAGAAGCACTGTTCGGGAATATCGATCATGCAAGAAAGGTTTTTGACATGGCATTGTCCTCTATTGAGGGGCTTCCATTGGTATGATTTAAATATTTTGTAACTATTCTTGGGTTACATGCTGTAGAGAATCACTGTTAATTTACTTCAAAGCTTGTCCTTCAAAAGGCCTTGTCATATTTGTCCTTGCTTTTTTTAGCTTAATATATTTGTTAAGAATGAATAATGAATTCCCTAATATCGACGAGGCAGAATTTAATTGTCCACTACAGATTTCTATTTGGTCAATACTTCCTAACTTGACAATAGAAGTTATCCCTAGCTCATATTAGGTCTTGCTTGGGAGTTTTTTTTCCACTGGTTTTGACCAGTTTTGGGTGGCACCATTTATGAGGGGTTAGAAAAATAGGTGCTTGCTAGTTTTTTTGGGACCATCCAAAACTGGTGTAGTGTAATTTTGAGCGGTTCTTTCAACCCACCAAATCGGTGGGTTTTGGCCGTATCTCTCGTTCTCTTCTAATTTTACCATTTATAAAATAATTATTTACAATCAATCTATTTTGTTTAAAATTAAATTGTAAATTAAAATACATGAACTAAAAAATATTTATAATTTAAAAAATTATATTATAATTTAAAAAATACTTATAAGTAAAATATTACTCGTAAGATAAGAAAAATTACATTATAATTAAAAATTACGTATAAGTAAAAAATCACTTTTATGTAAAAAATTATTAAAAAATAAAAGTACCACTAATAAGACAAAAAATACTTATAAAATGTAAAAAGTTACTTCCAAGTAAAAAAAAAAATCACTTATTATTTAAAATTAAAAAATTAACTTATAATTGTAAAAGTTACTTATAAGTTATAATTAAAAAATATTAACTTAAAATTTTAAGTAAATATTTAAATTTATTTAATTTTTAAAATTAAATATTAACTTATATATTAAAAATTATCTATAAGTAAAATATCACTTTAGAGTAAAAAAAATTCATATAAAAGAAAATTTTATTAGATGACATATACATAATTTTATTCTTTTAAAAAACTTTCAGGTCGGTGGATAATAAATTTTCAAGCATAGGTTGGACAGTTTTAAAAACCGTTACTAAAACCACTCACAATTGATCCACTCATAAACGCTCAAAACCTGTACTTTAAAAAACGTTCATAACCGGTACGGCGAAACTCCCAAGCACGCCCTTAAAAGTTTCCAAGTGAAGTTGAAAAATAGAGGAAAACACTTGCTATTGCCAAAGAGGTAGGATGGTGTTTAGAATTTAGTTTAAACTTCCTAAACTTTGAATTGGATGAAATTATGTATAAAGATCAATTTTTAGATCAATTGTTACATTCAACGCATTCTATTTCTAAACATTTTTAAATTTGAAGAAGTAACTAAACCTTGAAACTATGTGCGTAATCTCTAAAAACCCAATGCAAACACAACCATAGTTATTAGGATACGGTATAAAACTGAAATAAATATTTGTTCAACCCAATCAGTATTTGATTATCTGGTACAAATTAATTGTTAGAGACTTAAGAGGATATGGAATGAAACCCCTAGTGGATTTAATAACAATTAAGTAAATAATCTGTAAAATTTGAGGGCATCTTGATGTATTACACTTGTGTCTTAGTGGATTTAATAACTAATTAAGTAAATAATCTGAGAAATTTGAGGGCATCTTGTTATATTACACTTTGTACTTTCTTACTTTAGTAATAAATAATCTTTTAAGATCAAACATTTCTTGATTACCAAAACTATCAACTACTGATTTTTCACATATGCATGAAGCAAGTAATCATTTAAGAATGATGTGATTATCGTTAGGACAGTTTTTAAGTTCCTTATCCCAAAAAAATCAATATGCCATGTTTATAATATATTAATCTTAAAGCATAAGTATGTGAAAACTTAATGTCACTCACTGCTACATCATCTTAAATTGTATAGGCTTGATCTCATTTATAGTATTTTTCTTGTGTTCTTATTTTTTACTCATTGAGTGCTATTTTTCTTTGTTCCCTTTTTTTTTTTTAAAGAAACCTCAAGGATGACATTTTTAAGTTTTATTGAATTTTCCCAAGCAGGATGTTAGGCCAAATGCATCTATTTTGTATTTCTGGTATGCCGAAGTGGAGCTCAGAAATAGTAATGTTGGAAATTCTGACTCAGTCTCGCGTGCAATGCATATCTTATCTTGCCTGGGTAGTGGGGCACTATATAGTCCATTTAAGTGTCAGCCATCAAGTTTGCTACAGCTTAGAGCACGCCAAGGGTTCAAAGACCGCATAAAAATGTTACGTCCAACGTGGACATGTGGCATGGTAGATGATCATTCTGTCGCTCTCATCTGTTCAGCTGCTTTATTTGAAAAGTTGACTACTGGATTGGCCACTGCTTTTGAAATTTTAGAAGATACTTTTACGATGGTTCTTCCTGGTGCGTTGGCTTTCTGTATCTATTATTTATTTTTGTGTACTTAAAACTTTCATATTTTTGTTGTTGTGCACACGATATTTTGTTGAACGTTTCCCAAAAAAAAAAAAAAAAAAAGCTTTATTAGAAGATTCCACAAAAACCTCTTCACGAGTGCCTAAGAAAATAAAAATCAAAGAAATGGGTTAATGATTCTATTATTTATTTAGCCCCTGTTTGAACTTTAGGGGGGAAAATGTGTTTTGGAATAGTTATTTTTTGTAGAATGTGTGGTTAAAAAATAAGTAAAAGTTTTTGGTTTACATGTAAAATTATTTTATTGGAGAATGTGTGGTTGAAAATGAGTTTTTGGAAAAATGGAGCCCAAACATAGGCTTAGTATACTTAAATTTTCATGTTCTTTGTCATTGTGCACACAGTATAATTTTGGAAGTTTCCACCAAAAAAATATAAATAAATTCAAATTGTCTGAAGATTCGACAAATTCACAGAGTGCCTAAAAACTAACAATCAATGCAATGGGCTAAGGATACTTGTCAACTTTTTAATCTTCACGCATATAGTGGAAAACATTTGTTCTTTTTCTCCCAGTTCAAGAAATTAAAAATACTAATTGAGTGGAGTATACTTAACAATCTTAAAAAAAATAATTGAGTCTAGTTCTTAGAAGGTGACAACCTTATTTTGAGTTTGCCCAGATGCACTGAGATATGGAATCAGAAATGTTGATAATGGAGTAGAAAATGTAAGTACTACTTATGTACAGCAGGGAGTCTAGAAGCATGCTTTGGAGTTGTTTATAAATGGTTTAAACTATAAATAGATAGAAATGAGTGGTTGATAAGTAGATAATACTCGTGGGTCTCATGAAATATGTGGATAAAAAGTGGTTTGACCATTTATAAACAAATTATTAACAATAGCCTAACGTGGGCTAAGATAAGTAATTTACTCTTGAATGGGCTCAAATACCCACAAAAAGACAACATAAATAAACTATATGCAAGGAAGTTACTAAAAAGACCAGATTCTGCCTCTTCAATCTGCCACTGAAACTCTCAATGAAAGCTGAAGAACCACATGAAGACCCCAGATGATGGTATTGTCTTTAGCACATGTTCTGCACGTACTTTTCTGTATTATCGATCTTATGACTATCAGGTGGACTTTATTATTAAATTTATTACTGTTGGGTTAAAGGCTCAAAATAAATTGTTATTCTATTGAGGTTGCGTTTTCCTTGGTGGTGTAAGAAAGAGGGAAATTATGGCTTGAAAATATGTTTCGTGATTGGTTGTTGGTAGGCATATGATCACGTATGAATTAGCGATCCATTGAGAGTGTGTTTGAGCCACATTATTTTGGAAGAATGTATTTTGAAATAGTAGATTGATGGAGAATGTGTGGTTGAAAAAGAAGGAAAAGTTATTGATGTGATGGAAAATATTGAAGAATGTGTGGTTGAAAATGAGTAGAAGAATGAGAATGAAAATTTTAATGTGGCTCAAACATGGGCTAAGTCGCTAAGATTTCAATTCCACTATATGGAGCTGAAATTTCTCCGTTACATTTTTTTTTTCTTTTTGCCTCATGTTTTAGAGAACGTATATGATTTAACTGAATACTCAATTCTCGCTTTCACTTTCCTAATCAATACCTGTACTTGTAAATGGTGCTGGGTATTTATATTTATAATGATGATTATTTCATATGTTTTCCATTTCAATGGCTACAACTTTTTGTTGTTTGTTATGATTATCATATGCACTTATTGCAGAGAGAAGACGGCAAAGTTGTCAACTTGAATTTCTGTTTGAATATTATGTGAGGATGCTTTGTGAAAACCATGCGGTATGGGAACTAGCGAAAGTATGGGAAGCTATTAAGAAAGGGCTGCAAATATATCCTTCCAATCCAAATCTGTACAGTGCTTTAACTGAAATCAGCGAACTTCATACTTCACCCAACAAGTTACGGTGGATTTTTGATGACTACTGTCGCAAGTAACATCTTTTATCCTTTTCTTTTCAATATCTTTTATCATCTTCTATGAGTATTTTAAGAATATTTTCTGTATCCATATGTGAAGGGACTTTATCCTGTTTTAGTAAATCTTCATATGACCTGTATGTTTATAGTTCAAATTATCAGTTCTTTTACCCCAAAATTAGTGTGAATTGTGCACTGCTGCTGTTACAGTCTTAATTGTAATTATTTGACTCTTGCTTTTTCATGTTTTCCTTTCTGATAAGTAGAGTAGTTTCTGTGAAGTTGATTTGTTTCTTACTGCTATTGTTGAAAATTTGAAAATGCATTGCCAAAGAATTTTTCAACCAACAAGATGGGAAGTTCAAAATATACTTCAGAAATAAAAGTCGTCATGGCTAGTTTCATCTAATTATCCAACAGTGGATGCTCTATAATGCATATGCTTGCTAAGACTATTATGATTTGTGTTGTTTGCTTCATTATTATAGATGTTTTGCGCGTTGAGAGTGTATTTGGTGATTGAATTTGCAGCAAAAACGATATTTATGTGGGGTATAGTTATTTACACTACACTCTCAGATAATGAAATGTGAAGACCTCCATATTCTTGTTTGATATGAAAGAATATTTTCCTAAACTTGTGATATAAGATGACAGAAAACAATATTAGTGCTTATTGCTTGCTTGCTTTTGCAGGACGCCTTCTGTGGTTACATGGCTCTATGCATTGTCGTTCGAGATGAGAAGAGGAGGTACCCAGCATAGAATACGTGGACTCTTTGAAAGGGCATTGGAGAATGACAAATTGCGCATTTCAGTACTCCTCTGGCGTTGTTACATAGAATATGAGATGAATATTGCATGCAATCCTTCTGCAGCTAGAAGAGTGTTTTTTCGTGCTATCCATGCCTGCCCATGGTATGATCATTCCTTGCAATATACAGCACTCCTCTGTATAGTCAAATACATGCTCTTTTCATCATCATGCATCAAGGAGCCCTTGCCTTTGTGCATCTGTAGTAGTTTGTAATAATTTCTTATTCCAGTACCCTGATTAATCGTCCATGTACCCATATGTGATTGTAGCCTATTGAATAAAGAAAGCTTGTCAATGCTGAATGATGTTAATTTATTTACTTGAAAATTGGTTTCTCGTGTCATTTTTTTGTGTATATGAATATTTGTGAAAGTTGGTTTCTCCATCTTGTGCATGTTCTGTACAGAATGTCTGAACCACAGAGTACATTATACCATCCCAGAATGAGTATTCTAGTTCATCTTACACGAAGTTCAAAAATATTGATTAAAACATTCTTATACCGTATAACCTACATATTTAAAAATAAAAAATAAAATCTGTTGATTGAATTCATGGTGTGTGAATGTTTCATAAATGTGACGTCCCTTATATTTTTACGCACTAATCTCTGTTGGTCACTTTAGGGTAATATTAAGATGGAAAGATAGAAAAATCTTTCTGTCAACAATGATTAATTTCTGAAACTGAGACAAATTTCTTCTCTATTTCCGAAACTTTTTTCTAGTGATTGTTATGCTTGCTTCCCAATATATAACAGATGTTTAAAACAATAAATCTCTGTTGCTTCTATTTTTAACCCTAGTAATGATGAGTGTTGTTCTCTAATTTTTCAGGTCTAAAAAGCTTTGGCTTGATGGCTTTCTCAAACTCAATTCCATACTAACTGTGAAAGAGCTCTCAGACCTCCAAGAAGTCATGCGGGATAAGGAACTCAATTTGAGGACAGATATTTATGAGATTTTATTGCAAGATGAGGCAGAATCTTGATTTTTGAACCTTCACTGTCATAATCTTGAGTCAAGCATGACTACACGAGTCTACTAAACACTCAAATTTATTGCACCCATTTGAATGCTCGTCAAGTGAGCACTATCTTTTCTCATCTCTGATGGAAGCCTGTAAACTTGCCCAGATCATGTACAGTAGGATCCCATGATCTGTGAAACTTTGTTACAGCAGAAGCATCCCAACGGATCATGGGAAATTAGTTGAAGTAGAATAATCCCGGTGAGTGCTGGAATTGTGGGCACTCATTGTATTCTCAGAGGAGGGCTGGAGGACAGAGCTTACGCAATTGTTATAAATACTCTAGGTACATTATAGTGTTGGTTTGAGATTGAAGACACCGTTGGACTATCTTGTAATTTGGTTCACAAACTTCAAATATGACTTCTCAACTTGGAGGAAGCTTGACATTGCATGGATGATTATAAAGAAATGCAATATGTTGAACTCAAGTCGACTGGAGTTTTCGATTCTGAAATCTCAATTAAATCTTATTAATTTTTTTTTTTTTTGACAATTATTTTGTTCGACATAATTTCTTCTACAGATACATGCTTAGACAGTCAAATATGACTTCTCAACTTGGAGGAAGCTTGACATTGCATGGATGATTATAAAGAAATGCAATATGTTGAACTCAAGTCGACTGGAGTTTTCGATTCTGAAATCTCAATTAAATCTTATTAAATATTTTTTTTTTTTGACAATTATTTTGTTCGACATAATTTCTTCTACAGATACATGCTTAGACAGTCAAATTACTTGTTATTACCATCTTCAAGCTCAAATCCAAAAGTTCATCTAATTTTCTCTTCCAGTCAAAAAATCAATATGAAAGCCTACCTATTTCTTACTCATGAAATTTTTTTGAAGGCGTCACTTCACATTTTTCTTAATTCTTATCTCATCGAAAATTTCAGAAGGCAACTTGATGTTGAGATATATGTTGAATAAGACAACTCGATTTAGCTGGGGTAAGTTATTTCTTGACTTGTGAAATATGCTTGGTAAAACAACTTACCGGTGGACAATATATTTAGTCTGTTTTACAACCATTTTTCGAAAATTCTTTTTTATATATATTCATTTTCAACAGTACATTCACACAATAAAATATTTTTTTACGTAAATTCAAAATTTTTTCATGTTTTTTAACCACATATTCTCCTAAAATCACTATTCATTTTACGTTTTGTGACTCAAATTTCATGTGAATTGGAAGTTTGATTTATGGAGGAAATCTGGATTATTTTTGTTTAAAGTCCAAGTAGATGAGGATTAAATTTCATACTTGATTGAGAGTTTGATTGGGATAAAGAATTTGAGATTAAGAACTCTACTTCATTTGTAACTCCAAGATTTAGCTCCTATAAATACTCCACAAGGTGTAGACTCTTTAGAGACTCAAAAGATAACAATTAGATCATTGTTGTATACATTAGAAATTTGAGAGAATTGTTTAGATTTAGATTGAGATAATCAAATCTTATAAAGATAATTTTAGTTTCTTTGCATAATAAATTCTCATTTTCTTCCACATAAATCTTGGTTGTTATGTGATCTATTATTTTCATATTGTTCATATTTTTCTCGTCTTTAATTATTTAGTCCGGATTCTCAACAAGTGATATCAAAGCTCTTTTGGTATCTTGGTTGGTTTATAACAAGTGGTATCAGAGCTGAATGATTTTTTTTTTTTTTTGAGGTTCTTAGGAAGTCCAAATTGATTATTAAAGCGAGGTTTGAATAATGTCGATTGTTTCAGGGATGACACCTATGAAATTTGAGATTTCGTTTTTGAATCGCAATAGTAGATTTTCTTTGTGCCAAATCAAGATGCGAACGGTTCTGCTCAATTAGATCTTGATGATGCCTTATTAGAGATAGATAAAATGTCTGCAACAATGATTGGAAGCAACGGAAGGATCCAAAAACCCTATTATAGATATATTCTCATTTTTTTTAATCAAATTCTTCAGGAAGTGGTAAAGGAGAAAAGTGCCGCTGGGTTGTGGTTAAAATTGGAACAGTTTTATTTGATAAAGAGCTTGACATGTAAGTTACATTTAAAACAGCGTTTATATTCTCATCGCATGATAGAAGATGGATCTTTGAAAAATCATATATCAGTGTTCAAGGAAATTATCACTGATTTGGAGACCATGGAGGTCAAATATGATGAAGATGATTTTAGGGTTGAAATTGTTGTGTTCGTTGTCGCCTTCATATGTGACTTTTAGAGATACAAATTTCTATAGTCGGGATACTCTTATTATTGATGATGTATACGATGCAATTTATTCTAAGAAGAAAATAAAGCATGTGGTTGTCAGTTTTGAGACCTAGGTAGAGGGTCTTGATGTTCGTAAGAGAAAGACAGATGGTCATGGAAGTGATATAGTCAAGGATAGTAATAGTGATAAAGTCTGTTGGTATTGCAATAACAAGGGGCTCATGAAGAATGATTACTATAAGTGGCGGAACATGTTTGTTACTACAGATCAGAAGGAACGAAGAGAAAATTTCGGTAATGTCAATCTTGCAGAAGAAGACAGTGATGGAGATCTTTTGGTGATTATTGAAGGTGACTCCAAGCTAGAAGAGGATTGGATTTTTAATTCAACTTGATCTTTGTTTTCTTTATATGAAATAGTTACAAGAGGTTCTGTGATAATGGGAAATAATGAGCCTTGTAAAATAGTTAGGATTGGTAATGTCAAAATCAAGATGTTTGGTGAGACGGTTAGAACATTTGGTCAGGTTCGACATGTTCCATGTATAAACGAGAATGTAATCTCTTTGAATACTTTTGATTCAAAAGGGTACAGGTATACTGGTGGAGGTGGAGTCCTTAGAGTTAGCAAGGTTACCCGGGTTGTGTTAAGGGGACGGAGAAAGTCCCAGTTATATCTGTTGAAGGTTCGGAGATCACTGTGGATACAGCTGCAGCTTATGGTTCAATAAGCAATAACTCGGGTAGAGCTGGTTGTGATCGGGTCGTTTATGGTTGTTTGAACAATAATATTGGGAAATCTTCTAGTAGCTCAGTGGAGCTTGTTGTGATCTTATTGATCATGTTGCTCATGGTGATTCGAGCAGGTTTAGCAATCTAGTTGGAATTGTTCATGGTGATTTTAGCAAGTTTATTGACTCGATTAGAGCTCGAAGTAAACGGAATAATTCAAGCAAGGATGGCGCGCAAAGTAGTTCTGGTGATAATCAGGGATTGGATTTAGTTCACAGTTATTGAGTACACCCAGCAGGGGATGGCATATCCGGATAGGACAATTAGAGAATGACTTCAAGAGCGAAGATTTAATTCCTTGCTATGGAATTTGCTTCAATGTAGAATTTGTTACATTTTGTGATTCAAATTCCATGTGAATTGGAAGTTTGATTAATGGAAGTCTAAATAATTTTGGTTTAAAAGTCCGAATAGATAAATGATCAAATTTCTTACTTGATTGAGAGTTTGATTGTGATAAGTACTTTAGGATTAACGACTCTACTTCATCCATAACTCTAAGATTTGACTCTTATAAATACTCCACAAGGTGTAGACTTTTTAGAGACTCAAAAGATAACAATTAGATCATTGTCGTATACATTAGAAACTTGAGAGAATTATTTAAATTTAGATTGAGATAATCAAATCTTGTAAAGGCAATTTTAGTTTCTTGCTACAATAAATTCTCCTCTTCTTCTACACAAATCTTGATTGTTGTGTGATTCATTATTTTCATATTGTCCATATTTTTCTCGTCTTTAATTATTTGGCCCAAATCTCAAAAAGCGGTATGAGAGCGATTCTAGTATCTCGAGTGGTTCACAACAATTCAAAACATTATTTTTTTTTCCAAATAATGATTGTCAAAGAGGGGCTTAAATAGAAAATTTGACCTCTTGATTAGAGGTACAAGAGGGATGTTTGCTTGATAAAAATAAATAACTTCTTTCTAACTTTAACCAAGAACAATATTGTCTATTCTAAAACATTCTTATATATCCAAGGGTGGATACCGGCACGAGCGACTGGACTAGTACTCGTATCTGCCCCTGTAAATGTCCACTTTGTTCTTAGTTTTTTTTTAAAATAGAGAGATAAACCCATGTACATTTGTATTGCAACTCGTGTCCGAACTCATGGCTGGATTCGCCACGCCTCACGCATTATATTAAAAAGTCTTTGATTGGGCCTTGGGGCCTTGGGCTCTTGGGCTTTATTGATTCTAATAAAATACTTATTATTTTTTAATTATTTTCGGAATTATTTAATGGGTCAACTAGCCAGTAAAATATGACAGTTTTAACTGCCCAGTTTTAATATACATTACCATAGGCCATTACATCTGCAACTTAATGCTAGATCATGGTGGAAGAAGTTACATCTCTTCATGCCTATATAAACACACTTTTGGGTATTAGAAAAATACAACAAAAACGAAATTGTCTCTTCATATATACAGTAAAATATTATACTCAAATTGTCTTTTATTTTCTGGAGTACACTTGAGAGTTCTGAAAACCTTTTATGATTGCTGCATAATTGATTTATTTGATCGTTGTATCCTGGAGGTGATTGTCCACGGAGGTCGCAGCAGTTATCGACAGGCAATTTCGCTTTAGGACATCGTGCTGTCACGAGACTCGATCTATTGATAAGTTTTTTCTGCACATTATTTTATCCAACAATCTAAAGCGAAATTAGTTTTTAATGGCTGCAGTAGATATATCTGTTCCTAAGTATTCTGAAAAGCCTGAATTATTTGATGGAAAAATTTTAAGAGATGGCAAATGAAATTGCGATTTTATTTGACAACTCTTAAAGTTGTAGATGCTATTGAATCTGATAAACCTGTTTCTGCAATTGCTGATGAGCCTACTGATAAGGAAACATCAGATTTAGCTAATTGGGAACGTAATGATTATATGTGCAGAAATTATATTCTGAATTGCTTGACGTTGGATTTATATGATGTTTACTGGTCGTGTAAATCTGCTAAAGAATTATGGAAATCATTAGAAAAGAAATATGCTACTGAAGATGCTGGAACTAAGAAATTTGTTGTGGGAAAATTTCTAGATTTTAAAATGGATGATATTAGAACGGTGGTAAGTCAAGTTGAAGAATTACAGATTATAATTCACGAAATTATTGCTGAGGGATATAAAATATGTGAAGGTTTTCAAGTGTCTGCTATAATTGAAAAACTACCACCTACTTGGAAAGAGTATAAAAACAGTTTGAAGCATAAAAGAAAAGAAATGTCATTAGAGGATTTGATTATCAGAATTAGGATTGAGGAGGACAATAGAATGGCAGAACGTAGGGAGAGACCAGACTTGGGTACAAAGGCCAATCTTATTGAAGGAGGTTCTGATAGTAAAAAAGCTGTTGGAAATTATACTAAAAGTCAGAATTTTAAAGGCAGATTCAAGGGGAAACCATTCATAGGAAAGAACAATCGGTCTAAGCCTCAATTTAAAAATAAAACTGTTGGTGATTGTTTTGTTTGTGGTAAACCAGGTCACTTTGCAAAGGATTGTCGAAATAGGAAAGGAAAAACTGTGAAGCATCAGGCACATATAGTGGAAGATGGGAATTTTTCTGCTATGGTGACAGAAGTTAATCTAGTGAGCAACATGACAGACTGGTGGGTAGATTCTGGAGCTACCAAACACATTTGCTGCACGAGAGGTGCATTTTCTTCATTCACTCCTAATAGCGATGGAGAATGTATGTTCATGGGAAATGCTTTTTCCTCCAAAATCGAGGGGAAAGGAACTGTGACACTTAGATTTACTTCTGGAAATATCCTTAGTTTGAAGGATGTCCTTTATGTACCTGATATAAGGAAAAATCTAGTGTCTGGATCTATTTTGGTCAAAAAGGGATTTAAAATTGTATTTGAGAGTGGTCAAGTTGTAATGTCTAAGGGTGGTACTTTTGTTGGGAAAGGGTATGCAGATGAGGGTCTATTTAAATTAAATGTTTCTGTGATCAATAATAAAGCTTCTACTTCTTCTGTTTACTTGCTGGATTCTTATGATTTATGGCATGCTAGACTTGGACACTTGAACATGAATTCTATTAAAAAATTAATGAGATTGGGAAACATTCCTAAAACTGGTAAGTTCCCAAACTCAAAATGTGAAACGTGTATTGAATCTGAGTATGCTAGAAAACCATTCTCACATGTTGATAGAACTACTTTAGTTTTAAGTTTAATACATTCTGATTTATGTGATTTAAAATGATATGTTACCCGTGGTGGAAATAAATATTTTTTAACTTTCATTGACGATTACTCCCGTTATTGTTACATTTATCTTCTCAAGAGTAAGGATGAAAGTTATTCAAAATTTGTTTCATATAAAACTGAAGTAGAAAATCAGTTAGATAAAACCATTAAAATTTTAAGATCTGATAGGGGAGGAGAATATTCAGGTGAGCTTGATAAATTTTGTGCTGATAATGGTATTATTCATGAGACTACTCCACCATATTCTCCCCAATCTAATGGTATAGCTGAAAGGAAAAATAGAACTCTAAAGGATATGGTCAGTTCAATGCTAAACTCTTCTGGATTACCTTTTAACTTGTGAGGAGAAGCACTTTTTACTGCATGTTATATTCTTAACAGAATTCCCAGTAAGAAAAATGATAAATCCCCTTATGAATTGTGGAAAGGTAGAATACCTTCATATAAATATCTTAAAGTATGGGGGTGTTTAGCTAAGGCATCTATTCCAGCACCTAAGAGAACTAAACTTGGTCCAAAAACTGTTGATTGTGTATTCATAGGTTATGCTTTTCATAGTAATGCCTACAGGTTTTTAGTAATTGACTCTAAAAATATTTTGATTGAAAAGAACACAATTTTTGAAACTAGAGATGCAGAATTTTTTGAAAATAGATTCCCTTTTAAAGAAAAATCTGTAAGACCAAGTAGTTCTCTTAGTGTTCCTCCTAGTGTTAGAGAAGAGCCTATTGAATTAGAAGAAGCTGAAGTTAGGAGAAGCAAAAGACCTAGGACTGCTACTTCTTTTGGTCCTGACTTTCTAACATATTTAGTAGAGGATGATCCTATTACATTTGATGAAGCTATATCTTCACCAGATTCTATATTTTGGAAGGAAGCTATAAATAGTGAATATGATTCCATTATGTCTAATAACACTTGGGAATTAGTAGACTTGCCTAGAGGATGTAAAACCATTGGGTGTAGATGGATTTTTAAGAAAAAATTGAAACCTGATGGTTCAATTGATAAATTTAAAGCAAGACTTGTAGCTAAAGGCTATAAACAAAAGGAAGGAGTTGACTTCTTTGATACATATTCACCTGTTACTAGAATTACCTCTATTAGGATGTTAGTTGCAATTGCTTCATTGTATAATCTTATTATACATCAAATGGATGTCAAGACTGCTTTTCTATATGGAGATTTAGAAGAAGAGATTTATATGGATCAACCTGAGGGATTTGTGGTAAAAGGCCTTGATGATAAAGTGTGTAGACTTAAAAAATCTCTTTATGGCCTTAAACAAGCCCCTAAGCAATGGCATGAGAAATTTGATACAGCTTTGACATCTAATGGTTATGTGATAAATAAAGCAGATAAATGCATATATAGCAAATTTGTGGGGGATAGTCTGGTCATAATTTGCTTATATGTGGATGATATGCTAATAATGAGAACTAGTTTAGATGTGATTAATAAGACTAAACAGTTTCTGAAAAAGCACTTCGAAATGAAAGATTTGGGTGTTGCTGATGTTATTCTAGGGATTAAAATAGTAACACATTCCGAAGGGATTACTTTAACACAATCACATTATGTAGAAAAAGTGCTTAAGAAGTTTAAACAATATAATTGTATTCCCGCTAAAACACCTTATGATGCAAGTCATCATTTGAGAAAACATTCAGGTCCTAGTGTTTCTGCTTTAGAATATGCTAGAGTGATCGGCAGTTTCATGTATCTCATGAACTGTACTGCACTGATATAGCATATGCCGTCGGTAGACTTAGCAGTATACTAGTAATCCTAATAATGAACATTGGGATGCTCTCATTCGAGTCTTGAGGTATTTGAGATACACTCTAGACTCGGGGAATACATTATACTAAATATCCCGTCGTACTTGAGGGATATTGTGATGCTAATTGGATTTCAGATACCAATGAAACTAAATCTACAAGTGGATATGTTTTTACATTAGCAGGTGGTGCTGTATCTTGGAAATCTACTAAGCAAACCTGCATTGCGAGATCCACTATGGAATCAGAGTTCATAGCATTGGATAAGGCAGGTGAAGAGGCTGAATGGTTAAGGAATTTTCTTATGGATGTTCCTTTGTGGTCCAAACCACTTCCAGCTATCTATGTCCATTGTGACAGTCAAGCAGCTATTTCAAGAGCTCAAAATTCATCCTACAATGGAAAGTCTAGACATATTCGTAGGAGGCACAATATTGTGCGTCAGCTGCTTAAGGATGGGGTTATAGCTATTGACTATGTAAAGTCAAGTGATAATATTGCTGACCCATTAACAAAAGGATTAGTTAGAGAGCTAGTTCAGAAAACATCGAGGGGGATGGGGCTAAAGCCTATTATAAATTAGATCACCTATAATGGAAACCCAACCTTGCGATTGGAGATCCCATGGATAAGGTTCAATGGGATAACAAAGTTATTGGAGTGATTTGTGGGGGTACTACATTGAATTTATTTCAAACCCCTCCCTATGATGAGTAGTACCAACTGTATTGATTAGAGGATGAGCAAATGCTCTTAATGCTTTCTATAGCTGATATTCAGTGGGGTGTTTAAATACAGTGCATCCTTGATAGAAGCACCTATTTGAGTGTGGAAGTGGGGCCGTTTCCTAGAGAATTGAGGCTAATTCTCTAGAGCACTCAAAGAAACCGGGAAAGTTCACGGCCAAAATGAACACAACCACGAGAACTCGATAATTGTTTTAGAAATCATGTGTGTGTTTTATTGTCTCAGTTTGCAAATCATAATTGTGGAGTTCAAGACATAGTTCACTCTACAGTTAGCAAGCTCGATAGAATATACAAAGCTGAGGTTCAAGTCGATAGACACCTAAGCCTGCGTGATTTCTACCGTACTCCAGAATAATATTTTTATTTATCTTATTTCTTTCATGTGGGGGATTGTTATATATTTATACTATAAATATAATATGTGAAAGAAATAATTAATTAAGATAAAGTGCCCAACTGGTGAAAAGTGTGGAATTTGTGTGAGAGGTCAGGGGTTCGAGTCACGCCTCACGCATTATATTAAAAAGTCTTTGATTGGGTCAACTAGCCAGTAAAATATGACAGTTTTAACTGCCCAGTTTTAATATCCATTACCATAGGCCATTACATCTGCAACTTAATGCTAGATCATGGTGGAAGAAGTTACATCTCTTCATGCCTATATAAACACACTTTTGGGTATTAGAAAAATACAACAAAAACGAAATTGTCTCTTCATGTATACAGTAAAATATTATACTCAAATTGTCTTTTATTTTCTGGAGTACACTTGAGAGTTCTGAAAACCTTTTATGATTGCTGCATAATTGATTTATTTGATCGTTGTATCCTGGAGGTGATTGTCCACGGAGGTCGCAGCAGTTATCGACTGGCAATTTCGCTTTAGGACATCGTGCTGTCACGAGACTCGATCTATTGATAAGTTTTTTCTGCACATTATTTTATCCAACACTTTGGAGGAGATAATATGTAACTCGATACAAGCATTTGTGAAAGAAAGTGTCCTGAATACACCTTTGCACCGTGTAACTAATTTGTTACAAAAATCCTACAGGTACGAATCGCCTTATTGGCTTGGCCTTGCGGCAAGAATAATACAAGTTGCATGGAGATGTAGGAAGAAGCGACTAAATCATGCTGAATCTTATAGCCCACAACTCAATCATTCATTCTTTGTAGTACTGTGGTGTTCTCCAGTTGAACATGGCAAAAAGAAAGAAAAGATACACCAGTCGGGAAGCAAGATAAAAGTTTTGCTCTTGTCGCAAAACCTCATTTGCAGATGACCTTCACACAGAGAATGGACGAAGAGGTTCTTCCCATAATGGAATTCTCAGTGGTTAAGAGTATGGCTTTTTCTATGCAATACAACTGTGATCAAAACCTCGTGTCGACTGACTGGATGGTATAATGAGTGAAAATATTAACTTTTTTTTCTGCCTTAAAAGTGTTCAATTTTCTGGCTTTTTCTTGGTATCTTCTTTCTTTGTCTTCTCTTGTCCCTCCTATGGACAAAAAGTTTTTGAAGAGCTGAGTTGAAGTGTCTCCCTAAGTTAGATGAAGTTGTTCTTTTGCAAAAAGGGCTGAAGGGGCGGAGCCACCTGTAGCCCAGTGCAAGCACATGCTTGGACTAGACTTTGGCCCAGGCCAATCTTTATTTTTTTTTCTTTTGGCAGTCTATGATTTGATGAACATGAGAAGCAATAATATATGAAGATGCAGAGTTTGAGAAGCAGAAGCCAGAGCTTGAATCTGCATCTTCAATTGCATGTATATATCTTCTATAAAAGCTTTTCATCTACATCGTCTTCTTTTTCTATTGTCTTCTTCTTTATATTCATTTCTACTATCTTCTTCTTTTTCCTCTTTAAGGAGGTTTTCATGTTATTCTATACTTGGCAGTGATCAGCTTAAGTGGATAAAGATGTTGTGGATAAAGCTCATAAGGTCTAAAATAATAATTTCCCAATTTATATGAATTTTAATCTATAATTTAATTAGCTACTTTGTTGAAATTTTAGATTCAAAGAAATAAGTCGATGTTTGTACTTCATTTTTAAAATATAATTTTTCTCGAACTTATTTTTAATCTTATGTTCTTTCAATAAAACCTAAAATTTATCCTACGTTTTAACCATATGTTCTCTTAAAAAAATCATTTTTTGCAAAATTCTTTCTAAAAAATGATATTTAAACAGGAGCTAAATGGTTGTGTGTTTACAATTTATTAAGGTTATAAAAGTAACCTTATATATTATTGGATTGGGATACAGATCTTTAGTTAAGTTTTATTGTTATCGATTTAGGAGAATCGTAAACACGTCACATTTAATAAAAGGATAAATATGAGATGCGCATGAAGGAGTATGGTCAACACTAAATTTAAATGTGTTCTATTTCTAACTTAAGTTTTTAGACGAATTGACGGTTATGCGTAAAAATGAGAGAAAATAGAAGAAAAAATAATTTTTTTAATTTGATAAACGGTGAGTAATGTAACTTAGCTACAACCAAAATAATAGTAATCAAAACTTAAAGTTATCTAAATTTCAAACAAAACAGAAAAGAAATTTGTATTTTTTTTTTAGAAAGGCTACTTTAAATTCATTTAATATGAATATGTTTTCATAAAATTAGGAAGTTTCACTTTTTCTTCGAAATCCTTCTACGTTCCTACCCTTTTTGTTTTCTTTGATATGAACATATTGTTTTATATTTTACCATTATTAGATCAATAGTCGAAAAATCAAAGTCCTACCTCGATTAAATTTGGCTCGCACTGAACAATATTCCTAACTTCGCCCGCTGCATTAAAAATATTTAAGTTTGTAATTTATGATGGCATTTTTGAGATCTAAAAAAACAGGTGAGGATTGTAATATTATGACAGGTAAGGTTGGTATCGCTCATTTGTTCTTTCCTTCTGTCATTTCCCTTCTTTAAATTAATTTCATTTTCTCCCATAATGATCTGAATGTTCCTAGACTTCACTTTTGAGGTTTATCATGTTTATTTGTTTACTTTGTAAAAAATAAAACAGCCCAGTTATTTCTTTAAGAGATTCACTGCGTTTTGGCTTTACATTTAAATCGTGTGTTATACTATGTCGTGTAAAAGGTTAAGTTGATACAAAGAGATCAAATGCATTTTATTTAAATTTTATGTTTAAAACTTTATAATTGTTAAATAGAGATGGACATTTTAATGGAACCATAGTAAATTTTAATTTGCTAAGGTTCTCAACTTCTTGTCAACTTCTTTGTTGTAGCTATATTCAGTTGTATAATTACTTTTGATAACCTCTTAATTAAATTAATGTATATGAAATTGAAATGAAATAATGTTCCCTAATCTCATTCTTTGAAAACTCATTTTTCGTCAAAATCATTTTTAATAACATATTCTTTCAATAAAATAATTTTACATGTAAATCTAAAACTTCTCTTTACTTTTGCACTGTATATTCTCCAAAAAAAAAAAAAAAAAATCACTATTACAAAACTCATTTTTTCACAAAAATAGAGCTCAAACAGTATAATCAAACTACTCACCACTTTTGTCGCCTGCGAAATAAAGTATTCACATAAAAGAGAGAGAAGAAAATTTATCCGATAATGTACATTTTATAATATTTTGGGGGCAATTGTTTAATAAGTAGTAAAAAGAACTCTTTAAACCCCTGTTTTAGGGATTAAAATCATATTTTAGTATATTGATAAAACTTGATAAAATATATAATTGAAAAGTTGTGAATTTAATGAACTATGTATTTAAAATTAATTATTGACATTGACTTAAATTAAAATCTTGATTTAATCCCCAATCAAGTAAAGGCAAAATTAGGAAAGAGTCCACTTTTCAAATTATAATTGTCAAAAGAGTAAATATATTCACGCGAGAATTTTTGTTATCTACATCTAGAGGTGTCAATCCGGGTGGTCCGGGCCGGGTCGGCCCGCCAACATGTGAGCCCGGTAACGGCCCGCGTGAAAAAAAGCCCGCCCGCTGCGGGTTCCGGGCCGGTTACGGGTCGGCCCACAATTTTGGACTACAACCCAGGCCCGCCCGCTGACCCATCCGGGTCGAGCTCATGCGGGTCACGGGTCGCGCGGGTCGCGGTTCGTTCTTGTTTGGCCCGTATGATTGTATAAATAAAATTATAAAAATATAGAATTTTTCCGGTTTGGCCATATGGAGAGCAACTATCATTGAAAATAGGATTTTGAGAAGAAGAATCGCGAGAATCCATAATATAGTAGGATTAAAAAATTTAGTAGTGACTAGTGAGAACCGAGAAGAAAGAAATATAATCAAGATGATGATGATATTTGCAATTGAATAATTGTAATTGTAGTAAGGTAGTAACAAGTATGAACTATGAAGTATAAATGTATAATAACTAATGAGAGGGTATTGTAAAAATAAATGTAAGAATAAATTGGAATTTATCGATGAAGGGGATGATATTACCGTTAGAAAATTTATATTACCATTAGTTAAAATTAAAAAAAAAAAAAAATTGACCATGCAGCAGGCTACGCCTTTTTTTGAATTTTTTTTATTTTTATTTTTTCAAATTTTTTTGTTTGGCTCTCTCCTCCCCTTTTTTTTAATTTTTGTTTTATTTTTTTTTTCAATTTTTTTTTACGGGTCGCGGGTTAACCGCGGCCCGTGGGGGTGCAACCCGCGAAGCCCGCGGGTTACACCTCCTTGGCCCGTGAACCGCCCGCACGGGTCACGGGTCGGCCCGCGGTCCCGATTTCACGGGCCGGTTTTCACGGGTCATGGCCGGCCCGTCCGTCTTGACACCTCTATCTACATCACACTTATGTTCTCAATTTTTTTTTATATTTTATATTTTTATCATCAACCCTTTATTAATTTTCACATCTTGTTTATAGTTACGAGTTTCGTCCAAAATGTTTGTTATGAAGGCCAAAAAGACATAATTATATATCATATTTTAAATAACCAAAATAAATACTAATACAAAAGCTAAACAAAATATTTGTCCATCTTTTTAATGCACGTTAGTAGAATGTGGATGAAAATCATGATTAGAGACAAAATATATTAATTAATTGAAGGTTAAGAATGACAATGCGACGAGAAAAAAGTTGAGAACATAAAAATAAAAGTAAGCAAATATTGAAAACTTTTCTTGTAGTTAAAATGTGGTGCAAACATAGAAAATTGTTTTATGAATATAATTACCTTTGTCAAAATGGCCATTTTGCCAAGTACAATGGCCACGTTACCCTTCTTGAAAAATGTTTATTTCAAATATGTGGTTACAATTGCATATTACAAATTTGATGGGTGCACAAATTCAAGACGAGAGCTTAAATCTTGTAAGAGAAGCTATTTAATTAATAATTATTTTACATACAAATCAATATATATATTTACAACAAAAAATAAATACTCCCTCCATCTCATTTATATAAGTTGACTTTTCTTATTTTCTTTTCTCAATTATATAGTCATGTTTCTTTATTGAGAATATATTTTGTTTTGTTTGTTTACTAATATACTCTTATTTAATTTGCCTAATTATAACAAATGTTTCCCTCTTAATCTTGAAATTGTACAAATGTACAGATACATACTTCTTGAAAATTAAATTATTCAATTTCTTTACTACTTCCAACAATAATTTACTACTAATTGTTGATAGTTAAATAATGATAAATTAAGAAAGTTTCTTGCAAAAATTACTTTTTCAATAATATTAAATAAGATTTATTAACCTGTGTGAAAAAACAAAACCAGCCTATATAAATGGGATTGAGGGAATAGTACTTTTTCGCATTCTTGTTAAACATTCAATCATCCAACTTAGCTCATTCTATTACTAATCTTTTTATATGCAAATTATATGCCCCGTTTGGTTTAAATAAAAACCATATTTTTAGTAAATTTTGATAAAAATTTATGGACTGTGTGGTTTAAAAGTTTTGAATCTCATAAAATATGTTATTAAAATTAATTATTTACTTTGACCTAAATTTTAATCAAATTTTTTAGCCGAATCAAACAAGCATATAATGTTATTTGTAAATTTTCACTCGAATATGTTTGTATAATTTGGAGTTCAAAGTTATATAATTATGATGATTTGTAGATATGATAAAGATCAACTAAATACATATAAATGTTTCAATCCCAAGATGATTCTTTAATACAGTATAGATTCATTCTAGAATCCCATGTAAGGGCATTTCATGTAGTTTTATTTAAAATTGGACGCTTTGATAATTTAATTCAAAATTGAACAATTGTAAAATTAGACAAAAAAAAAAAAGGTGGATATTTCAGGCAATTTTTAAGCATAAAAAGAAGTGGACGACTTTGTTCCATCACTATCATGGCACTATTTGATTTCATTCGTAAAATTTCTTTTTGCAATGATTCGACTCTCATTGGTATTCGACCATGCCAACGTCTATTAATAAAGAAGAAGTTTGTGATGCTCTAGGGGCTGGGCGGGGAGGTGGGGAGGCCCTCAAGGTTGGGCTTCAACCTTTTTTAATAAAGAAGAAGTTTGTGTATTTATTTAAATCTTATAGTCAAGTACCTCCACTTTAACCTACAAAAATTTGATAAAAGTTTGTAATTCTTTGTCATGGTTTGATACTAGTTTGTAATTCTTGATGGCATTTCAAGAGACCGCTTTATTCTTTAATTATCCTTGATTCCCTTTTTAACATATAATTTTTTATCAGATCGATACACTTGAAAAAATCTCTTTCCTTTCTAAGAAACTTGTGTAGAGGTTGAGACACATGGTTCAAATATAAACTTATTATTCGGTGCAATAAAATACTACGTACTTTGAAGTCTTTAATGAACGCTAATAGAGTCTTTGAGACATAAATTATTTCTTAACTTTTTATGCAAAGAAATAGTGACCACCAGCAATAGAGAGGTGTGCATGTATGGCTAAACTTAAAAGTTAATTTTCTTAAATATAGACTTTGAAAAAAAGTAACTTCTAAGTATGCATTATGAGTGTTACTTGTAATTTAAGAAAAGTAACTTTGAGCTTAGCAATTATACGCTCTTATAATTTAGAGGCACGGTGAGCAGGTGATGCGATCTTATAGGGCCTCAGCATTGTAAGGGTACAATATTTATGAAGAAAGAGGTAGAAGTAGAAAAATAATGACTCATTTAATACTATTGTCCTAATTGTGTATCATAACAAGACATTTTATTAGAGTAAGGGAAGGATTCACATAGTTTTGGCTCTTTCGTAACTAATTTGAATAAGTTGTGCTTAACTATTTTTCTTTATTAATTATTTATTTATTAATTGTAGGTATTTGACTTGGTATGATATGCAATCGTCTTATAATTAAACTTATTGGGTGATGCTAATTTGAAAGTATGTTATGATAATCTTGACATTGTTTTACGGCATGTAATTTTTGGCGATCTTGATGGCGAAGATTTGATTTAAGAGCAAAAAATTCTGCGAAATCCTTTACCAAAAGAAAAAAAGACACTTTTTGGTATATTAACTTGTTTGAAAATATGGATTGCTTTCCAAATATATTTATTGCTTATAGAATACTATTGAAAATTCATGTTACTGTTGCATCTACCGGAAGAAGTTTTTCAAAATTGAAATTATGAAAATCTTATTTTCGATCAACCGTGTTACAAGAACGATTGAATGGACTAATTTTGATATCTATTGAACAAGATTTGCTAGAACATATTGACTATGAAAGTTTAATTAGTGAGTTGCTTTTAAAAATGTGAGAAGAAATATTTTTGCATGATTTGTTACATTTCAAGGTTTATATGTGGTATTTGCTGTATTTGATTTCAAGGTTTGCTCATATGGAATTTCATGAAGAGGGCTGGGATGGTTTTTTGTTCATGACGTGAATTTTGATGAAGTGCGGAAGGTGCTTTAGAACTTTATTTGCATTTTTCTTATTAACAACATTTAAAAAAGTAAACAAATATTTAAATGTCATATTTTTGTAATAAAAATTATTTATTGGAATTTTTTTTTTGTTAATATATTTTTAAAATTAGATGAAAGGAAGCCCATTTTAAAATGTCACACATGGCATCGAAAATCTCATGACCCACTTTGTTATAATTTATTAGCTTCACCTTTTTATTGAAGATAGTTATATTATTGTGTGATTTCTCTAGATTTTAAACTGTAATTTAAGATCTGATTCTATATTATTATTTCAAATTCTCACTATTTTAATTAATGGTAAGAATCCATGACACGACCATAGTCCCCACCTAGCAAACCTAGAAAAAATAGGATAAGAAAAGATAAGTGAGAAAAAGAAAAGAAGATTAGATATTTTTTTAGCTTATGAGATGTCCCACGGATTCTTGGTCCTTGACGAATGGCTGAAGTTGTTAAATGGATCGAGTTGAGCCGAACGCAAAAGCTAGTTCACTTAATTGAAACTAGGCTCAACTAGCCCCATGAACTCGTCCCTTGGTGGGGTGAGCCGAGCTGGCTCATGAGTCGCTCATGGCCCTTTTTTTTTCTTTTTCCTAACATTTGAACTAAATTTCACTCCTTGAAGTATAATGAAGACACAATTTTTTAACAAATGGTAAACTAAAAATATATTTCGTTAAAATAAATTGTAAAGTTGTAAAAATCATCATCCTTTTATCTAGGCTTGAGACTACCTATAATACGTAGATGGAGTTGAGATTTTACACGAATGAGTATTTCGTGTACAATTTAAAAAAAAAAACACACAAATGAAATGTTAATATACAACAATAAATCTAAAACTTAGTGTACCAAAAAAATCATTCAAGACCATAACCGGTGAAAATCTTTAGCAATTGCACTACTCATCATGTCTTGTATTCGATAGTCTACATCTTGTCAGTCATTCAAGCACATTAGAGCATCGAATATATATTATTTCAACCTCACTCTTTCTTTTGACAAAATCTTACCATCTACAATTAAGTTGTCTCTGATTCTACAATCGACACCAAAGGTGTTAATCGATTACATGCAATCAAAGATAATATCAAATATTATTTCTCTTCCAGCAATAGTCTTACTTAAATAGGTTAATACATCATCATCAGGGAATTATGAAAATTGTAGAAGGCGGTGGTGAATCATTATTTCTACCGTGTTTGGCAGCATATTTGAATAAAATTGTACAAAATACTTTCTATATCAGTGTGAGTTATATGGGGATATCAAATTTTAAATGCAGAAAAAAAAAATCGATAATACTTTTACAATCATGTAAGTTAATATTATGGTCCATAACCTCAGTTAGAGGAAATAACATAGGCAAGTCCTCTTAATATTTTCGAAATTTCATCTCCATGATAAAAATAATATAATAAAAATTAACAATCTCTATATTTACTAATTTCTTTTGCTATATTAAAAAAGGAGTTAGAACGATAGGAACATTGGGATAGTAGACACGCACAAGAACGCGTCACATTAAAGAAAACCTTCAAATTTCATTATCTTAAATGCGATTATCTAATCATTAGAATTTAAATAATAATCAGAATCATATTTATGTGTTGTCGAAAAAGTTCGAAACTGCCCATACACTCGCAAATGCTTGTTTGCGAGATGGAGAGACAGATATAAAAGTATATATCATGTCTATTTTTTGTCATTTATGATACAATATATTTAATAAAAAATATGATAAATACAACGCACGTGAAATTTTTTTCATCAATATCCAGATTGAGTTGGTTTATTTATTTATTTATTTTTTGTTAACATTAGCATTATCAAAAGTGAAACTATGTCTTTATCTTCACAACAAAACTCTCGTAGTATGCTCATTAAAACGTTGAAAATATGTGGTGGTGCTGTGTGAAAATTCAATGACCTTAAATGCAATTATTTTTTATACATGATCCGAAACTTATCAATATAATAGACTATGTTGCAATTATAGTCTATGGTTTTTCCTGGACAACAGATCGACGGTAAAAGATATGACACCATTCTAATTTTTTTAAATCATCTATAAGTTGTAATTTTCTAATATAAATTAATATTAATATCATTGTTGTTAGGTTTTAAAGTTGTTGGCAATCTTTTGACAAAACTATTGTTGTAAAAAAGTAAGATACACCGTCGCTTGGACTTCGCTCGACCGATATCGCTCGAACGACGTTGTATTTCGGGAAAACCTAATTTGCATTTTTCAAGGTTTTTATCAGGCTCATACTACCCATAACCTATACACTATATATATATATGCACGCCACCGTTCGAAAAAATAAGGTTGACATTGAGAGAAACAAGTGATTACATCCTCCATATCATTGCTAGAGTTCAACCTTCATTTTGATTTGATTATTGCTTTGAAAAACATCATCCTCACATAAACTAAACACCAAAACACATACTTCGTGTTCTGAAAATCAAGAAAGGTTACCAGAGTTTCTGTTTGTTGGAGAACGAGGAGTTCTCATTAATCCACAGGAGATAGACGAATTCAGAAGGTCGGGAGTTGGTGCAAGAGCACGCAATCAAGGAGAGCTATGGTGATTACTGTCACGAGGTCAGAAAGTACAAGAGTTAGTCGAGTCTGACAATACTGTAAGTTGATTTGTTTATAGTAGATTGTTACTGGATTGGGCCTGAAGTTTTTACTCAGTTACTCATTTTCTCTGTTATCATATTTTGTATTATTTACTTTTTTCTATATAATCGAGGCATTCAAATCATAGAAAAATTGAATTGATTGACTAACCATCTAAAAACAATTAAAAGTGACTTGATGTTTATTAATTGTTAATTTTAATTCAGCATTAGGGTCGAACTAGTAACTAACAATTGTTTGGTAGCATACCTTGACTAATTGGTTTGTACTTGGATTGAAGTTATGTTTGATGAATTTTGTCGAGTGCATGCTTTCAATTGTAGATAGCGGTAATTGGGCACCAACTACGAACATAACCACGCTTTCCCTCATTGTTTTTGAGTTATAAATCTAGTTTGCAAGAACTGCTCCATAAGGTCCCCCTTTGCTTGAACTAAAACGAACTTGACCTTCCTACTGTCGGTGACCCAACACGAGCCAGGCATTTATCATAACGCCTATTGTTTTGGGTAGTGCCAATTTTTAATTTTCAAGCGAAATCATTTCCACAGTAATTATAATATGCCTTTTCAAATATGCTGTAAATTTTCATCTGTATCCTTTTCATGATGTGTTTCCAACATCCAGAAGTAAGCTCACGAGTTTTTAACTCTTTCTTCACTTTGTAGATACCGCTTCTTTTAACTCATCATCAAGCTCAAGATTGTGAGTTCATTAGTGACATCATTTTTTGTAGTTGGAACATCACAAGCTTGAAAAAATTTGTAAATGTGAGTATTGACACTACCTAAAATTCATTAATATTGATGTAGGACAACTATTTTTGAAGTTTGAAGAAGTATTGGACAGAAAATTGACGAAAAAAAATCACGTAAGGAGCAATTTGGTCATTTGGCGTGACGGTGTCGGAATGGACTGAAATTTGGCAGGTTGATTGGAAACGGCCTGAAAAATTGGACTTGGGGCAAAGCCCTGAAATCTCGTGATTTTAGCCAAATTCTTTCGTTTATGCTTTCAAATAATTAATTTCCATATTTCTAGTTTTAGATTTTCACTATTTTTGGAATGTTTTAATATTCTATATTTTTAGAGTTTCTTGTAACGCCTATTTAAAGGCTTTTGAACGTTTTTCGGATCATTATTGATTATTATAAAATTTCGTTTCTTGGTGGATTCCAAATTTGGTTCTTCAGATTTACGTTCGTCAATCTTCGTCTTCCATTCTGCGTCAAATATCAACATCGGGGTTCAAGAATCTAGTGTAATCCGTACAGAATTTTGTACAAATATTAAGAATAATCATACCTAATAGAAAGTTAGAATTGAAGAAATAACTGACAAAGAAACAATAATATAATATTGAAAAAATATTGGTACAAGAAAAGTAGGAATTGAAAGAAATATTTAGAAATAAAGAAATAACCGTGGCAGAATTATAAAATTATATTGCTAAAGAGATTATGAGAGTATTAAATGATTGCAGGGAATGCTGAAATGTGATAAATTTGGTTTACCACCGTCTCTGATTGTAGACTCCAAATTCGAATCATGCAGACTGCTCAAGCTCTCCTAGCTCAATTCGTGAGCCGAGGACGAGTTGAGCTCGCGAACCAACTCGTGCGACCCAACAAGAGACATCACACAATTAATTTGTTGCTCAACATGCAACTCACCCAGTTGAGCTCACAAACCAACTCGTGCGAGCCAACGGGCGACGTCACATAAGTAATTTGCTGCTCAACATACAACTTACCCTACTTGACACCCATATGAATAACAGACCACATTTTACCTTAGAAAAGCAAAATGTCTAATGTAAAACTAATCAATGTTTTTGCACTAAGGATTGAAACCTATATTAGTTAAATCGCCCATTTAACGAATTATAAAGTGTTCAAGTTTAGTAGGCCAAAATTAACCAACAAACTTCTTTATATATAGATAATAATGTGTGAATGTGTGTAGTATCCTTTGACAATTGTACAATCTAAAAGAGGCGAAGTAGGACCGATCTAGGAAATAGGGTTGATTTGCTCAACTTTTTCATTGCCGTATTTCAAAGTGGTAGGATTAATAACTAAACTATAGAGTATCATAAATAAAAAAAGTTAAAACTTTACTCATTTTACTATTGTATATCAATAGCACCCTTTGAATAAAATTATTTTCAAATCAATAAAAACTAACTTCTCATTCATATCTAAAACTTTACTCAGCCTTGGTTTTTATTTGTCGTGTGTATTGCACTTGCTAGCAAGTAGCACCTTGCAAATTAGAGAAATGATATTTATCATCATTATGATGAAACATCGGTGACGTGACAATAAATTATTTCTCACATTTCTCTCTCTTCTTCCACTCTCTCTTAGTGATGGCCATGGGACGAGTTCGGGGTGAGATTCATTTTTATTTGTCGTGTGTATTGCACTTGCTAGCAAGTAGCATCTTGCAAATTAGAGTAATGATATTTATTATCATTATGATGAAACATCGGTGACATGACAATCAATTATTTCTCACATTTCTCTCTCTCTTCTTCCACTCTCTCTTAATGATGGCAACGGGGCAGGTTCGGGGCGGGGGGTGCCTCCCTGCCTTAGACAGGGCGAGGCGAGCGCGGGTGCTGGCCTGCCCTGTTTGTTAGTTTTTTTTTTCCTGTTAAAATACAAATTCAAAATTTTAAAATTCAAAACAAATAATGTTCAAACTAATTATATTAATATCAAAAGCAAGCACTCGAAACAAAAAATATCCAAAACAAACAATATCCAAAATAATTTTTTTTTAAAACTCTTTACGGGGGCGGGTTCGGTTCGGTTCGGGGCGGGGCATTTCCGCCCCGCAACCCGAGACGGGGCGACGAACCTCGCCCCGCCCTACCAACCCGTTCAGGGCGGGTTTTTTTGCCCTATTCGGGGTGGGAAGGGGCCTGCGAGGATGGGGCAAGACGGGAAAAATTGTCATCTCTACTCTCTTTCATAAAAATTGAACCGTCTAATCACATTATTTTACATAGACTGTCAAATCACTGATATTTCATCATCATAATGAAAAATAGTATGATTCTGCAAATTATTCGAATACGATGAACATGTGTTTGACACGTGGATAGAAAAGGACAATGAAGTGGGAAATTGAAGAAAATGTTACCTTAAGTATTAGACTATTTAGCCCGAGATTGAGCCTCTTTTTTAATTCTAGTATTGCGTGTAACTTTAAATACATGGCATAAATATCAAAACAAAAAGGACAAATTTGTAATCACACCTCCTTTGCTGGAAAAATGTCAAGCCAACCAGCATTAATTGCCTCCCCATAGCTTTACCTTCATTTCAATTTCTATACCCACCACTAAATACTAGTAGTCCTTGTCCTAAATAATAATAATAATAATAATTTCTAAAAATACTGAGTTTATTCTATAGAGAGCCATATTTTTCATAAAGAGAAGTTCTTTCTTACGTGAATTTGAACCTATTTTAGTAAATTTCCAAATTGTGAATACTTACTTTTTTTTTAAAGTGAAGGTCTGGATCTGGTAACGTTGTGACAGTGATAAAACAAACAAACAAAAAAAAAATATCTGATATGTCAAGTCAAAGAATAATCTACAAAGAGAATCAAGAATTTACTTCTTCAAATTAAAGTATAGATTTTTAATTAAAAAAATAATACAAAAACCCAAGAATTTACTACTTTGAATGGTCAGTAAAGTACGTCTCATTTGGCATGACTTTTGAAAAGTCAAAATGAATTTTTGATAGACAAAAATAATTTTTAGATTTGTTTGACTAATTATAGGAAAGTGCTTTTACTCATTAGAAGAGCGTTTAGAAGAAGTTGGTTCGACGTGACTTTCTTTAAAAGCACCTTTGAAATTGAAAATGCTGTTAGAATTAGTTTTCAAACAAAAACTATGAAAATTTCCTCAAAGAAATAAAAGCAAAAATAAAAGTTATGCCAACAAAGCTGCAGTATTGCAAAGAATTTAAACCCCCACCCAGCCTAACCCCCCCTCTCTCTCTCTCTCCACCATAAATCCATCAGTTACAAAGACCAACAACACACACACAAAATACGTAGTGGCAGTAGTAATTTGTCTGTACGTATAGGTGTAACTATTTATTATGGATTGCCCCTCTCTCTCTTATATTCTACCAATTTTCTCTTAATTACAGACCTTCCTCCCATATTTCTTTTCATTTCCATTGCTTTTCTCCACCAAATCCTCCCCATCCCCTCCCACACCCACCTATCTCTCTCTCTCTCTCTCTCTCTGATGATATATATATATATATATGTATATATATGTATCTCTGAGTATGATTTTTCGGGCGTTACTTTCAAAAATGCAAACAAAGCTAGTTCCTTAAACGATGCTAAACGTCCTTCAAACATTAAAATTCCATTCCCTAAATTTCATATCATTTTCGATATCAAATCCCAGATATACTTCTTCATGATTATTTCTTCCAGCCATCAACTTTTTCTTTTTGCTGTATGTTGTTAGGATTTTATTTTGCATTTCTTTTCCAATCATTATTAGTATAGAGTAAACCATAGACACAGTAGTAATTTATTGCAGTATATTATGGGAATAGATGATAATTTGCAAGAACTTCTTGAATATAACTGATTTGAATACCACCAATATTGGATTTTCTTCTGCTGAGACACCTAGAAATTATCGAAATCAATGGAGTTTAGTAGTGGTGGCGGTAGCTCCGGTGGCAACCACCGAGAAGCCGCCGACCCTCACCGGAGAAAAAAACGCTATCATCGCCACACTGCCCACCAAATTCAAAGGCTTGAAGCGTAAGACTTTTTACATTCTTTGCACATCACATGCACACATATATGTATTTATAGCATGATTAGCACAAAAGAATCTTTTGCACATACTGATATTTGTGTGTGATTTTTTGTTCTTGAAATGAAGGATGTTCAAAGAGTGTCCCCACCCAGATGAGAAGATAAGATTGCAGTTAAGCAGAGAGTTAAATTTGCATCCCAGGCAGATTAAATTTTGGTTTCAAAACAGGAGGACTCAACTGAAGGTTTCTTCTTTTTCTTTTTAAACAATTGGTTTTTTCCCTTGTTAAATCTTGATTATGATTTGATGATTAATCTTGGTTTAGGCACAACATGAAAGAGCAGGTAATACAGCACTTAGAGCAGAGAATGATAAAATTAGATGTGAAAATATAGCAATCAGAGAGGCACTCAAAAATGTGATCTGTCCTTCTTGTGGAGGCCCCCCAGTTACAGAAGATTCGTATTTCGACGAGCAAAAATTACGAATCGAGAATGTTCAGTTGAAAGAAGAGGTCTGTTAACTTTTGATTTTCATTCATGGGATGTTCGGTAGGACGGATTCGATAATACTGGACATTATAATTTTCAGTTGTGTTCGATACTATTTGTTGATTTGTTTAAATCTATTTACAGCTTGACAGAGTTTCTAGCATTGCAGCCAAGTATATAGGGAGGCCTATTTCACAACTGCCACCAGTGCAGCCTATTCATGTATCTTCATTGGATTTATCCATGGCAAGTTTTTCGGGTCATGGGATGTTGCCTGGACCGTCACTTGATCTTCATCTTCTCCCGGGAAGTTCGACCAACATTTCCAATTTATCTTTCCCAACAATGAGCATTTCTGATATGGACAAATCCCTTATGGCTGATGTTGCTGGAAACGCCATGGATGAATTGATTAGGCTGTTACAAACCAATGAACCTCTTTGGATGAAGTCACCAAACGATGGCAGGGAAATACTTAATCTCGAAAATTATGAAAGGATTTTCCCAAGGCATAATAATCAGTTGAAAAATCCCAATATTCGGATTGAGGCTTCGAGAGATTCAGGCGTCGTGATAATGAATGGTTTGGCATTGGTGGACATGTTTATGGATGTGGTTAGTTTCTTTCATTTCCTTATATTTACTCATAATATATATTGTTCAGTATCTATAATTTCATTACTGATTTTTTGCTTAAATTTTCAGAATAAGTGGATGGAATTATTTCCTACAATTGTTTCAAGGGCAACAACAGTTGAAGTACTAGCTTCTGGAATGCTAGGAAGCCCAAGTGGTGCTTTGCAGTTGGTAATAAATACTAATCCAATCCATATGAATGCTATATTTGGAGTAGGTTTGGTTTGATTAATGAGTTTCTTTAAAAAAAAAAATTAAAAACTTACTGTTTATGGCAGATGTACGAAGAATTGCAGGTTCTTTCGCCACTGGTTCCGACTAGGCAATTCTATTTCCTACGTTTCTGTCAGCAAATCGAGCATGGCTCGTGGGCAATTGTCGATATTTCTTATGATCTTCCTCATGAAGAGAACCAATTTGTTTCTTCATGTAAAACTCACAGGCTTCTTTCTGGATGCTTAATACAAGATATGCCTAATGGTTATTCCAAGGTTGTGAAATTGAATCAAATAATATCATTATTCTAGTAATCAATAATTTGGACTATGAAAGTTAGTGATTTTTGATGTACTGTTATAACAGGTCACCTGGGTGGAATACTGGGAATTAGAAGATAGAGCTCCAATTCATAGGCTTTATATGGATCTTATTCACAGTGGACTGGCATTTGGAGCTGAAAAATGGCTTTCGAGTCTTCAAAGGATATGCGAGAGATACGCATGTCTGATGGTTACCAGCAATTCGAGTCATGACCTCCTCGGAGGTAAATAACAGTTCTAAGCATTCTTGTATGCCTGAATATGAAGTAACTAATGGATTAAATTTTCCGGTATCTAATTTTAAAAGCTACATATACAGTTATTCCTTCACCTGAAGGGAAGAGAAGTATGATTAAACTGGCACAGAGAATGGTTAACAACTTCTGTGCAAGCCTAAACCCTTCTAATGGCCAACAATGGAGCACAATTTCAGGGTCGAATGAATTTGAAGTCCGAGCAACTCTTCATAAGAGCACCGATCCTGGCCAGCCTAATGCTACGGTACTCAGTGCTGCCTCTACAATTTGGCTTCCCATTCCTCCAGAAAATGCATTCAGTTTCTTCCGGGATGAGAGGACTCGACCTCAGGTAAAATCAGCAGGAATCTACTTGCATTGACTTTATATTTCTCCGATATCTTTGTTTAATTCGAAACTCCAAAAGAATTTGTGTTGTCCTTATTAATAATCTGGATTAACTCCTTTTCTTTCTTTAATCCAGTGGGATGTTCTTTCCAATCAAAATCCTGTTGAAGAGGTGGCTCACATTGCCAACGGCTCTCATCCAGGGAACTGTATATCTGTTATTCGGGTAAATCCATTCCCCTGATCCTCATTTAGCTCGAAAGCTCGTTTTCTTCAGTATAGATATGTTTGAAAAGCAGTATTGGATTGGATTAAAAACAACACTTGGCCAGATTTTAGCTTATTTTCTTCCTTGCTACCGTCCAATATTGTGTGGTACACTTTATCAAACATGTAATGTGGTAGGACTTGAAAATACAATAGACTAGATTAACTGTTGATTAATTGTTGTGCAAAGAATTATAATTCGAACATTTTTGAACCAGGCATTAAACACTAGCCAGAGCAACATGTTGATACTCCAAGAAAGTTGCATAGACTCATCGGGATCACTCGTTGTCTACTGTCCTGTTGACTTACACCACATCAACATAGCCATGAGTGGTGAAGATCCCTCATATATACCTTTGCTACCATCGGGATTAACCATCTCGCCTGATGGCAGGCCAGATCAAGAAAGTGGTGTTGGTGGAGCCTCGACAAGTTCAAATACTGGCGGTGTAGGTGGTAGGTTATCATCAGCAGGTTCACTTATTACAGTTGTGTTTCAAATACTAGTAAGCAACTTGCCATCTGCTAAAATGAGCCCTGAATCAGTCACAACTATTAACAACCTTATCAGCAACACTGTCCACCAAATTAAAGCTGCCTTGAATTGCTCTACTTCCGGATGATACCTTAAATTCATCTTCCGGTGCATGCTCCACAAGTGTTTGTCGCCTTTAATTATGGTTAATGATCAGAAAGAAATACATCAATGAAGGGTTGTGGAATGGGGTTGGAGTATCTTGGTTAGTTGGGAAACTTTGAATGCTACTATCATCAATGGCTGAAACTGACTTATTGCTGCATCTATATGCCTGCTGCTGCTGCTGCCTCCCGCTGTTTTTGCTGCCATTCTCATTACAATTCACAGCAGCTTTTATTGATCATGTCAAGTTTTCTGCTTATTTTGTGTCCTGCTTATTATCGCTTTTACTTAAACGACGGAGTCAAGAACGCACCATATGGCTCTTTCCTGCTGTGGGTTATGCTTTTTCAACAGTTTTTTCTTGAATCTGTTTGTTAGTATTTTAAACACAGCAAGAACAATGTACGGTTCGGGTATTGACTTCTGTTTATGAATTTCCTCGTGAAATTATCCAAAGATTTGTGTACTGTTTGGCAATTCTCTTTTTCTTATTCTCAATCCATATCATAATTCATAAATACGCGGTCCTATGTAGGCATAAAGGCTCTATGGATTATAAAGTCGTAACAGTGGGGGCAATAACAATGACAGGCTGGGATATAGAGCTCGATTGTTACATTCATAAATTAAGTATAGTTAAGGCCTCCACTGTCATGTACCAGTCTTTAGGTCAGAATTTAATTAAAACTAACTTCTATCTTGCGTCCGACCTTCATTGTAACTCAAATACAAACACGAATGACATGTTTGGTAAGATTGATCGGATAATACTAAAGAAGGGGTATATATGTATTGATGAAACATGTTTTAAGGTTGATGTTCGATAAGTTGGAATGATACTTGATAAGATGGATTATACAATACTAACGAAGAAAAAGAAAGTTCAAGCTTGTTTATTGTACTATTAATAAAAATACTGTATAAGGGTAAAGTTTGATAAAATAGATTGGACGATGGTAAACAATTGTAAGGGCCCGTTCGGTAGGGATTAAAATTGAAAAAATAGCCGTTATTGTTGACTTTTATTAGACGAGTGGGACCCAATAACCACCATATTTTCAATTTTAATTGGATTTTAATCCCTACCGAACGGGGCATAAGGATAAATATGAAATATGTATTCTGTCGTATAATACAATCTTGTCTAGTGTGACGTATAAAATATGCATAAGAGAATGGAACATGATCAAAAAGGATTTTGGCTTGCCTATCTATTGATTATCTACAAAAATCACAAGAAATATTACTTACTCTTATTATATATATATATATAATTAATAATTTATATATGATTGATATCAAAAGAGAGTGGATGGGCTCCATGTAATGGTCTCAGGTTGAAGATGGTGTCTTCCAATTTGCACAAATAAATGTTATTGTGCCCCACACAAAATTGCATTCTCATTGTTACTTGTTTTATTTGTTAGAAAGCATTTTCATGGTGACACCAAAAGGCACCCTTTGAGTTTGCCAAAGCAATCCAATGTAGCAATTTCAATGCTATAAATTGTCTTCTCCTTGTCATTTTCTATATGTTTTTTGGTTGATTGTGAATATATTTGGAGCAACTTTTGCGATTAATACTTCGAAACATTTATGACGATAAGACCGTAATACAAGTTTATTTATGAAAATTACTCATATATATAGATATACAAGTACAAACTTGTTATCCCCTTAACTATTGTATCACTAAAATTTTGATAACTAGCTACAATTTTGAGCATGTTCAAAATTTCAATGTTCGTTTAATCAAGGGTCTGAAACTCAGGCTTGCCCCTAGACCATTTAGTTTTTTTTAAGATAAAAACTTTTTTATGATTTTTTTTAATTATTAGTCCTATGTAAAAATTAAAAAAAAAATAATAATTGTCCCTCTGGATCCATCCCTACGTTGAGGTGCGCACGTGTATTCATTGAAGGTCAAGGCTTGTACTTTATAGTTACTCTTATTTCGTTGTATTTGTGAAGAGATTAATATAAAGAGTGAGTAGAACGTGATACAAAATCGTTTACTAATTATTAAACCTAAAAGTATCAACTTATTTAATTCAAATAATTTATTTAGTATAATGGTCTTTATTCATGATTTTTTGGTATACTAGCTTGGAAGATAAAATTAAAAAGAGACATGTGATCAACTTTATGTATTATTAATTCGAAATTGATACACCTTCAATATTTTAAGATGAAATACCATTTTTCAAGTTGTTTCATATGCAAGAAGAAGTAGGAATGTGATGCAATATTTGAACTGATAATTCATAGTTTCTGATGGCCATTTTAAGGCTACAAAAAGCCAAGGATGATTTTGACAGGTTGAGGTTGACTTTTGCCCAGTATTGGTCAACAATGAGGACTTGACTAAAATAATACCATTTGAATGGAAAGCCTTCGAGCAAGTGGAATTGGATTTTGAATAACACTATTTTTTGGTTTTGGAAATCAAATTATTTCTTGAAATAGAAAATTAAAAGCTGTGAAATATAGGAAAGAAAACGAATTGCAGGGAATTGAATTGTCTAAAACTTGTTTTACTGTAAATTGTCAATTAATTGTATTTGATTAGTATAATTTTCCACTTAAAAAATGTTGAAATTTTCTATCTTTTGGTGTTCGCTTAACTTTATTTTTAATGAAAATTGTCAATTAAAGGGATATAATTTCTTAAAATTGGGGATATAATTTGTTTGGGTTGCCAAAAAAGGAAAAAAAATTGGAAATTTTTTTGTATTCGTTTGGCTTTGTTTTACATGAAAATTGTCAATTAAAAGGATAATTTTTTTTTTTTTTTTTTACAATTAGGATAGAATTTGTTGCTATTGCCAAAATATATATGGAATTTCAATTCCCACCTTTTTAGGTGGGAATTGACATTCAACTAAAACCAAGAAAATGTGGTACATGTGAAAAATCAATTCTTGGGAAAACAGTGTCATCAAACATGACAAAAGTGGGAAATGGAATTTCAATTCCATTTTCCATGGAAAAAAATGGCCTATCAAACATTTCCTTAGGATCCGTTTGATTGGTTTAAATTACATGAAAAATTACACATTCAAGGAATTCAATTTCTACTTTGGCTGTTTGATACGAAGTGGAAATCGAGTTCGAATTCTAAGGTACAATCACTTTAAATTTATTTTTTACCAAGTTAATAGAAAGAATAATGCTATTTGCAGTCACTCACTGCAGCAGTCGCCTTATGTGACACACACATGTCAAATGTGTATTTAATGCATTAATGTGGTCAAAAAACTACTACATTAATGTATCAAATAACTACATGTCATGTGTATACCACATAGGGCGATTGCTGCAATGAGCGACTACAAATAGCATTACTCCTAATGGAAAATACATTCATATGAGGTATTTGGATTTTTATTTTTCAATTTACATGGAATTAAAAAATCTTTCTACATTTACCAATTGAACGGACCCTTGAAAATATGAGGGGGAATTTAATTGATGTAGTATTGTACAAATGTAATAAAAGCTTTAAACCAAATTACCTCTCATCCATTCTTTCACTTGGATTCTCCAAGCGATTGAAATTCTTCGAACCAATTGATCTTTCTCAGCATTTTTCAAGATGTCCTTGGGTGAGCTCCTCTCACATATCGAACTAGGTGTAGGGTACTTGTAAAAATAAAACGCGCGGTACCAAAGGCAAATTTAGCATGGGAGCAATGAGGTCGACTGCGTACCCATGCTAATTTCGAATTTTAGTTTTGTTCTAAGAAAAATTAATTTTTATCAATGTGACCCCCAACAAATATGGTGTATTCTAGTTTCCTTCATTTTCTATTACCAAAAAATAAAATACTCTTTCCTTTTGTACGCACATATCTCGTTAAAATATGATTAATTTTTATAATTGTTTTACTTAACTTAAACATAATTTGTGTTTTTTTTTTCTTCACTTACTTTTGGAAGTATTTTTTTTATATTTTGATTATTTATTGAGTAAAATCAATTTATTTCCCGAGTGCTCTCCCCAGAGCTAGGGAACATATATTGTTCGAATTATTCGTTCACCTATCAAACCGGCCTCGAACTAGGGCTGTGGTCCCTTCTTCGCATATGAGCTTTTTGGGGAAGGCATGAGTGTAGGGAAAGGGAAGAAGTCTAGAAGAGTTCTTTCCATCTCTTTCTTAATCTTCCGTAAGAGCAAGTTGATGAGAAGCCTCCAAGTGACATGATTCCTACATAAGCTAAAGTTGAACGATCAAAGTCTCCTTTAAACTCAGTCGAAGAGTAGAAAATAAGAAAGTCTTTGAATAAAATAATCATCTTTAATGTTTTTTTCGAACATCACTATCTACCAACTATAGCAGCCCTCCGACTGCTATAGTCTACTATACTATTGTTGGCATTGTAGCACCGTTAATCGTCAACAAGCTCAAATTTATAACTCTACCCCTACTCACTACACACTTTAATGTGTATCAAGAAACTATTCTTTCGAAAAACCAACGTATAGTCAATACATACTTCGAAACCTACTAACCCTAATACCATAACCCAGGCCAATTTCTGCATGCTCAAATGAGATAAAATAGGGTAATTATATAACACCACATTTTAATTTCATTAAATATCTTTAATCTTAATTTATTGTCACACTTACGTCTCGAATCATTTTAATAATCGTATTATCCTCATTCATCCAAAAATCTATCATTGTGCTTTAAATAAAGGGGCAAATATTTAATTTCACTTTGTATTTATTATTATTATTTTGCTTATTTAAAAAAGGAGGGGCAAATAAGTATTTTTATGGTCTCTTAATAGAATTTTTTTTTTTTTTAACGAACGTCATCATAATTAATTGAATATTGCTAATAAGAATGAGTTAAAAAAAAAGTTGGAGACATAATATCATATAATAGTGAATAGTTGGCACAACTATCTTGTTAGTACAAGGTGTCAATCACCTATTAATTGATCGTAATTATCTGTATTAAAAAATAAGTTGTGTCACATTGTGCTTCTATACGTAAGCATCCATTTTATATTACATCAAGTTATTGATGACAATTGAATACTTAATTCAAATAATTAATTAACAACATAGAATAATTCATATTTATTTATAAATATATTTTTACAGTTAGAAACTGATAGTCTTTAGAGCATCTTTTATAGACTTTCTATTTATAAAGAGCATCATATATATAATAAAAAAACATCTTTAAAATTAAAGTATAATTTTTTTATATATATTTCAATAATGTTATCTATTTTAGCACTTCATTTTGCGTTTCTTAAAAAATATTTATTGATTTCTCATAATATTTTATTTAATATATATTTTTATATGTTAATGACATATCAATACAAATGTGATTTGAATAATTTAAAAAGTAGAGTATTAATTTTGTTGTTTATTAGATGTAATCATTATAAAGTATGATTAAGTTTGACTATCTAAATTTGGAGAGTAAAAAGTACTCTCTATTTTAAAAAGTTAGAAGGAAGAGTCTTTTACAGTTTATTTTGAAGCATTAACTCTTTAAAATAGAAAATATTGTTTATTTAAAAAGTCTCGAAGATGCTCTTAGAGCACTAATTCAAACATTCTTTGCTTTCTAACCTTTTTTTTTTTTTAGTTGTGAGTGAAAAATTATCCATTCGTATTTTTTCTATATTTGAACCTAACAAATTGTGTAATTTGTTAGCACTCATATGTAAATTGTAGTCTCATGTTTTTTAATTTCCCCTTTCGGTTTCAGAAGAGACTAATAGACTTGAGTAAAATTTCGTTATTAACTCTTGAGCTAGATACCGATATCGTAAATTGTAATTTTTAAACATATACTACGTAAAGTTTAATTACACAATACTAAAACATAATCTAGTGCTTGTCCGGAGAAAATTATAAGCCAAATTCCACCCGTTATTTTCCTGTACGTGGGTACTACCTGTGAGATGAATGGTCCAAAATTGCGGCTCAACGGTCAATTTATAGATTAAACTTCAGCTTTAAAGCTGAGGCAGACAGGCTCCTAATATTATTATAAATTACAAATAGCTTTTTTGTTAGAAATAACGACAGGGAGGGTTCAAGGCGGGACGGGTTCAAGGCAGGACGGGGCCCGCCACTCCCCCACGCCGCCTTAGACTAGACGGGGCAGGTGCGGGGCGACCCCATTTCCTGCCCCAGCTTATTATTTTTTTTTAAAAAAAAATTTCAATTAAAATATAAATTCAAAATTTTAAAATGCAAAACAAATAATGCTCAAACTAACTACATCAACATCCAAAGCAAGCATTCGAAACAAACAATGTCCAAAACATTTTTTTTTTATTTTTTTTATTCTTCACGGGACGGGTTCGGAGCGGGTTTTTTTTTTTGTCATCACTATTGTTTGTGAAGATGTAATATATTGTTTATTAACATCAAATTCATTATTATTTGTATGATTTCCTTAATTTCTTGGTGGGGGTAGGTAGGGGCCTATGTTGGCATATCTTCACAGTTCAGTTGTCAATTCGTTTGACCATCAAGCCTTGCCCTTCGGTAACTTCTCCATCGTAATATTTGGAGAGAAACTTAAGGGAAAATTGTGTTACGCTTTCCCAATCTATTGCTCGAATAGCAAATTGATGTCTAACTTTCGAATATTAACCGTCATCAATGAAAATCAATCAAATCTCTATTAAAGTATCGTGCCCTCATTTTTCCAGTTTTAAACAGATTTGTAAAACGATAATGTCATAATCGCTTATAAACTTACAAAGCAAACCTTTGACGAGTTATGTGGGGATACAATTTGATCTCTAAATGGTTACTTGAACTATAGGTTGAAGACCAGTGGTACAACTTTGCAGAAATTTAATGCACTTGAAAATGGTAAGCTACATACATTTGTACCGGTACCTTTTGTTGACTAAATACAGGACGAAAGCTGAGAAAATTAAGAATCTAGTGTCCAAAACAACCAAGGAAAATCAAAATGATTAAAAATGAATGAGTAATTAATAAATTATTGCAGTTACTTTGTGAAAATCATTAGAATTTACAACAAATGCACTTGGCAAAAGTGGCTTTCACTGTGTTCTTGTTCTCAACTAAAAAGATCCCTTCACATTATCTAAGGTTTAAAGAACATTTGCATATGTTTTTGTTTCTGCACATAAGGTGCTTGGCTCTGAAAATTTGGAAGCATATAAAATATGGAAGAGGACCCTCACATAGGAATTAATGGTACTAAACAAATTAGACTAGAAGGGGCTACACCACCTAGGTCGAGGTATCAACCTAAGATTTCCACGTCTGAAACTCTTCACTTTTTAACATGAATGAACTAGCATTTCGATGCCCCCCACCTCCGTATTCCTGCAGAGGTATTGGAAAAGAGTTGGCTTTGGCTACATTATCCTATAGTTCTGCAAGTGAAAGGATGATACAAAATGAGAAAATAGAAAAGGCGTACTTGTGATATTGGGGTTGTATCCTCACTATCAATGCTTCTTAGGCTTATCTTCAGCAGTTCATCATTTTCAAGCTCTAGTACTCTATATACAACAGCTCCAATTCCCCTAAACAACGTCAAGAGATGATGACGACGACGAAGAATACAATGTGACACAATATTTCATAGCTTCTGAAGTACCTCAACCAACACATTTAAAACGAAATGCACTATAAAAAGGAAAGGAGGAAACTTAAACTCCGTTGAAATGTAGAAAACAAACCAATACAAACCTCAAGTTGCTTTTACGGCTTTTATTTGCCAACTGATTTCCAAGCTCACTCCTTAACTCAGATATGGAATCCGCATCAACGGCCTACAGGAAGAAAAAAAGATCGTATTCATGCATTCCCAACTCTACGACTAATATCAACCAATTCAATTCCAAAAACGCAGTTATGTTCGCCCAATATTGCGGGGCACATTTTAAAACAAGATAAAATATATTACAGCATTAACAAATTTCAATAAATAAAAACTAAAAACACGTGAAAAACTTCCTATCATCCATGCACACAGCACAGACATTGTCATATGAAGCATAGCCCAATTGATGACTTGCATTTTCTATGCTAGCAGGCAACAAAACATTCTAGACAGTGTAGTTCAAACAGATATTCAGAAGATCTCTCGAGGGGATTAATTAAGTTTTAAATTACTTGTTATTAATATTAATTTTCACTCATTTGAAGATATTGTTAGATCCAAATTTGAAATTGACAATTTTCGTATTCAAAATCATAAGTTATCGAGTTGTAATTAAAGTCAAAATAGTTGTGAGTTGGTAGTTTAATCCTTGGAGGAGTTAAAGATGTCAAATATGGACCGAGGAGAAAAAGTTGACGCAAAACCGCTAGTTAGCCGCACATTGAGCACTCGATCACTCAAAACAGGAACGCAGCTGCTCGCCTGGTGCTTGAGCGATGGACCGGCCGCCCGCTAGGCTCAAAGCGCACCTTGCGAGCGGCATATGTATCCGGAAAAATCCTGTTCTCGATTTTCAACCGTTTTCCAATTCTATTCGACCTCAAACTCTTAAAAATATAAATACCCAAGCCTAGTCCGTCCCAAAAGTGTATTGAATCATTATTTCATATTAGAGATCACACTCTCGAAGAACCAAAACATATTCCAAAGATCTCTTGATTTAACCATAAGATTCATTCTTGATAATTATTCCTAAACATTGTTTCGTTATTGGTTAAGCCTCAATTTTAGTCATGAGAACATCATTTGAAGATCAAATCCATATTCCAATAATCTCTTGCCTCAGCCACATATCAAAATACAAAAGGTCGAAAGTTCAAACACCAACAAAAACCTTACCTTCACCTATAAGCTTTTAGAGATCTGAAGTTCGGAGAAGAGGCACTTGGAGTTCCAGTGCTCTGGAACAAGTTCATTCTTATGATCTACTTGGAGAGAAAACTAGCTTAGAGTTGTTGAGAAGTGGGGGTTGCTCGACCAAAGGAATCCCTTGGTGATTTACAAGTTAAGTGATTAGAGTCAACTAAAATTTAGTAGTGTCTAGACTAATTGTAAGTTAACTTTTCTAATGAATTTTACTAGCAAGTTTACCCAGAGATTTTTTATCCTGAGAATGGGTTTTCTTCCATGATCATATTTGATGTTATTTACTTTATTGCTTTTAATCTGCGTGTTTATTGATTGACACATAATGTTTAAAGTGATTTTAACTTTAATCATCTAGATACAATAATTAAGTGACTTATTGCTTGTTATCGATTATTTTCGCATATCTGGGTCTAAATAAATATTGCTAACAAGTGGTATCAAAGTGTTAGTAAAATTAACAATCTATATTTTTTTCAGATATTAAATCAGATAATTGCTACCTTGTTTATCAATTTTGTTTTGAATGTTCACGTCAACTAGGGAAGCTAGCTTTGATCAGGTTCAATAGCTTGTCAGCAAGCCCCATTTAGTCGAATCCGAAGTTGGGGATGCATTCATTCAAAGATCTTGTCACCGGGAACAAGTTCACAAAGAACCCATAACATACAGATGCCGTCACAAGATACTACAGATGAAGGAGGAAAAACTTAAAAGGGGACAAAACTACAAGGTCCTGGAACCTCCAGGATCCAAGAGGTGCTATCAGAAGATACTACAGATGAGATACAAGAGGCTGCAATAACTGCGACTAGATTCCCATTTGTTTTTTAATTTGAATTGAGCACTTATAAAATAAATGATCATCCAAGTCTTAGGACATCAAAAAAGAAGAAATATAAACAATTGACGAATACCAAGTATATGGATGCATGTGATTGATTATGCCAGCTCTTACTCTTATATGGTCAATACTGGTCACCCAGAAGAGTAAGGTGAAAACAGTAGGACATATCAAAAGTAAAAGACGAGTCAAATTATGTAGTTAACTAGGTGTATCAAAAGAATGACCATCAGTCACACCTTGAGGGCAGCGAACTGTAGGACATATCAAGCAATGGTCATCTGAATGAGTAAGGGCAAGCTGTAGGATATATCAAACGTGGAAGACAAGTAAAATTGAGTGGTTGACAAGGTAAATCAAAAGAAAGATAATCAGTCACACCTCAAGGGCCAGTAAAGAGTCACCTGATTGATTACTACCCACATGGCACAATGGTGACAACACCACAGACCATACGTCCAATCGGCTATGACCACCTGACACATTGGTAAGACGTCTCTCACGAAAATCTGAGTAACTGGCTTCTACCTATATTGGAAAAATAATAATAATAACCCTCAAACTCAACCCATACCCCCCCCCGGAAGCAAATTCAACATAATCTATTGGCCAAGTCAACTTAATAACTTCACAACCTCTGGAAAAAACCTCTGCAAAATGGGAATAGTTGGAGCACGGGGACATCTAGACATAACCCATGCTAAATAAAGATCATGCTCCATCAAATGGGGGAACTACCTCATATAAGTTACTTTACAAACCAATAAATATTTGCCTAGTTGCACACACGTGCAACTCCAACTACATGCTTGCAGCTCCAACTATACACTTGCAGTTTGGACATACTTGGAATATTAAAACTGTGACCAAATTCTCTCCAGAGAGCTCTAGAATCACATCTGAATTCATAGCTAATTTGACCGTCAAAGTGTAACTGGATAAGCACACGGATGAAGAATTGTCCAACAAATAATCCACATCATTGACAGAAACTTTATTGCATCCATAATTATGACAGAACTGTAATTTTCACTAATAATTTTGCCAGTTTCATCATAGATAAACTTCCATTCCAATAGTTTTTAAGAAATGCTGGCATGCTTGAAACTTAGAATTAGGAGAAATACATCACCTGGATTAAATTTAACATTTCTTAATTTAAGGAAAGTCTACGACGGGCACTAGGTTGTCTTCTCATTCATCAAAGGAACATTGATCACATATTTAAGACAGGTAGTTGACACCTAGCTTTCATATGCAAAACATAAGTATATATGCATAAAATAAAACTAGCAAATACCCTAAATAGTAAAAGAAAACAACCCAAGTACAAATTTACATCGTAGGCGAATTGACTATTTGGGAGGAAAGAAACTAACTTTTTCGCGAACATGTCTTTCAAAGATGCAAAGGTAATTCAGCTACATAACTTTACTACAAACGATAAAAAGGAACTCGCTTAATTTACCAGACAACGTCCAAATGCTCCACCACCAAGTGCAATTTCATATGACTGCTCAAGAGCCTCATCAATGAGCCTCTGTTTGTGTGATAAGCTCTCCATACCTCGACGTATGAGAGAATCAAGGTCCAATGATAACAACTGCATTTATTGAAGCCCTAGTTAGAAATAGAGAACATGCAGCAAATTGGAAATATGATATGAATTTATGGCTTTATTGGAATCTGTAGGTCCCAAAGTTATAATTGGGATCACCATCTCAACAAATGCAATCGTCACAAAGGAAATTCAGTCAAATTATGCTACACAGAACACGCTTGAGTTAAAGAAAAATGTGATTTAAAAGCTATTAATACTCATTACTCACATGACACAGTTACAAGTTGGGTAAAGAGCATAAATCACTTAGAAGAATAGAGCATTGCAGTTTGCAATCACAAAATAAATTAAGTAGCGCTGTTTTATATGCAAAGGTATTTCACTTGAATTATACTAGGAACAGTAGTAGTTACCACATAGAAACAAGTTAATAAGAAATCAATAGTAATCAAGCAACCGAAACTTCAAAACACACTAATTTGTTTTTAAGCAAGGTGACACTAAACTTTGATATCAGTGCACGAAAGGTTAAAGGACCATTGCTTCATTTCATCGAATATTACACCACCAGATACAAATTTTGGACAAGAGCGACTTATTCCATTTTAGAACAAGGAGGATCATGTACAGGTAAAAAGAACAGCAGCCAGAAGAACACAAAAGGCTGAAGAGAGTTTGAAGTCTTTATAGTCTTTGAACACCGCAATTATATGTTGTTGTCCCATCGCCTATGATGCACCGACACGGACACGTGTGTCCGACACAATACGTGTGGAATACGCCGACATATGATTTTTCAAAAAAGAACTAACACGACACGTCGTCGACACGTTGATTAAATTCTTTAAAATTCTTCATTTATATAGTATAAATTTAGTTTTATACTGGTTATTAATTTTTCTTATTGAAATATTTTAAATATGAATATCTATTTGTTATTAACTAATAACTTTAAGTTAAAAATATATAATATTTTTAATTAAAAAGAAAAGAAAAATGTTTATAGTAGAGTGTCCGATGAGTGTCGGTATCGACACGTGTCGAACACGGACATGCTACTTTAGTTGAGTGTCTCTGCTACAGAGCCCATCGCTATTCCTTGCATAACATCCAACATGGGAAAGCATGTAACTAAATGAAGAAAATGGCGCACGATTTAGCAACCCAAACAAAGACATCAAAACTTCCGTCAGAAAGCAACTTGAAATGATGGAACAGATAGCTCCAACAAAATTCAAATGGAATCTATTAAAATTGGAAACTTCAAAAAATAAATTTTCTTTCAAACTTTATTAATATGAATTGTACACTTCTTTATTCATATTTACATCTTGAAGTATATCTCAGTGCCAAATTCTGCTAATAAGAAAAACTTATCAGTATTTTAAGCTCATTTTTAATGACCTGGTAATATTATTATCATATTTTAACATCTAAAAGTATTCAGATCACCCAAAACAACTATTTCATTACAAGTCTTGTTATTTCCGAATTATCACTTTCGTGCACGAGACAGTTTAAAAGTCAATTTTGTTGCACAGAAAGGAGACAAAGCTATTGATTTTAAAATACAGAAGCATGCACGTGTCGAAGTGTACACTTGTGAGCGTTCTCACACACGCAGAGAGAATATACTGAAGACAGTAACAAAAAGAGTCCCAAAAAAATAACCTGTTGAAACAAGGAAGGGTTCAATCTGGCATTAAATTCAAGGTTCAAATCCTTCAAACCGCTGCTAAATGCTTTACTATTAGGAAGACGCCATCTCCACAAGTCGCCATCTTCAATGTATTCAAAAAGTCTCCTTACTCTATCAAATTCCTGAAGCCCCTCTTGATTACCATCTTTGCCACAATTAATGTGCCCATGTAAGAGCTTTTCCTTGAAATAATCATAAGCAATAGTAGCTCCACTCCTCTTCATATCTATCACTTTAATCACGTTTCCACTAACTGAAGTCTCTGAACCTAGCATCTCAAGTGCAGTTTTGTGATGGTCTAAGACCACAATCCTATAAATTAAATCACGTCAAATTTTAAAAATTATTGTAAAAGATATAAAAAGATGTAAAGGCTATTAAATGATTTAATGCAATGTTAAAAAGTCTCAATTGGATACCAAATCGCTTTACCTATGTGAGGTGAGTCGTAAAAGCCTCAACACAAACCAATAAACTAATTCAAAAAATTATTAGAAAAACAAAAATATGCTCATAATATACTGTAAACCATCTTTAAAATTTACAATAAAACAATTTGACAAAATAAAATTTAACTAGCAAAAAAACATAAAATGGATCAATATATTAGCATATAATAAATTGTCAAACTAGTAATGACATAACAAAAATGATAATCCACTTCTAGCCCTAGAGCTAGAAAGGCCCAAAAGCCTTCCACAAAATTGTTGCCATATTTGATTCCCCTATAACTTTCCTCGTCACTGTAGTTTCTTAGTATCCTTTTTCTTCACCATCCACTTGCAATCTTGCCCTATACTCTCCTTTTTATGATTGGGTTGTGTTTAAAATAGTCCATAAGACCCTTAAAATGTTCTAGGCTATAAAAGACCAGCCCAAAAGTTGAGACCACAATTAAAAAGCTAAAAGAGGCAAGAAACACGAGCACACACCTGAGAAGGCCCAATGGAGGATAGTTGTGCTAGAAGCTCAAGCACCCTACACCTTCTTATGACTATGCCTTGCGGCATTACCTCAATAAGTCGAGGTGTAAGCAATAACATCTTTGAGTGTAATTTTGGAGCTTGATTAAAGGCACAAGTCTTGTTGCTTTTTAAAACAATGACAATAAGCAGTAAAAGTCTAATTTTCAAATTTATGCTAAATTTCCAGGTTTTCAACAGGCAACAGCTGTAGTAAACTAAGAAAGACTAATGAAATTAAACAGCCCACAACTAAATCATCTATATATGTGTCAAAAGATGGATAATTCCAATGAGCTAACCGCACCATGTAAGATGTAAATTGTTTTCAGAATCTATTCTAACTAATTTTATGCATATATTTTAATACAGATCAAAAATCTACTAAAAAGAACTTACTGATCGACTTTGGAAGAGAGCTCTTGAATGAAACTAGGAGGACCCACAAAATCAAGAAGATAAACAAGGTTGATTTCATTCAGAGGCAAATCCTCAACCCTGAAAAACAACAAATTAACTGAGTACACACTTACTTAAAAATACTGCTTTTGAAGAGGGGCCAACCTCAGAGGCGAATATACAGTGTTGGGGAAGAAGAGAGCGGTGGCGGCGGTGGCGATGGTTGTTGAGCAGTGAGAAAAGTAAAGATTAGCGGCCAAAGCGGCAAAGGCGCCATCTGGGCAAGGGTAGTGATATAGCACGGCGGTTTTCTGGATTTTGTTCATGTTGTTCCAGTATCGAACGAACTGGTTGCTGTCGAATGAAAATACCTGGGAGTTGACGAATTTGGTGTAAGATACATATAGATGCTCGAACAAAAATTTAACTGCCCATTAGGATGTGTACGAGAGTCGGATCAATAACTAATGACTTTCCCTAAAATACTGTCTCTATTTAAGTTTTTATGAGTTTATTTTTTTGGAAATATTCAAAATTCAACTTGCATATAGTGTTATTATTTAGCCCCTGTTTCTTCCATTTACTTCAACTTTATTTATTTTTTATATTCATTTTTAACAACACATGTACAATAAAATATTATACATGCAAATCAAAAAAAAAAAATCCTACTTTTTAAATACGCATTCTCCAAAAAATATTATTCAAAACATAATTTTTTTTAAAATTAAATGCCACCAAACAGGAGCTTAATGTTTTATGGTTAGGATGGCCGAGTTTTACCATGGTTTAATCATTTGACTCAAATTTTGGGGTAATAAAAACAAAACGTCCTTATCGTTTTCACTCATCGTACAAATTATCATTATCATCTCAAACTTGATATTTACAATCTCATCTTAACATTTTCTTATGGAGTTGGTTATTCTTATCTCGGTCAATTTCTTCCGTCAAATATGGGCAATTTGACTAATTTACCTTCATCTTTAAATAAACATATAAAAAAGAAATAAATAATGTAAAAAAGAAAAAATTGCATTCAAAGCCCTAAAATTTTCAAATAGTGCAAACGAGTTCTACTTAAAATAATTTAAAGCACATTAACAAAAAAAAATTCATTTTCCCCAAATTATGAAAGACGAGGTCTAAATTGTCAAGTTCGGAAGATGGAGGATCACAATGCAAATAAGAAAAGAGGCGAGACGAACCAAAAAGGAGAATCAGAGACCAACTTATAATGAAATGCTTTGTGATTGCAATGTGTAAGAGGAACGGTCGTAAGTGTACAACAATAATCACCACCATGTATAATCAGTACATCGTGCAACCGCAACTACATCAACCATGCTATCCTAATGTGTAAACCGATTGGTTCCATATTTCTTTCCCACTTCAAGTTAACATCTACATGAAATTAATTTGAGGCTCAAATTTTGACCTGGTTGGGAAACTATAATTACATATATCGTCAACCTTTAAGGGGTTACACAATTTCTGGGAGAAATTTTTCACAAATTTTGAGTAAAAATCTTATCGTTATATAGGAAGGATTTTGACCAAACCAAGCGAATTTTTGAAAATGGAGCCAATTATTGTAGCTCCAACGGTTAGATTTTTGCTATGATTAAAATTTCTCCCAAACAGGCACTTAGAGTGAAAACACATCATCAATCACAATAATCAAGAATTTCACGTGGATTTTAAGACTTAGAAGGCAAAAGATCTTTATTATACTAGGAAATGTTGCAAGGGAGATTTGTTGTTGGGATTCATAGGGATAAGATCAACATTTTGTTTGTGTTCATTTTACCCTTTTATTATCATTGACATACAAAAATGAGGCCAAATTAAATTGTCCAAGAAATGGAGCCCAATTAGGGAATTTGAGGGATAGAATCAAATGAGACCATTGTAAAATATAGTGGAGGCCCATAAATGGGAAACTATCATCACCCAAGCCTTCATGACGTCCAAGATTTGAGCGAATGAAGTACCTTATTGTCGCTCAGAGCGACGGTCCCATTCTCGCCTAAGCTTTCGAGACGCTCAAGATCTGAGCGAATATAGCGTCTTCTTGTTATTTAAAGTGGCGGTTATTAAAACAGTTATTAAGCAATCTTATCACATTTCACAATCTAAGAATCTCGATTACAAGCAGTTAAAAGATGGGAGTAATAGTCGTAGTTTAAAAACGGCGATTCATTGACACATCAGCCATTATGAAGCTAGTGAATAGTTATAGAGTGACAAAAAGTTTCCAAACGATTTTACAAGGAAAATTGACAAAGGAGTATAAAAGAAAAAAGAAGACATACAAGGAAGGATTCCGAATCAATCACTCTCAAACAAAGAATTATTTAATTTAATTTCATTTATTTTTTATTGTCAACTTTCAAAGTACTTTGTGTACTTGTGCCCCTTGAAGGCGTTTTGCTTATTCCTAATTGTAATCTTCATAAATAAAGTACACATCGTTGAGACTTTGTCTCCAGAGGTTTGTTAATTATAAAATCGTCTGAACCATCTTTTAATTATTAGCGAGACTCAATAATCCGTGTGAAACAATTATAATTGAATCTGGTAATGTTTTCATACTTTTCTTTGTATTTTTTTCTACTACATGTTACGATGAACAATGTAGGTTAGTTCATTTATATTTATTCAATTCAAATACTTTGTGTCAATACTTTTGTTCTGTTAATTGCTTATTGTGTACTTAATTAATGCAATTGCTTGATCACCAATTAATGAATTTAGGGATTGTGATACTGAGAGGTAATACATGTCTAGCTTGTGCAATAAGCAACATAAGTTTTGATGAGAGATCTATAAATACTCTTATGGGTTATGCACCTTATTGAATTTTGATGGTTTGATGTATTTGTGTGTCTGAACTACTTACATAGAGATGTAATGACTTTTCACATGTAAATATGGCTATTTTACTCGAGCGATCGAGAGAGAAAGAGTACTAGTTAATATGGATCATTCGATTGTTAACATGAATAAGTAGGGATGCATTATGTTGAATGAAATAAAGCATGAATTAATATAGGCGAAATTGAAATTTCTAACTATAATCCCATCAAATCTTTTGTAAAATTTTGAGTATTGATTGATTTAGTTAGATTTTAGTTTCATATTCACTTATTAAACAATAATTGGTTTTTATGCTAGTATAAACTGAAGTTAGGTTTAAATAAAATTGATAGTTAATAGCATAATATTTGAAGGAATGATACTTGGACTTATATCCATATTACTACTTGTCATGATACCATGTAGTTATGATTTAGGCAAACAATAGACATATAGGTTTTGAGTTACACGAAGAAAATTTTTCAAGTACTTTGATTCAAGAAGTTATTCTTCATATCTCTTTGAATGTTCATCCACTACAACAAAATTACTTTTTTTACGATGTTCATTTACGGCCTGCATATAAGACATGTCGTAAAAATAGACTATTTATGACATGTCATAAATATATGATGTAAATGATCAATTACTTGAATTATTGATGGCATACATTTTGGACACGCCTTAAAAGTTTAATATTTACAGTGTAATTTTGAAACGTGTATTATATTAGTACAGTTGTTTACAGCATACATAGTTCTACATCGTAAAAAGTGCAAGAAAAAAAGAGAATATTTTTATGTCATATATATTGGCATGCCGTAAAGAATATAATATAAAAAGGTGGAATTTTACAACTTACATAACTGCATGCTGTAAAAAGTACAAGATAAGCTATTATTTTACGGCATACACAGTTCCATTTTCCTTTTTTTTTTTTTTTTCCTGCTTCCACATTTTCTTTTCTTTTCGTTTATTTTTCTTTCCCTTTCTTTCTTCTCCAATGCTCACCATAGCAAATTTCATCTGTACAATTGGACAAATATTTTCACTTGACAGATGAAAAAATGTCGTGACAACACACGGCGGTAATGAAAGAATTGGTTGAGAAGTTTAGTCCATTTAACATAAACGTTTTCTGGCTTTTCCCTTATGAAACAACAGACTACCCCCAATTCAATTGCAGAAGACAAAATTAGGAATCCCCAATTGAAACCTAACCCTATGAAGGACAAATTTTTCAATTCGTCACGGAAAATTCTTCAACTCTGAGGCGCAGCCTGTTGGATGCTATTTTTTCTCCACTAATTAACTGTTTCTTTTAATTTAATGAATGTGCAGATGGATTAAGATGCATAGGTGGTATAATCATGTTCTACATTTTGCTGTGCTGCTAGTTATGTTGGAAACCTTGAAATATTTGAATTACAAAATGGATTTATTTATGGTTTGAGGAGTATGATTTATAAATGAATAAATAAAAAAAAATTAAATCATTTTATTAGGTTATGTATTTAAAGGTGATTGTGCCCATGAGTTTCAAAATCTGTAAAATACTATTGACAATACTTTTCCCTTGGGAAATGCATTTGATACTCAATTGGTGGATCGTGTTGGTGAAGCCCAAATGTCGCTCAACCTTGCTACATTGCCAATCATATGATATTCAATCATTGGCCAGTTTAAAAAACAGTCAACACTGTCATCCAATCATTTATTGTCATACCTCATTCTGTCATCCAGGATATTAAAAATATTTGGTAAAGTAGATTAATTACGTGTCTTATCAAAGCATTGGTGCCTGTCGAGTTTATCAAGAGATCATAGTTGTGTATCCATGTGTTGTTGCTGAATAGATCATATTTTGATCATAAATCCGTTTGAGACTGTACGATGGATTTCGAGTATTAAAATACAGAAAACGTCACAAATTGTATTTTAAAAAATACAAATAAATGAGAATCTTCTTGTAATTGCAAAATTGCAAAACCCTCTGATTAATGATCTGAATGTTTGAAGATAGGAGCCACGTGGCTTGAATCCTAGACTTCGGGATTTGTTGAGAATTTGATTTGCCCAAGAACTTGACTGGTTGACACTTGAATTTCGGAGCTTGGATTTGGATTTTGAAACTTGGTCTGGATTTTGATTTAATTCGAAGAAAATTTTGATTTTCTTAGGTTTGTTTGATTTGAAGAAGATTTTGATCTTCTTCGTGTTTGCCGACCTTGAAGTCGAGAGGATTTCTTCTCTTCCTTTGACTTTGGGATTTCTTCAACATTTCGTGATTTTCTTCTTCACTTTTTCAATGAACTTTTGACCCTATTTATAGGAGAAGTTCTTGGCCAATTTTAGTAGGCCCTCAATTAATTCAATTAAATTGATTATAATTGAATAATTGTGGATTTAAAAAGAGTAGGGTGGGTCTTTAAAATCTTATGGGCTTATTAAGTTTTAGATTAATTGGGCTGATTATTTAAATTGATCAAACCCATTATTTATTTATTTATTTTTATTATTTTTTATGTCTACAGAGACATTAGGATGCTGATAATTAGTCCAGTAGAAGCATAGATAGATCAAAGGTTTCTCAATTAAACGTTCATATGGTGGCATAGATAGCCTATAAATACATAGGGATCAACATGTCTGTTGCAAGAGTGCAATTTCATTGCAATTTAAATAAAATTAAGTTCCATTAAATAAGCAATGAGGTCTTCCTGTACAATTAATTTAAATTTATTCATCATTAATTGCATGAACATAGAAAGCACAATCAACTGAAGTGGTTTGAATTTTTCCTGCCAAAATTATCTCCAACAGCAAAAAGTAAATAGTTTTTTTAAAATTTCAGAGATCTTACCGTATTCTTCAACAATACCTTAGCTAGATTCATCGTTTATATAGAAGTGGTCTTGTGAGCTACTGTGATTCGATATCTGCTGCATCAATGGCGACTGCTAAAACTGTAACAGGACTTCTTTCCTCACGAGTTCATGAAGGCTTACGCTGCTCACTGAAGCGCTCTGGCAAGGTATTTTGTGCAATGGTATTTCGTATTTATTCAGACATTTCCGCCCAAACCCTTCTATTCCCTCTCGAAACACAGGTAATTTGAAAATTTCTAAGTCCCCTGGTCATTACTCCATGTTTACCTCTAAAGTTTGGAAAGCTTTTCAATTTTATGATCTAATTAAGTTTTTTGTGTGTGGAATTGCAAATATGTGCTATTGTGTACGGGTGAATGCTTGTGGTTGGCCGTAGATGAGGTGGAATGGTGGATGTAAACATTGAGTTTGCTTTTCGAAAATATTGGTGCAATTGCTGGTTTTCTGAATATGATAATTTCCTCACGTTTCATTTGATTTTGATGTACATTTCACATACAAGTAGTATGAAGAAACAATGGCGTGGTTACTCGTAAAGATCCAGTTTGGAGTACTGTGGTATGAGATTAATTATTTTTCTCCTCTGATTCCTTCTTCGCAGCTCCTTGAAGATCATCAGCTGAAATCTGCATTAACTATATTTTCACATTCATGACACTGTTATACTATATAGGTGCTTGTTGGCTATATGATTTATTAATTGAATAATAGTTTTCATTCATTTTAGTTATAAATTAAGTAGAAAAAGAAGTCTTATAATGTTGTTCATCATTCTACTGTTACTTTAAAAAGCTAAAACTGTATCTTTGTATTTTCTGCTTTAAAGGCCTATTTTTAAGCACGAGTGGCAGTGAGAGAAAAGTTGGACATATTAATTTAAAGAGTTTTGGACAACAGATCTCAACTCCTTAGCTGAAGGAGTAAGCTTTATGGTTGAGTGAAGGTTCTCTCATTCCAAAGCGAGGGGATTGTTGTTGACATTGTTCCTGTTGGGTGAGGTCTATAGTTTGATCAATAACTATGTGCATGAACAAGACCAAAGTGAGAAAGAAGAGCACCTGCTGCTTAAAGAGAATAGAAGGAAAGCGGAACAAGTTCAAAGAAGAGAATCTTCTTTTTTTAATCACAACAAAGTTATGCTTCACTTCTTTTTTATTTTATTTCCATTTTCATTTAAATTGAATCTGAAATTGAACATCATGTCATCTGATACTTTTTTCATCTTGAAATTGTGATTTTTTATTTCTAAAATTTCGATCGATTTCTAATTTCTGAAATCTACAATGTGTACTGTGGTAAGTAGTTAGTATCGAGGATGATATTTTTATTAAGTAGCTAGATGAAATGTAGTACCCCGATTTCTAACCAGTCTCTTCGACTGGTGAGATGGGATGTAATACCCCCAAATTTCTAACCATGCATATTTATTTCATAAATGTATACAATATAATTTGAAGTACATTAAATATAACAAGAGATATTAGTTGTTAGAAAAATTATAACACTAGGCCTGAAAAAAATTAATTAAAAAAAATGTCATTTCAAAGGGAAACGAATTTTGGCGGCGTGAGAAATGCAAAATTTGGGTTCAATTTTTTGTAAAATAACAAGTAATGATAGATGACTATTTAGTCCTATCTAAGAGCATGTTTGGCTAAGCTTAAAATCTAATTAAAATTGAAAATATATTCGTTATTGAATCTCACTCATCTAATAAAAGTCAACAATAACGGTTAGTTTTTCAATTTTAATCTCTACCGAACACGCCCTAAGTATCTATATAATTATCCTACTTGCTCAATGCATTTTATCATATTGTAATTTCAAATAAAACGTAATAAATGGGGGTCATTTTATAACAATTTGATAGACTTGGAGTCTAATTGTCTATTATCTATTTCCTTACATCCTTTCCTTACAATATATAAAAGATGAAGATTTTAATCACTGTTTCTAAGCCAAATGGCCAATTTTTCAGTCAGCCGATTAGCCGAGCCAGAGGAGATTTTTTCTGAATTTACGCTACTCTCTTTCTCTCTATCTTTCATTCGATTTTTCTGGATGCTTCTCTTTCCCCCTCTTTCTCTCTGTTTTCTCTCTCCATTTTTACGCGCAAACTCCTTTACTCCTCCATTCTTCACCCATCTCATTTCTCTCTCGACGTTTCTCTCTCTCTCACACTTTTCCTTTTCATTTTCTCCCTTGGAGAAGTCTTCGCCTTCTACATCTAGAAACAAGCCCTCATCTTCCTCCTTACCCTCTACCTCCACCGGTACCGGGAAGCATATGGACCACTGCGATGCCCGAACGCCTTCAAATCTTAATACCAGAGAACAAATGCTCCGATGGTGCGCAATCTAACCTTTTTTTTTTTGTCTGAGGATTACATGTTAAGCAATCTATCTCAGTAATTACAGCAAAGAATATGTGTACTTGATTTCAATGACTACTAACATATATGTGCAATTTCTATTCTAAACGTAATTTCTTCAGATTATAGTTTCTATTTTGATGGGTTCTCTTCTTTCTCGAGATTTTATGAGGAAAAAAAATCAAATGGCCAATGTTTTCCAGAGGAGGTATGAATATTTGCCACTAAAAGTATATACCTCTTTTGCTGACTACAAATTTATGTTAAAGAATCTTCTATTTTGTACTCATTTTCTTTTTAGTTAGTTAATTCAATTGTTTAATATGTGCCTTGTGCAGAAACACTTGTAGTGGTTCACCTAGCTATTGTTGGCAGTTGAATATCTGCATTCCAATTTCATCCTCCTTCGGGACATAAAAGTATGGTTCTTTGTTCATTAAAATGGTTTGTCTGTAGTTTCTCTGTTATGTTAAATGATTTACTATGCTGATTTCCATTGCATTTTCTCGACAATGCTCCAACATCTTTCTTACCAAAGATCGAGATGTTCGAGATCTGTATAGAAATGCTAATCTGAATAAATGATCCCTTCTGTTAGATCTTTGCAAAACTATTGAATCATATGAGATCGGGGAAGGTTGTGGGATGATTCATTGGGTAAAAGTTGAAAGAACGAAAGGCTGTGAATCTCAATTTTGCTATAAATGATTATATGACTAAACCTGTTGGAGACTCATAAAATAAGAAACTGCTATTCATCTACATGAAAAATATAAATATCAAATCATTGTGACCTTTGATGTCTTGAAAATAATATGCTATTTTATTTGTTTGGATTTTACAATTTCTTCATTCAACACTGCATAAGAGAATTACGAGACACAGTTGATAGAGTCATGATATAGGAATATGCCACTTTTTAAGTACAAAATGTTAAAGAGTATTGCTATATTCTATCTCTCTGTCTACGCCATTTCTGTCACTTTGAAACCCTAAACAATTTCACAGGTTTTCTCCATTTGAAGTGTAAAATTAAGTTGTAGAATCAATGAAATATCACAGAAATTCCTTTGGTTCATCTCTTTATATAGGATAAATACGCATGAAGAATGTGGTGAGATTCCTCATTGGAATTTTACGTTCCCACCCATTTTTTGGTATTCTCAATTAAAGGTCTTTCAATTTTTATTTGTGATTCAAAGTTTTCATAATAATGTTTACAATAGATCCAAAAAAGTAAGCAACCTCTTCAACCATAGCCTGAAGATTATTAGTTTCTGTTGTTGATCTTTTCTTAACCTTGCAGAAAGAGGTTTGAGGTCAGGTAATGATAATCGTGGCACATGACTTAATAGATTTTTTACCTTTCTGCTTATGATGCTTGTAGATTATGATGGCTCTATTTTCCCAATCATTACTCATGTCTCGTGGAATGGCGCACATTTGGCAGATTTTGTGATGGCTTTCTTCCTTTTTGTTGCTGGAGTTTCTGTGGCGATAGTTTACAAGGTAACTGTATTTCAAGAGTGTACTAGGAAACATAACGTGTCATGTAAAGCAGAGGTTATGCATACATTTCTAGCTATAATTTGTGGCTACCAATGGCTATTTCCATTGCAATCAAAATGAGGTCAACATTAGTATCTATTACTAATTAGGTTGGTAGATTGTTTTACCTCAGAGTTGACGCTACGTGGAAGGCAGTGCTTAGAGCATTGGGACTTTTCCTTCTTGGTGTTTTTTTACAGGGTAATACCAACTATAATATTATCAATTTACAGAGATATGTGATGCAGGAATTTGGGACATCTGAGTCTTAATGATGGAAATTTAATTGTGAACAGCTTGGTCGTTACTTTTGTTGTTTACTTTCATCAATTTGGGCTTATGTATCAAATTTAATCATTTCTCATAATGAATGATGAATGTTTGAATTTTCTGGAAATGGATCAATCTATTAGTTCCAAATTGAGCAAAAATTAATTTATAATAAGTTCAATCCTCCTCCTCCTCCTCCACTCTTTCTTTGTGTTATGTATCGAGACTTCATCCTTCTCTTGAATATGGAAAAAACACATGCTATATTTCTCCTTTTAATGGCGTATTATATTTGCACCTTTGTTTCAACAGTATAATGGATATAAGCATCTTAGTCTGTAGGATAATTTTATTCACGCTCTATTTTCTGGATATGTCTGTTTATAGATCAAATATGTAATTGGAATGTTTACTTTGAATCTTGAAATATTCTTCTCGATTGTTCAAAATGTTGGCTTTTTCTAATGTCATGAAATGTGACTTTTGAATACTATATTGTTGTTTCACTTTGTTTGCTAAGTTATGTTATTGCATTGTCTATTGAAGGATGCCTTGGAGCTTGATCAATTATTTGGAAGGCGTGGTACTAATTGGACACAGTACTGGCTTCCGGTCATTAATTTATTCTTTGAGTTTAGATCCTGCGTTCTGATGTAATTCTGCTGATGTATAAAAAAATCAGATGGCACATGACATTCACGGCATCTGCTTTATGAGGACATAAGATAGCTGAAACTCATTTCGTCCTGTGTGTAGGATATCGTGTATTGCACGCATACCAATGCAGCATGTTCAAGAGCAGTGCATGCAGCCATTTTGCAGGTAACTTTTCCGTGTAATTAGTATTTAAGTGGTTTATCTATTAGAGTTTTCAGTCATTTGAATTATTGGTTTTTGCATCTAACTAAGCTTACATTTGGAGAAACACAGGGGAAGTGGTAACTGTTTGCTGAAAACGATTATTGGTAAAAGCAGAAACAATCTAATCTGAAATTGATTTTTGAAACATACTGTATCTTGAAAGAAAATATTAAAGGTTTTTTACAAGTCAATTTGGGCCATTGGCTCTCAAACTTGATGCACGATGAGGTAACAGAATAAGAAGATTTGAAGATACTACTTTCACGTTGTATCCGAACTATTATTCTATTTAGTAGTGAAGTGTTTTGTTGGAAGCATGCAATAGTGGTTAGTATGAAATATGAATGCTCAATATGTGCATGCACATCAAAGTTTGCATCCATGTTGGCAAATTTTGATGTATGCAACCTTTGATGTGTTTAGGGTACAAGTTTCGTTTTAGTCATCATAAGTAGTTCCCATTTGGCCAATATAATTAATTTTCTTTTCTCACTTTCCAACTCTACTTGTAAATGGGGTTTCCATCTCTTCCTACTTGTGACTTAGCAGTAGATAAATTCGTGAGAAGTGCACATGCAAACCATGTCTAAAGATTCTGTGCTACACAGCTACCAGCATTTTACAGTAAATCTCACATTTGAAACCATTTCAATTTTAAATGATAATCTGGGATAATAAAGTGTAATCATCATTATGAAACATAATTAAAAGTTTATTGACCACAAAAGTACCTTACCCTTCCTTGAAGCGATAAGCAAAAAGGTTGCCAATAGGGTGGATATATCAGGATCTAAACTTTATTGGATCTTCAATTTTCTTGGATAAGAGTTATTTATAATCCTTTATGCAATATCAACTTGTCAGCCTTGCATAAAATTTTGATTAGTTCCAATTCTGATGCCCTCTTTAAAATAGCACGATTTTCAATGGAAATGGATCTTGGCTGTTATTTTAATGGTCCTATAGTAAATTGCATTCCTATATTACTTCGATGTCGGGCTTCCAAATTATCATCTATTATCGCATTGATTGACTATTCAGGCTCCAGTGAGTGACTGGGAATTCAAAGTCACTCTCCCGGAAACTGCTTCCATGATTGATTTAGCTTCAACGATGATTAGTGAAGGTCGAGGATCAGAATTGATGCATCGAGAATCCAATCCAGATTTCCCAATAATGGCCTATAGGTGAGAGTTGTGGAAATGTGACCAAACTTGCTTAAGTTACAGCATTATCTGTATAATTTGATTTTCCATATATTTGTTGAATTCTCAACACTATTTTGTCATCCAGATATCATTCGCTTTGTGTTTTGGGACCTAGACAAACCAGCTCTTATTACCTAGCCTAATTTAGTTTTGAAGTATAAGTAAACCGAACCTGATTATTCACTAAGTGTAGACTGGTTTTGTAATTGTGCTATTTACATATGGTTGCCTATTTCATGTTGCATACAATGAACTTGCTGTAGCAATTTTACATGCATAAATGATACAAAAAATCTTACATGGAGAGGAATTACAAAACTGTATGAAACGTTGTCACCCACACACTCATAGATGAGAGAGATTTGTTAGCAGAGGGCATGGTCTCGAAATCTAATTGATGAGTTGATTGTTTTATTTTGCAAGTTGATGAATTAATCCTTGCATGCATACCATGGGTGGTACCATAGTGGTCTTTCATTGACTTCATTTCATCAGAAAAGGAAGAAACTTTCTGCGACATTTTAGTGTGTCACAATGGGTATTTGCTATTGTTGTTCAATCCTTGTAATGGTACTAATTTGTTTAGTTTATTATTTGACACACAGAAAAATTGAGGCATTTTGGATTCATTGAATTCAATCTTCTGAGGTAGTAACCGTAAACTTTTATTTCATTATGAGTCTCATTCTGCAATTATAAATATCATTGGCTTTTTCTAATGCGAGCAAGGGTATTCGATGTTAAGGTATTGAGTAAAATTCCCAAAGGTCCGTTGAAAACCACGAAGTTGTCTCCATCTTGCTGATGTGCTATTAACAGGTTTTCACAGTGACGTGTTGGCTATATGTGTTCCTTATTGTGCTGTTGTGACTCATTCGTCTAATATAGTTTGGGTTTGACTATTTTTAGGTTTGTAATTTTGAAATGATTATGGTATTTGTCAGGCAGTTATTGAGTTTTTGATAGTGCCGCAAAAGTTCTGTACCACTTGTGGAAAGTGGCCTGTCTATGCTGAGAGTAAATTATCTCTTTGAATTCATTATTCGATAGTCATGCTTATTTTTGGATGGCCTTGAAAAATAGTTCAGTTCTTTATCCTCGAACATGAGTCATGTTGATGTTTATTGACTAATCCAATCTAAGTCATGAAGCTGGCTCCACTATGGATGTGTAGTATTAAATAGTATTGTGTGAGTAGAATGATGTTTCTGAAAGTGTGAATGTATACGAAAATTGAAGCTACAAGATGGCATAATTGTAAATGATGTAATTTAAATGTGCCCAACTTTCATGTTATTTTTGCTATTTTTCAATTTTGGAAATACAAAAATTATAACGGGTATCGTGCAATGCACGATCCACACTAGTACTTATAATATGTTATATATCACTACTACATAATGATTACTTGATTCATTTTCGTACCAAAATGGCGTTCATAACTATGTCAACAAGCCGAGCCACGAGCCAAAACTCAAAGTTCGGGCTCGACTCGAGCAAAATAGGTCCAAGCCTTTTTGGGTTTGAGTTGCTCAGCAAAAAAATGAGGCACAGCTCTAGCTTTTGACTCGAGCCTTAGCGGGCCGAGCCGAGCCCTAGCGGGCCGAGCCGAGCCCGAGCCAAACTGGCCCGTTTTTTAAATATATATTAATATTTAGTTATTATTTATAACACGTATAAATTGTACAAATTTTAAATAGATTATAAAAAATTATAGATTTATAACGAATTTAAAAAAAAAAAAAAACACAGGCCGGTTTATATATATATATATATATATATATATATATATATATATATATATATATATATATATATATATATATATATAAACACATTTGAACTTGAAAGAACATTAATAAAAAATTAAAATTTTTTTTATATTACTTAGTCACGGGCCAGGCCGGCTCGCCCTAACGTCCCAAACTGGGGCTCAGCTCTGGCTTTTTCCGAGCCGACGAGCTTTTCAAAAAAACACATGAGAAGATCTAACAGCGGGAAGTGTGAATCAAATTTTACAAACAAGAAATAAATTGAATCTAGGCTCTACTAAGATTTATATACTACCTAGAGATTTCTACATCTATCAATTTTTTGAAGTACTTCAATATAATTTATCATTTTCTACTACAAGTTCATTTGTTAGTTTTTCTCTCATATTATGTATAACATTGGGTAAGATTACATAAATTAGTAATAATACTATTTAACACTATGTTTATACTCATGAAAAGCATATCTAAAAATTTTATAATTTCTAGATGATTATGGTGTTGATGTTCCTAAAAACACTACACACATAAATAAATATTTAAGAAGAATGCTATTTTGTTATTTATGATGAATTCGAAATTTTATAATATCCATATTCTAGTAGAATATTGTATTATTTGCACTGAAACTTTATAGTCATCCATACATGAAAGAAAAAAAAATTGTGACAGGGTCCTTTTGGTAGCAGTTCGAAGAACGGTTGTTTAGTAGAATTTCTGAAAGAGTTCTTACCATAAAATCTTATGATTGTTGACGAAGAAAGCGTTGTGAAAGTAATTGTTTTGCAGCATAACTAGAAAAGTTCTTTTAATTTATTAAGGGTAATTGGCGCAAAACGTCCCTACCTATGACGGGTTGTGTGGAAAACGTCTCTACGTTTGATTTTTTGGTGCAGAACGTCCCTACCTACGCATTTTCCCTAATTTTTAACTTAAAATGACCTATATACCCTCCAATTGAAATAAAACAAAAAGGAAAAGAAAAAAAAATAAAGAATAAATTACAATTTGCTCCTAAACTTTTTTAAAATGCAAATCAATCCAAAATTTATGAAAATATTAAAAATAACCAAAAAAAAAAAAAAAATTCGTCCAAAAAACTAATTTAATTTCACCCAACATCACAAACCTTAATTCTCTCCCTCCATTCTCTCTCTAGAACCCGTCTCCTCCCTCCAACCTCCATCCATTCTCTCTCTACATCGCCCGCCATCATAGTCGGCGACTTCGCCCGCCACAACCACTCACGGCCAACATTTTCTCCCTCTCTTCATCTTCTATCCTCCCTCGCATCATAGCCACTAGTGGCTGTATATATCACAGAGACGAGTGAGAAAATACAAAGGTACTGAGACTGCCTTTCTTCATCTACTGTTAATATTTTACACAATGAAAAGGCAATAAAATAAGCCCCATTCACTGGGACTGGAAGTCATCAAACCCAATCAGAATAATGCATCAGAAGCGTACCCCCACTCGATGGTGGACTGGCGGTGAATTTTTTATGAAGACCCCAACTAAATCTCACAAATCACAATTCAAAAATCAATTATCCATCACATATTTACAATTTACAAATCACATATTCACAAATCACAAATTGATAAAAATCAGAAATTGGCTGGAGCAACTGGGAGGGGGAGTAAAATCAAAACTGTTATTGAATTGACCTTAACACTCTGGTGAACGGCGGTGAAGGACTAAAAGCAAATAGCAACAGAACGGCGGAGGCAGCGCATGAGCAGACAGCACCGTAACATCGCTCACGGCTCACGATTGAATCGTTTGCTATTTTGCTGTTTGCAGTCGCTGCAGAGGGAGTCGGGTTAGGAACGATCAGCAGGGACGGACCAAATTGCTGGGTTTTGCTTCAAAGTTTGGAATTGGGAACAGCCAAGCAAGGAGGTTTCTCTCGCGATTGGATTGAGTTGGGAGTGTGACGGTTTCTTGCTTTGGATTTCAGTTTGGTAATGGCCAATGGGGGGTTCTATGAATTGGAATTTGGATGAGTTCAGGGTTCTTGAATTGCAATCTGGAAGGATTATTTGGATACATGTTGTGAGTGGTTGTGGCGGGCGAAGTCGTCGACGATGATGACGGGCGGTGTAGAGAGAATGGATGGAGGTTGGAGGGAGGGAGGAGACCGGTTCTAGAGAGAGAGTGGGGGGAGAGAATTAAGGTTTGTGATGTTGGGTGAAATTAAATTAGTTTTTTGGACTGATTTGCATTTTAAAAAAGTTTAGGAGCAAATTGTAATTTATTCTTTTTTTTTTCTTTTCCTTTTTGTTTTATTTCAATTGGAGGGTATATAGGTCATTTTAAGTTAAAAATTAGGGAAAATGACGTTTTGCGCAAGAAAATGCATAGGTAGGGACGTTCTACACCAAAAAATCAAGCGTAGGGACGTTTTCCACACAACCCGTCATAGGTAGGAACGTTTTGCGCCAATTACCCATTTATTAATTATAAATAATGCATAATTATTTGACTAAATATTATTTTTTATAATAAAGCATAGAAACTTAAATATTTAAATTATATTGTCATTGCACAATTGTTTGTTGTTACCCGTATTGTTCAAAACTTGTTTATTTAAAATATTAAAATATATAATATATGTATATCAAAAAAATGAAATACTATAATGTCTTGCATCAACTTAAATTTCGATTCTAAAATATAATATCGGTCCCTAACAAATGACAAGTAATAAAAAAATAAAATTAACAAAAACCATTCAAAAAAGCTTTAAATTATATGCAATCGATGTTTAGGAAATTAGAATATTTGGTATTTAACTATAAATTTGTAAACATAACTAATGCATATTTTTGCTTCTCATAGAAGCAGAATTTAGAACTTTTTTAGGAAAAACTCCAAACTAGAAAGTTGATTTTCTTGTTAATAAACTGTTACATCTTAAATTATGTGGCATACGAATGACGGAAGGTCCTAGATTGATCGACTCAACATCTATTATTTAATTTAATTAGGCTTATTAAACTAAGTAACCATATTTTGGGCTTGGTTTTGGGCTTGACCCACTAACCCACTTCGCCCATTTGTATTTTCTTAGATATGTGTATGTGCATAATTCTATTCACAACCAAGGTATGCAATTCTACACTCTAAAATGCACTCTTTACCTTATTATCTTTAAATCAAGTATCTTACTTCGTTCTTCTTCAAAATTATCTAACTTGACCATCAGAGTGCTCATAGCCGCATCCACCACCATCGAAAAAGGCCACGGGTGACTAACGATCTACTGTCATGCATAGGAAGCTATCTACGTGGATTGTTTACATATTGACAAGTATACGCATTGTATGAATATTCATACTTAGACTTGGAGGACTATTATGATACTAGTATCTTAGTATCATTACATTATTATTGATAGCATATACATTATATTATTGCTGCCAAATACGTATACCACATAATTGTTAGCATGTTATGACACTATTTTCATTACAGCTAGTACGTATGACACGTTATCTATATTATCATTTTCTTATAGACAGCATATGATTTATTATAATACATGATAAGATCTTTGCATATCGCATCTTGGAGAAATTTGATACGTCCTTATTCACTTTATCGTCATGAGTATGTGGAGGGGTCAAGTGGACCCTGGTTTACTTTTTACATGTACATTGAAGATATAATATATTACAGGCTGATTTAGTTCATATTACAGAGGAGATGTTGAAATTTTGACAAATTATATGTAAAATCTTTTGAGACAATTCGTAAGTCCTCACTTATTCAGGTTCGCGCACATATTTTCTGAGACAATTTGTAAGTACTCACTTATTTGAGCGGTTTATATTCTCGAGGCAATTCTTAAGTCCTAGCCCATTCAAGATCGATGCATATTTTCGAGATAGATCGTAAGTCCTTGCTTATTGGAGTTATTCATATTTTTTAGGCAACCTATAAGACATCGCCTATTTGATAGCTTATATTTTAAAATTCAACCCGCACATGAATGTACGATTCAAAGTTGGAGGACTATTGTTACACCTATAAATTACGTGGCAAAAGCATGACAGGGGGGATCTTACCTTGGCCGGCTTGACATCTATTATTTAATTGAATTGAGCATATTAAACTAAGTAACTGCGTTTGGGGCGTTGGCTTGACCTACTAACCCACGTGGCCCATTTGCATTTTCCTATATGTGTATGTGTGATTAATTCCATTCACAACCAAGGTAATCCTAGCCAAAACCCCATTTCTTGTCTCTTGCACTCATATTATCTCTCGTCCGGCCGTTGACTTTGGCGTCGGAGTGCAAACGGTTGTCGGACTTTCTTCTTGACATGTGACCTTTGCCTCCATTAGGAGTGTTCCAGTATGCAGGTGACGTTTACGTGGATGGAAGACGACTGGGATTATGTTAGCGCATTATTTGAGGTCAACATAAACAATTCCTTGTCCGCAACCAGGCAACTGCTCTTTTTTTTATAGAAATATTTTTTGCTTTTTGAAATTGAGATAATTATATAATCACCACAAAATTTACTTACTATACCACGTTATAATCACAATACTACTAAAATATATTTTTAATAAATACATCACAACAAATTTATAATTACACTCATAATTCAATAAAAACTAAGAATAAAAAATATAGTATTGTGATGTACTCATAATCACTATATTACTCCTCATTTTTCTAATCATTTCAACTCACAAGGAAATCCAATAATATGAATTGGCTTAGAAAGCTTGATTCTTTTCGGAAGAAGGCTTTGGAGCATGCATATTCATTTTTATTTATTTATTTATGTATTTTGCTTGCAGTGTAATAGCAGTTTTGCTATGGGCTGATATATTACACAATGTTTGCGATGCAAACATACTTAACAAATGTATGGAAACTGGGTTTTACTTGTGCTGCTGGAATTTTGAACATTTGAAATGGAGTTACTATGGTATTGCCTATTGGGTTTCTCTACCTCATTGATGCGTTTCTGGGAAAATACTTGATGCTCCCGCTCTCTAGTATAGCCTACAGTGTGGTTAGTTAATTTCTCTCAACTCTGTTGGTTCAAACCTATTGTCCAATCATGAACATATCACAATACTTTAATCGGTTAATTCCTCTTCAAGACATACACGAACTACAGGTCAACCAAATAAAATTTTCTAGCGATATCGAAAAACAAAACCTATAAAGAAAGATTAAACAAATTGATGAAAATTGATGTAACTATACAAAAAGAAAGAAAAAAATTAGGTCTGTGTTTGTAATGGAACAACAATTTATTTTATTAAAAAGTGTATTAAAACCCTAATTAAGTAATTTTACTTAGGATATTTAAGTAAATAAAAAAAATACTAAAAAATTTAGGTCTTGTTGGAACACTATTATTTGGTCAAAAATGCATCTTTAAATAGTAATTGATAGAGAACATGTAGTTAAAAAAAATATTTGAATTTATGTGTAATATAATTTTATTGAAAAATGTGTGGTTGAAAAGAAAAGAGAGAAAAATGTATTCACTATTATTGATTAGTAAAAAAAATTTGATTTTTTTCCCAATTTTAGATGTGGAGGCATTAGACAGACAACACCTAGCTCGCCTAGACGCGATTCCCATAATAATGATAGCAAAATTTTGAGCTCATAAGGTTGTGCACATTCGTAAGATTACACGTATGGCCCGTGGGAGATTGTTGGATATTTTCAACATATATGGGGCCACATATTCAATATTAAAATGTGTAGTACTATTATTTAAAAGATATTAGTCAATTAAAGTGATATGTTAAAGATTTATTGTGACTAATGAGTATTAGGTTTCATGGAATTATAGTGTAGAGATCGGAGTGTTGTTTTAAATTGATGAGATGCCAATTTGAAGTAACTGAAAGATAGTGACTATTGAGTTGCTAATATTATTTTATATGGTTATGGTCCACATTTGTTGGTGTTCTTGAGTTTCTCTACATCCCCATCAATAGAGAGCAAAAGTTAAAGTGAAGATCACCAATCATTTGGAAAATCTTAACCTATCCAAGCAAAGAATCAGATTATCGTGGATATATGTATGTTTTATGTTTTGTTATTTTCTCGGATTTCAACATCTATGGCTATATTATTGAGAATTAAGAATTTGATTATTGTTTTGATCGATAATCCTATTATGTTTTTCTATCAATTGATATCAGAGCCTCTCCATAGTTGAAATTTTGAGAAATTGAAGATTTAAAATTCTGAATTTTTGGGTTATTTGATCTTCATGTTATTTTATGAAATTCTAGCATATTATGTTATGATCTTCAATTTGGTATGTTAATACATGATATTAGCATGTTATTATGATATGATCTTCAATTTAGTATGTTATTACATGTAATTCAAGCATATTATTATGGATTTAGGCCTCTTGTTATGTTTATATTCAAAGGTTTTCTTCACATATTCAGATTTTTTGGATTAAAGTTTTTTTTTTCACATCTGATTTTTTATTTTTTTTAAAAATATATATATTTTTTATGATAATGTAGCCACGGCAGGCTGCTCCACGTTGCTGGCTGGCCAAGGGGGCTTGCTATTTTTGGCCTTGGCGGCGCCGTCTGGTGCTGCCAATGGAGGATTCTTCTTCATTAAAGTTTTTTAGTTATGGAGTTATGGAATTTGAGAGGGCAGGGGCTCAAGCTGTAAATTTGAAGTTTTGGAGCCTCTGCTTGCAATTAACAATTAGGGTTTGGGTTGAGTTATTTATTATTCAGCTCCTAAAGTTTAAAGTTAATCCTAATTTGGCCTTAAGGTTTTGAGTTTTAATAATTCAGCCTCTGAAGTTCTGAAATTATAAATTTGGGTAATTTAAGTTCTGAATTTAATGATTTGGCCCTTGAATGTTCATAATTGATTTAGTTTGGCTCCTAAAGTTCCACATAATTGTTTTTTTACTCCTAAACTTTCCAATTATCAGCAGTTTACCCCTAAAAGTTTTGAATTAATTAATTTTGACCCATAAAATTTTGAATTATTAACCATTAGGCCCTTAAAGTTTCAAGATAAATAAAATTAAGTATTCTGCTTTTCAAATTTTGGTATAAAGACTCATATGAGTATATATAATATTCAAAAGTGAATTGATTGAAACAATATGTTGCCTAAACGACATCTCTTGTGGAAATTAATTAACTTAGAATATTAGAAGGATTTCATTTGTATGCTAGTTCATGTGAATATTAGCCGACCCAAAGGAAGGTTAATATTTGGCCGAATTGCATACACACTTGTGATGGTAAACGTGTGACAATTATAAGGTTTCCAAGTAATAATAAATCAATCCAAAGATATGTTTATCATTTGACAGGAATTATTATCAATGTTTGATCACTACACCGAGTACCATTTGCAATTAATATTACTATCCGAAAACTTGATATTAATGTTGCGCTATGTATCTTGAGATGGGGTTTACCATTATTTGAATTTATTAATTGTTTAATATGGATTCCTATGTGAACATATTAATTAAGTATAAGCTATCTATTCAGTTCATCCATTAACTTCTTTAAATCTGCATATATCAATCCAATTCATGTGCTAGAACCAAACCTTCAAGGATTGGAAAGAGAACGTATTGATTGTTCTGGCCGCATAGATATAGAGCTTGCGTTTCGGATTTAGCAACACACTTCTCTTAGGGAAGAATGTTCATCTGATGAAAAGAGGAACTTTAAGAAGTGGGATTGCTTAAATCGCATGAGTCTAATGATCATTAAGCGCGGCATTCTGGAAGCCTTTAGAGGCGCAGTATCTGAAAAAGTAACTAATGCCAAGGATTTTCTCGTCGACATTGAGAAATGTTTTGCGAAAAATGATAAGGTTGAAACAAGCACGCTTTTGCAAAGCTTGATTTCTATAAAGTATAAAGGCAAAGGAAATATAAGGGAGTACATCATGGAAATGTCTCATATTACTTCTAAGTTTAAGGTACTAAAGCTCGAGTTGTCTGATAACTTGCTCGTACATTTGGTATTGATATCGCTTACTTCACAATTCGATTAATTAAGGTGAGTTATAACTGTCCGAATGAGAAATAGTCTCTAAATAAGCTCATTTCATATTATGTGCAAGAGGAAGAAAGGTTGAAGCAAGACATAACTGAAAATGTTCATTTGGCGAATACTTCTAAGGACAAGTAATAAAGAATAACAAAGTTGCATCCGTTTCGGTTTTAAATTAACAACAAAAGCTTGAAAAGGATAAATTTAGCTGTAAATTTTGTGAAAATCTGGGATATATAAAGAATGATTGTATTAAATACCACGTTTGGCATGTAAATAATGGTACACTTCTCACTTTGGTTTGTTTTAAGATAAATTTAATATCAATACCTAGACACACTTGGTGGATAAATTTTGATCCACTACTTACATAAGTGTGTCTATGCGGGATTGTCTGAGCTGTCAAAACAAATTGATGCTGAAAGATTCATCTATGTGGGGTGATAACCAATCAGTTAAGGTTGAGGCTATAGGGGCTTTGGGTTATCTTAAAGACTGGTTATTATTTGGACTTGAAAGAGACATTTGCAGTACCGTCCTTTTGGATGAAATTTAGTTTCTATTTCTACATTGGATAAATTTGGTTACTCTTGTTCAATTTGAAATAGTCAGTACGATCTTTTTCTTACCTCAAATATTGTGGGCACGAGTTCTTTATCCGGTAATGATAACCTATATCTGTTTAATACGGTTGCCTCTTATAAAGAAATCTTGTATGTGAATCCGCGTGGTATTAAACATAAATTAACCATTGAGAATTCTACTTTTCTATGACACAAGCGATTATGTCACTTCTCTCAAAAGAGAATGGAAAATCTTGTGTTAGAAAGAATTCTTGAGTCTCTTAATTTTTCTAGACTTGAATGTTTGTGTAAATTGTAATAAAGGAAAACAAACAAACATAAGGAGATTAGGTGGCATAGGACTTCGGATGTCTTGGAACTAATTCATACGGATATCCGTGGAGCATTTCCTTGGGCTTCTTGGAATGGTCAACAGTCATTTATTACATTCATGGACAAATTTTTCTCACTATGGTTATCTATATCTCATCTATGAGGAATCCCAAACACTGGATATGTTCAAGGCATACAATACTGAGATTGAAAATCAACTCAGTAAAAGAATTCAATAAGTATCTTACCATAGTGGTGAATACTATGACAGATACGGTGGATCAGGAAAACAACTTCTATGGCTTCTTGCTAAAATTCTAGAGGAATGTGGAATCATTCTACGGTACATCAGGATCTTTCTAGGTATAAGCACTAAAGATTGCAGCTTCAATTCTCAAAACAGTTCCAAGTAAAACAATTTTTAAGGGGTTACAAATTTTTTAAAGATCCTACTATTAAGTCAATTTTCAAACAGGAAATGTTTGATTCTTTGAGGATGTAGAGTTTGCGGGGGGAGATAAGGTTATAGGGTTCATGATTTTATCTTGAATGGAGAATATGTATATATTTCTTCTATTGCAATTGACAATGATCAGGTTCAGGGACAAATTCTTGCTCTAGATCTTGTTCAAGAAGCAATTTCGGATCAAGACTACATTACAAAATTCCGTATACACAATCAAGAGATTGTTCCAGAAAAACAAACTCAACAACCTCAAGAATAAATGTCATTAAGGAAATCTACTATAAAATAGAAAAAGACAATTTTGGATGACTTTATAGTCTTTTTCCAAGAAAATAAGGATGGCATGGATTTGTGAAAGAAGGCCTGATCAATCAACTTTCATCAATTCATGCAAAGGAATAACTCTCAAAAGTGGATTGATGCCATGAATAAGGAGTATAAGTCTATGCAAGATAATAAAGTTTGAGATCTTATACCATTACCAGAAGATGCGAAACCCATTGGTTGCAAATGGATATTTAAAATCAAGAGGGATTCAAATGATAATGCGGAAAGATATAAGGCTCGTCTTGTAGTTGAAAGACTTTACCCAAAAGGAAGGCATTGACTACAAAGAGACTTTCTTTCCAATATCAAAGAAAGACGACAATTATGACATTTGTGACAAATTTTGATCTTAAGTTACATTAGATGGTTTACAAATTAAAGAAATTCATCTATGAGCTTAAGTTAGTTTCTCGTCGAAGATATTACAAATTTCATCAAATAATTATCTCATTTGGTTTTGAGATAAATTCAGTTGATGATTGTGTATATTACAAATTTAGTGGGAGAAATCATATTTTTGGTATTGTATGTCGATGAAATACTGCTTGTCTGTAATGATATAAACTTATTGAGAGAAACCAAGAGATTTCTGTCATAGTTTTTGAAATGAATAATCTTGGTGATACCTCTTTTGTATTAAGGATACACAAGAATTGTTCTTGTTATATTTTTTGGATTATCACAAAAGAGATGTATCGATAAGGTTCTTAAAAGATTTCATATCGCTAAAGGAGACAAGTTTGGTCTCAATTTATGCCCTATGGATAAATTTAAAGAAAAGGAAATACATGAAATTCTCTATACTTTACCAATTGAGAATTTAATGTATACCCAGGTTTGCACACATTTAAATATAGAATTCATTATTGAAATGTTAGATAGATATTTAACTAACTTCGGGATGAAAATTTGGAAAATAGCCATGAGGTTATTCAGTACCTATAGAGAACTAAGGATTACATGATCACATTCAGGAAAATCAGACTAATTGGAGATCGTTGGATATTCTGATTATGATCATGGAATATGACTGCAAAATATTGTCACTAGGCTGCATATTTTGGATAAAATTGAAAGACCACTTAAGTTATTCTGTGACAATTGCAGTCTTATGTTTCAACGGGAACATGATGATATCAAAGTCTAAAGACATTAAGTTCCTAATTGTAAGAAAAGAAATCAGAGTTGTTAAATTTCTATAAAGCATATTAAGACAACATCCATAATCATGGATCAATTTACTAAATGGCTACTACCCAAGGTCTTTCATGAGCATAAAGCTCATATGGGTGTTGCATCTTTTGATGATATGTCAGTTTAGTGGGAGTTTGTATTTGGATGTTGTCTGTTTTAGACACATATTTTGTCCATAGATATTCGGTTAATTAAAAAATAAAGTATTCAGTTCAGTTCTACTCTGATTAAAGTTTATGGTTGATCTCACTTAAAAAATAAGGTTGGATCAGTTGGAAATAGACATGTTTGGATCACATGACATGTAATTTCCATGCTACACTTCTATGATTGATCTATGTCATTTAGTTGTATGGGTGTATGTGACCATTGATAGATTTAGTCACGTTAAATGTGACGAAAATCGCTTTGATCTTATATCAATATGATTAATGGACGAGATTGTTTGGTAATACCCACAATAATGATAGCAAAATCTTGAGCTCATAAGGTTGTGTACATTCGTAAGATTACACGTATGACCCGTGGGAGATTGTTGGATATTTTCAAAATGTATGGGGCCACACGTTGAATATTAAAATGTGTGGTGCTATTATTTAAAGGATATTAGTCAATTAAAGTGATCCGTTAGAGATGTATTGTGACTAATGAGTATTATATTTCATGGAATTATAGTGTAGAGACCGGAATGTTGTTTTAAATTGATGAGGGGCCAATTTGAAGCAACTGAAAGATAGTGACTATTGAGTTGCTACTATTATTTTATATGGTTATGATCCATATTTGTTGGTGTTCTTAAATTTCTCTACATCTCCATCAATAGAGAGCAAAATTTGAAGTGAAGATCACCAATAATTTGGAAGATCCTAACCTATCCAAGCAAAGAATTAGATTATCATGGATATATGTATGTTTTATGTTTTGTTATTTTCTCGAATTTCAATATGGAGATGAATTTATGGTTATATTATTGAGAATTAAGGATTTGATTATTGTTTTGATCGATAATCCTATTATGTTTTTCTATCACCTCTCACATAATGCGCGGGGCTAGCGTTATTTAAAAATTCAGACAATGTGGTCCACATCCTCATTGTGAGTAGTAGGTAAAAGATTCGATAAAAAAATTTGATACATGTAGCATGATCCTTATTTTTTTTGTTCTTACTCACCTTATTTTTTTGACGACATCACATGATTGTATCGTTATTTAGCTTCTATTTGATACCCATTATTTTTTAAAATACATTTCTCTCTTATTTTCAACTACACATTTTTCAATAAAATAATATTACACACAAACTCAAAAATTTTCCCTATTTTGTAATCACACATTTTTCATCAAAATACTATTCTAAAATGCATTTTCATAAAAAAAAAAATGGAACTCAAATGTGCTCTTAGACTTAAAATATATGCGGGATCCACGTGTAACTGTTTGATTTAAGTATTTGTATTCATGATTGTTTGGAGTCTTTGGACTTTCATTCCACTGCCATTACATGTTTTTTTTTTTTTGAAATGCACATCCATAAAACTAGCGTAAAGCAGATACAATGAGGGAAAACCTCAAACACAAGGCTCTCCTAAGAGAGTTTAAGTGCTACCAGAGCTAGAACAACAACGACAACAAATACCGACAAACAACAACAAGAACAAAAACAAAAAGAATAATAACAATTACACCACCAAAACAATGCCACCCAAACAACAAACACAAAAACCCAAGCTATGGAAATGGCCCACTGCCATTACATGTTTATTCAGTTAATTTATACACTGCAAATGCACGTTAACCATTCACTTAGTTACATATTAATCATTCAATAATTATATAAATTGCAATTACATGTTATTATATGACTTTAGTTCCACGTATACATATTTTTTCCACTGCATGTTAGATGTTCCATTATAAGTTATTATTATTATTAGGGAAAATTGCAGCCGTGGTCCCAAACCTTTCATTTTGTTGCAGATTACACCCAAACCTTTTATTTTTGCGGCCGAAGTCCCAAACCTTTATATGTAGTTGCAGCGTCGATCCCATGCCTTTAATTCCGTCATGAAACCGTCAGTCAACGTTTCAACAGTAATTTTGACTCGAAAAAATTGCAGCGCTGGTCCCAAACCTTTCATTTTGTTGCAGATTACACCTAAACTTTTAATTTTTGCGACAAAAGTCCCAAACCTTTATATAAAGTTACAGCGTTGGTCCATTTCACACATTTCATCCATAAAATCATCAGTCAACTTTGAAACAGTAATTTTAATTCAAATGACATCTTAATTGATAGGTAAAATTGTCAAAACAAGTTATCCAAAAAAATGTTTGTTTTCTTCAAATCCTTCAATGTTTTCATAGCCATCACATTCTCATCATCGATAACCATCTGATCAGATAACAATTTGATATGATTTGTTATAATAATTGAATCGATAAATTATTTTTACGGCATGTTATTTGTCACTAAAATAAATAAATGAGAAAATAAAAATAAACAAATTGCATTTGGTACTATAATTTGTATGTATTATTAAATAATTTTTAAATTGATTAAAATTAAAAAATAATATTAAAATAAGAAAATATTTTTTTAATAATATCTATGCTTAGGCTTTGTCTAAACCTGCCGGTTTGGGATTAGCGTTGCAATTTTTTCATTTTTATGGCATGTTATTTGTCATTAAAATAAATACATGAGAAAATAAAAAAGTTTAGTACTAAATAAAAATTTTTAATATTATTTTTTTATTTTTAATTAAAAAATGTATTTTTTATTTTAATATTATTTTTAATTTTTAATTAATCTAAAAATTATTTAATAATACATACAAATTATAGTACCAAATGTAGTTTATTTATTTTTATTTTCTCATTTATTTATTTTAGTGACAAATAACATGTTATAAAAATAATTTATCGATTCGATTATTATGACAAATCGGATCGATGTTATTTGATCAGATAATTATCGATGATGAGAATATAATATCTGTGAAAAGATTGAAGGATTTGAAGAAAACAAACATTTTTTTTTGGATAACTTGTTTTGACAATTTTACATTTCAATTAAAATGTCATTTCAGTTAAAATTACTGTTTGAACGTTGACTGACGATTTGATGGATTGAATGCGTGAAATGGACCAACGCTGTAATTATATATAAAGGTTTGGGATTTCGACAGCAAAAATTAAAAGTTTGGATGTAATCTGCAACAAAATGAAAGGTATGGGACCAGCGTTGCAATTTTTTCGAGTCAAAATTACTGTTAAAATGTTGACTGACGGTTTTATGGACGGAATTAAAGGTTTGGGACCGACGCTGCAACTACATATAAATGTTTGGGACTTCGACAGCAAAAATAAAAGGTTTGGGTGTAATCTGCAACAAAATGAAAGGTTTGGGACCACGGTCGCAATTTTCCCTTATTATTATTATTATTATTATTATTATTATTATTATTATTATTATTATTATTATTATTTGCTTATTAATTTTGTATTCTTATATCAGTCTATTACAAAATATTGTTGTTGTTGAACAATATTAAGAGCAACATAATTTAAGATCATAATATAAATTATATTTTTACTCCTTAAGGGTAAATTTTTACATAATTTATTATTCTAAATAAAAATTTGTTATTGTTCCTGAAAAGCATGAAATTACAATTTCAATATTCCTGAAAAATATTAATATATTGCTCCAGAAGAAGCAGAAATAATCCATATTAGTATTCCTGAAAAAGTTCGTATTGTAGTCTTGAAAAAGCACAAATTTATACATACTAATATTTTAAAAGAATATTATAATTAATTTAAATGTATCAATATTCCTGAAAAATATTGTTCTATTACTTTTGAGTAATTATAATCAACTATATAGCAATATTTCAGAAGAATATTGTTTTGATAATATAGAAAAGTCAATACCGTGTTATGTAGGAGAATAAAATTTTACTATTGATAGTAATTTATTCCCTACTAAATTAAAGAGACACGTACTAAATTTCTAAAATGTGTGGTACAATTGAAACAAACATTATATTGAACTAAAAGTTTAATTGTTGAATGTATTATTGTTTGACATGACCAGTTGGACCATCATTAGATCAATAATGATACGAAATTAAAAATTTGAATGGATATTCAATGAAGAACCTGGAGATTCTTTAATTCAATGAATTAATATATATTATTTGTCCTCTTTATCGAAAATTGATCATCACTAACTAAAATAGGAATTTAATTCCCTATATTTCTGAAAGTTAATCAGGGTAATAAATAGGGTCACATCATCCTCCACGTTAACCATCTAGATATTATTTGTATCTAATAGATTTGATATATATACAAGATGGTTGTATAGTGTTCGCAACACGAAGTTTGTGAAATTATTGTTCAAATTTTAATTGTGTGCATAATTTTCAGATTATACAATCAAGATAGTGTCTTGTTAATACTAGCTATCTCAACATTTTAATAAGTGTTAGTTGAGATGCTAATAAATGATTTAACATTATTGCTTATTAAACGTCTCTAATTAACTTAATTGAGAATAAAGTGCTTCATATATCTATTTTAGAGAAAGCTATTACACATCCTGCCAATGTCATAGTTCTCCTTACTATAATTGGCTTATGATCAAATTTTAATTTTTCCATCTAATGATTTTGATAGTGTAATGCATGCAAAATTAATCTACTATAATGCACTAAGATGGAAAAGTAGGAATACTGAGAATAGATGAATAGTTTGGACCCTTATACAATATTTCTTGCCCTAACGGGTGATATTTTATAAAAGCGGTTTGCTAGTTGTCAATTTGATTGGATAATTCTATCAGCATTAGGAGGGGGAATTATGAAGATTAAAATAATGTACAAATGGATCATTTTCTAAATCCTAGCAAAAGATATTCAAACCAGAAGTTCGAAAGATAATTTATTTAGATTCATTTACTGACCAAAGAGATCAACAATATCTTACACACCCGTTTTAAATGCTCCAACTCGAATTAATGTCCTAGAGGATAATTAGTTAATATTATATTTGATAAATTTATGACACGTTTGAAGTGTGATGATATTCGATTCTAATATAAAAACTTCCAAACCAAAATGGAGCAAGTAGCAAATATGGTTCAATTAAGGAGGCATATATTCTTGATGAGTATTTAGATATAACAAGTTTTAAAACCCTAGAAGAAGTAAAAGTACTTGAAATAATGAAAATTGAGATATCTCAATAAGTTGTTTCATTATGGAGAATGAAATAGAATTGAAAAGAAAATGTTGCCACAACACATTTGCACATAATGTATATCATCATATTATGAATAGCAAAAATATCGAAATAAAATTATTGAAGTATATCGATCGAAGAAATGATTGGCCAAAATAAATTAATGCAATTCTAGCAAATTGAATTTACTATATAAATCTGAAAATTCTGAATCTGCAATCCGAACACCTAAAGTGTATACTATTTGAAATGAAAATAGAAAAAGTCGTAATATGAAAATACGACTCTTTACATTATGAATTTTAAGAATGGCATAGAAGAACTTAAGATCTAACTGTGTCACGAACATTAAGAATTTCCTATGCAACTTATTAACATAGCATATGAAGTTGAATACATTATCAACTCATTTGCTCCTGTGCCGTCTATCACCCTCAGACTTCTTCAAGTCACTGAGAAAATTAAACCTATGAGAATGCAACTCCAAGAACTGAAAAAGAATATAAAGGAATTTGTTGGCACAATGATACAACACCCAATGGGCTAAATGAATCAGCCCAGCTGGAATAAAAGCCCAGCCCAAAAATCTGTTGGTTTTTTAAAATAGTGCAAGAAGAAACGTGTTTTGAGAAATAATGAAAGTTGTGTTTTAACTTACCTTTAAATGGATGGCCCGGATGTCACCATGTGTAACCTCGATCACCATTGGATTGGGGACCTTAAGGAGACTCCTGTAAAGGCCATTTCTAGGGTTTGCACAGGATCACTCTTGCAAGACTTTCTCTCGTGCTCTCTCTCTGCGCCGTTTTATCTGGTTCTCTCTTCTACTACCGGATTTGATTTCTATTTTCTTCACTCATTGGTGTAAATCTTGGATGATTTTCGAAAGTTGAGTGGAATTTGTAGCGCCCCGAGTTCTGTTAACCCGGATTGCCACGTCATCGTCTTTTGCCCTAAATCAACTAAATAGATTCGCGAAATAACTAAATTTTAAACATCACATTTAAAATTGTAAAACCCTAACGGCAATGAAATTCATTTGGTTAACTTAAGAAAATCGTTTAAACTTCAAAACGCGAGTTTGAAATAACGGAAATAACAAAATAAGTTCATAATGCATAAATTTCAAAAGTAAATAATTACGACAATCAAATTTCGTGCCATCATTACCCATCAATCACGATCACCTTCTAAATATGCAAATATTGTTAAAATAATGGGCTGAGTATTTCGAAAAAATACTCAGTAGACTCATCGCCGATAATTAATTTACAGAATAATTGAATACACACTTATGCAATATACAACGTGATATCATCATCATTATCTTTGGTTCATTTTCTTGAAAATCATGGGCTCTTTAAAATCATAGGCTGTGTGTAGTCTTTCTCGTGCATTTAAAGAAAATAAGTTATGCATAACATTCTCATCTTATCTCATAAAAGATTCTCTTCTTTCTCATGCAATAAAGCATATAAGTTATGACAAACATAACAACATCATATATTTTAGGGAAAATTGCAGCCGTGGTCCCAAACCTTTCATTTTGTTGCAGATTACACCCAAACCTTTTATTTTTGCGGCCGAAGTCCCAAACCTTTATATGTAGTTGCAGCGTCGATCCCATGCCTTTAATTCCGTCATGAAACCGTCAGTCAACGTTTCAACAGTAATTTTGACTCGAAAAAATTGCAGCGCTGGTCCCAAACCTTTCATTTTGTTGCAGATTACACCTAAACTTTTAATTTTTGCGACAAAAGTCCCAAACCTTTATATAAAGTTACAGCGTTGGTCCATTTCACACATTTCATCCATAAAATCATCAGTCAACTTTGAAACAGTAATTTTAATTCAAATGACATCTTAATTGATAGGTAAAATTGTCAAAACAAGTTATCCAAAAAAATGTTTGTTTTCTTCAAATCCTTCAATGTTTTCATAGCCATCACATTCTCATCATCGATAACCATCTGATCAGATAACAATTTGATATGATTTGTTATAATAATTGAATCGATAAATTATTTTTACGGCATGTTATTTGTCACTAAAATAAATAAATGAGAAAATAAAAATAAACAAATTGCATTTGGTACTATAATTTGTATGTATTATTAAATAATTTTTAAATTGATTAAAATTAAAAAATAATATTAAAATAAGAAAATATTTTTTTAATAATATCTATGCTTAGGCTTTGTCTAAACCTGCCGGTTTGGGATTAGCGTTGCAATTTTTTCATTTTTATGGCATGTTATTTGTCATTAAAATAAATACATGAGAAAATAAAAAAGTTTAGTACTAAATAAAAATTTTTAATATTATTTTTTTATTTTTAATTAAAAAATGTATTTTTTATTTTAATATTATTTTTAATTTTTAATTAATCTAAAAATTATTTAATAATACATACAAATTATAGTACCAAATGTAGTTTATTTATTTTTATTTTCTCATTTATTTATTTTAGTGACAAATAACATGTTATAAAAATAATTTATCGATTCGATTATTATGACAAATCGGATCGATGTTATTTGATCAGATAATTATCGATGATGAGAATATAATATCTGTGAAAAGATTGAAGGATTTGAAGAAAACAAACATTTTTTTTGGATAACTTGTTTTGACAATTTTACATTTCAATTAAAATGTCATTTCAGTTAAAATTACTGTTTGAACGTTGACTGACGATTTGATGGATTGAATGCGTGAAATGGACCAACGCTGTAATTATATATAAAGGTTTGGGATTTCGACAGCAAAAATTAAAAGTTTGGATGTAATCTGCAACAAAATGAAAGGTATGGGACCAGCGTTGCAATTTTTTCGAGTCAAAATTACTGTTAAAATGTTGACTGACGGTTTTATGGACGGAATTAAAGGTTTGGGACCGACGCTGCAACTACATATAAATGTTTGGGACTTCGACAGCAAAAATAAAAGGTTTGGGTGTAATCTGCAACAAAATGAAAGGTTTGGGACCACGGTCGCAATTTTCCCATAACTTTCCAAAATCCAATTAAAACAAAATGAATAAAAACTAAATCATTGGGACTAAATTAAAACTCTTTTAAAAATCAGGGGCTTAGGGCAAAATTTCTAAAATCAATCAAAACAAAAATCCATCTCTCTCTCTCTCATTCTTCGAACCACTCTCATTCTTCGAACCAGCGAGAGAGAGGGAGTGTTTTCGACGTTCTGCCCCTTCCTCCGTCCCAACTGCCAGTGAACGGGGTCACCGCCACCGTCGCGTGGTGGCGCTGGTGTGAGGGTGGGTGGCTGCGGAGGAGTACGGACGCACAAATCGAGGGATTCGGGTTCGATTTCTTTGAGCTCCTTGGTGGCAATCGAACTGAAAATGGGTGAGGGATAAGGTAAGTCTTTGGGTCTTCTTACTCTTTGGTATTTGTGGTGGTTTGAGGTGGTTTTTTTTTTTTTTTTTGGGTGAGGCTGGCTGTTGGTTTTTAGGTGGCAGCTTCGGTTTCTGGCAGCTGCAGTTTCGGTGTGGTGGTTCGCTGGCGGGATGAAAATGGTGGTTGTTTGTTTTTCTTGGTTTGGTGATTGTTTGTAGCTTTTGGTCTCGGTTTGGAGGTGGTGAGGTATTGGTGATGGGGTGGTGTTGTTGGTCTCGGTTTTGAGCTGTTGATGTGGTTTGAGAAGTGGTTTGGTGAGTTGGAGGTGGTGGTTTGAGGTGGTCAGCTTGGTGGTTGGAGGTCTCGGTTTTGGAGTGAAAACATCATGGTGATGATGGTGGTGATTCGAAAATGGGTGGTTGGAGCTTGTGTGTTTGGTTGCAGTTGGTGTGGTGTATGAGGTCTCGGTTGTGTGGATTTCCAGCATTGCTGATTTGAGCTGGGTTAGTGTCGACAGTGGTTTTCAGCTGGGATGCAGTTGGTTGGCTGGGGGAAAACTGGGTGGTGAGTTTGCAGGTTTGGGAATGTATTAATTAGATCCATTTAAGTATTCCTGTGCCACATCTTGAGCTCTTATCTTCTACACTCCTTATAAATCCTTCAGCATGCTCCAACATTATCAACTTTCGTACTGAGATTTCCCTTCCTTTCTCAATTACTCCAAAATAAAGAAAACATGGTTTCAAGTACATTGATAAATCATTATAAATCTGTTCTAGCACACTCATGTACTCATTTGTATCTTTAGAGATGTATGAAATTATATTTTCAACAACTTCCATACATAAAGATCTTTTCTTCTCCAAATTCTTAAGTACTAAAGCTATCATAACAATTGTAATTGGTAATCCACCACAATTTCTTGCAATTTTCTTTCCGACATCTACCATCTCTAGAGGGCAGCGTTCTTTGTTGAACACCTTCCACTTCAATAAATCCCAACTTTCATCATCCACAAGGAAACAGAGAGGATAGTTGCTATTATATGAAGCCATCTTGGCTACATCCATGTTTTGGCGGGTAAACAATATCTTGCTTCCATTGCGGTCATCACGAAGGCTTCTTCTTATATCATCCCACTCATTTACATTCCGCACATCGTCCATGACGCTGATGTATCTCTTCCACTTTAAAAAACTGTAGAGTATAGCGGCCAACATTTCATATTCCATATTCAGAAATTGTTCTCTTTTATAAGTGCCCATTGACATCAAAATTTCGATTAACATATTTCTCCTCAGGTAATTTCGAGAGACCACACACCAGATCCTCTTTTCAAAATGATAACTAATAGTCGGATTGTTATATAACCTATTTGCTAATGTTGTCTTGCCAAGTCCACACATACCACATGTTATTTCCATTACTGGCATGCCTAGACTTGGCAAGACAACATTAGCAAATACGTTATATAACAATCTAACTATTAGTTATCATTTTGAAAAGAGGATATGGTGTGTTCTCTCTCGAAATTACCTGAGAAGAAATATGTTAATTGACATTTTGATGTCATGGGCACCTATAACAGAGAACAATTTCTGAATATGGAATATGAAATGTTGGCCGCTATGCTCTACAGTTTTTTAAAGTGGAAGAGATACATCATCGTCATGGACGATGTGCGGAATGCAAATGCGTGGGATGATATAAAAAGAAACCTTCCCGATGACCGCAATGGAAGCAAGATATTATTTACCGCCGAAACATGGATGTGGCCATGATGGCTTCATAGAATAGCAACTATCCTCTCCGTTTCCTGGTGGAGGATGAAAGTTGGAATTTATTAAGTGGAAGGTGTTCAACAAAGAACGCCGCCCTCCAGAGATGGTAGATGTCGGAAAGAAAATTGCAAGAAATTGTGGTGGATTACCAATTACAATTGTTATGATAGTTTCAGTGCTTAAGAATTTGGAGAAGAAAAGATCTTTATGAATGGAAGTTGCTGAAAATATAATCTCATACATCTCTAAAGATACAAATGAGTACATGAGTGTGCTAGAACAGATTTATCAATGGACTTGAAACCATGTTTTCTTTACTTTGGAGTATTTGAGAAAGGAAGGGAAATCCTAGTACCGAAGTTGATAATGTTATGGCATGCTGAAGGATTTATAAGGAAAGTAGAAGATAAAAGCTCAGAGGATGTGACATAGGATTACTTAATGGATCTAATTAATAAAAGCATGTTGCTAAAAGAAAATCTGATGGCCGAATCAAATCTTGTACTATCCATGGTGCAATGCACAACATGTGCTCGAGAATAGCCGAAAAAGATTACTTCGTGAAAGCAATCACACAGTAAGCTCTCTCTCACCCCCTATTTTTCTCTAGCTTTTTGTTAATGTTTCTATTTTGCATGCTAATGCTGCTGGCAAACGTGGTGATCATGTCAAACATCGCTGCTGTTATTGATATGGTGCACTGTAGTTCTTCAGTTCAGTCAATTATCAATATATCAGCACCACCGCCTAAGCATTCGCTATCACTGTGGTGGTCCTCGCTGATATTGCTGACCACCCCGACCCTGCTCATATTCAGGAGGCCCACCATAATATGGCTGCGGAGGCATTCTTCCACGGCCACCATGCCCTCCAAGCTGGGGTCCCCATCCTCTTCCTCCACCTTGATATCCACCTTGTTGTGGTAGCTGTTGTGGGGGTGGGCGTTGGGTGCCTTCTCGTCCTCCTCCAGTTTCCTGAGACTCCGAGCTTTCACCTCCACCAGGAAGTTCAGTTTGCCTCTTCCTCACCATGTTAGTTACTACATTATGAGATCAACAAAAACTATTAAGTATTAATGTTTTGACAACATGCGGTACCAGATAAATAACAGGCAGGTATCACAACTACATAAAAAATATCAATTCAAAGGCAACAACCATAATGTGCCTTCACCAGAAAGAAAAATTATGCACGTAAAATCACTCGAAAATACATGTCACATGGTCCAAACTAAGCCCCTGTTTGACACCCATTTTAGTTGAAAAATGATTTTTGGAATAGTGATTGATGGAAGATTGTGTGGTTAAAAAGTAAGGAGAATTTTTAGATTTATGTGTAATATTATTTTATTGATAAAATGTGTGGTTGAAATGAAGAAAGAGAAAAAAATGAGAAATAGAATGAGAAAAAAATGGGTTTCAAACAGGGGCTAAATGTCAATCCAACAAAATTAAGTTTCTTGATTCTTTTTACAATATATTTAGTGACTGCTTTATGATCATTGGGAAATTGTAATCTAACCTTTTTTTGGCCTTAATCTTTGTTGCTTCTACTATTCAGAGAACTACTTATTTCTTTCCGTAGAGTGACTGGACAGAAACCACAGCGAATTATTTTCTACAGGTATTGTCAAATAACATTTCTGTTATTCTGTCTTGTAAAGTACCCCTTCTACTGTCTCCTCCTCTCTTTTCTTCCTCTCACTATGTCTTCTCTATTTCCAGGGATGGTGTCAGGGAAGGACAATTTTTTCAAGTGTTGCTTTATGAACTTGATGCGATCCGTAAGGTAAATTGCCTTGCAGATTTCTTGTATCGTCATTTAGGTGCCTAAGAGAATCAATTTATGATTTTAAGGGTTATATGTTTGAAAGCTAATTCTGATATTTTTATCTACTACTTTTGTTGTACCCGATTCAGGCATTTGCATCTTTGGAACCAAACTATCAGCCCCCTGTTACCTTTGTTGTGGTTCAGAAACGTCACCATACTAGGTTGTTTGCCCATAACCATAAAGATAGGCATGCTGTTGACCGAAGTGGAAATATACTCCCTGGTACACATTTTAACCTGATTCCTGTTTGTTTTCATTTTTCATATTTGATTGACTATTAAAATGCCATTACCTTTTCGTATTTCTATGAATTTTTACAGGTATTATTGTAGATTCAAAAATCTGCCACCCTACTGAGTTTGACTTCTACCACTGCAGCCATGCTGGGATACAGGTAACTCCGTAACTTTACTAAATTTGTATTTCACATTATGCTTAATGAACTGCTGCTTATTAGGATCCAATCTGACTACAGGGTACTAGCCGGCCAGCTCATTATCATGTTTTGTGGGACGAAAACAAATTCACCGCTGATGCTCTTCAGACTCTTACAAATAACCTTTGCTACACGTAAGTGCTTATCTCCTCCATTCTTATGAACTCTTTGTATATTGGACTTGACAGTATGATACAAGTATGATACACAAATTTCTAACTTCTTATTTTCAATATGCCCTACCAAATATGCATTAAGGGATGATTGCTAATTGGTTTCGTATTTAACTTTTGTAGATATGCAAGGTGCACACGCTCCGTTTCCATTGGTAGGTTTCTTTTAATTGGCTTTCCATGCATTTTTTTTTCCAGCTTACACTGCATATTACTGTTGATCATATTATTCTTATACTTTTTGACAGTGCCTCCTGCGTATTATGCCCATTTGGCTGCTTTTCGTGCTCGCTTCTACTTGGAGCCGGAAACATCTGACAGTGGGTCGATGACAATTGGAGCTGCTGGTCGAAGTGTGGGTCCAGGTCCTAGGAGTACAAGAATTCTTGGAGCCAATGTTGCCGTTAGACCACTGCCTCAGCTCAGGGATAATGTGAAGAGGGTTATGTTCTATTGTTAAATGTGTTGCCAAGACTGTTGGATGATGCTATTAAGTTCGTCGAATTGGATTATTTAACCAACTGAAACTCTGAAACAAGATTTATATCTTTTGTCAAATTTGGTGGTTGTGCTGCAATGTCTTTGTAAGACTTTTGTTGTTTTAAGTTAATATTAGACGTTTTCCTCGTTGATTTTTAGTATAACTGAGCTTGTGAACATCGTTCTCTACTAAAACCTTCGAGGTGAATTTTGTCGTGTTTTGGGCCTTATGGTCTTCTGATGATCCAAAGACATGAGTGAAAAACACGCGACTATTAGCTGTGGTTGAGTTCCAACTGTTTTAAGTTTGAGGCGAGTAGCGGGACAAGGGCCCTTGTACCATTTACTAACCCGTTAATTTTTAAAATTTTTTTTTTGATAATTCATTTTATTGTCTACATTCATTAGACCGAGACAATAATATATTTTTTAAATTTTTACTTATTTTTAAAAGTTAAATTATTCAAATTATTTTGTAAACTAAGACTTTTATTGTTTGTCATAATTTTTGTTGTCATTTTCTATTAGAGTTAATGAAATTTTGTGAAATTTTTCATTTAAAGTATTGAATTCTAAAAAAAAAAAAAAAAAAAAAAAATTAAATGGAGTGGCGAGCAGGGCACCTGTTACCCGTCCCCCACCTCGGGGCAAAGTTATCGCCCCTAATACCCGATTAAGAGGGGTAATTCTCGTCTAGTTTGGGGCAAGGCCCCTAGGGTATCGAGTTTGTTGGATTTTTTTATCATTCCTATAAAAGAAGATACCTTAATTTTCTTCTTTACTATTGTAAATAAAATGAACAAAATTTTGACATATATAATTATCGAACAAAAAAAAACTGAAGTCTTGCTCATTTATGCTATCTGCTATGTTTATTGCTATTATGCACCGAATAATGTTACTTGATAACTTTTGGCGTACGATTGTATAAAAAAAAAAGAAACTTATAACTTTTCAAGATTGGATCGTCCAATCTGAAGCAACTTCTTGAATATATTATTAGATACTTTGTCCAACGTTGAGATTTTGGGCGCTTCCAATTTTCCATGGAACAAATGTTTTCTAAATGATAATATTCAAAGTATTAATATTATAGGAGCCTTCACCTATTTGAAGTATTAGACCTATTCCACTTCTAGTTAGAGTCAACCTTCTACATACCAATTAATTGCTTGCGGATTTTATGAAACTTAATTAATACGCTTGTGAATTTTATGATACATGTAGTTAAAATTAAAAGTTGATTAATGAAAAAGTTGTCAAACAAGCCATCAATAATTTAGTTATAACTTCAATCCAACACTACCTATCTCACATTAGAGTTAATGTTTATCCATCATGTTAGGCAAATTATTGTCAAACGACTTCTCGAACGATGATGTAAGTTCATTGTTTATTCAGTCGGTATCGACTAAATAACTAAAGTAGTATATCAACACCACAATTGTTTAAACCAATCCTATAACCTATTTGGACAATTTGAAGTAACTTAATTTAATTAATGCTATTCATGGTCCGACCCATAACTCTTGGATGACATTTTGATTGACAGCCCATTAATATAGTACCTATTGGGCCTTATTACCTTTTTAACATAAAGTCTTCACTTTTCCCTAAAATATGTTGTCCGTTACTCTTGCTCATGTGTGTGTGAAATTGGCTTTTTTTTTTTTTTTAGCTTCCTTTGGTTGAGAGAAAACGGTAGCTTCCGTTCTTGGCTTCGTGCTTTCGGTTAAGTGTCTTGTTTCATCTCTTTTCTTAGCATTTGTGATTGATCTTGAGGCTACAATAAAAAATTTCACACTTATCCCTTTGTGGGAAATCCGAGAGAGCAACCGGGTTGGGGTGTTATGGTTTATGGTTTGGATTGATAATTGTGGTGTTTGATTCGACAATATTGAGCCTGAATCCTTGGTGATCGAAGATTATCACCACAAATGGCTCCTTCAACCTCCAATCTGAAGCAACTTCTTAAATATCAATCCAAGCGCCAAAAGCTCAAGATGTTTGATGGCCAGTAGGGGCGGACGCAGAAGTTAAAAGTTAGGAGGTCACAATTGAACTTACAAAGAAATTGAGAGAAATTTTATAATTGAAAATTTACATCCAAAAAAATCGTACCCCATGTAATTTTGTATCTGAAAATTTATATGGGATATGACTTTTTCAGATGTAAAATTTCGAAATCGAAATTTTTTATATCATATTCCATATAAAATTTCCTAATTAAATGATGAAAATTATATTGAGAAATTTGTATTGCAAAAATAATAAATGTTAATGAAATAATTGAATTTTTTTAAAGAAAATGCTAATTAAACGACCTTCTTTAAAACTCACGTTTAACGCATTTTTAACTATTTTCTATATTTGTTTGGATTATTTGATATGCCTATAATGTAGTTCTCGAAATAAGTTTAAGATGATATAAACAATTTGTAGATTCGATTAGCGTACGATCGTCGAAAATTTTTTAAAGTTAGCATATTATTGAAGTTTTCGAAATACTAATTTTGAACGGCTTACTTTGACAAGTTACGGAATTTGCTACGATTGATAGTTTCGTATGCCATTAACGACGTAGAAAACTAGACCATGAAACTTCGAAATGGTATCAAGAATGCAATATTTCGCTCTTGTTTGATGGAGAATTAAGATTTTGTTAAAAGACGACAGAAGAAGAGAAAAATTAAAATTTATTTTGATTTTGCCTTTTATTTGATGGAGATTAAAATCAAATTTTTAGTAAATTTTGATAAAAGTTAAATAGTTATGGATTCCATAAAATATGTTATTAAAATTAATTGTTAATTTTGATTTAGATTAAAATTTATATTTCAATCGATACTATATATATATATATATATATATATATATATATATATATATATATATATAAACTCAAAAGTTGGGGCGGCACGTGCCCCCATGACCCCCTCGGTCCACCCCTGATGGCCGGGGAAAACTCGTTCTAATTGTCACTCAGTCTATAATAAAATTGTGTTCTGAAGATGATAAAATAATAATTTTATTGAACAGTCTTGAAGATTCAACGAAGCTTTGTTGGATTTATAGCCGTCGTAGTGAAGAAGACATAAAATTTTCCACATTGTTCTGGACTTTTATAGCAAAGCTTAAAGTCTATCTTGTTTTGGACTTTTATAGCAAAGCTTAAAACATTCTTCAAAGTCCCAAATTTTAATATCGCAAATCCCAATGAGCTTGTTGCGGCCTTTATTGACCTTCTCCTTGAAATTTTAGAAGAAATACTACATCTTCAGCCACACTTCGTTCATGGCACAGTCAAGGAATCCATTCTAGCTATAAAGAAGGAGTTGAAATTTCTTATCGTCTTTCTTGGGGATACGCCACCTCAGCTCACTGAGCTTGAGACAACCAATAATGTATTGACAGATATTGAAGCTGTGCCAATGAAGTGGGAAGTTTCTTATATTTGTTCTTTCTCAGCAAAGATGGTATTTCTAGAGCTACAATGAATTACTCTTTTTCTGATTTGTTGAGAAATGTGGAGCTTGTGAAAGAAAGCATCGAGAAGCACCGTGTCACAGTTGCGGATATATGGCCAAGCGGTATGAATCCAAAGACTGCAGTGGGTTCACTCTCTTTTGTTGATTCTATCCTTGATTATAGCGAGGATCTGGTGCATCGCAATGATGACATGATTGTTGATGTGAAGGATCAAATCAGAACAATCCATCAGAACTTGATGAATTTGAAGAATGGCAAAGAAGACTTAAGATCTAACTGCGTCAGGAACATGATGAATTTTCTATGCAACTTATTAACATAGCATATGAAGTTGAATACATTATCAACTCATTTGCTCCTGTGTCGTCTATCACCCTCAGACTTCTTCAAGTCACTGAGAAAATTAAACCTATGAGAATGCAACTCCAAGAACTGAAAAAGAATTGAAAGGAATTTGTTGGCACAATGATGCAACACCCAATGGGCTAAATGAGTCAGTCCAGCTGGAATAAAAGCCCAGCCCAAAAATCTATTGGTTTTTTAAAATGGTGCAAGAAGAAACGTGTTTTGAGAAATAATGAAAGTTGTGTTTTAACTTACCTTTAAATGGATGGCCCGGATGTCACCATGTGTAACCTCGATCACCATTGGATTGGGGACCTTAAGGAGACTCCCGTAAAGGCCATTTCTAGGGTTTGCACAGGATCACTCTTGCAAGACTTTCTCTCGTGCTCTCTCTCTGCGCCGTTTTATCTGGTTCTCTCTTCTACTACCGGATTTGATTTCTATTTTCTTCACTCATTGGTGTAAATCTTGTATGATTTTCGAAAGTTGAGTGGTATTTGTAGCGCCCCGAGTTCTGTTAACCCGGATTGCCACGTCATCGTCTTTTGCCCTAAATCAACTAAATAGATTTGCGGAAATAACTAAATTTTAAACATCACATTTAAAATTGTAAAACCCAAACGGCAATAAAATTCATTTGGTTAACTTAAGAAAATCGTTTAAACTTCAAAACGCGAGTTTGAAATAACGAAAAAAACAAAATAAGTTCATAATGAATAAATTTCAAAAGTAAATAATTGCGACAATCAAATTTCGTGCCATCACTGCCCATCAATCACGATCGCCTTCGAAATCTGCAAATATTGTTAAAATAATGGGGTGAATATTTCGAAAAAATACTCAGTAGACTCATCGCCGATAATTAATTTACAGAATAATTGAATACACACTTATGCAATATGCAACGTGATATCATCATCATCTTTGGTTCATTTTCTTGAAAATCGTAGGCTCTTTAAAATCATAGGCTGTGGGTAGTCTTTCTCGTGTATTTAAAACACATAAGTTATGCATAACATTCTCATCTTATCTCATAAGAGATTCTCTTCTTTCTCATACAATAAAGCATATAAGTTATGACAAAACGTAACAATATCATATATTTTATATGATATATTCTCTTCTCATGCATTTAAGCACATAATTCACGTAAATTCACATAAGACATGCAATTATAATTTAAACTAATTAATGGTGGCGAGTCTACCTCAATCTATCTCGAATCACGTAAAAAGTGGAGCGGGAAAATAACTTCAACCTCTTAATCGTTCGCACGTTTCATCTAGCCAAAAATAGAAATTAGGTTTGGATTAGTATTTCGAAATTTTAAAGTCTTAAAGCGATAAAATAAAGTTTAGGGACCTCATTGGATATTTATTAAAATTGAATTTGACAAATTTAAGGGTTGAAAATACTATTTTCAAAGTATGGGGCTAAATGTGAGTAATAGGGACTCTAGGGACTTAATCGAAAACTATTGAAACTGAAATTAAAAGTTTAAGGGTTGAAATTTAACTTTTAGAAGTTAAGGACTAAACTGTAAATTTATTAAAGTTGAAAATAAGAGTTTAGTGCTGAAATAGTAACTTTTGCAAGTTAAAGACTAAACTGTAAATATATTAAAACTGAATATAAAAGTTTAGGGCTGAAATAGTAACTTTTACAAGTTAGGGACTAACCTGTAAATATATTAAAACTGAAAATAAAACTAAAAGGCTGAAATTGAACATTTTATAAATTAGGGCCTAAATTAAACATTTTATAAATTAGGGACTAAATTAAACATATACTAAAACTGAAAACAAAATTTAAAGAACTGAAATTAAAATATTTAAAACTTAAGGACTTAATTAACAACTTTAAAAATGTGGGGCTAGGGCTATAATTTTCCAAAATCCAAATAAAACAAAATGAATAAAAACTAAATCATTGGGACTAAATTAAAACTCTTTTAAAAATCAGGGGCTTAGGGCAAAATTTCTAAAATCAAACAAAACAAAAATCCATTTCTCTCTCTCTCTCTCTCTCTCTCTCTCTCTCATTCTTCGAACCACTCTCATTCTTCGAACCAGAGAGAGAGAGGGAGTGTTTTCGACGTTATGCCCATTCCTCCGTCCCAACCGCCAGTGAACGAGGTCAGCGCCACCGTCGCGTGGTGGCGCTGGTGTGAGGGTGGGTGGCTGGGGAGGAGTACGGACGCACAAATCGAGGGATTCGGGTTCGATTTCTTTGAGCTCGAGGGATAAGGTAAGTCTTTGGGTCTTCTTACTCTTTGGTATTTGTGGTGGTTTGAGGTGGGTTTTTTTTTTTTTTGGGTGAGGCTGGCTGTTGGTTTTTAGGTGGCAGCTTCGGTTTCTGGCAGCTGCAGTTTCGGTGTGGTGGTTCGCTGGCGGGATGAAAATGGTGGTTGTTTGTTTTTCTTGGTTTGGTGATTGTTTGTAGCTTTTGGTCTCGGTTTGGAGGTGGTGAGGTGTTGGTGATGGGGTGGTGTTGTTGGTCTCGGTTTTGAGCTGTTGATGTGGTTTGAGAAGTGGTTTGGTGAGTTGGAGGTGGTGGTTTGAGGTGGTCAGCTTGATGGTTGGAGGTCTCGGTTTTGGAGTGAAAACATCATGGTGATGATGGTGGTGATTCGAAAATGGGTGGTTGGAGCTTGTGTGTTTGGTTGCAGTTGGTGTGGTGTATGAGGTCTCGGTTGTGTGGATTTTCAGCATTGCCGATTTGAGCTGGGTTAGTGTCGACAGTGGTTTTCAGCTGGGATGCAGTTGGTTGGCTGGGGGAAAAATGGGTGGTGAGTTTGCAGGTTTGGGAATGTATTAATTAGATCCATTAAGTATTCTTGTGCCACATCCTCTAAGCTCTTATCTTCTACACTCCTTATAAATCCTTTAGCATGCCATAACATTATCAACTTCCGTACTGAGATTTCCCTTCTTTTCTCAAATACTCCAAAATAAAGAAAACATGGTTTCAAGTACATTGATAAATCATTATAAATCTGTTCTAGCACACTCATGTACTCATTTGTATCTTTAGAGATGTATGAAATTATATTTTCAGCAACTTCCATACATAAAGATCTTTTCTTCGCCAAATTCTTAAGTACTAAAGCTATCATAACAATTGTAATTGGTAATCCACCACAATTTCTTGCAATTTTCTTTCCGACATCTACCCTCTCTAGAGGGCAGCGTTCTTTGTTGAACACCTTCCACTTAATAAATCCCAACTTTCATCCTCCACCAGGAAACGGAGATGATAGTTGCTATTATATGAAGCCATCATGGCCACATCCATGTTTCGGCGGTAAACAATATCTTGCTTCCATTGCGGTCATCGGGAAGGCTTCTTTTTATATCATCCCATGCATTTACATTCCGCATATCGTCTATGACGATGATGTATCTCTTCCACTTTAAAAAACTGTAGAGCATAATGGCCAACATTTCATATTCCATATTCAGAAATTGTTCTCTTTTATAGGTGCCCATTGACATCAAAATTTCGATTAACATATTTCTCCTCAGGTAATTTCGAGAGACCACACACCAGATCCTCTTTTCAAAATGATAACTAATAGTCGGATTGTTATATAACCTATTTGCTAATGTTGTCTTGCTAAGTCCACACAGACTACAAGTTATTTCCATTACTGGCATGCCTGGACTTGGCAAGACAACATTAGGAAATACGTTATATAACAATCTGACTATTAGTTATCATTTTGAAAAGAGGATATGGTGTGTTCTCTCTCGAAATTACCTGAGGAGAAATATGTTAATTGACATTTTGATGTCATGGGCACCTATAACAGAGAACAATTTCTGAATATGGAATATGAAATGTTGGCCGCTATGCTCTACAGTTTTTTAAAGTGGAAGAGATACATCATCGTCATGGACGATGTGCGGAATGCAAATGCGTGGGATGATATAAAAAGAAGCCTTCCCGATGAGCACAATGGAAGCAAGATATTGTTTACCGCCGAAACAAGGATGTGGCCATGATGGCTTCATATAATAGCAACTATCCTCTCCGTTTCCTGGTGGAGGATGAAAGTTGGGATTTATTAAGTGGAAGGTGTTCAACAAAGAATGCTCCCCTCCGGAGATGGTAGATGTCAGAAAGAAAATTGCAAGAAATTGTGGTGGATTACCAATTACAATTGTTATGATAGCTTCAGTGCTTAAGAATTTGGAGAAGAAAAGATCTTTATGGATGGAAGTTGTTGAAAATATAACCTCATACATCTCTAAAGATACAAATGAGTACCTGAGTGTGCTAGAACAAATTTATAATGATTTATCAATGTACTTGAAACCATGTTTTCTTTACTTTGGAGTATTTGAGAAAGGAAGGGAAATCCTAGTACGGAAGTTGATAATGTTATGGCATGCTGAAGGATTTATAAGTAAAGTAGAAGATAAAAGAGGATGTGACATAGGATTACTTAATGGATCTAATTAATAAAAGCATGTTGCTAAAAGAAAATCTGATGGCCGAATCAAATCTTGTACTATCCATGGTGCAATGCACGACATGTGCTCGAGAATAGCCGAAAAAGATTACTTCGTGAAAGCAATCACATAGTAAGCTCTCTCTCTCTCTCTCTCTCTCACCCCCTATTTTTCTCTAGCTTTTTGTTAATGTTTCTATTTTGCATGCTAATGCTGCTGGCAAACGTGGTGATCATGTCAAACATCGCTGCTGTTATTGATATGGTGCACTGTAGTTCTTCAGTTCAGTCAATTATCAATATATCAGCACCACCGCCTAAGCATTCGCTCTCACTCAATTCCTTTCTCAATATTTTTTGGCTTACATATTCACTCTTTGCTGGGCCATTTACCTGATCCATCAATATTCATCTTTTCCAGCTTGAAACATCTTAAGGTATTGGACTCGTCAACCATAGATTTGAGTTTGTATAATCTGACAGGAAGTGAAGCGTTGGCTTTCTTAAGGTTCTTGGCAGTCGCATCTATTCCGTCATCAATAGAGATATTCAAGAACCTAGAATTTCTTTTCGTAGATAACAAAGAAGTAGTTGAAATACTAGCTATCCTTTCAAATATGGTGAAGTTGAGACCTGCATTTCAATGGTGGTGCACAATTCAGTGAATCTTGGAGTCCAGCCTCATGATGAAAGCTTCCAAATAAGTAACCTACAAAATCCTTCTTCTATTTTCATTTATGATGAAAATGACGAGAAAATCTTGAGATCCTTTCCCCATCTTCGCATACTGAAAGGCAAATATACAGTGTTTTGGGATTCATCTAAGAAGCGCTATCGCTCTCCTGCTTTGAACTACCTTACTCAGCTTGAATTCCTTGATATATCATTCCAACCATGTTACGAGTCAGATGACATTAGTCCCGAATTGATCGGTTTACCCGTGAATCTTAGAAAGCTAACTCTCCGTTACTTTGATTTATCTTGGAGGCACATGAAGATAATTGGTGAGTTACCCGACCTTGAGATTCTCAAGTTACGAGATGATACAATTGAGGAAAAACAATGGGACACAAATATAGGTGAATTCTTACGACTCAAATAGATGGAACTGGATGCGGTACAGATCGAAAATTGGAATGCCAATTATGCTCATTTCCTCAGACTCGAAAGACTAGTGTTGCGAAGCTGCCAACATTTTCAGATCCTTTCCGATTTGGGGTACATTCTAACCCTACAGAAGATTGAGGTATATGACTGCACAAAATCCATTGAAGGCTCTGAGAGGCAAATGAAGGAAGAACTAGAAGGCTTTGGAAATGATGAGTTCAAAGTCATTATCTCCAGCAATGATGAATCCCCATCTTCCAGCTCTTACGGTAGGGTTGGTAAGAACAGAAGAAAATATGTTCTTAAAAAGTGAATAAAATACTTGATTGTAACATTATTGATTGATGACCATAGACCATAAGCACCTAGCACACATTTATTCTTATTTATAATAAAATAAGTTTAACAACTCTCTATAATTAGTGTATATCCAAAAAACAGATTACAATTATCAAATAACAAATTAACAACTTCGTATTACCCGTTGATTTGAATTTGACAATCTTATCATTCCAAAATTTTCTGGTCTCTTTATTACTCCTTTGATCCTCATCATTTCTATTGCCAAGTTTTATGACATCCTTCAAACTGTGCTGAGCTTGAAGGCATAGTTTTGTTTGAAAAATTTAGCAATGATTTTATTTTCATTCTTGCGAAGATTTGTTACGTGTATATAAGCATTTCAAGTTCTTCCCATATTGCATGGGTTGTGTCAGCCTATTGTGATAATCCAACCATGAATGAGAGGACTTTTATCAAGCAATGAGTTCATTTGTTAATTTTGGTGTGAATTTTCTTTTTGTTTTTGTATTGTTTGGATTTGATGTGATGTATTTGGTGGGAACAAGGTCTTCATTGGTGAAATGATCAACTTGTTTTTGAACTCATTTGTCAATTTTGGTATGAAATTTTATGTTTCTGTTTTGTTTAGATTTGATGGGATATATTTGATGAACGAGAATTAATGAGAGATGAGTGTAAAGAATTTGTCAATTTTTATGAATAGCAAAGTGACAGTGGAAGAGAAGACTTTTGGAGTGCCGAGTGCTCATTATGGCTCTGATATCAAGAAAAAAATATGAAAAGAACTTTAAAAATGAATAAAAGACTTGATTATAACATTATTTACTAATGACCATGGGCCATGAGCACCCAACACACATTTATTCCTATTTGTAATAAAATAAGCTCAACTCTCTATAACTAGTGTTTAAATAATTTACCAAAATGTTCTAGACTCTTGCCACGTGGCATACGCTCCAGTCAGCGTCCCAAGATTCTCCGATGCATGAAGCCATGTCATCTCCAGCCAGTCAACGCATTTCTTTATTTTGTTTCTCTCCATTCTTTTAGGTCTTTTTAACATTTTTGACTCACCATTTCACTATTGTTTATTTATTTTTATTTTTTTTTTCCAATTTTCAATCATTTTTGGTAGGTGTGTTTCTGAATGATATGCAATAAATCTTTGGTAATTTTTGGGTATTTCTTCTACCATTAAGGACTCTTAAAAGCACATATACTGAATTCCATGTTGAAATATCCGTTTTTGCTAAATTGACCTATAAACATCTTTCTGTAGAAATGAATTATGATTCATTAATTTTGCTTTAGGGTTGTTTTATTGTCTGCATTGAAGGAATACATTTTTATATTGGAAAAACTCTTCCCTAAGACTTATTCCAGTTAAACGAAAATGTTTTATACAAAAATTGAATGATTTGCTATATTTGATATGAATTCCCTAAGACTCTTCCCACTTGTTTCGCTTGTGTACTATCTGTAGCATTATTGCGGATGGATATTAATACTTTGTATTTATGAATTCTGAGGCTTATGTTTGTGCTGAAATTCCTTTACATGTAGTAGTAGAGGATCTCCTCGTTCTGTATATCCTCTTTGCTCCAGGACACTATTCATATTTAAATATGTGTTTTGTCAATAAACTTAATGCATGCTTGAAGATATTAACTCAAATATAGGTTTAACTGTGCTGTTATATTTTTAGTTACATTTCACGTTGTATATCTTCTGTTGCAGCTGGTTCTAATGTGGCGGCTGTTTGATTACAGCATGTAACAAAAGTAGTTCCATTAGAATTAATCATTCTGTCCTGTTTATCTGATCTTGTGTGTACTATGTTTTCTATCTATGCACTTGTTTGTCATCCATTTTTAAAAACTTTTTTTCTCAAACTCATTTTCAACCACATATTCACGCAATAAAATGTTTTGCACTTAAACCCAAAACTTTTTCTACAATCACTATTCATTTTCCTTAAAAAAACTCTTTTTAATGGCTACCAAAATGAGGCTAATTTTGTCGGATTGACATTTAGTTTGGATCATGTTGCATGTATTTTCGAATGATTTTACTTGCATAATTTTTCTTTCTGGTGAAGGCACATTTATGGTTGTTGCCTTTGAATTGATATTTTTTATGTATTCGTGATACCTTGCCTGTTATTTATCTGCCAATGTGGCACTGAAGATTAATGTAAAGGTTGGAGGTAGAAATACAGTGCTGGTCGATGCAATCTCTAGGCGCATACCCCTCATCAGTGATCGACCTACTATCATTTTCGGTGCTGACGTTACCCATCCAAAGATATGCTAGCCAAGTCTCTAGAGTCTTTAAGAGAAGAGATCTTGGATTCAAACTTTTTTGGCAAACTTATCAACACTTTTTCCACTACCCTCTTGTCTGGTATCCCAGCAGCCTTATCTGGTTGTAACCTTCATCAACTTATCAGCAAACTCTTTTCACAGTTTCAGACTCCATCTTCAAGGTTTCAAACTCCCTTCTGAAGTTCAACGCTTGTATTTGCCTGGTTCTTTCATTGCCTCTAAACTCTTCATTCAATCTGCCCAAGCTTCTTTTGCTGTTTCATAGGTTATAATCCTAGTGAAAATAGCATCTGAAACGGCTGATTGAATGCAAGAAAGAGCCTTAAACTTCTTAGCTATCTCCTCACTATGCTGCTTCAACTCAGCTCTTAATGGTGGTGGCTCAACTCCTGTTTCTGTGATTTCCCAAAGATCATAGGCTTTCAAGTAAGCTTTCATTTTTGCAACCTAAAAATCATAATTTTTCCGTGTAAACACATAAGGCAATCAGGTAGAAAAATCATTTGAAGCCATTTCAAACACTCACCAAACACTTGGCTATATCAGTGAAGGTAACTCTTTGGTTCTCTCAAAAACTGCCGGTTTGCAGGTTGTTCAAAGACTAGTTATGGCTCTGATACCACTGATGGAATATGAACAACAAAGAGGAGGAAAGGTAGAGATTTCAATCATAAAACATTGGTGTTACACACCTGGAATATATATGACCATTCTTTAGTACCTTATAAAAGTGTTTTTGTACCAACTATTCTACCTACTACAACTCAACCATACTTGGCTGAATACTTGCTTGTTTCAGGTCCTATCTTGCTTAAGTTATAATATATAACTTAGGCTTCAATTGAGTACAAAATGCATAGGACAAATCATAACAAAAAACATTTGTTTGTTGACAACGAAAGTGACACGTTTGTCAACAAAATTCACCGCTGATGCTCTTCAGACTCTTACAAATAACCTTTGATACACACAAGTGCTCGTCTCCTCCATTCTTATGAACTCTTGGTTTATTGGACTTGATAGTATGATGCACAAGTTTCTAACTTCTTATTTTCGATACACCCTACCAAATAAGCATTAAGGGATGATTGCTAATTGGTTTCATATTTAACTTTTGTAGATGTGCAAGGTGCACACGCTCCGTTTCCATTGGTAGGTTTCTTTTAATTGGCTTTCCATGCTTTTTATCTTTTTTTTTTAACAGCTAAAACACTGTATATTACTGTTGATCATACTATTCTTATACTTTGTTGATCATATTATTCTTATACTTTTTGACAATGCCTCCTGCGTATTATGGCCATTTGGCTGCTTTTCGTGCTCGCTTCTACATGGAGCTGGAAACATCTGACAGCGGGTCGATGACAAGTGGAGCTGCTGGTCGAGGTGCGGGACCAGGTCCAAGGAGTACAAGAATTTTGTCGTGTTTTGGGCCTTAGGGTCTTCTGATGATCCTAAGACACGAGTGAAAAACACGCGACTATTAGCCATGGTTGAGTTCCAACTGTTTTAAATAGCCAATTCTTCGATAGGGTCCAAGATAATGTCATCTAAATGTTAAAAGTTGCATCATGTTGCACCTGCAATTCACTATCTTGCTATTACAAGTTCTGTGCGAGAGGATAAATTCAGCTGTCTGGGGTTTTGCAGAGTCCTTGAGCTCTAGATTTTGCATCTTTTAACGAAGATCATTCTGCCATCAAGAAAGTATAAATGAGTTCTTAGAGCAATTTTGCAACAGTGTTAACTGTTGAGGTTTGTAAGGATTTGAACTGAAGATTGATGCAGGGGAAAGTATCCCTCTCAAACGGGGGCGAAACATAGGCTCGAGGAATCCATTACATGCATAAAATTGCAAGCATGTGTTCAAGAGATATGGTATTGACCAAATTAACTACAATTACAAACGGACATTCTAATTTGCCCCTTTTTGAACAAATGGTTGGAGGCCAACTTTCTATCTAAGTGCAATTTTCCCAATTCAAATATTGTTGATACCAGAATATAAACCAGTAAAAATGATGAATATTCAAGAAGAAACAACTTTCTACTGGATTAGTTATCTAAACTTTGAAATTGATTGCTAATTCAATGAAGTAAAATGCAGAGTAAACCAAAAATGTTGATGAATATGATTAAAACTGCAAATAGAAGAAATCAAAATTAAGAAAAATTCTCTGCTATGATCCTACTAAATTTGAAATCATTATATTGTTCAACACCCAAATTTTGATTAAGGGTGACAAACAGGAGAAGTCGCTCACACGCTTTCGAACTCGGCTCCTCCCTATTTGTATTCATTTTAAAACAGGATTACAATTGTTCCTAGTTTGTTTTAGTATAGTCAAATTTTCATTTAGTTAATTTATTTTTTAATTTTTAAACGGGTTAATTTCACAAATGGTCACTGAAATTACAAAATTGCACTAACGGTCACTCAACTTACACTCACTTTCAAAAATGGTCACTGAGCAAAATTAAGGAACTTATTTGTTCTAATTGAAAATTGAAATTAACAAAACAAAGCCCTTCAAAATTGGAGGGGCTGAACATCAAAGATGAACCAATACCGGCAGAACTTCCCATCTCCGTCACCGTCGACTTCCACCTCAGACCGTCGAGTATAACCACCACTGGTATCGGCCTCACCCGCCCAACAAATCCCAACCACAATCCCAACCTCACGCCGCCCCCAAATGCACCCCCATAGCCACAAAATCCTCACAGTTGGCAGCCAAAAAACTTGGCGACAACCACTATTCCGACCACACCCATCACGCCCAACACATATCGACCTCTTCTACACTCCAAGGCGCATCCAACCATGGTTTCATATCATCAAATAATGCAGCAATTCAAAATTTTCAGGCCCAAATTCCAGCCCCTCACGCAGGCGTATAAGTTCAGTGAATCCACCTCCAACTGACAGGCAAAGTGATGTTATTGCTACAAATTGGACCCAGTAAAACCTTCAGCAGGTCAATACAATATTGGGTAACTCCTCAATTGAATCGATTGATCCATTACTTGCACCAATTTCTTGAATCAAAATCTGCCCAATTTTTGCCATTTGACGTCAAAACTGCCCTACTTTTTTCTTCTTGCTGTCTATTGGTGGTGGACATGGGCGTCGGTGATGTGGCTTACGGCGACTGTTGGTGGTTGTTGATTTTGGGGAGGGAGATCAGAGATGGGGAGGGAGAGGGAGATCAGAGACGGGGAGGGAAGGGAATGGAAGGGATTGGGTGTTTTATCCAAGTGGAAATTGCACTTCAGCCCCTCCAATTTTGAAGGGCCTTGTTTTGTTAATTTCAGTTTTCAATTAGAACAAATAAGTCCCTTAATTTTGCTCAGTGACCATTTTTGAAAGTGAGTGTAAGTTGAGTGACAGTTAGTGCAATTTTGTAACTTCAGTGACCATTTTGTTATTTTGCTGTAACTTCAGTGACTATTTGTGAAATTAACCCAAATATTTTTGCATGCAATTTAAATTGTAAAAAATTAAAAAAAATTAGTCATGGCGGAACCTAGAGGTATCAATCCGGGTCGGTAACGGCCCGGATGAAAAAATGTCCCACCGCTACGGGTTCCGGGTCGGTTTCGAGTCGACCCACAAATTTTGGACTATAACCCAGGTCCGTCCGCTGACCAATTTGGGTCAAGCCCATGCGGGTCACGGGTCGCGTGGGTCGTGGTTTGTTCCGATTTGTCTCGTATTATTGTATAAATAAAATTATAAAAATATAGAATTTTTAATATTTATAGCAAAAAATATTTTTTTTATTAAATGTAAATTAAGAGTTGAACAAAATGATAAATTCATATTTATACCAAGAAATATTTATATAGAATTCAAATTTAATATTACATGAATTATTTATAACTTTGTAAAATTAAATTTAACTTAAACAAATAACAACTAAATGCATTTCTAATTACTATTATTAAATACATATAGTATAAGTACATTCAAACTAGGTTGTCACCTACTTTTATTATAATTTATAGTTTAAGTACATCGCAACTAGGTTGGCTCTCTTCCCCTATTTTTTTCAAATTTTTAACCTGTGAAGGTGCAACTTGAGAAGCTCGCGGGTCACACTTTCTTAACTCGTGAGCCGCCCGCTCGAGTCACGGGTTGGCCGATGGTCCCAAGTCGATCCGAGCCGATTTTCATGGGTTTGGCCGATCCATCTGTCTTGATACCTCTAGCGGAACCAAACATGGCATTTTGTCATTCTTGAAGCTAGGTAGGAAATTTGAAACTTGCTGCAGGGCCTACACACACTATTTTCTCTTTTATGATTTTATTTATTTATTTGAATTAAGCTTAGCCAAACATGCTCTTAGTGTAGCAATACTATACAAAAGTGTAGAGGCAACTTGTCACCAGTTTCTTTTAAAAGAAACGTATACAACAAAACCATTTGAAATTAATTAATTTTCCATACATTGTTAATATGGTTAAAACATCTCCAAGATACTCTATTTTTAAAGAGTATATTCTATCATTTGAAAAACATCTATATTTAGAGAGTTAAAATTTTGAAATACTCCAACCAACTCTTTATATTTAACACTTAATTTTACCACTCCCAAAAAATATTTATTATTTTTCTTTATCTTTTATTTTAATTAATCTTTCTTTAGATTATTTTATTGTTTTGCTACATTGAAAATTGAAATATTTTGAATGCATTTAATTATAGATATTGAGTTCAACTCTCCCAATTTGGTGAGCCAACCCACTTTTTAAATTAAAATGTTAATTTAAAGAGTCTCTTGGAGCATGATTTTAGAAGTAAACTATTTAAAATAGAGAGAATCTCATGTTTAAAGAATCTTTTAGGGTTTGTTTGATTGCAAGGATGAAAAATTGGTGGAAAAAAAATATTTTACAGGAAAAAATTTGCTTAGAAAATGTTTTGCAAGGAAAATGATTTCAAGTGTCTTCGATTGGTATAATTTTCCACCCGGAAAATTTTTAAATTTTCTATTCGTTTGGCTTTATTTTACATGGAAAGTATTTGTTAAAGTGATAGTTTTTTCCACAATTGGTTATAAAATTTGTTTTCATTGTCAAAAAGTAAAAAAAAAAAAGGAAAAAAAATTATTTCCTAAAAAATCATTTTTTAAATCAAAGTTTAGTGTTCATTTGACTTAATTTTACATGAAAATTATCTATTAAAGTGAATTTTTTTTTTTTTACTATTGGTTATAACATTTGTTTCCATTGTCAAAAAAAAAAAAAAAAAAAAAAGATTTTTTTTTCCAGCAAGCCTGAAAATTTTTTTCTCACATCAAAAAGCTAGAAAATGCACACATGTGGAGGAAAGAAGGAAAATATTTTCCGTGAAAAATTTCACTTATCAAACAGACAAAAAAGTGGAAAGTGAAAAATATTTTCCTAATTCCCTGGAAAATTTGGCGTGTCAAACAGGGCCTTAGAGATTCTCCTACAGACATAATGCAACAGCAATTGATTTACAAGACTGAATTTAAGGGTGAATTCCGATCTACATTATATATGTCTCGAGCGACCAAAAAATATATATACTAGGCAGCATCGAACAGAGATGTAGCACGTGATGCTATTCACTCGCTGCATTCGCGCACTAAATAATATGCAGCATCGAACAGATCTACATTATCATTGAGAAGCATTATTCATCGGTATCTCTGCATTGCAAGAGCAAGACAAATAAAATTATATGATGCAATTGAGAAATGAAAACGTTGTGCATCAATAGTTACAAAATTTGAGTAAAATTTGAAATCTCCAAAAACATTACTCCAAAAACATGCACGTATTTTCGAAATTGCAAAATTTTCTTTTATATTCATCAACAAGCTGATAAGCCCATAGGCAATCTTGAATGTTAAATTCCAACAAAATGTTTCACAAAATGTCCAGCTTGAATTTTTAATGTTAAATTCCCAACAAAGGAAAGCTTCGAAAATTATTGTCTAAGAAACACCTTCAATTCCATTCCTAATTTACTTCTAGATTCATCACCGTGCCTAAAATGAGAATATATGTCAACAAGTGAAGGCAACACCAATTGAGCAAAAAATCAAGGACAACTTAAATGGCAGGGAAATGTTTTGCATACGTTTAAAGCGGCTCCCACCACGAGTGACATGGAACTCATTAGAAAAGGTTAGAAGAGAAAAGGAGAAAACCAGAACTAAATGGTCGGCCGTAGTTGCTAAAGATCTTGTTAATTTGGACCTTTCACTAGACATAGCAATAAATCGTTTAAAGTGGTGAAAAACCAATTTTATTTAGTCGGCTCCAAAATTTAGTGGAAATAAAGCTTAATTTGTTGTTTTTGTATTTACCATCACACAATCAGCAACCCTGGGTGTTCCACAAAATTTACAAGCCATGGTCTAAAATGTTTAGTATGAATTTCAATGTTAAAGTTGCAACAAAAGAAAAATGCATATAACTATATGTGATGTCAAAGAAATAAGTTCTCTCTATTGCTTTTCCATTTTTACATACGAAAATTGAAGTCATGGAAGTTGAAACCATAAATTTCCCATTTGATGACAGTCAATAGAACAAGTCAGAAGAAAGAATAACCTGACCTAGTTGCAAAGTATTTGATTTCATTTGATCTTTCTACAAATGAGTGAAGGATCATATAGAAGTCCAGGGGCGGAGACAAGGGATGACAAAGTATTTTTTATTACTTATTTTTTTCCAGACTGGACTAATACATAGAAGAAAAAAAATTCCATAATTTTTTTACATATGAAAAAACTATCTGGGCTTGGGCTGCCCCCCAATCCATGCCCCTATATAGACCGGCGAAAAAGGATTCATGCAGCCAACTTCAAACGTATTGAGAATAAAACTTAGGTGGTGTTTATTGACATTTATGGTTGACAAGCGACATCGAAGCAGAGTTGGTGTAAATACACAAGTAGAAGTAGCAGATTTCTAAAGAGAGCACAAATACTTAAAAGACAGAGATTCCAAATATAGGTTCATAAAGTAAATGCATTATTAAAATTGGGGATATGATCTATAACAGCATATGAAACGGGAATCTAACCATTCGCTTGCTGACATAAGGCTGCAATGAGACTGGATTCTCCGATTGAGTTTCAACCTTTAGGGATGTTTTATTCTCCATATAAAATTCTTTTCTAGATTCCTTTCTGGTACCTGATTGCCAAACTCTACCAAAATTAGGGAGCCAATTAGCATCAAAATTATTGGCGACAAGCTCTCTATCTTTCTTCAGCTCTAGCTCTTTCTTTCTTCTTTCTACCCAAGCAGTTCCAATCCGTTTTGGGTAACATCGAGCTGATCTCCTTCAGTTGCATCAAACCAAGGAGGAGGCGCTCCAGTATGAACATTTCCTTCAGCTGTTTCTCGAGGTGAGAAAGTTATTTGTGTAAGGTTTTGAAAAACTGGATAAGGAATGTTGTCAAATCCCATTAGTGAACAGACACATTAAATGCTCTAACTCTAAATTAAGCTTTGCAGACGAAGAAATAAGATTGACTGCAAGTTTTCGATTATACAGTTAAAAGAATCTGTAGCATGTGTACTAGCTTACGATGAACAAATTGAGCATGAAGATAAAGATACATTCCAAAAGGCAAAGAACAGTAGATATAGTTGTTACCCCAAGAACTGCTCTCTACATTAGCTTTTCTTTCACCAGGGTATACGGTATACCTGCTAAATCGCTAAAATGGTATTACACTGATGATATAATAATTATATTCACTGGAATATTTACTGAAATACAATGCAGTCAACTGTCAAATTGATGCACAAATATATTTATTAAAGAATAAAAATAGCAGCATATAAAATGAAATTCAAAACCCAGTTCAGTGAAGCTTGTGAAACAGCAGACATACAATGTTAAACAGGATGTTGGAAGTTCAAATTCTTGCCAGTTGGCTATACTTAAATGGAAAAGTACTCAAAGTTAGTGCCTAGTAATGAAAGAACATATTTTCTAACTTCTATTCTGTTGGGAGGAGTTAAAACCGATTAGCACAAAACAACACAAAAATAGATCTGCTAAAGTTAAGAATACTAATCTGGAAATAAGAATTTCAAGAAACCGAAATAAAACTGAACACAATGGTATACTGAAATTATGAAGCACTGTAACAGTAAAGAAACTTATCTTCGATACAAGCCCTTAGGCCAAAATTCATACAGATTAGAGCTTCAATCCCACAAGCATAACCACAGTTAAGCTCGAATCAAACCCCAATAGTAAGAATACAAAGGAAACACTCAGACTAGACCTTTTATTACACAAAATAGAACAACCCTCAACCAATGAAATCACTCAAGATTTACAAGTTATCTGAGAGAACACAGAAATCAAATAAGAGTATTTGATTTTAGCAGAGAAGAAGAGGACCCTAGAAGCAAACGGCGCAGCAGAGAAGTGATATCAAAGAGTCCAGAAGCCAGAAGTTAAAAGTCTCAAACCCTAGAACGACTTTTAAATGAGTTGCACGATAGATACCAATCCAATGGTCGTGGAGGCACCACATGGCAACATCACAGATGTTCAAGTAAAAGGTAAGTGAAACACAACTTTAAGGCAACCAACAAACACGATTTTAACCAAACGGAGAAACGAGCTGGGCCTTCAAAATCCAGCTGGGCCAACATCTCAGCCCAATGGTCTTTTAGCATCATTGTGCCATATTTTTCCCTTTATACTCCACCTTGGTACAATGATTCTCACACATCAGTGGTTATCCATTTATCACAGATATCATCAGCACACATTATAGCATCCACAGATCAGCAAGGTGCCACATTTTGCAAGGACAAGCAATCCAGAAATTTGTTTAAAGGCAGTACTTTAGTACCTACATCAGCAGAGTTGTAGTTAGTGGATATCTTTTCAAGTTTCACAACACCTTGTGAAATAACATCTCTAATAAAATGAAATCTAACATCAACATATGTGTACTCAAATGAATTGCAGATTGTCTATCAGAATAAAGAACCACTTCTTTAATAAATCCAAATTCATTAAGTAACCATTTTAACCAAATTCCTTCTTTTATAGCATCGGTGGATGCAATGTATTCAGCCTCAATTGAAGACAAAGCCACAATCTTTTGAAACTGGGATTTCCAGCTTATGCATGAATTACACTAAGTATACATGTATGAAGAAGTAGATTTTCTGTTATCCGTATCACCTGCATAATCAGAATTAGTAAACCCTTTCAAAATAACACCCTTAGCTTGTTTTCTAAACTGAATCCCTAAGTTTGAGGTCCCCTTAATGTACCTAAGAAGCCACTTCATAGCTTCCCAATGTATTTCACCTGGATTTGACATATATCTACTTAAGACACTAATAGAATATGCCAAATCAGGTCTAGAACACACCATGAGATACATTTCAGACCCAACTGCATTAGGATAAGACACTTGTGCCATTCTTTCAAACTCTTCATTAGTTTTAGGACATAAATCATTTGATAGTTTAAAATGATTTGCCAAAGGGACACTAACACTTTTGGATTCAGCCATAGAAAACTTGCTAAGTAATTTGAAGATATATAATTTTTGACTAAGACTTAGTGTGCCTTCTCTTCTATCTCTCTTAACTTCCATATCTAAAATCTTTCTCACCGAACCTAAGTCTTTCATTTCAAATTCAGATTCTAGTTTGTCTTTAATATCTTCAATCTCTTTTATGTCATGACTAGCTAATATCATGTCATTCACATAAAGGAGTAGGTAAAGTGAATTAGCTCCACTTTGACCCTTACAATAAAGACAAGTATCAAAGTTACTTCTTTTAAACCCAAGTCCAAGCACAAAATTATCAAATTTTTTATACCATTGTCTTGGAGCTTGTTTTAAGCCATATAGAGATTTCTTAAGAAGGCATACTAAGTCAGATTTGTTAGTCACCTCAAATCCTCTAGGTTGTTTCATGTAAATGGTTTCTTCTAAGTCTCCATTTAGAAAAACAGTTTTTACATCTAACTGGTCTAATTCCCAATTAAATTGAGTGGCCAAGGCAAGAATGACTCTAACTACAGTAAATTTTACTACAGGCGAAAAAATTTCATTGAAATCAACTCCTTCTTTTTGAGTAAAACCTTTTGTTACCAAACGGGCTTTATATCTTATGTCATTCTCACTTTGTTCACCCCTCTTTATTTTAAAAATCCATTTACAATCCACAACCCTCTTACCCTCCGGTCTTTTTACCAAAATCCAAGTCTTATTTTTGTGAAGGGACTCCATCTCATCTTGCATGGCTACAAGCCATTGTTTGGAATCTTTGCTACTCAAAGCTCTTTCATAAGATTCAGGTTCATCTTCAATCATATTAGGATAAGAAAGCAAGGAAACATCATCTTCAAACCTAATGGGAGGTCTAATGGTCCTTTTTTCTCTATCCCTAACAAGGTGGTAATCTGCTAAGGGTTGAACAGGTTCTAAATCAGCCTCAGGAACCTCACCAGGTTTAGTTTCAGCTTCAAGTTGGTCATTATTTTGGGGGCCAGAATGGTCAGAACACTCCTCAGGTTGCTCCACCTCAATCTCAACCCTTTTTCCCACATTTTCAGATTTCAGGGGTCTCAAACAGGTCTGCTGGTTGCTGTTCAGACTTAAAACAGGGCAGGTCATTCCCTTAAATACCACATTTCTACTTATAATGACCTTATAGCCTTTAAGATCTCTTACCCACAGTCTATAGCTTTTAACCCCTTCCCCATAGCCTAGAAAAACACACTTAAGAGCTCTAGGTTCGAATTTACCTTCAGTTTGGTGTGCAAAGGCTGCACACCCAAAAACCCTCAAGTTACTAAAGTCAACAGGTGTACCTCTCCATTTTTCCTCGGGGATCATAAAGTCTATAGCACTAGCAGGGCATCTATTTATCAGATAACTAGCAGTTTTAACTGCTTCACCCTAAAAAATTTTAGGCAAGCCAGAACACAACAACATGCATCTAACTTTATCAAGTATAGTACGATTCATTCTTTCAGCCAAGCCATTTTGTTGTAGTGTGTATGTGATTGTTCTATGCCTTAACATGCCAGATAATTTGCACAATTCATCAAACTCATAATTGTAGAATTCCAAACCATTGTCAGTTCTTAGAACTTTAATTTTTCAGTCAGTTTGGTTCTCAATTAAAAGTTTCCACTCTTTAAAAACATTAAATGTGTCAGATTTTGATTTTAACAAAAAGGTCCAATTTTTTCTTGAAAAATCATCAATGACAAGCAAATAATATTTAAAACCAGATTGAGTACACACAGTTGCTGGTCCCCACAGATCAGCATGCAAATATTCAAGTATGGAGGCAGATTTATGCATTCCAGGTAAGAAAAGAAGTCTATTATGCTTTCCTAAAATGCAGTAGTCATAAAAACTCAATTTTTCAATGTTATCTTTGCCAAAAACACCCTGTTTTTTCAAAATCTGAAGTCCTTTATCACTAATATGGCCCAATCTCTTGTGCCATATTTGTGATATATCATTTTGGACTGAGATTACTGCTGAAGTGGACTCCAAAAAATTTTTAGTTTGCAAAATGTGAAGACCATGTCTCTTGGGGACTTCTACAATCAGTTGAGAGTCCTTCAAGATTTTAATGTAACCCTTATTGATAACAATGTCAAAGTTAAGGTCATCTAAAGCCCCTAAGGAAATCAGATTACGTTGCAAGTCAGGAACATATCTAGTCTTCTCAAGAATCAACTTATTATCTCCTTTTAAGTTTAAAGTGATAGTTCCAACACCTTTTACTTGACTTGTTATGTGATTACCCATTAAAACCTTTCCACCAGTTACATTTTCAAAATCAGAAAATAATTCCTTATTAGGACACATATGATAAGTGCAACCATAGTCAAGAATCCACTCTTGGCAAGGAGGACTACTAACGGCCACATAAACTTCATCAATATTAGGCTCATTATAAGCCAAAGCAGCCCCACCATCATTTTTAGACTTGTTTTTATAGTCATAAAGCCTGTTAGGACAATCTTTAATAAAATGACCTTCTTCTAAACAATAAAAACATTTTTTTTCCTTTAGTCATCATTTTATTCTTGTCCTTAAAGTTGCCCTTTTTCTTATGAACAGGTCTCTTATTGAAATTGCCATTTTTGGGATTAAACTTGGACTTCATCATCAAATTAATGCCACTAACAGATTCTTTCTTGTCAGATGTTAACTCTAACTCTTTAGACCTTAAAGCATTAATGATCACTTCAGTAGAAAGAGTGTCCCTCCCATATTCAATTGCAATTTTAACATCTTTATATTTATCACCAATTGAATTCAATAAGACCACAGCCATCTGCCCATTTGAGAGTTTCTCGTTACAATTGGCTAGGTCACGGGTCAATCTGTTGAATCTATTAATATTAGACTCAAGGTCAAGAGAAGGATTAAGTTTAAAACCAAAAAACTGTTTTCGGAGATAAACTTTATTTGGCATAACTTTATTCAAATAGGTTTTCTCCAATTTCTTCCACAATTCGACAGTAGTCTTAGTCTCACCAATTTCTCTAATGACATTGTCAGACAAATGCAAGAAAACAGTACTCCATGCAATTTCATCTTGTTCAGTTATTTTACTACATTCAAGATCAGTACTCCATGACTCATCAATGGCTTTAGCACATTTTTGTTGTAGTGAAAGAGCTCTCATTTTTTGACGCCAGAGACTAAAGTCCCATTTGCCATTAAAAACTTCCATTTCAAATTTTGAAGTCATTTTGAAAAAATATGAATGAAATGGATATAAGACACTCAGTTAGAACACTTGCAATGCAGATCAAAGAAGCACCACCACACAAGGAACACTACAGGAAGTGCAGATTGCAAGTACAGAGAGTAAGAACTTTCAGAGTTGAATCATACAATACACAATCTTGCTAGCTCAATACAAACACAATTGTACAGGGACAAACAAATTATATACAGAACATTTAATCAAGCTATATAGTACTGCAAGATAATTTTTCAGAAAATCAAGATTATCAAGAATCTTGACTGTAGTCCAAATAACCCTCAGATTCCAGACAACTTACGGTTTCTGGACAAAGGAATTACAAGGAGTCTAGATTCAGGTTTTCAAAAAACACATGTTAGATAATCTACAGAGGCAAGAAAAACCAACCAAGGTAGAAAAGACCCAATCAAGTCAATAAAACCAACTAGGCAGTAAAACCAATCAAAGTAGTATAATCAGATAGGGCAGTATCGAAACAGGGCAATATCCACACAAGGCAGTAAAACCACTCAAGGTCAGGTACCCAAACAATTCAAAAACCCCCAACACAATTTACAGCTTGAATTTACACGTGCATAATTCAAAATCAGAAAGATCTCACCAAAGCCCTTTAATTAGGGTTTCAACAAAATCACAGAGGGGCTCAAATGTCAGTTTCAGTGTCAAGATCGAGCCAAACAAGCATCAAGAACTCCCTCCAGATCGCTCTGATACCACTGTTGCGAGGAGTTAAAACCGATTAGCACAAAACAACACAAAAATAGATATGCTTGTAACGCCCCAAATTCTAGGAACTCGAAGCGTTAAAAATCTTCTTAAATTTAGCTCTTTACTTCAAACAAAATATATTTCAAATACGGGAAATTTGAAATATATAATAAAATATGATGAGAGATAATTTCCTATATAGACTTAGTCAATTATGGTAAAATTTGAATTTTGTAAAACATTCGGAAGAATCTCAGCAGTGACCCTAGCGTAGCAGCGGAAAGATAAAAAATTATTTGACCTAGCAAACGTCGCCGAAAACTTATGAAATTTTAATAGAGGCATTTTCATTCATGTAGGAACCACATATAAAAATTTTGGGTCTCGATGATAACATTTAAAGCACGAAGATATTTTTCAACGGAGTTGGACAAAAACTCGAAACTGTTCTAACGTAGCAACGGAAAGATAAAAAAAAATTGTTTGACCTAGCAAACGTCGCCGAAAACTTATGAAATTTTAATAGAGACATTTTCATTCATATAGGAACCATATATAAAAATTTTGGGTCTCGATGATAACATTTAAAGCACGAAAATATTTTTCAAACGGAGGTGGACAGAAACCCGAAACTGTTCCGACGCAGCTCACTAAAACGGGCATAACTTTTTCTCTAGATAATATTTCGAGGAAATTCCAAAGGCCACTGTTAGAAGACTCATAGATCTTTCATACCAAACTGATTTCCCTCAAAATCATGTACCGTAGCCTAAGTTATACCATTTTCAAATTGAAGGCAGAATCTGAAATTCCAAAGCAGAAACTAATTTAATTGCTTTTACAAAGTTAACATTTAAACAAGACACTAAAGTCATTGGTCCACTTAAATTCATGAAATAAACAAGTTAAAACATAATTTACATATAGTAATAATCACTGCCATCCGCCATCACGCCTCCCGCCAAGCTCGTCAATCTGAAATGTTTAATTAGGGTGAGCATTTCGAAAAAACACTCAGTAGTATGTACACATGCTAACGAGAATTATATACAAACATTTACATAACATGCAAAAGCCGTACTTCATAGTAAATCGGTGATCAATCGACATACTTTTCTTCTAGTGATTACCTTCAATCACAAAATAATTTACATAGTGATTACCTTCAATCACAAATATTCATAGTCATAGTGATTACCTTCAATCACAACATAATTCATAGAGCAATTACGGTTACGTACATGCTAGCATATAAATTCTCAAAAGCAAAATCAACTTGTGTACGGGAGATGATACTACCTTAAGATCTTTAGAAAAATTGTTGAGTTGTAGGAGAAATTTTCAATTTTGCACTTTCACCAAACTAATCAGCAAGCCTGCCTTTGCCTTCTTCAAGTGTGTATTTGGAAATGGTTGTGCACGTGTGTATGAGAAGTAAAAATAGAATGAGAAGAATTATTCCTTGTCACAAAAGCCGAAATTTCAAATTTGCAAAGGTGAGTTGAATGTGGTGTGTATATATGATGGCTCCAGTTTGTGCAAGTTAATATCCGAACTCCATGGCAGTTGACACAATATGCAAAGGATAATGTAAGTGGTGGGGTGGTTATGAATTTTCAAAATGTTATCCTAATAGGAACGTGACAATAACTTTCAAATCCAAAACCAAATGTGTGTGTATATATTTATATATATTGGTAGTTAAAAATGAAAATGGTGGTTAATATGTTAAGTGGGTAGTTATTGAACTTCGAGGATGGTAAAAAAAAGAATGAATGGAAATGCATTGGTGAGAAAAATAAAAATAAAAATAAACTGAGATAATGAAATTAAATTTGGGGTAAATGGTACACTATAACAAGTGTATCAAATTTAAAAACAAGTGCAAGCAACTTTACTATCGTGACCAAATAATTAACTCAAAATATTAGAGGTGTCGTAGCGACGCGACGTGACAAGTTAACTAAATTCTTTCAACTTTTAAAGTAAGATTTTCCTGAAAGAGTTCAAAAATTTCGGTCGCTACAACGCTAAAGTTAACAATACTAATCTGGAAATAAGAATTTCAAGAAACCGAAATAAAACTGAACACAATAGTATACTGAAATTATGAAGCACTGTAAGAGTAAAGAAACTTATCTTCGATACAAGCCCTTAGGCCAAAGTTCATACAGATTAGAGCTTCAATCCCACAAGGATAACCACAGTTATGCTCAAATCAAACCCCAATAGTAAGAATACAAAGGAAGCACTCAGACTAGACCTTTTATTACACAAAATAGAACAACCCTCTTCACAACACACGGTTCACACAAGAACCACTCTCAATCAATGAAATCACTCAAGATTTACAAGTTATTTGAGAGAACGCAGAAATCAAATAAGAGTATTTGATTTTAGCAGAGAAGAAGAGGACCCTAGAAGCAAACGGCGCAGCAGAGAAGTGATATCAAAGAGTCCAAAAGCCAGAAGTTAAAAGTCTCAAACCCTAGAACGACTTTTAAATGAGTTGCACGATAGATACCAATCCAACGGTCGTGGAGGCACCACATGGCAACATCACAGATATTCAAGTAAAAGGTAAGTGAAACACAACTTTAAGACAACCAACAAACACGATTTTAACCAAACAGAGAAACGAGCTGGGCCTTCAAAATCCAGCTGGGCCAACATCTCAGCCCAATGGTCTTTTAGCATCATTGTGCCATATTTTTCCCTTCATATTCTTTTTCATAAAATAATATATTCAGATGATGTTGCTAAATTAATGTGTTCTCACAGACAGACACAACTTGGAAGTTCATCATAAGTCAAGAACTCAGGACTAGAATCTCTTCATTGGTAGCTAATACTTTTTTATTAATTCTGTGAGGTTACTCTTGATTACTGATTTATATAATTATGGATAAATAGCATTTGCTCTCATTGAAAAATCTTTTGACACGCGCCTCACAGCAAACTCTTTCACCCTCTTACCTCCTTCCAAATCCAAACACTTGTTCTACTGGACAGTCAGAGTGATTGGTAGAAATGTTTACAAGGGTCAATTACCAAGCAACTGTCCATTGAGCAAACTTCAATTAACTATGAAGAAGATATTTTGATTTAATCTTTAATATTAAACAGCTTCCTGGAAAAGCAACTGATATGATATTTGATACCCATCTCTTGCTATTCTCCACCCTCCCAAGACCCCCTTGAATATGAGGGCTACCTAAGAAGCATCGACACGGACACGAGTGTCCGACAGATACGTGTTGGACATGCTACGTGTTGGACACGTCGACATGCGATTTTTTAAAAAAGTTCCGACACGATACGTTGCCGACATGTTGATTACAATTTTTTTTTTTTAGGTTATTTTAATTTTATAGTCTAAAGAAATAACTTTTTATATAAAATTTTTGAAAAAGATGAAATAAGAAAGAAAATTTTAAGTGGATTTTTTTGTAGATTACAAGTTTGATTTTTTATTGAAGGGTAAAATGGTAAAAAATTGATTTCAAATAAAATTTGACCTTTTTTTTTGGTCAAAATCAAAAATACAACTGGAACAAGATTCATTGATGAAAAAAAGGTCAGTTACACATTTCTAGGAAACAAAATTACAATGGTGCGCCCAATAATGTCAAAGTCTTGTCATTTCCTTCCCACTTTTCTTTCCTTCCCTTCCCCATTTTTCTCTCCTTCCCCAATACATTTTCTCTCTCCCCACATTTCCTCTTCTTTTCCTTCCCCAGGTATTTCCCTTCTTCATTTCCTCTTTCTTTTCCCCCTTTCTTCTTCCCCTTTATTCTTCCCTTCCCAAATGCATCTCTTGCCAGAAGCATTTCTTCCCTCCCATCTAATTCCTGGTTTGTTTCAGAAGCATTTGTTCCGTTCAAGCTAGCATTTCTTCCCTCCCATTAATTTTTTCTTATAGATTTCTTCAAGCTATCTGCATTTTCTCGCCTCCGACACGCGTCGGCGACCTGTCGGAGGTGTACCCATGTCCGACACGTGTCGGACACGGATACGTTGTCTCCTACAGCGTGTCCATGCTTCAGAGAGGGCTACATTTACCTTCAACCCAGATTTTTACCAATTAGCGTAAAGTAACCACATCCTACACCAGAAAACACACGAGGTTTCAGTGGGCATCTTAGAAGCCTAGCATTAATTTCCAAGGATCTAGGGTTAGACTCTGTTCGATTGCAGCTCACACCTTGTTATTCTTTCTTAGCTTATCTTTCATTCTATTTTATATTGAGTTCTACGTCACATTGGCCATCAAGTGACATAATAATATAAACCACATCTGCACTTATTGACAGCTCTATGAGTCAAATTCTCATCAGTACAGGCCAAGGGAATGTCCCCCGACATCTGATATCTATATAAAGGACACAACGAGCATAAATATCCTCTTTAGCTTCTATCCTTATGCACTGAATATCTTCTAAAGGATCTGAAGAATATGTGATGATTTTTTCCAGGAAATTTCCAATGACAAATATGCACTATCCCTTCCTTCATCAAATCGATCATAACCACCACTTACATTCTAGGAAATTTACACCGCAAATAGGAACTAATAAAGAGACCCACGATCCCATAGAAAGACATCCTCGTGGAAAAAATGATTTGACGAGATGGAAAAAAGATATCAAACTTCTACCAATATTACAAAAGTTCCAACCAATAAGAATCCTAATGAATCTTAAAAAAGGATATGGGACCAGCAGAGATTACTTAGTTTTCAAGACCCTGTTTTAAGGTCAGGTCACAGCAAGCTCTTTGCAGCATTTGGCAAAGGGTATACAGGTACAGAAGAGGTAAGCCAATTAGAGAGATCAATATATTTGGAAAAGATATCAAGACATTTATGATTATATATCAAAGAAACTTCCCCTTCCCCTCAAAAACATATAAGACAAGCTTCCTCTTATGTAACAAAATAACAAGAATAAGATCCAAGAAACACAAAACTATATGTTTCTCGAGATAGACCTGTAAAATAACACCTACAGAATCTTTTGTTCTTTCACCGAGTAACTGATAATGCTCAGAATAACTATTGAACACCTATTGTAACAGCTGGAACCAAAATCATACAAGACAAAGAGACAATACACTCCGCTTAAACTAAACATCCACGGTTGAACTGGCTGGAGTTTGCAGTGAGAGTGAAGAAGTCACTATTTGATATACCTTCAATTTTTTATCATCATAACCCTCCGGTCTGAGAGCACCTCTGGCCTCACAGAACAACTTCCTGCTTTCAGGGAGAATGGTTCTTTCTCTCCCCAGCCGTCCTCAAGCACAGGGGTAAAATCAAGTATCAAAAGAAGAGTAGATGGCACATGTTATTAACCCAGTCGAGCTACGAGAGGATACTACTGGGATATCTTCTTATCATGTACTTTAAAGAGTGGTATTTTCGAAAGAAATAGTCTATTCTAAGGAAGAAGATGTTATTTCCAAACAACCCCAAATAGGAATTCAAGTCTTCTAATTATGATGGATGAAGTATAAAAATAAGATTATAGACTTTTTAGCAAGAACACCAGGTACACATAAGTTGGTTAATAGCTTCTAATTCCCCTTTTTAACATTCACATTATCAACATGCATTGATTTCATGGTTTCGTTTGCCAATTATAATTGTTGCACAAGCAAATGGTCCTACACAAATAGATTACATTTTAGAACTAATTCATACTACAATATAATGTCAAGAATAACAAACCAAAGGTAGAAGAACAAACCGAAAGTGAGGGAAATTTTGATTAAGAGTATGCTAACAATAAACTCACAGATCCTTTAATGACATAATCAGATGATGAGCATTCCTCAGCAACAGTGTTGAATGAATGTTGATATCCAACATAACCTATCCATTACATAAGCATAATAGATCGTCAAAATCATTTACTTGAGATGCAAATTATTGAATACATGGAACTATAAAATATATTAACATCGTAAGAACGGTTCATAATAAAGAAACCGTAACAGTAACACGAATATAGACCTGCTGAATTCTTCAAGACATGTGCATCTCCTACTCGTGTTCCCCCAAGCATAATGTGTAGAGGAGGGCCAGCCTCTGAGACTTGAGATAAATCAGAGTAAGATACCTGAGATCTCTCATTTGTATAGCTTTGTAAAGGCACAACACTATTTGAGGTGTTAAAATCAAAAGACTGGACATGAGTTTTATCAAAACTATTAACAGAAGCACAGTTCAGTTCATTGTGGATATCATTCAATGGGCCAATCGAAGTTCCGCGGGATTCTGCATTAGCACTTTCAGTCTTCAAACACTGGCACTTTTTCTCCCACTGAAAGCACAGATAACCAAGGGGAGCCAAATATCATGATAGTGTAAAAAGGTATGGTATAATATGCCATTGTAAAAGTAGCTATCCACTAACAGGGGGAAAATGCAATGTATATTGCTGAGACGATCACAGCAACTTTTGTTCTCCAGTATATAAGAATATAGCATGAAAAATACTAAGTCTGGACTGCGTATCAATTCAAAATTATGAAATTCACAGAGAATATAATGAAGAAAATACCAAAAGAAGGTACCCCGTTACCCGTCCCCGCCCCGTCCCCGCCTCGGGGAATAATTCCCCGCCCCATCCCCGCCCCGTTACCCGTTTAAGCGGGTTTTCCTCTCCCCGTTCGGGGCGGGTTCCCGCGGGTATCGGGTTTGTCAGGTTTTTTTGCCATCCCTAGTTAGTGCATACACGAGAACATAGAGAGTTATCATAAGGAGTTACAAATTTACCTTCGCAAAATCCGCCTTGGAAATTCGAAAAGAATCTGCATGGTCAATTCCTCCTCCATATTTCCACATAAATCCCTCGACTCTCTTCCAATGCTCCTCACTAGCCAAATGCCGGATCGCGTTGTCACTGAAACCTCAAACATTCAAAGAAGAATAACAATAAACATAATATTCTTCATACTTGGTGTCTCCATGGTCACCCAACTTAATTTTGTTTCATCATGACCACTCAACTTTACAACTTTATATTTAGTGTCTCCATAATTACCTAATTTGATTTTATTTCATTAAAGACCATTCAATTTCATATAGCGTTTCACTATCGCCACCCAATTTCATACAACATTTCCCCATGGCCACTCAACTTCTTTTTATCATTTTCATAAATTTTAAAAGGGGTAAAACAGTAACTTTGCATTATATATATAAAATAAATTTAAAAAAAATTAAAATAAAAACTTATTTTTTTAAAAAAAAAACTTAAAACATTTATTTAAAAATATTATATTATTTTATTTTTTAAAAGAATATTTTTTTTAAAATAACTTTTTATTTTATTTATTTTTCTAAGTAACTTTGTTTTTTTTAAATAAGTTTTTATTTTATTTTATTTTTTTCTAAGTAACTTTTTTTAAAAAATAAGTTCTTATTTTATTGTTTTAAGTAACTTTTTTGTAAAAAAAGTTTTTATTTTATTTTTTTAACATAAGTTTTTATTTCAATTTTTTTAAATTTATATATATAATGCAAAGTTGCCATTTTACCCCTTTTAAAATTAATGAAAATGATAAAAATAAGTCGAGTGACCATGGTAAAATGTTATATAAAATTAGGTGGCCATAGTGAAACGTTATATGAAATTGAATGACCTTGATGAAATAAAATCAAATTAGGTTGCCATGATGACATTAAATATAAAATTGAGGGACTATGGTAAAACAAAATCAAGTTGGGTGACCATGGTGACACTAAGTATGAAGTTGGGAGGCCACCAGTCAATTTAACCATTTTATATTTTTATAAGTTTTCTTTTAAATATTAATTTGTTTTCATATCAAATGATACTTTCGAATTCTATCTCTTTTTGTCTAATTTTTATTTATTTATTTATTTTTAAATAAACCGTCACACGAGTAATAACAAAATTCGAAATGCAAGGGAAGAGGACTAGGTCAAAAGATCCCGGAAAAAGAATGACAAAAGCAAAAATCAAAATTGACAATAATTAAGATACCAACCCACCTAATTGACTTCAATCATGAGACAGAGATGGCAACGGGTGGCGCATCTCCATTTTCGTTCCATTTTAAACCCATGTTTGGTTTAGAATAAAATTTCAAGCCAAATCAACAATTATTTTTAATTATATATCTCATACGATCGTAACTTTTCAACAACACATTTCATTAATTTTTTTTTTTATCAAAATTTGTTAAAAATTTAATTTTAATCTATACCAAATAGAGGTTTAATTAATGGAAAAACATAAAAATAAAGTAAAAAGGTTGAATACAGGTTCAGTTAATTTGAGGTAGGGACGGGGAATTCACGGGGAAGTTAACCATTTAGTGAATTCCCCACCTAAATGGGGCAAGAAAATGCGGTATGAGTCGGGACAAGAAATTTTGTCATCTCTAAAGAGAAACCAGAACAAACATAAAGGAAATGGCTTGTAGTGCAAAACAAGACAACAACAAACAAGGTGGTCACTCAGCTTCTTTTTCCTTTTGCTCGCTCATTTCGCTTGTTTTGCCTCCTTGTCTTCCTTGATTGAACATAAAAAATGTTGGGTTTAGCAATAAGAAGTGTCACCTTCAACGCCTTAATTATTGTTGAAATTTGGTGATTTGAAAAATGTTGGGGCGTAAGTGGATGTATTTTCAATACTAGATGTAGTTTTGTGTGGACACGCTAGCCTCCTTATACTAAATTAAGTGAGTGGTGAACTTGGGTTTGATGAATTTGTAAGGGAACAAAACTCAAACTTCGCTAAACCTTAATTATAAAAATCTTGTTAACCTCTACAAGGATGACGTGGTCAACAGATATTGACTCTACTAACGTTTACGTAGATAGTATCCTGCATATATGGACAAATCGTTAGTATTACGTGACCTTCTATGATGGTGAGGAAAGCGACCGCGAGCACACCAACGATCCAGTCAATCAATTTTTATAATTATATAAGAGTATGTGATGGTTGGAAGGCATGAGCTACGTTAATGTACATGCACCGAAAGTTTATAAGATAATAAAATGAGAGAACAATGTTACTTTGAGTATGTAAAATTGCATTATCTTCAAACGACATTGAGTCTTAGCTTTTATAGTAGAAGTAGAGGAGTGATTCCGTTGAATGAAAAGTGGCCTCGTCATGATAGCCAATTCGTCTTCTCCTAGGTGCCACTACATTGATCACAGATTGAGGGACATTTAATATTTGAAAGTAGTCACCCTATAGTGTAGGTCAAACCTTAAAATAGTAGATTGTCAAGTTGATTGTTAGGCATCCATTGTAGAGATGTCATATCAATCAATAATAGGAAGATCATTGTACGAAAGTTCTCTTGTAAGAGAAGAAGTGGGACATGCCTTCTCTTCTTAAGGGGCTAATTGCCTCGAATTCACTCTGCAGCAGGTTATAGCATCTCACTTAGGCATATGGCACTTTATGTACTTATTTGTGCATCAAACTCCTTACGTGCTTAAAATTATGAAGAAATTTGGCATGCTTAATTACAAATCTGTTTCTGTGTTTCTTCAAAATCATTTTATTTTGTCAAAAGAACAATTACCTACTAATGAAGAAAAAAAGGATTTTATGAGTAAAGTGCCTTACTCTAACGTCATTAGTTTTGTTATGTACCTCATGGTTTGCACTAGGCTTGACTTGGCCTTTACTGTATTTTAAATAGGTACATGTCTCATCCTGATCCCAAACATTGGGAAGCATTACAGTGGTTGTTTAGGTATTTGAAGATTACTTTTGATGAGGGGTTAGTCTATAAGTCTGTTGCTGAGGATGTGAAACTTAAAGGGTTTACGGATACCGACTTTAGTGGTGATAGAGAAAATAAAAAAATCTACTTTTTTCTTATGTGTTTACTTTGTATGAGTTGGAAGTCTTAACTCCAACATATTGTTACTCTGTCTATTATTAAGTCCGAGTATATTACTGCCACCGAAACTATTAAAGAAGGTTTATGATTTAGATGTTTACTTAATGAATTGGGTGCTTTAAGTTGTAATGTGATAGTACATTCTGATAGTTAATCTGCCATTTATTTGTGTAAAAACCCTATGTTTCATGAATATACTAAACATATAAATATTATGCTGCTTTTTATTAGAAATCTAGTATCTCAAGACTTGGTAAAACTTGAGAAAATGCATTTTGACTATAACTCTAAAGAGATGGGCACTAAGGTACTTAGTTCCTTGGTAAAGTTTAGAAGATATCTTATACTTCTAAATATCGGTAAAGGTATGTGATGTTTCAATTTTCTTGGATATCATGTTGTGCGACTATTAAACTTGTTTTTTTTCTTTCTTTCTTTCTTTCTTTTTTGCAGGTGTATTTGGCCTCTAAGTAGAGGTTTGTTGGGTATTTTAATCTAAAGCCTAACACAAACAATTTTTATGAATCATTGGTGCCAAAACTGAAACTTAAAACCTGTTATAATACCATATCGAATCACAACATGTAAAACCTTAAACTCTCAAGAGACGAGACACGATATTTATATATTACGTCTTCGTGGTTATTACATCATAATTGGTTCAATTTTCTAAGATTGTAGACTTAGTCTTCGAATACTATGACAACAGCATAAAATTACTTCATATTTGATGTTCCACGGTCATGGCTTAAAAGAACTTTATGATTTAAGTGACTTTCAATCAGTAAATATCAAATACAAAGATATTACCTAACTCCCAAACCCTCAACCTCTAGAAAAAAAAATCCTAAAAATGAGATTCAAATTATTCAAACATAGAAGAAGATACCACTACAGTAAAGAAAGCAATTAGTGTCATATGAGTCTTCTTTGGCTTCTGCTGGGACCATTTTATCTAAGGCCTATTTGATACGCCAAATTTTCCAGGGAACTAGGAAAATATTTTTCACTTTCCACTTTTTTGGCTGTTTGATAAGCGAAATTTTCCATAAAAAATATTTTCTTTCTTTCCTCTACATGTGGGAAAAAATTTTCCAGGCTGGCTGGATAATTTCCACGTAAAACTAAGTCAAACGAACACTAAACTTTGATAAAAAAATGATTTTTTAGGAAACAATTTTTTTTTTACTTTTTGGCAATGGAAACAAATTTTATAACCTATTGTGGTAAAAACTATACTTTAACAAACACTTTCCATGTAAAATAAAGCCAAACGAATAGAAAATTTAAAAATTTTCCGGGTGGAAAATTATACCAATCAAATACACTTGAAATCATTTTCCCTACAAAACATTTTCTAAGCAAATCTTTTCCCTGTAAAATGTTTTCTTTCCACCCATTTTCCACCCTTACAATCAAAGGCACCCTAAATGTAGTAAAGTGAGTCAAAGAGAGGAAGCATTTTCTTCATCAATCTACAGCACAACGTGCTAAATATAACTGGACAGAAAATTAAGAGCCATATCTCACACGCCCATTTTCTTTAATATTGGAGAGTACACACTTGTGTCCAACGTACCATGCATGTCAAGTTGTCAATCATGTCTTAACCAGAATCAAATATGAGGTGAAGCTTCTTGTACAAGCAACCTAATGGAAAAGTCTTTTCATACATAAGATACATCATGGTGATAGAATGAGAAAAAAGGATAGTTATCATTTTCTTTCCATAGAAATATTGTAAAAGTAGGATATAATATAGTAAAGTGATCAAATAAACATGAAGTCAACAAATATTTTCTTCAATCATCTTTCATGTCTACATCTGCACCTAATTTACTACCATATAATTTTCCATTTTGCATAAAAAAAAAAAGTTGTTCACTGGTTGTTTTCAAAGTTCACCATACATCCAAGGCAATGTTAACATATTCCATTGGTATTAAGCAATTAACATTTTTATATTATGTACATGTCCTCATATATCCCTGTCTGACAATTTTATTCTCTGTCACTACAAGTTCGACGAACTTTCTGCTATGAAAATAACTATGATTTATTATTATATGTCAAGCCATTTTCAATAGAGAAGTAATATTTGGAAGGACAAAATGTCTATGGATGCATCTCTAGTCAAATGTAGGCTGAAAGCAACTAAGATGTTGGATACACTTATTTGTTTAAACGAGAATGTTCTCCTGCCCGCGGCGGGCAATCTTATCCTGCCCACCTGCTGATGTGGCAGGAGAACCCTACGTGGGGTTCTCTCCAAATGTGAGAACCCCACGTTGGGTTCTCTCCGAGTGGGCAGGATAAGATTGCCCGCCGCGGGTAGGAGAACGGGACTGTTTGTTTAAATATTATGTCTTCAATTTCAACGCTAATTACTTCATATTTGGTTCAGTTTTTTAATGACAGTAGACTCTGTCTTCAGATAAGTGACACCACTATAAAATGGTTCAGGTTTCTCCAATTATAATCAACTTACGACATAAACTATATTACCAACAAACACGAACCAGATATCTTACCTTATCTCATTTTCCAATGGTAGTTTGTATGAAGAACTTTAGTCAATTCTTTTCTCTGGCATTCATTTCAATGTTTCTCATACATCTGTCATTTCCAGAATATGCAGCTGCTGATATGCCAGGAAATGAGACTGATAAACTAGCACTGCTTGCATTCAAGTCCCAAATAACTGAAGATTCTCTTGGGGTCTTGGACTCCTGGAATAATTCTTTCCATTTTTGCAACTGGACTGGTGTTACATGTAGCAATGAACAGCAAAGGGTCACTGGTTTGAATCTACAGGGGAAAAGACTGGCTGGAACACTTTCATCTCATGTCGGGAATTTTTCGGTCATCAAACTTCTTGATCTGTTGGGCAACTCTTTCCATGGTGAGATCCCACTGGAACTTGGCAACCTGGGAATAGTTCAAAACTTGAATCTGAGCAATAATCTTCTAGGTGGAGTAATTCCATCTGATTTATCCAACTGTTCCAGCCTCATGAGTTTGGCGCTTGACCATAACTATCTCATAGGGCAAGTTCCACCAGAACTTGGATCGTTGTCAGAGCTTAGGGAACTGTATCTTGGAAACAACAATATCACAGGTAGTGTCCCAGCCTCTCTTGGAAACTTAACATCTCTACAGGAGCTTGATATGTCATATAACCATTTGAAGGGTGAAATTCCCAGTACAATAGCCCAGTTGATAAACCTTCAAATTTTTCGATTATCAGTAAACAATCTTTCTGGGGGATTTCCACCTCCACTATACAACTTGACATCACTCGAATTCATAGCTCTGTCCTTCAACAGCTTCACTGGTAATCTGAGAAATGATATTGGCCTTGCCTTTCCTAATCTCCAAAAGATCTGGTTGGCATATAATTTTTTAACTGGACATATACCCGAATCATTTTCAAACATTTCAAATCTCCAGAACATTGATTTTATTCACAATAATTTCACTGGGAAAGTACCTCAGGATTTTGGGAAACTTGATTTAGATGTGTTCAGTATTGGTTCTAATCATCTCGGAAGTGGTGAACCCAATGATTTGAAATTCATCACCTCCCTCCCAAACTGCAGCAACCTAAGAGTCCTACACTTTGGGGATAACCAGTTCGAAGGCATATTTCCGGTCTCAATAACCAATTTGTCAACCAAACTGACACGACTTTATTTAGAGGGGAATAAAATTCGTGGAAATATACCGGAAGAGATTTCGAATCTGGTGAACTTAAATATACTTTACATGAATTCGAATTATCTGAATGGTTCTATTCCAGATTCATTTGGAATCCTTCCCAAATTAGGAACACTGATTTTAAGCTCAAATCAGTTGACAGGAAACATTCCACCTGCACTTAGTAACATGACAGGGCTGATAAATCTTTTTTTGTTTGACAACCGATTGGAAGGAAGCATTCCGTCAATCCTGGCAAATTGTAGGCAACTGGCAATCCTATTTGTTTCCCAAAACAATCTGACAGGCAGCATACCCCAAGAATTGATGGAGCTTCCATCACTTTGGTCATTCAATGTGTCGTATAACTCCATGACTGGTTCCCTGCCCGAAAATGTTGGCAACTTAACCAATCTTCTTGAAACTGATATTTCTTACAACAATTTTTCTGGTGTGATACCCAGATCTATAGGCCACTGTTTATCCTTAAACATTCTTTTCTTACAAGGAAACTCATTTGAGGGGGATATCCCGTATTTAGCTGGTCTGCAAAACCTTAATTACTTAGATCTCTCGAGGAACAACCTTTCAGGCAATATTCCAAATTTCTTGGTGAATCTTCCCTCTTTCCTCTACTTAAATCTATCATTCAATAATCTGGAGGGAGAATTACCTGTGAAAGGAGTGTTTTCAAATCTCAGTGCAATAGATGTTCGTGGAAATACCAAGCTTTGCGGTGGAATTCAAGAGTTGCATTTGCCACCGTGCTCTAGGCAAGAACCTAAAAAGGCACACAGAAAACATTTGAAATTAATCTTGGTAACTGTCATTTTCGCTTCATTTGTTGCTCTGTTATTATTTCTTCTTCTGATTTGCTGGATGAAAAGATCGAAGAAACAAACACATGCTGTAACTACAACTTTGAATTTCTACCTCAAGATTTCTTATGAAGAGCTACTAAATGCAACTGGTGGATTCTCTTCAGAAAACTTCATCGGATCAGGCAGTTTTGGCACTGTTTTCAAGGGTATTCTTAGCTCAAGTGGATTAGTAGTGGCAGTTAAAGTTCTCAAGCTCCAGCGGAAAGGAGCCTCCAGAAGCTTTATGGCGGAATGCCAAGCATTAAGAAATATCCGCCACCGGAACCTCGTCAAGGTCATAACTGCTTGTTCAACTACTGATTTTCAAGGCAATGATTTTAAAGCTATAGTGTATCAATTCATGTCAAATGGGAGCTTAGAGGAATGGTTACATCCGGAAGAAGAGTGAAAACAGAACAGTTTAAACTTTCTTCAAAGGATTGGCATAGCAATAGATGTGGCTTCTGCATTATCTTATCTTCACCATCAATGCCAAATTCCTGTGATTCACTGCGACTTGAAGCCACAAAATGTCCTTCTCGACAACAATATGACTGCCCATGTAGGTGATTTTGGTTTAGCTCAGCTCCTTCCAAAGTTCAACACGAGAGATGATATAAATCAGTTCTCCTCACTTGGTATTAAGGGAACCATTGGATATGCAGCTCCAGGTAGCTACAATTAATGTGTCTTTCTTAATTTTCCAATTTAGCCAATAATGTGCCTAACAAAATTAATGCACCCAGACGTGAGGTTACACAATCACAGTAAGTTCTGAATTGCATGCATTTACATAACAATTGAATGCAAGTGATACAAACAATCAACTTTTCAGAGTATGGGATGGGCGGGCGTGTGTCCATTCTGGGAGATGTATACAGTTTTGGAATCCTCTTGTTGGAGATTTTCACTGGAAAGAGGCCTACTGACAAACTATTCAAAGAGAATTTGAATCTTCACCATTTTGTCAAAATAACACTACCAGACCGAGCAATGGACATTTTGGACAATTCAGCTCTATGTGAAGAAGTGACAGGGAAAGCTAAAACATGGCATGATGGATGGAAAAACTTGACGATGGAACAGCAAGAGTGCTTGATACGTGTTCTTCAAATTGGAGTAGCATGTTCAGCCGAATTGCCACAACATAGGAAGAATATGCGCCAAGTATACAGGGAGTTGTCCATGATCAGAGATTCATCTCTTGGCGCCAGATTCAAAGAAGAGAAAAAACATTCATTAATTACAGGCAATTCTTCTTATTTGTTATGTTGCACGGACACGGACACAACACGACACGAATATGCCAACACGTGATTTAATATGTAGGATATGGACACATTGGGGTCACGTTAACTATATTTTTTAAAATTGTATGTTTATATATTTTATCTATATGTTTATGCTTTTTATCTTTTCATAAATTCAATTATTTCCTTAGTTTTGATTTTTCATTTTTGTTCGTGAAATATTTTAAATTGGATGAGTAGCTATTTATTATTTTAAAATAACTTTAAGTTAAACTATATATTTCACAATCAAAAAAATTACATATAATATACAAGTCTTGAAGTATCTGAGGAGTATTAGTGATCGACATAACACGACACAACATGTGTCGAACATAGACAAGTCACACCAATAGGAGTGTCTCTGCATCATAGGTTGTTGAATGTTGGTATTCATGGTATACTGGTATGAAAAGAATCCTAACACTAGTGTTTTATTTGCAGGTCCACAGAGTATGTTGAAGCCATATGACGACTCAAACAGTATTTGCTATTAGATTTTCTTGTGTAATCTTTTAAACAAAGGCCATGTTTGGTATGGCAAGTTTTACATGGAAGATGGAAAACTTTTTGCCATTTTCCACTTTTTAGAGTGTTTGATAGGAGACATTTTCCAGGTAATTCGTTTTCCACATTTTCTTGCTTTTCGAGGTAAATCAATTTCCACCACTTTGGTGAGAATTGGTTTTCTAGGCAGCTTTTTTTTTTTTTTTTGCAATGGAAATAAATTATATTCCAAATTGTAACAAATTATATCCCTTTAATGGACAATTTCAGTGGAAATAAAGCCAAACGAATACCAAAAAATCCAAAATTTCAATATTTTTTAGGTAGAAAATTATACCAATCAAATACAATTAATTGACAATTCTCAGTAAAACAAGTTCTAGATTATTTAATTCCATAGAATTCATTTTCTTTCCATCCAAAATCCATTCTTACAATCAAATGGACCCTAATTATGTTATCAGGATACATATTTTTGTGCAATAAAAGAGCAAGTACGAAATCCAGTGTATAAATTTTAGATACAGTCTATAACAACATGCAAGGAATTTAATGCTTGTTTAGTTTAATTTTGCCCAATTTTCTCAAATATGTCAAATTTCGACTGTTTCATTCAATTTTTGCACCATAACTCAAATATATCATTGTTTACACAATCAGTCCAACACTCACTTTAGACAAAATGAAACATGTTTCCTTGATTTCTTAAATCCGTTAAATTTGGTTCATAACATCTTATTTAATGTTCACATGCTAACTAACACGGATTAATTATCAGGCACAATGTAGCAAATTATGTTCACATTAAAAAGTACAGAGTTAACAAAACATAAAATACTACACCACCAGAATCACAGTAGAAGAAGAAGAAATCATGTAAAATGAAATAGGACACATGTTGCTATTATATTAAGCCCTTGTTTGAGCCACATTCTCATTCTTTTACTTATTTTCAACCACACATTTTTCAATAAAATAATATTTTTCATCACATCAATAACTTTTCTTTCTTTTTCAACCGCATATTCACCATCGCATCTATTATTAGAATCTCACATTAGCTGGTGATATTAACACGATCGACTTAATAAGGTGAGGGAAATCCTCCCCTAACAAGCCAGTTTTGTTAGGTTGAGTTAGACTCAATATCCTTTCTAATATGGTATCAGAGCAAGCCCAGTTTTGCAATGTTGGGTGCACCCAATATCGATTTGTTCACAGTCGTTTGGCATCGTCCACGCTGTGCGTGAGGGGGCGTATTAGAATCTCACATTGGCTGGTGATATTAACACGATCCACTTAATAAGATGAGGGCAATACTCCCCTAATAAGCTGATTTTGTTAAGTTGAGTTAGACCCAATATCCTTTCTAATAACTATGATTAGTGTATGAGATCTAAGCATTTGTGCAAGCCCCACAACAAATGTTACACAAAAATTTATAAAACAAAGACTCGTCTCGAGTTAATGTTGATATACATGACATGACAAGGACATAACATCCCGTTTAGTAAAAATGTAAAATCATAACTTCAAAATTCAAAATGGGAAAATGTCATTTTGTAGCCAAAAACCAAGTCACCATCAAAATCAAATGACCAGATAGGGATGATCATCCTCTCCAACGAACACCATCTAGTACTGACACCACCATCCATTGGCTAATTCCCCCTCATATGCTAATGTCACAATCTCTTCATCACCCGAACACAGTGCTACTGGAAAAAATATCATCGACAAATTTCTAGTGGGCTCTCTGGGAGGAAGAAAAGTATAACATGCTTCTGAAATCGAGGAGGGGGTGCGGTTGGTAAATGGGGGGTGGCGATGGTGCTTATGGTTGGAAGTTTAACCTCTCATTTTAACATTGTAGATTAATTGCCCCTCGAGAATGAGATGTAGGACTCACATACATATTTGATGCTACTATGAACGGATTCTATCAAGCTCAGATTAACAGTGATACAAAAAATGACAGGTCACTGAATTAAATGCCAAAATATAATTTGAGAACCAGTTTGCTAATAATTGAATAGATAGGGACCCATGTTTCAATTTTCCCAATATAAACACATTACTTTTATAACTGGAATTTTAGCCGACAGTATTTCTGGTGGATGTGGGCAAGAGAAAAAGGAATGGAATGCATTGGTGCTAGAGAGAGAGGGAGGCAGCATGGGTAGGTGGATGGCAGGGATGAATTTTTAAAATTTTTTTTCCCCTTCAAATTCTTCAAAAATAATAATAATAAAAAAAAAATCTTAAAACAAAAATTCTTTAAAAAAATTGCAAGATTGGGAAATTAAATTGAGACTTGATAATGGTAAAAGGGCAAAACAAAGGGTAATAACAATAATTTTTACATGAACAAAATTGTATTTGGAGGAAGTGTTGCTAATGGAGACAGGAAAAGCTGCTGCTTTGTGATGTTCAAAATCTTAGTTATTTCTATGCCTTGTAAGTACCAATACCTTCTCTTACTGTTGTAAAATTTTATCAAACATGTGATGGGTTGGTTCGAAAGCTGCATTTCCCTTCTCTTCTCTATAACAACTCACATTCCATTTGCCGATTGAACATTTTATCAAACATGTGGAGGGCATGTAGAGTTGAGAAGAGAGAGTTCTAGAAAAGAGAGGAGAAGAGTTGGCATGAAATTCTGTTACCTTCCAATTGATTAAATCAGGAAGAAGAAATGAATATATATACAAAATGAAAAGAAGAAAAAGTCATAAATAAAAAAGTCATAAATAACCGTATCTATATGTGCCTCAATACTCCCCCTCAAGATGAGATATGTATGTTTAATACTCCCATCTTGGTTAACAAAGATTTAAATCTAACTCCCCATAAAGGATTAGTTAACAAATTTTGTCAATTGTTCTTGTGAGGTCATATGTAACATTTTCACTTCTCCAACTTGAACTTTATCTCTTACAAGGTAACAATCAATCTCCATGTGTTTCGTTCTTTCATGAAACATCGGGTTGCTAACAATATGAATGGCTGATTGGCTATCAAAGAATCATAAAGCTGCCCGGTTGTGTGTGACACTTAAATCACTAAGTATATTCCTTAGCCAACTCAATTCACAAACACCAGCATCCATGGATCGATACTCTGCTTCAGTTGAAGATCTAGAAACTGTATGTTGCTTCTTTGATTTCCAAGACACCAATGAATTACCCAGGAAAACGTAATAACAAGCAACCGATCTCCTGGTATCTGAACAAGCTGCCCAATCAGCATCGTAGAAACCTTTGAGAATTAAATCTGATTTACTCTCAAAGAATAAGCCTTGTGCTGGTGTGCCTTTCAGATACCTCGATACATGATGAGCAGCTTCTAGATGAGGTTGCCTTGGTGATGAAGAAATTGGCTAAGAACTTGCACCGCATAGGACATATCAGGCCTAGTTATGGTCAAATATAAGATCCTTCATACCAACCTTCGGTATGCACCGACATTCTAAACTGTGCCTCCTTCATCCTTACTGATTTTAAGTTGTGTAGTAAAGGACAATTTGTAGTGCCCCGACCCGCATGGGTCGAAACGTTACAAGACTCGCTTTACTTTAGTCGTAAACTTAATAAGTTGCGATACCTTAAGCGGAGAGTATAAAATTTTAATTTAAGAATTTAATTCAAAACTTATTTAATTCTGTACAACATCATTTCAATATTAGAACCAAATAAAACAAAAATGTTTTAGAATGATTCCCATGCATGTATCCATTTACCGACGTGAAGTTCTAAGTGGGAAAAAAAATGAATGTTGCGGTTTGGCTTTCTATCTCAACAGCAGTAGTCAAAAATAAATTCTTTTGCATAGCTAACATCTCCGAAATTTCATGAAATTTTATAGTAAAGTAGGAAACTCTTTATACTATGACATATCCAAAAATCAACTTCCGTTGGCAACATATGATTTATAAAAATATTTTTCAAAACCTCGCAACGACACAGTTTGGAAGGTAACCCAGCGCGGTTTACTTAAAGTGATATATAAAATTCTACACACCTCAAATCAACATGATTTCAACTTTATGCAGTAGCTAACCCATGAGACTGTCAATTCAAACTCCATTGGGTTTACCCAAAAATTTCAAGTAACGAGCGAGTTCTGAATTTGCAAATCCAAGGGCAGAAACTGGAAAACAGCAACATTACCCGGCGCAGTTTACTCTAAGCGACATTTAAAATTCTACCAACATCGGATTGACATGATTCCAAATTTATTCAGTAGCTAACTTATGAGGCTATCAAAAACCAATCGTTTTGTTCAAAAATTCCAAGTAACAATTAAGTTATGAATTTTTAAAGTCAATATTGAATCTGAAATTATAATGAAACAGCAACATTAAATTGCCAACACTTGGGTTTTTTTGTAAATAGTGAATTGCAAGCAAATTTTATGAAACGTACGTACCTACCTTTAAAAACAACTTATTCATAAAGAATAGTTCCAAATATGACATTTCATAGAAATCTATTTAAAATAACGTAAACATTTCATAATCGAATTTAAAACGTTAAATCACCGGCTTCCCCATAGCACGTTGCATCATTCTTTACCATCATCCACGTCCCAAGCAAATCATATCAAATCAACCTGTAGAGAGGGAATTAACCCATGAGTTTGAAACTCAATAGATGTCATCGGTGCGTTTCGTTAACAAATTATAAAATTTCGAACTATAGATTCATACCGTTGTACGTAGATGGATTTTCGGCAAAATCCAATTTCTGTGGAGTTATGATTTAACATAACGCATAGAACCGGAGAATGATCATTCAAACTACAGTAGTGTCGTAACACCGTACCCGAAGGCACCAATTCATTCAAACTTTTAACGAAAATCATAATTTGAAAACGAAACAAACATTTGCACCTCTACCTACTTTTGTTTAATGCTTTTGAAATGGATGAAATTGGAGGTTGAGTGCTGCTTTCCCCACGGCACCCAAGCTTTAAGATTTGGCTCCTCTACTATATTTTTCTTTCTTTACTTTTGAAAATATGTTTCTCGTCTTTTTCTTGTTTCAAAAACGTGAACCCTCATATGTGTAAACTATACATAAATATATAGTAGAAAGCAATGATTTATTTGGGAAAAGAAACGTTAGACATGTAGTGAATAAATGTGGTAGGTTATTCACAATTGATTGGGATTAAATAAAATGTTTAATGGGAAAGTGAGGGGTTAAGCATGTGTAGGAAACTGTTGGCATTATTTTCCAATTAAAATGAATTTAAAAAGGGTATATGATGGTAAATGGTAAGTTTTATTCCATGTTATACGTGTGTGTGTGTGTGTTTGTGGAATAAATATGCCATATAACCTACCAATTTATGAGGTTAATTACCTTGACTTTTCAACTCACTTTCTGAAACGTGTGACCCCCCCCCCCCCTCCCCCTTTTTTTGAAATTATGATAAGTGCGAAAAAATAATTTTATACAATACTTTATAAAAAAAAAATATTTGCATGATGATTCGAACCTAAGTTGCCAATATGAAATACCATGCAGATAACCATTGTGGCAAACCCAGTTATTCATTAAATCTTTGAAATCAAATTTACTTAAACTTAATGTCTTAAAGTATTGGGCTTATAAATAGCTTATGGCTTGTACTTTCATAACCCTAAATTGGCTGAGATTCCGTAATTTATTTCTTAAATGGACTATACCAACCAAATTAAGAATATAAAATCTGGGACATTACATCCCTCACACCTTAAATAAAATTTCGTCCTCGAAATTTACCTTATGATCGGGTAAATAGTGTTGGGTATTTGTCTTTAACATCTCCTTCTCTCTCCCAAGTAGCTTCTTCTACTCCATGATTACTCTATTGTACCTTGATCAGTTGAATCTCTTTGTTCCGTAACTTATGCACCTTTCGATCTAGTATTGAAATCGAAAATTCCTCGTAGGATAAATCTTTCTGTACTTCTAGAGATTGAGAATTGACCACGTGATCGGGATCATGCATATACTTTCGGATCATCGATATATGAAACATGTTATGAACTGCTGATAGTTCGGGCGGCAAAGCTAATCGATAAGCTACATTTCCGACCCTATCAAGTATTTCGAATGGTCTAATATAACGAGGTCGTAGTTTTCCTTTCTTGCCGAACCTAAGTACACCTTTTATTGGTGACACTTTGAGAAAAACTTTCTCTCCAACTTTAAATTCCAAGTCTTTTCTTCTGGTATCAGCATAACTCTTTTGTCTATCTTGTGCGGCCTTTATCCTGGTGCGGATCTTATCAATGACTTCAACTGTCCTTTCAATGATCTCTGGTCCCAAAACTCTCTTTTCTCCGACTTCGTCCCAATGGACGGGTGATCTACATCTTCTACCATAGAGAGCTTCATATGGTGCCATTCCAATAGTTGCCTGGAAACTATTATTATAGGCAAATTCCACCAAAGGTAGATACGATTCCCAACTGCCTCCTAGATCCAAAACACAGGCCCTTAGCATATCTTCCAAATTTTGGATGGTCCTTTCAGATTGACCATCGGATTGAGGGTGATACGCCGTACTGAAATCCAATTTCGTTCCCATAGCTCTTTGTAAGCTCTTCCAAAATTCTGACGTAAATCTTGGATCTCTATCAGATACAATAGACACAGGAACACCATGCAATCTTACAATCTCTCTAATGTACAATTGTGCTAGTTGATCTAGACTGAATGTCATTTTTACAGAAAGAAAATGAGCTAGCTTTGTTAGTCGATCCACTATTACCCATATAGCATTGTGTCCTCTTACTGACCTCGGAAATCCTACCACAAAGTCCATTGCAATATTCTCCCACTTCCATTCAGGTATGTCCAATGGATTTAACAACCCTGCTGGTCTTTGATGTTCTGCTTTAACTTGTTGACACACTATACATTTTGCCACAAATAAACCTATACTTCTTTTCATATTCCTCCACAAAAATGTATCTCGAAGATCTCGATACATTTTCGTACTACCAGGATGTGCGGTGTACGGGGTGAAATGAGCTTCTTCTAATATCTCATTCCTCAAAACTTCATCTTTAGGCACACAAATTCTTCCTTTAAACATCAGTGCCCGATCCGAAGCTATTCCAAAATCCTTTCTCCTATCAGTGCCAATTTCTTTCCTGATCTTCTGCAAAAATGGATCTTTATCCTGTGTTTCTATGATCCGATCTCTGAGAGTTGGTCGAACCACCAAAATTGCTAAACGAGCTATACTTTGCTCTGATGTAGTAACCACTTCAATTTGCAAATTTTGCAAGTCTTTGATCAACTCCTTCTGAATAGTAGGTAATGATGCCAACTTTCCCATCGACTTTCTACTTAGAGCGTCCGCAACAACATTAGCCTTACCTGGATGATAATGAATAGTGCAGTCGTAATCCTTTACTAGCTTCAACCATCGCCTCTGTCTCATATTCAATTCCTTCTGTGTGAAGAAATATTTGAGACTCTTATGATCTGTGTAAATGTCGCACTTTTCTCCATATAAGTAATGGCACCATATCTTTAATGCATGAACTACCGCTGCAAGTTCTGATCATGCGTCGGGTAGTTCTGTTCATGTTACTTAAATTGCCTTGATGCATAAGCAATCACTTTTCCGTGTTGCATTAACACACATCCCAAACCTTGTTTGGATGCATCACTATATATAACAAACCCTTCTGAACCTTCGGGTATAGTTAACACCGGTGCTGTAATCAATCGTTGCTTTAGCTCCTGAAAGCTTTGCTCACACTTATCTGTCCATAGAAACTTTAGCCCTTTCCTTGTCAATTGTGTCATTGGTCCAGACATTTTGGAGAATCCTTCAATAAATCTCCGATAGTACCCGGCCATTCCTAGAAAACTCCGAACTTCACCAGCGTTAGTCGGTGTCTTCCAGTTAGTTACCGCTTCCACTTTTACTGGATCTACTTCAATTCCTTGGGCAGTAACTACATGACCGAGGAACCCAACTCGCTCAAGCCAAAATTCACGCTTTTTAAATTTTGCATATAACTTTTCCTCGCGCAGTATTTCTAACGCTATTCTAAGATGTTCATCATACTGATCTGTACTCTTAGAGTATATCAAAATGTCATCGATGAAGACTATGACAAATTGATCTAAATACTTGTGAAAAACACGATTCATTAAATCCATGAAACTGCAGGAGCATTTGTCAACCCGAATGGCATGACTGTGAACTCATAATGTCCATAACGAGTTCTGAAAACCGTCTTGGGTATATCACTAGCCTTAACCTTCAATTGATGATATCCAGATCGTAAGTCAATCTTGGAAAATACTTTAGCCCCTTTTAATTGATCAAACAAATCCTCAATTCTCGGGAGATGATACTTATTCTTGATGGTTAAACGGTTCAACTCCCGATAGTCGATACACATCCTCAAACTTCCATCTTTCTTCTTTACAAATAACACTAGTGCGCCCCAAGGAGATACACTTGGTCGGATAAAGTCATTGTCTAACAATTCTTGTAACTGAACTTTCAACTCCTGAAGTTCCTTTAGAGCCATTCTGTATGGAGCTTTAGATACTGGTGCCGCTCCAGGAACCAGATCTATGGTAAACTCTACTTGTCTATCCGGTGGGATACCAGGTAGATCTTCAGGAAACACATATATAAATTCTTGTACCACTGGTACATCCTCAATCTTTATCGTCGCTTGTTTTTCTCCTGAGATGTTCACTAGTAACCCTTGAGATGTTTCTTATCTCAACATTCTCTCGGCTTGCAAGGTAGATACCAGTTGGAGATTGAGTTTGGTCTTTACTCCAGGGAAAGAAAATTGTTCTTCTCCTGGTTTTTGAAAAGACACTTTCTTTTCTCTATAACGAATGGTTGCATAATTACGTCCCAACCAATCCATACCCAAAATCACATCAAAATCTTTCATCTCTATCAGATATAAATTAGCTTCTAATGTTTTTTCCTCAATTTCAAGATTCACCGACTTGGCTAACTTATCAGTGGTCAATGTTTCGCCCGAAGGAATGCTAACTTTTAGTGTACTCTCTGACTTATCACAACTAATACTAGCTTTAGTAATGAAAGACGTTGATACAAAAGAGTGAGTAGCTCCCGAATCAAACAGTACATAAACAGGTGTATTGGATATGAGTAAAATACCTGCTATTACGTTTGAGTTCTCCTCTGCATCCTTCTGAGTGAGCTTAAAGACTAGTGCTTTGCCCTTCTTGTTCTGATCATTGTTATCATCCTTATTCTGAGTAAAGGTGGGACAATCCTTAGCAATATGCCCTGGTTTACCACATCGAAAACAGGCATTCTTCCCGAACAAACATTCACCACGATGATGTTTACCACACTTAGGGCACGATGCTACTACAGGTACTATGACCTTACTAGCACCAGGTCTGATATTGGTTTTCTTATTTTGCCATTTGCCCTTTTCTTTTTCTTGACCATTCCACTTTCTCTTCCCAACTTGTCCTTTATCCTGCTGGCCGAACAATTGACTATGTTGCTCTGCATTAGCCTTTTGATACCAAATAGCGTGAGCTCGTTCTAACATTTCACGGTATGATGTAAAACGATGTGACATAAGAATCATGTTTATGTCTGGGTTTAACCCTTGCTCAAACCTTCGAGTCTTCTTAATTTCCGTGTCAACTAGGTGTGGAGCAAACCTTAAGAGTTGATCAAACTTTCGCTCGTAATCAGTCAGGGACATATTACCCTGCTTAAGCTGAAGGAATTCGCTTTCCTTGAAATCTCTTAGAGACTGAGGAAAATGCTTAACCATCACTTCCTCCTTGAACTGTTCCCAAGTTAACGCTAATTGCTACTCCGGGGTCCTAGTTCGAGACATCGAATCCCACCAGTGACTTGCATCACCGGTAAACATAAACTCTGCACACTGGACTTTTTGAGCATCAGTACAGTTTATAAGTCGAAAAATTCGTTCCAACTTACGAAGCCATTCCTCAACTACCAGTGGACCAGATGCTCCATCGAAAGTAGGGAGCTTATGCTTTCGAAATAACTCAACAATCGAGGTATGGGTCGGGTGAGCTACAGGAGCAGGTGGTAAGGGTGGGGCTTGATTCTGATTTTGCCTGCCAAGATCTTGAACCGCTTGCAGGAGGTCCCTTATCAAGTTGTTCTGGTTTGCTCGAGATATTTCCTTTGAGATAAGATATAATATATCTCATTATTTTCATCTACCAGTACCAGAATACTAAGAAAAATAGAGAATTATTTCTCAACTTCATCAAAATTATATACATCTATTTTTTTTTCAATACTAGTACATACTTCGCATGTGATTGTCAAGGTCTATAGATTCATCTACCTCAAAATCTAGGTAAGCTCGAATATCTATCTCTTATTGACTAATATGATTCCTTTCCCTAGAATTTGTCTTTCCTTGCCATATGCAGTCCACAACCTTAAGTTCTAACGCAATACATGTCTTTTGAATAACACTTTTTCTTTTCATAGTACATTTATCTTTGCATATAAGATATACATAAAGAAAAATGTAAAACGTAGCGAAATATGGAAAACATAACTATAGAATCATATCATTTTCATAACAAGAATTTAAACTTTGCTTAGTTAAACATACCTGGGCCGTAGGATGAGGTCGACTAATGGATGCAAGATGCCGTGGAGTGCCTTTAAATATTTCATTATTTTTTTAATTTCCCACATTGTAGAAAAAAAATAATAATTTTTTAAAAACAAAATACGTTAAGTCTACAGAATCGACTAAACTCGTGCTCTGATACCACGCTATAGCGCCCCGACCCGCATGGGTCGAAACGTTACAAGACTCGCTTTACTTTAGTCGTAAACTTAATAAGTTGTGATACCTTAAGCGGAGAGTATAAAATTTTAATTTAAGAATTTAATTCAAAATTTATTTAATTCTGTACAACATCATTTCAATACTAGAACCAAATAAAACAAAAATGTTTTAGAATGATTCCCATGCATGTATCCATTTACTGACGTGAAGTTCTAAGTGGAAAAAAAAAATGAATGTTGCTGTTTGGCTTTCTATCTCAACAGTAGTAGTCAAAAATAAATTCTTTTGCATAGCTAACATCTCCAAAATCTCATGAAATTTTATAGTAAAGTAGGAAACTCTTTATACTATGACATATCCAAAAATCAACTTCCGTCGGCAACATATGATTTATAAAAATATTTTTCAAAACCTCGCAACGACACAATTTGGAAGGTAACCCAGCGCGGTTTACTTAAAGTGATATATAAAATTCTACACACCTCAAATCAACATGATTTCAACTTTATGCAGTAGCTAACCCATGAGACTCTCAATTCAAACTCCATTGGGTTTACCCAAAAATTTCAAGTAACGATCGAGTTCTGAATTTGCAAATCCAAGGGCAGAAACTGGAAAACAGCAACATTACCCGGCGCAGTTTACTCTAAGTGACATTTAAAATTCTACCAACATCGGATTGACATGATTCCAAATTTATTCAGTAGCTAACTTATGAGGCTATCAAAAACCAATCGTTTTGTTGAAAAATTCCAAGTAACAATTAAGTTATGAATTTTTAAAGTCAATGCAGAATCTGAAATTATAATGAAACAGCAACATTAAATTGCCAACACTTGATTTTTTTGTAAACAGTGAATTGCAAGCAAATTTTATGAAACGTACGTACCTACCTTTAAACACAACTTATTCATAAAGAAATGTGATTAGAATAGTTCCAAATATGACATTTCATAGAAATCTATTTAAAATAACGTAAACATTTCATAATCGAATTTAAAACGTTAAATCACTAGCTTCCCCATAGCACGTTGCATCATTCTTTACCATCATCCACGTCCCAAGAAAATCATATCAAATCAACCTGTAGAGAGGGAATTAACCAATGAGTTTGAAACTCAATAGATGTCATCGGTGCGTTTCATTAACAAATTATAAAATTTCGAACTATAGATTCATACCGTCGCACGTAGATGGATTTCCGGCAAAATCTAATTTCTGTGGAATTATGATTTAACATAATGCATAGAACCGGAGAATGATCATTCAAACTACAGTAGTTTCGTAACACCGTACCCGAAGGCACCAATTCATTCAAACTTTTAACGAAAATCATAATTTGAAAACGAAACAAACATTTGCACCTCTACCTACTTTTGTTTAATGCTTTTGAAATGGATGAAATTGGAGGTTGAGTGTTGCTATCCACACGGCACCCAAGCTTTAAGATTTGGCTCCTCTACTATGTTTTTCTTTCTTTACTTTTGAAGATATGTTTCTCATCTTTTTCTTGTTTCAAAAACGTGAACCCTCATATGTGTAAACTATACATAAATATATAGTAGAAAGCAATGATTTATTTGGGAAAAGAAACGTTAGACATGTAGTGAATAAATGTGGTAGGTTATTCACAATTGATTGGGATTAAAGAAAGTGTTTAATGGGAAAGTGAGGGGTTAAGCATGTGTAGGAAACTGTTGGCATTATTCTCCAATTAAAATGAATTTAAAAAGGGTATATGATGGTAAATGGTAAGTTTTATTCCATGTTATACGTGTGTGTGTGTGTGTGTTTGTGGAATAAATATGCCATAAAACCTACCAATTTATGAGATTAATTACCTTGACTTTTCAACTCACTTTCTGAAACGTGTGACCCCCCCCCCCCCTTTTTTGAAATTATGATAAGTGCGAAAAAATAATTTTATACAATACTTTATAAAAAAAAACATTTGCACGATGATTCGAACCTGGGTTGCCAATATGAAATACCATGCAGATAACCATTCTGGCAAACCCAGTTATTCATTAAATTTTTGAAATCAAATTTACTTAAACTTAATGTCTTAAAGTATTGGGCTTATAAATAACTTATGGGTTGTACTTTCATAACCCTAAATGGGCCGAGATTCCATAATTTATTTCTTAAATGGACTATACCAACAAAATTAAGAATATAAAATCTGGGACATTACACAATTTGCAGGCTTAACACCAAGATAACTTGCATCAGCCAGAACTTCCCACTGTATATTTCATCTGACATATAGAAATTCCATTTGAAGTTCTCGCCACCTCAAGTCCCAAAAAGTATTTCAGAATTCCCAAATCTTTTAGTCTGAACTGTTCGTTTAATTCCCTTTTAAATTGCTTAATACATGATAGATCATTGTCTCCTATGATAATGTCATCCACATAAATGAGCAGGAAAGTGAAATAATCATCTTCTTGTTTGCTGAATAGAAAGTAGTCCGATTTCAATTGTTTGAAGCCTTGTGAAAGTATGTATGAAGTCAACTTAGCGTTCCATTGTCTTGATGCCTGTTTGAGTCCATAAATGGACTTGTTTAATTTGCAAACAAGTTGGTCTCAATTCTTCCCCTACTGCTGATAACCCTTAGGCATCAACATATACATCTCTTCATCTAGTTCACCACGGAAGAATGCATTGTTGATGTCTAGTTGATGGAGATGCTAACACTTATGAGCAGCAACAGCCAAAATGGTCTTAACAGTAACCAACTTAGCAATATGAGAGAAAGTTTCTTCATAATCAAGTCCAGCCTATTGTGTGAACCCTTTAGCAATAAGTCTTGCCTTCTTTCGTTCCTCTGTCCCATCAGAATGAAGGTTTACTTTAAAAATCCATTTGCAAGCCACATGTTTTTTATGTGCAGGAAGCTAACAAACTGTCCAAGTATTGTTGGAAACCAAGGCTTCATACTCTGCATCCATTGTTTTGCACCAATCCGGATGTTTAGAAGCCTCATCATATGATCGAGGTTCATAAATGGTGGATAAAGCCAGTGAGTATTTTCTCTGTGCAGGAGACAATTTGCTATAATCCAGATATTCTGAAATAGAATATTGTTTGCCAGCTATTGAACCTTTTGCCATGGATTCTGATGGGAGAACAGGCACGTGAGAGACTAAACTGCAATGATAATATTGAAGATAGGTAGGGGCTTTTTTAGGTCTGCTAGATTGACGAATTGGTATGACAGGAGGTAGAGAAGGTACTGCAGGTGGAGTGAATTCATGAGAATGTTCCTCAGATAAGGCAGGTGAATGGAAAGATGGAATCAAAGGGGAAGAAACATTTGCAGGGGTGGAGATAGAATCAGAATTTGGGACTGGAATGTCAAGTGATAAATCATGCACTTGAGCTGGAAACAAGGTTGAATCATGTGATGGACAAACATCAGACTTTAACAAAGAAGTAAAAAACTTGGGATGATGAAATGGAAAAATATTTTCATGAAAGGATACAGCCTTAGAAGTAAAAATAGTGTCAGTATGAATATTATATAGCTTATATGCTTTCATGCCATATGGGTACCCAATGAAAATGCAAGGTACATCCATGTGATCAAACTTGGTACAATTTCGCTTAAGGGTGGAAGCATAACAAAGGCACCAAAAAACCTTGAGATAGTGTTGCCTGATAAAGTATTTCGTATGAAGTCTTATTTGCATGCCCATGAATAGGTGTTCTATTAATAAGGTTTGTGGCAGTGATGATGCATTCTCCCAAAAATTTATGAGGTAAATTAGCTTCGAATTCAACAGCCCTTGCAATATTTAGTAGGTGCTAATGTTTTCTTTCCACCACACCGTTTTGTTGGGGAGTTTCTACACAACTAAGTTGATGTATGATGCCCTTAGAATGGTAGAACTCATTCATGTGAAATTCAGAGCCATTATCAGACCCGATGATCTTCAAAGTGCATTGAAAATGTGTTTGGATCATATAATAAAAGGTTTAAATGATAGATCTAGTTTGAGATTTTTCTCGCATGAGATATGTCCAAGTCATTCGAGAATGATCATCTACAATAGTTAAAAAAATACTTAGAACCATCCAATGAAGGAAGAGAATACGGTCCCCAGATATCACAGTGGATGGTGTCAAACATCTTGGAGGCTCATGTTTCACTAATTGGAAAATGTAATCTATAATGTTTGGCCATAGGACAAACGGTGTAGTGCAGCTGTTTATCGAATGTTAGGAATGAGATTGTGCAAAATAGACAGCTTAGAAATAGGGACGTTCTAAGCGACAATGTCAAAGATCAATATTAGTGCTAATATTTAGTTTGTTTGTGGAATTAAAAGTAACATATTCTGTCTTATTACATTGTAAACTGAAATCAGAAGTGCAATTAGGATGTGGTGAAACAGAAGAATTTCTGTGATGAGGAATAGTCTAGGATCAGATTGATGATATTTGTATGAAGTTTTATCATGAAGTTGTTGAATAGAACGCTGGAATGAATACAGTCCATCTTCAAATTTGCCTACCCCAATCGTCCTCCATGTTAAAACATCCTCGACAAAACAATACTGATGTAAGAATATCATAAAACAATTGTGCTTAATTATCAATCTGCTAGCAGAAATCAGATTGAATGTGAAACAAGGCACCACTAAAACTTCTGTTAAAAATCAAAGTATCAGACAACTTTACTGTCCCAATATATGTGGCTTCAGCAGTATCACCATTTGGTAATCTCACAGATGCTTTGATAGCATCATACACAGTAGTTAAATGCATAACAGAGCACACCATATGTTCTGAAGCTCCTGTGTCTATAATCCATCTAGCTACATCCTTATGAATATTAGGATAAATGCGATTACCTGAGAAAGCAAAAGCATCAAGCATTGGATATGTAGTGGATTGTGCATCTTGAGCTGTTATTGAGGTTGTGTTTGAGGATAAGTGGAGATCTGTCCCTTCAACTATGGTACTAGCATAGCTAGAACTTGTTTGCATTGATCTGGAGTGATAGTCAGGTTGGAAAGAGAGTCCACAACACTAGATTGATTACCATAAGAAGCTTGTCCTACAACATTTGCAACATGTGCTTTTACTTTAGCAAGTCGATGCCCTAGGAGATAACCTATCAATTTGTAACACTTCCCTTTAAGGTGTCAAAGCATTCCACAATAACTGCATATAGGTCTCTCATTTCTCTGAAACTGATTAAATTGTGTGTACCTTTGATTTCCAATAGAATCGTGCACAATTTTACTTGCAAAAGTAGCTGCCTCAAAACTTTGTTCCTTCTTAGTGGTAACTTCTTTTTGCCTCTCATCTTGTAAAATGAGTGCAAAAACTTTATTGAATGAGGGCAAATGATCCATCAACAAAATTTGACTTCTGACACCAGAAAAATGCTCATCTAACCCCATGAGAAATTGCATAACATGATCTTCTTGCTTATAATCAATACTACTGATATTCGGTCTATAATTGTCCAGTTCTTCCCAAAGTCCTTTGAACCGATTGAAATAAGAATTGATTGTGCTATTCTCTTACGAAATGGAAGCAATATAATTCTTCAATTCATAAATGTGAGGACCATTTCCTTGGCTATAACGATCCTTAAGCTCAATCCATATCTCTCTGGCTGAATCTTTATGCATTACGTTTGGATAGAGCTCATTTGGAATAGAATTGATAATCCATGAAGACACCACGTGATTACATCTTCTCCATGCGCTATAAAGCATATCATCAGGACATCGTTTAGTAATTGATCCATCAATGAATCCTTCTTTATTCTTAACACTGAGTGCCATAATAGCCGCGCGACTACGCGTCGCATAATTGTCCTCCGTGAGCACAACAAATATCAGCTGCATCCCCGTATTATCACCATAATGGAGATAGTAAGGACTGTTTGGATCTGTAATCAATCAACTGGCAATGGAATTAACATCATTACCAACCAAATCTTCAACAGATGATTCGATCAATGCCAATGCAGAGAAACTTCAAAGCTCTGATACCATGTAGAGTTGAGAAGAGAGAATTCTAAAATAAAGAGGAGAAGAGTTGGCGGGAACTTCTGTTACCTTCCAATTGATTAAATCAGGAAGAAGAAATGAATATATATACAAAATGAAAAGAAGAAAAAGATATAAATAACCATATCTATATGTGCTTCAATATGGCAGGTTCAAAAGCTGCATTTCTCTTCTCTATAGCAACTCACATTCCATTATTTGCCGATTGAACATTTTATCAAACATGTGAAGGGCAGGTTCGAAAGCTGCATTTGCCACCTTCATCTTGTTAGGAGGGATATTAGAATCTATGGAAGTGGAGCCAAAAGAAGCAAAGGAGCAGTAGAAGAAGGAAGGAAGAATGAAATAATGGCTGCAACTGATATTTGAAGGCTAATGAAGACGGTGTCGTTTTGGCAGTCCTAGTAATTGTAATAAGAAGTGCGTCTTATCACTTCTAAATCACGCTTCTCTCTATTTGTTATAACTTGATGGAGGGAAAGTATGTGTGTGTACGTTTGATGTGATTTCAATCATTTTCCCAAGTCTTCTTTCTTCTCATCTCTCTCATTTCTTTTCTATCATCTCATGTTGTAACTCTTCAATATAGTAAAATTAAGGAAAATGCTATTTGTACAGTTTTGGATGACATTGCTCTTGACATTAATTCAAAAATTTGGTACTGTAGCGGCGGGAAATGGAAAGAAAAAATAAGCCACATTAACCCGGCCCATTTTTTCCACGTCACAGGTTTAGAGACCGACGAAGGAAATAAGCCACATTAACCGTGTAGCTTGCAAAGTGCAAAATCTCTTCGTCGATTTCGACCGTCAACGTCAACCGTAGCTTTACCCATCTCCGTTTGCGGTAAAACCGATGATTAATTAATCACCAATTTTTCATCTTCGTTTCTCTCATTTTTGCTATAAAAAATCTTACATAAAATCCCCAAAAAAGAAAGTATTTCCATCAAACTCGACCGGTGCTTTACCCATTTTTCCACCGAAAAAGAAAGGCTATTTACCCCTAAATATCTACCGACCCTTGATCCCCGAAAAAAAAGGCATGCATTGTATCCTCAAAAGAGGCGGCCCTTGAGGTTTATTGAAGAGAAAATCTACTACAATTGGGGCAGAGGGTGAACGATGATGTAGAAAGGTAAAATCGGCCATTTTTTTAACTTCTCCATAACTATTTCTAGGTGATTAACTTTTGTGTGAGTGCAAATCAGATTTTTTTTTTTTTTTAGTTTTTCAGTTTATGATTCTGTAGCTACATATTGAATTTTTAAGGCCTGTAATGTGAAATGTTGATGTTTTGCTAAATTTGTTTTATAAATTTGAAGCTACATGTTCAAATTTTAAGGCATGTAATGTGAAAGGTTGCTATTTTGCTAAATTTGCCTTATGATTCTGAAGCTGCATGTTGAATTAGGATGAAATATGAAATGTTATTGTTTCGCTGAATGTTAGCACATTATGTTGTCGCAAGAAAAGAAATAGTTATTGCTTTGGATGACGAAGTCATAGTAGAATCCAATAATGTAAATGTACAGGACAATGTGATTGTATTGGAAGAAGATATCATACGAGAAAATGGTGCATCGTGCCCGAGCCAGGTATGAAGTTCGATGATGAAAAATGAACTATTTGAGTTTTACAAAAGATATGCGTATGAAATCGGTTTCCCGGTAAGGAAAATGAATTCTAAGAAGGGGGAGGACGGAATAGTGAATTACATAACATTAACATCTAGACGTGAGGGCCGACGAAACAGCACTATAAGCACTTACTTGAAGCCACAACCAACCATTCAGACAGGTTGTAAAGCAAGGCTTACTGTATCTTTAGATGTTTATGGAGCATGGAAAATTTGCACTGTCCATTTGGATCACAATCACAAAACAAGTCCTTCAAAGTGCAGGTTGTATCGGTGCAATCAAGAACTGAGTGCACAAGTGAAACGCAAGCTTGAAGTCAATGATGTAGCCGGAATTCCTTTGCACAAGAGTTTCAACTCCGCAGTTGTTGAAGCAGGTGGATATGAAAACATGACTTGTGTGGAAAAAGATTGTAGAAACTATGTTGAAAAGGTGAGGCGATTAAGACTTGGTGAAGAGCATGCTGCAGCAATACAAGGTTACTTTTCAGAAATGCAAGCACGGTGTGCGGGTTTTTTCTTTTCTATGGATTTGGATGAAGAGTCGTAGTTGAGGAATGTTTTCTAGGCAGACAATAGATGTAGGCAAGCATAAAAAGAATTTGAAGATATTGTGACAGTTGATACCACATACCTTACGAACAAATACGACATGCCTTTTACCCCGTTTGTTGGAGTGAATCATCATGGTTAATCAACACTGCTTGGATGTGGTTTCCTATCGAATGAGGACACAGACACATTTATATGGTTGTTCAAGACATGGTTGCAGTGCATGCATGGTCGATCTCCAAACGAAATTATAACCGATCAAGATAAGGCAATGCAGAATGCAATTCAGATTGTGTTTCCAAACACAAAGCATAGGTGGTATTTATGGCATATACGGAAGAAGTTGGCAAAAAATTTTGGATACCACTTCGATAAGGGATCTATCTTTTCGTCCATACATAGGTTAGTGTATAACTGTCAGTTCGTTTGTGAATTTAAAGATGGCTGGAGACAGATGATCGATACGTACAACTTACACGATAACAATTGGTTGTCAGGGTTGTATGAGAACAGAGGTCGTTAGGTGCCTTACTATTTGAAAGGCATTTTTTTGGGTAGGTATGTCAACAACTCAATGCAACGAGAATATGAATGTATTCTTCAATGGTTATTTGCATTCGACGACCTCATTGAAGCAGTTAGTTGAACAGTATGAACGAGAGTTACGAAGTGAGGTTGAGAAAGAGTTCCAAGCAGATTTCAAGTCATACTTACAGATGGTGCCGTGTGTAACGAAGTACAAAATGAAGAAGCAATTTTAGTCCGTTTATACCATTTCCAAGTTCAGGGAATTCCAGGATGAGATAACTGGAAAGGTTTATTGTGACGTCATTTCTACATCAGAACTTAGTTCCGGGACTGCGTACGAGGTACTAGAGGATATCATTTTCGATGAAGAGTGAATCGAAAAAAGTTTTATGTTCAGTTTTGTAGAGACGATTGCGATGTTATTTGTAGTTGTCACTTATTTGAGTTCCGGAGAATACTGTGCAGACACGCCATATCGGTGTTGATGCGTAATGGTGTCATGGCACTGCCTGAAAGGTACATACTGAGGAGATGTGAGAGAGATGTTCCTAGAGCTCACACGAGGGTTGCAATTGGCTACGATGGTCTAGTTCGTACTCTTGGATAGTTGAGATACGATAGAATGTGTAAAGCGTTTGCTACTTGGTAGACATTGCTGCAAATGATGAAGAGCACACGTCACGTCACGTCATAGACTGGATTGGAGTGCAATCTAAGGAGTTGATGAGTCCAAGTTGCAGTTTTGGAAGTAATCTATTGCCAATGCCTACCATTTACTTAGGGTCGCAGTCTAGAGCATCACCTGACACAGGCAGTTTGAGTATACAGGATCCGAAAACTTCGAAAAGAAAGGGCGCGCCTAAGAAACTTCGTAATAAAAGCCTATTGGAGTCCAGAGTTAGAAAACCGAAGGTACATTTACATTTTTTTCGATATGATGTCACTTATTCGAGTATGATTCATGATATATTATTTTTGCCATGTAGGAAACGTTGACGTCAAGCAAAGTAAAGAGACCCAGATCGAGGAAAAGCAATCTTGGCCACTATGCACCCGTCGTTCAGATTTCTCATCAAGCATAACTGTCGATCCCCACACCGTTATCTGATTTACAAATCATAATGGTACGTATAGTCATGTCGTTACAAAACGATTGTAGATGTTCTTTATTATTTTGTTGTCTATGTATTTTATAAAACTGATTTCCATTTCATGTAGGGTGATGCAGACTGTTGGAGTATCTTTCCTCCGACGACAATCAATATGCAACTCTATATGCAAGGTAAAAATTACGCGTAATACATACAATTAGCACAAGTTTATTTCATGCATGTTCATTGAAGTTGTAGTGTCTATGATAGGTTATGCAATGCCTTATTACTATCCACAATTCGCTTATCCCGATGGAAAGGACATGGGAGTCATTGACAAGACACAGGTACCCGCCACATTTATTCATTCTTTGCATGTTATATAAGTTACAGTACCATTATCTTCTTTTTAATTATTGTTCTATTTTTTATCCTTGCAGCCAAAGAGTTGAATGAGCTTTGCATGTACGAAGTGACGGCCCATGCATAGAGCTCGAAGATAGAAAATAAAATTTTGGAATGTAAAATATGAAAACAGTTTTTGTAAATTTTACTCTATGGTTCGATGTATGAATTACGCTTAGCCATGCTGAAGCACATTTGTTTCTCATGATTTTCATGTCTTCCGATTGTATCAAGCCATGTGAGATTTCATTAGGCATGAACGCTAACAGTAGCACGTAAAGCATACATGGGATATTATAACATAACAAATACTTACAAGTTCACATAACACTTCCAACATTGCCTGCTAACAAACAATGGGCATCAAAATGTTTGGAAATTACATATCAAATATAAGACAACTAACAAGTCGATTACAAAAAACATTGACTGTTATAACTCCAACGATAGCGAAGATGTCGTTACATTGTTCCAAATATTTCACTCAACTTTACCCTTCTGTTTCTCATTATCATCCGGCACTCGTTGTCCCTTTCACATATTGATGTTGGTGGATATCTCCACGTCCTTTTTCTCAGTTATTTGAGCAAATGTATTGAACATACATGATAGATTTTGACAGGAATTTTTACCCTTACACGTACCCGTACAAACACTAGGCAAATCGCCAGTTGACTCATCTTCTCTTCCTTCTTGAAATGACCACAGTCCCTAGTACAACAAAAGAACAATCGCCCCAATGTTTTTAGTGTTTTTCTCGACCTCCATACACTTCTTGACGCCCTTGCCACAATTTGGGCATTGTTTCTTTGTTGTGCAGTCCGACAGAAAGTGTCTAGGCATGCTACAGCTGTGACAAACACCCATGTTCTTTCCTCCCATAGCACCTAAAAAAGGAAAAACATGGAGCATGCTATTACGACGAACAAGTAAATATCGTTCATATGAACAACACGTTTTATAGTACATTGCAACACTGGTACAATAAGCATCATTCCCAACTTTATGTACACCATTAACACCACTAAAATTAGTAACATGCTCTTGACTAAAATCAGTAACAGTGTGCTCTTATTCTTTCTGGGCAAAGAAAAAAAACTGCATTCCTATGGATCATCACAAGATTCAATTTCGACATGGCTAATGCCATAAGAAATTACCAAAAAGCTAGCAAATTTCCAATTCCGTTTCTCATTTTTTCCTTTGAATTACATAAAGCATAGCCAAGCTAACAAAATTACAAAATTCACGGCACATTGGACTCTGTCCAATTCTCAACAGTTGAGAAAAGTATACCAAGTCACATACAATGAACAAAAATATAAAATTAAAAAAAAAACTTGAGAAAAGTGTACCAAATCAGAAAATGCAGGAGTGGTCGCCTATAACAATTTGTAAATATGCATATATTAATGGTGGATTCCACATACAAAACCGTCCTACACATTCTAATGTTTCACTTCATTAAATTCACTATCGTCCATCAATAAATAATAAAACAGTCAAAGGGATGAAAAATCAACGATTAATTAATTGAAGAAAGCTTGATTAATGAACAAAAAATATATAAAAAATAAAAATCCCTACATTCACCACTACAAAAATGTTGCCTTCAATGTACTTACCCGGCACAATGAGTTCTTGGTGGTCGTCGACGGAATAGAGGGATGAAGGAGTTGGATCGTCGACCAAGGTGCCCGACAAATATTCTAAAAGGTGGCGCCAGTTCAGTGGTTGTTCCTATGCCGCCTGAAAAGTGAACTCTGGTCGGGGGAATTAGTGGAGACACAATATTAGGGTTTCAATTTGGGAGTACTCTTGGGCAAATGGGTGGATGACGGTTTGGGTCTCTTTGTTAATAGAATAGAATAGAATAAACATTTTTCTTTTTTTTTTATTTCCACGTCATCGTGTCAAACTAACTGTCATAAACCGTGTACGTGTGGCGGGACTGTACAATTAAATGCATTGGGCATTAGCTTTTAGTTTCATTTCTGTGATAAATTGCTGTTAATTGCGTGAATTGGGTTCATTTTGGGATTCAATCATCACAACTGGTATCAGAGCAGCTACGTGAATTTGGGAAGATGGAAACTCGCAGCAAAAGTTAGGGAGAACAAGTCAAAATGATTGAAAAAGAATTAGGGGATTTGAGTGTGGTTTACCAAAGTACAAACCAAGATAAGCTAGAAAATTGATAATTGAGATGAATAATAAGTACGAGAACGCAGTAGGTATGATGGCTAAATTCAGTGAAGGAGCACTACAGTCTGGATCAGGGAATTCTTCCACTCAAGGGGGTGACAAAGAGATACAGATAGAAGGTCACAGAACTTCAATTCTAACTGGTGAAGGAGTATTAAACACTAGGATAGGAAAGTCATCCACACAAGAGAATGTTAGGATGGAGTATAAGATGAATACAAAAATCCCTAAGATTGATTTTTCTTATTACAGCGGGGAGGGGCCTAGAGAATGGCTGAGGAAAGCAAAAAATAGCTTCAAATTCACCAAGTACCAGAGGAAATGAAAATAGGAGTTGCTGAGATGTACATGAAGAGCAAAGCAGATATATGGATCCTTGGTTTATCACTAGTTATCCAGAGGCAGATTGTGAAATTTTTTCCATTGAGATATGTAGATGGTTCGCATAAACTACAGCTGAAGAGGTGATTGAGGTCTTCAGCAAATTAAGGCAGAAGGAATTTATTGCTGAATATCAGAAACAATTTGAGGAATTAAAGTCTCAGGCGATGCTCACTCCCTTACTTACCTGAAACTTATCTCTATCTTTAATAAAAGAGGAGATCAAGTCCATGGTGAAGATCATCAAACCTACAACCTTTGCCAAGGCTTTTGAGGTAGCTCTATTACAGGAGACTAATATTACTGCCCTAAACAAAGAATCTAAACCATATAAACCTTATACCCAAAACAAATGGACCTACTCAAATGCCAAACCAACTGAGATTATCCACAAAACCAACCCTCATATAGAGTCACACCAGAGAACCCAAACAATAACATGAAATTCAAAGCCATCACCCCCTTAGATTTTCGAACCAAGAGAGAGCTAGGACTTTGTTACAAATGTGATGAGAAATAAACGCATGATCATGCGTGTAAGAATAGAATGTTGAACCCCATATTGGTGGATGAAGAGGAAAAATGGGAGGATGATGAACTACCCAGGAAGGGGAAGAACAAGAAATAGGAAGTGAATCAAATGAGATCATAGAGATCTAATTCATGCTCTAGTAGGCAGCAATAGAACTAATCAATCAGGCTACCTGGATGTTAGATTGATGGCTGGCAAAGGAGAACAAATTAGTGGTCAATAACATATTCTCCAGATTCTTCGGAGTACTCTTATTCAGTTGAATTAGTTTAAAATCTGAGATAAGATTGTAATCCTTAGTTAACGTTGTTTATCTCTTGTTATACTCTTTTATTTATTTAATTCGGTTACTTGTAAAATCCTATAAATAGATATCAATACCAACAAAAGGTAAGCCATTCATTCAAAAGTTTAGTGTCATATTTCTATGCTTTTACCTACTTACATGGTATCAGATTGAGTATAGGCACACTCCTGATTCTGGTAATAGCCACCACTTATTCAACAACATATATATGATCAGATATGGCTTCTCTCAACTCTAGTATATCCGGTTCTGCCATCCCTTCTCCTACCCACACCATCTAATCTAATTCCCATACTATCATCCATAAACATGAAGGACAGAACTACTTGACATGGAGTATTCAGTTTCAAGTTTTTGTCCTCAATCATGATTGGATTAGCATAATCGATGGCTCAGAGATAAGTCGATCCAAAACTTCAGCCGATGGATCTCCAAATAAGCGTATGCAGTGTGGTTCAAGAAAGACAACTATGTTTGAAGCTGGTTGCTAGCCTCAATTTATGAGAAACTAGTATCTAATATTTGTAGTTTGATGACTTCCAAATAGGTTTGGGGACTCTCTTCAAACATGCTTCTGCTCCACGCCACGATCCCGTATTGCACTCTTCAGAAGGCAATAAATCCTGTGCAAAATTTTTTGAGGTGGCAAAGCACTTTGCTGATCAATACTTCATCTACTTTTTGATTGGTGGCCTATGAGCCTTGTTTACTCCCTTCATTAGGTCTTATAATTTTGCTTGCAGGGACGAAGATCTTACAATTGATGACTTCCATTCAGAACTTCTAAGCTTTGAAACTCTTGTTGAAAGTCCAATTCATGTCCAGCCAAGCAATTTTGCATTTGCAAGAATTGCAGGACCTCAATATCAGAAGAAATCTAAACCTCAAGGAAGTTCTCAGAAATACTAGCAGTGGGCTTCTTCCAGCCACCCTCGTGCACATTCACATATTGCATATCATCAACCTCAACTGAATAGTGAAATACCAGTCTGTCAAATTTGTGATAAGTGAGGTCATACTGCTTTGGACTACTATCAACGCTATAACTTTTCTTTCCAAGGCCTAATACCATCATCATTTGAGTTGGCAGCAATGGCTGTTGAAGCCAACATCCCATAAGAACATCAAACCTGGTATGCTGATAGTGGTGCCAATGCTCGCATTACTGCAAATCTGACGCACTCCTAGCCCTATGATGGTCCTGACACTGTCCAAGTTGGCAATGACTCGGGTTTGGTCATTCACAACATTGGTTCATCCTTCCTAAACACAACACATTCTTCCTTTAATCTTAACAAAATTTTACATTGTCCTAATGCTTCTACCAACCTTTTACCAATTAATAGATTTTACATTGATAATGATTGTTATTTTGTGCTTACTGGCAGTGATTTTTGTGTAAAGGAGAACAAGAGCGGACGACTGCTACTTCACAAACTGGTTGAGGATGGTCTCTGTCCAATGGCTGGAAACAAGAGCTCTATCAATAAATTCCATTGTTTCATAACCAAATTAGGGACAAAGATGACGAAAGAGCAATGGGATAATCGTCTAGGACATCCTTCCAAGTCCAACTTAGATTATTTACTTTGTTACTCGCAAATAAAAGACACCAACAAGGAACCAAGTGTCTGTAGTTCTTGTCACATGGGAAAAGCTAAACACTTATCCTTTAGTGACTCCACTAGGCAATCTACAAGACCGTTAGCCTTGATTCACACTGATGTTTGGGTATCTCCAGTAACCTCAATTGGTGGCTGCCATTTTTATGTTTTATTTGTTGATGATTTTCGTTGTGACACATGGATGTTCCATGCGTTTTAAATCTAATGTATTCCTTATTTTCCAAAAATACAAGGTACTTGTTGAAAATTTATTTTCTTGCACTATTCAACAACTACAATCTAGTAATGGAGGCAAATATTTATCAAATGAGTTTCCAGAATTTTTGGCAAAACATGGGATTTTCCATTGTCTAATGTGTCTTTACACTTCCCCATGGAACGACATTGCTAAAAAGAAAACATCGCCATATACAAGAAATGGGTTTAATACTTCTGGCAAATGCCCATCTACCAAATTGTTACAGGAGAGATGCGTCCTTAACATCAGTATATCTCATAAACCGATTACCTACCAAAGTTCTCAAAAATTTGTCTCCATATTTTGTTCTTTACAAAACTATGCCAACTTATTCAAATCTTAGAGTCCTTGGTTGGTCGTGTTATCCTTTTCTTAGGCCATATGAAAATAATAAATTGGCATTTAGGAGTAAACAATGTATGTTTATAAGATATCCAAGTCAACAAAAAGGCTACCGCTGCTTAGATTTGGACAAAGGTCGAGTTTTTGTATCGAGACATGTGGTATTTGATGAACACTGATTTCCTGCTGCTTTAGACAGATGTCAATCCTCTTCCACTCCCAGAGTGTCCTGTTGTCAAGTATGACTTCACTGTGAATTTTCCTTCCTGCTTCTTCTAATGTACAAAGTTCTACTCGTGGTGAAATTCAAGAATGTTTACACACTGAATCGAACTCATCACATGTTGAAAGCCTCCCAATGGTCCAGTCCCTTATGCCTAATTCTGAACATTCACCCCCTTTAGAGACGCTACCTGAGACAACCACTATAAATCATCACACGATCTAAAATAGGAAATTCGAAACCAAAAGATTTCTCTGGTTGTAAGATTTTTTATAGTACTCGCCACCCTTTACTTGTATTATCTAGTGTTGTTTATGAAATCGAACCATCTGGCTTCACGAAGGCAGTGACTAAACCAGAATGGAGAGCTGTAATAGGATGTGGATTTGATGTATTGATGGATAATGGAACATAGTCTCTCTGTCCAAGACCAGTGAATAAACGTGTTGTTTGAAATAAATGGGTGTACAAGATAAAAAGAAATCCATATGGTAGTATGGAACGCTATAAAGTATGGCTTGTAGCAAAAGGATTTGATCGATGCCCAAGTATTGATTATTATGAAACATTTTCTCCAACGGTGAAGCCCATCACTATACAATTAGTATTGGCCTTGGCAGTTTCTTTTAATTGGAATATTAATCAATTAGATGTTTTCAATTCCTTCCTCCATGGGATTTTAGATGCAGACGTGTATATGGAACAGCCAAGAGGGTATATGGATGAAAATTTTTCAGATCATCTATGTCGCTTACATAAGTCACTCCACGGTCTTAAACATGCTCTAAAAGCTTGGTTTTGTAGACTTTCTCAGTAGCCTGTTGATTTTGGGTTTACAAAATCAAAGGTTGATTATTCATTATTTACATTCTGCACTAACACCTTCAAAATCTTTGTCTTGGTGTATGTAGATGACACTATTGTAACAGGGTCTGATAGACAAGGAGTTCTTGACTTCATTGAACAGTTTAAATTTTAATTTCAGATTAAAGACTTAGGCAAACTAAGCTATATTCTTGGGGTTCAAGCGATCAGAAATGCAGATGGACTATATTTGAGACAAGTGACTTACATCATTGATCTATTAGAGAGCACCAAAATGACTGGTGCAAAGCCCTTGCATTTTCCAACTGTATCTGGTTCTAAATTATCTTCCACTGATGGTGCATTACTTGCTGATCCATTTGAATTTCGGAGAGTTGTAGGAGACCTTCAATAATGCGCCGTCTCCTGGAGAGATTTGGAGAATGAGAATGCTGATTGCGTAAATGACAAAGCGATTTTTTGCCCCAAAACTGTTGCCTTTTATAGGTAGGAGCTCTTAATTCCAGCCGTTAGATGACGATCCGAGTCATCTAACCGTTAGATGTCGATCCAAGTTATCTAATCGTTCTTTTGAGATTTCAATATGAGCCATTCAGTACGACGGACTATTCGTCTTCTACGATCCAGATAAGTCTGTCGGCATTACATGGTGCATCAGTTGTCTTTTCTTGAAAACGTATGAAACAGTAAATCATTTGGGTGCAATAATTGAGGGTGCCTCATCTTCCCAATGTTTTAAAAAACTTGATTCGTTATAATTAATGAGTCACAGCCTTAGCAAGTAGCAGAGACACATCACCATTAACCGCTTCGGGTAAGGCTTCAGAAATACAAGCAACTTTGGAGAGTATAGCTTTGGACAAATTTGTCTTAACTCTCCAATTTATTCCAGAAATTCGGACGTCACCGGGTACACAGCTTCGGACAACATGGATAGGTAATTCATGTAGATCAACTACTTTCAAATTCTAACTATAATATAAATATTTATACTTAGACTTGGGGGACCATTTGTGGTGTGTAAAAACCACCCCTAACCAAGAATTTTTCATAGAAGTCCATGCATTACATAAATAATCATGTATAAACTTGAGCGACTATTGTTATTCCTCGCCACCTAGGCTCAAGTCAAAGTGCCCCGTCGCAGTCCACGTGGAAATAAAAGTCAACAAAGTAATGCAAAGAAGTAAAACAAAGGCTAAAGCTCATGTGCCGAAGCACTGGCCGAAGTTTTAAGCTGAAGCGCTACATGAGAAATCAATGAAGAAGCCGAAGCTCTTCACATAGAAGACCACCAATATGAACCTCTCTCCGATAGAAGCCCTTAGTTCATCCGAAGTCCTTGAAGCTAAAGTTTCCTTTTACAAGATCTATAGACAATCTTTAAGAATGATTGATGTAATGTTGTAATAAAGAATGTCAGGTGTATCAACCAAATGTGTAGGGCTGCAGACCCGTTGTCAATGTATTTATTGTATGAGAGACTTAGTGATGTGAGGTTTCATTCTAGGAGATGAGGCCACGTGGTTTCGATCCAATGGACACCACTTTGGCCAAAAACACTATAAATAGGTGGTCTTTGTAAATGGAAAGGGACTTTTGGATCTTTGATAGTCATTTGAATATTGATATACAAGAAAGATACTCTCAAGAAAACTTCTTGCTTGTTCTATATTTGTTAGTTTAATCCTAAGTTATTTACATTTTGTTGGTGATTGTTTGTTAGTGCAATCATTCTAGTCACTACCGTCGGTACTGGGGCACTCTTGTCTCGCGCCGTAAAGCTTCACCCAAGTTCATGTGTTCTCTTTCTCTCACCAGTCCTCCTGTCAAAACGCGCCGAAATTTGCTTGAGTTGGTGTGAGTGGGTCCGGCATCTGTTGTTCATGTTTGTATTACGCTTTTCGTGGTCAACAGATCACATAAAATGGAGGTTTTTAAGATGATTTTCTGCAGACCCTTTTTGCCAACTGTTTCCGCCATCATTCTTGTACTCCTTAATCTGTTGTTTCTACAATATATCAATGCAGCTTCCATACCTACAAATGAAACAGATAAACTTGCAATGGTTGCCCTGGAATGCCAAATAACTGATGATTCTCAAAGAATATTGGCATCCTGGAATAGCTCTTCTCATTTCTGCTAGTGGGCTGGAGTAACGTATAGGCAAAAACATGATAGACTTACGAATTCGGATCTCAAAGGGAAAAAATTGGGAGGAACCATTGGCCTTCACATTCGAAACTTTTCATTTCTTTACCGTCTTGACCTTTCTAACAACTACTTTCGTGGTGGCATTCCCCCAGAACTTGGCAGCCTTAGAAGACTTCAAATCTTGAGCTGTAGCAATAATTTGCTGCAAGGACAAGTTCCAGCTAGATTGTCACGATGTTCAAACCTAGTGAGTATTGTGCTGGGAAAGAGCTCTGTCATAGGAAAGATTCCAACTGAAATAGGATCGCTCCAAAAGCTTTTGAAACTCAATCTCAGAAGCAACAATCTTACACGTACTATACCAGCTTCTATTGGAAATCTTACATCTCTTCAATGGTTTGATGTTTCATTCAACATATTGAGTGGTGGCATTCCGAATACAATATCCCAATTGGTGAACTTGAAATACTTTTTAGTATCAGAAAACAATCTCTTTGGTGAATTCCCCCCTCCCATCTCTGCAATTTCACATCATTCCAGAAGATAACTCTGTCTTATAACAGCTTCATTGGTAATATCCGAACCACTATAGATCTTGACCTCCTAAAGCTCAAAATATTATACTTACCATTCGATTTCTTCACTGGATAAATCCCGGATTCACTTTCCAATGCCTCAGCTCTTCAAGAGATTGATGTGTCCTCCAGAACAATTTCACTGGAAAATTGCCACTTAGTTTTGGAAGTTTGCATAACTTTCAGGTTTTCAGTGTTGGTTATAATAGCTGGGAAGTGGAGGAAATGACGACTTGGACTTTTTCAATTCCCTGACAAATTTCAGCAATTTACAGTTCCTGCATTTTGGGGGCAACCAGTTTGGAGGTGTTTTGCCCAACTCAATTGGCAATCTGTCGACCCAATTGACTCAACTTTATTTCGAAAGGAATAGAATTAGGGGCAGCATATGCAAGGAGATCACAAATCTTAAGAATCTATATTTCGTGTCCGTGTATTTTTAATTGGTGTGATTCCTGATTCCATAGGAATGCTTTCCAACTTGGGAATGGCTTATTTTAATGGTAACAAATTGACAAGTGAAATTCGATCCTTCTTTGGTATCATTAGTCAGCTACAACATCTTCTGTTTGACAGCAATTTGACAGGAATCATACCGCATTGCAAGTGCTTGTCCTTCTAGATTTGAAAAACAACAATCTAAGTGGTACCACAGACTCAATTATGGATATCTCATCCCTAGTGGGCTTCAAAGCATCTTGCAATTCCTTCACAGGTTTCCTACCTGCAGGCTTTGGGAATTTGAGTAAACTTAATGATATTAATTTATCGCACAACAAATTCTATGGGGAGATTCCAAGTACCATTGCGAAATGTTTGTCCATAGATACATTGCTGATGCAAGATAATTTGATACAAGGGTTTATTCCTTCTCTAAAATATCTGCAAGCACTTATGTATTTAGATCTCTCCGGCAATAACCTGTCAGGTAAAATTCCAAGGTACTTGGCAAATGTTTCCACTTTAATTCAATTGAATCTTTCATTCAACAATCTAGAGGGAGAGCTGCCTGTGAAAGGAGTGTTTTCAAATCTAAGTGCAATAGATATTACTCGGAATCCAAAGGTCTGTGGAGGGATCCTACAGTTGAATTTGCCAAAATGTAAGGTGCAAGGAGCTCAAAACGCACACTGGAAGCATGCAATTTCACTGAAGTTAGTAATGGTAATAGTCGCTGTTGCTGCAGTTGCAATTTTGTCTCTGATTTTGCTCTTACTTCATTGGAGAAAATGATTGAAGAAAAGCCCTAATTTATCATCTCATTCCATGCAATTCTACCCTGAGATTTCATATGACGAGTTCCTCAAAGCGACTGGTGGATTCTCCTCAGAAAACTTGAAAGGTTCAGATGCTTTTGCGACTGTTTTTAAAGGCACTCTCGGTTCATATGAATCAATAGTTGAGGTTAAATTATTAAGCCTCTGACAGAGTGGAGTTACTAAGAGCTTTTAGGCTGAATGCCAGACATTGAGAAACATTAGGCACAAAAGCTTTGTAAAGGTCATAAATGCCTGTTCAAGTTCTGATTTTCAAGGAAATGATTTCAAAGCTCTAGTGTACCAGTTTATGCCAAATGGAAGCTTGGAGAAGTGGCCACACCACATTCAGAAGAAAACAGCCTTTGCTTGAACATTCTTCAGAGAATTAACATTGCAATAGATGTGGCCTGTCTCCCAACTTCTACTTCTAAATGGACCGCGTGAATCTTAGAACAAACTGGTAATGCCAACTGATAAACCACTGCTCCAACTTTCCTAGTAACTTGGTATGGGCCAAAGTAACAAGCACCCAGCTTGCGGTTTAGCCTGTTTTCTACTGAATGTTGCATGTATGGGTGCAGCTTTAGAAAGACCCAATCACCTTCAGTAAAAGATCTTTCAGTTACTATTTTTATCTGCATATATTTTCATCCTAGCACTTGCTTGTGACAGGTTTTCCTTTAATTGTCGGTTGAGTTTGTACCTTTGCTGTAGTAGTTCTTCCACCCCTGCCGCATTAGATTGTTGGTAAGGACCCAGTGCCAATTGTGGTGGTTTGATCCCATATAGAGCTTCAAAAGGTGTCATTCTAATGGAAGGATGATAGGTGGTGTTGTATCACCATTCAGCCAGTGATAGCCATTTTCTCCATGGCATAGGCTGCTGGTACTTCATGCATCTGAGGTTGAGCCTTTTTGTCTGCCCATCTGATTGGGGATGACAGGTAGTGCTAAGGTGACGTTGTGTACCCAGTAGCCTAAACAAATCCTGCCAAAATCTGCTCGTGAATACTTTATCTCTATCAGAGATAATGCTTTGGGGTAAACCATGTAGTTTAAAAATCGAATCCAGGAAGGTCTTGGCCACTGTTACTGTTGTAAAAGGGTGTGAAAGGGCTAGAAAATGGCCATACTAGCACCTGCTTGTGAGCTTGATTACCGTATTAATCGAACTACCATTAATAGCTATATGATAACTGATCTCTCAACTCATCACCGTATATAACTAACGAAGAGAAAAGTAAAATTAGCATTCTCAATATACATGCAACGTGATAGTTAACAATGCATTTATGTCCTTTCGTTGTTTATTCTTAAATTATTCCTAAAATACAAGTATCAAATATAATTAGGAGCATGTTTGGGAGTGATTAAAATCCAATTAAAATTGAAAATATAGCCGTTATTAGGTTCACTCGTCTAATAAAAGTCAACAATAAAGGCTAGTTCACTACAACAAAAATACCCTTTTACAACACTTAGAATGCAACATTTGTTGATAAATGTTGTTAAAAGGGTCTAATTTTTAATATGCTTGAAGTATTAAAAGGAACGAAATGCTTGGAGATTAAATAAACTAATTTAATTAAATGTGCTTGGATCAATTGAGGCGGGTTATATAGATTAGGGGGTCTGAAATAACCATATGTTAAGGACCATTATTTGATAATGAAAATGATTTATTTTTTTTTGCTTTATATAGTGTATTTTTTGTGCAGAAAAATGTCCCAGTCCCAACTGGTTGGGTTTATGTAATATATCACCTTGTTGGATGAAAATGAGAAACAGAAACTCACTCTACAGATGTGGGCCCTTTGTCACTGTGTGTTTGCTATGGGGATCTATGTGGGATGTGGGTGTTAGTGGTAGGGATGTGCAGCAGTGAGAAAAGTTGGCAGCAACAATGGCTGTGGTAGTTTTCAGTTGTTGAATTTGAAGGTTATGACAGGTAGGTGTTGTGTTTGAGTTGGTTCTAGCAGTGTGAGCGTTGAAGAGGGTGGCAATGGGATTGAAAATGAATTTGACTTTATACTGGGTATTGTGGGCATAGGAAAAATAGGGCTTACTTTGTATGGGCACGTATAATATACAAGTATAACGAATGTTTCATATGCTTATTAATAACTGCATGCACTGCCCGGTGAATTTGAAAAAAGCCATTTTCTCAGCAATAAAGAGCCGAGAGAGTAGTGAATGGTCTTGTTCAGTAATCATGCATGCTGATTTCAGTTGTAGCTTTCAGGAGAGTTTACAAAGATTGCTTGCAAAATTGGATTCTACCAGTCAACGAATTTCTCATATTAGTTGGCTGGCTTGAGTGCAAAAAATGGATTTATTGCATTTTCTCATATTAGTTAGATTGGATTGATGAAACTTTTGCATGGGAGATGATTATTAGAATTTGATTTGTTGAATAGGCACAATCTGCTTCTTGGTTTCATTTGCATTAATAATTATGGGTTGATATGCTAGTAGATCCTCTATTGGCTTGCTGCTCTTTAATGTACTTGTTTGTGGCTGATTTAGCCTTTGAATTTGGGGGTATTTTTGACATTTTTTAAATCTCATCAGGTAGAAAATGAAGAAGAATTGCTTTGTGCAGGTAAGATTTACTAGCTATGCTTTTGCTACCCATTTATGTGACTACAAACTTGAATTGCTGTTGCTCTCTTCTTGGTATATTTTCAATATAACAAAATGGTTTTTTAATGAAAGGAGGAAGAGATTTTTCCAAATTGGTAGATAAGTTGATGCAATCCCTAGTTATGTTTGAGTCTAGAACAAGTCGATCACTGAAGGGTTCTTATTTTGTTTATGTGAATTGTAATTTACAAACTCAATTTAATGCAATACTGTAGAAATTTTCCTACCTTGGTGGATAAGGTGATGCAATCCTAAGTTGCATTCGAGTCCAGAACAAGTCAATTACAAAAGGATTCTTATTTCGTTTTTGTGAATTCTAATTTGCAAACTCAGCTTAATGCAATACTGAAATTTTGAGTGCTGAGCAGGATTGGTTTGCTGTCCAATTGGAATTTATTATTTTCTGTCTCTTGCATGGAAGGACTAAGGATGCACATCAGGCTACTCTATGGTATGTTCTTAATTTTCTTATACATTTGATTTTAGTTTTACTATTTTTTATTCACTTTATTAAAATAGACACGCTGCAATCTTTTCCAGTTGTTGTACTTCTATTTGTCAAAAAAATTGCCAGTGATTCTTACATGGGCCATATTCTTGTACATTTCCTCATTTAATGACCAGACTTGAAGTAGTTATGAGCTTCTTAATTTTTATTTTTTTATATATTTTTTTATTCTTTCTACCTCTAATTGGAATTTCACTTCATTGTATGTCGTTATTTAACATAAAAATCTATTGAAACTATTGTTTGATATGCCTAATAAATTCCAAATTTCCACGTTCTTCACATTCTTAATTGCAGGTACAACTTATTTTGTTTGGTGAGGAGACTCGGGAAGAGAAGAAGGCTGCTGAAGAATGTACTGCAATCGTGAAAGCATCTGGAAATAAGAAAGAGAGTAGTTTGTGTATTCCGTTTATAATCGAGTTTTTCCTTTACCATTTTATTTCATTTTGAACCTTCTTTTTATTTAAGTGGTGTTGTATCCCATTCTAATGTTCAAGTGTATGGATTAAAAAATTTGTAATGAAATTATCAATTTTTATGCAATTCCAAAATTTGTTCGTAAGTTGTATTTTCAATTTTGTCAATCTATTTGCATAAATTATTGCTGTTAAAAAAAAAAAAAAACCCTACGACAACGTTTGGTAAACGTTGTCGTATTTATCTACGGCAACATTTGGCAAACGTTGCAAAAGACAGCCTACGGCAACGTTTGCCAAACGTTGCGATAGACAGTCTTTCGCAACGTTTGCCAAACGTTGCCGTATGCTGTCTTTCGCAACGTTTGCCAAACGTTGCCGTAGATAGATACGACAACGTTTGCCAAATGTTGCCGTAGGCTATCTTTCGCAACATTTGCCAAATGTTGCCATATATCTACGGCAACGTTTTTTAAACGTTGTCATATCTCTCTACTCTACGACAACACCTCGATTTGCAACACATGTCTAAACGTTGCCGTAGGCCTACGGCAACGTTTTTTGAACGTTGCCGTAGGCTGTTTTTGTTGTAGTGGTTTTTCAATTTTAATCCGATTTTAATCTCTATCAAACACGCCCTAGATTCTGTATTGAAAATCATACAAGTCTAACTAATTTTCAAATACATTAATGTGACGTCTAAACTTAATCAAAATACAAAACTAATCAAATCTAAATCTCAATTAGTATCCCAACAACTTATAAAAGAGAGAAAAAAAAGCTACTAAATAGCTCAATGGACCGACTCCGCCGCCATTGTAATCAGACAAATTTCAACCATCGGCCACAATCATCTGCTTGATAAACCATGTGGGGGATTTATGTTTTACATCCAGCTGTACGAGGTGTAATAATGTAATCTTTTATTCAGAATGGGGCCCGTCAACATGCACATGGGACAATTTTAAAAGTATCAGTGTACTAGTTTTCACATTGTAACATCCATGCCTCTTCAACATGTTTGGCACCATGAATGAAATAATATTGTAATGAAAAGAAGGAAAAACTTTGAAGTTTCCTAGATTGTATCATCGGTACAATTTAATACTGTGTAGTAAAAATAATAAGTAGTCAATAGTCATTATTTTTACTACACAGTATTAAATTGTACCGGTGATACAATATATATATATATATATATATGTTGTCATTATTCATCTCATAAATATCCCTCTCACTCTATGCCGATCTCCATCTGAGTGAAAGCCTATTATCTACTATACACACATACTCTCTCTTTCTTCTCCTCTCTATTTTGGCATAAAAATCTGAGTGAGAGCCTCTTCTCTCTATAGTTTATGCACATACCCTTCTCCTCTCTGTTTTGGTATAAAAGAATTCAAGGGTACATTTCATAATCATTTTCTCAAAGGGTTGACTTTCTTTAGGTTTCTCAACATTAACTTACATGCAAGCACCCAAAAATGTAAATCTTAAAAAACAAACACGCTAAAAAACTTTGCTTTCCTTCTCTATTTTCTTGTACTTCTGCAGCCAGAAGAAGATTGTTCGATGTAAAATCCTCCCTTTTTAAAGTTTTTATATGTATATATGTTAAAGAAATACATTTTCAAGACTGTCATGAATTTTTTTAAGTGGAAATAAAGGCATTTAATTGTTCTTTGCACAAGAGAATGGCTGAAAAAAATGCATTTCAAGAATTTTTATACAAGATCAATTTTCCAAAAAATACGTCTATATAAACACTAACACATAGTACATTTAAATTATGCTGTGTCATCATTGATGATTAGCAACAACCTAAATGACATCGGTCCAACTATCACATTGGCTTGTATCAATCACCAGTGTGGATAACTAGCGCTATTCAACCAATTTTTACTATTAACCAACACTGTGACTGTAGCAAAACATTTTAAGAGCTTGTTTGGGAGAGATTTTTGGGAGAAGAATTGATTTTGAATAGTGATATGATGGAAAATATGTGGTTGAAAAAGAAGAAACAATTATTGATGTGATGGAAAATATTATTTTATTGAAGAATGTGTGGTTGAAAATGAGAATTGATTTACTGTAGAAAAATCTAATCCCTCCCAAACAGGGCCTAAGTAGATTTTCATACTATCTAGTGGTTTGCATTTAGAATTAGCAAACTCCATTAAAGAGTTTAATGTAATACTACAATGATTGATATTAGGCCAATTGTTGTCAAACAATCTCCCAAGCTATGATGTTAAATCATTATTTATTCAGTCAGCATCTACCAATGACTAAAGTGAAATATCGACATCACAATTGTAATGACCTAAACCTACAACCTATTTGAACTGTTTGAAGTAGCCTAATTTAATTAGAGCTACTCATGGCTCGACCCATTATTCCTCTGATGGCTTTTTGGTATGTGGCCCACTTATTAGTTACCTATTATGCTCTTGGGCCTAATCACTATTTACCAGTAAAAGCCCACCTATTACTATATATTTGTTGTCCCCATTGCTTTGTGGTTTGTAACGTTATTGTTGAGCCTCCCTTTCTTGAGAGATACTAGCCGCGTCTTCTACTTTGTGTTCTGCTTTGCACCGTGTTCTCGTCTCTCCTTTCTCTTGGCCTTTGTGGCTATTGTGTGGCTGCAATAACCCCATACCTGTGTCCTTCGTGGGCAAGCCAAATAGCTACCGGATTGGGTGTGGGTTGTGGTTTGGGTTTTATGACTTTGTGGTGTTGATTTCGGTACACACACACACACTCTGAGCCCGGAATCCTTTGGTAATCCATTTTTCACTCTACATTTGAGGAATGATTAACGAAATTATTCAATAACAGGATAGACTGATCGCAAAAAAAAAAAAGAATGGAATTTGAAAAGTACTAGTTTTCAGGTAATCAAGTGATTATAACCTTGTAAACTACATTTTTACTTAGTGAGCGGGACATAAAGCATTATACAAATCACTCATTTCGAAATTGATTCCACAGTGAAAAATATTCCCCACGACATCTTTCACAACCAGTGTTTTAGTAGAAGTAATATATGTTGGAGCAGTGGTATATATATAGGATTAAGCCATTTGTACCTTTTGGCTTACCCTTTGGGTTACTCGGGCCCACCCCTTCCCTCACATGGGGTCGGGTCCCACACACATTTTAATGTGTGTGGGACCCGACCCCATGTGAGGGAAGGGGTGGGCCCGAGTAACCCAAAGGGTAAGCCAAAAGGTACCCATAGCAAGACCCATATATATATATGTGTGTGTGTGTAAATTGCTGTTTTAGACAAAGAAATAGTTAATTCGTAGGAGTGTAATTAATTTATAAAGAAAGAAAGCAAGAAGTAGAAAACAAAGGGAAAACGAAATCCGAGGTAAATGAAAACACTTTCTCTTTAAGACAAGATTGCCCCGCAACGGTGCCAACGGACTATGGCATTATCTCCCAAGATACAATGAAATCATAAGCAATAGCGAACTTAGAATGAAAATTTCTCTCTACATAAAAATGGTTTTAAAATGATTTTTGGAGAGTATTTTGCAAGAGTTTTTGATGTTATGCTCAATGCAAATGATATGGGATGCATAACAGACGTTCAAGTGGTCCTTTCTATAGAGGTGTAAAGGTTGTGAATGAAGTGTCGTACTCCAAACTTGGGAACCTTTATTGAAGGTCGCAACATTTGTTGTCACTAACCTGTTGTTGACCTCTCGCTTTAACGATAGTGACACCTTTTCATCAAAGCCTTTCTTGCTCGCCTATCAGTAGACTGCCGCTCGAGCGATAGGCGAGAGATGGAATTAGCCATTTTTCTAGCCCGTATATATATATATATATATATATATATATATATATATATATATATATATATATATATATATATATAACTTTGGACTACAATTTCTCATTCATCCGAAACTGATTTTGAAATTCCAAATATACCAAGACGATCTACTAGACGAGTAGAAAAAGATAATCTATTTATATTCAAAATTTGACTATTGGATCAAGTCCGAATATTTGGTCGAAATTGACATAAAAGTCACTTTCCATACTTAGTTTTATTTTTATTCTCCAAAATTCCCACAATATCCTCTAGGTCATCCAAGACTCACCAAATGTCAAATATAATTAGCGCTTGTATGGTAATTGATTTCTCTACTTGATGACCGTATTAATCTGAGTAACATATATCATTGGCACACGCACGGTAACTCACCTCCCTGCTCAATTATCGTACCTACAATCATGTTCAATGTACAATTAGTATTATCATTATGGAAACTTATACTTAAACTACACTTATTTAAACGTTGTGTTTATTCCAAAGTTACCCTTCTAAATTATTATCAAAGCTTGTAAAAAACTGACTTCTCAGCTCGATCACCGTATGAGAGTTACCAATTGTCTGTACGGCAACTAATTGCTTAGCTCGATGATTGTATTAGTCTAAATAAGTTCAAAATACATCAATATCTCTATCGTAATAGACTTCCCAGCTTAATCAATGTAGCGGACTCATCAAGTGTAAAGTAAAATTAGTATCACAACTACTTAGAAGGGAGAAGGGGAAAAGAGCTCAATGGTCTAATCACGCCAATTTCAGCCATTAATAACAATCATCTGCTTGATGAAACCATGTGGGCGATTTAGTAATGTGTTCCGGACTTAATGACTCCATTTTTTTTTTCTTTTTTTCTCTCATTCATTTCGTACATACTTCTCACTCTCTATTCCATCTCCATCCAGGGAAGAGACTCTCTCTCTATATATACAATCTATTGGTTGTACATAATAAATATTTAAGAAGTGGCGTCCCCTGGCCAAAAAAGTCACAAATAGAAGAAATCCAGAAAGTGGTGTTTCTTTCACGGAATTTTGTTTTGTAAATTTAAGATTAGTTTAGAACAAGAAAGTGTGAATTTTAATGAATACATAGCAAATAATGTGACTTTTCAAAATGAAAAAGTAAGAATATATATACTTTTTAATGAAAAAGTAACAAATGTGTAACCTTTTACGTGTATATTACTTTTTAAATTATAATTTTTTTGCAGGTGTTTCCAGTCTATTAAAAATCATATATACCTTACAAATATATAAAATTTCATTTTATACTATTTAACTAAAGTAAAATCTGAAAAAATACTACACTCAAAAGAAAACCAAAATTATTGTAGCAAAGTAATACTTTCCCTTTATTCACCCGAAACTTAAATGTCGATGCTCAATTGAAACGGATGGTAAGAAATTGAAAAAGCTGAATACATGGGAATTCAAATTCAAATCAATAATAGTTTATACAACATAAGTAACAATGGTGCACATTGAAGAAACCTTCTCCGCGTCTGTGATAAATTGGCTTCGTAAAGAGTTTCATTCAGCTTGGTTGTACCTATATTACAGACATCTCTTGAACAGATTCAAACAAGAAAAAAAATTCAAGCAAAGAGAATTCAATAGATATAGGTGATTTGTTCGAACTCCTTTGGGTTGTATTGTGTTTGTCTTGATTATGCTATACAATGATGAATTCATCAAAAATCAGTTTCATTTTTACAAAAAACATGTAATTTCTTTTCGATTTTTGCCTACTATATATATATATATATATAATAAAAAATTGGCTTCCTACTGAATGGAACATTAGATTATTACAGAATGTAATAATAACTAATATGTTTTTTTTTTTGACATTATAACGTGATTGTATCCATCTTCCACAGGATGTAATCCTCCATGAAAATGCAATTGGGTTGGGAGAGAGAGAGAGAGTGATAATGCAAGGTTATGTTGGAATTTTCAGGGGAGAAAAAAAACAATGGCCGTTTTTTTTAATTTTGATTGTACTCATTGCATAGGAAGATCTCTCGTCTTGTCAGTATCGAGAGTGAGCACGCGCGCGTGCGCACACACACATATGGGTTGTGCTACAGGTAGAAAATAGTGTACAAAGAGGTGTCCAAAATGGCCACTTGGCCACCCCCTATTAGAGGGTCGGCTGGGGCCCATCTAGGGGGTGGCCAAGTGGCCATTTTGGACACCCCTTTGTATACCATTTTGTACAAGAGGCATTATATATATATATATATATATATATATATATATATATATATATATATATATATATATATATATATATATATATATATTCTCTTTTTATTTTTTTATTTTGTCGAAAAAATTGACATGAAAATTTTTATTTATTACTTTGCATTTTCAATTATATGAGTTGTTAATGATTTGGATATATAAAAAGTTGTTTAAAATATTAAATTATATATGTTTAATATTTTTTTTAAAAAAATAAAAGTCTTCAAAAGTCTTTAAAAGTCTCCAAAAGTCCAGGGAAAACTTTTACTAAGTCCCTGTTTGGTACACATTAAAATTTTCATTCTCATTTTTCTATTCATTTTCAACCACACATTCTTCAATAAAATAATATTTTTCATCACATCAATAATTCTTTTTCAGTCACAAATTCTCCATTAATCTACTATTTCAGATACATTCTTCCAAAATAATGTGAATCTAACACACCATAATTCTTACCAAATCCATAGAAATCACTTAAAAGTTCACAAAGTCTCCAAAAGTCACCTACTTTAAAAAGTCTCCAAAAGTCTCTAAAAGTTTCAATTGAATACACCCCCCTTAGATTTCAACCATGATGTCACAAGTTTTGTATCGTTGATTAATATCTCAAGCATCTGTATTTTTTTGACTCATAGTTAGGTATTTTGATACCAAATAAACCTGGAGCGATTATGAATTTGTCGAATCGGATTAATTCATATGGTTTCATTTGGAACCCATTGTTGAGGCTATTTTAAATAGTCGACCCAAACAACACAATTGGTAACCCACGAGTGAAGCTAGACTGAGAGTTGTACTTGACATAAAGTGTATTACATATATATGGGTGTTATTTGCCCTATTCATGCACGTTACACACGGTTGTATACTTTAGCCCCCTTTTGAGAGAAACCGAGAGGCGCTCCTTTGTGTGGCTTCTTCTCCTTCGCTGCTTTGGCTACTGATTGTTGGTTCTTTTGTGAAACCTACTCCCTTCTCCCCTTGTTGGCACGTTGTCTGTTGACTTGGCTACTGGTTCGACCCTTCCCTGCCTCATCTAATGCCGTTCCTTTGCTGCTTTGGTGCGTAGCTTCCTCCTGTGATCTGCCGACTGCTTCAGCTGCCTCTGCGCGTTCTGTTAGCGGCTTCTCCTGAGGCATTAAGTGTGATTCTTGGTCCCTCTCTAGTAGAGTTGCTTTGTGTGGTTTTGGGTCTCAAATTTGAGCCCTGTACAATATCATTTTGGTGCCACTCTTGGTGATATTGATAGGGAAGTGTTTATTATTCATTCACAGTTTTGATTCCATTATTATTATTGTTGATTTGGAACTCACTTAGTGTTTGTTTGATCAATTGAAGGTGTATATTTACTTCACAAACTGGCATCAGAGCCTCCAGTGGCTTATTGCTTGCTGATTTTCAACCTTTGGTGGCTGAAAGTTGGAATTTTCGTGTTTGTATGTGTGTATTTTGTGCAATTGAGGAGTTGGTCTGCTGATTTTGCAATAAGGACTTGAATCCTTAATTAAATCTGCATCTCTCATTGTTACCTCTTCAACGTGTTTGGTACCATGAACAAAACAATATTGTATTCAAAAGAAGGAAAAACTTTGAAGTTTCCTAGACTGTATCACCAATATAATTTACTACTGTGTACTAAAAGTAACGACTACTAACTGCATTATTATTATTATTTTTTTTTTTTCATTCATTCATTTCATACATTGCTCTCTCACTCTATGCCTATCTCCATCCGAGGGAAAGCCTATTATCTAGTATATACACACACTCCCTCTTTCTTCTCCTCTCTGTTTTAGCATAATTCTCTCTATAGTTTATACAGAGATACTCTTCCCCTCTCTGTTTTGGCATAAAAGTATTCAATGGTACATTTCATTATCATTTTCTTAATTGTTCACTTTCTCTAAATTTTTAAACACTAGCTTACATGCAGCACCCAGAAACGTACATCTTGAGAAACAAACACGCAGAAAAACGTTGCTTTCTTTCTCTGTTTTCTTGTCCTTCTTCTACAGCCCGCGAGGTTAAATAGCACTACTTAACCAATTTTGACTATTAACCAACACTATGAACTATAGTAAAACATTAAATAAATTTTCATGCTATTTAGTGGTTTGCATTAGGAATTATCGAACTCCATTAAAGAATTTAATACGACACTACCATGATTAAGGAATGATTAATGGAATTATTCAATAATAGGACAGACTGAACCCAACTTGTTTGGTAACACTAAAAAGCCAATTAAAATTGAAAATATAGCCGTTATTGGATCGCACTCGTCTAATAAAAGTCAACAATAACGACTAGTTTTTCAATTTTAATATAATTTTAATCTCTACCAAACACACTTTAAATCTTTCATCAATACGAATTTGAAAAGTAATAGTTTTGAGGCGAATACATGCTGAAACTTCTGTTATTTGACTTTCGACGAAAATGTTAAAATAAAATAGGGCCAAGTCACGTATAAATTTTTCTTGTAAAATGATAATTAAGTGGTTATAAACTTATAAAGTACACTATAACTTAGTGAGCAGGAGATAAAGCATTATATAAATTAGTTCAAAATACATTAATATCTCTGTAGTAATAGACTTCTTAGCTTAATCACTGTACCTAACAAATCTAGTGTAAAGTACAATTAGCATCACAACTACTTAATAGAAGGGAGAAGGGGGAAAGAGCTCAATGGACCAATTGCATCGTTGTTCTAATCATACCAATTTTAGCCATCAATAACAATCACTTGCTTGATAAAGCCATTTGCGGAAGATTTAACAATGTGTACCAAACTTAAGACCTTGTTTGAGTCCCATTTTATTAGAAATTCATTTTTTAAAACTCATTTTCAACCACACATTTTCCAATAAAATAATTTTAACCACAAGTTCTTGAAAAATCACTATTCAATAATATATTTTTCCCCCAAATTGGGGCTTAATGACTGCATTTTTTTTTCTCTCTCTCTCTCTCATTCATTTGGTACTTGTCACTCTCTATTCCTCCTCCATCCAGGGAAGAGTCTTCTCTCTCTCTCTCTCTCTCTCTCTATATATATATATATATATATATATACAAACTATAGGTTCTACATAACAAATCTTTAAGAAGTTGCGTCCCTAGGCCAAAAAGGTCACAAATAGAAGAAGTCCAGAAAGTGGTTATTCTTTCACGGAATTTTGATTTGCAAATTTGGGATTAGTTAAGAACAAGAAAGTGAGAAATTAATGAATACATAACAAAGAACCTGACTTTTCCAAATGAAAAATAAGAATATATATATTTTTTAAAGTAAAAGTAACAAATGTGTAACTTTTTACGTGTATATTTTTTTTAAAATTATAATTTTTTGTAAGGGTTTCCGGTCTATATTTTTAAGGATAAAAAATAAGGTAAAAATCATAAATACCTTATAAATATATGAAATTTCGTTTTACACTATGTAACTAAACTAAAATCTGAAAATACTACATCACTCAAAATGAAACAAAAATTCTTGTAGCCAATATCGAAACTGAACATTTGATGACAACTGAAGCTATATATCATCCCCAAAAAGGGGGATGATGACCAAATATCGATAAGGATCTTTGAAAGGCAAAAACTCATGCAACACATCTCCAAAATCTTCAATCAGTTGTGCATAATGAGGAGCACAAGGAACTAGCATTGTACTGGCCAGTAAAAAAAATAATTACAACATCGAAGGCTCAAATTGACCCTGATTAGAAAACAATTCTTCTACATTTTGAAAATTATTCAAGTGTGATTTTTAGTCAAAAAGATTATCTTTTTATGAATGTTCAAAAACTCTTTCTCAGTGTATTTAGGAACCCAAGTCAATGATACATGCAATAAAGAATAATATTCGTTAGAGTCTTCTAGCATTACATGTGCATCAAAATTAAGTTCAAAAAATTCATGATCAAAAATAATTAAGTTGATATAAGGGTTACATTCAAAAATTGAGAGAGGGAAAACAATACAGTGATTGATAGGATTAAACCATTTCAAATTCCTGTAAACAATATGTAGAAATTTCCTGTACTTGTGGAATAATTCATAAAATTATGAGCTAATGCCATTTACTTATAATTAGTAGGCAACACCCTTATATCAATGGGAAAAGTGTGCAATCAAATAATTGGCCTTGAAAAAAAAAAAAAGTGACAATTCGAGGAGTATTATGCAATTGAGTTAATGATAGCCCAAGAATAGCTAACCAAGAGGGGTGAATTGGTTTTTAAAATATTTTTGAAAAACTAATTTAAAATAAAACATGTAATAACTAGATAAATTAATTCAAATAATAAGCGCGAATATGACAGTAATAAGTAGAGAGAGATAGAAAATGCAAACGATATAATTATGGAGGTTCGATTCAACACAATGATCTACGTCCTCCGTTACCGAGCTCTTCGGCACGAGCAATGCCAATTTTACTATATTGATTGACTTGTAGTGCAATTCAGCCCTTTACAAAGCTTCCAGTGACTTACAACTAAGGAGCAACGATCCTTATACAACGTTGAGCTTTACGGGATCTCAACACGACCCACAAGTTTAAGGAAATAGATTAAACAAATTGAAACTTCTCTCTTAATAAATGATATGATCACAATTTAGTACCAAGAGAGAAATAGGCTAACACTTTAATAAATAGTAATGAAGATGAAGTTCAAGTGTTAAGTATGAAAAACTTTGATGTGTAGAATGATTTTCAAAAGTTAATTTGATCAAAAGTTTTTCAAGACTAAAATGATTTGATAATAAATGATATGAGAAATCAATGCAATTTTGCTCAAAAGAATCTCACTTGAATGTTCTTGAATGTGTTATTGAATGTAAAGTGATGTTGTATTTATAGCAGTCAAAATGTCAAAAAATTATGCCCAATTAGATGACCCTTACTAGATGTCCGCTATTGACCTGACGATTGAAAGTAGCCGCTATACGTCAAAAATCAGAACGTAAGAATTTTGACCGTTGAAGCCGCCGAACGTCCGCGGGACCAGAAATTTCTGGTATTCTCTTTTCTTGATTATTTGAGCAAGTGTAAATACTTTAAGGATATATTCACTTGACTTTTCAAAATAAGTGTCATTGGTAAAGTCCATAATCTTCCACACCATTATATGTATGTTTATTTGCATGCTAGATGTATAATAAATAAATATATATACAATGAGACCTTTGTATACAAAACCTCTCGTTAAAATATTAAGTCATATTTATATTCACCTTCCATCATTATAGTGAAAAATCGGAGTCCTCAATCGATCTCAACTTATTGAGTACATTCAAGACTGATCTATTAGGGATATGTTTGATACTATGAAATATTAGATATTTCTGAATGATAGGTTTGACTTAACTAAAATTTATCTTTCGTTGAGTACATTCAAGGACATAAATTTTAGAGGCATGTTAAGCTAATACATAAAATGTGTGAAGATAAAGAATTGTCAGCTTAATGATCTGGGAGTTGTATGAAGATATAATTGATAATAGTATCTATCCAAATATTTTATTATGGCTTGTTGACTGCATTCAAGGTTTTAATATAACAAATGTGATCTCAGCTCACTGGGAGTCAAGTATGGATTCTATAAATTTATGTGAGAATGTCATAAATTTGAGTTAAAAAGTGGAGCATAATTAATTTAATAAAAAGTTCATGTTAAATTAATTGATGCATTCTATTTATTATTATTTTACTTTTCGTCATTTACATTTATTAAATCATGTGTAACCATATGTATTTAAGAGTCATACTAGATGTCAACAACCAACCAAATTTTCTTGATTGACACCACAATCTGAGAATTGTGCTCAGGCATGATAAAATTGATTATGTCCTTAAGTAGTTTTTTCCAGAGACACCTGCTGATGACTCGACAAAAGAAGGGGTGACTGCTATAATAAAAACAGTGATGACGATAGTACTACAACACATGTAATGCTTGCAACTATGTCACCTGAGTTACAAAGCAATATGAGGGTATAGATGCTAACACATGATTTTTCATTTCAAAGAGTTGTATGATGAATAATCACTTGTGGAAGGATATGAGACTTCTACACAACTATACTAGTGGAAAAAGATAGAGGCATTTTCAATCGGTGCTCATGTACTGAAGATGATTGGCGTTAAGAAGTTGTCTCAATTGAGTATAGTCATGAACCATAAACTAAGTATTGACTTGGTCTGCAATATCTGCCAGAGAGTTATTTATATCTAATTATGAATTTTGATATGAATAAGCTCGATCACACACTCATTAAGTTGTTGAATATGCATAAAACTGTTAAGCTCAATACTGAATGGCTAAGGCAGTCAAAGTAAGGAATACAATATTGAATTTAACGACCCCTTGTTATCATTATGGAATGATAGATTATTGGAAGTATAACTGCAAGACTTATGTCTACTTCATTAGTTTTTTAGGTATTAGATACCAGATATGGATCTCATAGTTGTATAAATATGGATAAATTAAATAGAAATAGACCACTGCAATGGGGAGAAGTTGACTTTTACGTTGAAAAATGAGCAAAGGTTACTACATTGCTTGTACGAGCATACTACTTACCATTGCCTTTAGGTTTAGTATTAGAATTAGGATATATTATTCTATTCTCACCATTATCGAGAACATTATTTGAATTTTATATGTTGACATGAATTATTATAATGTTAAGGACAATTGTTGTTCCTTTTTACCTTGATAAGATCTTAATTGTTACAGTAAATTACAAAATGATATTTATATTCTAAATATTGAGTATTCTATAATAAGTATAGAAATTGAAAGGCATAAAAATGATCATCTGAATAATACCTATATCCGGTATTGTAGATTTGGTCACATAAATGAAAATGAAACTCCAAAATTATATATAGATGCATATTTTGGTCCAATGATTTTGAATCATTTGATAAATATGAATCATGCCCGTTAGGTACAATGACCAATTTTCCTTTTACTTGAAAAGGTGAAAGATCTGTACAAGTATTGGGACTAATATATAGTGATGTATGTGGACTCATATTAATTAATGTTAGATAAAATCCTTTAGTTCTTCCAAACCTAAGTTCCTGTAGACAAAAAAAGGCATTAGGTTTATATTTGCTCCTAAGTCACATAAACAATTAAAATTCGAATCACTTCATATTAAGTAAGGTATTTTGAGACCCATGAATCTTTTAGTTTAGGAGGTAATTTGTTTTGTAAAATGACACTACACTCCTCATTTAACATGATGGTCTCAAAATCTGTAAATTTACTCTTTTTGGATAGGATCTCTTTCAGAAATTTTGCATAGTTAGGTATTTTAGAGATAACTTCAATTAGTAGGATGTTGAGATGAAACTTCCTGAAGATGTTCAAGAACTTTGCAAACTGTTCTTCTAGCTTCCTCTTTTGTAATCTCTATGGGAAGGGTATTTGTAGAGCATATTATATGGTAGAAGTGGTTAACTTAACCTTTGGATCCTCTATTTCTCTGATTCTATATTCTGGTCAGATTTCTCCAAGTTCTCCTCGACCATAGAAGGTACTTTTTTATTCACTATCACATGTGTCTCAACTGTGACTTCTAGAAGTTGAACCCTGCTGCATGTAGTGAATGTTTCAATCTCCTCACTGTCTACAACTATTACTGCCATTACTTGCTGTTTGGAATTTATCTCAGTGTCACTTGGTAGTGCTCCGGCTGTCTTTCTGAGAGTACTTTAGCTATTTGTCCCATCTGATTTTCCAAATTCTTGATGGCAGCTCCCTGACTTGCAAAGCCTTATCCGTTCTTTGTAAATGTTGTGTAAAGATCTCCGCAAATTTAGTAACAAGATTTTCTAATGAAGATTTATTTTCAATATGTTGAAAACCTAGCGGCGCAGTCTGATATGGTGTGGTCTAAGCTCCCTGATTATTGCTTCATAAGAAGTTGGGATGATTACTAAAACTAGGATTGTATGAGTTGGAATATGGATTATTTTGCTACCTTTGGAAGTTTTGTGTGTAGTTAACATCTTCCACTAATTGGACAAACGAGCTACCCACATTACAATCTATGCTCTCATGGTTCCCTCCACAATGCTTGCATCTCAGTCTGGCTATTTGAATTGCACTAATGTGTTCCACTTTCTGAGCTAAAGCTACCAACTGCTCTGACATTGCTGTCAATGGATCCACCTTATGTATCCCAGCTACTTTTTGGATAACTGTTCTTTCTATTGGCCATAGTGCACTAGTGAATGTCAAATCCTTCATGATCTAATAGACTTGATCCACTATACTCTTTGTAATAGATCCATTGCATGCGGAGTCAATATTAGCCCTGCTTGTCAGATTTAGCCCAATGGAGAAATATTGAACTTGGAGCCATTTTTGCAGCCCATAATGTGGACATTGACGGAACAACCCTTTGTACCTTTCCCAAGCCTCATAGTAGCACTCTAAGTCGGGCTAAGAGAATGTAGTGCGTTCATCCCTCAACCTGGCAATCCTTTTAGGTAGAAAATATTTGTTTAGGAAGTTCTGGCTCAAACTGTTCCAGTTGGTGATGCTGTGAGGAGGAAAAGTATCCAACCATTCCCTAGCTGAATCTATCAAAGTGTAAGGAAAAAACCTCAGCCAGATTGCTTCACTTGAAACTCCTGGATATTCTATTGTTGCACACATGTCTAGAAATCTTGAGATATGAGCATTTGGATTTTTAGTAGCCCTTCCAAAGAATTGTAGTGCATTCAAGAACATATTGATCACATCCGTCCTCAACTAAAAATTTACCTGACCAAATGCCCGATACAAGATACTGGATTGGCTTTCCACAATACCGAATTTGAGAGCAATTTAATTACATGGTGTAATTGTTTGCATGCATAGTGGGTTCAGATGCATTAGCAGGGTACTGTATGACTATTCGTGAGATGGAATATATATGTTATCGTTTGATTTTCCACAAGTGAACGAGATCATGAACAAGTAATATAGTAGTGTATAGAGTGTCGAACCCATGAGAACTAAGTATTTAATTGAGTTCAAATTAATAGCAACCTTAATCAAATTGAAAATAGGTTTTGAGTTTTCTATACTAATATCTAAATTATCTATGAAACTAGAAAGCAATTTAATTGGTTTGATTTTAAATGTGTGAAAGTATTGGTAAGACGTCAAATCTCCTTTGTTAATCCATTTTTTGTACAACAAATTAAAGTGACAGTTTGTAGTCATTCTTGTTGGTTAGTGTTCCTAATGTAATTGAAAACTTATCTTGATAGTTATCAAATATATTCCCCTTATGTGATCCTCCTGTCTCTCGATGAAAGATGTGAATATGATAAATGTATTAAATGATCTAGAACACCTATAGAAACCATGTAAAGTATAGAGGTATATCTTTATCATCTATCAAACTTTATAATGTTTATTATTTTTAGCTAAAAACCTATTATCTCTCTCGATAATAATAGATTCTAATAAATCATCTCAATTAGTAGCTAATTAATTGAAAAGTAGGTGAAAACAATAATAAATAGCCAAGAAAACTAGTCGTCAAAATAATTAATTAATACCAAAAATTTCAAAACAAGGATTCATCTACATGATAGCAATGTATAAAATTACTCTAATACATCGAAATTACAAGAAATCATATTTAAATGAAAAGATATAACGCGAATTTTTGATAAATTGAGAAGATAAAGATGAATCTTGAATCTCTTCAATGGTTTCTTGATGAATCTCCACTTGCAACTTCTCTTCTTTGCCCAAAAAAAAAGTTTGAATATTCACTTAATTGAATTCTTGCAAGCCTCTTTCAATTCTCTTACAAAAATTATGAATTCTCTTCCTTTGATGATAATCATTCGTGAATATTGGAGTATGAGATGTATAAGAGAGGTCTCTAATATGTATTCTGCTATTATTTATTTGTAGGATTAGAAAATTGTTTGAAAATCATGTCCAAATTGGTTTCTAAAAGAGTTCCAATCGAATAAGGAATGTTGCTTTCGCACGAGTATTTTTTGTCTCTGCAAAGTAGTCAGTATTTTAGCCATAAATTTCTCTCCTAGTATTCGATTAAGATGATTCAAAATGTTTTTGAAATTTAACTCAAAGGGCTATAACTTGTATTAAAATAGATTTTTTCAAATTCGGACGTTGACTATGCCAAAAATAGACCTCAATCTTCAACAAAAAATATGAATTATAACTTGTGCAATTGGAAATTGATTTTGATAATATTTTGATCATATTCCATTCCTTTTAGAGTTCTAATTCCATCCAATTATCTCCTAGAAATCTTTAAAGTATCGTCTTGTGGTCTGAATTAACTATTAAATATTTGTAATGTGGTTTTCAAACTTTGGACTTTGCCTTTTTTTTCCTTGATTTTATTTTGTTTCTTCCAATTCCTCGTTCAACCATTGAATTTTAGCTATATAGCATAAAATACAATAATTTAGAGTATATTTTGTATAAAAGAAATATCAAATATCTCCATTTTAAGTCCCGAATAAGTGTATAAAATACACTTATCAATATGTCTAGGGTACATTGGTGGTTTGTATCGAGGATGTGGGGTGTGACATTTGGATCACGAGTGGAGATGTGACTAAATGTTAGAATTCTTTATTTGTGAGGAGACCCTGATCAGATGGATTGCGAGAGAGTGACTTCTATCACTTCTGTTTGGTGGAAACCCATTATCCACTTAGGTCTGGAGAAGTGATGTGGTGATAGAGGAGTATTCCAAGGACTCAGGATAGATAGAGGTCTACCAATTAGACATGAGTTGAGTGACCAATCTAATAAGCATGGTGGGCGATGAAAAGAGATGTGTTTTCTAGGTGTGAGCAACACGAAATGGGATACGATAAGTGTTGTAAGATCTTTTCGTGGGGTCATTTATGCATTTGTCACATATGTGTTTTGAGAGTTTGATTAATTGTCTTAGTATTAATATGTTGTTGTGTTTGAATATATTTTGGAGAAGATCTATGGATTATCGAATGTTATATCTTCATCGCATGATTATTTTCTCTTGATTGTTTACCATTATTGTCTCCTTCTACTTGGGTGTTATTTGACTTTAGCCCTGGTAAGTATATGGAGCATGTATGGTATGTGTTTCAGGTCGAAACACGAGGTAACGTCCGTGATTCTAATTTTATTGGTTGCCTTGATTATGCAAGTGTTAATTTTGTGTTTTGATTGCTTGTAGGTTGATTGTGAATTAATGGGGAGATTTGTTGGGTTTTGATATCCAATGAATCCCGGGCTATGATGTAAATATTGGATTAAATTGTTAGCAACAAACAAGTCCAAAGGCTCGATTAGAAACAATTTGGGCCGTTGGAAGTAGCCTAAAGAATTAATGTTACTCATGACCCATATCTATTATCTCTTGGATGGTTTTGAATCTTGGTCATTTAAGCCACTTATTGGTCTAACTAAAGCCCAACCTAGCCTATATATTTGGTATCTTTACCCTAACCGTAAAGTCTATGTGATTTGTATGTTTGAAAGGAGAAAACACGTGTGACCTTAGTAGAGAGGAAAATCGGGTGCCTTTGTGTTAGAAAATTGTTAACTTTGTGTTATTGCTCCCCTCTTGTGCCATCTTTTCATTATTTTTCTTCTTGCCTTTGTGGCTAAAAATCAACAACATAATCTTGTCCTTTGTGGGTGAGATTGAGGAGCAACCGAGATGAATATATTGGTTGTAGGTTGGAGCGATTTGGATTGGTTGTTTGGTAGAGAAAGGTATCGTGAAACTAAGCTCGGAAAACACCGTTTTGACGACCCTTGGAGCAAGATTCCGCAACAAATTATGAGTAAAATTAATCAAATCTACTTATATAACAGTTCTCACAACATTTCAATTTCTTATATAATAAAATGCAAACAACACGAAGAAAATTGTCAATTTTCTACTCTTCTCTTCTTTTGTTACTTTAACACGGTGTTATCATAATTCATCATAAGGAAGAACAATTACTACGTGGCAAACAATTAGCATAAACAACCAGAAAAATACAAAGAATATAAAATCTAACCACAACACACTAGGATTGGTATAAAGGAACAAGGCAAAATCCAGGCTAACAAATTTAGTTTACAATAAAGATCACATAGCATGTTGACACTTTAGACTACTAAATGCAAAATTACTAAAAATTAGTACTTATGGATCATTATGGAATTGGCAAGTACGCCATCAGACGGTACTGGTCCGACCAAAAAAATTGTTGACACTTTGCTTCAAATATTTTAAGAGAACAACATTAAATATTATAACAAAGAAAACCGTCCAAGACTAATGTAACCTGGAAATTATAAGGTTACTCACAAACTCGAAAGCTTGCCTAATTTCCCAAGTGAAGCAGGAATGTTTCCACTGAGAAAGTTGCTTGAGAGGTCCCAACAGGCACAAAAACTAGAAGAAATAAATAATTAACCTCGATAATATTCCGTTATCATTTAAGTATGCATATTTCTTTGTATAACCAAAATCTCAATATCTCAGGCATCTAATTTTGAGATATCCTTATATATCAGTGTTCACTAAGCCTATACTCATCGCTAAAAATCAGAACTCATGCTCCTTTTCAGTAAGGGCTGGTATCTTACTTTGCCAAACATGAAATCAAATTAATATCAGTTTCTCAAGCTAAAAAATTTAGAGTTTTTCTTCGAATAAGTATCTTATAAGTTATACCTTTGATCTCTGAATCTCAAAAGTAGTAACTAATAGGGTTTTACCTTCACATGGCTCCACACTCAAGCTTGATATCTCCTGTAAAAATATACCACTGCGTAATTAGAAAAAATCCTGTGATGCGACAAGAATTTTGATACGAAAAGAAAATACAGTTTAAGATATCAAAATTTTAGAAGATTAACTAGTTTAGTGTAGTTTTCTTAATTCCACTTCTAAATTCCCCATCAAGTGGTGCCAAAGAAATCTATCAAAGTTTCTAGTAAATAACCAGTGCCCACTGACCCCAATTAAGAAAGCACCTTAATTTCAGGTTGACCTATGCTACGCTCGAAGAAAACCAAAGAGAGGAGAGAACTGAAACGGCAGATGGAGACAAGGCCATCAGAAGAGACAATTTGATCAAAATCGGATTCCCCTCTGAGTTTGAAAGGGAATTTTTTCTGATGGTTGAGGAATGAGTAGTATCAAGAAGGTCTCGTCTTGTTAAGATTTGAGGTTCCATCTTAAAAGATCAACCTTATTAAGAGGAGTATCTTAAACTTTATAAATTGGTCTATATTTTCATCTTTATTCTATGTGGAATTTTCTCTAGTTGAATGGCCGATACAAGTCGAGGTAGAGACATGATCTTTGCTCCAAAGAACCGAAACTCTTGCTCTCCTGGTCTGTTAAATAATACTTCTTTCTCGTGACACCGAATGGTCGCATGATTAAGTCCCAACCAATCCATGCCTAAGATAACATCGAAATCTTTCGTCTCTAAAATGTATAAGTCCGCCTTTAATACTTTCTTCTCAATCTCTAACTTTATAGCCTTAGTCATCTGATTTGTGCAAAGAGTTCTTCCTAAAGAGATGCTAACCTCTAATTCAATATTCGTTTTTACACATGCAAGGTTTGACTTAGCTACGAAGGATGCAGAGATAAAAGAGTTTGTAGCTCCGAGTCAAAAAGTACATAAGCAGGTACATCAGATAACAACAAAATACTTGTTTTTGAATTTATAGTGTTAGATGTAGTGACCATGGGGCAGAGTTAATGCAATGTGTGGTATTAGTTAAAAAAAACATATAAGCAGGTATGAAAAATAATAACAAAATACCTGCCATCACATTCAGATTCTGATCTGCCTCATACTGATTTAGTGCAAAGACTCAGGCCTTCCCATCTTTGTTCTTGTCTTGATCATCATCCTTCTTCTTTGGAGGCTCTGTACAGTTAAGAGCAATATGTCTCGACTTACCACGCCGAAAGCATATGTTCTTTCCTAGTAAGCATTCATCTCTGTAGAGTTTATTATATTTAGGACAAGGGGTAACACTCCCACTCGTCCCATCGATACGAATCCCAGTGCTTGGTCTTTTATTCTGCCAATTACGTCGGTCCTTACTTTGATCGTACCACTTCCTCTTTCCCAATGACTCCTTGTTCTGTTGGTTATACTGCTTAATTGTAATCCTCTGATACGAAATAGCATGAGCCCTCTCCAACATTTCACGATATGAAGTGAAACGGTGAGACATAATGATCATGCCGATCTCCGGGCGTAGTCCATTTTTGAACCTCCTGATCTTCTTAACTTTTGTATCTACCAAGTGTTGGGCATATCTTGGGAGCTGCTCAAACTGCCTCTCATAATTAGTAAGCGACCTGTTTCCCTGTCTGAGATGCAGAAACTCTGATTCCTTGAAATCTCTCAAAGCTTGTGGAAAGTACTTTGTCATCATTTCCTCTTTAAATTGCTCCTAAGTTAGGTTATGCTGCTGCTCTTCATTCCTAGTACATGATACGGATTCCCACCAGTGACTAGCTACCCCAACAAACATAAATTCCGCGCATAATACCTTTTGTGCATCCGTACAAGCAATGTGTCGGAATATGCGTTCCAGACTCCTTATCTACTCCTCAACAGCAAGTAGGTCGGAATGTGTCGAAAGTAGGAGGTTTGTACCTACAAAACTGCTCAACCACTGAAACAGTTCCAAGGATAAAAGGATGTGCATTCTGCCGTGGTAGTGCATTTTGTGGTCGAGGTGCTTGATCATGCCTGCTCAGCTCTTGGACCGCTTGCTATAAATCACGCATCAGATTTCTGTGGGGTAGGTAGTGCCATTTCCTAAAGAATTTAATATAAGGTCATGGTCACATACTAGTACAAAGTCTAACATGTTTTACCTACATTATCGTAATGCATATCAAAAATTGAGCCAGAAAACAAACTGCATGTCTTAGGAATTTAAACGGAGGCATTTCAAAAGATTTAAGTTATGCAAAAGATTTAAATAAATTCTTTTTCTTATCCCTTACATACCTTACTCGTCGGAGGGGGTCGATTGGTAGTCGTCGAGTGCCAATGATCATTCACATATTTAATAACTTTAAATTGTCATTATTTTTAAATTCACAAATCTTAAGAGAATATATTTTTTTTAGCAAACGTTAAACATGGAAATGGCTTAGGCAAATGAACATTTTATTACACGTAACATTAGAACATGAATGTCCAATATTTACATAACATTGTCAATGTATGTATTAGTACATATATTTTTTTTAACAAACAACATGAATAATTAGATTAAACAAATAAGTACTTATTTCGCATAATGATTTAAATTAATCTAATTCTCACATAAATAATCATATATAGTAACAATCATTTGACATATTCCATTCAAAATAATCAACCATTTAAAATAATTTCTTCCTTTTTTTCACTGTTCACGGTGAACAGTGACGCAATTTTTTTTTTTTGTCTACAGAATCAATTTTAAAACTCTTGCTCTGATAGCAAACTATAACGACCCAAATTTTTAAAGGATTTGAATCGTTACCAAAACTATTTATAAGAAAAATCATAAAATAATACTGCAATTTATTCATCTATGTATGGATAGCCAAATAATATTCAAAAACAATTTAAGAATCAGGGACATAATTTGAGGATAGCAATTTCCATTTCTTTTAATTTGATAAGACATTTAAGAGCAGTACCATAAATGGATTACTAACCCATAACACCATTTAATACTCCAATAATAATATATCACCTTATGAAAATGTTTAAATTCTCATATAAAGCAACTCTCAAAATTTAACAGAAAAGTAAATTGAAAAAGCAAACTCCATACTATATTCTCTACACGTGCAAAATAATGTTTTCAAGTCCCCAAGTAAAAATCATAATAATAGTCAAACTAAAGTAAAAGCTGGAATAAAAAATTTAATCTCGTTACACTGGATTTAATTTATTGAATCTAATGAATCTTGACACAATGAGATCACTCCATCGCCTTCCAACCAAAAACCCGATCTAACCTGTGTGGAGTAGAGAAAAATGTGAGTACATGAGAATACTCAGTAGGAACTTCAAAATATGGTACACCCGAATAAAATATTAAACCATGAGTCAAAAATATCATACCGTCATATCATATCTTTAGAAACCGGTAAGAGCTCATATCATATCATAGCATTTGTACCGGAATGATCATAATATCATATCATGAAAATATCATATCATATCATATCTTTAGCTTTCATAAGCATGAAATTCATCAACATGAAGAAATAAGATTAAACGGGATAAACAATTGCACCTCTTTTCCTACCTTGTTAAACTTGCTTTAATTTTAGAAGACAAGACAAAATCACGTTCCCTTACTTTCTTTCTTCTCTGCCAAGTTGTTTGCCTCTCTCTCTCTCTTTTTTTTTTTTTTTGTAGAAAACTTATAATAGAACCATATAAGAGTATTGAAATTCGTGTGGAGGTTGACATAACTTAGCACACATCTCTATCCATGATTCCTTGTGAAAAGAAATATCTCGACCAACCACTTAGTGGGACATTTGGCAAGTTAGGAATTTTTTACCAAAATGTGAGGATAACCATTTGACTCATTCTACAACAATTCTAGCTTCCCATCATGGGGCTTCTTTTAACTGTCTCTCTCTACTTTATTTTCTTTTATTATTATATTTTCTTTCCTATCCATTCCAAAAATCAAGGCCAACAAATAATATTAAAACAATTCTACACTTTCTCCATTTTAGCTACACGTGACACTCTTAAATGCATTAAATAATTCCATCAAAATGCAATACAAAATAAAGTCTTTCGACCTCGATAATTTGGACTCCGTTAATCCAAATTAACTTTTTCTCGAGCCTAAAATGCATAATTAATTACAATATACCTAACGAGCCTAATATTCATATGCTTACCATACTTGGTCAAAAATCTAAATATATGGCCCAAATATAAAAAAATGAAATTGCTATTTATCATTCTAGTCCCTAACTTTCAAAACATTAAAATATAGCATACAAACATTAAATTCTATTCTATGAAAATTTTTGGGGCATTACTCTTATGATAGAATCTATGAGGAGAGCATTAAGATTATAACAAAAAATAAAGCCTTAAGTACGAGAGTTACGGAACTTGAGTCGGAAAATGAGAAACTCGTAGCGTACATTCAGGAATCTACCTTTACCCTGAGTGAGTTGAAATCTATGAATTTGAGAAGAACTCTATGAGAGCTAATGAGCTGACAGTTGAAAAGGAAACCTTAGAAATACAAGTTAAAAATCTTTTGAGCGACCTAGAGCATTCCAAGTCTCAACTTATTGTCTTTTCTAGTTTCTATAAAGCTCGATGATACTCTAGGAATGGGTTAGCCTGCTGGTAATAAGGGAGGTCTAGGATATAATAAAAATAATCATAATGTTGCTAGTACGTCCAAGACCATATTTGTCTCTGGTATTGACTAGCTTAAACATGAGCCTAACCCTGAACCTAAGAATAAGGGGTATGTAGGACACGCCAACCTAGGAATATCTATCAACGATCACATTCCTTTGGTCCTACACATAAAGCCTAGGTGTCGTCATTTCTTGAGCAGAAATAAAAATCGGACCTTTAATAGAAATAAGAATCAGGATTATATTAGTCAGATTGACTTTCTTACTAATCAAGTAAGTAAATTGACCATGTTAATGACATAGATGACCGGAAATATTCTTGTCACTCGGCAAGTTTGGGTGAAGAAAAGTGATTGAAATTTTTTGAAATAGATCGCGGTGCTCTTAAAGGTAAGAACATTTGCATACCTAACTGATTAGGTATTTTTGGTGCATGCTTATGTGATTTATTATTGTGTGATATTGATTTATGCATTCATCATATTTGTTTATTTGTTTTCTAGGTCGAAAACTCATGCATATTTTTTATTTATATTTTTTTTGTGTGTTTGACATTTTTTGTGTGCTTCGTGCATTCATGCTTTAAAATAAAAACAACAAAAATTGGAAATTTGAAAAAAAAAAATGCGAAAAATTGTTTTTACAGTATAATATATAATATACGTGAATTTGTTTGTTGTGATCAAACATGAGTTTAATCGATGAGCTGTAACATAGTTTCCATGGCTGGCTTAGGTTATTATGGAGTACTTTGTATAGGTGTCTTCATGTACCATCTATACTGCACATACTATGACATTGTTAGTGGGACTAAACCGCGTGTTTGAGATTTGGGATGGCAATCACATCTTAGTAATGTGAGTTTGAACATGAATTAACTTTATTTATTAGACCTAAACTCAAGTTTATCTCCGGTAATAAAAAGTTCAATATCTTATGTTCTTCTTCAAAGCCTATTTGACTCGAGCAATTAAGCATGTGAGGTTTCTCATAACATGGTGCCTATGGTCAACTGACTTGGGTTAACCTGTATAAAGCTTGCTACAGGGGTCATTTTAGGCCCTTAATGGAGAAGAACATGCACTTAAGGCATGAAAAATAATAATGAGCTTAAAATATTGAAAGATGTGAAAATAAAATATGCTCAAAGTCAGGGGGAGAAAACAAAATATCAATACAAAATGAGTTTTTATTTACATATCCTAATGCACTTTGATTTTCATAAGTACATGAATACACTTATTGGTAGTAATGTTTAGCATGTTATTTCTCACAAAAATAAGGTTTGGAGTCCTACTTACAAATGATTAGTGACACTTACACGCATTGGTCACTCCTACAATTTACTCCATGTTAATTTGAACTAATATGTGGGAAGGTTTATTGTACATTGCTTATACTTCTGCATGCTAAAAATATCATTTTTGAGTTATTATATGTTAGTTAAAAAAAAAAAAAAGGAAGGGTAAAGTATTTTTGTGATGTTTTTAATTATTGGTCCATTCGTCATTTGTGACAAAAAGTGGGAGAGTAAAGTAAATGTTGTGAATGAGAGAATTTTAATTTTTAAAATTTTTTAAAGGTGAGGTAGATTGATACGGGGAGATTTGTTGATTGCATTGCATTGCATACCATATCTACCTAACTGTTTGATTTTTTGATATTTTCGTGACACTAATATTTTTGTTGGTGTTTGGATTAACATTAGTGTTATATCTCATTCTAGCTAGTTTTGGTATAATGTGTTTAATGATTTTATTATGTCATATATCCCGTGCTTTTACACTGGGTATTTGAGTTGTGAATTTCAAGAAACGAGTTTAACAACGAATGTAACAGACATCAATTTGATGAAACTTGGGTAATTTAGATTTTGCTTTTAGTTTTTCTTGATTTATTGTATAGTTTTGTCACAGAATGTGAAATGGGGAGTTTGTTAGGTTTTTAATGTTGACAATTCTGTGAACAAAAGACTAATTTGTAACGTTTTGTAAAAGTCAAGGACCTATGGTACAATTTGTATAAATTGGATTATGAGGTCTAGGGTTCGAGCATGAAAATAGGAAGAACACGGCGCCGCATTTTCACTAGCTTCTCGCCTAGTTGGTGCTTGAGCGACAAAAACAAAATGCCTGTCCTCGAGCTCTCGCTCGAGCAACAGTGCGTCGCTCGCCTATCACTGAGCCCTTGCTCAAGCGACAGGTTGATTCGAAAAATATTATTTTGCTGTTTTGAAGTATTTTTTCCGGTCCATACAATCTAATTACCCCTCTTCTATAAATACTCAAGCCTATGCAAGAAAATTGGTCTGTTTGTTCATTGTGCATTTTCTCTATAATATATTCAAGAGCGTATTCATACATTGATTTCATCCTTTCACTATTGATTTTATACAACCACATATTTGGAGAAAATATCAAACCTATTGAATCCAAAAGACCACCTACTTTCTATTGGTCATAGGAAGGTACTTTCTCAGTTGAACTTTAGAGGTTGCTGGAGGTTGGAATACAAGCACGAAGATCACGGCCTTAGAGCATGTTCTTGGAATTCCACTGGGAAAAGACAATTACACACGAACTTGGATCAGATTTTGGAACAGGCCTTTAACAAGAAATAGATCTAGAAGTCTAATGGAGTTGGCTAGATGGCATCTGACTCTAACTCACTCTGTATTGTCTATAGTAAAGGTAACTAGCTTCATCTTGAAGTTTTTACCCAGTTGGGGTTTCTTTGTCATCATATTGGTATTAGTTATTTCTTTCCTTACTAGTGCGGTATTCAAACATAGGATAATTGGACTTGTATGCTTAATTATCTAAATACAATTAAAAGTGACATGTTGCTTTTGATTGATTAATTCCGCACATAGAGTCAAAACTAAAAAGGATAAGTAACAACCATTTGGTAACTTAAAAACTGTTAAATTGGTAATCCGTAAACTGTTAAGTGGTACCAGTGCGACACCCGATTTTTCAAATTCTTATATAGCCAAGCTGCAACAACACCATTGTCGCTTCATTGATTGATTGTATATTTTCATACCAATCTTGTGTTAGGAATTCGAGGAGGTGATATGGCGCGATACAAAGTTATGTTGTACAAACTAATAAACAAGAACAAGATTTAAAGGAAAGCAAAGAAAAAATTGGCTGAGGAATCGAATATTTTATTAATGACAACCAATGAAGAGAAAATACAACTTTCAACAACTTCTGTAATCTACTAAACTGAATGAAGAGTTTACTATTTATAGGGTCTAGAAATATCACAAAGATGGGAACAAGATAAAAAAAAATCACGTAGAATAAAATAAATAATATTTTCCCAATATTTTTTCAATAAAACATGTGAAATAAACGGAAATATTTCTCAATATATTCCACCTAATTTGGGTCACAAAATCGAACAATCTCAACCTCGACATAAATTTCGATGCAACGAACGAAACTTCAAAATTTCTCCACCTGGAAAAATAAGTTTGACTCCAACGAACAAACTGAACTCTTCATCCCAAACCAAAACTTATCCAATACATGAAAAACACTCTTCCTCTTCCACAATATCCAACACGGATAAATGAACCCAACCACTGGGTTCCCGAAATTCACGAAGAATTCAAAATTTACCAAATAGGGTCAAAGCACACCCTGTAGCAAAATCAACACTAAATGTTTTAACTGAAGGCCCCTGGCTAGACTCGTCACCTTCAACAACTCCAAAAGCATGCACATCCGATCAACATCCTCGTACCTATCTCCAATGGGTCTCTCCCTACCTGTTCAATACAATGGAACTACAAACTGTGGTGGCAAAATGGAATTACCCATATCCCCCAAACTCGATAGAGTAGTATTCTCCAAAATAGACCCAGAGCCAACTCCCAACGGTACTCTACCAAACTGTATATCCACCACGGTACCAAAATTGTACTGATGTCTTTTCACTGATTCTGCCCAACCTTGCAAGATGTATAACTGGGACTTTCTCCCTTCCCTCAAATACAACATGGACACCCTTCTGAACCTTAAAGACTCCACATGTTCCAGAGAACGTGTACCCTCCTGAATCCGAAGTACTTAGCGAGATTATGTTCTTCTTAAAGTTTGGAACATGTCGAACCGAACCAAATGTTATCATTGTTCCATCCACCAACTTCAATCTAACTCTCCCAATACCAACTACCTGATAAGATTCGTTGTTTCCCATAACAACGACACCTTGTGTCACCATTATATATTATTGAAACAAATCCCAATTGGGACTCATATAAAACGCACAAGTTATATTCAAAATACACTCATCATCAGGCTTGGATTCTACGTCAGAAATTGTCAAAACATGTACTCCACCAAATAGTCCTCAACTACGTTAGTCTCTTCTGAAATATCCGATTGCCTCCCAAGATTTGCAGCTGAATTAATCTTACCCTGCAACTTCTTGCAATCCCTCTTGATGTGTCCTTTTTTCTTACAGTAAAATCAGGCCCTATTAGTAAAATCCACCCTCGACTTGCCCCTTTGTCGATCACCATGAACCACAAGAGCTTCATCATCTTTGGAACGAGCTCCAAGCAGATGCTTCATCTTCTCATTTGAGAACAAGGTATCATACACGTCTTCAATGGTGAGTGTGTTATGACTGTACAGAATCGTGCCCCTAAACGATGAAAATGAACCAGACAACGAGCACAAAAGGATTAACGCCAAGTTATCTTCATCATATTTTACCTCTAACGTCTTCAAATCAGTGATAATTTCCTTAAACACGACCAAATGATCTTCCAGTGATTGGCCTTTTGCCATGCGATGAGAATAAAACCTCTACTTCAGATGCAATTTGCTGGTCAAACTTTTGGTCATACACAATTGCTCTAGTTTCAACCTCAATGCAGTTGCTGTCTTCTCTTTCAAGACGTCCTGAAGAATGTTGTTAGATAGATGAAGATGAATCTGTGAAAGTGCCTTGCGATCCTTCCATTGTTTTTCCTCTGTTGTCCAAGTTGTGGGCATCTTATTGAATCCCAACAAGCATCATTCAAATCCATCTGTGCCAATACAACTCTCATCTTCACTTACCACAATAAAAATCTTGTACCGTGATCCAACAGTAGAATATCATACTTTATGGTAGCCATCGATAACAAAAAACCTCAAACAAACAAATCCTTACTCTGTGGAACTGCTGAATTTTGGCTTTGATACCACTTGTTAGGAATTCGAGGAGGTCATATGCTGCGATATGAAGTATAGATCGAACAAACTAACAAACAAAAACAAGATTTAAAAGAAAGCAAATAAGAAATTAGCAGAGGAACCGAATATTTTATTAATGACAAGCAATTGAGAGAAAATGCAACTTTCAGCAAGTTCTGTAATCTACTCAAGTGAATGAAGAGTCTACTGTTTGTAGGGCCTAGAAATATAAAAAAAAAAAAAAAAAAGAAACAAGATAAAAAAAATCACATGGAATAAAGAAAAAAATATTTTCCCAAGATTTTTTCAATAAAACACTTGAAATAAAAGGAAATAATATTTTTTCAATAAACCACGTGAAATAAAAGGAAATAATATTTTTTCAATAAAACACGTGAAATAAAGGAAATATTTTCTCAATATATTCCACCTAATTTGGGTCACAAAATCCAATATCTTGTTCTTCAATCTTCAAATTCCAAACTATGGTATAAATCTTGAGAAATTTATGGATATATAATTATGGCTCGAGATTGTATATCGAGTCCCCATTTAATTGAATGAAAAGAATCATATTTATAGACAACAATTTAGGTCTCAAATAGAGTTCCACTATGATAGGGTACCATAATTTTAATCATATTATGCTGAAATTTGTACTTGTGTAATGTGGTCCTACTCTCTCTCTCTCTCTCTCTCTCTCTCTGTTTTTTGATTGAGTTCTTAAATATTGCAATTGAGGTCATTCAACTTTCAAATGAAACTCCTTAGTCCCAACTTGCAGAATATGTTAAACTTTAATCATTTTAGATAGATTCTCATTCTTTTTTATCTGTTCTCATCCAATACTGAGTTTCTCCTAAAATAATCAGTATACAAGAAAAACTAAGCATCAAATATAAATACTTTCAAATGCTACTTTTGATGGTTAAAATAAGTGTACAATAAAACCTCGATAAATGAATGTTCAATAAATTAATAATCTTGCTTAAATAACAAACTTATAATAACTGCTTAAATTCATAAAAGTTCCTACTAATGAATATAAAAATTATTTTCATGTACACATTAAATAACATGAACGGTTAGTTTTTCAAGGTATTAAACTTTGAAATCAATGCATATACATTAATGTTTCCTTACAACTGAATTTTGAATTTCACTACATTTAATTTTTTTTTAAAAAAATTCCTACATGTATTATGGTAAAATATAATACAAGTTGCAAATTATATATATATATATATATATATATATATATATATATATATATATATATATATATATATATAGAAAAATTAATAGTTTCTCTAAAATAATATTTTTTCTCGGTCGCAATATTATTATTTTATAGAGCTTTTACTGTAATATTTTAACTCAGTTAACGAAGAGAATACACCGATAAAAAAAGATCGGAATATGAGTGGAACAATGCGTAAAGATTGAGAACCTTTTATGCAATTGAGTGTAACAATAAAATAATTGCACTAGCAATATAACAAGCTTTTATTTTATTTATTTTTTTAAAAATCATTCATCTCTTTCACTCCCACTTACTAATGTCACACATGGTGGCAGCCACTATTCAATGAAGAATATGTTTTCTATTGCTATTGTAATTTCATTTGAGAATTTGTAGAGGCATTTAGGGAAATGACTACTGCTATTTGTTATTTATAATGATCATGACCAATTTAGATGATGGAATGCCCCTAATTTATTATTTCATGAAATTATAATGTATTGAATAATAAAGCAAGGGAATTTTACAGTTTAAATGTGAATTTTGACTTCTCAATTTATACTGGAAATCCTGCAAGTATAAACTAACGTAGCCAAGTAATAAAGAATGTATAAAATATAATTTTCACGAGGATTAAATATTTAATCTAGTTACAATTAATACCAACTTTAATTGAATAACAAGATTGGTTGATATTTATGTTTTATTAACAATTTAACCTATATTTACTCTAACTAATCGAACTATTATGAAATTCAAGTTTTTGACCAAGCATCATACTTTGAATTTCCGAACATTTGTCCTGTTAATATTAATTCCATCGATTAAAAACACCTATTTGAATATAAATATCAGTGTATCTAATTCGTATAATAATCTTTCTATAGTATAACAAAACATAGCTTCATATGTGATCCTTCTATATCTATATGAAGGATATAAACATTCAACAATGTATTAAATCACGAAAACATTATAAAGATCATATAAAGCATAATTGCATATCTTATCTCCTATCAAACTTTACAATGGTTATTACTACGTGCCAAATTATTATCCCTTCTCTCGAATGTCAATATAAATCACAAGACAATTCAACTAGTATTTAGCTAATTGAAAATCATTGTGTTACTGAAAACCATTCAATAATCAAACACATGTTTAAAGTCAAAATTTGAGATTAAATATAAAAAGTTCAATATTAGGGTTCAATAATTAGAAAGAAGATTGAAAGAAATCTTGAAAGAATTGAATATCTTCAATGGCTTCTTGATCATTCTCATTTTAACTGTTCTTCTTTAACATAAGAAATAAATGTATGAAAGTTTGAAATGATATGTTATGAAGCAAAGTTATGTAAAGCTTAGAAATAATATGGGTTTTTAGATTGAAAGCTCTCCCTTTGGCTCTGCTCTTTGCAAGAATTATGAAATTCGTAACCCAATAGCCTCCTTTGGCTTAAATGGTATGTGTATATTGAATCCCAAAAATCCTTCTTTTAATTGTTGGTGTAAGAATTCGAAGCATGATTAAACATGAATTCTAGGTCAAGATACTTAAAATGATGAATTACAAGATCTTTTTGTGTGGTTGAATGGCCTTGCCCTCCAATCATCAAATTCTGCATTTTCTAGCAATCCAATGGTCCCAATCCCAATAATAATGGAAGGAGATTATAATCCATAACATAAATGCCTAATTTTGTGAGTTTCTATGCCAAAAATGAGGTTCTAGGTGCTTTTTAAGTTATGTTTGATTTTCCATACAAGTTTCACACATTTGTTGCCATCCTTTCTCTCTCCCAAATGCTAGACAAAAAATGGAGGTTAAAATGCGAGTTATAGGGAGTTATGGGGAGTTGTAGATTTGAATTTTAAATTCAAACCACTTCCTCCAATCTATTTTATACCTTATAGGTCAGGTCACCTCACATGAGGGACCTACGACCCCGTATTTTCCAATATTTCCTCTCACACATGATGGGTTTCAACCCACAAAGGAGAACTAATGGCACACGTTAGATCCTCCTTAAGATCTATCTCACAAAAATTCATACGACAAATATATCATGCGACTAGCAATTAATATTAGATCTCATGATACAATAAATTCTGTGAGGATATATAGTAACTTTATTAGATGAACATTACATCTCGTTATACCCAAAACTCATTTTTCAACATTAATTCAGGTATTTTTTTATCCCTCAAGTATTTATGCAACATACTTGAACCCCACATCGTATCATTATATTTACAGTTATGTTCTACACCCTAGATGGTTAAACACAATTGTCCGGACGGTCAATAAAAATATAAATGTTGGTCAAAATAGTTTCCCTTTGTCTACTCGAGTCCTTCAACTTTAAATCAGCTACTTTCTTAGACATATCCTATCAAACCAAATCAATCATAGTCATTGGTAACATGCTACAGTAGCAACACTGAATTAAAATCTCAAAAAACAGTTAAAAGTCATAAGGGTATGTATGAGGTTATAAAAACCACAAGGTTAGACAAAATGAGAAAGTAGGGATCTATTCGCTCATTTACCCTATATTTGTAGTAAAAGTACACGTGGTATGAAACACGTGCTATAATGTTTATATAAACCATGTGATTGCATGGGGTCACCTAGTGCGACAACATGGAAATGGAAATTTCTTACTACATTTGTGTTTGAACGCATTTCGATCATGATGCTTTGGCACTTTGATCGCAAAGGGATGACAATTATGTTAATAATATGAACTGCTTTGAACCAATATATTGAATCAATCCAAAGAGAAGGTTTATATACTACAAGAAGTGCAAACAAAAAGGAAACCTACAAAAGAAGGAAACTAATAATATTATACCTAAATTAAATACTAAGCTATAATGCTACATAAGACTAACATCCCCCTCAAAGTCATGATGCTACATCAAGAAGCAATGAGATTTTGTCAAGCGAGAAGCGAAAACGATGAATTGTATGAGATTTCATGAAGAAGTCAATAAGCTGTAATGATGAAGAAACAAAAGGTAGGAAAATGGTACCGTCTATAAATGATGGTGAATCAAAAGACAGTCAATCTCAATATGCTTCGTACACTCATGGAACACAAAGCTGTGAGATATCTGAATGCACTTTTATTATCTCAATATATAAAGGTTGGAGAGGATGAAGTGACACCCATACCTACCAGTAACCGATGCAACCACATAATCTTAGTAATGGTGGATAACACAGCACGATACTCTACCTCAATAGAGGAACGAGAAACAATAGTTTGTTTCTTACTCTTCCAAGAGATAAAGAAATCACCCAAAAATATATAAAAACCAATAGTGGACTTGCGGTTAGTGGGGTAACTGACCCAATCAGGATCATAGTAGGCACAAAGCACTAAAAATGAGGTTGATGGAGACAAAAGACTCTGAAATGAAGTACCACGAATATAGCGCAAAATAAAAATAGTAGAAGCCCAATGAACAATAGTAGGAGCTAAAACAAATAGAAAAACAATGTGAAGAGCATAAGCAATATCGGAACGTGTGATGGTGAGATAAACCAGACGTTCAACAATGGTGAGATATAAAGTGGGACCAGTCAAGGTACTGACACGACTCATCTTAAGCCACCCTAGTGGACTCGACACGTGGCGTGCGCTGATGGTAGATACCAACTAAGTGCCAAACCCACCATCAAGCCGCTTTGACTGTGACATATTTTTATAAAATTTTTGACAAAGATTATCTTGTAATATAGATTAAAACCACCTGAACAATAATAAATTTACTAAAATATGTACATATAATTTAAAATAGGGTACATCAACCCCTCAAAACACAAACTATTCAAAATACAATACTGGTAAATTGACATTTACTATTATTTACAAACAAAAGTCCCCAAATGCACTAAAGATATCAAATATGCAGCGAGCTCATGAAATGGATACATACATTACAAATTAACTTTTGTAACAAAAGATGCATGTATACCAAAAGAAATATGCCCTTTATATTGACAAAATGAGTCATACAACTACTAACAATGCGTGGCTTAACTCGATGGATGGACAGCTCCAACGCTGCTTAACTCATCTACTATCTGATAAGGAAAATGGTGATAAAATATGTGAACTTGTAACTCATTGAGTAGATATTTCGCAAATAAGTATATTTTTTCCATTTATGCGAACTTTTGAAAACTCTTACTCATGCTATTACAATTTTAAGAAAGTCTAAAATCTGATAATACTTCTATGACTAACGTATAATGGAATCACAAAATTCTTTACTCTTTATTCTCAATAAACTACTGTAAGATATAACGAATAAAAGAAATTTGATATGAGTAAATTTGAGTGAAAATATCCTTTCGAAATCTATTCTGTAAACTGAATAAACTAGATTCTATAGTTTGAAATCAGATAAGACAATACTGAAAAACCACACCAAAAAACCACATAGTTTGAAATGCTGTAATTCTGTTCATACGCATGCAGAGCTGCCCAAAAGGCTATTAGAGTCATACACTGTAGAAACATATTCACAATAGTTCAGAGCTGGTAAATTACCATAATGATCATACATTGTGGAAACACATTCACACTAGTGTAGAGCGGGTTAATCATTTGGGTTCTTTCTGATGGTTTTAAAAAAATAACTTTAAATACATTGAAACATACTAATATAACATGCCAACGAAATTATTTGTCTAGGCTGAATTTCACTTTTAAAAGAATTAATTATAAAATCCATTTTATTCTGAAAATCATGCTATCAATTCAACTATGAGAAATAGATAACTTTCTAATATACTATAAATTTAGTAAATACTTATTTCTGAAAAAGAAGTTTTTTAACTCACACAAGATAAGCTACAGTCTAGGATAGTCGGTGAGTTTTACCAATCTCTTCGTCACTACCAGAAATGCGATACAAAATAATCAATTTAACCACTACCAATTGAAGAAACCATAATATTTAATGATTGAATACTTAAACTAGATTTTTCGATACTTGAATAAATTTTCCAAAATTTCTTTAATCAATTGAAGCTGATTCTACTTTCTAGTCCTTTCATTTAATTTTAATTTTTCACAATTACCTTCATTCCAAACATAAAAGCAATCCCTTTTTCAAATCTATTGAAAACTAGTAATCATAATTAAACCAATTTAACTTTACATTCTAACTTATAAATAATTCTTCGAAATGACTATTCCATCAACATAATCATTTTCACAAACTACTTTTACTCAATAACCCAATTAAAAATTCTCTGGTTTGCATAATTGGTATTACTTACCTTGATTCAACTGTAAATTTTTCAATTCTCTGGTTTGCTTAATTTCTCCGACCTTCCACACCATTCTCATAGTCTTTCTGCAAATTTCTTTTTCTTACAATGTCTACCGAGGCATCTTTGGCCATCATAGTAGTTAGAGGTGGGAAGGAGTCAGTATCTGGGGCTTCAGGCGAGTGGTACAGCATGTTTGAGGAGCCAATAGATTATGAGGCGGGTTGGGGGGCAGCCAAGATCTCATCCAATATAACCTCTTCCAAACTAGTCGAATTTAGGGACACTTATCACATACCCCATTATGTAGAACTCATAGCTCCTGATCCCCACGAAAGAGCCTGTTTTCCAAGGCCAAACTGCGTAGCTTTCAGTGAATACCTGCTTAAAGTAAGTGTGTGTCTGCCTCTGCACCCCTTCTTTAGGGCGGTGCTGAGGACCTTCATGTTGTCTCCCACTCAAATCCTTCCAAACTGGTGGAGCCAAGTCGTAGGGACCTACTTCCTTTGGAAGGAAGTGTCTCTAGGCGAGGACTTGCCCCTTCACGTCTTCGAAACCCTATTCTATGCTAGGTCGTAGGAAGGACGACTCGAAGGAGTGGTGCTATATCACCCCTTGGGGCTCCCATACCCCTTTCATAGTTGGGCTCCCCTCCTCCATTAAGGGATGGAAGGAGTCCTGGTTCTGGGTGACGGGTAAGTGGCAGATGGTTGAGGGAGATGCTGTCCCAGCTGTTACCGTGCCGACCCAGTACTACAAAGCTTGTGAGTGCCTCGCCTTAAGTCTTTTTTGATTTCAGCATATCTCTATGATACTGATCCTTATTTATTGGTTCACAGATTGCAGTACTCGATACGACCTAACTGAGGCGGAGTGGAGTATTATTGCTGATATTTATAAGAAGTCTCCAAAGCTCTGATACTTCATCGACTTCGGACTCATGGCTCCTAAAGGTATAAAGCTTTATAACTCCAAATTTCCATATGACTTCCATAATTCTAACCTTTCCTCTGGTGATTGCAGATAAGTTCAGCAAAAAGGACCCCTGCCCAACATGGCCAGCATCATGAAGGCTACGTCTACTGCCGAGGCAAAGGTGCTAAAGCCTGGGTCCTCTGGGCCAAACGAGTAAAGTCCAAGCTGGATCGCCTCAGCAAGGACAAAAATGACAAAGATACTGAGGAGGAGGCCCCCAAGGAGGTTACTAAGGAAGGCAAACCGCCTGCCATTAAGGGTAAAAGGGTGGCTGAGGAGCCCTAGAAGAAAAGGAAACTGGACCCAGGCGGTGGGTCTTCAAGCTTTGGGACCTTGGTGTCATTCACGAAAAAGGGCGACTCTAAATAGCCGAAGCTCCTGCAATCTTCGATCGACGCTGCAATGGTGGCTCAGCCGAGAAAAATTATAGAAGATGCAGTGAAGACCGCTGAGGCTACAAAGAAGGAGCCAGTGGAGCGGACCCCAGGGAAGTCTGGGAACTTCCTGGGAGGAAGGATGATAAGATAGCACCTGCCCTCATTGAGATGCTTCCACTCGAAGTGAGGGTTGCCACCGAAGGATTTAACAAGTTTTGGACGGAGAGGTGGTAGAACTACGTCACCACATGTGATGCAGTGGACCTCACGGCCACTTTAGTGAGCCAAACTGACAGGGCTTTTGGCGTGGCACTCGAGTGCCAAACAGTTCTTGCTGACATTCAGTCAAGGAACAGGGCCTCGCGGGACGAGCTGGCAGCAGCCAAAGCTGAGCTTGAGCAGAAGAAAGAGGCAAATATGGAGCTAAGGATCCAGAGGGACGTTGATGATGCCAAACGGGATTCCCTCCTTGCTAAGATTGAGGCTTTGAAGAAGGAGGTACACGAGTCTCAGTGTGAGGTGGCAGCTCTGACAAAGAAAGTGGAGCTATCTGATAGCCACCAGAAAGTCGCCGCCGAGGCCCTAGAGAAGGCAAACCTGGAGCTTACTGGATGCAGAGATGCCAATAAGTTCATGGAGAATGAGTTGAAATGGTATGCCTCCGAGGTGAAGAAATATGAGGCCGATGTGCTCGAAGCCGGGGATATCGCTGTGAAGAATTACATCGCCAATTTCCATCTCAAAGAGGAATATCGTCGCTTCAGAATTTATTGGAGCAGGGTGGCGTATCAAGAGGTTTTTGAGAGGCTGGAGGAGATGCAGTTGGGGTTGGACATCTCTGAGCTGAAAGCAGAATTCATAGAGGAGGAGGTTCCTCAGACTCCGATGAAGGAAGGCGAAGTGGTGGAACTCGAATTTGATGATGCCCCGACCGAAGGGCCTCAGCCGGTAGAAGCGCCTAAGTTGCCATCCACCAAAACTTCTGCCTCCAATGCACCAGCTCCTCTTCCCCCTACTTCATAAATTTTGTAAGGCCAGTGACCTTTGTAACTTGAACTTCTTAGTTTGATATGAATGAAAAACTTTGCTTCTTTCTCTGTGTTGTAATTTATATTATATCACAATGAACTGTTCAAACTTAATAACCAGTCTAATGAGCTATTAACACTTTGTCAAACTTAATCAGCTGATCTCTTAACGATAAGACTAAATAACCAATCTAACAGGATAAGACTGAATAATCCATCCAACAAGATAAAACTGAACATTCAAACTTCTCAAAGTGATGTTATCCTGAAGTTACCTTAATCAATCGAATTCTTAAAGTTTATCGAATGTCTTTATTCTGATGTTACTAGTGCTTATTCACTTAGTGGATGGTTCATCCAAGTAGAGACTTCTCCCTTGACGTTCAGCCTCCTCAGAGGGAGGCTTGTGATGTACGCCTCAGAGTTCGAACGAGGTGGCCTTCTTTTGAGGTTCCATCCTCTCCTCTGAAGCGCTCACTCTTCCTTACTTAGTGGATGTTTCACCAAAGTAAAGGCTTCTCACTTGACATTCAACCTCGTCAAAGGGAGGCTTGTGATGTACGCCTCGGAGTTCGAACGAGGTGGCCTTTTTTTAAGGTTCCACCATCTCCTCCGAAACGCCCACGCTTCCTTACTTGGTAGATGGTTCATTTAAGTAAAGGCTTCTCCCTTGACGTTCAGCCTTGTCAAAGGGAGGCTTGTGATGTACGCCTCCGAGTTCGAACGAGGTGGCCTTCTTTTAAAGTTCTATCCTCTCCTCCGAAGCGCTCACTCTTCCTTACTTGGTGGATGGTTCACCCAAGTAAAGGCTTCTTCCTTGACGTTCAGCCTCGTCAAAGGGGGGCTTGTGATGTACGCCTAGGAGTTCGAACGAGGTGGCCTTCTTTTAAGGTTCCATCCTCTCCTCCGAAGAGTCCACGCTTCCTTACTTAGTGGATGGTTCATCCAAGTAAAGGCTTCTCCTTGACGTTCAGCCTCGTTAAAGGGAGGCTTGTGATGTACGCCTCGAAGTTCGGACGAGGTGGCCTTCTTTTAAGGTTTCATCCTCTTCTCCGAAGCGCCCATGCTTCCTTACTTGGTGGATGGTTCATCCATGTAAAGGCTTCTCCCTTGACGTTCAACCTTGTCAAAGGGAGGCTTGTGATGTACGCCTCGGAGTTCGAAGGAGGTAGCCTTCTTTTAAGGTTCCGTCCTCTCCTCCGAAGTGCCTACGCTTCCTTACTTGCAAAGGCTGGAAAAGAACTTTCTAGCTAAGTATTGCATTCATCATTAATACATCCTTAGATGCTCGATATTCCACGGATGAGGTTGAACTTTACCGTCCATGTCTTTGATCAAGTAGGTACCAGGCCGAATTTCTTTTTCTATACGATATGACCCCTCCCAGTTGGGTCCTAAAGTGCCCACTCCTGGTTCCTTTGAGGATAGGAAAATCCTGCGGAGCACCAGGTCTTTTATCCGGAAGGACATCTTTTTCACTTTTGAGTTATAATATCGGGTCATCTTCCTTTGGTAGGCTGCTAGTTTCTACTGGGAATCATTCCTCCTTTCTTCAAGGAAATCAAGCTCGCATCTTCTAAGCTCATCATTTGATATTTTATTGAAGCTTAATCTTCGAGGAGATGGCAATCCTACCTCAACTGGGCTCATAGCCTCAGCACCATATGTCATGGAGAAAGGGGTTTCACCAATAGGAGTTCTGCTCGTAGTTCGTATTGCCCATAACACCTGGGGCAATTCATCCACCCAGGCCCCTTTGGCCGTGTTGAGCTTCTTCTTCAAGGTGTGCTTTATGGTTTTGTTGACAGCTTTAACTTGACCATTAGCCTGGGGATGATGGGGAGTAGAGAAATGCTTCTTAATCCCTAGCTCTTCACATAAATCCCTCACCTTTTTGTTGTCAAATTGCTTCCCATTATCAGAGACAATTGAGTGAGGGATACCAAACCGGCATATTATATTCTTCCATAAAAATTTGGAGGTGTTGGCCTCGGTAATCTTTGCCAGGGGTTCAGCTTCCACCTACTTCGTAAAATAGTCAATAGCCACAATGGCAAAGTTAGCACTTCCTCTGCCTTTAGGCAGGGGCCAATGAGGTCCATGCCCCACTTGCTGAAAGGCCAAGGGCTGGACATTGTAGTAAGCTCCTGTGAGGGTTGCCTTTGTATTTGGGAGAAACGTTGGCACTTATCACATTTACGAATAAATTGGAGAGCCTCACTGCTTTATTTGTCAACGCCAATCCTCCGGAGTGGTTGCCACAAATGCCCTTATGAATTTCCCTGAGCGCATAATTGGCTTCTTCTTCTTCTACGCACCGAAGGAGAGGTGCAGAGAATCCACGTTTGTAGAGGACATCATCCATTAACATGAAATGGGCAGACCTCCTTCGTATTTGGTAAGCCTCTTCCTTGTTATCAGGCAAGGATTGATCTTTGAGATAAGATATAAGAGGCTGCATCCAAGTTGGAGTTCCTTCCACTTACATTACCACTTCTGCCGAGGTGGATAGTTTCAGGAGGTGCTCAATAGGAACCACTGTTAATAATTCAGAATCCTTGCTACTAGTATATTTGGATAAGGCATCGGCATGTGCATTCTCAAAGCATGGGATCTGACATAGTTCGAATTTCTCAAAGGAAGGGAGTAGGCTCATTACCAATTTACGGTAGGAGACCATGGCTTTATCCCGAGCTACAAAGTTGCCATTCACTTGTCCCACAATAAGTTGAGAGTCGCTGCTGATGTGGAGCCTCTTTACTTACATTTCCTTAGCTAGCCTTAAGCCGGCGATGAAGGCCTCGTATTCCGCTGCATTGTTGGTTGCTTTAAAGCCGAACCGTACATCACTGTTCAACTTATGACCTTCAGGGCTTACAAGAAGAACGCCTGCACCTGAACCTATTTTTCCAGCTGATCCGTCTACAAATAGGTTCCAGGTGGGAGGCTCAACGGGGGCATCTCCCTCTACTTCGGGTGCATTGGTGAATTCTGCCACAAAATCTGCCAAGGCTTGGCCTTTAATGGCGGTTCTGGGCTTAAATAGCACCTCGAACTCTCTCAATTCCACTGCTCACTTTAGTAACCTCCCCGAAGCGTCTGGTTTTTGCAATACTTGTCGAAGAGGAAAGTTCGTCAACACATAAATAGTATGAACTTCAAAGTAAGGCCACAACTTGCGGGATGCAATGATCAATGCTAGGGCCAATTTTTCCATATCTGGATAACGAGTCTCGGGGGGTAACAATGCTTTGCTAATGTAGTAAACTGGCAGCTGGGTCGAACCCTCTTCCCTTATAAGCACAGCATTTATGGCATCAAGGGAGACAGCTAAGTAGAGTTGCAGCACTTCTTCGAACTTGGGCTTTGACAAGAGGGGGGCCTGTCCCATGTGCCTTTTCAACCCCTAGAAAGCCTCTTCACACTCCTCCGTCCACTGAAATTTTTGGCCTCCCTTTAATACTTTGAAGAATGGGAGGCACTTGTCCGTGGCCTTTGAAATGAAGCGACTTAGAGTGGCCACCCGGCCAGTCAAACTCTGCACTTCCCTTGGCTTCTGGGGAGATTTCATTTCAATCAAAGCTTGGATCTTTTCAGGGTTCGCCTCAATGCTCGTTGATTGACCATGTATCCTACAAACTTGCCTGATGCTACCCTAAATGCACACTTGAGGGGATTCAACTTAATTTGGTATTTTCGTAGAATCCCAAAGGCTCTGTGGAGGTAGGGTATATGATCTTCCACTTTCAGGCTTTTGACTAGTATGTCATCCACATAGACCTCGTTCGATTTCAACAGACGGCGCCAATTTGTTGACCCCAAAAAATGTTTCCAATAGATGTCTGGCCAACTCGTGTAAACGTAAGCTAAATCCAACACGTTAGTGCCGATCGACGGTCAGAATATCTCCAGAATCTGAACGTGGAAGGAGCTCAACACCACGATATGTCTCCGTTTGGGTCTCCGGCAAGATAACTAGAACACGATTGTATAAGAAACCAATCGATACAGAACAAGATTTATAGTTGAAATATGGTGATAAAATGAGAGAATAATATAGCTCCAAGTAGTTAGAATTTCATTCAGAATTCGCATTAGCCCTTTTGTGTTACATGGTGGGGGTATTTATAGTGTTACAAATCAAATGGTGGCCTGGGATAGTGCATGTCCACCGAACGTGGCTTTAGTTAGCAGCAATGGCCTCGGAACAAGTCAAGGCCTCGGAATCCACGTCGGAGGCTAGGAAAATATACCCTGATTTAATTAGGCTGGTCCCACTACTGAAATATGGTGCCACGTGTCGCTTCCGGTTTATGACTCGTAACAGAAACTAATAATATTATGTCTAAATTAAATATTATGATATAATGCTATATAAGGCTAAGAAATTCATTATATATACAATGAGAAAAAGTACAAAACAAATAATTTATTTTGGTAGAAGTCAAGTAGTCTGGCCAACTTGTGGGTCGATGGTCCCCTCTCATAGTAACTTCAACGCTGCTTTGTATAGATTTGTCCTTGGGGGCGCCCGCACACAAATTTGATTGAATTCTAACACCAAATTATAAGTGTTGGAATTGTGACATTTTGTTGTCACCTTTTTTTGTATTCTTGTTTGAATATCTAGTTACTTAGTTTGGTTAAAATCTAACTATGTAATGATAGAAAGATTAAGCTAGTTATATGCAAGTGGATTGTTAAATAGTAGAAATATCTAGTAAATATCTATCAAAGGTTGGCTATAAATAGAGCTAAGTTGTATAAACAAAAAAAATGAAGGAAATATAGAAGAAAAACGTTTAAGGAAGATGTAGTCCCCAAAGAATTTTCCTTTCCTCTGTTCTGGTCTAAAACCCAACAGAGTGATTTATGTTTATTTTCATATGTTTTGTTCATGATAAAACCGTTTAGTTTACAAACCGGTATGTATGTTTATTATAATCTTTCACACTCCTCCATACACAATCCAAATATATTTTTAAGAGCTCTCTTGATAAAGCTTCATATCAGTGAAATCCAACATGGTATCAGAGCAACAATGATCTTAGAAAGGGGACCTGGGGTTGAAAAAAAAGAAGAAGAAGAAGCTGGGAAAAGCTGAAAAAACAGAGGAAACTGGTGAAAAAAATGAAGCTGAGATGGGGTTAAATCTGGTGTATTTTTTGCAAGGATTTAGAGTTGAAAAACTAATCTTTGAAGATTAGAGCTAAAAAACTAATCCTTAGCATAAAAAAAGTGGAAGAAATCAGCTGAAAGTGTATTGAAAAAAGCTGAAAAGAGGAGAGAAAAACAGAGAGTTTATGGGCAAATCCGATGAGTATTATGCAAATACGGTGAGAGTATTGCAAATACAGTGCATTGAGTGTGAATCCGGTAAGTACCCTGTTTTTTCCTTTAAAAACCTGTAACACCCTTGCGAATCCGGTAAGCTAGTAACATATACGGTATGTGCATATCAAATACGGTAACCTCTATGCAAATCCGGTATGTTATTGTAAATCCAGTATATGCCAAATACGGTATGGAAATGTAAATCCGGTAAGGTCGATTCAATTTGAAAACTGTCAAAATCGGTAAGCATGTTTTAAATCAGGTAATTTGTGTGTAATACCGGTAATGGCAATGTAAATCCGATAAGTTCAAAATCAACAGCAGCTTCACTTCAAATCTTCAAGAAATCAAAAGAAGAAATGCTGAACCAAAAAAAAAAAAAAAAAGGAAGAAAAAAATGCTATGAAAAAGTAACAGACCAGCAAGCAACCAACAAGGAAAACAAAGTGAAAACTAGGCAAGCTCAGCTGAAAAAGAGTGAATCTGGTGTGCAAAGTTGAAAGCTGATAAGATGAAAATTTCAACATCTGATTCTTAGAAGCTGAAAGAATGATGCAAGATAAAGTTTTTGAATGAGGTTGATCTTAGGTAGAAAGAGTTGACACCTATGATGTAGGATTGCAACCAAAGAATGCCTTGATCAAATAGAAAACCAAAGAATGCCTTGATCAAATAGAAAACAAAAAGTCAGAGCTTGTAGTCAATCCAATTTGATTGAAGAAAAAGAATCAGCAGCAGGCCTTAAAAATATGATGAGAAGATACAAGAAAAGAGTTCTTTGAGTGAGGTTGATCCTATGCTAAAGAAAGTCGATCAACTATGAAAGAAGAGTTGCAACCAAGGGAGTTTGAATCAAATAAAAAACAAAGACTTCAAGACTTGCAGTCACAAAATCAGAAGGGCAGAAAATTGAAGAAAAACAGCAGTTGAAAGTGCTGAAAAAGCCAATATGAAGAAGATGATGAAATGGCTGAAGCATGAAGAAACTTTGATTAAAATGTTCCAACCAAAATGTCATGGGGGAGTGTTGGAATTGTGACATTTTGTTGTCACGTTTTTTTGTATTCTTAGTTGAATATTTAGTTACTTAGTTTGGTTAAAATCTAACTATGTAATGATAGAAAGATTAAGCTAATTGTGAGCTACCATATGCAAGTGGATTGTCAAATGGTAGAAATATCTAGTAAATATCTATCAAATGTTGTAGAAATATCTAGTAAATATCTATCAAATGTTGGCTATAAATAGAGCCAAGTTGTATAAATAAAAAAAAATGAAGGAAATATAGAAGAAAAACGTTTAAGGAAGATGTAGTCCCCAAAGAATTTTCCTTTCATCTGTTCTGGTCTAAAAACCAGGAGAGTAATGTATGTTTATTTTCATATGTTTTGTTCATGATAAAACCGGTTAGTTCACAAACCGGTATGTATGTTTATTGATAATCTTTCACGCTCCTCCATACACAATCCAAGTATATTTTTAAGAGCTCTCTTGATAGAGTTTTAGATCAATGAAATCCCAACAATAAGCCCTTTCCATACCTTTGGTCAATTCAAAGAACTATTATTGCGTATCATGACATAACCATAGAGTTGAGATTTAATGCTCAAAGTCAACTAGTTAGTTACCCAGAATATAAAGCATGAATGGAATTGGGAAAAATATCCAAAAATGGGATCCAAGACAACATGTGCTCTTTGATGTGAAACCTATCCAATAAGATATTTGACTTGAGAAAAATGCGGATTCTTGCCAGCAGGGAATCTTACATTGAATCAGTTTTATTCATATCAATACTTTAAATAGATTACGCAACTGCAATTTCAGATACAGAAGAGAGCCTAATAAATTTGATGGAGGTTTATACAATGAACTTCAGTCAACTCTTTTCATAATCAATTTTTACAGTCCTTGTATTCCTTAATCTGTTGTTTCTACAATATATAAATGCAGGTTCTGTACTTGGAAATGAAACAGATAAACTAGCATTACTCGACCTGAAATCCCAGATAAACGATGATCCTCAAAGAATCTTGGCATCCTGGAATAGCTCTTCTCATTTCTGCAACTGGACAGGAGTAATATGTGGGCACGGACAAGAAAGAATTAAGGGTTTGAATCTCAAAGGGCAAAAACTGGATGGAACCATTGCGCCACATATAGGAAACTTTTCTTTTCTTTACAGTCTTGACCTTTCAGACAACTACTTTCGAGGTGGCCTTCCTGCGGAACTTGGCAGCCTTGGAAGACTTCAAATCTTGAACTTAAGCAATAACTTCCTACAAGGGCAAGTTCCAGCTAGTTTATCTGGTTGTACTAACCTGTCAAGTCTTGTGCTAAGAAAGAATTTTCTCATAGGAAAGATTCCAACTGAAATTTGGTCGCTCCAAAAGCTTGTGAAACTCGATCTCAGAAGCAACAATCTTACAGGTACTATACCGGCTTCTATTGGAAATCTCACGTCTCTTCAATTGTTTGATGTTTCATTCAACATATTGAGAGGTGGAATTCCGAATACAATATCCCAATTGGTGAACTTGAAATACTTTTTAGTATCAGTAAACAATTTCTTTGGTGAATTTCCCCCTCAACTCTACAATTTGACATCACTTGAAGAGATAAGTCTGTCTTATAACAGCTTCACTGGTAATATCCGAACCAATATAGTCCTTGAACTCCCAAAGCTCAAAATATTCTACTTAGCATTCAATTTCTTCACCGGACAAATTCCAGATTCACTCTCCAATGCTTCAGCTCTTGAAGGGATTGATGTCCTGCAGAACAATTTCACTGGAAAAGTGCCACCGAGTTTAGGAAGTTTACATAACTTACAGGTCTTCAGTGTTGGGTATAACCTTCTGGGAAGCGGTGGAAGCGATGACTTGAAGTTTGTCATTTCTCTGACGAATTGCAGCAATTTACAGTTCCTGCATTTTGGAGGCAATCAGTTTGGAGGTGTTTTGCCACGTTCAATTGGCAATCTGTCAACCCAATTGACTCAACTGTTTTTCGAGAAGAATAGAATTGGTGGCAGCATTTTCAAGGAGATAAAAAATCTTAAGAATTTGTATTTCCTGTCTGCGTTTGAAAACAATTTAATTGGTGCCATTCCTGATTCCATTGGGATGCTTTCCAGCTTGGGAAAGGTTTATCTTAATGGCAACAAATTGACAGGTGAGATCCCATCCTCATTTGGCAACATGAGTCAGCTGCAGCATCTTTTTCTGTTCGATAACAACTTGACAGGAACCATACCGCTGTCTTTGGTAAACTGCAATCAACTTGACATTCTATATCTGAACGACAACAATCTGAGTGGCACCAGAGAGCCACTTAGGGAAATCTCATCTTTATTGGCCTTCAATGTGTCTCGCAACTCATTGACAGGTTTCTTGCCAGTAGGCTTTGGGAACTTGAGTCAACTTGTTGATATTGATTTGTCTCACAACAAATTTTCTGGGGAGATTCCAAATGCCATAGGTAAATGTCTGTCCATAGATGGAATGTGGATGCAAGATAATTTGCTACAAGGATCGATTCCTTCGCTGGAAGATCTACAAGCACTTGTGTATTTAGATCTCTCAAGCAACAACCTATCAGGTGAAATTCCAAGGTACTTTGCAAATATCTCCTCTTTAATTCAATTGAATCTGTCATTCAACAATCTAGAGGGTGAGGTGCCTGTACAAGGAGTTTTTTCCAACCTTAGTGCACTGAATATTATTGGGAATCCCAATGTTTGTGGAGGGATCCAAGAGTTGAATTTGCCCAAATGCAGGACGCAAAAACCTCAAAAAGCACACAAGAAGCATTCCATTTCTCTGAAGTTAATATTGTCAATAGTCAGCACAGCAGCAATTGCCGTTTTATCATTGATCTTGCTCTTACTATATCGGATAAAATATTGGAAGAAAAGACCTCGTTCGACATCTCCATCTATGCAATTCTACCAAAAAAATTTCCTATGACGAGCTCCTCAAAGCAACTGGTGGATTCTCTTCGCAAAACTTGATAGGATCGGGTGCCTTTGGGACTGTTTATAAAGGAACTCTTGGCTCAGATGGATTAACCGTGGCAGTTAAAGTACTGAACCTTCGACAGACAGGAGCTTCAAGAAGCTTTCTTGCAGAATGCCAGGCCCTGAGAAACATTCGGCACAGAAACCCTGTCAAGGTCATAAATGCTTGTTCAGGTTCTGATTTCCAAGGAAATGAATTTAAAGCTCTCGTTTATCAGTTTATGCCGAACGGAATCTTAGAGAAGTGGCTGCATTCTGAAGGGAACAACCTTAGGTTAAGCATTGTTCGGAGAATTAACATTGCAATACACGTTGCTTCTGCATTGTATTATCTTCATCATCAGTGTCAAACACCCGTTGCTCACTGTGATCTAAAGCCACAGAATGTTCTTCTTGATGACAATCTCACAGCTTATGTAGGTGACTTTGGTCTAGCTCGGCTGCTTCCAATGGAAGCTATTTCACAACAGTTTTCCTCACTTGGGATTAAGGGAACTATTGGATATGCAGCTCCAGGTATCCTTGCTTGATATTGATTCAAATTGTTTCATCATAACCAAAATGCTGGAATACCAAAAGCATGAACATGTTTCTACAACATAATCAGTTTCATATTTTTTTGTCAAAAACTTTGCAGAATATGGCATGGGATCTCAAGTATCGATTCAGGGAGATGTCTACAGTTATGGAATTCTTTTATTGGAGGTTTTCACAGATAGAAAGCCGACCGATGAACTATTCAAAGAAAATATGAATCTTCACCATTTTGTCAAAATAGGATTACCAGAGCGAGTCATGGAAATTCTAGAAAAATCATCTCTGCGCCTAGAAAATCAAACACTAGAGGAAGCTGGCCCAAGCAATTTGAGAAGTGAACAGACAGCATGCTTAGTCTCTATACTTGAACTTGGAGTTGCATGCTCCGCTGAATCTCCACAAGACAGAAGAAGCATTGAACAAGTTTACACGGAATTGAGGATGATCAAGGATAAATTTATTAAAGCTGGACTGAATGAAACAGACAGAAATTTGGGTGAGAATTAAATTTTTTTATATATTCAGTTCGCAGAAGTTTTTGAATCTCTAATAAGAAACATCCTGATTTCTCTCTTCATCTACAAGACCTTAAACTGTGAAGACTGTGATGTATTGAAGCAACCACAACATCTAACATCTATGTTAACTGTTGAAGATATTGGAAGAGTGTTGCGAAATTCTTCGTGGCATTCCTTTTAGAAAAATGCTTGTTGTATATCACTATTTTACATAATCTTTTACAGATTGATGAGGTGTTAAAAGAAAGTGGGAATGTGTTTTTTTTTTTTTTTTTCTGTTATTTGGTTGATGAGATTTTGACCTAATCAAATCTTGCCACATCATTTATTAGTAAATAAATTTATAAGTTGTGATGTACATGTAGCAAAACCGTTCTGCTTTTCCATTGTTTCACAGTGAGACTTTCGCGGTGCAAATTCAACATCTTTACCAACAATCATTACAAAGTCAATAACAATGTTAGCTTGGAGACTTCAAGAAATTATTTTCTTTGTTATGAATTCTCTTTTTCCTTCCATATTCCATGTTAGCTCCTAGAAACTTCATCTCTTAACATAAAAAAATACGTTTCCTTTTTGATTATTCAACCACACCATCACACATTAACCCATGCTGCCCAATAGCCGAACATGAAAAGTTTGCTCATTCTTTTTTTTTTAATTAATTATCTTCAGATAAAAATGGCGACACAAAAGAAAATACCTCAACAATGGGAAAAGCTTTTCTAGACAATTTCTTTATTATTATTTTTTAATTTTTGTAAAATTTTTTTTGGTAATGTAAACAAATTCTATCCCCAATTGTAAAACAAAACCAAACGAACACCAAAATATTAAAAATTTCAATAAATCTAGATTGAAAATTATATCAACCAAACACAATTAATTGACAATTCCCAACAAAACAAGTTCTAAACAATTCAATTCCCTGAAATTCATTTTCTTTCCACCCAAATTACATTCTTGCAATCAAACGGACCCTAAGATGAATTTAGTCTCCTTGTGCTGGTGGAATTGTTGACATGACTAATAGAAGTATGATATGGCACAATTTCTCCAACACGTTTGGGCATTTAAAAGGGGAAAAACATATTTCTCTATTTTCAATTAATTTTTTTTTTCTCAAAACTCATTTTCAATCATATATTCACAGAATAACATATTTAGAATGTAAATATTCAAAACCTTTTCATACTTTCAAACAATATTCATAAAATCATTTTTTTTGCCAATTTTTTTTTTTTTTTTTTTAATGGCTACCAAATAGAGGCTAAAAAGCAATTCAACAAGATGCCCTTATTTTGTGCAGCTAAAAAACTTGATTAAAATTTATGTTTAAATCAATAATTTAAACACACATTTTATGAAATCTACAATTTTTAACCGAGCATTTATTAAATTTGATTAAAATCTAACAAGAATCTAATTTTTATCTAAACCAAACAATGGTAAATTCTAACCCCCCCCCCCCCCCCCAACTTTTTCTTGAAATCACGGTAAAAAGTTAGAAACCCTAGACAAATTCTTTTCTCAAAGTTTGAAATGTTTCCCCAAATTCGAATTAGAGTACAAAATATAATTAACCCTAGAAGAAAACTTATCTCAAACCCTTCAATTGATTCCTAAATTCGAGACATGGAATCAAAACCTGTAGATGAATTTATCACTCCAAAATGTAATTGTTACGTTTCATCCAACACGGTTCCAAACATAGTCACGTGACAGCCACACTGTAAATGAACCCAGGCCCACACTCTATATCAATATCGTACCTGACATATTCGAGGCTCTTTAGTGGTCAAAGTATGAACCCGTCGAACTCCCATGAAGAGGTCAAACCTCCATGGATGAGGCGAGATATTTTGATGAGTTGCAACATCCATCCGATGCGAATAGCCTTTGGACGTATAAGGCACCTTCCTTGGAAGATACTCCATATAAGATTTCTATGATTGATTAATGTAAACTCTCTGCAACAACCACTCTATCTAGTCAATTTGAGAGCCTGCTCTTTTCATGCTAGGCCTAGGTTGCAGGATGACTAATTGTTAGAAACGTTAAATGCACCTGATCCTAGGATCGATGGATCGACGCCTATGATAGGCACCTTGATCGTCCAGATAAGACCACATATCTCTTCATTCAATAGTAACCATTCCACCTTTCCTATTATAAAAGCACCTACATGTTTCCATTCTGTTGAGATGCTACTTGTATTTTGCTTGTGTTTAATATTTCATGATTCAAAGAAGAATTACAATTAGTGTTATTTGAAGTTATTGCAATTTTACATTCTCAACCGTAACATTGCTATTCTCTATTGTTCTCTGTATCGATTCTTTCCTAATCCTTGATATTCGAACACCTTTGTGGCTTGCATCTTCAACACATCTCAAGCCCAAATACATTCATACATGTTGACTTACTTGACTATAGTAGTGCACAAGATTGCCTCCCCTACCTTTGGAGAAGGCCACATGTTCTTAACATTGTGTCCAAGTGCAAGAGAAAGTATGCATGAGTGTGAGTTGAGCTGAGATTTATTGGCTACATCATCTGTGCAGAAATCAAGGCCAATAGCAATCATTGTTTCATCCCATAATGTAGAAGGCACATTGTGTTCAATTTCTGACTATGAAGATGTCTTGGATGGAATCAAACCAAGAAATAAGGTTTTTCATTTTTACGGGACACAAGAAGCTTGTCAGTTGAAGCTTAGTTGCGTATGTCCTCTCTTTTGGACAGTGTAATGGAGCAAAATTCAAGTTATGTATGCTCAATTTGGGTGTATGTTTTGCCTCAAGCTTTGTTATGTACAATGAAGACTCAAATCCCCTTTGTTGTATCTATGGAACTGTGTTATAATTTGATCAATTGTAACTATCCGCAATGCAATCTAGCAAAATCCCTTCAGTTAAATATTCATTTCTACAAATTTGTTGGTTTCTTGTTGTTTTAATTTAATTAATTGTATTCACTAATAATTCTATCAAGCTTATTCCCTTCATTTAGCCCCCGTTTGGTTGAGATTAAAATCAATTTTTTTATTTTTTTTCAGATTTTGATAGAAGTTGATGAAATATGTGGTTGAATAGTTGTAGGCCCAATAAAATACATGGTTGAAATAAAATATTGACTTTGACCTAAACTAAAATCTAGATTTTAATCGGCACCAAACATGGCTTTAAATTCTTGTTTTTGTTAATTTTTCGAGTTTCTTGATGAATTAATGTAATCCAATGTATTCCTTTCATTCAAACAAACAGCTCTTTGAAAAGTGGAGTGAGGGGGAAAGACTTTATTGCCCTTCCAGAAATTATTCATTTTAACGCACTTTAGTGAATGTAATGCCTCAAGGCCCTCAACCAACAGATTTGGATGATAGATAAGTATTTCGCAAGGTTTGGATTATCTAGGAGGGTTTTCATCAAAATGAAAAAAATACGAGAGTATTCCCCAATAAATGCAAATGTTATAGGGATTTTGTGTCAATTACCCTTTATCTAATGTGTAATACTATTTGTACATTATTTAATCAATTTATAGAGATTGAAGTTCAGGGACGGATGGAGGGAGGCCTCCCTCCCCCCAAAAAAAAATTTTTTAGTTAGACAAAAAAAATCATGTGTAATTTTATTTTTTTTACGTATTAGCCCTGCCTATAATTCGATTCTGGATTCGTCCCTGTTGAAGTTCAAATTGATGACGTAAAAGAGAAAGAAAGGTAAAAAAGAAAAGAAAAGAAAATGAAGTCAGCTAAAATAATCCACATCATTAATGTGTACATCAACCTGTACTCAATTGTGTAAAAGTAGCATTGATTTTATCGTATAAATAATTTTCTATTTAGAAGTAGTTATAAAGTGATTTTTTTGCTTATAAATAAATTTTTTAGTTATTTTATTTTTATTTACAAGTTAATTTTTTTTAAAAAAAATAATTATGTTATATTGGAGAAAAGTTGAACATACTTTGAAAAGGAATTTGGCGGATCAAGAAATACGACCAAAAATAAACTATACCAATTTTGAGGGGTTAGTGCCAAAAAAAACTTGACAAGTATCAAATTTTCCAGTCTCATATAAATGCAAAAAGGGTCAAATTCCGTAAAAAAGAAACTATCCTAAATCTCAAATAATACTCCTCAACTTTTGCGGGGATTAATTATAACTTAAACATAGAGAAATCAAATGAAAGGAGCGGTTAGTCATATGCTCTGCAATCAACTTCAAAGGGTTTCGGTCGATTTATCTTTCACAATCCAAAATTGTAGAAACTGGAAATTTAGTTTGAATCTATACCATAGAACCTATTGTCGAAGGGGACGAATTCAGCAACCGAGCATCTTTAGTAATTTCAACAAGTTAATCTTTCATATAGAGTTATCAAGTTAAATAGTTGAAAGTGTATGAACAGAAGGAAGTATGAGTATTGTCGGCATTATTTTTTTTGTATTGACTTGATTGATAAAATCGATTTTACTCTAGCCTGCTCAAACCACCGTTACTATCGGAACTTAATGTTATCTAAATCACACCATTTTCTATAAGTAAAGGAAGATAAAGCTTCAAGCTTGGAAGATGTGTATTATATAGGGGAATCACAATAAGGGAAAGAGAAATAGGTAAAAAATAGTCATCGAGCTTAACTATTTATGTTAAATAGCGAACCTGCAGATTTAAGGTAAGGGCTTTAGTACTTCTATTTTCAAGATTAATCTATGCATAATCAAATGAAAATACTCCTTCATAATTGCCACCGTCAAATACATTTTCAATATGCACGGATATGCCCTTTCATATTAAATGGTTACGATTACTTACTGTTTGTACGATCAATTAATATTGATTTTGTTGGGATCCAAAGGTTAGGATCTGTTTCCGAAAATTATAAAAACGGTGCCATTGGCATTGTTATAGTTTCTTTTCAAGGCACTGAGAATAATTTTGGATTATTGTCTTCTGGAAGCTGAGAAATTTTAGGTCACTCGAAAGTGATTCCCAAAATAGGTATTTTAGTACTGAAGCTATGTTTAGGAACGATGGTGTTCTATCGGCATTATCTTTGCTGATTCCAATGTCCTCTTTCGATGTGCCCCCAGAGGAGTACAAATGTGCATGGAGATGAGTTGATTGTTACTATTCTCGAGTTCAGGCAAGATATGGATCTAAAATTAATTGGCGTGTTAACACAGTTTCTACCTCCAAGTTTTCCCTTTTAAGCGAACTGTATGTAGGTAGGGTAGGATGGTTGAGTATATGTTTCGAAATGTATGGTTGTTTTATAAAAAAAAAAAAAAAAAGGTTGAACCCCAACTTTGAGGGTCCCCCACCGCCTCTCCCCTAAGGCATTGTGAATGAGGTAAATTGTGGAATGTGTCTCAACAAGTCAGGGTATAAGAGCTAACATACTGGTTCCCATAAACAATCCAATTCCATACCTTGTAAGAAGTAAGAATCGAATCCTCACACTACAGCTCCTAGCTTAACTAAGACTATCCCACTCTTATCCTCTACACCACTGAGCTATGCCCCGAGGGGCCTCATTGTATTGCCATGTAATCTCTATTAGATCATGATTTGGAGTTGTATAGTCCTTTCAGTAATTTTCTTTTCTTGTAATGAAATCTTTGTAACTTCACTTCTTTTGTCATGTTTGCGATCATTTGAATTTTTTTTCTTTATAACTTAGCATCTTTGGTCATGTCTTCAAGTTTCTTCTTCATCTTCATCTAAAACAACTCTTAGAAACCATAATGTGTGTTAAAATCTCCATATCTTCAAGTTTTTTCATATTTTTTGTTGTTTTTCTTCATTTTGTATGGTTAGTTTAGAAATCTTTGATTTTTTGTATATAATATTCTTGCTTAATATGATTTATGCTTTAAATTCGTCTATTAAGTTGTAAACTTGCTGTGAGATTCAAAATTTGTATGACTTGGGCGTGTTTTCCATTTGGATTGTTGAGGATTTGTTACTCACATACAGAAATGGTCAGGGATACCCCCGTCAATTATCCTCACTAACGATCGCATGGTACAACCCCATGCTAGGGCTTAGTCGACCTCACTATCACAAGGCATTTTTTTTTTTACGTGATTATCCATATTAATACAATTAAGGCTCCTCTACAAAAGTATACATGGTTATCCATATTAATTACGTGATGTGCACGTGAATGAGGGATCTCACATTGGCTGACTCAATACATTGAGTGATTGTACTAATTGGATTGGGTCGATTGAATCAAATAAACTCGTCCTGGGCTTGGGCTCGGCCCATTAACCCCACAGTCCATTTTCCTTCCACTATAAATAGGCAAGTTCACTCCACATTGAAGGTATGTTATGTTTTCTAACATCTTATTAACTCCCATCCAAATTACCTCCCCTTATTATTATTATTATTATTATTATTATTATTATTATTATTATTATCACCTTGTTTACCTAACTTCAGTTGTAGAGCGTGAGCCATGATACGGATAAAAATGCCACTAGTACCTGTCCCTACGGGCAAGATTTGAAGATCTTTTTAGTTAATTATCGGTGTTTAGTTTCACTACCCAAGCTGTTGTTTTCTTCCAATGTACGACGTGAGCTATATTGGAAGGGAAAATTCTGAGTGTACAGAAAAAAATTACCAGAACATTACCAGACTCTCACATGGGGTGTGGGCCCCATGTGAATTAAATAATGTCCAAAAAATGGGGCCCACACCCAATGTGAGTATCTGTAGCATTTCTGTAAAAAAAAAATTTATGGTAATGTAGCATTGCTCTATTGGAAGTTTTTAATTGTTGGGTTAGAGAAATTTCGGGAATAAAATTAATTCTCATTTGGTGAATTGAATGAGACAAAGGAAGGTTTATATATATAAATTGTACAAGAGATCAGTGAAGTAAAAAATGGAAAATTCTTGCAATTTTCCTTGTTCGTGCCAAACCCGCAAGCATACCGGATTGTTGACAAATAATAAATTTATTGAGTTGAGAGTATTATTCTACATGGAATAAATTCAATTCAAGTTTATTCATTTTATATGGAATTCGAATTACGTAACACAAAAGAGTTTTTGGTTTAATTTATTCTAAATTAATCTAAGAATGCTATAAAAGTTTGATTTTTATCAAATTATGGATGATTGTATTGGATGTCGAATCTGCCTATTGTATCTATATCAATTCTTGATTTGTAATCTATTTCAGTTCATGCGTTCTTAACAATCGATAAAGTTATGATATATAATTTTCTTTTCAAAAATAAATTAGATCTATCGTAACCCGAATATATGCCTAACTCGGATTCAAATGATTAGAATGCATTACAATTTATATTATTTATATGATTGCACACATGATAAATGTTATTCCTAACATCTATTGCACATATGTTAATTTTGTCGCGTTGTAAACTTATATTGAGTCGTTCAACACTACAACCAGAAACTAATTATCTAATTGATAGTCAATCAATTAAATAATGTAACGGGTCTACAAAATTAATCAAGAAACACAAAAATTAAACTAAACTACTGCTCTTGAATTAAAATAAATAAACAATATGATTCATTTTCATCCAATACAAAAATGGATCTAGTATAGCATATTAATATATAAATTACAAGGAAAATATCATCTGGATCCTGAAATAATTCAAAAGATAATGATCTTCAAGTCCAATGTTGAATTTTTTAAATTTTTGATGTAATTGACCTTCAATTCATTGTTAGGGTATGATCTCCTATCTCAAAATATAGTAATGACCCCTTATTCTTAATGAATTTGATGATACTATTGTGTATGAAAAGGCCCGAAAGGGTTTTTTTTTAATTTTATTTTCCAATGTGTAGCTCGTTTTGTATTTATAAGAGTTGAGAAATAGGCCAAAATCATGTACAATTTGGGTTCCAAAAGAGTTTGAACCGTAAAAGAAAACTGATAATTCATTTGTGGAAATAGCTCTCGTGCGCACATGCATAACCAACAACACATGTTGCTGAGTTGTTTTGTTCTCGGTAAATAATGCATAGGGTCTTGCCCGTGCATGGGTTTGCGTCATTTTACAGATTTCGATATTTTGATCCGATGTCCGATTTAAATGTTTCAAAGTGCGTTTGAAAGCAAACTCAAAGTGCTACAATACTTTTAGAAGTACAATTTTTTTCAATTCGAACGTTTGCTTCCGAAAAATGGGTCTCAAGTTGAAACTAAAAATTTGGAACATAACTTTTTCGCGTGGAAATTGATTTGTGAAAATACTTTAACTATATTTCACTCATTTGACCTCCAATTGTATCCATTTAATCATATGTAATCTTCAATCATCATTTCATGGTCCGAATCAACTAATGAAAGTTTACATTTTGGTCCCCAATTTTTGAATGTTTTTGTTTTTGCTATTTTTTTCGTTCCTTTTTTTCCAATTCTACCAATTTGCATTGAATTCTACCTAAAAAATATATTTAACACATAATTAAGTTATAACTAATCAAAATCACCAACAATTACTCTATTTTAATGGTTTAGATAAGTGTATGGAATACTTATCAACCCCCCCACCCACCCAAGTTGAACATTTTTTTGTTTTCAAACAAAATTATAACCTAACTTAAGCAAAAATATTAAACACACATGATTAGATAATTTGACTTTAGTCTCAAGATTTGAATATATGTATCAAAACTATGAACTACTACAAAATCACAATGCTAAAACATTAATTTTTACTATCCAATGCAAAATCTACGTGTGAGTGTGAAAATTCATGTTAAGCATCATAAATTCGTAAAGTGATTCAACTCCCCACCCTCAATAGTCAAATTTATCCTTTCTCCATTCACGAGATTGGCACTAAAAACTTATTTATTCAACTTTCTCCCAACATATGATCTAAAGTTAGATTTATACTCTAATCCTTACCCTCTCTAGCTTGGTTAAACTTTACTAATTGAAGCTCAACACATCAACAACTACAAATTCTTCTTATTTTTTATTTCTTTAACCTCCAAAAACCAACTAGGCTAATAACCCTTTAAAAGTCCATTTCTCTCAAATAAATGTCTAGGGCTTAACAAAGGCATTTAATAATCCTTTTTTTTTTCCTTTCCTTTCCTTTTTCTTTTTCATCTTATGTGCGAACTTCTCTCCATTAAAATTTCTATATGATCCTTATAGCGAACTTTTGACTAATGACTCTTCAGGTGACTATAGGGCATTAGATTTTAAATATCCTCGCAAGCTTAATCACACGAGTCATAAAAGCGATGAATAAAAGTTTCACAATAAGACAATATTTTTTTTCTCTCTTTCTTTTTTCATGAAATAATTAGTGCAATACCCCTTATTAAACACATATTATCAAAAATCAACATCTAGCTTAAGATTTTCACATAATTTTCATTTTATTGGCGTTAGACAATCTACACAAAATTTAGCACATATGGAATTCACATCTATCTCAATGTCTCCCTACGATAGCTCAATCACCCCCAAAATATCTTAAAATTAGTTGAAGGATATATAATTTAGTGGTTATTTGGATTTAGCATCTAAGATTCACTAATAAATTTTTTTTCAATCTATTCAAATTTTAAATCAAACTATTCTTTCGTAATGCAAAACATAAATCTTGTGCTCAAACATATCAATTTCACATGAATAAGCTTAAATCATCCATTACATGTAACTTTTCCATAATTTACGATTTAACACGTAGTTCCACATATATGCATCATAGTAAGCAAATTTATCAAACCTGCACAAACACAAAAAAAATAAAATAATAAAATAAAATAATAATAATAATAATAATAAAGCTGAAAATATATATTTTTTTAATTTTTTTTTTCACTCGAACAAGCACACAAAACTATAAAAACTCAATGTTTTTCCACCCCCAAACTTATACCTTCAATATCTAAAAATGTAACAAGCAATATATAAAAACCAAGAGCAAAGGAGAGAACAAAGTACTCCCTTGATATATATTTGAATGTAGTAGATTGACCAACTAAAGTCTAACTTGTTAAGCATTAGTCAAATATACGATGCTGATTTTGAGGTTAGTTTTGTCCAGAAAAGGTGTACTGTGTATGATTCTACCGGTAACATTGTCCTCGAAGGTGTAAGAACTTTAAACAACTGTTATGGAGTTCTTCCTAATTCCAACTACCTCTGTAGTAGTGTCAAGATTGATGTAACTGAATTGCGGCATCAACGCCTTGGTCATATGAACTATAATAGTTTGTCTAAGCTCGCCAAAACGAACTTGTTAATGGTTTACCTAAGCTTGAAAATATTGACAACAATCTATGTGGCCCGTGTCAACAAGATAAACAACATAGAGTAAAGCATAAACAAACTTCTAAAATCTTGACAAGCAAGTCGCTTGACTTACTCCATATGGACTTAATGAGACCATCTAGGACCGAGAGTCTTGGTGATAAACGCTATATCTTGGTTGTGGTTGACGACTTCTCTCGATATACTTGGATTGAGCTGTTGAGAGAAAAATCTGAAGTGTTCAGTCTTGTCATATCATTGTGTAAAAGGCTTAGAAATGAGAAAGACTTTACCATATCAAGATTTCACAGTGATCATGGAAAAGAATTTGAAAACTCGAATCTTGAGAACTTCTGCCTAGAGGAGGGAATCCAACATGAGTTCTCCTTGCCGATCACTCCACAACAAAATGGGGTAGTTGAGAGAAAAAAATCGTGTGCTTCAAAAAATGGCTAGGGCCATGCTTCATGATAAGGGACTAGTTATACATTTCTAAGGCAAAGCCATCAACACTACGTGTCATATAGTTAACAAGGTGTATCTTAAACCTAAACCTAAAACTGATATGACACTATATGAGATCTGGAAATGTAATCGGCCTACTGTCAAGTACTTTCGTATGTTTGGCAGCAAGTGCTATATTCTGAGAGACAGAGAAAATTTAGGCAAGTTTGATTCGAAAAGTGATGAGGGAGTTTTCCTAAGATACTCCAGAAATAGTCGAGCTTATCGTGTCTAAAATTCTCGTACATGGGTTGTGATGTAGTCCATTAATGTAGTGGTGGATGATACCTGTAGTGAGGGGGAGATTGGGTAGAGTTGGAACACATAAGTGTTGATCCCATCATGATAACTGAACCTAATGAAACTTTAGTTCCTGATTTCTTACACACTTCTGAAGATTTAGATACACCTAATAAGGAGTCCTCACCTCATGATAAAACTAAACCCCCTAAGGAACCTTCGTCCAGAGTTAAGACTAGTCATCATAAAGTGAATATTATAGGGGATTTCGATGAAGGGATGAGACTTCATAAGAGGGTTTTGAACAACCTGACATATGCTAGTTATGTGTCTCAAATTGAGCCTAAGAAAGTCAAAGATGCCCTTAGGGATGAATGTTGGGTAAATGCAATGCATGAGAAGCTAAATCTGTTTGTGAAAAACAACGTATAACATTTAGTTCCTAGGCCTAATGATTGTAATGTTATAGGTACTAAATAGATATTTAAGAATAAAATCGATGATCAAGGTACCATAACTAGAAACAAGGCTACGTTAGTTGCCCAAAGATATACTCAGATTGAAGGAGTTTACTTTGATGAAACATTTACCCTGATAGCTAGACTTGAATCCATTAGAATTCTTCTGATTGTTGCCTACACGTTGGGATTCAAATTATATCAAATGGATGCTAAGAGCGCTCTCTTGTATGGAATACTTCAGAAAGAAGACTATGTTGAACAACCTAAAGGATTTAGTGATCCTAAGTTTCCACATTATGTCTATAAATTGAATAAAGCTTTGTATGGTCTTAAACAAGCTCCTAGAGCTTGGTATGATAGACTAACTAGATATCTCATGGAACATGATTTTTTAAGAGACGGTGTAGATAGAACTTTACTCATTACACATATTGAGGAAACCATCACCATAGCTCAGATCTATGTCAATGACATTATTTTTGGATCTCCTATTGATTCTCTTACTTATGATTTCACTGAATGCATGAAGCAAGAATTTGAGATGAGTATGATTGGAGAATTAAATTACTTTCTGGGCTTCCAAGTTAAATAAACTGATGATGGGCTGTTCATATCTCAATCGAAGTATGCCAAAAACCATGTCAAGCGCTTTGGATTAGACAGTAAGAAACACACTAGAACCTCCATGAGCACCAATGTCAAATTAGGTCATGATTCTATAGGAAAAATGTTGATAAGACACTGTACATGAGTATGATAGGTAATTTACTTTATCTCACTGCTAGTAGACCTGACATAGCCTTTAGTGTAGGGGTTTGTGCGCACTTTCAGGCTGATCCCAAGGAATCCCACTTGAGCGCCGTGCGATGTATCATTAGATAGTCAACAGACTTGTTGATTATGAGATCATGTACTATCGGGACTCTAATCTTGATCTTGCTGGTTATTCTAATGACGACTAGGCTGGAAATGCCGATGATAGAAAAAGTACTTCTTGAGGCTGTTTTTATGTTGGTTCTAATCTTGTTGCTTGGATGAGTAAGAAACAAAATTCTATCTCATTATCCACGGGAAATGTCGAATATATAGCTGCAGGAAGTTGCTGCACTCAACTGCTTTGGATAAAGCAGATGTTGAGTGATTATGGAATTGAACAGGGTACTATGACTGTGTTTTGTTATAACACCAGTGCCATTAATATTTCCAAAAATCCCGTTCAACACTCTCGAACCAAACATATTGATATACAACACCACTTTATTCAAGAGCTTGGAGAGACTCGTGTTGCAACACTTGAGCACATCTCTATAGATAACTAGTTAGCTGACCTATTTACCAAACCATTAGATAGTATGAGATTTGAATCTCTTAGGATGGCTATTGGTGTGTGTACCTCATTAATTAGGTATTTTGGGTACATACTCGTTCTTTACCATTTCATGATATTAATTTAAGCATGCATCACATTTTTATTTTTATGTGTATTTTTGACGTCTTTCGTGTGTTTCATACATTCTTGCTTTAAATTATAAACGAAAAAAAAAATTGAAAATTGAAAAATAAAATTGTGGAAAATGCTTTTACTACTTAATATATATTATACTTGAATTTGTTTTGTTGTGATCATGCATGGGGTTAATCGATAAGTTGTAACATAATTTCCATTGCAGGCTTATGTTATTCATGGAGTACTTAGTATATGTATCTTCATGTACCATTTGCGCTGCACACACTATGATATTGTTAGTGGGACTCTACCACATGTGTGAGATTTAGGATGACAATCACATGTTCGTAAGGTGACTTTGAACATGAATTGACCGTATGTATTAGACCTAAAATCAAATTTATTCCTGGTATTAAAAAAAGAGAGGGCTCAATATCTTATGTTTTTCTTTGGAGCCTATTTGACTCGAGCAATTAAGCCTGTGGGATTTTTCATAACCTAGTGCCTATGATCAACTAATTTGGGTTAACCAGCTTAAAGCTCGCTATATGGGTCATTTTAGTCGCTTAATAAAGAGAAACATGCATTTGAGAAAAATCAAAATAAGCTTCGAATATTGAATGTTGTGAAATAAAGAATTTGGCTATAATTCAGGGGGATAACATATCTATCTTTACTAAATGAGCTTTTCTGTATAGGTTCTAATATACTTTACTTGGTTTGACTTTTATAAGTAAGGGAATAAACTTATTGGCAGTGATGTTTAGAGTGTGGATCAAAACAATCTGGAATTGATGATAGTAGAAATGAGGCATATGAGTTTTCCTTTGGAGTGGAAGAATGTTAACTTTCATGCTTTCATTAATACATTGGTTGAATCTGCATTGTGGTACAAATGTTTTGGGCTTGTCAATTACACCTCACTCAAAAATCTAAATGAACTAGAGTTAGTTGAAAACATGCTAAAAGTGAGTGATGATGCTTGTGTTTGTGATATCTGTCAATTGGGAAAACAAATTAGGCTGCCTTTTCCTTAAATCTAGTCTAGAAAACCCCAGAGCAAGTTGTAGTTGGTCCACTTTGATGTCTGTGGCCCTATGAGAACTTCAACCTTGAATGGCAGCAGATACTTTGTCCTCTTTATTGATAATTTAACTAGAATGTGTTGGGTTTACTTCCTTAAGATGAAGTCTGAGGTGCCTACAGTATTTCAGAAATTTAGGAACCTTGTGGAGAATGAAAGTGACTACAAGATAAAGGCTATAATAACAGATAATGGAACTGAATACACCAGCATTCAGTTTGACAGATTTTGTGAGGAAGTGGGAATCAAACACCAGCCAACCATTCCTTACTCATCTTAGTAAAATGGGGTCTGTGAAAGAAGGAACATGACAACTATGGAAATGGCAAGGTACTTGATGTTGGAGAAGAAAGTGCCTAGAGAATTTTGGGCTGAGACAGTAAGTACATCTATCTATCTACTCAAGAGACTGCCTGTAAAGGCTTTGGATAAACTAAGGCCCTATGAAGTTTGGCATGAAGTTAAACCAAATGTATCCCTCTTGAGGGTGTTTGGAAATGCATGTTACATTTATATACCAGATGTAAAAAGGGATAAGCTGAGTCAAAAGGCTGAGGCGGGTGTATTGGTTGGCTACTGTAACAATGCAAAAGGATATAGAATCTATAATCCTCAAACCAAAGAAATAGTTTCCAGCAGAGATGTCAAGGTTGATGAAAACTCTTCATGGAATTGGAAGTCAAGTTCTGTGAATAAAATTGAGGTTCCAAGACTAACTTCATAGGATGTAGATGCTGATGTTAATGAGGAAGAAGCTGAAGTTGAGGCTGAACCTGATGATGGATCAAATTCAGAGAATAAAGTGATTAGAACTAAATAACTTGAAGATATTTATGCTACCTGCAATACAGCAGTTCTGGAGCCTTTGACTTTCACTGAAGCGGCTGATTCTCAAGCTTGGTTAGATGCAATAAAAGAGGAGCTTAAGGTAATTAAAAAGAATGGAACTTGGATGATGGTTGATAGACCAACAAATAAGAATGTCATTGGAGTAAATGGGTATATAAGACCAAAATAAATGTTGATGGTTCTGTTAACAAGTTCAAGGCTAGGGTAGTTGTAAAAGGCTATGCTCAGTAATATGGAGTCGATTTTACTGATACCTTTGCTCCAGTCGCTAGGTTTGAGACAATCAGGTTGTTGTTTACCATTGCTGCTCAATCAGAATGGAGGATATACCAGTTAGATGTGAAGTTTGCCTTCTTGAATGGTCATTTGAATGAAGAAATTTTTATTGAGCAACCTGAAGGCTTTATCATAGATGGAAAGGAGGACAAGGTGTACCTATTGAGGAAAGCCTTATATGGTTTAAAGCAGGCCCCAAGAACTTGGTACAACAGAATAGATAAATACTTGAGCAACTTTGGTTTCAACAAAAGTATCAATGAACAAACATTATACATCAAACAAGTGGATGAGGATTTGATCATTATTTCTCTATATGTTGATGACTTCCTAATCATAGGTATAAATGCATCTTTAATTGAATTAGTGAAAGATGAAATGAAGAAGGTATTTGAAATGACAGATTTGGGTGAAATGAAGTGCTTTCTTGGAATGGAGATTAATCTATCAAATGATGGAAATTTTTTTGCCAAGAGAGATATGCTAAAGAGGTGATAAGGAAGTTTAATATGGAGAATTCCAAATCAGTTAACACTCCTTTAGTTCAGAACTTAAAATTGTTGAAAGAAGATGGAGCAAAGAAGAAGGTTTACAGAAGTTTAATTGGTTTTTTGCTCTATCTAACTGCCACCAGACCATACCTGATGTTTGCTGTGAATATGTTGTCAAGATTCAGGCAAGAACCTAGTGAAATTCACTGCCAAGCTACCAAAAGGGTGTTAGAGATACATCAGAGGAACATAGGAGTTTGGGATCAATTTTAAGAAGTAAAAAATGTTGCTTTTAACTAGTTTCACTGATAGTGATTGGGCCAGATGTATTGATGACATGAAGAGCACTTCAGGCTATGCTTTCTATGCTGGTCCAAGCCTTGTTTGCTGGAATTCAATCAAGCAAAAAATGGTGGCATAATCAACTACTGAAGCTGAAAACATAGCAGCAATTAAGGTAACAAATCAAGCCATATGTTTGAGGAAAATGATGAAGGATTTGAGGCATAAACAACCTGAAGCAACAACCATTTTTTGTGACAATCAATCTGCTGTAGCAATCTTGAAACATCCAGTATTCTATGGAAGGACTAAACACATAAAGATCAAGTATCACTTCAATAGGGAAGCTCAAGAAAGGAAGGAGGTAGAATTGAAGCATTGCAGTTCTGAGGAACAAGCGTCTGATATTTTTACCAAAGCTTTGCCTAAGGAAAGATTTGAAACATTAAGAGAATGTCTTGGTGTTTCCAACAAAAGTGTCAAGGATGAGTGATGAACCGTGTGACACTTTTGTTATCACCTAAGGAATGTTTTTGCATTTTGTACTCAATTACAGTCTATATTATAAAGTGTAACTTAAGCTAGTTTGGACCTACTACAAGTTAGTACATTGTCAAGTATGGTTTAGTGGTAGTAGGTAGGATATTTGGTGATTAAAAATACTTTTGAATTGTACTCAAGGATGGCTATATTTGCCAGCCGGTTCACACCATTTTCATTGATGGCTTCTCTATTTTTTCCTCCTCTTTGTGTGCATATTTACATCAGTGATTTCCTCAAAGATTATCTCTTGGATGGCAGAATCCAACGTAGGCAGAGGATTACAATGCTACAAAGATGCCCTGACAGCTTCATACTCAGGGCAAAGAGCCATAAAAACTTGGATAAGGTAAAGGTTATCCTCATCGATGTCAGCTTGAGATAGTTCATTCCAAATAGGCTGTACTTGAACCAAAAAATCATTCACAGATTGCCTTACCTCTTATTTAAGATTAAGCAGAGTTATCCACAATTATATAAATGAGTGACCGCTTGATTTCCTGTAAGTGAACGGGATCGTGAACAAGTAGTATAGTAGTGTGTAGAGTGTCGAACCCACGAGGACTACGTGTTTGATCGAGTTAAAGTTAAAATAACCTTAATGGAATAGAAATGATAATTTGTAATAAATCAATATCTAATTTATAAGGCACTAGATATTAAAGCAAAAGTTTATCAAATTATTGAGATGCATTGCTATGATCTAGAATCCCCTTTGTTAATCCACTTTTAGTACAACAATTAAAATGACAATTTGTTATCATGCGAGTTGGTCAATGTTTCTAATTTAATTGAAAGCATCTCTCGATAGCAATAAAATATATTCCCCTCATGCAGCATTCCTATCTCTCGATGGAAAATATGAACATGATAAATGCATTAACGAAGTAGAACATCTTTATTAACCATGCAAAGCATAGAGGTATATATCTATCCTCTATCGAACCTCACAATATTTATTACTACGTACTAACGATTCTAATACCTCTCTCGTTGATAATAAAATTCACAAACAATTCAATTAGTGGCCAATTAATTGAAAAGCAAATTAAATCATAATAAATATCCACGCATTCAAACAAATCACGTCAAAATAATTATTTGATACTAAAAGTTTCAAAACAAGGGTTCATCTATATCTTTAGCAATGTAAAAATCTAGCCTAACATAATATTGAAATTAAACACGCAAAAGAGGAATGACATCACCGAAAATTGACGAAACATGAACAAATTTGAAATTAATTCTTTGCCTCAGTTTCAGTCTGCAATCTCTCTGCAAATTTGTCTCAGTTTCCGTGATTATGTATATGCTGCCGCTTATATATATATATATATATATATATATATATATATATATATATATGCCCAAAGTTTCCTGTGGTCTCTTCTGTCTCTAATTTGTTTTCTTCCTGTGTGTGCGTGATTCGACTTTTGCGTTTAATTCCTTTAGGCTGCCCATTTTTTGTTAATTCCAAAAACTTTTCCTAGCCTCTCTGTTTGCTGTACCATTGCTGCCAATGTGTGTGTGTATATATATATATATATATATATATATATATATATATATATATATATATATATATATAATTGATAATTGAGCGGCAATAACTTCAACTTTTGTGCGTCTCTTGGCTTCTGGAATTTAACTTTCTGGCTGCGTGTATAAATATATATAATCTGCTTTGGCTGCCCCCCACTTTTCTTTCGGCCATGTATATATATTGGTATATATATACATAACCTAATTCAACAATAATTCAATACAACTAAAAGTCCAAATTGGGGTCCAATTAACTCCAATGTCCAATTAAATTAATACTTGCTTCCAAGTTCTCAATTCTTCCATATAATACAAGTTGGTCCTTGTACATTTGATTTTTGCCATTTTTCGCCATCTTTTGCTTCCTTTTTTCAATTCCTTTTCCATTCAAAGAATTTTACCCATTAAACATAAAATACAACGATTTAGAATATATTTTGTCATAAGAACTATAAAATGTCGTTATTTTAGGCTCCAAATAAGTGTAAAAATTACACTTATCAAATACTTCCAAATTTAAACATTTGTTTGTCTCCAAACAAAATTATAGTCTAAATAATAACAAACATCCAATCATGCAAAAATATTTGGTTAGACAATATTGCTTTTTCATCTCAGTATTTGAAATTATAGTGCTAAATCTACAAATCGTTTCAAAATCACAACACCAAACCAATATATACTCTTCTAATGCAAAATCGACGTGTGTGTAAAGAACTAAGTAGATAGTCATAACTTTACAAGTTGCTTCAATTCCCGACCCTTTATGGTCAAATATATCCTTTCACCTCTCGTATGATTCACACACCCAAAATTTTTTTTTTTTTCACTCTTTTCTCAGTGTGTAATCTAAGGTTAAATTTTTAATCACTATCCTCAGACACTCTAGTTTAGGTGGACCTTACCAATTGCAAGTCAACACATCCACAAACAAGGATTCTCCAATTTTTTTATTGCTCTGACATCCAAGACTCAATTAAGTTAATTATCTTTCATCAAAAGTCAAATTCCCTCAAACAAGTGTTTGGAGCTTGATCAATACATTTAGTACTCTATTTCATTTATGCACTTTTTTTCCTAATTTTCAAATGTATTTTTTATTTTTATTTTTATTTTTATTATTTTTATTTTTTTAATCATCTCCTTTAAACTTTCTAAATGACCCATGTAACGGGCTTTATGTCGATGACTCCCAAATCAGATGACTTTAGGGAACCAGGTTTTAATCACCCTTACAAGCCTAATAACCCAAATCAAAAAGGTTTCGAAGAGAATTTTCACATTAAAAATAATTTATGCCTTGATCAGTGCAATGCTCTTTATCAAACACATATTCAAGCAAATCAACCTCCAACTTAAGATTTTCGCCCAATTTCATCTCGATAATCTAAAAATTCACACAAAAGTTTGCACACATGGAATCCCTATCCATATCCGTATCTTTTTGCAACAGCAAAATCACCCCCAAACTATGCTAAATTTGGTCTAAGGATTAGTAATTTAGTATGATTTGGGTAAAACCTTTATGTCCAACTTTATCAATCTATCAATTCTATGAATCAACCTGTAGCATCACAATGTCCAACTTAATTCTAGTGCACGTATAATATCAAGTTTTGCAAGGCTAAATCTAAATCAATCTAGCATGCAACCTATCAACAGTTCATAAATCAACACTAAACGTCAATTTTAATCATCATTGTCGGCCAGATTATCTAACCCACACAAGCACACAGCCTAAAACAAGAAAATATAATTTTTTTTTTTGAAAAATTTCAATTTTTTATGATTTTTTAATTTTTATATATATACTAAAGCAATAACGAAAAACAAACATACAAACTCTAAAAAACACACAAAAAGTAAAAACTCGAAGTTTTTCCCACCCTCAAACTTAGAACCGATATTATCCTCAATGTCATAAAACAGAAGTAAGAATATAAGGGGATGGGAGAAGAAAAGGAATAAGATGCTCCTCGATTTTTTTTCTATTGAAGGCAGAGGCATTATGTGTTACAGTTAGGCAATCTTTTGATTCCTTTCTATCATGCTTTCCCTTGGTTTGTGTTGGTTTGAGTGTTTCACAATATCATGTTCCTGCACATAGCAATTAAATCAAACTTTAAAGATCAAATAACCTAGAACATGTGTTACTTAGCCCAAACACTCGAAACAACCAACAATAAATGCAATGGCCAAAGGAAAAAACATGTCAAGATAATGATACCCTATAAATTGGAACATTAACCACCACTCGAGCATCATTAGTTGGTGCGCCACTGCTTCTACCCATTTCTATACATAGTCGACTGCCACTAAAACGTACTGATTGTTGTAAGAGGAAGGAAATGGTCCCATAAAATCTATCCCCCAAACATCGAAGAGTTCCACTTCGAGAATTGAATTCAAAGGCATCTCATGCCTTTTGGAGATAGTCCCTGTACGTTGGCATTTATCACAATATTTTACAAATTCATGGCATCCTTACATAGTGAGGGCGAATAAAATCCTAATTGTAGAACTTTCGCCGCTGTCTTCGACAATCCGAAATGTCCCGCATAAGCTGAAGAGTGACAACGCTCCAGAATCAGAGGGATCTCTTCATTTGGCACACATCTTCAAATTATATGATTGACGCCCCTCCTGTATAGTATGGGATCCTCCCAATAATAGTATTTCAACTCTGAAAAGAACTTCTTCCTTTGGTGATGTGTTAAGTCAGGTGAAAGCACATTACATGCCAAGTAATTCACTATGTCTGCGTACCATGGCCCACAGTTAATAGCAAAGATACGCTCATCTGGGAAAGAATCCTTTATACTGCCTTCATCCCTATGTTCTGCCTGTTAAAGCCTTGAAAGGTGATCTACTACCACATTTTCACTGCTTTCTTGTCTCGAATCTCGAAGTCAAACTCTTGAATCAGAAGTATCCACCGAATCAGCCTAGGTTTCGCATCTTTCTTAGATAGTAAATATTTAAGAGCTGCATGATCTGTATAAACAATTACCTTCTATCCAATGAGATATGATATGAATTTATCAAAAGCAAACACAATGGCTAGCAGCTTTTTTCCGTGGTGGCATAATTCAGCTGTGCATCTGTCAAAGTCTTGCTCACGTAGTAGATAACATGGAGAAATTTATCATTTCTTTGACCAAGTACTGCCCCTACTGCATAGTCCCTGGCGTCGCACATCAACTCAAATGGTAGTTCCTAGTCTGGTGCAACTATAACCGGTGCTGAAATTAACTTTTCTTTAATAGTGTTGAAAGATGCCAAACACTCGTCAGAAAAATTAAATGGGGTATCCTTTTCAAGTAAGCTGCACAGTGGTTTGGTGATTTTGGAGAAATCCTTAATAAACCTCCTGTAGAACCCTACGTACTCCCTTAACTGAAGTTGGTGGAGGTAGCTTTTCTATCACTTGAATCTTTGCTTTATCTACCTCGATACCATTCACTGAAATCCTGTGCCCCAATACTATTCCTTCTCGCACATGAAGTGACACTTCTCCCAGTTTAACACCAAGTTTGTTTCCTTACATCTCTACAAGACCATTCCCAAATTTGAGAGGCAATTCTTAAATGATGAACCAAACACAGAAAAGTCATCCATGAAGACTTCAATGATTTTCTTCACCATATCTGAAAAGATTGCCATCATGCATCATTGAAATATGGCAGGAGCGTTACATAACACAAATGGCATTCTTCTATATGCAAAGGTACCATAGGGGCACGTAAATGTAGTCTTCTCCTGATCCTCTAGAGCTATTGCAATCTGATTATAGCTTGAGTACCCATCCAAGAAGTAGTAATGTGAATGCCCTGCAAGTCTTTTCAACATCTGATCAATAGAGGGTAAGAAAAAGTGATCTTTTCGAGTTTCATTATTCAACTTCCTGTAGTCTATGCACACTCTCCATCCCATGACTGTCTTTATCAGTATCAGCTCATTATTCTCATTCTTTACCACAGTTATCCCTTCTTTCTTTGGCACAACATGAATCGAACTAACCCACTTGCTATCAAAGATTGGATATATGATGCTTGCATCAAGGAGCTTTAATATCTCTATTCGCACGATGTCTTTAATGGTGGGATTCAATCTGTGCTGATTTTCCACTGTTGGCTTATACTCTTCTTCTATCAAGATTTTGTGCATATATATCGATGGACTAATCCCTCTGATGTTTGCTATAGACCACCCAATAGCTATTTTATGTTCCCTCAAAACTCTCAGTAGTCACTGTTCTTCCACATCGATCATCTCATTTGCAATAATTACGGGGAGTGTAGATGACTCTCCCAAGTAAGCGTATTTAAGATGTGGTAGCAATTGCTTGAGCTCAAGATTTGGTGCTTTCTGAATAGAAGGTAGTGGTTTACTAGGTCCTTCACCAAGTTCCTCAAACTGTCTCCTTCTGATGGGTGGCCTAGATTATACAATGCAAGCGATCTGACTTATCTCTTCAATTGTTGAATTTTTATCTTGTGAGTGCACAAGAAGATTCTCCAAGTGGTCTCGAGGGTGCTCAAGAATGAAAGTCTCCTCCACAGCCAAATCTATCATATCAACGCGTAGACAACTGTCTGATTCAGTAGGATACTTGATTGCCCTGAAGACATTGAATGTCACCTGCTCATCATTCGATCGCAGCATCAATTGTCCCTTCTGAAATTAAGGCCCGACAAGTTGTAAGGAATGGTCTTCCCAATATCAATGCATGCCCTTGTCTTCCTCAACCATGTCCAAAATGACGAAATCTCACCAGTATATCTTCAATAATTCCTCTAGGAAATTTTACTGACCTGTTTGCCAGTTACAAGGAGATCGATGTTGCATTTGCCTCTCCTAAATTTAGTTTCCTAAAAATTGAGTAAGGCATAAGGTTAATTCTAACACTTAAATCACAAAGAACCTTATCAAATGTCATTTCACCAATGGTACAAGGGATAGTAAAACTCCATGGATCCTTTAGCTTAGGTGGCAGCTTATTTTGTAAGATGGCACTGCATTCTTCGTTCAGCATAATCGTCCCCAATTCCTCCAGCTTCTTCTTGTTTGTAAGTATCTCCTTCATTAATTTTGTGTAGCTGGGCATTTGTACAAGAGCATCTACAAATGGTATAATGATATGCAGCTTTTTGAATACCTCAAGAAATTTCGAAAATCGCTTGTCCAATTTATGCTTTTGTAGCCTATGTGGAAATGGAAGTGGTTGAACGATTTCTTTGATGGGAGCGGTTGCCTTAACCTTTGAATCCTCTGATTTTTTTCTTGTTTTTTGTACTGTTCGGATTCCTTCAAGTGTTCATCAACCGGGGTAGATACCTTTTCTTCTATAACAGTTTATCTCTTCACATTCATTTCAATGTCACTAGGCAATGCTCCTGGTAATCTCTCTGAAAGTGCCTTTGCTATCTGTCCCATCTGATTTTCCAAATTTTTAATGGATGCTCCCTGAACTTGCAAGCTCTTATCCGTACGTTGCATGTGTTGAATAGATATTTCCGCCAACTTCGTCACAAGATCTTCTAATGAAGACTTTTCTCATTCTGTTGAAAACCTGGCGGTGCAGTTTATTGTGGTACGGTCTGAGCACCCTGGTTATATCTCCACTGAAAACCTGGGTGGTTTCTCCAGCCTGGGTAATAGGTGTTAGGATTTGAATTGTGTTGTTGCCTTTGAAAATTTTGAGCATAGTTCACATCCTCCATTGTCTGAGTAAAAGGAGATCCTACATTACAATCAACACTTTCATGGTTCCTTCCACAATGTTTGCATTTCGGTCCTATTGCTTGGGCTACATTCATCTGATCTACCTTCTGTGCCAATGATACCAATTGTGCTGAAATTGCTGTCAAAGAATCAACTTCAAATACCCCAACAGCTCTCTTTCCACTTGTCCTTTCAGTAGGCCAAAGTGTACTGGTAAATGCCAGATCCTCCATGATTTGATAGACTTGATCCGCTGTTCTTTTTGTGATAGAACCATTGCATGCAGAGTCTACATTAGCCCTATTTATTGGATTCAGACCAATGTAGAAATATTGCACTTGAAGCCATTTTTGCAATCCGTGTTGTGGGCATTGGCGGAGTAAACCCTTGTATCGTTCCCAAGCATCTTAATAGCATTCCGAGTCCAATTGTTGGAATGTTGTAATCTCGTCTCTTAGCTTTACAATCCTTTTAGGTGGAAAATATTTGCTAAGGAATTTTTGACTTAATTGGTTCCATGTAGTGATACTCTGAGGTAGATAAGTGTCTAACCACTCTCTGGCTGAGTCTCTCAACGTGTATGGAAAAAGTCTCAACCTAATTGCTTTGCTGGACACCCCCAGATACTTGATAGTTGCACACATGTCCAGAAATCTTGATACATGAGCGTTGGGATTCTCCGAAGCTTTCCCAAGGAAGTGTAATGCATTTTGGAACAAATTGATCATATCAGTCCGTAGGTGGAAGTTTGCTTGACCAAACTCTGGATATACTATGCTAGATTGGCTCTCCACAACCGGTGGAACCATGTACTCTCCCATTAGTCTTGCATTTTCATTAGCTACAACCACATTGGGTTGTGCTGCTTCCAGATTAGCCCCTACGACTATTCGATTCGGATTTTCCTCAGCCATATCTTTCTCTTTTTTTTTGGTGTGTTTCCAATTGTTGTCTTTTTCGAATGTTGAATATTCGTTCGATATCTAGGTCAAATTGAGCAAGATCACCGGTTCTCGAATTTCGTATACACATTTTCGAAAAAGCAAGCAGGGAACACGATAATTTTTTTTTTATAAAACTGAACTAAAGAAAAACAGTAAAATTCAGATTAAAGTTAAAATTAACTAAATGTATCAAAAACAGTAGTCACCGGAAACGACGCCAAAAACTTGACCGTTTGATTTCCCGCAAGCGAACGGGATCGTGAACAAGTTATATAGTAGTGTGTAGAGTGTCGAACCCACGAGGACTACGTGTTTGATCGAGTTAAAGTTAAAATAACCTTAATCGAATAGCAATAATAATTTGTAATAAATCTATGTCCAATTTATAAGGCACTACAAATTAAAGCAAAAGTTTATCGAATTATTGAGATGCATTGCTAAGATCTAGAACCCCCCTTGTTAATCTACTTTTAGTACAACAATTAAAATGACAATTTGTTATCGTGCGAGTTGGTCAATGTTCCAAATTTAATTGAAAGCATCTCTCGATAGCAATCAAATATATTCCCCTCATGCGACATTCCTATCTCTCGATGGAAAATACAAACATGATAAATGCATTAACGAAGTAGAACATCTTTATTAACCATACAAAGAATAGAGGTATATATCTATCTTCTATCGAACCTCACAATATTTATTACTACGTACTAACGATCCTATTACCTCTCTCGTTGATAATAAAATTCACAAACAATTCAATTAGTGACCAATTAATTGAAAAACAAATTAAATCATAATAAATATCCACGCATTCAAACAAATCACGTCAAAATAATTAATTAATACTAAAAGTTTCAAAATAAGGGTTCATCTATATCTTTAGCAATGTAAAAATCTAGCATAACATAATATTGAAATTAAACACGCAAAAGAGGAATGACATCACCGAAAATTGACGAAACATGAACAAATCTGGAATTAATTCTTTGCCTCAGTTTTAGTCTGCAATCTCTCTGCAAATCTGTCTCAGTTTGCGTGGTTATATATATGCCGCCGCTTGTGTGTGTATATATATATGCCCAAAGTTTCCTGTGGTCTCTTCCATCTTTAATTTGTTTTCTTCCTGGGTATGCGTGATTCGGCTTTTGCGTTTAATTCCTTCTAGCTGCCCACTTTTTGTTAATTCCAAAAACTTTTCCTAGCTTCTTTGTTTGTTGTACCATTGCTGCCAATGTGTATATATATATATATTATATAATTGATAATTCAGCGGCAATAACTTCAAAATCTGTGCGTCTCTTGGCTTCTGGAATTTAACTTTCTGGCTGCGTGTATAAATATATATATAATCTGCTTTGGCTGCCCCCACTTTTCTTTCCGCCGTGTATATATATAGGTATATATATACATAACCTAATTCAACAATAATTTAACACAATTAAAAGTCCAAATTGAGGCCCAATTAACTCCAATGTCCAATTAAATTAATGCTTGCTTCCAAATCCTCAATTCTTCCATATAATGCAAGTTGGTCCTTGTACATTAGATTTTTGCCATTTTTCGCCATCTTTTGCTTCCTTTCTTCAATTCCTTTTCCATTCAAAGAGTTTTACCTATTAAATATAAAATATAACGATTTAGAATATATTTTGTCAAAAGAACTATAAAATGTCGTTATTTTAGGCCCCAAATAAGTGTAAAGATTACACTTATGAATGAGCAAGGCCAGTTGTTTTATACCTGTTAGGTAGGAAATCCCATATCTCTTTTGTAGAATCAGAAGTTGCAAGCTGAATATGAATCAAAAGAATAGAAGTGTTCCAGAACCAGGTGATGATTCGATGGCTCTTGTGATCCCAATCTTCTAGACGATCTTCATATTTTTCATGTGTCTCATTTAACCCACGAGTGGGTGGGTTCAATGAGATCACCTGCGACAATGAGCCAAAGTTTGCACCTAATAAGAAAACTCTTCATTCCTTGAACTCAAAAATTGTAGCTGGAACTAGTCAGAGTGGTGGCAATATGTTTTGAGATATCAGTAACAACGAAAGGAGATATTTCTGTTCTCTGCATCATAGAGCCAGAAAGTGGAGATAAAAAAATGAAGTGAGGAAGTGGTGACATAACAATGATATTTTTAGAAGATGGAGACAAGAATATTAAAAAATTACGTGTCAGAAAGCAAACCAGAAGAAATTTTTGATGCACCTAAGCTCTGATACCATTCTAGAAAGCAGAGAAGTTATATAAAATAGGAGAATTATATTTCTGAGATGTGTTTAAAATACAAGGGGTAAGCCATATTTATACAGAGAACCTATGCTATAAAGGGAAAGATACAATAAGTATGTATATGATTTGAGAGTCAACTATAATTCCTGTAATTGAGCAATCGCACTAGTTGTTACAATCAACAAATTATGCTAACAGGTCCCCATTGGCCAAACATCTGAATAATTTTTTTTTTAACGACCTGACCTCTATGTCCAATCTGTTATATCATATGTAATGTCCTCTTTTGGTGGGCATTTGCGCACTTATCCCTTCAGGGCTTTCTATTGTGTCCCTCAGGATTCGAATTGAAGACATTTGCCTAATGAGAGATTTACGTTAGAACTTGATATCAATTGGGCATGTGCTATATCACCACTGGTGATTAGCACTAACATAAGTGGTAGTAATCCTACTATCATATTGACTTGCTTTTAATAACCAGTGATAATAAATTACACTATCAACAAATTTTTACTATTAATCAACACTTCAAACTATAGTGAAACGTTAAATCAGTTTTCATGCTATTTAGTGGTTTACTCTAAAAATTAAAATTCCAGTAAAGAACTTAATGCAATACTATAATTACATAAGAATGAGAAATGGAATTATTTCATTAAAAGGTTATGCTGAACTCAATATGTCAAATCTTTCATCAACAGATATTTGGAAACGATAAGTATTGAAACAAATACTTGCCATAGATGCTTAAAACTTCTATTATATGATTTAAAAAAAAATGTTAAAATCAGATTTGGCAGAAGTCACTTAACAAATTCGCTTGTAGACTCAAAAATGAAGTCTTAACTAAGTAAAGCGAAATATAAAGCGTTCATAAAATTCACTCTCTCCAAATTCAAAGATGGTTTGCTTTTCCTAAAGAGCAATTACGTAAGGGCAATGATATTCTTGGTGATTTCATCAAAAGCTTCCACTCACGAGTTTAATAGGCTTTTCACTCACGAGACTCACTTATTATTAAGGTGTAGTTTTCTATGGAATGTGCCAATCTGTTGACTTCCGAATCGAAAGAGACTCAGCTGTCAATAGATCATGGCTATTCTCTTATCCATGCATATGTTGCGTGTACACTTGGACAACCATGCCAGAGTACATAGACCGTAGTTCAACAGGGTGCGATAGTCTCATGAGCTACAATGTCAAAGTCAGATGGTGGATTGTGTTGTATGTATAAGGGACATGATGGACAGAAATATGGGTGTTCAGTTCACCAAAAACTTACCGTGTTTAAGACTTGATTAAAGCTTACATTTGAATAAGAAAACACCAAGTATTTATATGAGAAAGGGACACAAGAGATCCCCTCTAGATGCTTTTCATGTAGACTCATCCTAAAGGCTCACTTTTCATGTTCAGTTGTATCAATTCATAGCCATCATAGGCTTATGGTTTGCAGATCCAGTGTATAGGCTGAAAAGTTGTGATCTGACTGGGAACTTCAGCTATGGAGATATTGCATCAATCACTTTGTGCAGTGTACTATTTTTGTAGCTTGGCCGAGGCGAGGCTTGTAGTTGATGCCCATCCCCTTGTATATACACTGCAGCAGGGAGTTGTTTCATCGCTTCCAAAACAATGGTATTCCGAGCAAGGCATCTAAATGATTGACCTAATCGTGTTGGAAGAGAAATGTGAAAGAGGTGATGTGACGTGGAGTGCTAACCTTTCATGGCATTTTGTTTAGTTGGCTGCCGCATGGCTTACCTTGTAGGCAGAGGCATACCTGTAAAACTAGCATAGAAGGGGAAAAAGTAAAGAGCTTAATGGAGTGACTTAAAGGCTTTTCTAATCAGAACAATTCTAGCCATTGATAACAATCATCTGCTTGATAAAATCATGTAGGCAATTTAGGTTTTTCATTCAGCTATACAAGGTGTGTAAAGTTATTTTCTGATTCAAATGGGGCCATCAACATGCATGTAGGACAAGTCTACAAATATTAGTTTACAAGTCTCATGTTGTAACCGCTACACCTCTTTACATATTGAGAATAATATGGCTGAACAACGAAACCGTAAACCTCAAAATCATATCAAAATCGCTTTTTCAAAACCATTGGTGTGGGTCCATACGGATCCATCAATATGTTGATTTTGAACCGAACTAAACCACTTCCAATTTTTTCAAACCATTTCAAATTTGACAAACCATTTACGAAAAAAACTAAAAATGAATTAATTTAAATCTATTCAACCCAATTAAAACTAAACATATCCCAATTGAAAAGATAGATCCATATTAGACCCAACTCAATTAGACAATTATCCATCATAATTAATTAACTAAATCATACCCAATTATTCATCGTTTTCACAATTGTGAATGCAAAATCCTTAAGTTGGATGAATGACTATTCTTGAACCATATTCGTGATTCAACCATCACAATTGAATAGAAAATTAAATCTAGATTTTAATTTAAACTTGCACAATTTTCTTCTTCTACTAAAAATTTCCTCGAATTTCAACTCAATTTCCAATGCAGATTATCTAATTTTCTAAATTTTAATAATAATTTGTTATTTTTTATTGGTATTTGTATTGTTTTCTTCTAATTTGTGTCGGGCTCCCTTATACTTTTAACTGAATATTATTATTTTTTTACTCAATATATTATTTATTCTGACTTAGTTGCTAGATTTTATAGTTAATTGCTAGAATGACAGTGGATTTCGTAAATGGTCGTTGCAAAGATTTGACCAATAAATCTTTCGACATATTTTTTGGGTAGAAATTGAATGTTAATAAATACATTATTATCTTCCAAATTGATTGTTGATGCGGTGATTTGCACTAAAAATTGGTTGTATACTAACTAGGAACCTATACGTCATTATTTGAATGATTTAGAAGCATTAGATGATCTAGAGGAACCTGTACAAGGTAGTATCGTAGTTGGTTTTTCTATTCATTTTCTTTTATAAGTTGCTTCATATCTTTTAATTATAATTAATAAATAAATTTCCTATATTCTTATCTTTTATGCAAATAATGAATCATATGTTACAATTGAAGATGTTACGCCAATTATATTGATTAAGAGGTTATAACTAAATTGTTTATATCATGTTTTGCATTATTATTATTAAAAACGTAAAACATTGTTCCTAATAGTTGTAATAATATTAAAATTTATGTTTCAACATGAAATTTTAGATTAATATTTATGATTTAACTTATTCAATATTTATTACTTCCTCCATCTCACAAAGATAGATTTATTTCCATTTTCACACGGATTAAGAAATATAGTTGGAACTATATTTTTCTTACATTTTTTCCTAATATACGCCAACATTAAATAACGATTTAAGTAGAAGTATTTCATATTTGTTAATAATAAGACATATTAAATGAGGGAATATTAGAAAATAAAAAAATTAACTATAGCCTCAATAACGAAAGTGGCCTATAATATGGGACACACATGAAAAAAAGAAAGTAAGCCGATCTTTATGGAATTGAGGGATTATTTTTTATTTGTTAACCGTGGTTTTAATTCAAATGGTGATTTGGTTTGGTTTGGAAGAATTTCACTTTGAAATTTTGTCTCAAATCGCCCAAACCAAATTGTGTTCACTCCTAGTGAATAAGATAATACAATTTGTCATACAAAGTATTCTTTAATACTGTGTTTACAGCTGATTGCATTGTTTTTTTTTTTCCTCTTATCATTTCATAAATACCTCTCACTCTCGAGTCCTATCTCCATCTGAGTATCAACCTCTTCTTTTTATACACCTACTTGACCTAATAAATAGGTCAGAATCTCATGTAAATGATGATGAAAAATAAGGAATTAAACCAACCCTAAAAAATATAAGCCCCTTTTCGAAGTGGATTAAAATTAGAATTTTTTTTTGAAAGAAATTTTGATAAAAATTGATTACATGTATGATTAGAAAATTTTGAATCTGATAAAATGTATGATTAAAATTAATTTTTAACTTCTTAAAACTATAGGTATGGCTTAAGTTAAATCTCAGGTCCAAACCATTTGAATAATGCTTTCTATCATCACTGATGACAGTCCACCAGTGAGGATAAACACTACTCAACCAATTTTATCTATTAACCAACATTACGAACTATAGTAAAACAGTAAATAAATTTTCATGCTATTTAGTTGGTTTACATTCAGAATTAGCAAACTCCATTAAATAATTTAATACAATGCTAAATGATTAAGGAATGGTTTTAATGGAATATTCAATAACAGGATAAGCTGAACGCAAAAAACTAAATCTTTCATCAAAAGGAATTTGAGAAGTATTAGTTTCGAGGCAACCATAGATGATGAAACTTCTGTTATTTGATTTTTGATGAACATGTTAAAATAAAATTCAGCCAAGTCACGTATAAAATTTTCTTGTAAAAGGGTAATCAAGTAGTTATAAACTTATAAATTGCTTTTTAACATGCATCATTAGTATACGGACGGTAACTGACCTCTCTGCTAATTACCGTATCAAACAAACTTAGTGTAATGTACCGTTAGTATTATCATTATGCAATCTTACATTTAAAAATACATTTATTTACAAGTCGTGTTTGTTCCTAAGTTACCCTTCTAAATTATTATCAAAGCTTGTACAATATTGACTTCTCAACTTGATCACCATATGAGACTTACCAAGTGTCAGTACGACAACTAAGTTCTTAGATTGATGATTGTATTACTCTAAATAAGTTCAAAATATGTTTTCATCTCTATAGTAATAGACTTCTCCGCTTAATCACCATACCAAACTAATCAAGTGTAAAGTACCATTAGTATCACAACTACTTAGAAGGGAGAAGGGGAAAAGAGATTAATGGACCGACTGCACCGCTGTTCCAATCACACCAATTTCATCCATTGATAACAATCAGCATCTTGATAAAACCATGTGGGAGGTGATTTAGTAATGTGGGAGGTGATTAAGTAAAGAAATCAGAAATTGGTGTTTCTTTCACGGAATTTTGTTTTGTAAAGTTGGGAAATGCCACATTTCTTAATAAAGAACAAGAAAGTTTGAATTTTAAATGAATACATAAAAAATATTCTGACTTTTCCAAAATGAAAAAGTAAGAATATATATGTGCTTTTAATGAAAAAGTAACAAATGTGTAACCTTTTACGTGTATATTAATTTTTAAATTATAATTTTTTGAAGTATTTTCCAACCTATATTTTAGGCATAAAAAAATAAACTCTCTAAGAAAAATTCTAGCCCAAATTTTGCAAAGAGTTCGCCCACTGGTTATTAATCTACTAACTTTTATTCGTCAAATATTATATTTGAGTTGCTCAGCCATATTTAATAATGATCATTGACAACTCAAAGGTATATTTAATCGATATCGTTGTCTGGATTAATTAGTGTATCAACATGTCATTACCAATTGGATCACATGAAAGTGGTAGATGGCTGGTATGGATCTAATGGTGTGGTGTTAGAATTCGAACTTTATCATTGCATCACAGACCATGCTATTTTCTATAAACGGACAAGTACAAATATATTAATAGTGAATGTCAAGGTGGATTAACACGTGTATCAATGTGTTGATGCGTCAAATAGTTGTGAATAAATTAACCAATCAGATCGCACAAAAAAGGCGATGGATCCAACACGTAAATACATTTATTCACTTGCTATGTTCATTTCTAAAATGCCCATTTGAATAGTATCTGAGCTCTTATGCTAACTGGCTTTTTATTTTAGTCACCGTATGAGGCTAATATAATTAGTGCTCGTACAGTAATAGACTTGAGAACTTGGTGACCATATTAATCTAACTACCGTTAATATTTATATGATAACTGATCTCTCAAATCATCACCGTATATAACTAACAAAAAGAAAAGTAAAATTAGTTATGTACTCTCGTTGTTTATTCCTAAAATACTGGTATCAAATATAATTAGATTCTATATCGAAAATCATATAAGTCTAATTAAATTTCTAATACATTAATATGTCTATGGTAACAGACCTCTAAACTTAATCAGTATACCACACTAATCTAATGTAAAGTTCAATTAATATCCCAACTACTTATAAAGAAGTAGGAAGGAAAAACAACTAAGTCGCTCAATGGACCGACTCCCTCGCTTTTGTAATGAGACAAATTTCGGCCATTGATCACAATCATCTGCTTGATATTTACCATGTGGGGGATTTAGGATTTCCATCCAGCTGTGTAAGGTGTAATAATGTAATTTTTTAATTGAAAATTGGGCAAATGAACATGCACGTGGGACAATTTTAAAAGTATTAGTGTACTAGTCTTTATGTGTAACCGCCACACCTCTTCAATATGTTTGGTAACAAGAATAAAATAATACTGTATTGCAAAGAAGGAAAAACTTTGAAATTTCCCAGACTGTATCACCAATACAATTTAATACTGTATACTAAAAGTAATGATTACCAACTGCATTATTTTGTATTTTGTCATTCATTCATTTCATAAATAGCCCTCTCACTCTATGCCTATCTCCATTCGAGTGAAAGCCTATTATCTAGTGTATCACACACCCTCTTTATTCTCCTCTCTTTTTCGGCCTAAAAATCTGAGTGAGAACCCATTCTTTCTATAGTTTATACACGTACTCTTCTCCTATCTGTTTTGGCATAAAAGAATTGAAAGGTACATTTCATAATCATTTCTAAAGTGTTCACTTCCTCTACATTTCTAAACACTAACTTATAGCAAGCACCCAGAAATGCACATCTTGAAAAACAAATGCTTTAAATGACTTGAATTTTTTGAGTAGAGGCTTTTAAATGTTCTTTCGAACAAAGGGAAAGCTTGAATAAAATGCAATTGAGAATTTTATTTTGTTCAAGATCAATTTTTCTTTTTCTTCTTTCAAAAACTGTGAAACTTTTTTTTTTTTTTTATCTTTCCTTTCATTTGGGTCTTGATCCTTTTTTATTTTTTCCTATCATTTAAACTTCCATCTTTTTACTGATATATGATGTTGTTCTTTTTTTTTTATTACTTTTTTAAACGTTTTGGGGAGGACAGGTGCATTTTTTGTTGGGTTTGAGATTTATATGGGGTTCACTGAGTGAGTGAAATGACTTCAATTTTACATAATGTTTCATCGCCCCCATTTTTTTTTTCAGAATTGAAAAACATGGGTTGTCCAGCTCATGAAAAAAAGAAGGCCATTGATGCATCAGTGGGTGGTTTGGTTTGGGTCCGAAGGCAAAATGGGTACTGGTGGCCAGGTCAGATTCTCAGCCAAGATGAATTGCCCAAGACTACATTGCCTGTTCCAAGACCAGGGACACCTATAAAGCTCCTTGGGAGAGAAGATATAAGTTTGTAAGAGCCTTTTTTAAGTACCTTCATTTCGTCAAAAAATGTTGATACTACGACGTTCTTTTTGTGTTTATAATTTAATCATTCTTCACATTTAAAGGTTAGGATCTTTATTTAGTTAGCCATATGATCCTCTTTTACTATACTTAGTATAGCAGTGAGATAATAGTTTCATTTTTATTTAAAATCACCCAAAGTGACTCGTTCAGTTCTTGCTTCATTGCTAAAAACTTCAATTTTGGTTACCTTTATTTGATACATGGTTAGGATCAAATATTTGTAATTCTATATAAAACAAGAATTTTATTCTATCATATTCTTTTCATATGCTCTGTCATGACTCCATACACGGGAATAGTTGCACCCTATATCCTTCTGATTTCTATATAAGGAGTGGTGATGATTCCGATTTTACTTGTCATAGAAGAAAAAGAGTGTGAAAATGACATAAATGCTTGCAAGTTAGGTTTTTCAGTTGTTAACCTCGAATCTGTGGGAGCATTTTTTGTAAAATTTTGTCATATTCGGCAATCATTGTTTCTGTCGTATGATTGGCAACAATTTTTTTAACATTCTGTCATATTCAATAATCATTGTTTTCCTTGTATCATTGGCAATCAATGAGTTAGGAATGTTAATTCATTTAAGTATGGTCATTGTGTCCTTTTACATTAAGTATGAGTTTAAATATTACGTTGAAACTAGCGATAGAACCGGCTTAGTTACCCTCAGATGAGTCTATTTTTAGATCATGTTTGGCTAAGGTTAAATGTAGGTTCTTACGTAAATGATTGTTTCTTAAAAACCTGGGGAAGCTTGCCCTCGACCTTTTGAAGGACAAGTTGATACGCAATCTTTAGAACCTACCTACAAAAATACCGTTCCCTGTATATCACTAATTAATAGTGTTGGTTCATGTTGCACTTTCTGTTCAATGATTACTTAGTTTCTTTTTCCAGTCAGTTTTTGTCTCCTCGAGCTCAATCAGTGCGAGATAATTTAATTTAAATTATTGCCAAATTTCTTTCAGGGGCTGGTATAATCTCGAGGCATCAAAAAGAGTAAAAGTTTTTCGTTGCGGAGAGTTTGATTCGTGCATTGAGAAAGCGAAGGCGTCCACATCTAATTCATCAAAGAAGACGAGGAAATATGCTCACAGAGGTGATGCCATTATTCATGCACTTAAGATTGAAAGTGCTTGTATTCAAAATTACCACCCAGAAAGTAAGTAGAGAATTCAATGGCACAACTTAAGTTATTTTCAAGTACTTTCCCACTTATAGACTTGGCTGACCTCCATGGTTTTTGCATGTAATTTGCATATTGATGCCTTTGGGTCCCAGATACTGATGTGCTGTTTATGTTAGGCTCTTCAGCGTTTTCAGGGATTGAGGAGCTCAATGAGTTGGGTTCTTTCGTTTGGGATTCTGATGCTCAGTGGCAGTTAAAAGGAAAAAGGAAGTCAAATTCAAGAAAAATGGAAGTACGCAATAAACATGACAGTGTGTACATGTCAGGTACTAATCTGGACAGCTCTTTTGGAAAGTCAGGACCAACTGCGGATATTGAGTTTGAAATGTCATCTGTTATGCTGATGGAACCTCACACACGAGGACAAGCTGATGAGCCGGCAATTCCCCAAAGGTTAATGCAGTACCGCCAGTCATGTTCTACAGTCAATCCGAAGTATGATGCATCAGAGTTTTATCTTGAAGACCATGAAGTTGATTCCGGTTTGTACGATGTTACTCTAAGGGTGGACAGGCGCTATCAACCACAACCCGTTCCATATATTTCTCCAAAAAGCAACTTAACAGGTAAATCAATTATTGGCCACCCACTTACTGTTGACGTGTTAGAAGGTGGTGCAGTCATTGAAAAGAGGCCACATGGAAGGCCACGCACAAAGAATGTCCGTCCGCAGCAGCTGATCCCACCAGTGAAATCACGAAAATGGAAGAAGCATGAGGGTTCACTGAGAAAGTCCAGGAAGTTGTCTTCACTTACTGGTTCGCCAGAACCACAGGAGAAACCGGTGGTCAACATGCTCGTCAAACCAGTCTTAGCATGCATCCTGTTAAGATTTGGGGGTCCATCTTAAAAGGTCAACCTTATTAAGAGGAGTAGCCCAAGATCTTTATTAATTGGTCTGTGTCAACATCTTTATTCGATGTGGGATTATATCCCTTAACACGCCCCCGCAAGATGGTGGCTCATTTGAGCAGACCAATCTTGAAATCCACGTGTTCACTTTTTGGAGTCTTACCGGGATTGAATCGCTCGTTGGAGCATAATGGGCTCTGATACCATGTTAAGATTTGGGGGTCCATCTTAAAAGGTCAACCTTATTAAGAGGAGTAGCCCAAGATCTTTATTAATTGGTCTGTGTCAACATCTTTATTCGATGTGGGATTATATCATCCCACTGAAAGTGGTGTTCAGCAGACTGAATGCAGCATTGAATAACTCAATCTGAGGAATGTATGGAGTTTCCCTGCATTGGTTTTTTATTTATAGGCTGTCAAAATTTTATTCTATAATATTAATTTTGTTGGGTGAACCAGCATTTGATTGCATTCTTTTAGAGTGGAATATATCAAATACTAAATATCAAACACAAACTCAAAAATAATTCGGACCTTATTCTGACATAATTTGGAGAAGGAAATAATTAGAAATCAATTATATGAAATCAATTTGGAGAGAAGAAATTAGAATTAGGAGGTCATATATATTTACAGATTTTCATGAGTTTCTTAGAATGGTCACATCTTTTGGCACGAATTAATTTAACCATTTAATCATATCATTTCAAATTTAATGGTGTGGATTCCACCTTATTTAAAGGTCACGCCTATTTCGAAGCAACATGACACTTTAATATGCCCCTTTTGCTATTAAAGTAACACAAACATTTGAGATTTTTTCAATTCACACAAATTACTGTTTGCCTATTACTTCAAGTTTGACTGATTTAATTAATGCTATCTGTTTTAAAATCATGTGACTTCGAGTTTATAATTACCTCTAGGTATTAAAGTTAGTTCGTATTATTGAACCTCTTTTCGAGACAGTACCAATATTTTTTAAGACAGCCCTCCTTTCAGAACTTCTGATCAAAATCAAGTGAAAAATGGGTAAATAAAATCAAGTAAAAAGTAAGAGGCAGTTTTTGGGTGGAGCAACAATGAATTCAGTTAGCATAACTAGACATGGGAAATAATATTTGATATTAAAACTAATTATCAAATGAAACCAATTCTTACAAGAAACCATTCGTTCGTGTATCATTTAAGTAGTATTCGATATGAATTCAATCAGATCCTAAATTCGACCTCCTTTTCTTCTTTAATGATATTCAACGTGTTCTAATTGAATACACGAATGAGGTTTGCTCGTGTATGGTCAAATGAGAGAAAAAAGGAAGACCATTTTCATTGTTACTAGAGCACACATGACAATCTCATGTACTATTCAATTAACTTGATTTTTAATTATTGTAATGCAATTTCCAACAGTAATTATTTCATTTTTTAGATAATGTTTTTTAAAATTGAACAGATATATTATTTATTGGAGGAATAGAATTAAATATACTCAAAGAAGAACATACTACTCTAAAAGGTCTTTTTTAAATCTCCTGTAAGGTCCGTTTGACATGACTTTTTGTTTTTCTTTTTCTTCGTGTAGAAGAGCTTTTGGAGGAAGATCAGGAAAATTCCTTAATATTTGTTTAAAAACTAATTTTTGAAAGAACTTTCTATTCCAAAAGTACTTTAGAGGAAACTACATTCGACCAGCTTCCTCTAAAAGTTTTTCTAATTAGAAGAAATACTTTCATAAAATTAACCAAACTGATCCAAAGGCTTTTTTCGATCTTAAACGCTCATTTTGACTTTTTAAAATTCATGCCAAACGAGCTCGTAATATAACTCTACTAAAAAATAGTTGAAGTCAAGCTAGTCTCTTTTTAGTACTACTAGTATAGAACATGTGCAATGAAAGTTATTTTTGTAATAGTCTTGTGAAATAAATTTAATCTAATAGTCTCTTAGCTTATATGGTGATCAGCCTTCCTACACACACGTGTCGACCAGAATGCTTCAACGGTTCGGGACGAAGCCAAGATGATACATACGATAGGCAAAGGAAAGAACCCCCCTCATTTCATAGCACCTGAGAATGTAAGTTTGAATGAGGACTGGAAAGGCAAGTGGAAGAAAAGGCTCGGGATGGATTTAGGAGTCTTTATGTGAGCCATATGAGGTGAGAATTGTAGGGAAAAATAAAGGTGAATCAAAGTAAATCAATCAAACCAAAGGCCCGTGTTTACACGGTTTCCTTAAATCGAATTCGCCGCCTCACCGGGGTGCACGAGGTTTTGATCGGTGTTCGATTCCCAGGATACAATCGGTCGTCGGTTTACGTTGCACTACGTTAACCGCCTATGAACCGGCTGTGAATTTCTTCTATCTCTCAAAGAAATCTAAAAAGAAATCAAAAAACGGAAAGAAGAAAGTGGAAGGAAAGCTTGTATTTCTCTCTTTGTGTTTTTTGTTGTTTCTATCACTTGTGTATTCAACCAATAGAGAACTCTTCTATTTATACACATAGAAGAAGAGAGTGGCCATAAATTCCTAAAACTGAAGAGTAATGGCTGGCCGAAACTGAAGAGGCTGAAACTGATGAGATTAATTTCCATTCACCCGGATGAAAGTAATGGCTGAAATAAAAAGTTTCTGTTTTTCTGAAACTGAAAAAGTATCTAATTTTTCATTCAATTTCCAACAAGAATTGCACGTCGGATAACAAGGGAGGTTCGCATGTATATGTGTAGTGTGGTGCTTGGACCTATCCACCCTATTTGTTCCATGACCTATGGGCTTACTGGAGATACGTACTTTGATCAATTAGCCAAAATTTTGCTCTATATGAATCATTGGTGCTTGATCTAGTGGTATTTTAATGGAGATTCTATTTATTGCTGTAGGATTCATATCATACATGTTTTTGTAACAGTATTGTGAAATATGTTTACTTTTATAAGTTTAAATTAATTAATGTTCAACCAAAAATTGTGATTAAATAATATTACCAAAGGGGACTTTATTGTGACTTTTACTTGATGTCATGTATGTCCCTCTAATGTGCAATATAGACCATTGAGAACTCCATATGATTTGGAGGATGACATGATGGTACTGAGGTGAATGAGATGGCTTGAGAACCTGGGGGGTTGGTACGATGTCATCACAAAAAAAAAGAAGTTGTACGAGGTTGGACGTGTTCAAGAATTCTTATGAAATGCCCAGAAACAGAAAATGTAAGCAATCAAACTCAAACCCTAATATTGGAGGATTAAAAGTTTGCAGAAATAAAAATAAGAACCCAAGAATTGTTTCGGCTATAGCCCCACATATTCGGTGACCACTTCTAATACCTAATCCCCCATTGAGCATCCATATGAAATGGAAAACACTCAATTGTACTATAAAGCCAAAAATGGCAGCAAAGGTTAGAATCAGTTCCAAAGTATAAAAGACCATGCCACAAAGTATACTTATTTTTACAGAATTAGCAGATCGAGACACTAGTCCACCAAGAACCCATGAAATCACACTATCACTCTAACCTGATCCATACAGAAAAGGAACCCTCAAATCCTTTATACATTTCCACTCAGAAACACCAGGAATCAGAAAGAAAATAGAAGATTTCAAGTCTCGAATGAGATTTTTGAGATCAAAGAGAAAACCTCAATTTACAGAGAGAACTTCTCAAAAGCCAAATGCTAATGAACTGAATGAAGATCCAGCAGCCATACGAAAGGTTTTAATCCTTAGAAGAATCCAAAAGCAAATCAGATGGCTAGAAGAGTGACAGTGCCAAGATCTAGAGAACTGCACCCATTAGTAAATATGCACTTCACAAACACGTTTATAGGCCAATTTTGGAAGCAAACTTTAACACACGTACATGTTTGTGAAGGAGGATTTTGCTTTGTCTGTTACTGCTGGGTTCGCGAAGGAGGCTACCTTGTGCTTCCAAGCGGGGAAGTTTGAGGACTGTCTGAAAGTCTTGAATGAGCTCTTGCGATTAAAAGAGAATGATCCAAAGGTGGTTTAGTTTCTGAAATTCTGGATTATGAATTATCTCGTTTGTATTGTTTATTGATGAAAGGGTTTAATATTTGTTTCTGTTCATGTTGGGATTGGAGCTGATTTTTTGCTAGTGCATGTTGGGAAATTACTGTTGGAGGAAAGAGGGGTTTACCAGCTTGATTTGGCTAAGACTTGATAGGAAGGACAATACTAATAGGAAGAGGTAAATAAAATGTAACTTATATTTCTCAACTTCAACACTTACAACACTTGACTTGACTTGTTGTTACAGAATGGAGGGACTCTACCCCTTTATATAGGACTTACATGAGACTTCTAGACCACACATTAATCTAGAGAATTCTAGTCCATAAATTTTCATGAGGCTTCTAGATTTCATATTTGGACTAGATATTTTCCTAGAGTATTCTAGATACAATACATATTTATGATCACATCTATTACTTAGATATTTACATGGATCTTTCTAGAATATAATTCTAGAAAATGCTAGACTTTGTTGGGCCTTTGAATTGGGCCTATGAGAAAAAATTTTAAACTCATATTACTTACTCCAAAATCAAGTTTACTTTCCAACATCCCCCTTAAACTTGATTTTGCTACTCCAAGTAAAGTTCTTAGGTTACGGAACACGTCATGCTTGAGTGGTTTAGTGAAAATGTCGACGATCTGCTCTTGAGAGGTTACATACTTCAATTGCACCTCATTCTTTGCAAAGATCTTTCTTACAAAGTGATACCTTGTATCGATATGCTTACTTCTATCGTGAAATACTGGATTCTTCGCCAATGCCAGTGCTGATTTGTTGTCAACATGGATCTCAGTCGGTTCATCTTGTAAGATTCCAAGTGTCTTCAACAAGTTTCTAAGCCAAATTGCATGGCAAACACTTGATGTAACTGCAACATATTCAGCTTCACATGTAGATAGCACCATGATCGATTGCTTCTTCAAGCTCCAAGTGAATGCAGTGTTGCCCAAGTAGAATACATATCCAGTAGTGCTCTTTCTATCGTCAATGTCTCCGCCCCAATCACTAACATTATAGCCAACAAGTTTGAGTTCATTAGATGATGAATAGATTAAACCATAGTCAAGCGTACCTCTGATGTAGCGAAGAATCCTCTTTGCAGATTTCATATGGGTCATGGTGGGTATCTCCATATAGCGACTGATTAGCCCTACTCCCAAGAGGATATCTGGTCTTGTGCATGTCAAATATCTTAGACTTCTGACAAGACTCTTAAAGAGTGTTGGATCCACTTTTTCACATTCATCATACTTCGATAACTTGGTTCCACATTCGACGGGGGTGCATACAGGCTTGCAATCCGCCATGTTGAATTTCTTTAGAACTTCTTTCGCGTACCCTTCTTGTGAGATAAAGATGCCATCCTCCATTTGCTTTACCTCAATCCCAAGATAGTAGGCCATAAGACCGATATGTGTCATCTTGAATTCTTGAGCCATGACCTTCTTAAACTCAGTGATCATGCTTAGATTATTTCCTGTAAATATAAGATCATCCACATACAAACAAACAAGCAAGATATCTCCTTTCTCATTTACCTTTGTGTAAAGGGCATACTCGTGAGGGCATTTTGTGAAGTCATTTTCTAGAAAATACTTGTCAATTCTACTATTCCATACCCTTGGAGCTTGTTTCAACCCATATAAAGCCTTTTGAGTTTTAAGACTTCATCTTCATGCCCTTTTATTTTATATCCCATTGGTTGCTCCACATAAACTTCTTCTTCAAGATAACCATTTAGAAAAACTGATTTCACATCCATTTGAAAAATCTTCCACTTGTTTTGTGCGGCAAGAGAGATAATTAATCTTATGGTTTCTAAGCGAGCAACAGGGGCAAATACCTCTTCAAAATTGATCCCCGACCATTGGTTGTAGCCTTTGGCAACCAATCTTACTTTGTATCTCTCCACTTCTCCTTTAGCATTCTTCTTTACCTTGTACACCCACTTGTATCAGCTCCCATGTATCATTTTTCTCAATAGCTTTAATCTCTTTATCCATGGCATATCTCCATCTTTTATTTTGTCCTGCTTCTTCATACCCTATTGGCTCACAATCTGCAAAAAGACAAAAAAGTGTGAGATTATTTTGATTCTCTGTTACCTCATATAGCTCTTGTAGGCTCCTCACCCGTGGTGTCCTTTCGCTTGAGCTTTTTCCTTGTGAAGATACTGGTGAAGCATCTCCATGTAGGTGATAGAGGTGGACTGGTAGGCTCTTGCTGCTCTTCATTCTCTTGTTCTTCTTTCTCAAAGAATGGCAAGAAGTCGTAGTTTTCTTCTTGGACACCCCACTCCTAATCTCCTTCTTCATTGAACTCGACGTCTCTACTTATGATAATCTTCTACTTGCTTGGATTATACAGTTTGTAGCCTTTGGAGCGAGAGTCATAACCGATAAAGACATACCTTTCACTCTTATCATTTAGCTTGGACCGCTTTTGATCCGCACATGGTAAGAGATACCGGGCTTCCTTCCACTCCATGCTTCTTGTGGTGTCTTATTCCACACACTTCTAGAAGGAGATCGATTAGATAGGTATACAGTGCAATTAACAGCTTTGGCCCAAAGTTCTTTGGGTAATCTCTTGCTTTTGAGTATGCAGCGGGCCATGTTAAGAATTGATCTATTCTTTCTTTCGGCTACTCCATTTTGTTGTGGAGAGTATGAAACTGTTAATGGGCGACGAATTCCATTTTCCTCACAATATTTCTCAAACACTTTGGAGGTAAATTCTCCTCATCTATCCGATCTCATGGCTTTTATGCTATAACCACTTTCCTTTTCAACCAGAGCTTTATACTTCTGGAAAGTTCTAAAAACTTCCGATTTTTGTTTGAGAAAATAGACCCAAGTCTTTCTACTAAAATCATCAATGAAGAGAACAAAGTAATTGTTCTTACCGAGAGAGCTTGGATTGATTGGCCCACAAACATCTGCATGTACAAGTTCTAGCTTCTTAGCTCTTGGAGATGCTTCTTTTGGAAAACTTTTCCTCGAATGCATCCCAAGTAAGCATCCTTCACATAATTGATCCGGATGATTTATTGGAGGCAAACATTTTACCATCTTCTTCTTACTTAACAACTTTAAGCCCCCAAAATTAAGATGCCCAAATCTTAAGTGCCAAAACCAAGATGAATCTTTAAAATAAGCTTTTAAGCATTTAGCAACATCATTTTGAATGCTTAATGCAAACGTTCTATTTCTTGTCATAGAGACTTTAGCAATCATATTTTCTCTTTGATCTCTTATTGAAAGACTATGATCTTTCAAATGAATATCATAGCCCTTCTCTAAGAGTTATCCCAAGCTCAGAATATTATTCTTCATATTGGGCATATAGTAGACATTTGAGATAAATTGATGCATACCATTCTTCAAGCGAATCAAGATTTTACCTTTGCCTTTCACGGGGATCTTCGATTCATCTCCAAAAGTAATATTGCCGCTTACCGATTCATCGAGCTCCACGAACATGTTTCTTCTTCCGCACATATGGTTGCTTGCTCCCGTATCCAAGTACTAAGTGTTTATTTCCTTGCTTTCTTCACCTTTGTATGCCATCAATAGTGTAGGATACACTTCATTTTCTTGATTAGCATAGTTGGCTTTCTCCTTGACTTAGTTATTACCATTTCTACATTCTAAAGCATAATGGCCAAATTTTTGAAATTGTAACATTTAACTTGAGATTTGTCATACCTTGGCCTTTTATTTTGCCTCGTACCTTTTCCTCTTCCATAACCTCTAGTGGAAAATGAGCTTAGGCTTCTTTCCTCCTTGGAGAATGCACTTCTTCCTTGATTTTGGCCACGTCCTCTTCCTCTTTGGCTTTTCCTATTGCTGAACTTTCCTTTACCCTTGTTCAAGATGAGGTTTGTTTGAAGAGCTTGCTCTAATGGCTCTTCTTTCACCTTCTTCTTTAGTCTTTCCTCATGGGCTTATAAAGATCCCATGAGTTGATCGACACTCATACTATCTAGATCTTTAGATTCCTCAATGGCTACAACTATGTAGTCAAATTTAGAATCTAAAGACCTAAATATCTTCTCAATTACTCTAGTGTCACTCAACTTTTCTCCATTCCTCTTTAATTGGTTCACAATGGCCAATATTCTTGAAAAGTAATCAGATATTGATTTCGATTCTTTCATATGTAAAGCTTCAAACTCACCTCGAAGTGTTTGGAGTCGACCCTTTTTCACCTTCTCAACTCTTTTGTGGGACTTTTGCAAGATCTCACATGCTTCATTGCTCGTAGTAGCACAAGCTACTTTCCCGAACATGCCTTCATCTAAGGCTTGATAGATGAGGGTGAGCGCCTTATTGTCCTTCTTTCTTGCATCCTTCAAACTATCCCTTTGTGCTTGGGATAGAGTGACCTCGTCATGTGGCTCCGTGTAGCCTTTCTCTATGATCTCCCATGCATCTTGCGACCCGAGCAATGCCTTCATCCTTATGCTTCAATTGTCGTAGTTATCCTTGTTAAGTTGAGGGACTTGAAAAAGAATCATCCCACTTGCCATTTTTCGCAAGGACCTTAGGGCTCTGATACCAGTTTGTTGGAGGAAAGAGGGGTTTACCAACTTGATTTGGCTAAAACTTGATAGGAAGGACAATACTAATAGGAAGAGATAAATAAAATGTAACTTATATTTCTCAACTTCAACACTTACAACACTTGACTTGACTTGTTGTTACAAAATGGAGGGACTCTACCCCTTTATATAGGGCTTACATGAGACTTCTAGACCACACATTAATCTAGAGAATTCTAGTCCATAAATTTTCATGAGGCTTCTAGATTTCATATTTGGACTAGATATTTTCCTAGAGTATTCTAGATACAATGCATATTTATGATCACATCTATTACTGAGATATTTACATGGATCTTTTTAAAATATAATTCTAGAAAATGTGAGACTTTGTTGGGCCTTTGAATTGGGTCTATGAGCAAAATTCTTAAACTCATATTACTTACTCCAAAATCGAGTTTATTTTCCAACAATTACACGGGGGGTTTCACGAAATGGACTTAATGGCTAAGACATAAACAAATAGCATTTCTGTTCTAATTGAAGAAATCATATTTTTAAAGTTGCTACAGGATTAATTCTATTGTACTTCATTATAGAGTCTGAGTTATTTTCGAGGTGCAGCACATTATGTTTAATGCCTGATAGTTTTTATGACTTTTTGGGTTAATTTTGAATGTAATTATGGTTTTGTTTTGGTTTGAGTGAAAACAGGTAGGAATTTTGAGACTGTAGTGCATGAATTATGTTTTTTGTTGCTTCACATTACTGGGTTTTTATTTGGAGACTGGATTTTGAGTAAATTGGGCATTTAAAGTGTGGTTTGATTTTGTTGGGTATTGACACTTTGTTGTCAATCAAATTATATGTTAATTGTGGTTTGTAAATGTAAGTCTAGTTTGGTTGAAAGCCAACTAAGACATGTGATGAAATTATTTGAATATTAGACAACTTGTCCTTGAATTAAGGGGAGTGGCATGTGAGTTGATGTAACGACCCGAATAATTTTCTCCGGCCGTTAACATATACGTACTGTCCGCTATAGGGAGTAATTTTCTCCCATCACGGCTTTCTGGATGCGTCCCCCAGGATTCGAACCCAAGACCTCCAACTCATATGGGAGACTTAAGTTGAAACCTGGTACCAGTTGGAGGTCTTGGGTTCGAATCCTGGAGGACGCGTCCAGAAAGCCGTGAGGGGAGAAAATTACTCCCTATAGCGGACAGTACGTATATGTTAACGGCCGGAGAAAATTACTCGGGTCGTTATAGTAGTGATGGTTAGTAGATTAGTTGGTAGAAAAATCTTGTAAAAGCAATCAACCTTTGGCTATAATTATGACCGTGTATCTCTACCTTTAACACAAGAAAATATATTCAAAATGTAGCCATATACTCTCTCCCTCTCCTCTGTTCTGGTGAAAACCAACAGAGTGTATATATGTTTATACTTATGTTTTACTTATTTTATATTATGTTTTAATGCTGTGAATCACTGCCATCTTCTCCACACAAAACCACATTTTTATTGAGTTGTTATACTCTATTTTGTTGAGCTAAGATCAGTTCCATCTCCCCCTCGATCTACTTGTTCTTCATCACTGAAGATGGTCATCCTGTAGAAGGATGAACCACTCATTTCTTCACACCATTGAGCGCAACTTCCGCACAAATGGAAGAGCTTCGACTCTTCCAGATCCTACACTTGGTATCAGAGCATAAATGATCTTAGGGGCCAAGAAAAATGTTTCAAAAATGTTGCCAAACTCTGAACAAAAAATCAGATTTCATCAACCCCTTTTGTCTTGGAATTTTGTATCTTTTTCTGAGCACTCTTAAAGAGAGTTGCCATTGTTGTTGTTTTAGCTCAGCGTTGGGAAGATCCTTGAGATCAGGCCCTGTATTGACTAGCTATTTTTGAGCTCTTTGAAGCTTTGTTGTTTGGATCAGTAGCAGCCACTCTTGAAACCTTGTAGAGAAAGCCCTCTTAACAATGGCTCAAGTACTCTTGGATAAAACCAGTTTAAAGGCACTGTGTTTCAAGTGGTGCAAATGGCTCATTGAAACCTTGGTGTGACAGCCTGAAATATGGCTCAAGAACCCTTGGAAAAAACTAGGTGAAAGCTCTCTCTTATGGTCTTAAAAAGTAGCTGAAGAACCTGTGTTTCAATGATGCCAAATGCTGGAAAAATCAGAGGCGTACCAGCAACCTTCATTGTGTTAAATGCCTGATCATTTTTTCAAAAAAAAAAAGGGAGGTTGATATCAGTGAAGAAGCTAATGAAAAGAAAAAAAAGGAAAGATGCTGATAAAAACAGAGAAAAACAGAGAGTTTCTGTCATATCCGGTAGGCAAGATGCATATACGGTGAACGTCTTGTAAATCCGGTGAGTTGAGTGCAAATACGGTAGTGCTCTATTTTTCATTTTAAACCAGTAACACCGTTGCAAATCCGGTTATTTGAGTGAAATACCGATATGCTACATGTAAATCCGGTATGTTCCATGCAAATACGATAACTTCAAAAAAAAAAACCGGTAAATGCTTGTAAAACCGGTATGATCCTTGCAAATCCGGTATGCAACCGTGTTGAAATCGGGTATGCAAAGTAACAAATCCAGCAAGCATTTAGCAGCAGCAAATGGCCAAGAAAAACTGAAGAAAACTGAAGAGAAATTGAAGAACAACTGATGAAGATGGATCGAGATTTTTGAAGACTTTGACACAAAATTTGATTTCCAAGCAAAGTGTCAAAGGGGAGTTTGTTGGGTATTGACACTTTGTTGTCAATCAAATTATATGTTAATTGTGGTTTGTAAATGTAAGTCTAGTTTGGTTGAAAGCCAACTAAGACATGTGATGAAATTATTTGAATATTAGACAACTTGTCCTTGAATTAAGGGGAGTGGCATGTGAGTTGATAGTAGTGATGGTTAGTAGATTAGTTGGTAGAAAAATCTTGTAAAAACAATCAACCTTTGGCTATAAGTATGGCCGTGTATCTCTACCTTTAACACAAGAAAATATATTTAAAATGTAGCCATATACTCTCTCCCTCTCCTCTGTTCTGGTGAAAACCAACAGAGTGTATATATGTTTATACTTATGTTTTACTTATTTTATATTATGTTTTAATGCTGTGAATCACTGCCATCTTCTCCACACAAAACCACATTTTTATTGAGTTGTTATACTCTATTTTGTTGAGCTAAGATCAGTTCCATCTCCCCCTCGATCTACTTGTTCTTCATCACTGAAGATGGTCATCCTGTAGAAGGATGAACCACTCATTTCTTCACACCATTGAGCGCAACTTCCGCACAAATGGAAGAGCTTCGACTCTTCCCGATCCTACAGATTTGTCTTTTGAGAACTTGAAGTGGAACTAGGTAAATTGGGCAGTTGCTTCTTTTTCCCCTCGCAATTTATTCAATAATCTTCTAGTGATCAAATATTCACAATAAGTTTAAATCATCACTATGTTCTCTGGTAAATTGACTATCTACTTTTCTTTCCCTTTGAGCTGTAATATGCTATGTTGTAATAGTAGTGTACAAGGAGTTCTCAAATCAATTGTTACACTAAAGTTATCCATTATTTTTTGTCTGCCAAGTGGGCTGGGGATGGTTGTTCGATAAGTAAGCAAGGAATGCATTGCTTGCTCATAATAAATTCAGATATTCAGCTGCATGTTGCTAAAGTCTGGGACAAGGAAGTGTATAATAGGACAGAAGATCTTCAGGATAGGCACCATGCATTCCTTTGTCCTGTGAGAGACAAATGTTCAGTTAAATAATTAACGATTCTTCTCTTCAAACTCTTGGTTTCAGACATTCATTTATCTACAATAATGCTTCTTATCTGCTGCTAAGCTGGAACATTTCTTTTGTAGTTTATTCACTTGTACTGTGTTGTGATTTTCTTCAATAGGTGACAGTTCCAGGAGGAAGGAATAGGGATAGGAAGAACGATTTGCTGGTCATTCGAGATAATGGAAACTCCTTCAAGATAATTCACTCGGTGATTACTCAAAATACTACTCTTTTCTTTCATTATTTATATTTTGAATTTTAAGCGTATTAGCAGATTCATTTTTGTTATTATTTCTATAGGGTGAAAGAGACTACCCGACCACTGTGATAGAGGAGTAGTGGAACAAAGCAAGACAAGAGATGGAGAACTATCTTAGGAAATTAAGAGATTTCCGTGTTTCAAATTGGTTCTAATTGGATTATGCTACGGGTTAGAATATTTGCCTTTTTTTTTGAACTGTATTGAATTTTTAGATGCTTCAGAATTTTGTATGAATATCATTACATTTTGGAGTGCAATTAATAATGATTATTGGAGTTATTTGATATTGTCATCTTCTATCTTATTTTGTGATTGATTTGTGCAAATTACTATACAAATAAGAAAAATGTAAAATAAAATAAAAATAGTTGTAAAATGACATATGGCAACGGTCAAAAAATGTTGCAAAAAATAAATATATAAGCATAAACAACAACCAAAAAACGTAGCAAAAGGTTATTAACAACCTTAAAAAAATGTAGCGAAAAAGTTATTAGCAACGCTCAAAAAACGTTGCAAGCAAAAAGTTATTCGCAACGTTCAAAAAACGTTTGCAAAAAGTTTATGGCAACACTCAAAAAATGTGCAAAAGGTTAACGTTGCTGTATCCTTCTACTCTATGATAACATCGAGATTTGCAACTTACTAAAAAACGTTGCAAAAGATTTTTGGCAACATTTTTTGAACTTTGCAAAAGACTATTTTTGTTGTAGTGTGTGCACAACACCACACTTAACAATCTCCACATTGGTACTAAGAGTTGGGCTCACAGTGCAACCAAGAGCATCACCAACAATTTCTATTTGAATTCACTTTGTACCTATACAATTAATTCAAAGAATCAATAAATAATAACTTCAAGTAATTGTTAAATTTACTTAAAGGTATTAATTTAGTTCCCATATTAGAAGGATTAAATTGTGTTGCAATTTTCCCAATTTTTAGTATCCCCTTCTATATAATATATGAATTGAGGTGCTATGATAATCTCTTCATTTCTAATTTCGATTAATATGATTTCATACTTATGAAGTTAAAGAAATGTTAAAGATTGTAATATCACATACTGGTTTCCACGAGTTATGATTAATTCTGCAAAATTTTGCAGTAATCCACTACATGTTATGATGCATAATACGTAATTATCGTAATTTGGAATCTAGAATATTCTTGGGAAGCACCAATGAATTTCCTAGTAAGTGTAAATTACCGAGTTACCTGCCCTTTACAGGTTAAAAAGCTTCGAGTCGAGATGGATGGCGGTGGATCCGTAGAGGGTTGTGATATTTTTTGTGGTGCCGCAACTTCTCTAAGAGATAAACGAGTACATTTTTAATTTCAGATTCATGAACTAGATTAAGGGAAGGTTTCAGTTGTAAGCTCTGTGTGTCAACTTAGCTCTTATACCCCTTTTTCATTTATAATAATATGACTTACGTTATATAGAGCCCGTAGTGTATTCATGGCATTATTTTTATTTAAATGATATGAAATTCAATTTAGATATTATAGTGTCGTTGGATATATGAAATGTAATTTAAATGGATTATACATTTTCAGGAATTTATACTTGCTGGAATAACATGCTACAGTCTAAATTAACAACTCAATCTTTCTTTCATGAAATTATGCCATGGTATGTTGGAATAATGTGCTAATTTTCCATGGACTTCGATGGGCTAACCCCGAGAATAGTCTATGTGCATGTGTGCACTTTGACAGAGTGATCAAATCCATCCAAGGTTGTTGAATTACGCCCTTTTCTTGGATTAGCAAACTATTATCACCGTTTTATTCAAAGCTACTCCAAAAAAGTGAATGCCTTGACAGATTTGCTGAAAAAGGATCAGAAATGGGAATTGACGAATGATTGCCAATGAGCTTTCGAGAAGTTGAAACAGGTTGTTTCTATTAAGTCGATGATGCAATTGCCTAACTTTGAGAAGCCATTTGAAGTGCACACTGATGCTTCTGACCATGCTATTGGAGGTGTATTGGTACAAGATGTACATCTGATTGCTTATGAATGTCAAAAATTGAAAGATGCGGAGCAACGTTACTCAACTCATGAAAAAGAGATAACGATGTTGTTCATTGTCTTGAAACTAGGCGCCATCGTTTGTTAAGGATGAAATTCACTGTCCTAAGAAATAATGTAGCCAACACATATTTTAAGTCCCAAAAAAGGTTGTCGGCGAAATAAGTTAGATGGCAGGAGTTTTTCGCTAAGTTTGATTTCGTGTAGGTTAATAAACAAGGCAAGCAAAATCAAGTTGCTGATGCACTTAGTCGAAAATCCATTGAAACTTATGTTTCTGCCCTGATGACAGTTGAATATAATTTTCTTGATAGAATTAAACAGAGGGCCTAGTTGTTATGGAAAATTAAAGATGGCTTGGTATGACGGTATTAGGTTGAAGATGGTTTGAAATATGCTAAAGGCAACAAATTGTATGTGCCTTCAGATGGAGGCCTGAGGTAAGAATTATTGAAGGAAAATCATGATCCACAATGGGGCAGGCCATCAGGGCATCGAAAGGATGTTGGCTTTGCTCTTGAAATCGTATTACTGGCTAAAAATGGGTGATGAGGTAAAGGCATATGTGAAATCTTATTTGGTGTGCCAACAGGATAAAATAAAAAGGAGGAAAGATGTAGGTTTCCTCCAGCCATTGCCAGGTCTAGAATGGCCTTGGTAGTCGATTTCTATGTTTATAACTCAAGTTTTCCGAAGATTGATGGTAGCTGCTTTTCGGTTTGCTTTGAGTAAGCTAAAGACAGCCTTACGAAGGCTGCCGATGGATGAAAAAGTATGCTGATAAGAGCAAGAGGGGTGTTGAGTTTTAGATTGGGGATAAGATGATGTTGAAATTAACTCCCCATATTTGGAAGAAAATTAGTAGCAAGATAATGCATCGTAGGCTGGTTTAAATGTATGATGGTCCATTCGAAGTAATTAAACATGTTGGAAAGGTAGCATATTGGTTGAAGCTGCCTAATCGTTTGAAGGTTCATCCTACCTTCCACGTAAGTTATCTGAAGCCTTTTAATGAAAGTTTGATGAGTGAAGATCGGTTGCAGGCTAATAGGGTCCTCCAATGATTAGAAAATAGTATAGTAAGGAAGTGACAAAGATTTTAGATTGTCGAACAATATGTGCGAGCAAGAAAAATAGGACATATTGCCTTGTCCAATGGGAAGGTGATAGTGGGATTGATGCAATTATGAAAAGGATGTCGATTTGTGACGGTTTGAGGATAAGTTCAAAAAGTATCTTGATACTATTCCAACAAGGACGTTGGACTCTTCTGGTGGGGAAGGTTTTTAGACCCATGAAGGTTGACGCAATCGCATGGGCACGCTTTGCCCTCATGTTGGAGTTTTACAGACATCTGTGTTGATGGTGCACATTTTAGATCTCAGAAGAAAGGCAAATGTGGGATTTAGCTTGTGGATGTGCTGGTTCAGTTTGGCAGGCATCAAGGTGTTGCGGGTTAGTAGAATTTAACAAGGCAAGATGGATCTAGCTTGCTTTTCAGTGTACTCTAGTCCACAAATACGGGTATCCATGAAAAGTACATGTTTGACACATGTGCTAGGCCGTTTTCTTGGTTCATATATGTGGAAAGTATGGGCAGTTGCTGGGAAATGGCATTAGAAGTAATTTTCTGGTAGTTTTGGCCATAATGGGTTAGATGTTAACTGCATTTGAATTTTGGTTATATATTTGAAGGTTTTGGCTAATGAGACACATTTTTTTTGTGTTCTTCAGTGTTTCCTTTAAGTTCTTGTATTATTGTGGAGTAAAAAAATGAGTTGGGTGTTTACCTGTAAATATTCGTGTGCCTTTACATTACTACCTTTATCATGTGGAATTCATTCGTTTTGTGCAATGTGCAAATTCATGGATTGACTGAATGAAACATCAGTGCCATCATAGCTGAAAATTTGGCTAAAGATTAAAAATCGTTTTAAATTCTTATATTAAATGTTTTACTAGACAACTCGACGGACATAAAGTAGATTCTAAAATTTGACGGTAATGTCGTAGTGACACAACTTAAGTTATAAAATTTGCATTTCAAAATTCGGGTCGCTACAACCTCCCCTACTTAAATAGATTTCTTCCTCGAAATTAAACTTACTTGATTTGAAAATGTCACGGTATTTGGTTGAAATCTCCTCTTTTCTTTCCCAAGTTCCCTCTTCTCTACCATGTCTACTCCATTGGATTTTAACGAAAGGAATTTCTTTATTCCTCAGGGTATGAACTTTCCTCTCAAGTATAACCGCAAGAGTTTCCTCATATGGACATATCCTTGTTAACATCCAAGGGTGCATAACTAACAATGTGGTCCGAATCATGGACATATTTCCTTAACATTGAGACGTGGAAAACATTATGTACTGTTGATAATTCTGACGGTAAAGCCAACCTATAGGCCACGTTTCCAACTCTTTCAAGATTTTAAAAGGTCCAATAAACCTTGGTCTAAGTTTCCCTTTCTTTCCAAACCTTACCATACCTTTCATAGGAGCCACTTTAAGGAACACTTTTTCACAAATTTTAAATTTAGTTCCTTTCGTCTCTTGTCAGCATAAGACTTCTGTCTATCTTGTGCTATTTTAATACTTTCTCCAATCTTTTCCACAGCATTTACAGTTTGTTCCACTATTTCTGGACCTAAAACCCTATTCTCACCAACTTCATCCCAATGAATTGGTGATCTGCACTTTCTGCTATAAAGAGCTTCATATGGTGCCATGCCAATGGTAGACTAGAAACTATTGTAATATGCAAACTCAACCAACGGTAAATGCATTTCCCAGTCACCACCAAGGTCTAAAATGCAAGCTCTAAACATATCCTCTAAAGTTTGTATAGTTACCTCTGATTATCCATCCGTCTGTGGATGATATGCAATACTGAATTTCAATCTAGTTCCCATAGCTATCTGCAGGCTTTCCCAAAATTTGGATGTAAATCTGGTATCCCTTTCTGACACTATAGAAACTGGTATGCCATGCAATCTTACAATTTCTCTGATGTATAACTGAGCATACTAGTCTAAACTGAAAGTCATCTTCACTTGTAGAAAATGAGCAGATTTTGTTAAATGATCAACTTGACCCATATAGCTTGATGACCTCTAACTGATCTAGGAAGTCCAATGACTTCCCACTTCCATTCTGGGATCTTAAGTGGGTTGAACAATCCAGACGGACATTGATGTTCGGCTTTAACTCGTTGGCAAGTAATGGACTTCTCAACAAACAAGCCAATTGACCTCTTCATGTTTCTCCACCAATAAATTTTTCGTAGATCTTGGTACATCTTCGTACTTTCTGGGTGTGCAGTATAAGGTGAATAATGTGCTTCCTCTAGAATCTCATTCTTCAAAGTTTTATCATTCGGTATACACAGTCTTCCCTTGAACATGAGAGTGTCATAAGTTGATACTTCAAAACTTTTAACACTGCCAGCGAGTACTCGGTCCTTAATCTTGCACAAAAAATTATCCTTACCCTGAGCTTCTTTAATTCTGTCTCTAAGAATTGGTCTAACAATCAAAGCAACTATAATTGGAGTTGTATGATGTGGAGGAGCTACAACTTCAAGTCTCATGTTGGCAAAATCCTTGATCAATTGTCATTGACTGGGTAGGGTAGCTAATTGTCCTTTACCTTTTCGGCTAAGTGCATTAGCAACAACATTGGCCTTGCCAAGGTGGTAGTAGATAGTACAGTCATAATCTGTAACTAACTTCAACCACCTTCTCTATCTTATATTCAATTCCTTCTGAGTGGAGAAATACTTTAGACTCTTATGGTCTGTGTATATCTCTCACTTACTACCATTTAGATAGTGTTGCTAATTCCAAGTCATGTGTAGGGCAGTTCTGCTCATGTGGCTTCAGCTGTCTAGAGGTATATGTAATCACTTTTCCATGTTGCATCAGTACACATCCCAAACCTTGTTTCGATGCATCACTATAGATAACAAAACCTTCCGACCGTTCTGGAATAGCCAAAACTGGTGCAGATATCAATTTCCATTTCAATGCTTGGAAACTTTTCTCGCACGTTTCTGTCCACTGAAACTTCACTCCCTTCCTGAGCAACTGTATCATCGGTCCAACTGTTTTGAAAATCCTTCAATAAACCTTCGATAATAGCCAGCCAATCCCAAGAAACTACGGACTTCATTCACATTAGTTGGTATACTCCAATTAGTGACAGCATCAACCTTGGCTGGATCAACTTCAATACCATCTACAGTAACCACATGTCCAAGGAAACCAATTCAGTCAAGTCAGAATTCGCACTTCTTGAATTTTGCATACAACCTTTCCTATCGAAGTGTCTGTAATATAATGCTGAGATGCTCCTCATGTTATTCCTTGTCCCTTAAATAAATTAGAATGTCATTAATAAAGACAATTACAAACCGATCAAAGTATTGATGAAATACTCGGTTCATCAAGTCCATGATGACAGCTGGTGCATTAGTTAACCCCAAACAGCATCATAGTGAATTTGTAATGTTTGTATCGAGTCCTAAATGCAGTTTTTGGTATATCACTATCCTTAATCTTCAACTGATGATAACTTAATCTCAAATCAATCTTGGAAAAAACAATGGCACCCTTTAACTGATCAAACAAATCTTCTATTCTTGGTAAATGATACTTATTCTTGACTATGAGATGATTCAACTCCCTGCAGTCAATGGACATCCTCATTGATCCATATTTCTTTTTCACAAATAGTACTGACGCTCCCTAAGGCGATACACTGGTTGAATAAATCCTTTATCCAACAGTTCTTGTAGTTGCACCTTCAACTCTTGCAGTTCCTTCAGTGCCATCATGTAGGGTGCTTTAGATAAGGGTGTAACTCCAGGTACCAAGTCAATCGTGAATTCCACTTGTCTATCTGGTAGAATACCAAACAGATGCTCTGGAAATACATCCACAAAGTTATGCACAACTGGTACAGCTGTAGTAGTTACCTCAGTTGCCTGAACACCAGTGATGCTCACTAGATATCCTTGACTGGTACTCTTTCTCAACATCCTTTGTGCTTTCAACACTGATATGACACGGGGCATGGTTTTGACTTTTGTCCCAAAGAAGGTGAATTCACATTCTCCTGGTTTCTGAAAAAACACCTTCCTCTCATGACACTTAATCGTAGTGTGATTACAACTGAGCCAATCCATGCCTAAAATGATATCAAACTCCTTCATGTCTATTAACGACAAGTCTACCTCTAAGTTCTTCCCATCTATTTCAAACTTAACAGCTTTTGACATCAGATTAGTGATAATAGTTTCACTCGAAGGAATACTAACCTCTATAGCATCATTTACACTTTCACGAACATTTCTAATCTTAGCATGGAAATTAGCAGAGATAAAAGAATCCGTAGTACCAAAATCAATCAAAATGATAGAAGGTATATTGAATACTAATATAATACCTGTTATCACGTCTGAATCTTTCTCTGCCTCCTTCTGAGTTAAAGTGAAAACTTGAGTCTTTCCCTTCTTAGAATCTTCTTTACCCTTGAATTTAGGACATTTACCAGCAAAATGATCAGGATTCTTAAATCTGAAGCACATCCCCTTTCCGAGCAGGCACTCCCCATATTGACGCTTATCACACTTCAGGCATATGAGTTTCTCAGTGCTAGCCTTTTTCCTCAACTTTTTCCCATGATTTTCCTTTCTTGTTCTGATATCTGCCTTTGCCCATATTCTGACTGTCCCATTTCCTTTTCACTGGTGCTTCCGCGGGTTTCTGAGTAGGTTTTTCCAGGTTTGAGTGAGAGGATATGGCTTGTGCTCGCTCAATCGCTTCGACATAGATAGTGAGTCCTAAACCTGCCATGATTCCTCCAATTCTGGGCATAAACCCCTTTCAAATCTTCTAGCCTTCTTGATATCCGTGTCAACCAAATGGATAGCATACCTGGACAACTAGTTGAATTTTGTTTCATATTCCACAACGGACATACTTCTCTGCCTAAGTTCAAGGAACTCCGTTTCTTTCTGATCTCGGAAAGACTAGGAAAAATACATTTGTATTATTAATTCCTTGAATCCTTCAAGTTGCTATGCCTCAGTCCTGGTGCGCTGATATAACTCCCACCAATGATCTGCATCCTCAGCAAGTTGGAACACAGCGCATGGCACTTTCTGAGTGTCGTGGCAGGCTATATGTTTGAAGATCCATTCTAATGCCCTTAGCCATTCCTCTGCAGCTAGGGTCCCGCTCGACCATTGAATGTTGGTAGCTTATATCGGCAAAATTGCTCAACAACCATGCTGCTGTTGTTTCCATTAGCCCATTGATTAGGTGAAATAGGGACATTTTGTGGAGCTGTTGGGGCTTGTTGCCGAGTGAACCCCTGGAGGGCATTCATGAGGTCCCTTAATAGATTATTTCCTGCATCGCCAGTAATAGTCTGGCCTGGGGTAGCTTGGCTTGCAGCAGCCCGATTCGCGAGAGCTCAGTTTTTTCTACGAGACATTCCCTAAACCATAATAATATTTATCTCAACATCCACTTAATTGTGCAATTCACAATGCTCATCCATGAATAATAAAATCTAAAAAGGAAAAATTATAAAAAAACACAGTAGAGCCAAAAATAAATTTTATTATTATCTCAAATTTTCCAAAAAGGAAAACAAAATAATAAAATTGCAACCAATATCTATAATCCAAAATATGTTCTCCTAAATTCCACAAACAATTCTTCCTACCTCTCTCTCTCATACGTGCCTTTTGGCATATCAATTATAAAAGTACATTTCATTGAAATGGGTTACTACATGTTTTAGTCTAATTTCGAGGACTAAACTTATAATTTCAAAAAAAATTTAAATACTTCACATATCAAGTTCAACTCCTAAACATAATAACTCATTGGAAATTTTATAACATGTACTGGATACAAATTTTCAAACATTTCAAACTGCATCAATTATAGTAAAATTTCATTCTCATGTAACTTTTCATTATAAACATTCAATTTCAGATAAAGTTATATAATAAATTCATGGTATCCAACAAATGAAAATTTTCAAATTTCATCAAATAAAATTTTCTAAATATTTTACCTTTCAAGAGCGGGTGGGGCACGGCAAGAGCGGGTATCATTCAAATTAAATACTAAACATTATCTTATTTTTTTGTAGAATTTGTACAAGTCTACAGAAAGGTTGACCTAGGCTCTGATACCATACTATAACGCCCCAAATTCTATTAACTCAAGGCTAAGTCGAAATAAGTTCTCAATAAACGTCAAAATGCATATATATATATATATATATATATATATATATATATATATATACAAAGTGCCAAAATTTGCAAAAATACTAAAATTTGAGATTTAATTGACAAAATGGAAACCGGCTATTAAAATACTTGTTCAAAAATTTAAAAATTAAATGGTCTATCATTTAATCAAGATTGACCCACTCATTGCCTTGCCTTGCCGAGCTCCTTAACATGAAAGGATGGAAAAATATTGGGGTGAGTATAACGAATTATACTCAGTGGAGAAACAACAATCAATCCAAGTTAAATTTAAACATGAAATCAAATTATGAATAAAATACCAATACAACATACTGTAGAAATATGTACTGTGGGACATCCCCAAGGACCTAATTACGATCCTGGACCTATTTACGGTCCTTGACAACATGTAATTGGGGTTTAACAAATTTTGCACTGTAGGACAACCCCAAGGACCCACTTTTGATCCCGGACATATTTATGGTCCCTGTCAACCTTTTCATATGTATAAACATTATATCGCAATCAAAATCACACATCAAGAATTAACGGAGAAAATAACCACAATTTATTAAATATAAACCCCATCTCAAAGTCTTGGAAATTTCTTGAAATTGAACGGATGTGAAGTACCGTGCTTAAAACATTTCCCGTGACCTCGTCTAGCAAGAATAAAATTAATATAATTTAGGATACTAAGTCCTAATTAATACTTTAAAACGTTCAGGGACTTGATTGAACTTTTGAAAGTAGGGAATGAGTAATTTGATAATTCTTTAAATCTTTAGGGTCTAATTATAAAAAAATTAGAATGTTTAGGGCCAATATGATAAAATTAAAAAGTATATTATATTTAATTTGAAGAATACTTAAACTTTAGGGATGATGGAGGAGTTAAAATCAAATAGGGGACTAGCTTAAATTTTTTGCCAAACTTTAGGATTTAAAAATGAATTTTCAACATTTAATACCAATCTCCCATTCCCAAATCCATTTTCACGTCAGAGAGGGATGCTGGTTTCTAAATAAAACCTGGGTATAAGGATTTCCAAATTAATTGAGTTTTACATTTTGATGATTTCCAACCAAAATTGAGGCCGGATGAGGAAGTCTAATGGCAATGGTGGTTGGGCAGTGATTCGTCTGGCAAGAAAGGTTGCTGGTAACCTCGGGTTTTCAAGTGAGATTACCATGTGAAAGAATGTATGAATATTGATTGTATTATTGGATTGAACCGAGATGGAGTATGACATTAAACTCAGAAATTTCGTTTTCTTTCTTCTTTATATATATATATATATATATATATATATATATATATATATATATATATATATATATATATATATATATATATATATATATATTGAGAAGAACATAGATTATAAAATTCCAACGAAAACTAAAAATTATTTTCAAATGAGTTACCTGCACAGATTTGCCTTCGAGAGTTCAACTTGAAATTGGAAGAACTGAAGAAATGGTGCATTGCATCAATGTGGATTAGACGATGATGATGATGAAATCAAAGAAAGAAAATAATTGTTCAAACGTTGAGAGATTTACCTAGTTAAAATGCCCAGATTTCTTGTGAAGTTTTGTACAGCCGTGAGAGTGAAAATTTTGGAGGTGGAAATGACTAGTTTTTGATTTTGACACTGTTGAGCCCTACAACCCTATGCTCTAGAATTTGGACAAATGATTTGGGCTGATCATGGACTTAAACTTGGGCCAAAGAGGAATATTGGACCAAAAGTAATTTAAAATAGATGTTGGGTGTAAAATTCGACCCGATAAAGATATTAAATTTTTAAGATTAAAAATCGTTTTAAATTCTTATATTAAATGTTTTGCTAGACAACTCGACGGACGTAAAATAAATTTTAAAATTTGACGGTAATGTCATAGCGACACAACTTAAGTTATAAAATTTGACGTTTTGTTGTTACTAGGTTTCATTTGCAGGCATGGCTGCAAGTTAAAAACTGAAGGTTCGGGTTGCTGCTCCTATGAACGACAATGCAGTTAGTTTGGCTGCACAAATCCATGCACATAATGATGTACAAATATATTTGAGGGCACAATTCGAAGAATATGCTAGTGGTTTTGACAAACGACAATCTTCGTTCATGAAAGATTCGTGGGATCATGGTAATAACACAAAGGCTTGGTTTGATGCCCTTAGGAGTGAACTTTCCTTGATGAAATTGGCTCTAGATAGTACTACTATGCAAGATACAGCGAGTGCTTCAAAAATTCGTGTCCGTGAACTGAAATAGTTTAACGGTGCCTGTAATGCCTAAGAGTTGGAAAACTTACCGTGAGATATCGAGCAGTACTTCAAAGTAGCCCATATTCCAGAAGATCAATTTCAGCCATTGATAACAATCATTCGCTTGATAAAATCATGTAGGTAATTTAGGTTTTGCACTTAGCTATACAAGGTGTATAAAGTTATTTTCTGATTTAAATGGGACCATTAACATACACGTGGGAAAAGTCCAGAAACATTAGTTTACAACCACACCTCTGTGACATTTTGTGAATAATATGGCTAAACCAAATTGAAACCACTTTTTCAAAATCGTTGGTTTGGGTCTACGTGATCCGTCGATGTTTCAATTTTGAAGTGAACCAAACAGCTTCGAAGTGGTTTGGTTGGGGTTTAAATTTTTACCATTTCAAATTAGCAAACCATTTACAAAAAAATAAAAATAAAAATAAATTTAATTTAAATTTATTGTAAAACTAAAAATATCCCAATTGAAAAGACACATCCACATTAGACCCAACCCAATTAGACAATTATTGATCACTATTAATTAATTAAATTATACCCAATTAATTTATCATTATCACAATTGTTAATGGAAAATCCTAAAACTAGGTGAACCACTATTGTTGAACCATATTGTCATTCAACCATCACAATTGAGTAGACAATTACATCTAGATTTTAATTTAAATTTACACCATTTCTTTTTTCTTTTACTAACAATTATCTTGAATATCGGCTCAATTTTCTAGTCAAGTTATCAAATTTTCTTATTTTTAATAATAATTTGCTATATTTGATTGTTAGTTGTATAAATTGTTGTGATTTGTTTCGGGCTCCCTTACCTCTTTAACTAAACAATAGTTTTGTTTATTTGCATCTCAATTTTCTGATCGTCTTTCGTCAACATGGAATTTGAAAAGTAGTAGTTTTGATGCAAATACCAGCCATAGATGCTGAAACTTTTGTTATTTGATTTTCGACGAAAATGTTAAAATAACATTGGGCCAAGTCACTTAAAAAAATTTCTTGTAAAAGGGTAATCAAGTTGTCGTATAAAATTTACTTTTTAACTTAGTGAGGGGGACCTAAAGCATTATACAAATCACTCATTTCGAAATTGACTCCACAATGAAAAGTATTCCCCATGGCATAACTTTCACAAGCAGTCTGTTAGTAGAAGTAATATTCTCTAATTCATCAAAGACTCAACAAGTATCAAACATAATTATGCTCACATGATAATTGATTTATCTACTTGATGACCGTATTAATCTAAGTAGTGGTGTCAAATGAGCCGAGCGGGCGAACCGAATTATGCTCACATGATAATTGATTTATCTACTTGATGACCGTATTAATCTAAGTATTGGTGTCAAATGAGCCGAGCGGCTCGTCGGCTCGCCCGCTCGGCTCGTACTGTTCACGCCCACGAGCCGCTCGGGCTCGTAAAAAAACGAGTCCGAGCACGAGCCGAGCGGGCTGGTGGGCTAGACGAGCCGAGCCCGATCGGCTCGTTACTATTCACGAGCGGCTCGCCGAGCCGCTCGTGAGACGAGCCCACGAGCCGCTCGGCTCGTGGGCTCATCTAAGACGAGCCCAATTAAAAAAAATAAAAAAAAATAAAAAAAAATAAATAAAAACTGAAATAAAGTGACCAGAACGGTCACTGATTTCAGTGACCGTTCTGGTCACCAAGTGACCAAACGGTCACTGATTTTCAGTGACCGTTTGGTCACTTAATTTTATTATTATTATTTTTTTTTTCTAATTTTCTCCAATTCTTCTCCTATAAATACCCAATCCATTACAACATTTTTTTCCCACCAAACTTTCATTCTATACTCTCTACTCTACAATTTACAAATCATTATCAACAATATCATTCATTTATTCTATAATTCTCTTCTACATTTTTTTACATTATTATCTTCATTTTACAACTCATTTTATACACTAGCCACTAGTACATAATCTTCATTCACTTCTCATTTCTACATTCTATTTCAACAATTCACAAATGGATCCACGAGCATTTGTTGAAAACTTGTTCGGTATGGAAGGTGAAACACCTGCCCAAAATCAATTTGGGAATGAATTTGCCGGTCTCAACCAACTACCAATTCCAGAAGACATTGACGATTTCGACGTTCGTGAAGTCGATCCGATTGATTTGGATGACGTTGATGTTGATCCTAGTGTTCCTATTGATTTGGAACAAGATGAAGAACCTGCACTAAATATTCCCGATGCAAGAGGGAAGAGAAAAGGGAAGAAGCAGGCAAAATGTTGGGACCATTTCAAATTGGTTAACACTGGTCGTGTGATCGATGGACTTCCAGAAACGAAAGCAGTATGTAAATACTGTCAACAACGACTGGCATGGCAAAAAGGCATTGGAACCACTCACCTCAACCGTCATTACAAAGCATGTGCGGCCAAACATGGGCTTCTTGAACGTGGACAAACGCAACTACAGTTTGGTACTAGTAGAGACGGTGCTACTACTTCGCCAATTTCTACGTGGATGTATTCGGAGGAGGAAGCACGAAAGGGAATGGTGAAGTTCGTTGATGCGGCGGAGCTGCCACTAGCAATAGTGGACAACGAACATTTCGTAAACTACGTCAAACAATATCTTCAACCAAGGTACGTTGGGGTAAGTCGAAATACTCTTCGTTCTAATACAATTGAATATTTTCTTAATGCAAAGCGATTATTGATTGGGGATTTAGAAAAATACGGGGGTGTCATATCTTTAACTTCAGATTTATGGGAAGGGATTAATAAGAGAGGTTATATAGGCGCAATCGCACACTATATAGACCCACTTTGGGTTATGCATAAAAAAATTATTGCTTTTAAAATAGTTGAGTATCCTCATAATGCTAACACTATATTTAATGCAATTATGTTAATAATTAAAGAATATAAATGCGAGAGTAAAATTCGTTCTTTTACTTTTGACAATGCTTCTGTAAATAAAGTAGTTATCGATAAATTGCATAGAGTACTTCAACCCGATTTTGGTGGTTATTTATTCCATATTCGATGTGTGTGCCATATTTTTAATTTAATTGTACAAGACGGTTTAAAACATGTGAAGGACGAAATTAGTCGAATTAGGAATGCACTTACGTATATCACGATTACACCTAGTAGAAAACAAGCATTTGAAGAATTTTGTGAACAAGTTGGGAACTATAATACAAAAACTTTTATTACTGACGTAGGTCATATGTGGAATTCAACTTACTTATTATTAAAATCATGTGAAGGTTTTGAACCGTTTATCACTGAATTTTATAACAATAGGCATATTAGAGACGACGACGATGATATCTTAAATGAATCCGATTGGAATACAGTTTTTAAAATTAAGAAATTTTTGGAAAGTTTTATACGTCTACGAATATATTGTCTGGTGGTTATTATCCAACTAGTTGCATGGTTCTTGAACGTCTTTATATAACTGTTAGGGCTTTTAATAGATATCAAAATGACCCTGATTTTCATGCTGTTATATATGCTATGGAATTAAAATTTAGAAAATATTGGGAAGAATTACCTATGTTATTTCTTTTAGCATGCGTCATGGACCCCCGATATAATTTATCGGGTACTAAATTTATAATTGACCAAATTTCAAATGCTTTAACTTTTAATATGCCTATTACTTATAGGAATTTGGAACAAACGTTAACTGAAATGTATGAATTATATGCTTCAAGAATAGGTACACAAGTTACTCGTGTACCTACTTCTCCTCCCACTAATATAAATGATGACGACGCTGAAGTAATTAATTTATTAGAAAACATAGACTCAATTAGATATGATTCAACTGCATATGCATATGGTTCCTCTAGTAGTAGTAGTATGTGTTCCACTGCATGTACTCAAACTTCGAGTAGCAGTCCAAATGCGTTGCCATCTGAATTAATTGATTACTTTCGTTATACTATACCTAGTAACAAATCAGTTAAGAAAAGTTCAGAAGATGTAATCGAATTCTAGCGAAATAATGAACGTCGATGGCCAATTGTTTCTGCAATTGCAAAAGATCTACTAAAACCTGCGGTTAGCACTGTAACTTCGGAGTCTGCTTTTAGTGCAGGGAAGAGGGTTCTCTCTGAAATTCGAAGTCAACTAAAAGAAGATATTTTGGAAGCGTTAATGTGCGTGAAGGATTGGGAAGACGCTAATTATCGAATTCAACATAAATATGCCGAAATTGCATGTAATCAAGTAAGTGATATTTAATTTCAATACATTCATTACAAAATTTTATTTTCATACATTTATAATTTTTTAAAAAAAATTGTACACGTAAAAAGTTTTTCGTGTACAATTTTAACTCCGCCTACACGAAATTGAAGTAGTCGGTCCCAAGCCCGGATAAAGGAGGAGGGTTTATCTTCTTTTTTTTTAAATAAATGTATATTTACTATTTTAAAAATTATAAATGTTTTGACGAGCCCCGATAAATGTTTTGAAAAATATATATTTAAAAAAAATAGAAAAAATAGACTTGTAGTACTAGTAGCGTTATTTATTTATTAAAAAAAAAATTAAAAAAAGGGCGAGCCGGCGAGCCGAGCTGCTCGCTTTGGGCGAGCTCGGGCGCGAGCCGAGCTCGAGCTCGAGCTCGGCTCGTTGCCGACGAGCCACGAGCCGAGCTCGTTCGTCAATGGGCCGAGCCGGCTCGGCTCGGCCCATTGCCACCACTAAATCTAAGTAACATACATCACTAGTATACCGTGCCGGCTCGGCCCATTGCCACCACTAAATCTAAGTAACATACATCACTAGTATACGCACGGTAATTGACCTCTCTGCTCAATTGCCGTACCTAGCTATCAAACTTAGTGCAATGTACCATTAGTATTATCATTATGCAATCTTATATTTAAAAATACATTATTAACACGTATTTATTCCTAAGTTACCCTTCTAAATTCTTATCAAAGCTTTTACAATTCCGACTTCTCAGCTCGATCACTGTACAAGACTTAACAAATGTCGTACGACAACTAATTTCTCATTTTTTACTTTTTTTTAAAAGCCTTTTATTTGAATTTAGTTTTAAGTTTTTAAATACAAAAGTAAAAAATGAAAACATGTTATAAAATTTTAAGGATTAATGTTATTTATCATTATGATGATGAAAAATCGATGATGTGGCAGTTTATGTGGTATAATGGATTTGGAAAGTTCAATTTTTATGAGAGAGGGGAGGAGAAAGAGATAGAAATGTGAGGAATAATAAGTTATTACATCATCGTGACGATAAATTACTCAATTTGAAGTGGGACTTATTTAATTGAAAGTTGAAGCTAGGAAAAATAATTTTGCTTTTGCACTTTGAAAATTGTAGGAATTATTAAGTACATATAGTATTTTGTAATTTTAGATTTTTGATATGTAATATTTTAATTATTAAATAATTTTTAAAATGATTAAGAATTTAAAATAATATGAAAAATAAGAAAACACTTTTTGATGTCTATGCCTAGCCTAGTTTGAAGATTGGATTCCATGTCTCGCCCCACTTTACGCTTTTTAGAACATTGAAAAATATAATTCTCTAAGAGCAATTATAGCCCAAATTTTGCAATTAGTTATAGCCCACTACTGGTTATTAATCCATTAACTTTTATTTGTCAATTATTATATTTGAGTTGCTCCGCCATAATTAATAATTATCATGACAACTCAAAGGTATATTTAATCGATATCATCATCTCGATTAATAAGTATATCAACGCATCATAACCAATTGGATCACTTGAAGTGGTAGATGGCCGGTACAGATCCAATGGAGTGGTGTTAGGATTCGAACTTTACCATTTCATCACATACCATGCTATTTTCTATGAATGGACAAGTACAAATGTATTAGCAGTGAATGTCAATGTTGATTAACACGTGTATCAACATGTTGATGCATTGAATAGTTGCGCCTAATTAACCAATCAGATCGCATGAATGTGGTGATGGATCCAACACATAAATACATTCAATCACTTGCTATGCTCATTCCTAAAATGCACCTTTGAATTGTATCTGAACTCTTAATGACTGACTTTTTATTTCAGTCACCGTACGAGGTTAACCAAGTGTCAAATATAATTAGTGAGCGTATTAATCGAATTACCATTAATTTCTATATGATAACTGATCTCTCAACTCATCACTGTATATAACTAACGAAGAGAAAAGTAAAATTACTATTCTCAATATACATGCAATGTGATACTTAACAATGCATTTGTGTACTCTCATTGTTTATTCCTAAAATACAAGTATCAAATATAATTAGATTCTATATTGAAAATCATATAAGTGTAACTAAATTTCAAATACATTAATATGTCAATGGTAATAGACCTCTAAACGTAATCAGTATACCAAACTAATCAAATGTAAAGTTCAATTAGTATCCCAACTACTTATAAAGGAGAAGGTAAATAAAAAAAAACTAAACAACTCAATGGACTGACTCTACCGCTGTTGTAATCAAACAAATTTCAGCCATTAATCACAATCATCTGCTGGATAAACCATGTGGGGTATTTACGTTTTTCATTCAGCTGTGCGAGGTGTAATCATGTAATTGTTTGTTCAAAATGGGGCCCGTCAACATGCACGTGGGACAATTTTAAAACTATTAGTGTACTAGTTTTTTACGTTGTAGTTGCTACACTTGTTGAACATGTTTGGTAGCAAGAATAAAATAATACTCTATTGCACAATTGTTAAACATGTTTGGTAGCAAGAATAAAATTGCAAATAAGGAAAAACTTTGAAGTTTTTTAGACTATCACCAGTAATACAACAATGCGTACTAAAAGTAGTGACTATTGACTATATTATTTTGTTTTTTTGTCATTCATTCATTTCATAAATATCCCTCTCACTCTATGTCTTTCTCCATCCGAGTGAAAGCCTATTATCTAGTGTACAGACACAATCTCTTTCTTCTGATCTCTGTTTCGGCATAAAAATCTGAGTGAGATCCTCTTCTCTCCATAGTTTATACACGTACTCGTCTCCTATCTGTTTTGGCATAAAAGAATTCAAAGGTATGTTTCATAAGTATTCAGTGTCTCTACATTTCTAAACATTAGCTCACACACCAGCACCCAGAAATGCACATCTTGAAAAATAAACAAGCTGAAAAACGTTGCTTTCTTTCTCCCTTTTCCTTACTTCTTCTACAGCCTGAAGAAGATTATTTGATGTGAAACCTCTCTTTTTAATTTTTTTATATGTATATATGTTAAAGAATTACATCTTCAAGACTATCTTGAATTTTTTGAGAGGAAATAAAGGCGTTAAACTGCTCTTTTGCACAAAGGGAATGCCTGAAAAAATGAAATTGAGAACCTTTTTTTCTTTTTTTTTTTTTTATTACAAAAATCAATTTTCCTTGTTCTTCTTTCTTAAACTTTGAAACTTCTTTTTAATCTTTCCTTTCGTTTCGGTCTTCATCTGGTTTTTTCTCAATGTCATTTAAGCTTCCCCCCCTTTTTTTTTCAGAGAGGATGGGTGCATTTCTTGTTGGGTTTGAGATTGTTATGGAGTTCACTGAGTGAGTGCAATGACTTCTATTTTACATAATGTTTCATCGCCCCCATTTTTTTTTTTTTTTTGAGAATTGAGAAACATGGGTCATCCTGCTCATGACAAAAAGAAGGCCACTGATGCATCAGTGGGTGGTTTGGTTTGGGTCCGAAGGCAAAATGGGTACTGGTGGCCAGGTCAGATTCTCAGCCCAGATGAATTGCTGAGACTACATTTCCTGTGCCAAGACCAGGGACACCTATAAAGCTCCTTGGGAGAGAAGATGCAAGTTTGTAAGTGCCACTTTTAGTCCCTTCATTTTGTCAAGAAATGTTGATAGTACCATGACGTTCTTTTTGTGATTATAATTTAATCATTCTTCCCATTTAAAGGTTAGGGTTTTTATTTAGTTATCCATATGATCCTCAGTTACTATGCATTGTATAGCAGTGAGATAATAGTTACATTTTATTTAAAATCACGCAAAGTGGCTCATTCAGTTATTGCTTCATTCCTAAAACATCAATATTGGTTACTTTATTTGACAAATGATAAGGATCAAATATTTGTTATTCTATATAAAACAAGAATTTTATTCTATTATATTCTCTTCATGTGATATGTCATAACTTCATACATGGTAATAGTTGCACCCTATTATTGTTTCTCTTCATGGGAGTAATGTTTGTAAAATTTTATCATATTCGGCAATCATTGTTTTTGTTTTATCATTGGCAATAATTTTTTTAATGTTTTGTCGTATTTAATAATCATTGTTTTCCTTGTATCATTGCCAATCAACGAGCTAGGTATGTTAATGGTGCAGAACGTGGTTTCACGTTTAAGTATGGTCATTGTGTCTTTTTACATTATGAGTTCAAAAATCACGTGGAAACTAGTTTTAAGTCTTCGAGCTTGGGCTTCAAAATAACATTATTTGGTACCAGAGATACAACAGGCTTTGTTATCCCGAGAAGGTGAGTCTATTTTTAGATTATGTTTGGCTATGGTTAAATGTATGCACTTGCGTAAACTATTGTCTCTTAAAAACCCGGTGAAGCTCGCCCTTGACCTTTTGAAGGACAAGTTGATATGCAATATTTAGAACCTACCTACAAAAATTCTGTTACCTGTATATCAATAATTAATAGGATTGGTTCATTTTGCACTTGCTGTTCAGCAATTATTTATTTTCTTTTTCCAGTCAGTTTTTATCTTTTTAAAAGATCCTTAGAGTTCAATCAGTATGAGATAATTTATTTTAAGTTATTGCCAAATTTCTTTCAGGGGCTTAATCTCGAGGCATCAAAAAGAGTAAAAGCTTTTCGTTGCGGAGAGTTTGACTCATGCATAGCTAAGGAGTCCGCATCTCATTCATCAAAGAAGACTGGGAAATATGCTCACAGAAGTGATGCCATTGTTCATGCACTTAAGATTGAAAGTGCTTGTATTCAAAATCACCACCCAGAAGAATTCTATGGCAAAACAAGTTATTTTAAGTACTTTCTCATTTATAGACTTGGCTTTTCTCCATGGATTTTGCATATAATTTGCATATTGATACCTTTTGATCCCAGATACTGATGTTCTGTTTTGTTTACATTAGGCTCTTCAGCAATTTCAGGGACAGAGGAGCTCAATGAGTTGGGTTCTGTCTGATGGGGTTCTGATGCTCGGTGGCAGCTAAAAGGAAGAAGGAAGTCAAATTCGAGAAAAATGGAAGTACGCAGTAAACATGACAATGTGTACATGTCAGGTACTAACCTGGAGAGCTCTTTCGGAAAGCCAGGACCAATTGCGAATGTTAAGTTTGAAATGTCATATGTTATGCCGATGGAACCTCACACACGAGGACAGGCTGATGAGCTGGCAGTTCCCAAGAGGTTAATGCCCTACCTCCAGTCACGTTCTACAGTAATCCGAAGTACGAAGCAACAGAGTTTTATTAAAGTTGATTCCGGCTTGTATAATGTTACTATCAAGGTGGAAAGGCTCTGTCAATCACAACCTGTTCCATATATTTCTCCAAAAAGCAAGTTAACTGATAAATCAATTGTTGGCCACCCACTTACTGTTGACGTGTTAGAAGGTGGTGCGTTCATTGAAAAGAGGCCACGTGGAAGGCCGCGCACAAAGAGTGTCAGTCCGCAGCAGCTGATCCCACAAGTGAAATCACGAAAATGGAAGAAGCTCAATGGTTCATCGAGAAAGACCAGGAAGTTGTCTTCACTTAATTGTTCACCAGAACCACAGGAGAAACTGGTTGTCAACATGCTAGCCAAACCAGTCTTAGCATGCGTCCCACTGAAGGTGGTGTTCAGCAGACTGAATGCAGCATTAAATAACTCAATCTGAGGATGTATGGAGTTTTTAGGTGTTTTTATTTTTTCTGAACTATGTTTAAGTCTCAAAGTTTAGAGTAATTGAGAGGTAGAAGTTCTGTGCATTTATTATATGCTGTGACATTTAATTAATATCAATTTAATCTTGCTAATTAAGGCCCTAAAGAGTGTTAATTATGTTGGATAAATTAGTATATGAATTATATTTCATTAAAAAAAAAAATACGTGCATGAAAAATATGCAAAATAGTGACTTACACATGCAAAATATAGAATAAAATTTTGACGTACTGTAATCAAGATACACGTACTAAATATTGACTTACTGAAACGTAGAAATTATAAAGAGATAAAATGAAGTAAGATATGCAAATGCAAATCTATGCACTGGTGCGAACATGATCAAATAGACATCTATTTATCAAGATATAATGCTTTTCCAAAAAGTAATATAGAACAATATTAATCTTGTTGGGGGCAAACCAACGCTTGAATGTATTCTTTTAGAGTGGAAGATATAGAATACTAAATATCGAACACAAACTCAAAAATAATTCGGACATTATTTTGACATAATTTGGAGAAGGAATGAATTGGAAATCAATGGTATGTAATTGATTTGGAGCGAACAAAATGGAATTAGGAGGGCCATACTTATAGATTTTCATGTCTTTTCGAATGGTCGCATCTTTTGACACTAATTAATTTAACCATTATAACATACCATTTCAAATTTAGTGGTGTAGATTACACCTTATTTAAAGGATCACACCCATTGGAAATTTTTTCAATTCACACATTTTAATCTTGTATATTAAACTATTAATTCAAACAATCTCCCACGTGAATGGAAGAAGTCAACTCAAAACAAGGATCACAAAGAAGAGTACAACTAAATATAATCTATTTGGATCTGTAGCTTTTTCTTTGAACTTTCCTTAGTAAGAATCTATCGGATTGACTTGGTTAATAAGTGAATGCAACATTTTGAACTGTCGGCCGTTATAGTAAGCCTGAACAATAAATCGTTATAGTAAGCCTCGACAATAAATCGAAGACATTATCTCTCATATCAAATTTTGTTTCTTTATTGCATTTATTATTTCGGCCTGAACCTTCTTGGTTTGGTAATTATGCTAGAGAATTTGCCTAAATAAAATTGACAAAGAACCGGCCCAGTTTACACTCATATAAGTGATGTTTAATAAAGAGTACCCAACAATACTCCACTTCTTCTATGTACAAGATATAATCATCATTAAAAGTATAACTTATCATGACTAATATTTGGTAGGTAGAACTTATTTTCATCATAGAAAATGGGAGGAATTAAAACTTTGAAGTGCTTCTTATCGAACCAATCATAACTAGTTTCCTATTGATCCTAGTCTGTGGGTATCTTCAGCCATCGGGTTAGGTTTTTCTTAATCCGACCCATTAATTTAGGCTTTACACCCATTTTCTTTGATGCGTAGTTTATTCACTTTTCAGATAACCCATTTGTATACAGATCCGATAGGGTATTCTTCAATATAACAATCAGTATTGTTCCATGTGAAAGCTATTGGTTAATGATATTATGTTAATGACGTATAATTCAAGACACGCCATTATGCACAAGACATTCTGCGTCATTCCATTTGTAGCTAGCTATCTCGATTAAATGATATTATAGGCACAAATGGTCACCAATTAGAAAAAAACAACTTTGAAGCCATTGTGCTTCCTTCTAGCTTTATTAAAAGCTCTAACTTAACCTTTCAAATCTCAAGTTGTTTGGTAGATTTCCATGAAACAACTACACTCTCAACAGTAAAATGTATTTACTAGTTGAATCGTTGCATTGGATATCCAATTATCAATAGGGAAAATTGCAGCTACGGTACCAAACATTCCGCTTTTTTGCAAACTTTGTCCAAACCTTTATTTTGTGACACCTACGGTACCCAACCTTTCAAAAATATGCACTGTAGGTCCGAATGGACGGTGTCCATCCAGTTGACCGTTAGTTGATCAAAAAAGTCAAAATTGACCAAATTCATTAAGGACAAAATGGTAACTTTGTATTTTACATTTAAAATAATTATAAAAAAAAAAGAAAAAGAAAGGCTAGCCGCCCTGCCCCACCCAACCTTTTCTCTTCTCCAGCCAACAACAGTGCGGGCACATCCACCACTGGCACAAACCCGTGAATATTGCATCCCAAAACGGTTGAATCGAATCAGATAAAGCCACCCCTGCATCTTCCCCTAAATTTGTACCATTCCCATTTTACCAAGAACTCCCAGAAAGAAAGGAGAAAAATCCCACTTTTCTGATTTGTTTCCTTTTTTTTATTTATTTATTTATTATTATTTTTTTAATATTTCAGAATCCCATTTCAAGAATGGTTCAAGAGACGGAAGAAAAATCCCCATTTTTTTGGAGCTATGCTTCATATTTTTCTCTCCATAACATACCGAAAACTACCATTATCTTCATTTCCTTCAAATCCCACATTTGATTCACCTGCAACCTTCAGATTCTCCAAGTGCAAGATTTTTCTAAGCAATCTTTCATCAATAATGACAATTCCAAGTCAGCCAATTTGTTTCTGCAAAACAATTCGTTGGTAAGGAGGCCCTTTTTCATTTACTTTAACATGGGTTTCTTGTTTTTGTGCTTGCGCAGGTGGAGAAGAGAAGAGGTTGGGTCAAGTTCTAATTTGAAGCATTGTAAACAAGGGGGATTTTCCAAAATAGCCGGGTCAAATGACCCATTTGGGTTTTTTGTGTAAAAGTCAATTTTGCCCTTAATTAAATGTTTTTTTTATTGCAAATTAAGTCCTCAAACTTTATAGTTTTTTTAGAAGCTAGTTTAATTCCTATTTTTATTCGTCATCACTAGATGTTTCTTCTAAATCTGATTTTTCTTCAAATATTTCTTTATTCACTTCTATTTCTTCAATATTAACTTCTTCACATTCATCTCTAATTTGTTCAAAGTCCGTAATTAATATCCTAACTTTCTTTTTTGGGCATTCAGTGCTTATATGTCCTTCTTCATTACAATTCCAACATTTACATCGTTTTTTATCTAATAGTTTTTTATTATAAGGTTTATATTTTCTTCTAAAATATTTTCTTTTTGGTTTAAAATATTTCTTTTTAAACTTATTATATTTTTTATATTTCTTAGGTCTTATTTTTCTTTTTCTTTTATAATCATAACATCCCCAATTTCCTGGTACTTCGGTATCTCTACAACAAATCCTATCTTGTATAAATCCTGATTGTTTATAAATCATTTGATTACTACACATAGTACTTATTTCATCTTTTATAGTTATTATAATAAATCCTAATGTATAACCTTCTTCATTTCTTCCTAATTGTTTTTCTTTAATCTTGTTTTGAAAATAATTATTTCATGGTGGTGGTAATTTTCTAATAAAAACTTCTTTATAATAATTATTATCAGCTTCACTTCCAAACATCATATAATAATATTTACTATATTCACAACAATATTCATTAAGGTAACACATATTACAAATTTATAAATGTTCCATTCTGTTTTTAGCATCTTCTATTTCTTCTAATCTAGCTTTAGTACTTTCATTTACCCAGTCTTCTCCAGCAAATTCTCTATAAATTCTTGTAGCGACTCTATTTATTCCCTCTATTATACTAATTCCAAATCCTGCTTCAATACTATCTTTCCAAACATCTTTTGTTGTTTCTTCTAATCCTCTATACCAATTAAATACATTTCCTTTAAATGTTGCTAATAAATATTCAGTTCTATTTTTATTATCGGTATTACTGCGATTATAATTAAAGTGTGCTATCATATTAGTACTACATTCATTTATACCTCTTCTAACATCTAATTCACAATCTAAATTTAAATATGATCCTGCAATTTTCATTGGGTTTGATTCTCTTAATACTGGTTTAAATTGGTCTCTATACATTTTTTCTTTGGTAGTTTTAAAATCTACTTTTGTATTAACATATCTTCTTGGGTCTATTTCTGCTTCATATCTAGTTGTGCTAGTTTCTCCATATTCTTCTTGTTTAACTGCTCGTGGTCCTCCCGTTTTTCCGACCATATGATTTTTTGTTATTTCTTCACAAATTTTTAAATCTTCTAAGTCAAATATTAAATTTTCTATATCTTCGTTCATTGTTCTTCTATAACTAATTTTCCTTCTTCTTTTTCTATAAGATTTTCTTCTTGCTTTCTAAGATCAATCAATAATCTTTCTATATCTTCTTTTAATCCTCCATTAAGTTTTATTAATTCTTCATATTTTTCAATTTTCTTTCTAACTTCTTTAAGTTCTTTGGCATAGTCTGGTTTAAATGGTTTTTCTTTATTTAGATTTTCAATTATTCTATTTAAAAGATTTTCTATTCTTAAAAAGTTATTTTGTAGTTTTTCTTTTTCTTCTTCGTAGTCTATTTCAATTCTAGTTATTTTTTCATCAATTGCTTTTATACTTTTCTCAATTAAATTGATTTTATCATTCATACTCATACTTTAGGTTTTTTATAAGATGGTTTTTCAATTTCAAATCCTAATTTATTTAATAGAATATCAAGTTTATAATTAATAATATCTATCTTTTTTTTCTAAAGTTGCTATTTTATTAATAATATTTTTCTGTGCAATTTTTTATATTTGATTTTGAATTTCTTCAAGTTTGGCTTCATCAAGTATTTCTAAATTATTAATTTGTTCTTTTATTTTATTAAATTGTTTAGACATATTTTTGCTTAAAACTTCTAATCTTAATTTCTTTAGCTATTTCATCTTTTGGATCTATATTATTTATCTCGTCTATAGCTTCTATATCTTTAGATTTTAATTGTCCTAATTGTTGCCATAAAAATGCATTAGTCCAGTTTGTAGTCATATTTAACAATTCATCTGTATTTCCCCATGAGCTCAAAGGTTGAAACAGAGTTGTATTCCATTTTTTAGTTTGATAGCTTCCTATTGGTAATCTAATATTTTCTATTTCTTGTTTATCAAATCTTATTTTTGTTTGTAAACTCATATTAATCTGGTAAGTTTAAGGAATTAATTATTATATTATTTATCATTTGTCTTATTTCTCTTCTAAATTGTTCTTCTCTTCTTAATTCTCTAGTAATTTCATTCCTTAATAATTCTCTTTTAATTTTATTCCAATTAGAAATTTCTTTTTCTATTTTTCTACGATTATTATCAGTTATTATTTGTTCTTCTAAAACTTTTATTTTATTATCACAAAATTTTCTAGTTATTCCAGGCATATTCTTATTCTATATCGTCAAAACTAAGATCAAAATCATATAATTCAGAAGTTTCATTATAACTTACATGCTGTTCTATAATTTCAAAAGTTCTTTCACTATTTTCACTATCTAACCAGAAAAATATAATCATTTTTATTATTTCTTTAGGCAATCTTTCTTTTAATCCAAATGATACAATTGTAAGACATTTTTCATAATATCTAACATCTCTTTTTATGAAATTTATTCCTCTAGTATAACTATCATAAGTTTCTGGAATTTCTATCATGTGACTATAATCAATACTATTAGTATATCTAAAAGATACAGTTCTATAATAAAACTCGTAACTTTCCATGATAAAAGTTCTTCAAAGTAAACAATCTTATAAAAATTCTTATATAATAATTTTCATGCAAATTTTCAGACAATAAATTTTCTTGTAGCTTAAAATAAGAGCCTTACCACGCTTCGCCAAATAGCAAGAATGTTATATGTTCCTGGTCACCTTCGTCACAAGAGTTGGCCAAAGTCCGACAGCATCACAGCAAAATGGACACAAAGGCACTCAAAACTCTCAAACAGACTCACTGTGTAGAACAACACTCAAAGCGTAATAAAAGATTTATTTCAAACTCAAAATTTTATTGATCTGAAGATAGCTTGAAAGCTATTATACGAAGATTTTTACAAAGATTGATATTTCGAAGAGTGGTTTCTACTCTCTAACGAGAAGGATTACAAAGATCATTTTTTGGAAGTTTTGAAATGGTAGTTCAGGATGAGATTTCAGATGGCTAATTTTCGATGATCTTTCCCTTCAGTAGAGTCTCTGTTTTATAGAAAGGCTCGCGCTTCACCGAGAAGCTTCTGGCCAATCAGATTTTTACATCACAAAAGTAAAAAGTGCAATAATTTCAAATGTGGTTGAAAATATTTAAAGTGCTTGTCGGTTGTCTTCATTCCAGTGTCGGCAATTTTTTGATTCCAGCTTGACAGCTGTCTTCTTATCTTCAAAGTTCACATGGTGCTGTCAGTCACGTTTTTCTTGATCGTCCTTTACTTGTGGACGTGTCCCATAAGTCGGCAGGCTTCTTTAATGCATTCCTCACTCCCGAGGAATTGATCGTTGATTATTTCACAGATTTTTTCTTTAAGAATTTTTGATTCTTTATATCCTCTACATATGAGAATTCAATTGTTGCTCATCCCATATACCATGTATCTTTCTCCATAAAAGAACTGCATCGTTGAGCAAACTGACTTTATTCCAAGAGCTCTTCTATAAATCATCCATTTCTTATTAACAGTGGGTAACTCTTTAAAAATCTGAATCTCCTTGAGTGGATTTCCATTATTTTTCCAAATAGTGACAAGATGATGTTCTCCATACCATTCTGGTTCTTTATATTCAGGACTAATTGTGTAAAACCTTAGTTCAACTGGTTGTTTACCACTGAATTTTTTAACACAATTAACAAATTCTTTATCAAACTGTTCAATTTCTTTTAGATCTATTCCTGGGAAGAGTCGATCTAAAAATTCAAATGCTGCCAATTTTCGAACAATATTAGGATCTGCTCCTTGAACTGCACTGATCCTTGGATAAATCGCTGTTGGAAGGGCTGTCAAATATAGAGAACTTCCTTCTCTGAAATTATATACCCATTCAGAAAATTCATAATACTCCTTCTCCATAGGATGTAGATTAGTTCGAACATGATGAGTTGTGATTATTCCCTTTGGTGATTTGAGGTCACCAATCAGTACTTTTTTATTTTTTTGGAATTCACTGATAACAGTAGGCTGTTCCAATGTGCCTTTTGATAAGGATGTTTGAGTACTGGACTCAGTGGCTCCTTTTCCACTCGTAAATTTTTCCAACAATTTGTCAATACAGACGGGTAATTGTTGTGGACCCTTTGTTATGACATTTTCCTCTTGTAAGGTAAGAGGGTCATTTCTCTTAGATTTCGAATCTCCACTTGAAGTGGATGTATTAATCTCCCGAAACGGGATATGACTCGCCTTTTGGCTGTATTCACCTTTTTCCAAAGGTGGGTACTCCTGGCTGCAACTTACAAAAAAGTCCAAACATTCTGTCAATTTTTCAGCTATTTTTTCTTTATTATCATTTAATTTATCAATCTTTTTTCCATTCTCAATAACTTTGTTTCATAGATCGCACAAAGTTTGTCGAATATCAAGATGATCTTCTTGAATAGCAAGATAATCTGCATTAAAATCTGTTAGAAGATTTTGCAATTCCCTGATAAATGCTTCAATCTTGTCCAAAATCATGATTCCTGCTCAAGAAATCAGCAAATAAGTTATCTTTTCCTTTTACATATTCAAATTTAAAATTATAAAAAGATAATAACACTTGCCATCTGTGTAATTTTCTATGTTGAGGTGAATTTGGTAATTTATTATTTACTAGTCCGTTAAGTTGAGTATTATCAGTTTGAACAATAAATTCCTTGGGTAACAAAAACATTTTAAATTTGTTTATTCCTTTAACAACTGCTAATAATTCTTTTTCATTGGTTGAATAATTTACTTCAGCATTATTAAATGTTCCACTAGTATACCTGCAAATTTCATTTAAATCAGTTTTTAATAAAGCACTCCAATATAAATCTGAAGCATCAGTTTGAACTATTAATTTATCTTTTTCATCAGGAAGTCTAAGTTCAGGTAAATTTTTACAATTTTCTTTTAAATTCTTCATCCAACCTCATTTATTTGATTTTCTTAATAGTTTCTGAAGTTTATTTCTTTTTTCTGCAAGTTTTTTTATAAATCCTTCAGCATAATTAAGACAACCTAAAAACTTTTGAATTTGTTGCTTATTTTCAAGTTTATCGGGAAATAAAATTATCTTCTTAGAAATATGAGGTTGTAATTTTATTCCTTCACTATTTATTATCATTCTTAAAAATTCAATTTCATTATTTGCTATTTCTGCCTTTTTCTGACTAAATATTATACCTTCTTTTGAGCAAAGTGTAGCAAAACTTTTAAGATGTTTAAGATGATCTTCATATGTTTCTGAACAAACAAGTATATCATCAACATAAACAATAAGAAAATTATAAGTTCTAAAGATTTCATCCATTCTTCTTTGATAAATTTGTGGTGCATTTTTTAATCCAAATGGCATAACTAACTATTCATAATGTCCTTGAGGAGTACTAAATGCTGTTAATGGTATACTATTTTCTTCTAATTTAATTTGCCAAAATCCAGATTTACAATCAAATTTTGAATAATATTTTTTATTCTTGGCTATATTTATTAATATTTCTTTATTTGGTAAATAATATCCATCAAATTTAGTGTTTTTATTAAGTTCTTTATAATTTACAACCATCCTAGATTTTCCTCTTTTTATCTCTGAATGATTTCTAACCATAAAAGCTGGGCTACTATGAGGGCTATTACTTCTTCTTATAAGTTTTTGATTAAGAAGTTCTTGAATTTGTACTTGAAATTCTTCTTTATCTTCTTGATTATAGAGCATAGGTTTGATTCTAATGATGATTGTTGGTTCTAATAGTTCTATTTTAGCTGTTTTTTTGATTTTTCCCATTTTTCAAGTGGGTTTTCATTATAATTTTTTGCTAAAAGATCTTTTATTTGATCAAGAGTAATTGTTTTGATTGAATAATTGAGTAATTTTGGTATAAATTCTATTTTTTCACCACTTGAAATTTGTTTGAACTCTGAATGGTTTAAATTCTCTAGCAATTTTTAGAAAATGTCCACACGGTGTTTTTAATTGAATAGTATAAATATTTTGACTATATTGACTAAACTGTTGTAGAAAGTCATTTCCTAGAATAATATCACAATCATTAATATTATATTGGTAAACATTTCTTATGGTTACTATTTTAGATCATATTATAACTTCTATATTTTCATTTTTATATTTTAAAGATTCTCTTACTCCAGTTATTCCTTGTAATATTAATTGTTGTTTATTTTCAATCCATTTTGGTAATAAAAATTCTTTAAAGACAGTTATCTCAGCTCCTGTATCAATTAGAGCACAAGTAGTTATTTTTTATTCAAATACAGTTATTTGTATATATACACTTATTGGAAATTTTATTTCTCTACTCATTTTTCTTTAGGACAATATGTAGTTATTTCTTGATGTATAATAAGAATTTCTTCCTTATCTATTTTATAATTATCAAGACTATTTAAAAATGAATTTCCTAATAATATTGGATGTTCATCAAAATTCATATTATTATCTATATAGCATTCTATGCTTAATAATATATTTCCTAATTTAATTTGAACTTGTCCTATGATATCACAAGAGTTTATTTTTCCTTCAAAATCTCTATAACTATAAGGTTCTACTTTTTTCTTTTTAATTCCTTCATCAATAAGAGAGTAAATATGATTCTGACTTGCTCCAGTATCAACAAGTATTTTAATTTCATTTATCCATTTATTTCCATTAAAAAAACTTTCCTTTGATTCCATAAACACTATTATTTTTATTTTGTATTATTTTTGAAATACTAGATCTTACTGTATTATCTCCAATAATTATCTTATTTTCTTTATATGTTATTTGTTTTGGTATTATAGGTTGATCGATACTTATAGCATCATCATGTCCTATCTCAAAATTTTCTATTTCCTCTATATCTTGTTCTCTAGGTAAAATCGCTTCTCCTATGTCCCTAAATTCTTCATCGATTTCTATAAAAGGCTTTTCTTTATATATATTTCCATAATTACTATTTGTATAACAATATAATCCTTGATATAATATAGTAAAAACTTTATTATCATCTTTTAATATTTTATTAGTCATCTTAAAATGTAAACTAAGACAATCATTTATATTTTTATCATTTATATGTACACAATATCTTGGATAACAAGTAAATTTTAATTTTTTATAGGCTAAATTTTCTTTCACTATTCCTAAATTTCCATTTTCCGCAGTTATACATCTTTCATCTTGTAGATTAAGTATTATAGGGCTATTAATTCCTTCTTTAAAACATGATTTTATTATTATTTGTATTCCAGCAAGGTAGACATAAGATATTTTATTTCGTTTTTCTTGTTTTAATTTTCCTAAAAATTCATTAATATTTCTTTTTGTTATTAGATTTAATTTTATTTTTCCTTGTGTATGTTTAATATCTATGGCTTTTTCTATTTCATGATATTCATTAATAACTAACTTCTTTCTTCTAAATGTTGATCCTAAAATATTAAATAATTTATTTTCTCTGGTGGTTTTAGACTTAATTCTGCTTTATTAATTTTTCTAAATTTTTCCCAATCAAATTTTCCTTTTAAAGCGTATCATTCTACTCTTTCGTATACTTCAGTCTCTAAATCCTCTGATTTTTCAATTTCCATGATTTCTAGGGCTCTGATTCTTCAATTCTCCTAATTTCATTATTAAGAACTTTTTGAATTTTTCTTAAAGTTTCCATTTCAATGAGAATATGTATTTTAACAAGATATCCTATGTTTTCATCTAAAACCTCATCAAAGTCTATTAAAAGAAAAGTGATTTTCTTTTCAAATTTTTTCTTTATTTTAAGGCTATCCGAGTCTTTTATTTTTCCAATTAGATTTCTTGATTTATTAACAAGATGTTGAATATAACTATCAGTATCTAAATATTCAGTAGAATTGTTAACGTACCATCCTATGCAAATTTCTTTATTATCTTCCATTTTCTTATAGCTTTAAATCCTCAGAATATAGGGCTCTGATACCAATTTTTGTTCCACTCCTAAAAATGCAAAAATACAATTAATTCAAAAATAAAATTATTAATCAATATCAAATTTTTTGGCTCAAGATAAGTGGAAAGAGTTGATGGTGAAGAAAAGCTAATTTTTTATTGCAAGGGGCAAACAATTTGTCGAATCCAAAATTAGAATTAAAGTTTTAAGGACTAAAATGACTTGTTTTGAAACTTTTTATATTAAGGGTATTTTAGGTAGTTAAATGGTTGAATAGTAAAAAGGGGTATTTTGGAAAGGGTATAGTTGAATTTGGAGTATTTTCAATAATTTCCCTGTAAACAAACCCCCACCCCCCCCCCCCCAAAAAAACAATAAAAAATCTTGGGTAAGGCTGGAATTTAGAGTTCATCTACTCTTTTAAAGTTCCATAATATCTTTAATTATGTCTATCCACCGGATGAATTTTATTCCACATCTAGTTAACATATAAACTAGGAATGTCTGTATCTCATGAAAGTTCATGCACTTTCATATTTAAGAATGTCAATTCACAAATAAAATTGAAAAGCCACTTTTTCTCATTACAGTCCTATGTTTGAACCGTGTTCGATCCAACTTTAATTTGGGCCATTTAAATATGACTACTTTCATGAAATAAAACCTAATTGAGATCATAAGTTACATCACGTTGGCCAGGTCACAAAACACACAACTATTCGACCCGTCTTCTCTATAAATGATGATTTTCTATAGATTCATTTTTCCTTCAATAAAACTGAATAAAGATCTTCTGAATTACCAAATCCAATCATTCTAGATCTTGTTATACGTCACTTTCCAAGACCTCAGGATGAAAAAAATAAACAAATAAATAAAATAGAGCCAAAAGCACTTGTGGTCTTGATTGAATGACGCTTACTAGATTCCAAGAGTCACAAGGTTCGGTGACCTCGTAGGAAGTTTTAGCAAAGTTCAGTGATTAATTAGGAAAGTTTTGAAATTCGGTGACCTCTTGAGAACTTTTTGTAAAGTTCGGTGACTATCTAGGGTGTGTGTGTGTATATATATATATATATACAGAAATGATCTAATGAGCACCGGTGCTCATCTTATCCTAAGCACCGATGAGTTGACACATTAATTCATTGGTGGATAAAGATTTTGTGAGTTCCAATCCACCAATGAATTAATGTGCCAACTCATTGGTGCTTAGGATAAGATGAGCACCGGTGCTCATTAGATCATTTCTGTATATATATATATATATATATATCCAAAGGAGGCCCAGGTCAATAGAGAGGAACAAGAGAAGTAGAGGTTGATGGAAAATAGATAATTTATTGATAAAAAAAATTCGAATTTAAGAAAATTGAAGGTTACAAGATTGAAAATTAAAATGGAAAAGATTTTAAAGAAAGCTTAAAAATTACAAGGATAATTTAAAAATTTTCTTGAAATGTACTATATGTCGCTCTATTACACTTGAGGAGAGTCTTCAGCTTGAGTTGGGATTCTTGAAAAGTAATCATCACTTTGATTTGGAATGACAAACACTTGTCTTTGTCTTCCAATCCCTTTTGAAAATTATGCATCACTCTGAGAACTAGTACACTAATATTTGAAGGATGGCAAGCAATTTTGCCATGTTTTGATTTTGAAATCTTATATATACAATGATCTTCAAACTTTTTTCCAGACTTCCTTGTAAGAGAGTTCTTACGAAAGAGAGGAATTTGTGAGAAAAATTCAAGAGAATTTCAGATTGAGTGAGATATTCAAAAAAGAAGCGGAAATGGAATCATCTTCTTCCATGGCGAAGGACGAGAAAAGGATCTAAATTCCTATAGCCACAATGGAAGACTATATTCAAAATTCCTTCAAAGGCTCAAAATTTGCAGAGCATAGCTCTTCTACCTCTCAAAAAAACTACTTTAGCCTCAAAAAGCTTTTCTTCACAAATATAGAAAATTTCATAACATCCTTCAAATTTCAAAAAAGCCCTCCAAATTGGATCACATAAATTATCAGATATTAATCATCCTTCTTCTTTTCAATATTTTACCAAACCTGTTCATATTCCAATATTCGAGATGGAAACATCTTGGATTCATAGGTATTCTTCCCTTGATCAAAATATTTTTCCTCCAAACTTCCAATATTTTCCAAAAAATCTAGAGCTTATTATGAAGCTATCCTTATCAAATCTGGATCAACTATAAATCTATAATAACTCATACTCCAAATCAACAAAAGAAAAACTATATTGATTTTTCTAAAATATCAATTCAAAGGATACTGACATTTGAAAAAACCATACAAAGAGAAGCGAATGCATCTCTCAAAAGACGATTCATTCGAATCCCCTTTTAATTAATTTGATTACCAAGAAGCTTGGTTTAATGTATTTTACTTTAGACCAGTTACTCATTCTTGATTCATTCTTCTCCATCAAAATTGTGTTCCAAAGTTTCCAAAATGGTCAAATATTTTGGTCTTGAAGAGAATGTTTTACCTAATCTTACTCTTCAACACTACAAGAAAATGTGGCTTCAGAGATGGAAATTTTCGTTGCTGATGTCTTAAATTTCGTTGCTAACAGCATTTAACAACCAAATTGATCCGTCGGAAAATCCGATACTATACCCCCGCTTCTAATTTAGCGACAAATTACTTAGGTCGTCGGTAATTTGGCAACGGAAGAACCCGTCGGAGTTTACTAATGGCTATTTCTGTCCCTAATTAGCAACGAATTTTTTTGTTGCAACTTATCTACAGATTAAGTCCGTTGATGATTACCAACGGATTTCTGTAGCTATTTCCATTGCTAATTTGAATTAAAATCTTAAAAAAAAAAATTATGATTATTATTTTAATAATTATTTTCCTAAAAACTTCACATATTAAAGTTAAAAAAAAAAAAAAAAAAAAAAAAGCTGAAATCCAATAAAATGTAAACATTCCTTAATTTACATATTCCATTTTCTCCCTCACTAACATAATCAAGATCATGTTAATTCACAAACAAAATACATTCCATTCTCTGTACAAAATTAGTACCTAAAAACAGAAATTCTCAAGCCAAAGTGCAATGGAATTAAAAAATAAAGAATCAAATACTAAAAATTAAACCAAAGAAACTCAATCAATCAATTGAGAGAAATCAGTAAGAAAGTCCTAATTTTCCATAAAGCCTCCTCTTCCTAATTTTCCACCACTCCTCTTCTCAGAGGAATTCACCGATTTACTTCCTCCCAATTTTCCATAAAGCCTCCCACTCTCGGGGTATATAAACATGCTCACTGCATATACACCCACAAATTCAATCATTGTATATCCATCTCACGGAAACCCGACCTACCCCATTTCTTCCAAATTGAAATCAGTACTCACTTTCTCTTTCACAATTTTTCACCACTTGCCGCCGACAATAATGAATAATCTTGCTATAAAGTAATCCTAATCCAGCCCCCGTGGAGTTCTCAACATTTTCTCTGCCACCGGAGGAAGGATCGATGCTGGTTTCCAGTTCTCCTTCCGCAAAGCAGACGAAAAATCCGGCATAGATTTAGTCAAAATAGAAGAACCTTTCAGAGAGAGAGAGAGAGAGAGAGAGAGCTGAACAGAACAGAACCGTAAATCCAGAGATCAAAAATGAATTATTCGAGAATGGGAGCCCAAGAATCAAAGACAACGTATTTGTGGAGGAAATGATAGAGAGGAAGGGCGGCAGTCATTTATGGAGGAAATGAAATATTTGAGTGGGAATTGGATGGAGGAAAATGAAATTTTTAGAGGTAAGTCAAACTTTAGGTGGGAATTGAAATTTTTTGAATTTTCCATACGGATTTTTTTCATTGGTAATTATATACTTTTTAATTTTACTTTCAATGTTTACTAATAGATTTTTCCTTTGTTAATTTATTTTACCATTTTTAATAATTTTTTTCCAACGAAATCATCCGTTGAGAAATTCCGTCACTAAATTATTTGATTTATTCTTTATTATTTTTAAAATTTACGAACGGATTAGTAACAAAATTATACCAACGAAAGTCTTCCGTCGGTAATTCTATCGTTAATTTAGTATTTAATTTTTAATAGTAATAAAACAATAATTTGTTGCTAAGTTGTTGTACTTCCGTTAATAATAGCAACGAAAGTCATCCGTCCGTAAAAATTCCGTTACTATTGCCTCATTTTCTTGTAGGGAGGGGTTTGAACATTTCAAGAAAGTGGCAAAAACATTTTTGAAGATTATTGGCTATGCTAAGCCATTGCAGAACTCCTGAACAGCTACAAGCTATTTAAAAAAGAATTGCTACTCTTACAGAATCTCTATTAAAAAAATCAGATTCAAAAGAAAATTCTTCTCAAACAGATTCACCAGATTTTGAACAAAGCAATGACGATATATGCTTTGAATTATACAATATCAATGAATTAATTGAAGAAGAAACTCAAAAGAATACCCTTCCAAATGGTTATATGGATTGAGTTATTTTAACAAATTATGAGACTACACGGTTCAAAAATCAAATGATTCATTATTCAATATGTGTATGCCACCGAACAAATTATTCTTACTCCCCTTACCAATCATAAAAAATGGACAAAAAACTTTAGTATCTGTACTAAAGTAAAATTCAAAGACGGGAGAAATGGAAAAGGTGGTGCATAATTTTCAAAAGAAGACGAGTGGTTGTCATTCCAAATCAAACTGATGATTACTTTTCAAGAATCCATGCTCAATATTTCAAGTATAAAAGAATACTCAAGATGAAGGCTCTCCTCAAGTATAATGGAGCGAGAGATACTACACTTCAAGAAATTTTTTAAATTATCCTTGTAATTTTTAAGAATTCTTTAAAATCTTTTCAATTGTAATTTTTAATCTTGTAACCTTCACATTTCAATCTTCATATTGTAATTTCGAATTTTTTTTATCAATAAATTATTTGTTTTCCATCAACCTCTACTTCTCTTGTTCCTCTCCCGTGACTTTGGCCTCCGTTATGTGTATATATATGTGTGTTACATTCTTTCATTTCATATTATAGAAACTGCCAACAAGCAAACATCAAGGTGTTCATTAATCGGTACTAACTTAAGAATCTGCGGAAAATTGCATTGTCATGGATATATAGCCCTTATTTGTCTATTCCAAAATTACCAATAAGAACCAGAAGGAATGAAAAATTAATAACGAGTAAAACTTACCTATTAGAACTTGATTATTTATTGTGAATTTTTTGATCAGTCCAGCAAACAATGATTTTCCATCTTCTTTCCTCCATGGATAGACTTTGGTTTCTTCATGCGGCAACATACGTACAACCAATCGGGGGTGTACATGTATCTCAAAGAAGCCATTGTTTCACACACAATTGTATGCAAATGAAAAGGCATGAAATTAAACAGCTCTTTGAAGCCATATATTTAAGGTTTCACGCTTCCATGGAGCTGCTTATTTCAAAGAGTTTCCTTATAGATTAAGCATAAATACTGTCATCATTTATGTAGTATTTATGGAAGTACAGCATAAAGGTAACCACTGATTTTTCTTTCTGATCATTTGGGACACTGTCGGCTTTGTTATTTGATTATAATATAAGTTTTTTGTATAATACATTTTTTTTGTTGTTTTATTGTTATGTTTTAAGTTAACAATTGGTTCCATAATACACTTAAAGATTTTGCATACTACAATTTTGGGGAGCCTAATTTATGAAGTTTGCCTCAAGCTCTGAAAATCAGAGGACTGGCATTGGTGATGAGACACGTGATGATGCACTAAGTGACGACCTATATGGACTCATCTACAAGTAAAAGTTATTATTTTCAAAATATCTCGAGGTTTACATTATAGTACATATGAGGGTGTTTCTCAATATTAGCTTGCTCGACGTGGTTTTATTATTTCCATCGGCGTGGATAGTTTGTAAGAGTTCAAAAATATCTTTCCAAAATAGTTATACTAATTATTCGAAATGAAAACATGTTGGAAACCCAAGAGCTTTCAAAGAATTCATTTCCATGTTTCTCAATTTAATGTTGTTGCATCTTTTTCATATGCAAGCTTTAGGAAAAACTTTCGAAAACCAAAATATTTTACATCATTGGCTAATAAAATAATAGAACAATAGTCCTGAAAATTGAGGTTGCGACAATTATACATTCAGGATTGTTTGATTGTATAAAGTCCTCGTCTCCACTGTATCAAATAGGGATCCAAGGTTTATATCCAAGTTTTTTAAGAGTTTCGCGGATCTAGAGGATATACTTCGAACTTGTGTCTTAGATCTGGGGGTAGTTGGGAAATATACCCACTATTGGTGAAATTTTCCTATAATAACAATTTTTAGACGACTATAGATATGATACTTTTATGAAGTTCTTTATGGTAGAATATGCACATGACATATCTATAGGAATGGCAACCGGGCGAGATGAGAAGAGGACGAACTGGAGCACCCCAATCTCACTTAAGGCTGAGCTGAACGGGGAGTGAGATGGGGGCTTACTGCCTTGCTTGTTTATATATATATATATATATATATATAATTTATTCGTGGTAGCTTTTAGGGTAATTTGGGAATTGAGATTTGGTAATTGGTTCAGGTTTGGGCTTAAAAAGATTGGGTTAAATTGATTTTACACAACTTCTTTTGTTTTTTTCCAAATAACTAACTAATCAAGTATGGGCACAGGGTTTGAGTTTTTCGGTCATCCATTGGGATGCATTCGGAGAAAATAGAGTTTTAGGTCCAGAAATTATTGAACATACAATTCAGGCCATTGAAAAAATTCAAGTTAAAATTAAGACGACACAGGTCAGCAAAAGAGTTGTACAGATAACAGGAGGAAAGACCTGGAATTCCAGGTGGAAAATTCTTGAACAAAGTACCAATGAAGGGCGTTCTCTTGTTTAGCAAGAAGGGAAAGCTGAGGCCAAGAATATAAAACCTTTGAGATAGTTGACTGAATTATAAATATGGCATATTGTTTGCCTTTGCCACCAGAACTTTCAGAATAACAACGTGTTTCAAGTACTTTTCACCTAAGTACAAGGTAAATTTCAAGGACAAAATTATATATATTTTAAGGTACACGGTGTTGATAAATATTTCCGTCAAAGTAGATAACAATACCTCCAATGATTATACAAATGGAACTCAAAAAATATATGTAAAACACAAAACAAAGATGGAAGAATAAGAAGAGAATGAAGAAGACTTGAATCGCATAGAATGCTATCCTAAAAGCTTTATTTACGCCCTCTCGGTAGTGAGAATGCTAAAGGACCAACACACAAGTAACTTTAGCGGATTTCAAGTCAAGAAACCGGGTTGCAATTAGCACTATTGAAACTCGGAAAGAAGGAACAAAAAGAATATGAAAATAATTCTAAGGGTGCGTTTGATTGCAAGGGTGGAAAATGGGTGGAAAGAAAATGTTTTACAGGGAAAAGATTTGCCTAAAAAATGTTTTGCAGGGAAAATGATTTCAAGTGTGTTTGATTGGTATAATTTTCCACCTGGAAAATTTTTAAATTTTCTATTCATTTGACTTTGTTTTACATGAAAATTGTCCATTAAAGTGATATTTTTTTCCACAATTGGTTATAAAATTTGTTTCCATCGCCAAAAAGTAAAAAAAAAAAATGAAAAAAATATTGTTTCCTAAAAAATCATTTTTTCATCAAAGTTTGGTGTTCGTTTGACTTTGTTTTACATGAAAATTGTCCATTAAAGTGAAATTTTTTTTTACAATTGGTACATTTGTTTCCATTGCCAAAAAAAAAAAAAAAATTTGAGCAGCCGGCCGGAAAATATTTTCCCACCAAAATGGTGAGAAAATATTTTCAAGGATTTCGTGGAAAATGCTGACGTGGCGGATGGGGTGGGAAAATATTTTCCGTGGAAAATTTAGGCTATCAAACAGCGCAAAAGATGGAAAATGGAAAAAATTTTCCATTTTCCATGGAAATTGTGGCTAATCAAACACAGCCTAAGTATAATTTGGGAGAATTTTGGGATGATAATTTCAAAGTATAAAAATGAGAATTGGTGTATTTCATCCATGAATTCTATTCCTATTTATAGAATTCCTTCATACACTTTCGTATGGGTGCCAACTTTTCACAAAAAGATGGAAATTTGAGGTTGAAAAGGTGCCAAAACTGTCCAAAAAACTGTCCAACAGTTTTTTCAAAATTTTAATCTCTTTTCAACCACATTTGATCAATTTTTTATTTACCAATATTTGAACAATACAATTATATAACAATCCTCCACTTGTTCAGATATTATAACTCAACTTAGAATCATAAACGATGTCACGCAAAGGATAAGGTATCTTTCGATTTAAACCTTACATTAGTGCTAATATTGCAAAGTAATATCGAGATTCCAGGTAGCCTTAACTTTGAACTAGTTATCCCTTATGACATTATCGGCGATATCACACACATGAACATTCTATATCAATATGTTCCACACAATTTTACTTTGGTGTGTTAATGGCCTTGCACCCATCCGTATTCATGAACTTTTCAGAAAGTAACTCCAACTTTCCTTGAAGCGGCACCACTTCTAAGTTCACATAGGAGAAATTCTTACAGTATCTTGGTTATGTTTAAATACATATGTACTACGTACTGAATTTCTTTAAGTTTTATTCAACCCTCAATAACATAACCCCATCTATAGCACCCCGAAAATTTTATAATAAAATTATTTATTCAATTTTATGATTTTGAAAGTTGAGGGACTAAAATAAAGTTTTAAATTCTTATGTTTTAAATGGGCCAAATATTTAACTTTTTATAGAGTGACCAAAAGTATATCAATTGGGCTCATTTTGTAGCTCGCATCAAATAACGTAGATTGAGCTCGAGAAAATGTAAATTCAGATGAGTTAAGCTCAAGATTTTTCAATTCAAAGAAGCATGATTAATATGTATTATTTTATTACTTAATAATGGTCCTTTTAGGATAATTAGCAAAATAGTATAATATTTAATTTCATAATCACGTTTATCTTTAAAATAAAGGGATTAACCATTCTGTTATTCCATTCTAGTTTTGCACGTGTATAGTAATATTATATTATACTCTAACTTTGAATGTCACTTCACCTATATGATATATACATACACGGGTATTAACCATATTTTAATATTAATCCAAATTATTGGAGAATCGATTGTTTTATTTATGTAATTATATTTAAAGATTTTGGCTTATCAGAAATATCAGATCGATTTACGTGTGTATTGTGTGAAAAAGATAAATTCAATTTTCTAATTCATGATTGGCTGGTTGACTGTATTGATAACCTTTTAAAGTAATATTATATTGTGCAATAATTTATTCTTATTTATCTTATCAAATCTGTTTGAAGATTTCCAATCTGAGATTATGTTTTCGTATGGAATTTGAAAGTTTTAGTTATGATTGGTCAAAAGTCTTTAATGGATAAAAGTCCTCAAGTGAATAATATTCATTGGGATATGTTTCTACACTCCTAGTACACTAGGATTCTACTTTTTGCTCTATAAATACCTATGCATGGTCACATTATTTTACACACCAAAAGAAGAATAGAGAGTAAAAAGGAGAGAGAAAAGAGAGATTACTTACTTACGTGAAAGAAAGAAAGAAAGAAGAAAAGTTGGAAAAGTCAAAGGTGCATACATCATTGTCATACATTTACTTTCACGAAAGCAAGGAAAAGTTCTGTAACGGGTCATTTTAATTTCTTCAGAAGTTTGTTTGATCCATCTGCGAAGTAAGATACTTTTGTGCAAGTTGTTTTGTTTCCTTATACATTTATGTTCAATAATTTATGCATGAATTGCCAATGGGCCTTCGGGTTCTTTAAAAAGAGATAAGAGATCCTTCGGGAATCTAAGATGACCTAGATGGGTATTTCGCTGGATCACCGAGATACTCTTAAGAGAAGAGTGGTACGAAGTGTTATTTTATTGCATATAATTGTATATTGAAAACTGCACGTATCTTATTGGGTGTTTTCAAAATACTCACTCTTACAATTTTTACATGTTAGTTCGGGTCGATTGGAGATGTAGCGGGATGGTGCAGCGGACTGCCAAGAGATTTCGACCGACGGGAATATTAAGTTTTACTGCTTTTTAAATTTATTAGTTTGATTGAGAATGTTTAAATTAATTTCAGACACGATTTACGATTCAAATTTAAATTTATGAATGTTTTGTTTATTTAAAAAAATAGAATTTTACAGTTCCGCATTTTAAATACATGAAAATTATTGTTGGTAACACCTCAAGATGTATGAAATTTTGGGGCGTTACACCATCACTTATATCTTTATGATAGAGCTTTAAATTATATATACTAAGTGCTGTAATCAATTCACTTATCAAATGACTTGTTGTTACCCTTGGAACCCGTTAATTACTCATTTCGTAATAACATGTAGGGTTACCATCATTGGTGAATTTTATTTAAGGAGTTTAAATCCCATCCTACTCGATGTTAATCTTACCAACTCTTTGGTAAGTGGTTTTGTAAGTGGATCAGCCAAGTTCTCACTTGATCTTACATATGTAAGTGAAATTATTCTATCTTTTATTAATTTCCTTACATAATCATGTCTAAGACTCATGTGTCTAGACATTCTGTTGTAGACTTCACTATAAGCCATTGCTAGAGTGGCTTGACTATCACATAGTATAGATATTGAAGACTCATTTTTCGTATATAATGGAACTTCATAAAGAAGATCTTTAAGCCGCTCAGCTTGTTTTCCCGTTTCAGCTAATGCTACAAACTCGGATTCCATTGTGGAATGTGTAATCATAGTTTGTTTCTTTGATCTCCAAGAAACTGCACTACCTCCAAGAGTGAACAACCAACCCGATGTTGATTTATTTTCACCAGCACTTGATATCCAACTAGCATCGGTATATCCTTCAAGAATAGCTGGAAGTTTAGAATATTGGAGTCCAAGGTTTTTGGTTCTCTTTAAATAACCAAGTACCCTTCCAATCGCTTTCCAATGTTCAACACTTGGATTACTTGTAAACCTACTAAGTTTACTAACAGCAAATGCAATGTCCGGTCTTGTACATTGTACAACATACATAAGACTACCAATTGCACTTGCATATTCAAGTTGTCCAGCATCTCTTCCAACATTTTTCATAAGTTTGATACTTGAATTAAACGGAGTATTTGCCTCTTTAATGTTCAAATGTTTGAACTTTTCAATTACATTCTCAATATAATGTGATTGAGTTAATGCAAATCCCAAATCATTCTTGATCACTTTTATACCCAATATGGTATCTACTTGACCAAGATCCTTCATTTTGAATGTTGAAGATAGAAACCTTTTTGTTTCTATAATACCATCCATGTGATTACTAATAATCAACACGTTGTCCACATATAAGCATACATATATAATATAATTATCACATTTTTTAGCATATAGACATTTATCTACCGTATTATGCAAAAAATCAAAAGTCTTGATAGCATTATCAAATTTCTCATGCCATTTTTTAGGAGCTTGTTTTAAACCATATAAATATTTTATAAGTTTACAAACTTTATTTTCATTACCCGGAAGAATGAAACCTTTCGGTTGTTCCATGTAAACTTCTTCATCTAATTCTCCATTTAAAAATGCAGTTTTAACATCCATTTGATGTACACATAAATCGTATATAGAAGATAATGCAAAAAGAATCCTAATAGTAGTAATTTTAGCTACGGGTGCATAAGTATCAAAATAATCAATTCCCTCATTTTGTCGAAAACCTTTAGCAACTAATCTTGCTTTGTAAGTTTGGATTGAACCATCGGTGTTGTATTTCCTACGAAATACCCATTTACAACCAATTGCTTTTGATCTAGCTGGTAAGTCAACAATCTTCCAAGTATTGTTGGAGATTATAGAATCCATTTCATCATTTATAGCATCTTTCCAAAAAATGTTATCTCTAGAAGTCATTGCTTCTTTATAGGTTTTATGATCACTATCAATTTGAAGAACATAAGAAATTGTTCTTACTATATCTTTTCTACTTGCTTCAACCAAGTACAGAGAAATCCATTGAGAATCAATCTCATCATGTCCTAATACCTTCTCTTTACCATCTTCTAGGTTCACTAGACTCATTTATATCTTGAGAAGATATTTATAGTGATTTATTAGAAGCCGGAATTTCTTTTTGAGTTTCCAATGGATTTTGATCAATTGCATCCACACTTAATAAATTTCAAAGAAATTCACATCTTGTGATTCTATAATAACATTGGATGATAGATCAAGTAGCTTATATGCTTTACTATTTATTGCATATCTAACAAAAACACTCTTGATCCCTCTTGGTCCTAGTTTTGTTCTTCTAGGATCGGTATTTTTATAATAAGCTAAGCACCCCCAACTTTAAAACATCCAATGTTTGGTTTTCTTTCTTTCCATAATTCATAGGGAGACACTTTAAGTTTCTTTGAAGGAATTCTATTACATATATGACATGCAGCAAATAATGCCTCTCACCATAAATTATTAGGCAATTTAGACTTTGTTAACATAGCATTTACCATTTCAACTAAGGTTCTATTTTTCCTTTCTGCTAAACCATTTTGTTCTGGTGTTCTAGGTGCACTACATTGATGTATTATGCCATGCTCTTCACAAAAGATGTCAAATTCTCTTGAAAAATACTCACCACCTCTATCACTTCTATGAATTTTAATACTTTTATTCTTTTGATTTTCTACTTCATTTTTATATACTTTAAAGATATGAAAGGCCTCATCTTTATGTTTCATTAAATAAACATAACAAAATCTAGAATAATCATCAATAAAATATGAAGTATTTATTACCTCCTCTTGTTAACATGCCATTAACTTCACATATATTGGTATGAACTAAATCAAGTAATTTAGATTATCTCTCTACACTTTGAAAAGGTTTTTTTAAATCATTTTTGATTGAGCACAGATTTCACACTTATCACTTTTAGTGAATTCACATGATATCATTCCACATTTAACCATTCTACGCAAAGTAGAATATCCTATATGCCCAAATCTATCATGCCATAGATTTGAAAGAACATACAAAGTAAGAAGAATTCATTATATTAATATTGTCAATAGTACATAACTTGACCATTCCATTAGTAGAATAACCTTTTCCAACAAAGAAACCATTGCGGGATAATACAAGTTTTCCCGACTCATAAACACTTTTAATCCCCGACTTCCCCAACAAATCCCCACTTACAAGGTTCCTATTCATATCCGGTACATGTAAAACATTAGTAAGAGTCACAACTTTTCCAGATGTGAATTTTAATTCAACATTCCCTTTGCCTATGACCTTTGAACAATGTACATTTCCCATTTGAATTTGTTGACCATCATCAATATCTTGATATGTCTTGTAGAGAGTCTTGTCATAGCAAACATGAACGGTGGCGCAAGTATCATACCACCATCCCGGAATTTTTCCTTTGACAATATTTACTTCACTTATAGTGGCGACTATCTCATCCTTGTCAATGGAATTCACCTTGCCTCCAAATTTGCTTTGTTTTCTATGTCGGCATTCTTTCGCAAAGTGGCCGGTTTTTCCACATATAAAGCATTCTCCATTGGGCTTCTTTTTGAATTTGTTGTTGTCTTTAGTAAACTTTATTTTGTTTACTTTGATGACTTTGTTGTTGTTCTCAATGGTATTGACTTTCGAAGTACCAACATGAGAATTTTCATTCCCATCTCTTACCCTTGACTCTTCCTCAATTCGGAGATGTTTTTGAATTTGCTCCAATAAAAAGTCTTCGGAGTTATAAAGAATTTTCTTCCTATATCCTTTCCAAGTAGAAGGAAATTTGGCAATAATTGCTCCTACTTGGAATGATTCCGGAAGTTCAATCTTTACCACTTTCAATTTATTGACAATAACTTGTAGTTCATGTACTTGGGGCAATAGGGGAATATTATCTAAGATTTGAAATCAAAATTCTTAGAAATTAAAAACTTTCTAGTACCTTCTTCTTCAGCCTTGTATGTATTCTCTAGCGCATACCAGATTTCTTTTGCAGATGTTGTATTGGTATATAAGTCATAAAGTCGATCTAACAAAGCATTCAAAATATGGCCACGGCATATGAGTTCATCTTCTTCACGCTTCTTCCGGTCCAACCTTGATTGTTCGGTGTCATTATCGGATGGTTCAGGTAGATCTTCCAAGTTTGGATCAAGTATGTAGAAAATTTTGAGCGTCGTTAACAAGAATGTGATCTTGTCTTGCCACCTTGTAAAGTTCGATCCATCAAAACGGTCTAGCCTCACCAAGTCTTGATTCATGAGTTTGATAGTAGCCATGGTGGTATCTCCTTCGGTTGTCATTGTGCAAACCAAATAAAGCTTTTAGATTGTTGATAAATATTTCCATCGAAGTAGATAACAATACGTCCAATGATAATACAAATGGAACTCAAAGAATATATGTAAAGCACAAAACAAAGATGAAAGAATAAGAAGAGAATGAAGAAGACTTGAATTGCATAGAATGCTGTCCTAAAAGCTTTATTTGCGCCCTTTCGGTAATGAGAATGCTAAAGGACCAACACACAAGTAGCTTTAGTGGATTTCAAGTAAAGAAACCGGGTTGCAATTAGCACTATTGAAACTCGGAAAGAAGGAACAAAAAGAATATGAAAATAATTCTAAGTATAATTTGGGAGAATTTTGGGATGATAATTTCAAAGTATAAAAATGAGAATTGGTGTATTTAATCCATGAATTCTATTTCTATTTATAGAATTCCTTCATACACTTTCGTATGGGTGCCAACTTTTCACAAAAAGATGGAAATTTGAGGTTGAAAAGGTGCCAAAACTGTCCAACTGTTTTTTCAATTTTTTAATCTCTTTTCAACCACATTTGATCAATTTTTCATTTACCAATATTTGAACAACACAATTGTATAACACACGGGACATAGCACCTTGGAGGTATAATCGATGTAGCACCATTAGTAGCTGTATGAAAACTGACCTCTCATCTCAATCATCATACGAAACTAATGAAGCTTAAAGTACAGTTAGTAGTGTTTCATTAATCACATGCGATTCAATACGTCGAAATACACTTATTTACTCATATTATTTCTAAATTATACTTCTTAGTACCAGAGCTCAATAACCATACTACACTTACCAAGTTTCAAAATTATTGCCCATACGGTAACTAATTTCTCATCTCGATAACAGTATTAGTCTAAATAAGTTTCAAATACAATAAATTTTACAGTAACAGACCTCTCAGCTTAATCATTGTACCACACTAATCAAGTATACAATTAGTATAGAAGGGAGAGGAGAAAAAAACAAAAGAGCTCAATGGACCAACTGCACCATTGCTCTAATCAGCCCAATTTCAGCCATTAGTCATGATCACTTGCTTGATAAAACCCTCTGGTTGGTTGTGTTTTCCATCCAGCCATACAAAATGTAATAATGTGACTTTCTAATTCAAAACTTGGCCTTCAGCATGCACGATGTACAAGTCTAGAAATATTAGTGTACTAGTTCTCATGTTGTTAACCCAAACCTATTGACCTGTTTGGTAACTTGAATAAGAAAATACTTTATAATCTATGATGGGGAAATTGATGTCTGCTCAAATGGATCGCCCAGAACAATATATTACCGAACCAGAAGTAAAAACTGTTGACTGTTTTTTTTTTCTTAATTAATTTCATAATACCCCGCACTCTCTATTCCTATCTCTATCCGAGTGAGAGCCTCTTCTTTGTGTACAAACTAATGGTGCTACATAGCATTATTCCAAATCATTAAGAAGTTGGGTGTCATGGCTAAACCTCAACGCTATCAATCACAACTGGAGATTAGAACCTACCTAAATTACAGTGACCCCATTGCCACATTGACTCATATTGATGACCGGTGATGATAAATCGCACTAATCAACTCATTTGACTATTAACCAACACTAACAACTATACTAAAACATTAAAACAATTTTTCAAGCTTTTTATTGGTTTCAATTGAAAAGTAGAAATTTCATAAAATAATTTACTATGCCCTCGTTTGGTTTGATAACATTGAAATAAATGAAACTTGAAAAGCAAAATGAATATTTTGAGAATGACTAGAATATGAGCATGTTTGACTTGGCTTATTTATAAGGAAGAAGCAAAAGCTAAGCCAATTATACTCATAACTGTTTTCAAATTAAAAAAGCACTTAGTTTCTTTCTAGGCTTACCATGGGACCCTACCCATTTATTAATAGTAAAATTAAAACATGGTACTTATGAAGGGGATACAGAACATTACCTCTATTGTTAAGTAGCTTTCTAAAGACATCCTAAGGAAATATTACGTTTGGCTGGGAGACATGATCTTAGTAATTATGGTTTGCTTTATCTTCTTCTGTTGACTCAAAGAAGGAGAAGAACTTGATTGATATCATTTTCATTGAGCCAAACAAAGGCTATATATCATACTACAAAAAACAAATTTCATCATAATATTAAAATGCTAAATGACATCAGCCATAGTGGCCTGATTACAGCTGGAGTAAACTTGTCTAGTTGACAAAAAATATTAGCCTAACTAGAGTTTAAATAAAAGTCTTGACATTATTCTACAATCTCCTCATTGAAGCTTTTATTTAAGACTCCAATCTGATGCATCGGTTCCACAAAACGATCCTTTCCAAGTGGCTTGGTAAAGGTCTGCTAACTGGACTTGTGAAGGACAATATTGCAAGTGAACTTCACCTTCTTTCTCAGCCTGCCTGATTGCATGAAACTTGACTTCAATATGCTTTTTTCTTCCATGATTAACTGAATTTTTGGCCAAGGCAATAGCAGACTGATTGTCCACTAAAAGTGAGGTAGGATTTGCTTGAACTTGATGCAAATCATTCGGAATTTTCCTCAACCAAACCGTCTGATTTGTCGCTGATGATGCAGCCACATACTCAGCTTCTGCTATAGATTGAGCCACAATATCTTGCTTCTTTGAGTTCCAACTGAATGCATCAGATCCCAGAGTAAACAAATACCCAGATGTGCTCTTCATATCATCAATTGAACCGCCCAATCACTGTCTGAGTAGCCTTTTAAATTTGATCCAGCTCATCCTTCATAATAAATTCCATGATTCAGAGTTCCTCTGATATATCCAAGGACTCTTTTGCCAGTAGAGAGATAAGTTTGTGATGGATTGGACATGAATCTGGACAACAGATTTGCAGCAAACACTAGATCAGGTCTTGTTGAAGTTAGATACAACAAGCTTCCCACACGGCTTCTATAATTCTTCTCATTTGCTGGCTGATCACCATCAACCTTTGATAGCTTCGTGTTCACTGCTATAGGTGTGTCAACTAGCTTGCAATCCATCATTTTAAACCTCTTCAAAATATCAGCTACTGGTGTTGTGAAACAAAAATTCCATCAGATCTCTGTTCAATCTCTATTCCAAGAAAATACTTCATTTCACCAAAATTTGTCATCTCAAACTCTTTCTCAAGTTCAGTGGTGAACGAATAAATCAGCTTCACATTGTTTCCAGTGATCAATAAATCATCCACATACAATGAGATGATCAAAACATTTGAATGAAGATCTGATTTTACATAAGGTGTGTGCTCACTTTCACTTCTTTGGAATCCATTTTTACACAAGTAACTATCAATTCTGATGTACCAAGTTCTTGGGGCTTGCTTTAATCCATACAAAGTTTTCCTTAACTTGCACACATGATCAGGAACTGACCCTGAGATAAATCCATCAGGTTGTTCTACAAAAACATTTTCTTCAAGTTCACCATTGAGGAAAGCTGATTTTATATCTAGTTGATGTATTTTCCACTTCTTCCGAGCTGCCAATGCAACCAGCAATCTGATTGTATCATGTCTTGCAACTGGAGCAAAGGTTTTGAAGTAATCCACTCCACATTCTTGAGCAAATCCTTTAGCTACAAGTCTGGCTTTGTACTTGTAGATTGAGCCATCCGAATTTACATTGGCTTTGTAAATCCACTTCACTCCAATTACCTTTTTATCAGTTGGTCTTGGAACCAGCATCCAAGTCTCATTTTTTTGAATCATCCTCATTTCTTCCTCCATGGTTTCAACCCATTTATTATTCGTAGCAGCTTCTTCATAGTTGTTTGGCTCAACAATAGCCATATAGCATCTTTCATACACTTCATTCAAAAATCTAGTTCCTCTAGGAGGTGGACTAAAACTAGATGTGGACTCAGATGGTCCATCATTTGAAGCACCAGACTCTGTTAAGTGTGGCTGAACCTCAGGCTGTATCACTGGAATATTTTGCTGCTCCATAGGTACAAGAACTGAAGATTGCTGTGACTGTGGTTTAGCTTCATCCCAATTCCACTTGGCATTTTCATCAACTTTGATGTCCCTTGAAACTATAATCTTTTCAGTTTCCAGATTGTATACTCTACAGCCCTTTGCCTGAGAACTATAGCCAATAAAGACCCCTTTCACTGCCTTATTATCTAACTTGCTCCTCCTTTGTTCTAGAACATGGACATAGCATAAGGATCCAAACACTTTGAGGTCTTTTACTGTAGGTTTCACACCATTCCAGGCCCCAACTGGAGTCTTGCCTTTCACATCTTTAGTTGACAATCTATTTTGCAAATGTATACATAGCCTCAGCCCAGAATTTCTTTGGTAAATCCTTCTCAGCTAACATACTTTTTGCCATTTCCATCACTGATCTGTTTTTCCTTTCTGCCACTCCATTTTGCTGTGGTGTATAAGGTACTGTAAGCTGATGATGAACACCATTCTCTTCACAAAATTGATAAAACATCTTGGAGGTATACTCCTTACCATTATCAGACCTCAAAACCTGAATCTTGCAACGTGACTGACCTTCAACAAATGCCTTGAATTTTTTAAATATGTGAAACACATCTGACTTATTTTTCATGAAATACACCTAGCACATTCTTGTATAATCATCAATAAAGAGTACAAAATATCGATTTTCACTCAATGATGGTGTTCTCATAGGTCCACAGATATCAGTGTGCACCAGTTGCAATTTCTGTGTTCCTCTCCATACTCCATTAGTTGGAAATGCTTCCCTATGCATCTTTCCATAATTGCAACTCTCACAGACTCCTCATGGTTCTTGAATTGCAGGAAAATCCCTTACCAAACATTGAGTGTGAAGATTGGCTAAAGATTTAAAATTGTAATGATCATATCTCTTATGCCACAGGTTTGATTCATCAAGGTTAACCTTAGCAGCATTTACAATCCCATTTTGCCAATAAATACTGAAACTTTTCTTCCGCATAGGCACACAAGCAATCTCAGCATTATTTGAATCATATATCTTACACAAGTAGTCTTTAAAATTCAGTGAATATCCATTTTGAACCATTTGACCAACATTTCAAGATGTGAGCTTAAACCAGGTACAAGTAAAACATTATCAATATACCTCATTCCCTTCTTTGTTTGGACAGCAACGGTTCCATTTCCTTTAGCAGATACAACTTCACCATTTCCCATCTTAATTGTTGCTTTGCAATCTGAATTTAAGTTACAAAAAATCTCCTCTTTGCTGGTCATATGATTGGTGCAAGCACTGTCAATAAACCATGAGTCTTCCTCCACCACATTTGTCATGTGAAATGCCAAAAATAAATGATCTTCACCCTTCTTTTTAGAAGCCAGAGTAGCTTGCTGATTCTGGTGTCTATGCTGGTAATGAATTTGAGTGGGCAAAACTTTTCAGGATGACCAACTTTATTGCACACTCTACACTTGTGTGTTTTCCAACAGAACTTTTCTAGGTGATTTGTTTTGCCACAAGCACCACATGTAGGATGTGAATCTCGAGTTTGTCTACTCGTCCCCTGTTTGCTGCTAGTTCTTTCTCTTCTTTTCCTTGGATCAAACTGTCTCATATCAAAGTTACTTCTGGAATACTGCTATTTCTGTTTGGCAGCAAAGGTACCTTCCACTGATTTCTCATTCCTCGGTGCAAGCCTTTGTTCATAAGCCAATAAAGCACCTGTAAGCTCAGTTAAAGTGAGGCTTGACAGGTCTTTAGTATGCTCAATGGTTGTTGAAACAACATCATATTTTTCAGGCAATATAATCAGCACTTTTTGAAACACCCTTTTATCTGAAATCTTCTCACCATTTAGTTTGATTTGATTCACAATATCAACTACTCTTGAGGTGTAATCTTTAACTTTCTCAGTTTCTTTCAGAGATTTTGGAATTCTCTAGTCAAAGATTGCAGCCTCACTGCCCTGATTTTTTCTGAGCCTTTAAACTCTTCTTCAAGCTTATCCCATGCCTCTTTACCTGTAGTTGCAACAACTATCCTGGGAAAAATCATAGTTTTCACCATTGAACACAGCAGGTAGAGGTAAGGAAGATGAACTTGAACCAGGCATTTTTTTAGTTTTCAGTTTACCAGATTTCAGCTACTGGTGTTTTTCTACTTCTCCTTCTCTCTTTTTTCTGGTCGGTCGCCTCTCTCCACTCAGCTCTGATACCAAATGTTGACTCAAAGAAGGAGAAGGACTTGATTGATATCATTTTCATTGAGCCAAACAAAGGCTATATATCATAATACAAAAAACAAATTTTATCAGAATATTAAAATGCTAAATGACATCAGCCACAGTGGCCTGATTACAGCTGGAGTAAACTTGGCTTGTTGACAAAAAATATTAGCCTAACTAGAGTTTAAATAAAAGTCTTCACATTATCCTACATCTTCTTCGTGAACAACTTAAAGTCATCATATATTTTTGAATTCCTGTTTGATCTACTTTAAAGTTTTCATCAGTAGTTTGTCTGCAATAATATTTCCACAGATGAGAACTAGCTACTACAGTTTATCAGTAATACAAAGTAAGAAGGCTCAAAGCATCAGCCACTCTTTGACTGGTTATGCAATAATATTTTCAAAAGAAATAGCTGCAACAGTTGATCAGTAATACGAAGTGCTTCAGAAGGATCAAAGTCCTTACTACAGTCAGGGTATGCGATCGTCAATGGCCTTGTCTTGGTGAGCCCATAAAAAAAAATTATTATTACATATATTATATTTGTAAATAATAAAGAAAAATTTACAAAAAAAGTCACATATTCTTCAAAGCGTAAAAAGGTTTTTAATATATTTGAGACTTTTCTATTTTTTTTCCCTCCTTTCAAGCTGACTCTTCGTTTTCTCTCCATTTCCTACTTACCTTATTTTTTTTTTTTTTATTTGACCTTTTAGATTTTACTAATTATCTTTGCCTATTTAATCATCCTTAGCCCTTGTTTGATCCCCATTTTTTCCAAAATACATTTTTCTCTATCTTCTTTTCAACCACACATTTTTCGATAAAATAATATTACATACAAATTCAAAACTTTTCCTTATTTTTTTAACCACACATTCTCCATTAATCTACTATTTCAAAATGCATTTTATACAAAAAATAGGGCTCAAACAGATCCTTAATTTCTCATCCCCCAAGTTCAATCCTCTGTAAATTCTCTAGCTAACACTTACATTCTATGATATTAATACGGATGTATATGATTTTTTGCCTCAATTTTTTTGCCTTTGTATGTGTATATATCCATGACGTGTAAGTTTGATGCAAGCTTTCTCATAGCGGATAGTACGAAAGTTAACAACCTAGGCACAAAGACGGGGTCATTACAAAAAAAGCGTGCTTTTTGTAACGATTCGGGCCTCATATCCAAGTCGTTATATCATATGTACTCGCTTCGGATGGACATCTACTCACTTACCCCTTCACGATTTTTCTATCACGTCGTGTGCACTGAACCTTTGGGCCCAATCACATCCCTTTTTTCTTTTAATGAGTATGGCATATGGCTTTCCAATTCACCAGCTCATGAGAAAAAAATTGAAACAAAGAAATATGTGAGCCGAATCCAATATCATCTCTCAACTCTCACTTGTTCCCAAATGGAAATTACACTCCCACATGATTTTTAAGTTCTCAATTCAAAAATCAAGTTTAAAAGTTTTTTGTTCAAAAATCAGATGGTAATTCAACTTTTTAATATTTAATAATAATATTATATAATTAAACCCACCCCACCCAATTTCACTACTATCCTCTTCTCTACTCTATCTTGTTTCTTCTTCTCTCTATCCACTCCTTCTCTCAATGCTCCAAAGGCAAAAAAACCTCAAAATCCAAAGTCCATATCCGTTTGTGTTTACTGCATATGTTTTCAAATCCACCTTTAAAGATAGATCCGGCGATTCATTTCAATTTATTGCACCAAACCATGAATCCATTTGTTTATCGGAAAAGAAATGCTGGGAAATTAATTTAAACAAACCCATTAATCCATTTTTATTTTTATTTTTTACTTTTACTGCACAATCCCATGAATCCACTACACAAACTTCAGATCTTTAGTGGCACCGAAAAAATATTAACTTAAAATTCGAAGTAAATATTTAAATTTATTTATTTTTGAAGTTAAATATTAACTTATATTTAAAAACATATATCTATAAGTAAAGTATCACTTATGAGTAAAAAAAATTTATATAAAAGAAAATTTTACTAAATGACGTAATTTTATTCTTTTAAAAAACTTTTTGACTCGATGGATAATAAACTTCCAAGCATAATTAACAGTTTAAAAAATCGCTCAAAATCGGTACTTTAAAAAAGGCTCATTACCGGTATGGTGAAACTCCCAGCAGGCCCTTGGGGATAAAAAGTTTATATTTCTAAAAAGAGGGGAGCCTACGGAGATGACAAGGGTTCTAAAACATAAAAATTAGATAGAAAAATCAAGAAAATAATTCAAGAAACTAGGGTTTCAAGATTTTTACTAGAAGAAGGCAGATTTTTTGTGTACGATCTCTATATTTGTTTTCCTTAAAAGTCGATGATATACTCCAATTCTTTCTTATATTTTTTTCTCCCATGATGTATAACTGAAAAATTAGTTAGGATAAACAGTTGTAACCTAGTGTTGAACCTTAAATTTGATTATAAAGCTATGATTTTCAATTGATGTTTGTGAGTTTTTTTTAATTATTTTCTTAATGTTTTGAATTACTTGACCACTAATTCATTAATTTGTGAATGGTCACGAGTCGACAGGTTGATTATTTATTTAGAACATGTAGTAAAATCCTACCATTTGAAAAAAAAAAAAAAGAAGAAGATAGAGATATAGTTTTATGTTTGTCGTGGTTGTTAATTTAATTTTTTTGGTGACTTAATGCTTTTGATTAAGGTTTACACTGATTCATGTAGAGATATAGTAAGTTGATTTTATTGAGGACAATTGATTTGAATTCGACATACGTAAATGAATTAACTTGTAAGAATTCGAATGAGTAAGCATACAATTGTTATCAAATTTTGTGTTTGAAATTAAGTGGATAGCTATATGAACTTGTAAATCCTAACCTTTATCTTTTTATAGCTTCAATAAATGTATATTTTTTAGGATAAAAATAAAAAAATACTTTAATTATTTCAATCATATTGAAGTTAGGCATAATTAAACTAACCATTAAATAGTAGTCTATGTGGAACGATAATCTGGATTTTTAGATCTACTTTATAACATGTTTACGTTATGTACATTGACATAAAAGTACCCACGCAACATTACACAATGAAAATGATAATATGATTCCCTACTTAATTAGTATTGAATGTGGTGTCAAAAATTTGATCTTTCTCCTCTTAATCACCAAGAAAACCGTCCCTAGTCTCTCTCTAGTGCTATTTCCATTTTCATATTTCACCTGCTCTCTCTCTCTCTCTCTCTTGTCTCTGCGCACGTACTAATCTATTTTCAATAGGCAAGAAATAAGAAGAAATGACAAACATTTACGGGGCTAGTAACAAGAAATTCTACGTCAATGTTACACTTTAAAACCGAATCTTAAGGTATGAATTGAGGTTCTATGATAGTCTCTTCATTTCTAATTCCGATTAATATGTTTTCATAGGTATGAAGTTAAAGACATGTTAAAGATTGTAATATCATATACTGGTTCCACGAGTTATGATTAATTCTGCAGAATTTGGCAGTAATCCACTGTATGCTATGATGCATAGTATGTAATTATCGTAATTTGGAATTTAGAATATTTTTGGGAAGCACCAATGAATTTCCTAGTAAGTGTAAATTACTGAGTTTCCTGCCCTTTACAGGTTAAAAAGCTTCGAGTCTAGATGGATGGCAGTGGGTCGGTGGAGGGTCATGATATTTTTTGTGGTGCCGCAACTTCTCTAACGGTTAAAAGAGTAAATAACTTCTATAGATTAAGGGAAGGTTTCAGTTGTAAGCTTTGTGTGTCAACTTAGTTCTTATACCCCATTTTCATTTCCAATAATGTGACTTACGTTATACAGAGCCCGTAGTGTATTCATGGCATTATTTTTATTTAAGTGATAAGAAATTCAATTTAGGTTTTATAGTGCCGTTGGATATATGAAATGTAATTTTAATGGATTATACATTTTCAGGAATTTATACTTGCTGGAATAATATGCTACAGTCTAAATTAACAACTCCATCTTTCTTTCCATTCCATGAAATAATGCCACAGTATGTTCGAATAATGTGCTAATTTTCCATGGACTTCGATGGGTTTACCGGAGAGCAGTCTACGTGCATGTATGAAAATAATTTGACAACCTAAGCAATTGAAATAAATTGTACACTTTGACCCTGTCGAGTACAAATGTGCTAAGGACTTACCATACAAATTTCGTACTTTTCAGATATAATTTGAAGGGTCAAACGTTGGTAATTTAAATTCTACATTTTCCATTTAAATATTTATATTTTCCGGTAACTGATCTCTACACAATAATTGATATGTTTAACTATCAATAAAAAAGAAGAAGAAGAATGCTATTCTCTCTCTCTCCTTTTTTTCAATATCTGGACTGTTGATCCCAGATTAAGTGATTATTTTGTGATTCAACCAAGTAAACGAAAGATAAACAAAGTAAATTGCAAGAAAGTAAGAACACTAAGAATTTTTCGGCCCAAGCCCTGGAGGTTCGGCGACCGCTTCCAACGCCTAATCCTCCGTTGAGCATCCGTTAGGATTTTTCTCAAAACCACTAGAATAGCCCCAAAACACGCAAGAAAGATTATTATAGAAGAACACCAAGTATTGTGTCTCTCAAACACAAATAACCCTAAGACATACATCACAATCTCACTAAGAGATTGATCTTATCACTCTCTTTCAGACTAATATGATTTCACTCAAAAAATAGAGATTATAAACTCAGTAGAATATTGTAGTTGAGAGAGAAAGAGAGAACTAGGGTTAAAACCAGAAGTCGATTTCTCTTCCTCCAAAAGTCAACATTCCAATTTATAAGAGATAGCCAAATAATGATGATCCAACAGTTGTCCATTTGCCAGATGTAGATAATCCAACAAAAACGCCTAGATAAAGCGCGTTTGTTAAACATGATGTAACAATTCTGGAACCTTCAGCTTCTTGGGCCGGGTATACGAGTTAACTGGACCGGTTTGGCATACTTGAGCTCAAGAATTGCAGCACCCAATCTTTACAATCTCCACTTTGCTAAATTTGAGACCATGTCTAAGTGGATTCTAACAAAAGACTAACCTCATTTGCTCTTATTACCTGTTAAAAACAAAGTGTTAGAAAACTTCAAGATTCAATAATCTTAAAGAATCAATGAATTTACTAATGCTAATTACCTTTGTACCTGCAGCAGGATTTATTTTAGTGGGAATTTGAACCAATTTTATATCACATTTTTCAACTATATCTCTAATGAAATGAAACTCAACATCTATATGTTTAGTTCTATCATGAAAAACCGTGTTTCTACTCAAGAAAATGACACTTCGGTCATCAGAACACAACTCCACCTGACTTTCTATAAGTTCTAATTCATTTAGTAAACCCGTTAGCCAAAGGCCTTCTTTCAGTGCCTCTGTAGCAGCAATGTACTCAACTTCAGTTGAGGATAAAGCAACCAATTTCTGTAGTTGTGATTTCCAACTAATCCAAGTGTTGTTTATCACATAGTAATATGCAGTTGTTGACTTTCTGCTATAAGTATTTCCAACAAAATCAGAGTCTACATAACCCTTAAACTTAAGGCCAGTTTTATCAGTTTTAAACATGAGTCCTAAGTTCTGTGTGCCTTTCAAGTATCTAATTAAAATTTTCATAGCTTCCCAATAAAGCTCACCTGGATTGCTCATAAATCTGCTATGTACACTTACTACATAAGCAATATTAGGCCTAGAGCATACCATAACATACATAACAGATCCAATAGTATTTGCATATGGTACATGCAACATTCTTTTAAGTTGATCTTCATTTTTGGGTAAATGATCAACAGATTACTTACGAATTCTAGACAAAGGTAAAATAACACGTTTAGCATCATGCAAAGAAAATCTTTTAACCACCTTTTCAATATAGGCTTTCTGGGTCAAAAATAGTTTTCCATTTAGTGTGTCCCTTTTTATTTCCATACCTAATATCTCCCTATCAGGTACTAGATCTTTCATCTCAAACTCAAATTTCATTTTTTCTTTTAAAAAATTTAAAGCAACAGAATTATGACAAGCTAGAAGCATGTCAACCACATATAAGAACATGTATAATGATTCAAATTCTCCATCCTTTTTGAAATAAAATAGGGATCATAATCAGATTTTCTACATTTTAGACCTTGTATAAAAGAATCAAACCTTTTATACAATTTCCTTGGAGCCTGTTTTATGCCATACAAGGAGTTGTTCAATAGACACACCAAGTGTTCTTTACCTTCAACCTGAAAGCCTTTTGGTTGTGCCATGTGTATAGTTTCATCTAAAGAACTTACAAGAAGGCTGTTTTCACATCAAGTTGCTCTAACTCTAAATCAAATTGTGCTACAAGTACAAGCAATACTCTAATGGAGGTGTACTTAACTACAGTTAAAAATATTTAGTGTAATCTATACCCTCTCTTCGTGTACACCCTTTAGCTACAAGTCTTGCCTTGTATCTTCTATAATTTAATTTGTACTCTCCATCTTTAATCTTGTAAACCCATTTAAAATCAATTAGTTTACAGTCTCTGGGTTTTCCTAGTAAGTTCCAGGTTTTATTTTTGTATAGAGAACTCATCTCATCCTACATGGCTGCAAGCTACTTGGCAGATTCCTTAGAGGCTATAGCCTCTTCATGTGATCCAGGTTTTGTATCAAAAGAATTAGATTCTATCTGTGCAGATACATAGTTTGCATATTGATATCTAGAATGAGGTCTTGTCTGTCTTCTTTCTCTGTCCCTAGTCAACTGATAGTCTCGCAGGTCAAGTTCAGGCACGATATCATGAGTATTATCAGGATTTTCCTCATCCATGATAGGCTGGATCTCAGTTTGATATGGCTCCACCTCAATCCGAGTCTGTTCAAAAACATTTTGATTACTAAAATCAATTTCAGTGATAACAAAATCAATGTCAGTTATTTCTTCTACAGGTTTGTCACCAAGACAAGGGAATACTTCTTCATTAAAGACTACTGATCTGCTTATTATCACCTTAAATCCTATAACTTCTTTTATCCAAAGACTATAACCTTTTATTCCTTCTCCGTAACCACATTTTTGAGATATGGGATCAAGTTTTGAATCAGTTTTGTGAGCATAGGCTACACACCCAAAGGTTTTCAGACGAGAGTAATTAGGAACAAATCCAGACCAAACTTGTTCAGGGACTTTATAATCTAAAGAACTAGAGGGACATCTATTAATCAAATAACAAGCAGTCTTTACTGCCTCTCCCCAAAAGATTTTTGGTAAACCTAAACTAATTAGCATACATCTAGTTCAAAATGAGGATTGTTGTGTTCATTCTTTCAGTAATACCATTTTGCTGAGGGGTATAGGCCACAGTCATGTGCCTTAGGATGCCTTGATTACTGTAGTACCTATGAAAGTTTTCCGATCCTTGAAGACCAAGAAAGTATCGGACTTTGATTTTTATTAAGAAAATCCAGACCTTCCTAGAGTAATCATCAATGGTGAGGAGATAATATCTATAGCCAGATGTTGTAGTTATAGGAGCAGGACCCCATAGGTCACTATGTATATATTCAAGTATGTTTTGTGACTTATGTATGCCTGTCTTAAAAGGCATTCTGTTATATTTTCCCATAATACAATGTTCACAAAAGGTTAATTTTTGAACATTGTCATTTCCGAAGACACCAGCCTTTGAAAGAAGTTTTAATTCTCATTAAGATGGCCTAATCTTTTATGCCATAATTCTGATTTATCAGTTTGTGTCACTAAGTTCGCAGAAGTATTTTGAAAAACAGATTCAAGGTTTATGGTATAGATACCATTAATTTTAGGTGAACTTGACAATAAGTTTCTGATTTCTGATTATATTTGTAAAACTATTATTAATATCAATTTGATATTTTTCATCATCTAACACCCCTAAAGAGATGAGATTCCTTCTAAGTGCTGGAACATACCTAATATGATTCAGCCTTAGAACTTGACCATTTTCCAATTTTAGAAGAATGTTACCAATTTCTTTTTGTTCCCCAATTTTACAAAACCATAACTAAGATTGAAGAAATCAGAAAACTAGCAGATATTGGGACTCATGTGAAAGGAGCAACCTGAGTCAAGAACCCAATTCTGATCAGGCTTCTCCAAAGAGAAAACATATGCAACCCCAAAGTCAACATTTGCTTCCTTATAGGAAGCAGCAATGGCTGAAGTCCCATTATCATGATTGGATCCACTTCCTAAGTCATTAGCTTTCTTAAAGAAATCTTTTATCAGGTGTCCAGTTTTACCGCAATAGTAATACTTTCTATTCTTAGCCTTTCCTTTATACATTTTCTTATCCTTCATTTTAGAGAAATTTTTATCTTTGTTGTAATTGGCTTGACTAAAATTACTCAAGCCTTTAGTAGAAAATTTAGGATTGGATAAGGCTTTCTCTACATGAAGAACTTTCTTATGTTCAAATCAAAGTTCTAAGTCACTGTTCCTTAAAGAATTATAGATAATCTCAACAGTTAGGTCACTTCTACCATATTCTAAAGCATTTTTAATATCTTCATACTTATCACCAAGGGCATTAAGTAGACCAACTGCATTCTGATCATTTGAGATCTTTTCTCCACGGTTATTAAGGTCTTGAGTGATCCTATTAAACCTATCCATATTTTCTTCTAAATCTGCATTAGGATCAATCTTATGACTGAAAAATTGTTTCCAGAGAAATCATTTATTAGGTAAAGACTTAGTGACATATTGTTTCTGTAAGGCTACCCATAACTCAGCTGCAGTTCCAGTCTCTCATATTTTCCTAATTACAGAATCAGATAGATGAAGGAACAAAATACTCTAGGCTAATTCATCTTGCTCAGTCTTCCTAACTTCAGATAAGCTTTTTTGCCAAGATTCATCAATTGCTTTAGCACATTTTAGTTACATCAAAAGAGCATTCATTTTTTGGCTCCAGACACTAGAGTCTCCTTTGCTATCCCAATTTTGAACATCAATTTTAGTGGTCATCCTGTGCAAATGTGTTACTATTGTGTTCAACAAAGTAGACAAATAAGAAAGCACAAACCATTTCAAATTTAACAGCTCACAAAAGTACAGTATGTCCAACAGAGGTACAAAATCAGAATGTTTACACAAAGTAAACAACAATTAACAAATTTAGAATATGGATGCAGGTTTATACACAAAGTATAAACACAGTATGATAATCAAAACGAGATCAAGTATTCCCAGCAGTTCAAAAACAATTTATGATTATCAATTCAAAAAATCGAAAGTCACCATATACACCAAGTAAATGATAAAATAAAAGAAAAAACCTAAATCGATTTCTTAGACCAAACCCTGGTTTCCTTAGATTCTAGGGGTCTCTAAGTACCAAGGATCGAAACAAGATTCCAATCGAAGAACCCTTTTTCACTGTAAAACAACAATAGATCTATTAGATCTAATATTTTTCAAAACTGGAAGAGTCACAAGAATAAATCGTAAGAAAAATTTCTAGCTCCGATACCACTATTGGTCCCAGATTAAGCAATTATTTTAGGATTCAACCAAGTAAACAAAAGATACACAAAGTAAATTGCAAGAAAGTAAGAACACTGAATTTTTCTGCTCGATGCCCCCGAGGTTCGACGACTACTTTCAATGCCTAATCCCCCGTTGAGCATTCGTTAAGATTTTGCTCGAATCCACTAGAATAGCCCCAAAACAGGCAAGAAAGATTATTACAGAAGAACACTAAGTATTTTGTCTCTCAAAGACAAATAACCCTAAAAAATATAGCACAATCTCACTAAGAGATTGATCTTGTCACTCTCTTTCACACTAATATGATTTCACTTGAAAAATACAGATTATACACTCAGTAGAATATCGTAGTCGAGAGAGAAGGAGAGAACTAGGGTTAAAACCAAAAGTCGATTTCTCTTCCTCTAGAAGTCAACATTCCAATTTATAAGAGATAGCCAAATAGTGATGATCCAATGGTTGTCCATTTGCCAACTGTAGATAATCTAGCAAAAATGCCTCAATTAAGATAAAGCATGTTTATCAAACACGATTTAACAATTATGGAACCTTCGGCTTAATGGGCTGTGTATATGAGTTAACTAGACCGGTTTGGCATACTTGGGCTCAAGAATTGTAGCACCCAATCTTTACATGGACCTTTCGATAGCTTTAGTTTTCACGTTTGGTTTCTGAAACTTCACGAAAGATATGTACCCAAATGATGTTCCAACTCTCTTAGAACCCACAACGTTATAGTTTGGTATCAAAACACGAGTTTAGTCGATTTTGTAGACCAAAAGTGTACTTTTATAAAATTTTAAATTAAAGAGTTTGATAATTTTTCTGATATGCGTATCTATTTTTCTTTTATTTTTTGTTTGACTTATTGATGAGTGTTCTACACTCATGATATTTATGCCACTTAATTTGTTATTTTGCTATCCTTGAGATATTTTTAGAACTTTTTAATGTGTGTTTTGATGTTGTGATATAGGTTGATGAAATTGAAGGAAATAAGTAAGAGTTGACAAAATTTGAGAAAATGGATGAATTGTAAGAGATCTAAAGTTCGGGGACTAAAGTGCAAATGCTCAAAAGTTGTGTCGGACCTCAAAATGAATATTTGAGAGTGCTTGGAGTCAATTAGATGAATAAATAAGTCAAAGGGATAACATATAGTCAAAATATTATCACACATCATTTTCCAATCGAAAAAGTTATTCTCCAAATTTGTAGTCTTATATTGAGACTCATTTTTTTACATAGCAAATGTTTGAATTGGTAAATGATATATGAAGAAAAGTTGTAGCCCTTTGAGTTATCTTCCGAAATCATCTTGAATCACCTCAATCGGATATTGATAGAAAAGGTATGAAAGTCGTGCAGTGCAGTTTTTCTACCTGAAAATGGGCGTCGCAACGCCCACATTACTGAATTACTGAAATTCAGTAGAATTTGTGGCTCCGCAATGCCCATATTGGGCGTTGAGGCACTGCATGTGCAAGAAATAGGTTTTTGATTTTTTGGACTCTTTTATTGGCCCAATACAACTCCAACCCTTTCAAGATTTCATGATGATATAAATACAACCCTAAAGACCACTTTTAGGGAGGAGGCAAAGTGGGCATAATTCAAAAAATCAAAGGGAGGCAAAAATAACATCACAGAAGAAGATTGAAGATCTATCCAAAAACTTGTTTTTCTATTCTCTGCTTTGTGTTGTTTATTTGGAATTGTATAGATTTCATGTTTCTTATAATGAATTGAACTATTCTTCTAGGGTTTGATTATAATCAAAACTTGAGAGTATGATTTGAATTTATTTTAGTTATTTCTACGAAATTTTCCATTCTATTTATTTGTTTTATGATTTTAATACTTTCAATTAATTGGCCACTAATTGAATGAGTAAATGCTAGTCAATTTCGACACTTGAGAGAGAGGAATTTAGGCGTGATCATAAGATTAACACAACATAGATTTTATAGGCTTCGAGAGAAATTAGAGGATCTATGAAGTTTATTCCATGAAGAATCATGAAATTGATAATTTCTAGATTCTAATTCGAAATGGAGATATTGGAATTAATTTTTAGGATTAATTTTTAGCTGGCACTCGAGAGAAGGGGTAGAATTACATTAGGGTTCTTGCTTCTAAATATGGAAAATTGATTAGAGATAACTAAGTTTTTGAGAATCATATTCTATAGTTAGGTGAAATCATTCGCCAGACTTTTCCATCTTGATTAAATTCATATAATTTGTATTCATTGAATTCATCACCAAAATTATCGTTAGATTAGTTAACAATATTGATTCATAACTCATTCGTCTAGATAAAATAAAGGCTACATAATTATAGTACTTCGTACAAAATTAAATTACAATCCATGTGAGTTCGATACTCTTAACTCTATTATTATATTACAAAACTTATTACCGTACACTTGTGGTATAATTCACGTTGCATAAAACGCGTGACAAGTTTTTGGCGCCGTTGTCGGGGATTTTTTTATTTGATTTTTACTAATATTTTACCAACTAGCCTTTGTTTTAATTTAGATTTTCTTTGATTTTGTTAATTTTGGTTACATACCCAGATCTCTTTGGTATTTTTTTTCAGGTACTATTAAATACTATATGCATGATTCTAACAATGGTAAGAGAGTAGAACGATTGCAATAAGTAATCACGACATGGATAAAAACTACGTGCTTGTAGAAGATATCTTTTGTCAGCTTGCTATGGAATGCATTATGCTGAGCACTGTTTGCATACACGTACCGACTCCCGTGCGGTAAAGCTTCTAAGTTTCATACAAAGGATAGTTTAGTTTATTTTTTCCCTTTTATTTATTTTGTTTTCGTGTTATAGGATATTTTAGTTTATTTTACATTTATTTAGGAATCATCATCTATATCTCGTCTTTCCTTAGATCCTTGAGTAATTAAGTTGGTTATTTGATGTTTGAGCTAAGTAACCCATGTTCCATATATTTAATATCTAAAATTTGATTTTTCAGGAACATGATGTCGCAAAACACTCAAACCAACATTGACAAGAAAACACTACAGCAAAAAAGAGTTTTTGCAGCGGCCAAAAACGCTGTAAAAGACTTTTTGCAGCGTTTTTCCAAGTGTTGCGGGGGTCGGTGTTGCCGTTGAGGGAAGACTTTTTCCAGCGTTTATTCACTGTTGCGAAAAAGTTTTTAGCAACGTTTTTTCAACGTTGCGGTAGACCCTTTTACAACATTTTTTCAACGTTGTAGTAGACCTTTCTGCAGCATTTTGAACGTTTTTTCATCGTTGCGGTAGACCCTTTTGCAGCGTTTTTCCAACGTTGCCGTAGACCCTTTTTTTTACAGTTTTGTATGGTAATTGACCCACAAAAGGTAAAATGACACTTTGCGAACAAATTTTGGAATTGCATAAAAATTGATAATTTCATTATAAATTTTTGAATCAATATAACATTAGAATGTTATACACCACAATGTATCTAAAAAAGAGTAAGGATTAAAGAGTTCATGTTGCATACTCTATAAAGCTCAAAAGTAAAATAAACTATCCAAACTACAAATCGTATAGAAACAATGACAAAAAAAGAACTAATAGACCGCAACACGGAATAGAATGAAGAGCGTAAGGCAAAGCTGGATGTTTGTTGCATTATAGATGAATTTAATATCTTCTTCAGGTTCGCCACCGAGAACACTTATAATAAGCTTAAGCTGACCGAGGCAATCAGTTCCTAGGAATATTGGCTTCCGGCCAAGAATTTCTGCAAAGATGCAACCTACGGACCAGACGTCAATATAGGTTCCATAATTATCACATGAAGCTCTGGTGCACGATGAAAGAGGTTGCCTGGCCAACTGTGTAAAATTCTGAAAATTTTTAGAATAAAATTTAATTAGTTTACATACCATAGTTTATTTTTTAAAGTTAAAGGACTAAACTGATATATATATTAACTTCGATTTTGGGCTACATTTTTTTAGATATTGTTAAAGCGACTGAAAGTATATCAATATGAGTCTCGTTAGATAGCTTGTTTTTTTTTAAATCATAAAAATAGGCTCTAGAAAAAGTTAATTCGGATATGTATGTCTCAAGATATTAAAGTTTAAAGAAATTTGTAATTTATTTATATTTTTACAATAAAATTGAAATTGGATGAGGATTGTTATGTGTAGAGAATGGATATGAAAATAATATTTTATTAGAATTATATTTAAAGTCAAAGTTGTCATTACTACCTTTTGAGATTAGAATCTTTTCTTTTTGTGATGGACACGTGTCATCTTAGGATTTATCTATAGAGAATTAAATTTTTATCAAATTAGATAGACACGATTTTTATCACAATTCTACAATGACTGAGCTACTATTTTTCCCTATAAATAGTGTGCCCATATCTCACAATTCACCACACAGAATTTTACACAGCAGTTTTCATATACAAAGCAGTTGTAAATTCTAAGTATATTTTTATTATCAAAAACTTGTTTCATCTATCAAGGTAAGATACTTTTTGTGCAAGTTGTTTGTTTTATTATGCTTTTATGTTCAGTAATTTATGCATGAATTGCCAATGGGCCTTCGGGTTCTTTAGAAAGCGATAAGAGATCCTTCGAGAATCTAAGATGACCTAGATGGGTGTTTCGCTTGGTCACCAAGATACTCCATAAGAGAAGAGTGGTATGAAGTGTTACTTTATTGTATATGGAAATTGCATGTATCTTACTGGATATTTTCAAAATACTCTTACAATCTTTACAGACAAATTCGGGTCGATTGGAGCTGTGGTGGGATGGTGCAGCGAACTGCCAATGGATTTCGACCGATGAGAATATTAAGTTTTACTGCTTTTCCTTTAAAATTCATTATTTTGTTTGTTTCCAATAACAATATGATCGGAGTTATATTATGGAGAATGTTTAAATTGTTTTTTAAATTTATGATTCAGATTTTAAATTTATGAATATTCTGTTTATTTAGAAAAAATAGAATTTTATCGTTGCGCATTTTAAGTACATGAAAATTTAGAAAGAAGCACGATGAATCGTTCGATGAGTTCTATGCGAAGCTAAATGGTATAGTTAACTCTAGCTTTAACCTAGGTGAAAAGATCCCTGAGACCAAAATCGTTAGAAAAGTCCTTAGATCCCTGCCCGAGAGGTTTAAACCTAAGATTACTGCAATAGAAAAGAGCAAAGACTTAGATGTAGTTAAGATTGAAGAACTCGTAGGATCACTTCAAACTTATGAACTCACTTTCTCTCAACCTAAAAAGGTTAAATCCATCGCCATGAATACAATTAGAAAAGATGAGAGAGAGTCCACTAATATTGAGACCCTTATGTTTCGTTAAAAATTCTAGAAGGTGATGAGGAATAGGAGAAAACCTCAAGAACGAAAAACTTGATTCCCTAGTAAATTCATGAAAGATAATCATAAAGAAAGTGACTCTGGGACTACTAATAAGAAAACCCAATCTGTTAGATTCCATGAGTGTCAGATTACGGTCACTATAAGAATGAATGTCCTAACTTGAAAATGAGTTCTAATAATGGTAGACTTAAGGCTTTAGCTGTGACCTTAAGTGATGATGAATCAGATTCTAGTGTTCAGAGTGATACGTCTGGTGAAGAAGATAATCAAAAGCTCATGGCCTTCACATCTATAGCTACCGTAGAATCTGATAAAGAAGTTGAGAAGGTTTAGGTTAAGAAGATTGATGTATCTAGGTCAGATGATCAGATGAACTATTATGCTGCCCACTTCCCACTTAAGGGTCAAAATATCTCTATGTGGTACCTTGATAGTGCTTGTTCTAGATATATGTGTGGTGACAAGGCCCTATTCTCTTCTTTGGTTGATTGGAATGGCGACGTTGTGACTTTTGGAGATGGAGCTACTGCACCTATACTTGGTAAAGGTGTTGTTACTATATCTGGACTTCCTGCTATCTCATATGTACTTTATGTGAAAGGATAAAAGTCTAACTTCTTAAACATTAGTCAAATATGTGATACTGATTTCGAGGTTAGTTTTGTTCAAAAAAGGTGTACAGTATATGATTATACTGGTAATGCTGTCCTTGAAGGTGTGAGAAGGTCAGATAATTGTTATGGAGTCCTTCCTAATTCTCACTATATGTGCAGTAGTGCCAAGATTGATGTAACTGAACTGTGGCATCAACAACTTGGCCATATGAATTATAAAAGTTTGTCTAAACTCGCCAAGAAGGAACTTGTAAATGGCTTACCTAAACTTGAAAATACTGATACCACAGTATGTGGCCCGTGTCAATAAGGTAAACAGATCAGAGTTCCTCATGAGCATACCTCTAAGATTTTGACAAGTAAGCCACTCGAATTACTCTATATGGACTTAATACGACCATCTAGGACAGAAAGTCTTGGTGGTAAACGATATATCTTGTTTATTGTTGACGACTTCTCTCGATACACATGGATTGAGTTGTTGAGAGATAAACTGAGGTGTTCGGCCTAATCATCTCACTGTGCAAAAGGCTTAGAAATGAGAAAGAGTTTACCATATCATGAAACGTAGTGATTATGGAAAAGAGTTTGAAAACTCTAATCTTGAAAACTTCTGCTTGGAAGAAGGAATACAACATGAGTTCTCCTCGCTGATCATTCCACAACAGAATGGGGTAGTTGAGAGAAAAAATCGTGTGCTTCAAGAAATGGAAAGAGTCATGCTCCATGGTAAAGATCTTGCTATGCATTTCTGGGGGGAAACCATCAACATTGTGTGTTACATTGTTAACAGGGTTTACCTAAGACCTAAAACTGATATGACACCATATGAGATCTGGAAAGGTAAACAGCCAACTGTGAATTACTTTCGGGTGTTTGGTAGCCAATGTTACACACTGAGAGATAGAGAAAATTTGGGCAAGTTTGATTCTAAAAGTGATGAGGAAATTTCTAGGTTATTCCATAAATAGTCGAGCCATCGTATATACATCTCTCGTACATAGGTTGTGATGGAATCCATTAATGTAGTGGTGGATGATGTCTGTAGTGAGGGAGAGACTAGAAGCAATGGGGTGGAGCTGGAACACCTAAGTGTTGACCATGTCATAGTAGTAGAACCTAAAGAGACCCCCGTTCATGATTCTCCACGTGCTTTTAATGGTTTAGAGAGTCCTACTAAGGAATCCATATCTGATGATAAACCTGAACCTCCAAAAGAACTCTCATATCGAGTTAAGACAAATCATCCTAAAGTGAATATTATAGGGGATTTGTATGAAGGAATCAGACTCCGTAAGAGGGTTTTGAACAATCTGACTTATGCTAGTTATGTATCATAGATTGAGCCTAAGAAAGTAGAAGAAGCTCCCAGGGATGAATTTTGGGTTAACGCGATGCTGGGTTAACGCGATGCATAAAAAGCTAAATCAATTTGTGAGAAACAAAGTTTGGAATCTAGTTCATAGGCCTGATGATTGTAATGTTATAGGTACTAAGTGGATATTTAAGAATAAAACCAATGATCATGGAACTATAACTAGAAATTAGACTAGGTTAGTAGTCCAAGGATATACTCAGGTCGAATGAGTTGATTTCGATGAAACTTTTGCCCCGGTAGCTAAGCTTGAATCCATTAGAATTCTTCTAGTTGTTGCGTGCACTTTAGGTTTTAAATTATATCAAATGGATGTCAAGGGAACCTTCTCAAATGGAATACTTTAGGAAGAAGCTTATGTTGAACAACTTAAATGATTTATTGATCCTAAACATCCGCATTATGTTTATAGGTTGAATAAAGCTTTATATGGTCTGAAACAAGCTCCCAGAGCTTGGTATGATAAGCTTACAACATATTTCATGGAACATGGTTTTTCAAGAGGTTGTGCAGACAGGACCCTATTTATAAGACATATTGAAGATACCATCACGATGGCCCAGATCTACGTCGATGACATTGTTTTTGGTTCTCCTATTTTTCTGAGTGTATGAAGCAAGAGTTTGAGATGAGTATGATTCGAGAATTGAATTACTTTTTAGGGCTTCAAGTAAAACAAACCGAGGATGGATTGTTCATCTCTCAATCGAAATATGCCAAAAACCTTGTCAAACCTTTTGTTTTAGACAGCAAGAAACACACTAGAACCCCCATGAGCACCAGTGTCAAGTTAGTTCATGATCCTACAGGCAAGAGTGTTGATCAAACTCTTTACAGAAGTATGATAGGTAGTTTACTTTATCTCACTGCTAGTAGACTTGACATAGCTTTTAGTGTAGGGTTTGTGCACGCTTTCAGACTGATCCCAAGAAATCTCACCTGAGTGTCGTACAACGTATCATCAGATATTTCAATGGCACTATAGATTATAGGATTCTGTACTATTGGGACTCTAAGCTTGATCTTGTTGGTTATTCTAATGCCGATTGGGCTGAAAATGTTGATGATAGAAAAAGCACTTCCACAGGCTGCTTTTACATTGGAGCCAATCTTGTTGCTCAGATGAGTAAGAAACAAAATTTTATCTCATTGTCCACGACAGAGGCTTAATATATTGCAGCAAAAAGCTGTTGTGCTCAACTGCTTTGGATGAAGCAGATGTTGAGTGACTATATGATTGAATAGGGAACTATGACTGTGTTTTGTGATAATATCACCGCTATTAATATTTCGAAAAATCCTGTTCAACACTCTCGAACTAAACATATTGATATTAGGCATCATTTCATTTGAGAACTTGTGGAAACTCAAATAGTTAATCTTGAACATATTTCTACTGAGAACCAATTAGCTGACTTGTTTACTAAACCGTTGGATGGACTTCGGTTAGAATATCTTAGAACAGCTATTGGTATTTGTGTGCCTTATTAAATGAGTATATTTGATGCATGCTCGTATTCTACTATTGTGTGATATTGAGTTATGCATGCATCATATTTATTTATTTATTTATTCTCATGCATGTCTACTTTCTATTTTTGTGTTTTGTTTGTATGTAGTTTCTTGTGTTTTGTGTGTTTGGTGCATTCTTATTTCTAATTTAAAACAAAAACAAAAACAACAAAATAACAAAATGTTTTTATGCAGGAAATTGTTTTACAGCATGATATACAATACACTTGATTTTGATGGTCGTAATCAAGCATGAGTTTATTTGGGACGGCTGTCACATGTTAGTAAGGTGACTTTGAATATGAATTAACCAACTTATGTAGACCTAAGCTCGAGACTATCCATGTAATAATACATAAATATGTAATAAAACAAATAAAATATAGGAGCTCAATTTCTTATGCTACTTTTAGAAGCATACTTGACTTGAGTAATTAAGCCTGCGAGGTTTCTCATAACCTGGATCCTATGGTCAACAGATTTGGGATAACTGGCCTAAAGCTCATTACAGGGGTCATGTTAGTCTCTTAATGAAAAGAAGCATGCACTTAAGATGAAAACAATATATATGAGCATTCATGTTTACTGTTGTAATATAAGATCAATGTTTTCTACTAAAGGTCAGGGGGAGAAAAGACATTCTCCATAAAAATAAGCTTTCATATGTAGGTTTTATTGTACTTTACATGTTTGACTTTCATAAGTAGAGGAATATACTTATTAGCAGCGATATTTTGTAAGTCCTTTCTCAGTACTAGAAATAATAATATCATCCACATATACCAACAAACATACGATCCCATTTGCACTCTTGTGAAGAAATAGTGATGTATCATACTGACTCTGCGTAAAGGAAAAATTCAAAAGGGTTCGGCAAAACTTGTGAAACCACGTTCCAGGAGCCTGCTTAAGACCATATGAAGAACGTTTTAGTTTTCAAACATAATCTGCGGAGGGAAGAGGCATACCAGATGGAAGTTTCATGAAGTGACAAGGGATAAGAGAAGGCGCACAGTGGTCATTTTAGCTACTAGAGCAAAAGTGTCATCATAGTCTATGCCATGCTCCTTGTGATTACCTAAAACAACTAGTCGAGCCTTATAGTGCTCAAGAGAACCATCAGAATGAAGTTTGACAGAATATACCCCTTTACTCCTAATGGTTTTCACAGATGGCGGACATGGCACAACATCCCAAGTCTGATTTGTCTCAAGAGCCTCAATTTTTGCTTGCATTGCTAGTCGCCAACACTTTTGTTCCATAGCTTGTCTGTAGGAGGAAGGAATGGAAATCGAAGCAAATGTAGCAGACATAGAACTGTGGGAGGAAAAACCATACCTATCTGGTGGTCAAGGAACACGAGAAGTATAACGAAGAGGGACAGGAGGCGGCAGATCATCCGGTGAAGGACCTGATGTCGTTAGTGGAGGATCAGAGAGGTGTTGGAAAGAAGCTCAAAACCAATGGCAGGTACAACATTCCTATGGTGTAAACACACCCCGACTTGTACCATGAGAAGTTTGTAGGAAAATTAGGTAAGACAGAAAACACGGGAGAAACCACAGGTTCTCAATGAAAGAAGAATTGTTTTTCAAAGAAAATAACATTACGAGAAATTCGAATTCATCGTGTTGTAGGATCATAACAGATATACCCATTTTGGGTTCTACCATATCCTAAAAATGTACACTTGATAGATTGAGGGGTGAGTTTTGTCCTTTCATGAGATTGTAAGTGAACAAAATACACACACCCAAAGGGCGCAGATGGAAATATGTAGGATGATGACCAAAGAGCTTATAAAATGGAGAAACATTATGAAGGGTGGGAGAAGGTAATCGATTTATGAGATGTACAACAGTAGATAATACTTTACACAAAAAACGAGATGGAACAGAAGATTCAATCAAAAGAGCTCGAACCATATCAAGAAGGTGACGATTTTTGCATTCTGCTGCCTGTTTTGTTGAGGAGTAGACGGACAAAATCGCTGAGAGACAATACATTTGGTTTGTAAAAAAGATTGAAACGTATTTGACATATATTCACCTCCAGAATCAGATCGTAAGATTTTGATTGAGGAGGAAAATTAATTTTCAATAAGAGCAAGGAAAGCTTGAAAGACAGAAAAAGCCTCACTCTTTCCACGAAGAAAATAAACCCATGTGAATCGACTATAATCATCGATAAATGTAACAAAGTATTTATAATGAGCATGAGATACCACAGGTGCAATACCCCATACATCACTATGAACAATATCGAAAATATGCAAAGTATGAGAACTTTGAGATGGGAATGGCAAAACTTTACTTTTAGCAAGTTTACATGAAGCACAATCAAATGATACAAATGAAACTGAAGAAAAAATTTTATTTCCAAGCAAACAAGAATTGAACAAATGTTGTAACACATTAGAATTGGGATGTCCCAATTTTTTATGCCAATCACAGATGTCTAAAGTAACATAATTACAAAAAATGGGAAAATATGAAACATGCTTCGGTGAAAAAAGAAAGAGACGTTCCTCCTTAGGCGGTTAGGCCCCCTCATGATCGTCATCCCGGACACCTGATCCTGCACATGACAACTAGAAGCTGAAAAAGATACAACGCAATTATTATCAACAAGTTGCCCAACAGATAGAAGATTAGTGGATAAATTAGGAGATACTAAAACATTACCCAAATCAGGTGATATATCACCCACAACTGAGATAGGAAGTGTGTTACCATTAGCGGTGTGTATTTTGAGAAGTCCATTATATGGTCTAAGATTACTAAGCAACTACGGATCACGAGTCATATGATTAGAAGCATTCGAGTCTAATAGCCAAGAAGAACAAGCAGTTGGTGGATTACCCGTGATACCTAAGGCAGACAACGCAGATACAACCATTTGTTGAATCATCTCAGGAGTGAGGGAAGTGTGAGAAGAACTAGGAGAAGCTAGAACTCGAGTGGCAAAATGGGGAGTAGATAAAGATTTGATGTGGCAATATTAGATTTTTGTTGATAGGGGGAGAGTAGATAGTAGACATTTAGATCTGTTTTGCTTATCCTTACATGATGTATCTATTTATCGAAAAGCTGGATGTAATTAGATTTTTGATATATATATATAATGACTGTTGACTCAAAGGCATTTTATATTTTTGTTTCAGATCTACTAAATTAAGTTTGATGTTTTATAGTATCAATGTGTCTTCTTGGTATATTGGGTTGCATTGATATTATGTCTTGATTTAGCATGCATGATTGAAACTGAATAACATCATATGTTTCTAAATTGCCTAATTATATAAACTACTTGAATTATTTATTGAACTATCTTCCACACATTTTACACTGGTGTTGAGTTATTTGTTTCAAGAAACAGGTGTTCATTAAACTGCAGAATTGTTCAAGTCAGTCAGTTTGTCATTGGTGTTGAGTCTGTACTTTATGTTTGATTACTGCCTTGACTTAGTAGTTTTGTCATAGAATTCCAAAGGGGGAGTTTGTTAGGTTTTAGATGTTTTGTAATTGGTAATTCTGTAAACAAAAGGACTGAATTCTACTATGTTTAAGAAGTCAAGGAGTAATGTGCAAATAGTTGAAAATATGGTTATTAGGTCTAAGGCTCGAGAATGACAAAAAGAGGAAAACTACGCGGATTTTCGCTAGACTGTTGCCAAAGTTTGGGTTGAGAAACATTATTGCTGGATTGTCAGAGTTTTGAAGATCGAGGGAGTTTGACTGGAGTTTCAGTCTGTGAAGAACGCGGTGTTCTTCGTTGATCCACGGGAAATAAACAATTCCACAAGGCTAGGAGTATTGCAGGGTAACAGATTCCACTGAGAGCTTTGACAACGTCAGCAAAGGCTTGGTGTAGGGCAGCACGGGATCCACAGAGAGTTGTAAAGAGTGCAATCGAATGATCAGATAGTATGATTCGTCTAGTCTGATAGACTGTAAGTTGTTTAAATTGTTTATAGTGGATTGCCTGACAAAGTGCCTGGAGTTTTTCCTAGTTTGTTTTCTCCGTGATCATCCTTATGCTGATTTACTGCTTTCGTTATTGTTTATTGATTGATCATATAAACCGCAGTATTCGAACTTAGGACTAAAGTGACTTGCATGTTTAATCATCTATAGAAGAATTAAAAAGTGACTTGTTACTGTTTAATTCATAAAATATTTTTAATTCCTCATAATAGACCTATTCACCCCCCTCTAGGTATTGTTAGGGTCGAACTACGTAACTTTCACATGTGAATTTTGGTTATATATTTGAAGGTTTAGGTTGATGCATGAGACACAATTGTGTTGTATTCCTTCAGTGTTTCCTTTGAGTTCTTGTATTATTATGGAGTAATAAAATGAGTTGGATGTTTACCTGTAAATATTCACGTTCCTTTACATTACTACCTTTATCAAGTGGAATTCATTCCTTGTGTGCGTTGCGGAAATTCGTGGGCTGACTAAGTTAAACCTTAGTGCCATCATAGGTGGAAATTTGGCTAAGGATTTTACCCTGTATTCGTTCGTGTGATAACTGGTATCAGAGTACAAGCGTTGTTGTTACTGGTTTCATATGCAGGCATGGCTCGAAGTTAGAAGCGTTCGAGGATTTTGTTGGTGCTCCTATGAATGACATTGCAGTCAGTTTGGCTGCACAAATATAATTTGTGATTGTACCGTAATAGACTTGAGAACTTGGTGAGCGTATTAATCTAACTACCATTAATTTCTATATGATAACTGATCTCTACGCTCATCACCATAAATAACAAATGAAGAGAAAAGTAAAATTAGTATTCTCAATATAAATGTGATGTGATACTTAACAATGCATTTATGTACTCTCGTTTATTCTTACATTATTCCTAAAATACAAGTATCAAATATAATTAGATTCTATACTGAAAATCATATAAGTCTACCTAAATTTCAAATACATTAATATGTTAATGGTAACACACCTCTAAACTTAATCAGTATACCAAACTAGTGAAATGTAAAGTTCAATTAGTATCCTAACTACTTATATTAGAGGTGTCAATCCGGGTGGTCCGGGCCGGGTCGGCCCGCCAATATGTGAGCCCGGTAACGGCCCGCGTGAAAAAAAGCCCGCCCGCTGCGGGTTCCGGGCCGGTTACGGGTCGGCCCACAATTTTGGACTACAACCCAGGCCCGCCCGCTGACCCATCCGGGTCGAGCCCATGCGGGTCACGGGTCGTGCGGGTCGCGGTTCATTCCGGTTTGACCCGTATGATTGTATAAATAAAATTATAAAAATATAGAATTTTTTCGGTTTGGCCCATATGGAGAGCAACTATCATTGAAAATAGGATTTTGAGAAGAAGAATCGCAAGAATCCATAATATAGTAGGATTAAAAAATTTAGTAGTGACTACTAGTGAGAACCGAGAAGAAAGAAATGTAATCAAGATGATGATGATATTTGCAATTGAATAATTGTAATTGTAGTAAGGTAGTAACAAGTATGAACTATGAAGTATAAATGTATAATAACTAATGAGAGGATATTGTAAAAATAAATGTAAGAATAAATTAGAATTTATTGATGAAGGGGATGATATTACCGTTAGAAAATTTATATTACCATTAGTTAAAATTAAAAAAAAAAAAATTGACCATGCAGCAGGCTACGCCTTTTTTTGAATTTTTTTTATTTTTATTTTTTCAAATTTTTTTGTTTTGCTCTCTCCCCCCTCTTTTTTTAATTTTGTTTTATTTTTTTTTTAATTTTTTTTTTACGGGTCGCGGGTTAACCGCGACCCGTGGAGGTGCAACCCGCGAAGCCCGCGGGTTACACCTCCTTGGCACGTGAACCGCCCGCACGGGTCACGGGTCGGCCCGCGGTCCCGGTTTTCACGGGCCGGTTTTCACGGGTCATGGCCGGCCCGTCCGTCTTGACACCTCTAACTTATATATAAAAAAAAAAAACTAAATAGCTCAATGGACCAACTCTACTGCTGTTGTAATCTGACAAATTTCAGTCATTGATCAAAATCATCTGCTTGATAAACCATGTGGGAGATTTACTTTTTCCATTCAGTGCGAGGCGGAATAATGAAATTGTTTATTCAAAATGGGGCCCATCAACATGCATGTGGGACAATTCAAAAGTGTTAGTGTACTAGTTTTTTATGTTGTAACCGCCACACATGTTCAGCATGTTTGGCAGCAAGAATAAAATAATACTCTATTGCAAAGAAAGAAAAACTTTGAAGTTTCCTAGACTTATCACCAGTACAATTCAATACTGTGTACTAAAATTAATGACTACCGACTGCATTATTTTGTTTTTTTGTCATTCATTCATTTCATAAATATCCCTCTCACTCTATGCCTATTTCCATTATTTTTTTCTTTCTTCTCATCTCTGTTTCGGCATAAAAATCTAAGTGAAATCCTCTTCTCTCTATAGTTTATACACATACTCTTCTCCTATATGTTTTGGCTTAAAAAAATTCAAAGGTATGTTTCATAAGTGTTCAGCGTCTCTACATTTCTAAACATTAACTTACCCATAAGCACCTAGAAATGAACATCTTGAAAAAAGAAAAAAAAAAGCTGAAAAACATTGTTTTCTTTGTCCATTTCCTTTATTTCTTCTACAGCCGGAAGAAGATTATTTGATGTGAATCCTCTCTTTTTTAAGTTTTTATATGTATATATGTTAAAGAATTACACCTTGAAGACTATCTTAAATTTTTTGAAAGGAAATAAAGGCGTTTAATTGTTCTTTTGCACAAAGGGAATGCCTGAAAATTGCAATTGAGAACTTTTTTTTTTTTACAAAATCAAAATTCCTTTTTCTTTCTTCAACTTTGAAACTTCTTTTTTTATCTTTCCTTTCGTCTCGGTCTTGATCTGTTTTTTTAGTTATTGCTTCATTGATAAAACATCAATTTTGGTTACTTTATTTGACAAATGGTAAGGATCAAATATTTGTTATTCTATATAAAACAAGAATTTCATTCTATTATATTCTCTTCATGTGCTCTGTCATGAGTCCATACACGGTAATAGTTGCACCCTATTATTGTTTCTCTTCATGGGAGCAATGTTTTTTGTAAAATTTAGTCATATTCGGCAATCATTGTTTCTGTTGTATCATTGGCAATAATTTTTTAACGTTTTGTCGTATTTAATAATCACTGTTTTCCTTGTATCATTGGCAATCAACGAGCTAAGAAAGTTAATGGTGCAGAAGTTGGTTTCATGTTTAAGTATGGTCATTGTGTCTTTTTACATTAAGTAAAGAGTTTAAATATCACGAGGAAACTAGTTTTAAGTCTTTGAGCTTGGGCTTCAAAATAATATTATTTGGTACTAGTGATATAACATGCTTTGTTATCGTGAGAAGACGAGTCTATTTTTAGATCATGTTTGGCTAAGTTTAAATGTATGTACTTACGTACATTATTGTTTCTTAAAAACCTGGTGAAGCTTACCCCTGACCTTTTGAAGGACAAGTTGATATGCAATAATTAGAACTATCTACAAAAATTCAGTTCCCTGTATATCAATGATTAATAGGGTTGGTTCATTTTGCACTTTCTGTTCAGCTATTACTTAATTTCTTTTTCCAGTCAGTTTTTATCTTTCATAAAAGATCCTTAGATTTCAATCAGTATGAGATAATTTAATTTAAGTTAATGCCAAATTTCTTTTAGGGGCTGGTATAATCTCGAGACATCAAAAAGAGTAAAAGCTTTTTGTTGTTGAAAGTTCGATTCATGCATTGAGAAAGCTAAAGAGTCCACATCTAATTCATCAAAGAAGACGGCTAAATATGCTCACAAAAGTGATGTCATTGTTCATGCATTTAAGATTGAAAGTGATTGTATTCAAAATCACCACCCAGAAAGTAAGTAGAGAATTCTATGGCAAAACTTAAGTTATTTTTAAGTACTTTCTCATTTATAGACTTGGCTTTTCTCCATGGTTTTTGCATATAATTTGCATATTGATACCTTTTGATCCCAGATATTGATGTTCTGTTTACATTAGGCTCTTCAGCGATTTCAGGGAATGAGGAGCTCAATGAGTTGGGTTCTGTCTGTTGGGGTTCTGAAGCTCGGTGGCAGCTAAAAGGAAAAAGAAAGTCAAATTCGAGAAATATGGAAGTACGCAAGAAACATGACAATGTGTACACGTCAGGTGCTAACCTGGACAGCTCTTTCAGAAAGTCAGGACCAATTACGGATGTTAAGTTTGAAAAGTCATCTGTTATGCCGATGGAACCTCACACAAGAGGACAAACTGATGAGCTGGCAGTTCCCCAGAGGTTAATGCCCTACCGTCAGTCATGTACTACTGTCAATCTGAAGTACAACGCATCAGAGTTTTATCTGGAAGACTATAAAGTTGATTTTGGTTTGTATGATGTTACTATCGAGGTGGAAAGGCTTTGTCAACCCCAACCTGTTCCACCCACTTCCAAAAAGCAAGTTAATTGCTAAATCAATTGTTGGCCACCCACTTACTGTTGACTTGTTAGAAAGTGGTACGGTCATTAAAAAGAGGCCACGTGGAAGGCCATGCACAAAGAATGTCAGTCTGCAGCAGCTGATCCCACAAGTGAAATCACGAAAAAGTAAGAAGCGCGAGGTTTCATTGAGAAAGACTGGGAAGTTGTCTTCACTCACTCATTCGCCAGAACTACAAGAGAAACTGGTGGTCAACATGCTTGCCAAACCAGTCTTAGCATGCGTCCCAATGAAGGTGGTGTTCAGCAGACTGAATGCAGCGTTGAATAACTCAATCTGAGGAATGTATGGAGTTTTTCTCCGTTGGATTTTTATTTATAGGCTGTTGAATTTAGGTGTTTTTATTTTTTCTGAACTATGTTTAAGTCTCAAAGTTTATAGTAATCAAGAGTTAGAAGTTCTGTGCATTTATTATATGCTGTGACATTTGATTACTATTGATTTAATCTTTCTAATTAAGGCCCTAAAGAGTGTTGGATAAATTAGTATATGAATTATATTTCATTAACAAAAAATAAGTGCATGAAAAATATGCAAAATAGTGTCTTACACATGCAAAATATAGAATAAAATTTTGACTTACCGAAATCAAGATACGCGTACTAAATATCGACTCACTGAAACGTAGAAATTAGAAGAAGATAAAAGTAAGATATGCAAATTAATGCAAATATGTGCACTAGTGCTAACAGAATTAAATACATGTCTGCTTCTCAAAATATAGTGCTTCTCCCAAAATTAATATAGCACAATATTAATTTTGTCGGGCAAACCATCGCTTGAATGTATTCTTCTAGAGTAGAAGATATTGAATACTAAATATCGAACACGAACTAAAAAATAATTCGGACATTATTTTGACATAATTTGGAGAATGAAAGAATTGGAAATCAATGAAATGAAATTGATTTTGAGTCAAGAAAATGGATTTAAGAGGGTCGTACTCTTAGATTTTCATCTCTTTTGGAACTAATTAATTTATCCATTATAACACACCATTTCAAATTTAATGGGGGTAGATTGCACCTTATTTAAAGGATCACACCCATTGGAGACTTTTCCATTTCACACATTTAAATAGTGTATATTGAACTATTAATTCAAACAATCTCTCACATGAACGGAAGAAGTCAACTCAAAATAGAGATCACAAAGAAGAGTAATCTATCGGGATCGGTAGCTTTCGCTTTGAACCTTCCTTCGTAAGAATCTATCGGACTCATTTGGTTAATATGTGAATACAACATTGTGAACTGTCGACCATTATAGTAAGCCAAGACGATAAATCAAAGACATTATCTCTCATATCAAATTTATTTTCTCTATTGCATTTATTATTTCGGCCTGAACCTTCTTTGTTCGGCAAGTACGCAAGAGATTTTGCCTCAATAAAATTGTCATAAAATCGGCCAACTTCACACTCATATAGGTCATGTTTTAAGAATCTAAGGAAAATTGCATTGTCATGGATATATAGACCTTATTTGTCTATTCCAAAATTACCAATAAGAACTAGAAGGAATGAAAAATTAATAACAAGTAAAACTTATCTATTAGAAATTAATTATTTATTTTGAATTTGTTGATCAGTCCAGCAAACAACGATTTTACTTCATAGTTGATTTTCCATATTCACTACAAAAAACAGCGGCTTCAGAGACGGAATTATCTGTCGCTGAAGCCCCGAAATCCGTTGGAAATGACCTTCAGAGACATTTCTCCCGTCGGCAAACACCCCGCCGCTAAATTTAGCAACGGATTATATTAGCCATCGGTATATAGCAACGGAATTAAACCGTTGCAAATTCCCTACGGATTTTTTCGTCGCAATTACCTATGGATTATTTTTGCGTCGACGATTAGCAACGGGAGTTCCGTCGTTATTTCCGTCGCTAATTTGAATGAAAATTTTAAAAAAACAATAATATATATTTCAACCAAAAACCAAGAACATGTTGAATTGAATATTTCGCTTAACATTTACATAACAACGGTTAAATTTCCAATCTAGGGTGGAATTGATCCTGTTAGCCAGTTTGAAGACAAATCCAAGACCTTGAGGTTTTTCAATTTGCCAATTTCCTTAGGTATTGTACCCATCATCATATTCCCCCGCAAAATTCTGTTAATCAATGGCAGCCATAAAGTTTAAATCAAACACATTCCAGTTCTAAAAGAAGTCTAATAAATCAGCATTGCATCAAAAGTAAAAATTGAAAAATAATTTAAGGACACTGCAAAACTTACAATTCTTGCAAAGTTGATAGTAGACATAACTCTGGTGCAATGAAACCCCTTAAGGACCCCCCCCATATGTTACTGCAACATGGAGCAAGATCATAAATGAGAATTCAAGTTTGGCAATTCAAGGTTGGACATGGTTAAGAGGAGTAATTAGTCAAATTCTTTGGGTTCCAAGCAATCTGGAGAAGGACTTTGGTAGACAAGTGATCCTAAATCCAACAAGTCAACCAGGCAAGTAATAAACATCAATTCAACCGACGTTGGTAGACAAGTGGTACAATTGATGTACAATTGTCAAAATTTTGCGCAAATCAAACAATTGAAACATTTCTGCTCTAATTTTCAAAACTCAGCACGAACCAAAATCCCCAAACTCAAACAAAGCAACCAGTGGTACTATTTACAAAATACAAGCCGGGACTAACAGAGGAATGAAGGAGGAGGTGGGGATCTCTTTTATAACCTAATCAATTGTCATTTGGCTACATTAACCATTCATTTCTTGCTATGCAGCACAAGGCTGCAATTTTGGCACTAATTCATAGAAACAATAGCCAAAAGAACTTCTTGAATGCCAGGAGGTGTATATACACATTCTTAAAAAGTTAAGCAGCAGAATATCAAACCTTGTACGTGAAGACCACCCTATGTTCTCAGTTAAGCGAGACTAATAATGAAGTGATTCTAAATGCTGAAATCGATTGTTACCAGCATGCCATTGAACCAGATCAAATATCAAATAACATGTAAAAATTGCAAGCTTTGTTAAAAACATTAAAAATGAAAGGTGCAAGTGTAAAACTAACCGAAGCAAGAACTAGAATAGTGAAGAAGTTCAGATATCGAGCATGTGACAGGAACCAGCGCTTGATTTGGGTTAGCCGAGTAGCTATAAATCCGTTATGTTCTGTTGATGAAACATCCAACTCTTCCATGTTATCCAATTTATCACCAGATAAACTTGCTGTAAAAAGAGAAGGATACAAGTAAAGTAAGGTCTTCCGAAGTAAACCATGTAGTAGGCAAAGCAGACCAAATAATCATCCAGCCATTATCCATACTCAAATTCTCAATCAGAATCATATATTAAAAAAGCACCATAGCACCATACCAAAATTGAGAACTAGAAAATCCCAAAAAACTATATTTATCCCAAATAAAAAGAGGTACGCCACCGATCAAAAAAACAAAAAGAGGCATGCCAAAAAAATGGGAACTTTGTATTCATAACAATAATGGCATTCAGGAAAAGAAAAAGGGGGCCAAACCCAGTAACTGAAACGCTACGGATTCACATAATCATAGACAAAAATGCAAATTACCCTAAAGTCGATACAGAATTTTTGATGGGTAATCAATAAAATTGAGCCAACCTAACAGTAGACCAAAGATAAAATCAATGAAGCAATGATCAGCATATATAGAGTGTGAAAAGGATGGAGAAGATTAATCTGTAGAAAATGAAGAAAGAAACCTAAGAATGAAGGTCCGCGCTCGACGCCGGACGGAGAGGTTTTCTCGCTCACGGCAGAAGGGCTGGACTCTGGACTGGAGTCGCCTCAGCAAGGCTGTAACTGTGGAGGCGCAGTGGAGAGAAGTGAAGAGTTGGAAATCTTCAACGGGAAGTTTCAGGTAAAAAAAAAGGGGCCCCTAAAAATTATGGGCCTGAGGCGGAGGCCTCGCCAGGTCCGGCTCTGACGATCGGCGACCATCGTCGGCAATTGGAAGGTTAGGATTGACGTAGATGATGTGAGGCCGTGAGGGAAACTGGGGAGGCAGGGAGAGAGCTAGAGAGAGAAATGGAAGGTTAAGGTTGTGTTATTTCTTTCTCATTTTCTAATTTTAGCAATTGTGTTAGAAGATTTTGTCAATTTTAGAGGCAAATCAAATTTTTGGTGGGAATTAAAAATTTTGAGTTTTCAGACGGAATTTTTTCATTGGTAATTATATATATACTTTTAAAATTTCTTACAATCTTTACCAACAGATTTTGACATTGCTATTTTATTTTACCATTTTTAATATTTTTTCTAACGAAATCATCCGTTGAGAAATTTTGTCACTAAATTATTTAATTTATTATTTATTATTTTTAAATTTTTACCGACGGATTAGTAACAAAATTGTACCAACGAAAGTCTTCCGTTGGTAATTCTGTCGTTAATTTAGTATTTAGTTTTTAATAATAAAAAAGTAATAATTTGTTGCTAATTTGTTGTTAATCCGTTGGTATTAGCAACGGAAGACGTTCGTTGCCAAATTTCTGTCTCTATTGCCTCACTGTCTAGTAGTGATTCTTTCTTCCATGGATAGACTTTGGTTCCTTCGTGTGGTGACATACGTACAACCAATTGGAGGTGTACATGTATCTCAAAGAAGCCATTGTTTCACACACAGTTGTCTGCAAAGGAAAATGCATGAACTTAAACGGCTCTTTGAAGTCATATATTTAAGGTTTCATGCTTCCATGGAGTTGTTTTATTTGGAAGAGTTTCCTTATAAAGTAAGCATAAATACTTTCGCCATTTATGTGGTATTTATGGAAGTACAGCGTAAAGGCAACCACTTATTATAATATAATTTTTTTGTATAATACATTTTGTTTGTTGTTTTATTGTTAAGTTTTAAGTTAACAATTGATTCCATAATACACTTATAGATTTTGTATACTACTATTTTGGGGAGCCTAATTTATGAAGTTTGCCTCAAGCTCAGAAAATCAGAGGACTGGCACTGGTGATGAGACACATGATGATGCACTAAGTGATGACCTATATGGACTCATCGACAAGTAAAAGTTATTATTTTCAAAATATCTTGAGGTTTACATTTTAATACAAAATTATCATGATACGAGGTTGTTTCTCAATATTAGCTTCCACGACGTGGTTTTATTATTTCCATTGGCATATGTGGATAGTTTGTAATAGTTCAAAAAAATCGTTCCGAAATAGTTATACTAATTATTCAAAATGTAAACATGTTGGAAACCCGAGAGCTTTCAAAGAATTCATTCCCGTGTTTCTCAATTTAATGTTGTTGCATCCTTTTCATATGCAAGTTTTAAGAAAAACTTGCGAAAACCAAGATATTTTACGTTATTTACATTGTTGGCTAATAAAATAATAGAACAATAGTCCTAAAAATTGAGGTTGTGACAATTATACATTCAGGAAATTGTTAGATTGTATAAAGTCTTCATCTCAATTGTAATAGGGATCCAAGGTTTACGTCCAAGTTTTTTAAGAGTTTACACGGAGCTATATGAAGAAAATTAACTTTAGCATACAACTTATCAACTTAAATCAGATGGGCAATCTCATACTTCAAACTTGTGTCTTAGATCTGGTGGTAGTTGGGAAATATACCAACTATTGGTGAAATTTTCCTATAATAACATTTTTTTAGACGACTATAAATATGATACTTTACGAAGTTCTTTATGGTAGAATATGCATATCACATATCTTTAGGAATGGCAACCAGGCAAGACAAAAAGAGGACAAGGTGGGGCATCCCAATCTCACTTAAGGCTGAGCTGAACGGGGCATGAGATGGGGGCTTACTGCCTTGCTCATTTATATATATAATTTATTCGTGGTAGCTTTTTGGTAATTTGGGAATCGAGATTTGGTAATTGGTTCAGGTTTGGGCTTAAAAAGTTTGGGTTAAAGTGATTTTTACACAATTTCTTTTGTTTTTTTCCAAATTACTAACTAATCGAGGTACGGGCACAGGGTTTGAGTTTTTCGGTCATCTATTGGGACGAATTCAGAGAAAATAGAGTTTTAGGTCCGGTAATTATAGAACATACAATTCAGGCCATTGAAAAGATTCGAGTTAAAATTAAGACGACACAGGTTGGTAAAAGAGTTGTACCGATAACACAGGAGGAAAGTCCTGGAATTCCAGGTGGAAAATAACATTTTCTTGAACAAAGTACCAATGAAGGGCGTTCTCTTGTTTGGCAAGAAGGGAAAACTGAGGCCAAGGATATAAAACATTTGGAGATAGTTGACTGAATTATAAATATGGCATATCGTTTGCCTTTGCCATCGGAACTTTCAGAATAACGTGTTTCATGTATTTATGATCACAAAATATGCACATGACCAAGGCCATGTAATCAATACAAGTACTTGGATTAATGTACAGAAAGACTCATCCTACATAGAATCACCAATCGCGATATTGGATAGGAAAGTACACACGTTGAGAACTAAGAAAACCCCATCGTTAAAGTTCAGTGGCATAATCATGGATGGAAGAGACTACTTGGAAAAGAGACGAGAAATTAAAAGCAAGTATTTTTAAAAATATATTTATTTAGAAATTGTTTTATTCCCAAGTTAGCCTTCTAAATTATTATCAAAGCTTGTACAATATTGACTTCTCAGCTACATCACCATATGAATCTTACCAAGTGTCGGTACGACAACTAATTTCTTAGCTCGATGATTGTATTACTCTAAATAAGTTCAAAATACGTGAACATCTCTATAGTAATAGACTTCGCCGCTTAATCAATGTACGAAACTAATCAAGTGTAAAGTACCATTAGTATCACTACTACTTAGAAGGGAGAAGGGGAAAGAGATTAATGGACCGACTGCACTGCAGTTCTAATCGCACCAATATCAGCCCTTGATAACAATCAACATCTTGATAAAACCATGTGGGGAGTGATTTAGTAATGAGTATCAAACTTAATGTCTGAATTGTTTTTTCTCCCTCCCTCTCTCTCTCTCTCTCTCATTCATTTTGTACTTAGATGTCACCCTCTATTCCTACCTACATTCAAGGAAGAGACTTTTCTCTCTATATGCAAACTAATGGCTGTATATAATATTATTCCAAATCTTTAAGAAGTTGCGTCCCAATGCCAAAAAAGTGACAAATGGAAGAAACCAGAAATTCGTGTTTCTTTAACGGAATTTTGTTTTTTTTTGTTTTTTTTTTTTTAAATTTGGGAAATGCAACATTTGTTAATAAAGAACAAGAAAGAGTGAATTTTAAATGAATACATAAAAAATATAAGAATATATATGTGCTTTTAATGAAAAAGTAAAATATGTGTAACCTTTTACGTGTGTATTAGTTTTTAAATTATAATTTTTTTGAAGTATTTTCCAATCTATATTTTTAGGCATAAAAATAAACTCTCTAAGAACAATTCTAGCCCAAATTTTGCAAACAGTTCCCTCACTGGTTATTAATCTACTAACTTTTATTCGTCAAATATTATATTTGAGTTGCTCAGCCATATTTAATAATGATCATTGACAACTCAAAGGTATATTTAATCGATATCATTGTCTCGATTAATTAGTGTATGAACATCTCATTACCAATTGGATCACATGAAAGTGGTAGGTGGCTGGTATGGATCTAATGGAATGGTGTTAGAATTCAAACTTTACCATTGCATCACAGACCATGCTATTTTCTATAAACGGACAAGTACAAATATATTAATAGTGAATGTCAATGTGGATTAACACGTGTATCAATATGTTGATGCATTAGATAAGTGCGACTAAATTAACCAATCACATCGCACGAAAATGGCGATGGATCCAACACACAAATACATTTATTCACTTTCTATGTTCATTCATAAAATGCCCCTTTGAATATTATCTGAGCTCTTATGCTGACTGGCTTTTTACTTTAGTCACCATACGATGCTAACATAATTAGTGCTTGTACAGTAATAGACTTGAGAACTTGGTTACCGTATTAATCTAACTACCGTTAATATTTATATGATAACTCATCACCGTATATAACTAACAAAAAGAAAAGTAAAATTAGTATTCTCATTATACACGCAATGTGATACTTAACAATGCATTTATGTACCCTCGTTGTTTATTCCTAAAATACAAGTATCAAATATAATTAGATTCTATATCAAAAATTATATAAGTCTAATTAAAATTCAAATACATTAATATGTCTATGGTAACTGACCTCTGAACTTAATCAGAATACCAAACTAATCAAATGTAATGTTCAATTAGTATCCCAACTACTTATAAAGGAGAAGGAAAGAAAAACAACTAAATAGCTCAATGGACCAACTCCATTGCTATTGTAATCAGACAAATTTCAGCCATTGATCACAATCATCCGCTTGATATTTACCATTTGGGGGATTTAGGTTTCCATCCAGCTCTGCAAGGTGTAATAATGTAATATTTTTTATTCAAAACTGCGCCATGAACATGCACGTGGAACAATTTTAAAAGTATTAGTCTACTAGTTTTTATGTTGTAACCGCCACACCTCTTCGACATGTTTGGTAACAAGAATAAAATAATATTGTATTGAAAAGAAGGAAAAACTTTGAAGTTTCCTAGACTATATCACCGGTATATTTAATACTGTGTACTAAAAGTAATGACTACTGACTGCATTATTTTGTATGTTGTCATTCATTGATTTCATAAAACGCCCTCTCAATCTACGCCTATCTCCATTCGAGTGAAAGCCTATTATCTATTATATACACACGCCCTCTTTCTTCTCCTCTCTGTTTCAGCATAAAAATCTGAGTGAGAGCCTCTTCTTTCTATAGTTTATACACATACTCTTCTCCTCTCTGTTTTGGCATAAAAGAATTCAAAGGTACATTTCATAATCATTTCTAAAGTGTTCACTTTCTCTACATATCTAAACACTAACTTATAAGCAAGCAACCAAAAATGTACTTCTTGAAAAACAAATGCTTTTAAATGACTTGAATTTTTTGAGAGGAAATAAAGCCTTTTAAATGTACTTTTGAACAAAGGGAACGCTTGAATAAAATGCAATTTAGAATTTTATTTTGTGCAAGATCAATTTTCCTTTTTCTTCTTTCTTAAACTGTGAAACTTATTATTATTATTTTTTTTAATCTTTCCTTTCATTTGGGTCTTGATCCCTTTTTTTTTTTTTTCCTGTCATTTAAGCTTCCGTTTTTAAATGATATATGATGTCGTTCTTTTTTTTTTAATATTTTGGGGAGGACAGGTGCATTTTTTGTTGGGTTTGAGATTTTTATGGGTTTCGCTGAATGAGTGAAATGACTTCAATTTTACATAATGTTCCATCACCTCCTTTTTTTTTTTCCAGAATTGAGAAACAAGGATCGTCCTGCTCAACAAAAAAAGGCCATTGATGCATCAGTGGATGGTTTGGTTTGGGTCTGAAGGCAAAATGGGTACTGGTGGCCAGGTCAGATTCTCAGCCCAGATGAATTGCCCTATACTACATTGCATGTGCCAAGACCAGGGACACCTATAAAGCTCCTTGCGAGAGAAGATACAAGTTTGTAAGTGCCTCTTTTGGTCCCTTCATTTCGTCAATAAATGTTGATACTATGACATTCTTTTGTGTTTATAATTTAATCATTCTTCACATTTAAAGGTTAGGATCTTTATTCAGTTAGACATATGATCCTCTGTTACTATGCATAGTATAGTAGTGAGATAATGGTTTCATTTTATTTAAAATCACCCAAAGTGACTCGTTCAGTTCCTGCTTCATTGCTAAAAACTTCAATTTTGGTTACCTTTATTTGATAAATGGTTAGTATCAAATATTTGATATTCTATATAAAACAAGAATTTTATTCTGTCATATTCTCTTCATGTGCTCTGTCATGACTCCATACACGGTAATAGTTGCACCCTATATCCTTTTGATTTCTATATAAAGAGTGGTGATGATTCTGATTTTACTTGTCATAGAAAAAAAGAGTGTGAAAAGGTCATATTCGGCAATCATTGTTTCTGTTGTATCGTTGGCAAAAAGTTTTTTAAGGTTCTGTCGTATTCAATAATCATTGTTTTCCTTGTATTATTGGCAGTCAACGAGCTAGGAATGTTAATGGTGCATAAGGCAGTTTCACATTTAGGTATGGTCATTGTGTCCTTTTACATTAAGTATGAGTTTAAATATCACGTTGACACTAGTTTCAAGTCTTTGAGCTCGGGATTCAAAATAATATTATTTGGTACCAGCAATACAACCGGCTTTGTTATCCTGAGATTAGTCTATTTTTAGATCATGTTTGGCTGAGGTTAAATGTAGGTACTTACGTAAATTATTGTTTCTTAAAACTTGGGGAAGCTTGCCCTTGACCTTCTGAAGGACAAGTCGATATGCAATATTTAGAACCTACCTACAAAAATTCTATTTCCTGTATATCAATAATTAATAGGGTTGGTTCATTTTGCACTTATAGTTCAATGATTACTCACTTTCTTTTTACAGTCAGTTTTTGTCTTTCTTAAAAGATCCTCGAGTTCAATCAGTACAAGATAATTTAATTTAAATTATTGCCAAATTTCTTTCAGGGGCTAGTATAATCTTGAGGCTTCAAAAAGAGTAAAAGTTTTTCGTTGTGGAGAGCTCAAATCATGCATTGAGAAAGCTAAGGTGTCCACATCTAATTCATCGAAGACGGGGAAATTTGCTCACAGTGGTGATGCCATTGTTCATGCACTTAAGATCGAAAGTGCTTGTATTCAAAATCACCACCCAGAAGACTTGGCTTATTGATGCCATTTATAGACTTGGCTTATCTCCATGGTTTTCAGGGGCGGACCCAGGGGGGGGGGGGGGTCCTGGGGGGCAGGTGCTCCCCCCAACTTTTGAGATTCTTTTTTTTTTTTAATCATGTTTGTTATCTATTGAAATTTAAATTTTAATCTAAATCAAAGTTAGCAATTAATTTTAATAAAATATTTCATAGAATCCATAACTGTTTAATTGGTACCAAAATTTACTAAAAATTTGATTTTAATTTCCACCAAACAGGGGTAAAATCAAAATAAATTTGAATTTCGAAATATACAAATTTTAAAAATTCTCCGACGATCGTACGCTAATCGAATGTACAAATTGTTTGTATCATTTCGAAGCTTATTTCAAGAATTACATTATGGACATATCGAAAATAGTTAAAAATACGTTAAACGTAAACCTTTAAAAGACGTCTAACTTGCATTTTTTTTAAAAAAAAATTCAATTATTTCATTAACATTTATTATTCTTGCTATACAAATTTCTCAATGTAATTTTCATCATTTTATTAGAAAATTTTCAAAAAAAATCGAAATTTTACATCCGAAAAAGCTATATCTCATGTAAATTTTTGGATATAAAATTACATGGAGTATGATTTTTTTGGACGTAAATTTTCGATTGTAAAATTTCTACCAACTTCTTTGCAGGTTCGATTGTGCCCCCCAACGTTAAAGTTCTGCGTCCGCCCCTGATGGTTTTTGCATGTACTTTGCATATTGATGCCTTTGGATCCCAGAAATTGATGTGCTGTTTACATTAGGCTCTTCAGCTGTTCCAGGGACTGAGGAGCTCAATGAGTTGGGTTCTTTCTGTTGGGGTTCTGACGCTCGGTGGCAGCTAAAAGGAAAAAGGAAGTCAAATTCGAGAAAAATGGAAATACGCAATAAACATGACAATGTGTACATATCAGGTACTAATCTGGACAGCTCATTTGGAAAGTCAGGACTAACTAAGGATATTAAGTTTGAAATGTCATCTGTTATGCCGATGGAGCCTCACACACGAGGACAAGCTGATAAGCTGGCAATTCCCCAGAGGTTAATGGCATACCGCCAGTCATGTTCTACAGTCAATCTGAAGTATGACGCATCAGAGTTTTATCTTGAAGGCTGTAAAGTTGATTCCGGTTTGTATGATGTTACTCAGAGGTGGACAGGCACTATCAACCACAACCTGTTCCATATATTTCTACAAAAAGCAACTTAACTGGTAAATCGATTATTGGCCACCCACTTACTGTTGACGTGTTAGAAGGTGGTGCAGTAATTGAAAAGATGCCATGTGGAAGGCCACGCACAAAGATTGTCAGTCCGCAGCAGCTGATCCCACCAGCGAAATCACGAAAATGGTAGAAGTGCTGTGAATTTATCATATGCTGTGACATTTAATTACTATCGATTTAAACTTTCTAAATAATGACCTAAAGAGTGTTAAATTATGTTGAATAAATTAGTGTATGAATTATATTTCTTTAGCAGCAAATACGTGCATGAAAAATATGCAAAATGACGACTTACAAGTGCAAAATATAGAATAAAATTTTGACTTACCGAAATCAAGATATGCGTACAAAATATCAAGTTACCGAAATGTAGAAATTGGAACATGAAATGAAGTGAGGTATGAAAATGTAAATCTCTACATGGGTGTTAACATGATCAAATGGAATATATCAAATACTAAAATTAATATAACACTATTAATTTTGTTGGGTGAACCAACACTTGACTATATTCTTCTAGAACGGAATATATCAAATATTAAATATCAAACACGAACTCAAAATTAATTCGGACCTTATTCTGACATAATTTGGAGAAGGAAAGAATTATAAATCAATTATATGAAATTGATTTAGAGTGAAGAAAATAGAATTAGGTGGTCATATTTATAGATTTTCATGTGTCTCTTAAAATGTTCACATCTTTTGGGACGAATTAATTTAAACATTATATCACATTATTTCAAATTTAATGATGTAAATTCCACCTTATTAAAAGGTCACGCTTATTTCGAAGCAACATGACTCTTTGATATGCCCCTTTTGCTATTAAAGAGGCATATCTAGTAATCACACACATTTGAGCTTTTTTCAATTCACACAAATTGTTGTTTGCCAATTACTTCAAGTTTGACTGATTTAATTATTGCTATATGTTTTAAAAATTTGTTTTTGTTTGGTTGTTTGGTTCAATAATTTGCGGGTAGAAATTCTACCACCTACAACCTGAATTTGGGCTTTCTCGGCGTTTTCAATTAATTTTGTGATTTCCACGCTGATCCCGTACCCGGGTTCGCGCCACTTGAGGTTCAAAAATGTAAGCTTCTTCATCAAGAGTACCATAAAGGAAGGCATTAGACACATCCAATTGCTTGATATCCCATCCAAATTGTACGGCAAGAGTCAAAACAATGCGGACAGGACTAAAAGTCTTAAAAAAATCAATGCCACTAATTTGGTAAAATCCTTAGCCACTAAGCGAGCTTTACAGCGACCAAGAGAGGTTTTGATCCCAAAGAGATCTACACTTGCAGGGTAGTTAATAAGAGAAACTTTATTCAACATGATAGGATAGATACCACCTTCATTTGTTCCCTGCAGAAGTGTTTTTCCTGTTATCTTGTCCTTGACAAAGTAATGAGTATCAGTTAGAATAAAATAACAATTGTTATCCACACAGAACTTACTAATGGAGAGAAAATTGATCAAGGCGTTAGGACATCTTTAAAGGATAATTTTTTTTTTTTTTTTTAGGATTTTTGATAGAGAAGGAACCAATATTGGAAATGGAGAGACCAGATCCATTACATACAGCCACCGAATCTTCACCAGTTTAAGGTTCCTGCAAAAACAAATTGGCAACTTCATTAATAATATGTTGGTTTTCCCTGAATCAGTATACCACACGTTGGACTCCTCAAAAATATTGTTGCTTTGAGCAACCATTGCTGCAAGTTGAGTTGGTGGATAGCGTCCCTGATAACTGTAATCCATGCGATGATAGCAGTCCAAGGGTTGGTGACTTGTTTTGCCACAATTCTGACAGGGAGTGTGGCTTAGATGAACCTTGTCTTGGAGAATATTTAGGAGGATAATTTGATTTGTTACGCCGCTATCCACACTCACGTGGATTTCTGCCGGCAACCATAGCAAAGGCGGGTTGCTCCATAGACGATAAATGAGCTTGGTTGTCAATCATTATCTCCTAAGAAAGCAATTCCGATTGGAAGTCACCAAAACTCATGGCACTATATTGCAAGGCAAACGAAACAGACGTGACAAAAGGATTAGAGGCTGAATTAAATCCACTCAACACGTAAGAGAGAAGATCGTTCTCACTTTCTGGCTTACCAACAACTGCAAGCTGATTGGCAAGGGATTTGACATCAGCTAAATAATCGGTGCATGTCCTATTTCCTTGTTGCGGTGTCTGTAGTTGGTGCTTGAAACGTTGCACATCGGTAGGCGAGTGTGAAGCATATCGCTTGGCCAGAGAGTCCCACACTTGTTTGGCAGATAGGACAAAATAGAATGAAGGACTTTATCTGTTAGAGTAGCATTCAGCCATCCTAGGACAAACTGATCCTTCTTGTTCCAGAGAACATATTCATGATTAATATCCTCAGTAGAATTCCCTCAGAGTCAAGAAGAAATTTCTCAGGACAGGTTTAGGAACCAACCACAAATCCTAGCAAATCATTACTACGTAGAACAGGTAGCAATTGTGAGACCCAATTAAGATAAGGAGCGGAAGCCATTGATAATAAGGACAGGAACTTGATTTAGCATAAGCTATAGAAGCTCAGATACCATGAAAGAATTGTATAAAGTGGCGTCGGTCGAAGTTACGAAGACCAGAAAACATATATTCATTTATATAAGAATTTACAATATAAAGGCTGTATGTTTTGTACATAGAATTAATACAGATTAAAAGGAAGGAAAGAAAAAAAATTATGCTATAATCAAGCAATCACACCTCTTCATGTAATCAATCAATCACGTCTCTTCCAATATAGTATGCTGACTATTAGTTTTCTTAACAGTCCTTTTAGTAAACCACTTAACCAAATTCCTTCTTATATAGTATCAATGGCAGCAATGTATTCCGCCTCCGTTGAAGACAGAGCAACTACCTTTTGAAGTTGAGATTTCCAACTTATAATAGTTCCACATAGGGTATAAAAATAGGATGAAGTTGATCTCCTATTATATTTGTCTCCAGCAAATTCAACATCAGTGTATCCCTCTAAAGTTACCACCTCTTTATTCTTTCTAAACATTAAGCCTAGATTATAAGTGCCCTTAATATATTTCAACAACCATTTTAAAGCATCCCAGTGATCATCCCCATGGTTAACAATAACTCCACTAAGTAGACTGATGCTATGTGCAAGATCAGGTCTAGTATATATCATCAAATACATCACAGATCCAATAACATTTGCATAAGAATTTTTTTTATATTCTATCTTGTTCTTCCTTAGTTTTAGGACAGCAATAAAAGGATAGCTTCAGGGGCGGACGCAGGACTTTAACGTTGGGGGGGGCACAATCGAACTTGTAAAGAAGTTGGTAGAATTTTTACAACCGAAAATTTAAGTCCAAAAAAATTATACTCCATGTAATTTTACATCTAAAAATTTACATGAGATATGACTTTTTTGGATGTCGAATTTCGAAATTTTTTGAAAATTTCCTAATAAAATGATGAAAATTACATTGAAAGATTTGTATCGCAAAAATAATAAATGTTAATGAAATAATTGATTTTTTGTTTTAAAAAATGCGAGTTAGACGTGTTTTTAAAGTTTCGCGTTTAACGTATTTTTAACTGTTTTCGATATATGTTTGAATTATTCGATATGTCCATAATGTAATTCTTGAAATAAGTTTCGGAATGATACAAATAATTTGTAGATTCGATTAGCGTACGATCGTCGGAGAATTTTTAAAATTTGTATATTTTGAAATTCAAATTTATTTTTATTTTACTCCTGTTTGGTGGAAATTAAAATCAAATTTTTAGTAAATTTGGGTACAAATTAAATAGTTATGAATTTCATGAAAATATGTTATTAAAATTAATTGTTAACTTTGATGTAGATTAAAATTTAAATTTCAATCGACAACAAACGTGCCAAATGTTTACACTCAAACATGCCAAATGTTTCTCAAAATTTTATCTAGATAACCATGTTGATTCAAGAACAGTAAATGGTTACATTTATCTATTATAATATGTTTACCTAGAATCTTCGTGACCGAGCTAAGATCTTTTATTTCAAATTCAGATTTAAGCTTTTGTTTAATATCATCTATTTCAGATTTATCAAAGCTGGTGATAAGCATATCATCCACATAAAATACTAGATATAGAGAATTTTTACCTCCATTTCCTTTACAGTAAAGCCAAGTATCATAATTGCTTCTTTGAAAACTAAGCTTCAAGAAAAGGAATCAATTTTTTTATATCATTATCTTGGAGCTTGTTTCAAACCATAAAAGGATTTTATCAAGACTTGTAGTTTTATCGGTCACCTTTAACAAAACCTAAAGATTGTTTCATGTAATTAACTAGCTCAATTCATCATATAAAAATGCAATTTTTACATCTAACTAGTCAAGTTCCCACCTGAATTGAGCAACAAGCGCAAGAATGCATCTAATAACAGCGTATTTAACTACTGAGGAAAATAATTCATTATAGTCTACACCTTCCTTTTGGGTAAACCCTTTGGTAACAAGTGGAGCTTTATATCTAACATTATCTTTGCCCCCTTCTCCTTCCTTTATTTTATAGATCCATTTGCTATCAATCGGTTTATGATCCTTAGGCTTTTTAACTAATTCCCAGATTTTATTTTCAATGAGAGAAGTCATTTCTTCTTGCATAGTAGCTAACCACTTTTTAGAATCTTTACATTTAACAGCATCATCATACGAGTTGCGTTCATTTTCAGCTTATTCGTAGTAGTTGAATAGTGTAAGAAAGTCTTCAGGATCAAACCTAGGAGGTCTGGTCTGCTTTCTCTACTTATCTCTTGTGAGTTGATACTTATCAAGGGCAGAGTTGTAGATTAAGAATGGTCATCTGTTCAGTTTCCTGACCAACTTTAATTTTCCTACGGGTACATCATTAGTTTTTCCAAAGTCCTCATCTACCGGCATAGTATTACTGCCCTCTAGGTGAGGAGTCTCCACCTAAATTTAAACATCCTTTTCAGTTAAGTTTTCAGTCTTTCCTTCTGAGCATGGCATAAGAGATTCATTAAAAATAACATTCCTTCTTATGATGACTCTGTACTTTGTGTCTTCTTTAACCCACGGACTGTATCCTTTAACTCTCTCCATAACCTAAAAAAACACATTTAAATGATCTTGGTTCTAATTTTCCTCTATTTTGATGAGTATATGCAACACAACCAAATATTTCCAAATGAGAATAATCAACAGGCTTTAAAGTCCACAAAGATTCAGGAACATTTAAATTTAAAGCATTACTATAACTTCTATTAACAAGATTAGCATCATTTTTAACATCTTCACCCCAAAATAGTTTAGGTAAGCCACAACTCATTAACATGCATCTTACTAACATGCTTCTTACTTTATTTAATAAAGTCATATTCATTCTATCAGTAATATCATTTTGTTGAAGTGTATAATTAACAATTCTATGTCTCAAAATTCCATGCTCTTTACAAATATCATTGAATTCATAATTGCAAAATTATAAAACATTATCGGTCCTTAGGGTCTTATCTTATGATGAGTTTGTTTTCAATTTATATTTTCTAATACTTAAAAAAGTATTAAAAGTCTTATCTTTTGTTTTTAATAAAAATACCTAAATTTTCCTTGAAAAGTCATCAATGATCAAAAAATAATACCTTTAACCAAATTGAGTACTCACAGAAGCAAGACCACAAGTCAGCATGCATGCAGGTATTCAAGTATTTGTTTTGAAGAAAGGCAATTTAACTTGTGTCCCTATAACACATTATTCACAAGAGAAAGATTCACAAAGATTTACTTTTCCAAAAACTCATTTATTTTGTAAAGACTTCAAACGTTTCTTGCCAATGTGGCCAAGCCTTTCATGCAGTCAAGCCAAATAAATGTTTTGCTTCACGGAAATAAAGGACATGTCTCTCTAGGGTATTTATGATTAAATCACAGTCTTTAATGATTTTAATATGTCCTTGATCCTGTTTTATATCAAATTCCATTTCATCTAACATGCCTAGAGATACTAGATTCCTCTCTAGATCAGGTAAATATCTAATTCCTCTTAAAAGTAGAATATTTTCATTTTTCAAGTGACAGTTTAATTGTTTGTATTCAACTTACCTTGCAGGTCATGTTAATATCCATTATCACCAGCCCCCAATTTTTCAAACTCCAAAAAATAATTTCTATTATAGCACATATGGAATGAACAGCCAGAATCAAGAATTCATTCTTGATTCAGCTTTTTATCCACGTTACTGAGGACTAAGTCATCTTCTTAGTTCACCTTATTGTAAGTTAATATAACATTTCCCTCATCAGTTTCTTTTCTTTTAATTCATTTTGCCTATTATAGCAATCCTTAATGAAATGTCCTAATTTCCCACAATAGTAACATTTCTTACCTTTTGCCTTATTCTTGGATTTACCTTTATCACTTCATTTCTTTCTACTCTCATAGGTACTCTTGGAGTGATAATTAGATTTACCATTTCCCTTACCTTTAGCTAACAAATTCTTCCCACTATGATTATCTTTAGACTCAGCTTTAAATTCATGAATTATATTCCTTAAGGCACTTAAATGTCAGTAGTAAGCTCATCCCTTCTATATTCTATAGCATTCTTTAGGTCTCTATGCCTATCACCAATGGAGTTTAACAAGACTATAACCAACTGATCTTTTGAAAAGTTATAATCACAGTCGGCTAAGTCTTGGGTCAGCTTGGTATATCTATTCAAATTTTCTTCCAAGTCAACAAAAGAATCCATTTTAAAAGAACAAAAAATTTCGGCAAATAACACTTATTTGGAACAGTCTTAGTTACATATTTGGCTGAAATTTACTCCACAATTCGGAAGCAATTTTGGTTTCACCAATAGTTCTTATCACATATTCAGAAAAGGATAAGAAAATAGGATTCCATGTAATTTCTTCCATTCAGTTCTTTTTGAGGGAATTATTTCATCGGGTCAAGTATTATCTAAAGCTCTATCACATTTCAATTACATTAACATAACCTTCATTTTTTGACCATATATTAAAATCCCCTCCCATCAAACAAACTCAATTCAAACTTGGTAGAAACCATCACAAAGTGAAAGATGATAAACAAGTTTGATCAAGTGAGGAGATACACCAAGTATATGAGCAGCAAACCAAAAACAAGATCAATGGATGATCACAGTAGTTCACAATGTAACACAAATTTCAAATAGGTACTCAAGATTTCACTTGATCAAGTTTTATGCACTAACAGAGGACATGCACTAAGAATATCAAAGAAAACTCAAAAGATTTCTCCTTCAAGATTCTCCAAATGCACATTCGTACTGGAACAAGTAATAAAATGGATCTAAGAGTTCGGATATCGTTCGCATGAAGACTACTATTTAACCGTTGGTTCATTTATTTCAAACTTCAATTTGATTGAAAACAAATAAAAGGCGTGTATTTTATTTTTATGATCTTTTAGTTTAAATAACGAAAAACAATAAAAATTGATTTTTTAATGATGGTTTCAGTGTCAAGATTTATGAGTTCACCATAGCTATCCTCTTAATCTCAATTACCAAATTTTAATAACAATTGATTATGTTTCCCCTATCGAATTCTTCCAACATATTCAATTAACTCTCTCTAGTTCAAATTATTCTATTTTACTAAGTTGATTCCATATCTCTATATGAATTAGGATACATCTTAGTCAAATGCATTCAATCTTTAAGAATCCATGTAACAACTTCATTAACTAGAAAATGTGTCTCGATGCTTCTATACTAGTTGTCGATTTTTACTACGTGGTCTAAACAAATAATTCGCATTTCTACGTAATTATTGCTCACAAAATCCATGAATTAGTGGCCAATTAATCTAAGCAATAAGGATAGAAGTAAAAGCAATTCACAGAATCAATTGAATATTTAAAACATTTTAATTAAAATTAAGATCAAAACTAGGTTATAATTATTCATCCTAACAAAATAATTAATTACACATCATGGGACAATAAAAATACAAGAAGGAGTCAAAGTACATCACCGGGTATTAAATAAAAAAATAAAATGATGAAGATCTTGCATCAAGAATCCGCCTCCTTCAAATCCTAACTCCTTGATTGATTTCTTGGATTTTTTCCCCTTTTGGCTTGAATGTATGTGTCTAATGAAACTCTACAAGCCCATTTTCATTGTTGGACTATGGTGTGTATTTATTGAAGATTTAGGCAAAATCCTTGTTCAAATTGATTTCCATCAAAGAGTTTTGAGAAAAAAAATGAAACAAGTCCCTTTGCTCAATTGAACACCTTTTCTCATATGCTTTTAGTCATTCGTATTCTAATATTGCAATTAAGTCCTCTTCATTCTAAAATCATTATAGTTGATCCGATGCAAGTTCCATAGTCTTCAAACTTTCCAAATGTCGAATTTAACTCTTGAAACTTATGATTTTTTATCAAATACTCCATTAATACTTCCAATTGATCTCTTGCAATTAGATTACTCTTCAATTGCTTCAAATCAACTTCAATTAAGCTCCAAATAGACTCTTTTCACATAATTTGTATCCAAGTTGGGATTTTCCTACATTTAACATAATTTTGCACAAATTACGTAGATATTCACTCAATTTACATATAAATAAATAATAATAGAAGCCCGGATAAGCGCATAAAATACCTTATCATAAATCAAGGGAAAAATCAAGAAACCCTAATTTCAAGACTTAAATTTTACATATAATTTCAAGATCTCACCATACAAGTTTATAAAACTCAATTTCTTTTTCAGTTTCCTTCAAACACAGTTCACAAAACTTTTAGGCCTGTTAAAGATCTCCAACTTTCTTTGAAGATCATGTATCACAATTCACAGATCCAGGCTCTCGTACCACTGAACTGCCTAGAAACACAAAATGTAAGTGATCAAACTCAAACCCTACTAGTGCAGAATTAAAACGTCACAGAAATAAAAATTAGAAAACAAGAATTATTTCAGCCGCAGACCTAGAGGTTCGATGACTGCATGTAACACCTAATTCCTTGTTGAGCATCCATATAATATGGATAATGCTCAATTGCACTAAAAGCTAAAAATGGCAGCAAAGGTTACAATCAGTTCCAAAGTACAAAAAGATCAAGCCACGAAATAGACTTATCTTTAAAGAATCAGATCGAGACACAATTCCACCAAGACCCCCCCACGAAATAACACTATCACCCTAACCTGATCTATGCAGAAAAGGAACCCTCAAACAGAAACACCAGAAATCAGAAAGAGAATAGAAGATTTCAAATCTCGAATGAGATTTTTGAGATCAAAGAGAAAACCATAATTTTCAAAGAGAAAACCTTTCAAAAGCCAAACGCCAGACGAACATAATGAAGATCCATCAGCCATATGAAAGGTTTTAACCTTTGAAGAATGCATAAGCCAGTCAGACATCCAGGAGAGTGCCGAGTCATGTCAAGATCCAGTGAATTGCACCAATTAGTAAAAGCACACTTCACAAACGCGTTTATAGGCCAATTTTGGGGAGAACGCTTTAACACACGTGCATAGCACCACACTTAATATCTTAAAAAGGAAAAACTATCATAAAATTTTGACACAAGTTCTGGAAAGCTCTAAAATGGTGTCTGTTTCTATCGCCGCGAAAAACATGTCAGTCCAACTGGATCGTCTTTTGCTGAACGAGAATGAGAATGTTGCAAGGTTTTCAGCATGCCTGTAGCACCCTAAAAGTTTCAAAACATTTACATGTCAGCCACTTTATATTAATATGGTTTATTGTTATAAGCCCTACCGAATGACGAGCCCATGTAGTTGGTGAAGTAGTGGGCATGTGCTTGACAAATTGAAGATACCTTATGGTTTGACAGGAATTTATTCCAATTTATAATAAGTAGCTGGGTTGTTTGGCTTATTGGCAAGGTGCATTGTGCAACACAAACAATCATTTATTTTTAAAGAAATTTTATTTTCAAGGATTTCAATATGTATGACTCATTGAAATTAAGCTATTAATTTGATATATCATTTTACAAAATTTAAATTTTGATCCCATGAACAAATTTCCTTATGTCTTGCATGGGTTACAATAAGTGCATTTTACAAATGTATACAAACTTCTAAACTTGTTGTTTATTGTTAAATTGAATGAATATCTACCTAATTTAGTTTAATTATGATTAATTATAGGTAACCCTATTTGGAGACAACTGACATGGAAAATGCATTTTTGGAGTTTAATATCTACTGAATTTAGTTTAAATATGATTAATTAAATAGGTAACCCTGCTTGGAGGCAACTAGCATGAAAAATGTATTTTGGAGTTTAACTGGAGTTGATTCGAAGTAATTGATGATTATGTGGATTGCACTTGTTCAATATAAAGACTTAAGGGATAAATGGGAAAGAATCACAAATTTTAGGGGTTAAATTCAATATTTGAAAAGTTTGAGGACTTAATTACAAAATTTTGGAACTTTCATCTAATCAATTACGGATGATGAGGACCAAGTTATGAATATTTAAAGATGAAGGACCAAAGATGCAATGAGGAAGGGACTTGAGCAGAACCAAGAGGAAGATTCAGGGGCCAAAACGAAAGAGTTAAAACCTTTGGGGCTTGCAAGCACAAGTATTGAAGGCTACAGTCACAACCACCAAAAATTCAAAAACAGTGAGCACTTCTTGTGGCCAGTCTGAATATGAAAATCTAGTTTCCTAATTTCAATCAATCTCTATTTGAAAGTAATTACGACACAATTTTCGACCTAATTTTGGGGCCTATAAGTACATACATTCATCCAACAATTATAGGAGGACTTTTGGGATTCAATTGATAAATTATTCAAGACAAAGGAGTCTCTTAGGGCCAGCTTGGGAGTATTTTTTTTCACAGGTTTTGACCGATTTTGGGTGACACCGTTTGTGAGTAGTTAAAAATCAATACCATTTGGGCTAGCTTTTTTGTGCACCAATTTTGGATAGTTTAAAAAACACCCAAAATCAGTGTAACGTAATTTTCGTCGAGTTTTGACTGTTTCTTATATAATTTTACCATTTATAAAATAATTATTTCCAATCTACCTACTTTGTTAAAAACTAAATTGTAAATTTAAAATATATTAACTAAAAATATTTATAATTTAAAAAACTATATTATAATTAAAAAAATACTTATAAGTAAAATATTACTTGTAACAGAACAAAATTACATTATAATTAAAAATTACTTATAAGTAAAATATCATTTTTATGTAAAAAAATAATTATAAAATAAAAATACTGCTAAGAAGACAAAAATTCACTTATAAAATGTAAAAAGTTACATTTGAGTAAAAAAATCCACTTAAAACTATTTCAAAGTATAAAATTTACTTATAAGAAAAAATATTAACTTAAAATTTGAAGTAAATATTTAAATTTATTTATTTTTTAAATTAAATACTAACTTATATTTAAAAATATATATCTATAAGTAAAGTATCACTTATGAGTAAAAAAATTTTATATAAAAGAAAATTTTACTAAATGACGTAATTTTATTCTTTTACAAAACTTTTTGAACCGATGTATAATAAACTCTCAAGTATAATTAACAGTTTTAAAAATCTCCACTAAAACCACTCAAAACTGATCCGCTCAAGATTGGTACTTTAAAAATGATCATAACCGGTACGGCGAAACTTCCAAACAGGCCCTTAGGGATAAAAAGTTTATATTTCTAAAAAGAGGAGAGCCTACGGAGACAACATGGGCTCTAAACCATAAAAATTAATGAGAGAAACCGAGAAAATAATTCGAGAAACTAGGGTTTCAAGATTTTTGCTAGAAGAAGGCAGATTTTTTTGTGTAAGATCTCTATATTTGTTTTTCTTTAAAAGCCAATGATATACTCCAATTCTTTCTTATATTTTCCCCCATGATGTATAGCTGAACGATTAGTTAGCATAAATGGTTGTAACCTAGTGTTGAACCTTAAATTTGATTATAAAGCCGTGATTTTCAATTGATGTTTGTGAATTTTTTTTTTTTAATTCTTTTCTTAATGTTTTGAATTGCTTGACCATTAATTCATGAATTTGTGAATGGTAATGAGTCGACAGGTTAATTATTTATTTAGAACTTGTAGTAAAATCCTACCATTTGAAAAAAAAAAATTAAAAATTAAAAAAAGATAGAGCTATAGTTTTATGGTTGTCGTGGTTATTAATTGAATTTTTTGGTGACTGAATGCTTTTGATTAAGGCTTACACTGATTCACGTATAGATATAGTAAGTTGATTCTATTGAAGACGATTGATTTCAAATCAACGTATGTAAAAGAATTAACTTGTAAGAATTCGAACGAGTAAGCATACAATTGTCATCAAATTTTGTGTTTGAAATTAAGTGGATAGCTATATGAACTTGTAAATCCTAACACTTTAATCATCTTATAAAAATCCTAACCTTTTTACTTGCGCATCTTTTTATGTCTTCAATAAATGTATAGTTTTTAGAATAAAAATAAAAAAAATACTTCTAATTATTTCAATGATATTGAAGTGAGGCATAATTAAACTAACAGTTAAATAGTAGTCTATATGGAATGATAATCGTACATTTGACATAAAAGTACCCACGCAACATTACACAATGAAAATGATAATATGATTCCCTACTTAATTAGTATTGAATTTGGTGTCTAAAATTTGTTCTTTCTCCTCTTAATCACCAAGAAAACCGTCCCTAGTCTCTCTCTAGTGCTATTTCCATTTTCATATTTCACCTGCTCTCTCTCTCTCTCTCTCTCTCTCTCTCTCTCTCTCTCTCTCTCTCTCTCTCTCTCTCTCTCTTCTCTATGCACGTACTAATCTATTTTCAATAGGCAAGAAATAAGAAGAAATGACAAACATTTACGGGGCTAGTAACAAGAAATTCTCCGTCAATGTTACACCTTAAAACCGAATCTTAAGGTATGAATTGAGGTTCTATGATAGTCCCTTAATTTCTAATTCCGATTAATATGTTTTCATAGGTATGAAGTTAAAGAAATATTAAAGATTGTAATATCATATAATATCATATACTGGTTCCATGAGTTATGATTAATTCTGCAGAATTTGGCAGTAATCCACTATATGTTACGATGCATAGTACGTAACTTCTCTAACTGATAAACAAGTAAATAACTTCTATAGATGAAGGGAAGGTCAGTTGTAAGCTTTGTGTGTCAACTTAGTTCTTATACCCCATTTTCATTTCCAATATTGTGACTTACGTTATACAGAGCCCGTAGTGCATTCATGGCATTATTTTTATTTAAGTGACAAGAAATTTAATTTAGGTTTTACAGTGCCGTTGGATATATGAAATGTAATTTTAATGCATTATACGTTTTCAGGAATTTATGCTTGCTGGAATAAAATGCTACAGTCTAAATTAACAGCTCCATCTTTCTTTCCATTTCATGAAATAATGCCACGGCATGTTCAAATAATATGCTAATTTTCCATGGACTTCGATGGGTTTACCGGAAAGCAGTCTACGTGCATGTATGAAAATAATTTGACAACCTAAGCAATTGAAATAAATTGTACACTTTGACCCTGTCGATTACAAATGTGCTAAGGACTTACGGTACAAATTTTGTACTTTTCAGAGACAATTTGAAGGGTCAAACGTTTGGTAATTTAAATTCTACATTTTCCATTTAAATAGTTATATTTTCCGGTAACTGATCTCAAGACAATAATTGATATGTTTAACTATCAATAAAAAAGAAGAAGAAGAATGCTTCTCTCTCTCTCCTTTTTTTCAATATCTGGACTATTGCTCCCAGATTAAGCGATTATTTTGTGATTCAACCAAGCAAACGAAAGATAAACAAAGTAAATTGCAAGAAAGTAAGAACACTAAGAATTTTTTGGCCCAAGGCCCCGGAGGTTCGGCGACCGCTTCCAACACCTAATCTCCTGTTGAACATCCGTTAGGATTTTTCTCGAAACCACTAGAATAGCCCCAAAACAGGCAAGAAAGATTATTTTCTGTCTCTCAAAGACAAATAACCCTAAAAAATACAGCACAATCTCACTAAGAGATTGATCTTATCACTCTCTTTCACACTAATATGATTTCACTTGAAAAATACAGATTACACACTCATTAGAATATGGCTGTCGAGAGAGAAAGAGAGAACTAGGGTTAAAACCAGAAGTCAATTTCTCTTCCTCCAGAAGTCAACATTCCAATTTATAAGAGATAGCCAAATAGTGATGATCCAACGGTTGTCCATTTGCCAAATGTAGATAATCCAGCAAAAACGTCTCAATTAAGATAAAGCGTGTTTGTTAAATAGGATTTAATAATTCTGGAACCTTTAGCTTATTGGGCTGGGTGTATGGGTTAACTGGACCGGTTTGGCAGACTTGAGCTCAAGAATTGCAGCATCCAATCTTTACAATCTCCACATTGCTGAATTTGAGACCATGTCTAAGTGGAACCTAACAAAATACTAACTTCATTTGCTCTTATTACCTGTTAAAAACAAAGTCTTAGAAAACTTCAAGATTCAACAATCTTAAAGAATCAATGAATTTACTAATAGGGATTACCTTTGTACCTGCATCAGCATTTATTTTAGTGGGAATTTTGACCAATTTTATATCACATTTTTCAACTATATCCCTAATGAAATGAAATTTAACGTCTATATGTTTAGTTCTATCATGAAAAACTGGGTTTCTATTCAAGAAAATGTACTTTGGTCATCAGAACACGACTCCACCTGACTTTCTATAAGTTCTAATTCATTAAGTAAACCTGTTAGCCAAAGGCCTTCTTTCATTGCCTCTGTATCCGTGTATTCAACTTCAGTTGAGGATAAAGCAACCCATTTCTCAAGTTGTGATTTCCAACTAATGCAAGTGTCATTTATCACATAGTAATATGCAGTGGTTGACTTTCTGCTATCATTATTTTCAGCAAAATCAGAGTCTACATAACCCTTCAACTTAAGGCCAATTTTATCATTTTTAAACATGAGTCCTAAGTTCTGTGTGCCTTTCAAGTATCTAATTAAATTTTTCATAGCTTCCCAATGAAGCTCATCTGGATTGCTTATAAATCTGTTTTGTACACTTACTGCATAAGCAATGTCAGGCCTAGAGCATACCATAACATACATAACAGATCCAACATCATTTGCATAGAGTACATACAACATTCTTTTAAGTTCATCTTCATTTTTGGGTGAATGATCAACAGATAACTTCAAATTTCCAAACAAAGGTAAAGTAACAGGTTTAGCATCAAGCAAAGAAAATCTTTTAACCACTTTTTCTATAACGCCCCAAAATTTCATACATTTTGAGGTGTTACCAAAAATTAATCTTCGTCGAGTGATAAAATTCTTTAATATACAAAATATTAAAACATCCATAAGTTGGAATTTGAAATAATAAATCGTGTCTTAAAAAACAACTTAAACATTCTCAACTAATAAACACGATAATAACGTTATTTAACAAAACAAACTACTGAATTTAAAGGCATTAAAACTTATTACTTTCGTATGTCGAAATCCTTTGGTAGTCCGCTGTACCATCCCGCCACAACTCCAATCAACCCGATATAGCCTGTAAAAATTTGTAGGAGTGGGTATTTTAAAAACACTCACTAAAATGCGTGCAATTTCCATACGCAATTATATAACAATAACATAAATAATTTATACCACATTTTTCTTTATGGAGTATATCGGTGACCAAATGAGATACCTATCATTTCGCATTTTGAATTCCCGAAGGATTTCATATTTCATTATAAAGAACCCAAAAGAGTTTACATTCCGTTAGGTCGAACCCGAAGGTCCATTGGCAATTCATGCATAAATTACTGAACATAAAAGTATAAGGAAACAAACAACTTGCACAAAAAGTATCTTACCTTGATTGATCAAACGAGCTTTTGATAATAAAAAATGTACTAAAATTTACAGCTGCTTTAAATAAAAGCTGCTGTATAAAATTCTGTGGTAGTGAATTATGGGGCATTGGTACACTATTTATAGTAAAAAAAAAATAGTAGTTGAGTTATAGTATAATTGTGATGGAAATCGTGTTTATCACATTTGATAAAAATTGAATTTCTATTAAACCAACCACAAGGTGATATGTATACAAAATACTTATCACAACAAAAATGTGGTTGCAACTTAACTTTAAATAGAATTCTAATAAAATAAAATAATAATAATACTTATCAATTCACACGTAACTATCCATAAAATTCACAATTCAAATAAAATAATTTAACTAAATTAAAATTTTAGGCAAAAATCTTCGACCTCGATAACTTGGGCCTCCTTATCCAAATTAACTTTTTTCTTAAACCCAATTTACATGATTAAAAAGGAGCTATCCAACGAGACTCATATTGATATACTTTTAGTCACTTTAACAATATCTAAAAATTTAGCCCAAAATTTGAAGTAAATATATATATTACTTCAGTCCCTCAATTTCAAAATAATAAAAATATAATGTATAGAACAAATAAATTTTTATTCTAAAATTTTCGGGGGACACACCTTGTGTTCTTTACCTTCAACCTGAAAGCCTTTTGGTTGTGCCATGTGTATAGTTTCATCTAAAGAACCATACAAGAAGCCTGTTTTCACATCAAGTTGCTCCAACTCTAAATCAAATTGTGATACAAGTGCAAGCAATACTCTAATGGAGGTGTACTTAACTACAGCTAAAAATATTTAGTGTAATCTATACCCTCTCTTTGTGTACACCCTTTAACTACAAGTCTTGCCTTGTATCTTCTATAATTTGTGTTATACTCTCCCTCTTTAATCTTGTAAACACATTTACAATCAATTAGTTTACATTCTCTGGGCTTTTCCAGTAAGTTCCAGGTTTTATTTTTGTATAGAGAACTCATCTCATCCTACATGGCTGCAAGCTACTTGGCAGATTCCTTAGAGGCAATAGCCTCTTCATATGATTCAGGTTCTGTATCAAAAGAATCAGATTCTATCTGCGTAGATACTTAGTTTGCATATTGATATCTAGAATGAGGTCTTATCTGTCTTCTTTCTCTGTCCCTAGTCAACTGATATTCCTGCAGGTCATGCACAGGCACAATATCATGAGTATTATTAGGATTTTCCTCATTTGTGATAGGCTGGATCTCAGTTTGAGGTGGCTCCACCTCAATTTGAGTATGTTCAAAAACATTTTGATTACTAAAATCAATTTCAGTGATAACAAAATCAATGTCAGTTATTTCTTCTACATGTTTGTCACTAAGACAAGGGAATACTTCTTCATTAAAGACTACTAATCTGCTTATTATCACCTTAAATCCTATAACTTCTTTTATCCAAATACTATAACCTTTTATTCCTTCTCCATAACCTAAGGAAACACATTTTTGATATCTGGGATCAAGTTTTGAATCAGTTTTGTGAGCATAGGCTGCACACCCAAAGGTTTTCAGACGAGAGTAATTAGGAACAGATCCTGACCTGACCAAACTTGGTCAGGGACTTTATAATCTAAAGAACTAGAGGGACATCTGTTAATCAAATAACAAGCAGTCTTTACTGCCTCTCCCCAAAAGATTTTTGGTAAACCTGAACTAATTAGCATACATCTAGTTCTTTCAAGGATTGTTATGTTCATTCTTTCAGCAATACCATTTTGCTGAGGGGTATAGGTTACAGTCATGTGCCTTAGGATGCCTTGATTACTGCAGTACCGATTAAATTCAGTATTACAGAATTCTAACCCATTTTCAGCTCTTATTACCTGATTGATTTTCTATCAAAGTTTTCTGGTCCTTGAAGACCAAGAAAGTATCGGACTTTGATTTTAATAAGAAAATCCAGACCTTCCTAGAGTAATCATCAATGGTAAGGAGATAATATCTATAGCCAGATGTTGTAGTTATAGGAGCTGTCCCCCATAGGTCACTATGTATGTATTTAAGTAAGTTTTGTGACTTATGTATGCCTGTCTTGAAAGGCATTATGTTCTGTTTTCCCATAATACAATGTTCACAAAAGGTTAATTTTTGAACATTGTCATTTCCAAAGACACTAGCCTTTGAAAGAAGTTTTAAACCCTTCTAATTAAGATGGCCTAATCTTTTATGTCATAATTCTGATTTATCAGTTTGTGTCCCTAAGTTTAAAGAAGTATTCTGAAAAACAGATTCAGGGTTTATGGTATAGATCCCATTATCGTGATTGGATATACTTTCTAAGTCATTAGCTTTCTTAAGGAAATCTTTTATTAGGTGTACAGTTTTGCCGCAATATTAACACTTTCTGTTCTTAGCCTTTCCTTTATACATTTTCTTATCCTTCCTCTTATTATTTGCCCACTTCTTCTTAGATAAATTTTTATCTTTGTTGTAATTGGCTTGACTAAAATTACTCAAGCCATTAGTAGAGAATTTAGGACTGGATAAGGCTTTCTCTACATGAAGAACGTCCTTATGTTTAGATCAAAGTTCTAAGTCACCGTTCCTTAAAGAATTATGGATGATCTCAACTGTTAGGTCACTTCTATCATATCCTAAAGCATTTTTAATATCTTTGTACTTATCACCAAGGGCATTAAGTAGACAACTACATTCTGATCATCTGAGATCTTTTCCCCACGGTTATTAAGGTCTTGAGTGATCCTATTAAACCTATCCATATTCTCTTCTAAATCTGTATTAGGATCGAACTTATGACTGAAAAATTATTTCTAGAGAAATCATTTATTAAGTAAAGACTTAGTTACATATTGTTTCTGTATGGCTGCCCATAACTTAGCTGTAGTTCCAGTCTCTCCTATTTTCCTAATTACAGAATCAGATAGATGAAAGAACAAAGTACTCCAGACTCAGTCTTCCTGACTTCAGATAAGCTTTTTGGCCAAGATTCATCAATTACTTTAGTACATTTTAGTTACATCAAGAGGGCTTTCACTTTCTGGCTCCAGACACTAAAGTCTCATTTGCCATCCCAATTTTGAACATCAATTTTAGTGGTCATGTTGTGCAAATGTGTCACTATTGTGTTCAACAAAGTGGACAAATAAGAAAGCACAAACCGTTTCAAATTTAACAGCTCACAAAAGTACAGTATGTTTAACAAAGGTACAAAATCAGAATGTTTACACAAAGTAAACAACAATTAACAAATTTAGAATATGTATGCAGAACTACAAAGTATGCAAGAGATAATCAAGAAATACCAAGGATCGAAACAAGATTCCAATCGAAGAACCCTTTCTCACTATAAAACAACAATAGATCTGTTAGATCTAATATTTTTCAAAATTGGAAGAGTGACAAGAATAAAGCATAAGAAAAAATTCTAGCTTTGATACTGCCGTTGGTCCTAGATTAAGCAATTATTTTGTGATTCAACCAAGTAAACGAAAGATACAGAAAGTAAATTGCAAGAAAGTAAGAACACATAATTTTTCGGCCCAAGGCCCCGGAGGTTTGGTGAGCACTTCTAATGCCTAAACCCCCGTTGAGCATCCGTTAAGATTTTGCTCGAATCCACTAGAATAGCCCCGAAACAGGCAAGAAAGATTATTACAGAAGAACAACAAGTATTCTGTCTCTCAAAGACAAATAACCCTAAGAAATACTAAGAGATTGATCTTATCACTCTCTTTCACACTAATATGATTTCACTTGAAAAATACAGATTATACACTCAGTAGAATATCGTTGTCGAGAGAGAAAGAGAGAACTATGGTTAAAACCAAAAGTCGATCACTCTTCCTCTAGAAGTCAACATTCTAATTTATAAGAGATGGACAAATAGTGATGATCCAATGGTTGTCCATTTGCCAGATGTAGATAATCCAGCAAAAATGCCTCAATTAAGATAACGCGTGTTTATCAAAAACGTTGTAACAATTCGGGAACCTTCAGCTTATTGGACTGGGTATATGAGTTAACTAGACTGGTTTGGCATACTTGGGCTCAAGAATTGTAGCACCCAATCTGTACATGGACCTTTCAATAGCTTAAGTCTTCATGTTTGGTTTCTGAAACTTCATGAAAGATATGTACCTAAATGATGTTTTGGCTCTCTTAGGCTACAACGTTATAGTATGGTATCAGAACACGAGTTTAGTCCATTGTGTAGACTAAAAGTGTACTTTCATAAAATTTTAAATTAAAGAGTTTGATAATTTTTCTGATATGCGCGTCTATTTTTCTTCTATTTTTTGTTTAACTTATTGATGAGTGTCCTACACTCATGATATTTATGCCACTTAATTTGTTATTTTGTTTTCCTTGAGAGAGCCTTAGAATGTTTTAATGTGTGTTTTAATGTTGCGATATAAGTTCATGAAATTGAAGGAAATAAGTAAGAGTTGGCAAAATTGGAGAAAATTGCTAAATTGTAAGAGATCCAAAGTTCGGGGACTAAAGTGCAAATGCTCAAAAGTTGTGTCGGACATCAAAATGAAGATTTGAGAGTTCTTAGAGTCAATTGGATTAATAAAGAAGTCAAATGGATCAAATATAGTAAAAGTATGATTTCATATCATTTTCCAACCGAAAAAGTTATGCTCCAAATTTGTAGTCTCGTATTGAGACTCATTTTTTACATAGCAAACGTTTGAATTGGAAAATGATATCCGAAGAAAAGTTTTAGCCCTTTGTGTTATCTTTCCAATTCAACTTGAATCAACCCAATCACATATCGAGATAAAAGTTTATCATAAAAGTAATGAAGGATGCGCAGTATAGTTTTTCCACCTGAAAATGGGGGTCAGAGTGCCCACATTACTGAATTACTGAAATTCGGTAGAATTTGCGGTGCCGCAGTGCCCATATTGGGCGCCGAGGCGCTGCCTATTGGACTCTTTTATTGGCCCAATACAACTCCAATCCTTCCAATATTTCATGATGATGTAAATACAACCCTAATGACCACTTTTAGGGAGGAGGCAAAGTGGGCATAATTGAAGAAATCAAAATGAGTCAAAAATAACATCAAGGAAGGAGATTGAAGATCTATCCAAAAATTAGTTTTTTTATTCTCTTCTTTGTGTTGTTTATTTTGAATTGTATAGATTTCATGTTTCTTATCATGAACTGAACTATTCTTCTAAGGTTTGATTATAACCAAAACTTGAGGGTATGATTTGAATTTATTTTATTTATTTCTATGAAATTTTTCATTCCATTTGTTTGTGTTATGATTTTAATGCTTTCAATTAATTGACCACTAAATGAATGAGTAGATGCTAGTCAATTTCGACACTAGAGATAAGGGAATTTAGGCGTGATTATAAGAATAACACAACATAGATTTTATAGGTTTCGAGAGAAATTATAGGATATATGAAGTTCTCCATAAAAGAATCATGAACTTGATAATTTCTAGATTTTAATTCTAATTAAAGATATTGAAATTAATTTCTAGGATTAATTTATATATGGCACTCGAGAGAAGGGGTAAAGTTACATTAGGGTTCTTGCTTATAAATATAGAAAATTGATTAGAGATAACTAAGTTTTTTAGAATCATATTTGATAGTTAGATGAAATCATTCCCTAGACTTTTCCATCTTGATTAAATTCATATAATTTGTATTCATTGAATTCATCACCAAAATTATCGTTAGATTAGTTAACAATATTGATTTATAACTCATTCATCTAGATAAAATAAAGGCTACATAATTATAGTACTTAGTACAAAATTAAATTACAATCTCTGTGGGTTCGACACTCTTAACTCTATTACTATATTATAAAACTTGACATCGTACACTTACGGTATAATTCACGTTGCATAAAACGCGTGACAAGTTTTTAGCGCCATTGTCAGGAATTGTTTTTTTTTTTATTTTTACTAATAATATTACCAACTAGTCGTCATTTTAATTCAGATTTTCTTTGATTTTGTTAATTTTGGTTACCTACCCAGATCTCTTTGGTATTTTTTTGAGGTACTATTAAATACTATATGCATGATTCTAACAATGGTAAGAGAGCAGAACAATTGCAATAAGTAATCACGACATGGATAAAAACTTCGTGCTTGTAGAAGATATCTTTTGTCAACTTTGCTATGGGATGCATTATACTGAGCACTGTTTGCATATACGCACTGACTCCCGTGCTGTAAAGCTTCTAAGTTTCATACAATATTTAAGATGTCGAAAATAAGCAATTGACAAATATGATGAAGACTACATGCTTTTTGGAGATTATGTATCTATCGATTGGGATGAGGATATCGTACTTGTGGAAATGGCCCTCCTCTGTTGAACGAGATGGTAATTGCAAAGTACTATAATAAACTTGTCAAGTTGGAAGAGCGCAACATACGTATTGGAGATTGGAGTTACTGGAATGAATTCAAAAGGTGAAAATACAATCCACTTGAAAAAGTTGAAAAGAAAGACTTATCATTGCCCGTGGATCCAGAATGCGGATCGATCAGTCAATCCGAAGAAATTTCAACGATCGTAGAAGAGCTTAAAGTGAATGATAACTTGATTACAAAGGAACCTAATGAAGAAGTAGAAATCAATGAAGATGAAAGCAATGTACATTCATTCAAATTCATTGATTGTATAGAAGTTAATTTTGTGATTAAGTCCGATGAAGAAGTGGAAGTCTACGTTGTGGAGTTTGAATTGGATGGAATGGAAAAATCTTATTACATTGAAAAGGACAATGTCGAAGTTTGGAAAAATAACGAAGAGTGGAGCAAAATCAAAAGAAGCAAAATGAGCAAGGCATCAAAAACTTTTTTTGAAGTAACATCAAGCTAATAACATTAAATGAGCGCTTCTTGGGAGGCAACCCAAGATTTTTTTCCTTTTATTTATTTTATTTTCGTGTTATAGGATATTTTAGTTTATTTTACAGTTTATTTAGGAATCATCATCTATATCCCGTCTTTCCTTAGGTCCTTGAGTAATTAAGTTGGTTATAAGATGTTTGAGCTAAGTAACCCCTGTTCCATATATTTAATATCTAAAATTTGATTTTTCAGGAACATGATGCCACTAAATACTCAAACCAACATTGATAGGAAAAAAGGGATAAATCTCAAGTTTGGGGGAGAAGTATGACAAACATCCATCAAAACCAGCATCATAAGCACCAAAACGTCATAAGCAATGCAAAACAAATTTAAGGGCGTCCTCCTCACTTTTCTTTAATTTTACATTGGGGATAATGTTCAATTTAAGTTTGGGGGTGTATTACATATATTTAATATCTCAAATTTGATTTTTCAAGAACATGATGCAGCAAAATACTCAAACCAACATTGATAGGAAAAAAGGGATAAATCTCAAGTTTGGGGGAGAAGTGTGACAAACATCCATCAAAACCAGCATCATAAGCACCAAAACGTCATAGGCAATGCAAAAAAAATTTAAGGGCGTCCTCCTCACTTTTCTTTAATTTTACATTGGGGACAATGTTCAATTTAAGTTTGGGGGTATATTATAAATTGTCTAATTGCCTAATATTTTTATTTTCTGTGTGATTTGTGTGCCTTTTTTTAAGAAAAAAAAAGGAGATTTTACTTGTTTTGCATGCTTGTGTGAGTCAGATAGATTTGTCGGCAATGATATATTATTGAGGACATGTGTTAGTTTATGGATCATGAATATTTTATGTGTTTTTGTTAAATTTTTTGCTTATTTATGCAGAACATAAAGTATTTATGCACATGAGTAGGTTGATTCATGTTTCTAGGTTGAAATAGAGAACTTAGACGATCAATCCTAAAACCGAATATTTAATATATCCTTAACCTTGTATAAAATAATTTGGGGTGTTCACGCTGGTAAATGATATGATTTAGGATTGTGGTAATTCCATGTATGCTAAAAAAATATTGTGTGGAGTGTTTTCAGCTTTCAAGTATGAACTAAGTGATGACCATATGCTAGGAATCTAGTCCTTTGATCATCTTTGCTTTCCTTTCAAAAAAAAGAACATTGCACTTGTTAACTCATTGCTTCACGCCTGCACCTTTTTTACTCGAGTTATTAAGTCTTTAGGGGTTTCTTTAGACTTGGTACCCTTTGGTATTTCAAAATCAAGGAGTTACCGTCTAAAAGCTCGCTACATGGGTCAAGAAGAGAAACAAATGGTGAGGTTAATCTTGAGTTGAAAAAGAAAGACAATATCAAAATAAGCGAAAAAATTTGTGTAATTATGAAAAAATGTTGAGGGCTTAGATATCTAGTGTGGTTGAATTACTTAGTATAAGCTTGATTATTGAAGCACTCATAAAGTGGGAGAATTATCACATGGCTTGAATTTTTGACATTGCCGATTAAAATGAACCAAAGTTGAGTGGTGTAAAAATTTAGTATTGAAAATTAATTTTAGAATATACCTTGGGAAGTGAAAAGAAAACAAGTTTGGGGGTGTATCAATCTCACGAGCGAAGTAAGGAAATATTTGACTTTTAAGGTCGAGAATTGGATCAACTTATTATTGTAAAGCGTTGCACTTAACTCTCCACACACACACCCGTTTTGCATTGAATATGTGAAAATTTAGATTTGGCATTATAACTTTGAAGGGATTCATAAAATTGATGTTATGTTTTAAATTATATGTTAATTATTTGTTTTAATAATGAAATAAATGAATTAATTGCACATTTATTATCTCCAATAGGTCATAAACCATGATTAGAAATCTGCGTGTACAACCTTTACGTGGTGTTATTATTCCACATAAATAAATGTGTTTTTATGTGAAATTAAAGTATAATGTTTGGTACTCCACGGCATTACGACCTTTAAGAAATTAATTATTTCAAAAGTTATGATCAATGCAAAGTTATAATTTCGAAAGTTTTAGATTACATATTCCATGTTTGCCTTTATATCTTGGGCTAGAATTTTTGTGAATTTATAGATGGCTAGAATAGAACTGTACAGTACCTAAGAGACATTGATCAGGTTCGTAGGGCTAGAGACTGAGAGATACTAGTTAGACATCAGCCCCTTAAATGTTGACATGCACGATGGTATGGGCACACCTTACTCTTATGCTGAAGTTTTGCGTGTTCTAATGGTGCCCATTTTGGATCCTGGGAGCAAGGCAAATGTAGGATTTAGCTTGTGGGCATGTTGCTTTAGTTTGGTTGGTGTCAAGGTGTTACAGGTTAGCAAAATGTAGCAAAGCATGAACGAATCTAGTTTGCTTTTCAGTGAACTCTAGTCCACAAATTCAGGTGTCCAAGACAAGTACATGTATTGACACGTGTTTTAGGCCATTTTCTTGGTCCATATTAGTGGAAAGTATGGGCAATTGCTTAGTAATGGCATAGGAGGCAGTTTTTTGGCAGTTTTGGCCATAATGAGTTGGTTTATCCCTTTGGCAATTAATTGTGTTAATTGCATACAAATTTTGGTTATATATTTGAAGGTTCAAGCAGATGAGAGGGAAGAGGCATACATGATGGAAGTTTCATATAAATATCTTCCTTTGAGGTCTCCATGGGGGAACGCATTCTTCACATCCATCTGATGTAAAGGCCATGACATGGAAGCAGCAAGGGATAAAAGAAGGCGCACAGTGGTCATTTTAGCTACCAGAGCAAGAGTCTCATCATAGTCTATTCCATACTCCTAGCGATTACCTAAAGTAACCAGTCGAGCCTTATAGCACTTAAGAGAACCATCAGAACGAAGTTTGACAGAATATACCCATTTACTCCCTATGGGTTTCACAGATAGTGGACATGGCACAACATCCCAAGTCTGATTTAACTCAAGAGCCTCAAGTTCTACTTGCATCACCTGTCACCAATACTCTTGTTCCATAGCCTTTCTGTAGGAGAAAAGAATAGAAACCAAAGCAAGTGTAGCAGACATAGAACTATGGGAGGAAAAACCATTCCTATCTAGTGGTCAAGGAACACGAAAAGTACGACGAAGAGGGATAGGAGGCGGTAGATCATCTGGTGAAGGACTTGATGTCGTTGGTGGAGGATCAGAGAGGCGTGGAAGGGTAGGCATCTGAGAAAGAAGCTTGGAACCAGTGGCAGGTGCAACATCCCTACGAGTATAAACACACCTAGACTTGTACCGAGAGAAGTCTGTAGGAAAATCAGGTAAGATAGAAAACATGGGAGAAACAACAGCTTCTGAATGAAAGAAGAATTGTTCTTCAAAGAAAATAACATTACGAGAAATTCAGATTCGTCGTGTTGTAGGGTCATAACAGATATACCCTTTTTGGGTTCCACCATATCCTAAAAATGTACACTTGACAGATTGAGGGGTGAGTTTTGTCCTTTCATGAGATTGTAAGTGAACAAAACACACACATCTAAAAGGGCGCTGATGGAAATATGTAGGATGATGACCAAAGAGCTTATAAATTGGAGAAACATTATGAAGGGTGGGAGAAGGTAACCGATTTACGAGATGCACAACAGCAGATAATGCTTTACACAAAAAATAGTAGATTCAATCAAAAGAGCTCGAACCATATCAAGAAGGTACGATTTTTGCATTCTGCTACCCCGTTTTTTTGAGGAGTAGACGGACAAGATCGCTGAGAGACAATACATTTGGTTTGTAAAAAGATTGAAACGCATTTGACATATATTCACCTCTAGAATCAGATCGTATGATTTTGATTGAGGAGGAAAATTGATTTTCAAACAGAGCAAGGAAAGCTTGAAAGACAGAAAAAACCTCACTCTTTGCACGAAGAAAATAAACCCATGTGAATCGACTATAATCATCGATAAAAGTAAGAAAGTATTTATAATGAACATGAGACACCACATGTGCAATACTCTATACATCACTATGAACAATATCAAAAATATGCAAAGTATGAGAACCTCGAGATGGGAATGGCAAAACTGTACTTTTAACAAGTTTACATGAACCACAATCAATTGATACGGATGAAAACGAAGAAAATTTTTTTCCAAGGAAACCAGAATTGAACAAATGTTGTAACACATTAGAATTGGGATGTCCCAATTTCTTATGCCAATCACAGATATCTAAAGTAGCAGAATTACAAAAAATGGGAAAAGAAGAAACAGGCTTCGATGAAACAAGAAAGAGACGTCCGTCCTTAGGCCCTCTCATGATCATCCTCTCGGACACTTGATCCTGCCCATGACAACTAGAAGCAGAAAAAGATACAGTGCAATTTTTATCAACAAGTTGGCCAACATATATAAGATTAGTGGATAAATTAGGAGATACTAAAACATTTGCCAAATCAGGTGAAATATCACCCACAACTGAGATAGGAATTGTGTTACAATCAGTAGTGTGTATTTTGAGAGGTCCATTATGTAGCGACCGAGAATTTTAAATAATATAAAATTATTATCTTGAAAAATGTGTCGCTAAGTTTTAACCTCAAAATTTTAAATTGAAAGCTTGTTCGTCTAGCCGTTGTAAAATCAATTTAAAACTATTCAAGTCAAGTCCAATCCCGAATAATTTTAAAGTATCCAATCCCTTATCATTTTAAAGCCAAATTTTGATAATTTTAATGTACACTATTTTATTATTTAGGGTCCAAATTTTAATAGCCCGAATCTGGGTTATTTTAGCCCAATCCACTTAGGCCCAATTAGGAAATATCCTTACAGTCCAACTAATTGGCCCAATTAGTTCCTGGAAATTTGTGCCCTATATTTCTAATGTTCATATAACTCTCGTTTTATCTTCTCCTCACAATCTCACACCTCTAAGCAGCAATTATTGGTAAGAATCTCCACCTCCCTATATTTTCCCCTCGTTTCAGTCCACTGTGAAAACTCATGTTGATGCTAAACTTTATTTTATCACTTTGAAACATTAAATTTTCGGAATACTAATTCAAAACTTATTTTCTATTTTGGCTAGACGAAACGTACGGACGATTAGGAGATTGAGGTTGCTTCCTGCTCCATTTTTCACGTGACTCGAGATAAATTGAGGTAGACTCGCCCCATTAATTAGTTTAAATTATAATTACATGTATTATGTGATTTTATATGATTTATATGCTTTAATACATAAGACGAGAATATTCCCTATAAGATAAATGATGTTGTTATGCTTGTCATGACTTATATGTTTTATTGCATGGGAATAGACTAGACTATCTCTTATGAGATAAGATGATATTATGCATAACTTATGTGCTTAAATGCATGAGACGAGACTACCCACACCATATGATTTCAAAGGAGCCTATGATTTTTAAGACGAGCTTTGAGGATGATGATGTCACCGTATAAATTGCATAATTTATGTGTTCAATTATTCTGTAAATTAATTACTCGCGATGAGTCTACTAAGTATTTATTCGAAATACTCATTCCATTATTTTAACGAAAAATTGCAAATTTCGGAGACGGTCAGGTTTGATGGGCAGTGGTGGCACGATTTAATGGATGAAGTTATTTACTTTTCAAATTTACTCATTATGAACATTTTTAATTTATCTTGTTATTTTAGTTATTTCAAACTTGACATTTAAAGCTTAATTAATTATCCTAAGTCAAATGAGTTTTTGTTGCCGATGAGGTTCACAATTATGAATGTGATCTTTAAAATTTAATTATTTCTGCATATCTTTTTATTTTAGTTTAAGACAAATGAGGATGACGTGGCACTTCGGGTTCACGGAACTCGGGGCGTTACAGCTTGGTATCAGAGCCAGTCTGCATTTCTGTAGACTGGCAAAATTTTCAAAAAAGAGAAATTTTCAAAGAGATATCCTACATTGTTTAATTATCATTAATGAAAGTTGCCACTGCCATCATTTGATTTGCCGACTCCAAAGGTAGAGAAGTTTTGAAGTTTAAACGTTATTTTATTTCACATACCTATTGTAATGATTTATAAGACTTAGAAGAAAGTGTATCCGAATTAGAAAGGAATAAAGACGAGTTTGAGCATAATTTAAAAGAGTTTTTAAAATTTTACGTCCTCGTAATTTTAACTAAGAGAGATGAATAACCCCGCCTAATTGGACTTTGCATAATTGGTTTAGGACATGGCACCCATTAGTTGAAATGTACTCAGTATTGCAGAACAACCCATTAGAGATTATGACCGCTTCATGCTTGAACTTAATTGGACAATTGCCCAACACGTAGAGCATCTGAGTGTCTTACGTGAGCGGGCCATACAACATGGCTACGTGACCTGTAATCGTCGATTGATCCATCACTTACTCTTGAATTCTCGAAGTGACTAGGCGGAGGTAGCTCATAGCATATATATAGATAATCAAGTGTCCCCTAATGTGGAAATAGAGTATGGCACCTTTTGCGTGAGATTTGTGGCATATTGGCCCATGTACTTTGAGTACAGCTTTGGGGTTGCACCTAAAGGGGAGCTAGAACGTGAGCCAATGCTTGAGCCAGAACCTGGGCGAGAAGATGGGTTAGTTCCCGAGGAGAAACCCGAAAAAGACCCAGAAGAAGAAGAACCAGAGGAAGATGTTGATCCATCGCTAGGAGAGTTCTCGGACGCTGAATCATGTGTAATTGAATGAGAGTAGAGATATAGAAATTAGAGTAAGCTCGACATTTTATTGTATTCAAAAAAAAAATGTTCGGCATACATGCCTTCCTACTCATGTACCCTCATTAAAAGAAGTTGAGGTTTAAATGAAATGATGTTTGGATTCCAATTTTCATTTTTCGAGTTATCTTCTTCGATGTTGGTACACTTAGTTCAACCTTTACGAACTACTTTTAACATTATGAAGGTTATGGCACCACCAACTCAAGCCGACATCATCAGGGAATTACTTAAGGCGATGCAAGAGATGAGATAAGCTCCACAGCCGGTTAACCCTAAAGTACCAGTGATAGAACAATTCAGGAGATACAGCCCACCTACGTTCAATGGCGGAGATGGTCCACTAGCAGTGGAAGAGTGGCTCCAGGCCATCGAGAAGATCTTCAAGTTATATCTTGCCCCATGGATAAGAAGGTAGGCTGTACAGAGTTTATGTTAATCGAAAGAGCTGGTTTTTGATGGGAATCTGCATCCCGAACAAGGAGTGAAAGCAATAAGCAGCTCTGACTTAGAACGAATTTAAGGCTGAGATCAGGGATAAATTTTTTCCACAAGCCCTTAGAGATCACAAGGAGTCTGAGTTTCTGCGTTTAGTACAGGGTGAATTAGATATAACAGAATATGAGAGGAAGTTCGAGGAACTATCACGTTATGCTCCACATCTGGTAGAGACTGAGTTCAAAAAGGCACGACGTTTTGAGAGAGGTCTACGTTTTGATGTCAGGCAGATTGTCAGTTCACATGAGCTGCCAACTTACAGAGAGGTAGTGAAGAAGGCTCATGCAGTAGCCTATGTCGGCGTGAAAATCGGGAATGAAGGCAATCATAATGAGCAGATGTATCAGGGAAAGAGAAAGTGGCAAGGTCCAAATCGCAATCAGAATCAAAACCGAAATCAAGCATTTAATAAGAAGCAGAATCCAGGACCTATAAGGGGACAGATGACCAATTTCGCTCCACCTTGTCCTAAGTGTTAGAAGTTGCATAAAGGAGAGTGTCTTTTTAGAAAGGGTGTCTGCTACAAGTGTGGCCAGCCGGATCACTTTGCATCAAATTATCGTGCGCCGTCCATTCAGGGTTCCAATCAAAAGATAAACTTGAACCAGAACAGAAAGAGAAAGGCAAGAGTATTTGCTATGGATACAGCTGAGGATTCTGACGTGATTACATGTATACTAGTTATTCTGGTATTCTTGTGCATGTCTAAACTATTCTCCATACTGTATTTCTTTCCCATTTTGAACATGATGATATGATAATAGGTATACTATCTATTTCTGGTATCCCTGTATATGTTCTAATAGACTCGAGAGCTACACATTCATTTATAGTTAATCCATGTTTAGAAAGACTGAACTTAGTAGGAGAAGAGACTGATAGTACCCTCGAGGTTAGTTTGCCGTCAGGAGGAACTATCGATACTAGTAAGATAGTCAAGGCAGTACAAATAGATTTTGATGGTCAAGTTTTGGGGACATACTTGAATATTAATCGAATGAAAGACTTCGATATTATTCTGGGTATGGATTTTCTCAATACCAATCGTGCCGCAATTATGTCCCATGAGAAAGAGATTATTTTTCGTAAAGGTGGTGAAGAAGTATTCAAGTTTTATGGAACGAAGATTAACGCATTTTCCCGCCTTATCTCAGCTTTGCAGGCAGAGAAGTTATTAGCCAAGGACAATTGCCAGTGCTATTTGGTTAGTTTTCAAGACAAACCCGTAGATTAGATTACTTTGGATTCAGTGCCAGTAGTATGCGAGTACGGTGATGTCTTTTCAGACGATCTACCCGGTACTCCGCCAGATAGACAAGTGGAATTTTCCATTGATTTGGTACCAGGAGCTGACCCTATTTCTAAGGCTCCGTACAGTATGGCGCCAAAAGAGTTGCAAGAACTGAAGGTGCAGTTAGAGGAATTTCTAGAGAATGGTTTCATCAGGCCAAATATATCTCTATGGGGAGCTCCTGTTCTATTTGTAAAGAAGAAGGATGAAAGCATAAGGATGTGCATCGACTATTGAGAACTTAACAAGTTGACGATAAAGAATAAGTATCCCCTTCCCAGGATCGAATACTTATTCGATCAGTTGAAAGGTACAACTATCTTCTCAAAGATTGATTTGAGATCTGGTTACCATCAGCTAAAGGTTTCGCCAGCTGACGCACCAAAGACAGCGTTCAGGACACGATATGGGCATTATGAGTTCATAGTGATGCCTTTCGGCCTCACGAATGCTCCTGCAATATTTATGGACTTGATGAACAGAGTCTTCCATCAATATCTTGATAAATTTGTTATTATTTTTATCGATGACATACTGATCTATTCCAAAAATCGTGCATAACATGAAGAACATTTGAGGATTGTGTTGGAAACGCTGAGAGTAGGTTTCTTGGGTCACATTATTACAGTTAAATGTATCAAGGTTGATCCTTCTAAAGTTGAAATTGTAATGAATTGGCCAACACCTACAAAATTTGGAGATGTGAGAAGCTTTCTTGGATTAGCTGGATATTATAGGCGATTCATAGAGGGTTTCTCTAAAATAGCGGTCCTATGACTCAATTGACCAGGAAATGAGTTAAGTTTCAGTGCACAGAATAGTGTGAGAAAAGCTTTCAGGAACTTAAGAACAGACTTATCTCAGTACCGGTGCTGACTATACCAGATGAGTCTGATGGTTTTGTTATTTACAGTGATGCATCCAAACATGGTTTAGGTTGTGTATTGATGCAGAATGGCAACGTGATAGATATTCTTCAAGACAATTGAAGCCATATGAAAAGAATTACCCGATACATGATTTAGAGCTCACAGCTGTTGTGCACGTTCTTAAGATTTAGCGACACTATCTGTGTGGGAGTAAATGTGAAATCTACACCGATCACAAGAGTCTCAAGTATTTCTTCACTCAGAAGGATATAAACATGAGACAACGACGATGGCTAGAGCTGGTAAAGGATTATAACTGCACCATTCTTTACCATCCGGGTAAAGCAAATAAGGTTGCAGACGCTTTGAGCAGAAAGAACGCTGGACAGTTATCAGTTTTGGGAACAACGTAAGATCAATTGATTCCATATTTTCAAAATTTAAGAATCGAAGTGGAAACCCGATCAGTCCAACGATCTAATAGATTGGCAAATCTGACTGTTAAACCAGACTTGAGAGGCCGGATTGTAACAGCTTAAGCCAGAGATAAATTCTTGAAAAAGATCAGATCCGAAGTTGGGACTGGCAGAGAATAGGTTTCGAGATTGTCCCTAATAAAGCACTTATATTCAAAGGACGTCTCTGTATACCGAATGATGAACATATCAGGAATGAGATTTTGACAGAAGCTCATTCAGCACCATATGGATGCCACCCAGGAGGGACAAAGATGTATCGTGATTTGCGCAATACTTTTTGGTGGAGAAACATGAAAGGTTGCATTGCAAGGTTTGTCTCTCGATGCATGACTTGTGAGCAAGTGATAAACATTAGAGACCATCAAGGTTGTTAAATTCCTTGGATATACCAGAATGGAAATGGGAGAAGATTTCCATGGATTTTGTGACAGGATTACCAAAATCAATAAGAGGACATGACGCTATTTGGGTTATTGTAGACCGACTTACGAAGTCAGCTCATTTTCTACCAATCAGAATGACTCTCAATATGGATCAGTTAGCCCAGTTGTACGTTAGAAAGATTATTTGACTTCATGGAGTACCAATTTCCATTGTCTCCGATAGAGATCCGAGATTTACTTCGAGATTTTGGAAGAGTTTACATGTCGCAATGGGTACTAAATTAAATTTTAGTACCGTATATCATCCCTAGACAGATGGACAGTCTGAACGCACTATACAAACACTGGAAGATTTGCTTAGAGCTTGTGTACTCAACTTGAGTGGTAGTCATCTTCCATTAGTGGAGTTTGCCTACAATAACAGCTTTCAAGCTACTATTGGTAAGGCACCATATGAGGTACTATATGGGCGACATTGTCGATCACCAGTCTATTGGGATGAAGTAGGCAAGAGAAGAATTTTGGGTCCAGAATTGATTGAGATGATAGTTGAGGCTATTGAGAATATCAGACTACGGATTAAAGCCGCCAAAGATAGACAGAAAAGCTATGCCGATCAAAGGAAAAAAGACTTGAAGTTTGAGATCGGGGATAAAATGTTCTTAAAAGTAGCTCCTATGAAGGGTACTATCCGTTTTGGCAAGAAAGGGAAGCTAAGACCTCGTTTTATCGGACCATTCGAGATCTTAGAGAAAGTAGGTAACATGGCTTATCGTTTGGCTTTGCCATTCAAGCTCTCGGCCGTACACAACGTTTTTCACGTTTCTTTCTTGAGAAAATATATCCACAACCCAAGTCATGTGGTAAATTTTTAGACTAATTTGATTCAGAGGAATCTGTCCTATGAGGAGACACCTATATGCGTTATTGATAGAAAAGTCCATGTCTTAAGAAACAAAGAGATTCATTTAGTCAAAGTCTAGTTGGGTAGATAGGATAGTGATGAAGCTACCTGGGAAAGAGAGGATGAGAGTCTGGCTAAGTTTCCAGATATTTTGATCAAGTAAGTTTAAATTTCGAGGACGAAATTAATTTAAGGGGGTAAGGTTGTAGCGACCGAGAATTTTAAATAGTATAAAATTATTATCTTGAAAAACGCGTCGCTAAGTTTTAACCTCAAAATTTTAAATTGAAAGCGTGTTCGTCTAGCCGTTGTAAAATCAATTTAAAACTATTCAAGTCAAGTCCAATCCTGAATAATTTTAAAGTATCCAATCCCTTATCATTTTAAAGTCAAATTTTGATAATTTTAATGTACAATATTTTATTATATAGGGTCCAAATTTTAATAGCCCGAATCTTGGTTATTTTAGCCCAATCCACTTAGGACCAATTAGGAAATATCCTTACAGCCCAACTAATTAGCCCAATTAGTTCTTAGAAATTTGTACCCTAAATTTCTACAGTTTATATAACTCTCGTCTTCTCTCCTCCTCACAATCTCACACCTCCAAGCAGCCATTATTGGTAAGAATCTCCACCTCCCTCAATTTTCCCCTCGTTTCAGTCCACTGTGAAACTCATGTTGATGCTAAAATCGATTTTTAGCACCAACAGCAATCCCTCAAGATTGGAAACTCTAAATGATGCTAGAACGTCAATTTCTAGCGTCATCATCATGATGTTTTTCACACAAAATCGACACCAGCCAAAACCCAGTTGCAAGCACACATAAGCTGCAACCTCAACCCAGAACCACCATTCGAACGATCCAGCAAAAATCGAACCACCAACACCCAAGCTGCAGCCATCCAACCCTCAGTCCAGGAACCACCACACCAATACCACCATCTCCAAACACCACCACCGCAACTGCCACCCCCTCACAAGCAGCCAGTTCACTCCAAAATCCAACCAACACCCATTGCTTCACCCAAAATTAGCATCAAGCAACCTCAAAACCAAAGAAAATACACGGCCCATGAACTTACCTTAGTCCTCAACCCATTTTTCAACTGGATTACGCCAAGAAACCTAAATGAAAATCCAACCTCCATGCTTCATTTTAACCTTGAGACGTGCACCAAAATCCCCCGTCGCCTCTACCCACGCACTGGCACCACCACGCGACAGTGGCGCCGACGCCGGCCTGCTAGCCGACAATTGAATCGCAGTCGGAGCTTCCCCCTCTCCTCTCTGCTCGTTTTCGAAATGGGTGTGAGAGAGAGGTGTATATAATTTTGTATATATTTGAATTTTAGAAATTACCCCTTAAGCCCCTAAGTTTTAAAGTTACTTATTTTGGTCCCAAAAGTTTCAGTTATAAATGATCAGCCCTTGGAGGCTTGTTTTTCCCCAGTCAGCCCCAAATTTCAAAAACGGTTAATTCCAGTCCTTAAACTTTTCAATTTCAGTTTCATAAATTTCCAATTAAGCCCCTGAACTTTATTTATATCATTTTAAGTTATTTATTTCAGTCCCAAAGTTTCAGTAATTAGTAAATCAGTCCCTAGAGTTCTTGTTTCCCACAATTAGCCCACTATTTTGAAAATATTATTTTCAGTCCTTAGACTTGTCAAATTTCAGTTTAAACATATATCCAATTAGGTCCCTAAACTTTATTTTATCACTTTGGAACTTTAAATTTTCGGAATACTAATTCAAAACTTATTTTCTATTTTAGCTAGACGAAACGTACGGACGATTAGGAGATTGAAGTTGCTTCCCGCTCCATTTTTCACGTGACTCGAGATAAATTGAGGTAGACTCGCCCTATTAATTAGTTTAAATTATAATTGCATGTATTATGTGACTTTATATGATTTATATACTTTAATGCATAAGACGAGAATATTCCCTATGAGATAAATGATGTTGTTATGCTTGTCATGACTTATATGCTTTATTGTATGAGAATAGATTAGACTATCTCTTATGAGATAAGATGATGTTATGCATAACTTATGTGCTTAAATGCATGAGACGAGACTACCCACACCCTATGATTTCAAAGGAGCATATGATTTTTAAGACGAGCTTTGAGGATGATGATGTCACCGTATAAATTGCATAATTTATGTGTTCAATTATTCTGTAAATTAATTACTCGCGATGATTCTACTGAGCATTTATTCAAAATACTCATTCCATTATTTTAACGAAAATTACAAATTTTGGAGACGGTCGGGTTTGATGGGCAGTGGTGGCACGATTTAATGGATGAAGTTATTTACTTTTCAAATTTACTCATTATGAACATTTTTAATTTATCTTGTTATTTTAGTTATATTAAACTTGAGATTTAAAGCTTAATTAATTATCCTAAGCATGTCAAAAGAGTTTTTGTTGCCGACGAGGTTCATAATAATGAATGTGATCTTTAAAATTTAGTTATTTCCACAAATCTTTTTATTTTAATTCAAGACAAATCAGGATGACGTTACACTTCGGGTTCACGAAACTCGGGGCGTTACACATTATATGGTCTAAGATTACTAAGCAACTGAGGATCACGAGTCATATGATTAGAAGCACCCGAGTCTAATAACCAAGAAGAACGAGCAATTGGTGGTACCTGAGATACCTAAGGCAGACAACGCAGAGACAACCATTTGTTGAATCATCTCAGGAGTGAGAAAAGTGTGAGAAGAACTAGGAGGAACTGTGAGGTGTAATAATGTAATTGTTTATTCAAAATGGGGCCTATCAACATGCATGTGGGACAATTTTAAAAGTGTTAGCAGACTTGTCACTAGTACAATTCAATACTGTGTACTAAAATTAATGACTACAGACTGCATTATTTTGTTTTTTTGTCATTCATTCATTTCATAAATATCCCTCTCACTCTATGCCTATTTCCATTCGAGTGAAAGCCTCTTATCTAGTGTACACACAATATCTTTCTTCTCATCTTTGTTTAAGCATAAAAATCTGAGTGAGATCCTCTTCTCTCTATAGTTTATACAAATACTCTTCTCCTATATGTTTTGGCTTAAAAGAATTCAAAGGTATGTTTCATAAGTGTTCAGTGTCTCTACATTTCTAAACATTAACTTACACATAAGCACCTAGAAATGAACATCTTGAAAAAAAAAAAAAAAAGAAGCTGAAAAACATTGCTTTCTTTGTCCGTTTCTTTTATTTCTTCTACAGCCGGAAGAAGATTATTTGATGTGAATCCTCTCATTTTTAAAGAATTACACCTTGAAGACCATCTTAAATTTTTTGAAAGGAAATAAAAGCGTTCAATTGTTCTTTTGCACAAAGGGAATGCCAGAAAAATTGCAATTGAGAACTTTTTTTGATTTTTTTTTTTTTTTTACACAAAATCAATTTTCCTTTTTCTTTCTTGAACTCTGAAACGTCTTTTTTTATCTTTCCTTTCGTCTCGGTCTTGATCTGTTTTTTTTTTCTCACTACATTGCCTGTGCTGAGACCAGGGACACCAATAAAGCTCCTTGGGAGAGAAGATGCAAATTTGTAAGTGCCTCTTTTAGTCCCTTCATTTCGTCAAGAAATGTAGATACTTCTTTTTGTGATTATAACTTAATCATTCTTCACATTGTATTCAAAATCACCACCCAGAAAGCGAGTAGAGAATTCTATGGCAAAACTTATGTTATTTTTAAGTACCTTCTCATTTATAGACTTGGCTTTTCTCCATGGTTTTTGCATATAATTTGCATATTGATACCTTTTGATCCCAGATACTACTGTTCTGTTTACATTAGGCTCTTCAGCGATTTCAGGGATTGAGGAGCTCAATGAGTTGGGTTCTGTCTGTTGGGGTTCTGATGCTCGGTGGCAGCTAAAAGGAAAAAGAAAGTCAAATTCGAGAAAAATGGAAGTACGCAAGAAACATGACAATGTGGACACGTCAGGTACTAATCTGGACAGCTCTTTCAGAAAGTCAGGACCAATTGCGGAATTTAAGTTTGAAAAGTCATTTGTTATGCCGATGGAACTCACACAAGAGGACAAACTGATGAGCTGGCAGTTCCCCAGAGGTTAATACCCTACCGCCGGTCACGTGCTACAGTCAATCTGAAGTACAACGCATCAGAGTTTTATCTGGAAGACTGTAAAGTTGATTCCGGTTTGTATGATGTTACTATCGAGGTGGAAAGGCTCTGTCAACCACAACCTGTTCCATATATTTCTCCAAAAAGCAAGTTAACTGCTAAATCAATTGTTGGCCACCCACTTACTGTTGATGTGTTAGAAGGTGGTACGGTCATTAAAAAGAGGCCACGTGGAAGGCCAGGCACAAAGAATGTCAGTCCAGCAGCTGATCCCACAAGTGAAATCACAAAAATGGAAGAAGCGCGAGGGTTCATCGAGAAAGACCAGGAAGTTGTCTTCACTCACTCATTCGCCAGAACCACAGGAGAAACTGGTGGTCAACATGCTTGCCAAACCAGTCTTAGCATGCAACCCACTGAAGGTGGTGTTCAGCAGACTGAATGCAGCGTTGAATAACTCAATCTGAGGAATGTATGGAGTTTTTCTCCGTTGGATTTTTATTTATAGGCTGTTGAATTTAGGTGTTTTTATTTTTTCTGAACTATGTTTAAGTCTCAAAGTTTATAGTAATCAAGAGTTAGAAGTTCTGTGCACTTGTTATACGCTGTGACATTTGATTACTATTGATTTAATCTTTCTAATTAAGGCCCTAAAGAGTGTTGGATAAATTAGTATATGAATTATATTTCATTAACAAAAAATAAGTGCATGAAAAATATGCAAACTAGTGTCTTACACATGCAAAATATAGAATAAAATATTGACTTACCGAAATGAAGATAGGCGTACTAAATATTGACTTACTGAAACGTAGAAATTAGAAGAAGATAAAATGAAGTAAGATATGCAAATGCAAATCTTTGCACTGGTGCTAATAAAATTAAATAGACGTCTGTTTCTCAAAATATAATGCATCTCCCAAAATTAATATAGCACAATATTAATTTTGTCGGGCAAAACCAACGCTTGAATGTATTCTTCTAGAGCAGAAGATATTGAATATTAAATATCGAACATTAACTAAAAAATAATTCGGACATTATTTTGACATAATTTGGAGAATGAAAGAATTGGAAATCAATGAAATGTAATTGATTTCGAGTCAGGAAAATGGGATTAAGAGGGTCATACTTATAGATTTTCATGTCTTTTGGAACTAATTAATTTATCCATTATGACACACCATTTCAAATTTAATGGTTGAGATTGCACCTTATTTAAAGGATCACACCCATTGGAGACTTTTCCAATTCCCACATTTAAATAGTGTATGTTGAACTATTAATTCAAACAATCTCTCGCATGAACGGAAGAAGTCAACTCAAAATAGATATCACAAAGAAAGTAATCTATGAGGATCGGTAACTTTCGCTTTGAACATTCTTTCATAAGAATCTATCGGACTCATTTGGTTAATATGTGAATACAACATTTTGAACTGTCGACCATTATAGTAAGCCAAGACGATAAATCAAAGACATTATCTCTGATATCAAATTTTGTTTCTCTATTGCATTTATTATTTCGGCCTGAACCTTCTTTGTTCGGCAAGTACGCTAGAGAATTTGCCTCAATAAAATTATCATAGAATCGGCCAACTTCACACTCATATAGGTGATGTTTTATAAAGAGTGCCCTACAATACTCCACTTTTCTATTTACAAGATATATTCATAATTAAAAGTATAGCTTATCATAACTAATATTTGGTAGGTTGCACTTATTTGCATCATAGAAAATGGGAGGAGTTAAAACTTTGAAGTGCTTCTCATCGAGTCAATTATAACTAGTTTCCTATTAAACCTCGTCTGTGGTATCTTCAGCCATTAGGTTAGGTTTCCATTAATCTGGCCCAATAGTTTAGGATTTACACCCATTTTCCTTATTCACTCTTTAGATAACCCATTTGTAAACGGATCCAATAGGGTATTCTTCAATATAACAATTAGTATTGTATTTGAAAGCAATTGGTTAATGACATTATATTTATGACGTATATGTTAAGACACACCATTATAGACAAGACATTCTGCGTCAATTCATTTCTAGCTAGCTATTTCGATCAAACGATAATATAGGCACAAATTGTCGCCAATTAGAAAAAAACTTTGAAGCTGTCGTGCTTCCTTCTAACTTTATTGAAAGCTCTAATTTAATCTTTCAAATCTCAAGTTGTTTGGTAGATTTCCATAAAACAACTACGCTCTTAATAGTAAAACATATTTACTAGTTTGAATCCTTGCATTGGATATCCAATTATCAATATGGTGCACATTTTAAGTTTAACAAGGTATTCATGACAATGTAGTTTATCATTCCAAGTTCTAATTTGAGGTAAGCAGTGTCACCCTCCACCGGATGAATTTTATTCCACATCTAGGTAACATATAAACTAGGAATGTCCATATCTCAAGAAAGTTCATGCACTTTCATATTTAAGAATGTCAATTCACAAATAAAATTGAAAAGCCACTTTTTCTCATTGCAGTCTTTTGTTTGAACCGTGTTCGATCCAACTTTAATTTGGGCCATTTAAATGTGACTACTTTCATGAAATAGATCCTAATTGAGATCATAATTTACATCACATTGGTTAGGTCACAAAATAGGCCTTGTAGAAAAAGACGATGTGTGCAAAACACACAACTATTGGACCCGCCTTCTCTATAAATGACGATTTTCTATAGAATCATTTTTCCTTCAATAAAAACTGAATAAAGATATTCCCAAGTACCAATTCAAATCATTCTAGATCATGATATATATAAAGTGTTCATTAATTGGTACTAATTTAAGAATCCAAGGAAAATTGCATTGTCATGGATATATAGGACTTATTTGTTTATTCCAAAATTACCAATAAGAACCAGAAGGAATGAAAAATTAATAACAAGTAAAACTTATCTATCAGAAATTGATTATTTATTTTGAATTTGTTGATCAGTCCAGCAAACAATGATTTTATTGCATAGTTGATTTTCCATCTTCTTTCTTCCATGGATGGACTTTGGTTCCTTCGTGCGGTGACATACGTTCAACCAATTGGGGGTGTACATGTATCTCAAAGAAGCCATTGTTTCACACACAATTGTCTGGAAATGAAAAGGCATGAACTTAAACTGCTCTTTGAAGTCATATATTTAAGGTTTCATGCTTCCATGGAGTTGTTTTATTTGGAAGAGTTTCCTTATAAAGTAAGAGTAAATACTGTTACCATTTATGTGGTATTTATGGAAGTACAGCGTAAAGGCAACAACTTATTATAATATAATTTTTTTGTATAATACATTTTGCTTATTGTTTTATTGTTAAGTTTTAAGTTAACAATTGGTTCCATAATACACTTATAGATTTTGTATACTACTATTTTTGGGAGCCTAATTTATGAAGTTTGCCTCAAGCTCTGAAAATCAGAGGACTGGCACTGGTGTTGAGACACAGGATGATCACTAAGTGACGACATATATGGACTCATCGACAAGTAAAAGTTATTATTTTCAAAATATCTTGAGGCTTACATTTTAATACAAAATTATCATGATACAAGGTTGTTTCTCGTTATTAGCTTCCACGACGTGGTTTTATTATTTCCATTGGCATGTGTGGATAGTTTGTAATAGTTCAAAAATATCGTTCCGAAATAGTTATACTAATTATTCAAAATGTGAACATGTTGAAAACCCAAGAGCTTTCAAAGAATTCATTCCCGTGTTTCTCAATTTAATGTTGTTGCATCTTTTTCATATGCAAGTTTTAAGAAAAACTTGCAAAAACCAAGAAATTTTACGTTATTTACATTGTTGGCTAATAAAATAATAGAACAATAGTCCTAAAAATTGAGGTTGACATAATTATACATTCAGGATATTGTTAGATTGTATAAAGTCTTCGTCTCAATTGTATCAAATAGGGATCACTACACCAAAAAACACCTTTTGCAGCGGCCAAAAAACGCTGCAGAAGGCCTTTTGCAGCGTTTTAGCGTGTGTTGCGGAGGTCTGTATTGCCGTTGAGGGAGAGTCTTTTGCAACGTTTAAAAAATGTTGCGGTATTCTCATCCTTTGATTTTGGCAACATTTTGCAAACGTTGTCATTGGTCATTTTAATATTTTTTTTAAAAATTAATTCGCATTTTCTTATAATGCTAAGACGCTACCGAATTAATCCTTTGATTTTTTTAAAATTGCTTCTGATTAGTCGGTTCACACAAGTATATTGTGCAACGGCTCGAGAAAAAAGGCCAATTCAATCCATTGCTCGATTTTAAAAATTTTACTACATAGAACCACAGATTAAAGTGAAAGATGAAAAGCATTCAAACTGAATCCCAAACAAGTACAATAAACTGAATGTAACTTGGGAGAGAGACTTGATAGCATAAGTTTTAAATACCCTGCCAAAATGAACCACATCACTATTATTCTTCCTAACCTTGAACTTAGGGATGGCAACGGGGCGGGGCTGGAGCGGGGCGGGGATGCCTCCCCCTTCCCCCGCCCCGTTAAAAAAATCAATCCCCATCCCAGCCCCGTTCCCCGTTTAAGGCTGGGCGGGGTCGGGGCGGGGCGGGGTAGGTTATTTCCCCGTTTATTTCCCGTTTAAATTTTTTTTTTTTTTTAGTTTTTCATAATTTATTTTTATTATCCATATTCATTATATTTAGACAAATAATTTTAGTTGCTATTTTCTATTAGAATTAATGAAAATTTTCATTTAAACTATTGAATCCTAAAAAAAAAAAAAATTTTTTTTAACGGGGCGGGGGGGGCGGGGACCCCGTTACCCGTCCCCGCCCCGTTACCCGTTTAAGCGGTTTTCCACTCCCCGTTCGGGGCGGGTCCCCGCGGGTATCGGGTTTGTCGAGTTTTTTTGCCATCCCTACTTGAACTCCACAAACTCAGAAGGATTAGTGATGTTTCTTCACCTCAAAAAGACCATCTGGACCTGCAACTTGAGAATTTTAACCATTAGGACAGAGCATGGAAATAGAGATACAAATGCAAATAGTCAAGACATTTAATATTCTGAAAGCTAGACATACAAATACATGAACAATTAATCGAAATAATATTCTGAAGGCAAGACATTTAATACATGAACAATTAATTCTCAAGTTTCCTACTTAAATCTACCCTAATGCTTAAATGTTAGTTCTTGACTGGATTTCTTCAAGTAAATCATATAAATAGAACAACATAATCTATACAGAACTTCTACCAACATAATACAACAAAGAAATCAAAATTTTAATCTGTTTGGCTGCCATCAAACAACAACCCGACACTGAACATAGTAAAATCTTGAAAGCAAATTCAGAGTCTGCTTAGACATGAAAATTGAAGGCTTGTCGCCTTTTCAAACAAATCCCTCCTCCAAATGAATAACAAGTACTTAAACTAACCAAACGGCTCAAATCAATGTCTCCATTAATATAAAATTAACTAGGAGAGAAAAGCAAGGTTACCATAAAGTTCTGATGCAGAAATCAACAAGCTCCAATGCCACGTCATAAGCAATGTAGAAAACTCAAGTGCAGTCTTACATCCATGTTAACTGTGGCACAACATGTGGAATCAGATATACAAATATGATCAATTATTTCCCCTGATCCTCTGAGGTTTTAATGGAAAACTTAGATCTCTAATAGTCATCCATAGAGGATGACTGAACCATTTATATATATAGGCAAAAAGAACAACATTCATATATCAATATTATGAAAATTAAATATATATTTTAATCCGAGACATAAAGGTGTAAGAAATACTAGAATCAAACCTAAAATTAGTATCTTGACCTAAATTTACATAAAACCTTTAGGCATCTCCTCAAAATTATGGAATTCCCCGGAGTTAAAAGATGTTATCAAACAATACTAGAATCAAAATATTGATCAAACAGAGAATTCTAATTGATCCAAGCTGAAATTCTCCAACAAAAAAGGTTGAAGAGATAGAACAATGTAGAAAACTAAAATAACAAACAGCAATCAAGCAACAGCAACAAAACCAGATCCATTAGATCTCAGATTCGACTAGGCAACTCCGTGGACACTTAAATATGATTCAAAACACCAATGCCAAAAGTTTTGAACTGTCAAACGCTGAGCACTCTCACCAATAAACAAATAACAATTTCAACATTTTCAAGCAAACTGGAGCAATCGCATGAATTCAGTGAACACAACTAGTAACATAACAAGTAGAAAAATATAAAAAAAACCGAAGGCAATCAAAACAGGATTGAATCAGATGGTGAAAAATGAAGTGATAACACTATATAGTCTAATATTCTTAAACACATAACACGCTGACAAGTGATCCTAAAATGTCCAAAACTTTCACCATTTGCGGCCCAACCAATTGCAAGAAATCCCACCAATCAATTAGTTGTTTATGGAGCCAAAATCTGAAACCAAAAAATTCACACCCTAGCCGAAATCGCAAACGATTTTTCAAAAATTTCAAAAAAAAAAAAAAATCCAGAATGAAAATAAAAATAAAATATTTCAATCCCAGAAAAAAATATGAGTACCTGTTGTTCAATCCTAGCCAGATCAGCGGGTAACATGTGACTCATGTGCTCCTGAGCCATTCTCATTAACTCCGGATCCATCATTTCGGGTCGGATCCTTCTTGGGTTGGGTACGCATCTTCCATCTCTGGCTCCTCCATGACGTGGTCCTGCATGAAGGGCTCATTTTGATAATTATGATCGTTTAAAAATGGCTTGAAGGTGGAGGAAGGGTGGGAATCGCCGCCGCAGAGGGAACAGTTGACATCGAGCATGGTTCGAGTAGGCTCCGGTGAGATTTTGAAAGTAGATGCCAGCTCCGGTGGGATAAGAGCCTGGGACAACGGTGTCAGATTATCGATCGGCAGGCAAGAGAATCACAGAAGGGGGATAACGAGTGAATTTGGGGTTTGAATTTCTTCCATTTAAGCCCATACAAATAACTTAATTTCTTTCTTTTTGGCAACATTGATTTAACGTTGCAAATCCAACAGATTTGCAATGTTTAAAAAACGTTGCTAAAAGTATACATTAACAAAACTAAAAAAGTGTTGCGGAAAGTTAGTCTACAAAAGTAATTTGCAACGTTTAAAAAACGTTGCGATAAGTTTACCTTTTTGCAAAGTTCATTAAATGTTGCGGAAAGAGACTTTTCGCAACATTTTATAAACGTTGCGAAACGATGGCCTATTGAAACTTTTTGCAACTTTATTAAACGGTGGAAAAAGGTAAACTTTTCGCAACAGTCAATAAACGTTGTAAAAAGTGACATTAGCAACATTCATTAGCAAAATGTTGCCAAAACTCAATTACATTAACTAATTGCAACATTCACTTACTAAAATGTTGCCAAACCCTTTTAGCAACATTTATCAACAAATGTTACCTTTGAAGTGTTGCAAATGATCATTTTTGGTGTAGTCGATCCAAGGTTTACGTTCAAGTTTTTTAAGAGTTTACACAGAGCTATATGAAGAAAATTAACTTTGGCATACAACTTTTCACCTTAAATCGGATGGACAATCTGAGATGAACATTTAGATTCTAGAGAATATACTTCAAACTTGTGTCTTTGATCTGGTGGTACTTGGGAAATATACCAACTATTGGTGAAATTTTCCTATAATAACATTTTTTAGACGACTATAGATATGATACTTTACGAAGTTCTTTATGGTAGTATATGCATATCACATATCTATAGGAATGGCAACCAGGCGAGACAAGAAGAGGACAAGGTGGGGCACCTCAATCTCACTTAAGGCTGAGCTGAACGGGGCATGAGATGGGGGCTTACTGCCTTGTTCATATATATAATTTATTCATGGTAGCTTTTAGGTAATTTGGGAATCGAGATTTGGTAATTGGTTCAGGTTTGGGCTTAAAAAGTTTGGGTTAAAGTGATTTTACACAATTTCTTTTGTTTTATTCCAAATTACTAACTAATCGAGGTATGGGCACAGGGTTTGAGTTTTTCGGTCATCTATTGGGATGAATTCAGAGAAAATAGAGTTTTAGGCCCGGTAATTATAGAACATACAATTCAGGCCATTGAAAAGATTCGAGTTAAAATTAAGACGATACAGGTTGGTAAAATAGTTGTACTGATAACAGGAGGAAAGTCCTGGAATTCCAAGTAGAAAATAACATTTTCTTGAACAAAGTACCAATGAACGGCGTTCTCTTGTTTGGCAATAATGGAAAACTGAGGCCAATTAAAACATTTGGAGATAGTTGGCTGAATTATAAATATGGCATATCGTTTGCCTTTGCCATCGGAACTTTCAGAATAACGTGTTTCATGTATTTATGATCACGAAATATGCACATGACCAAGGCCATGTAATCAATACAAGTACTTGGATTAATGTACAGAAAGACTCATTCTACGTAGAATCACCAATCGCTATATTGGATAGGAAAGTACACACGTTGAGAACTAAGAGAACCCCATCGTTAAAGTTCAGTGGCATAATCATGGATGGAAGCGACTACTTGGAAAAGAGAGCATTGTGTTTATTCCCAAGTTACCCTTCTAAATTATTATCAAAGCTTGTACAATATTGACTTCTCAGCTACACCATATGAGTCTTACCAAGTGTCGGTATGACAACTAGTTTCTTAGCTCGATGATTGTATTACTCTAAATAAGTTCAAAATACGTGAACATCTCTATAGTAATAGCCTTCGCCGCTTAATCACTGTACCAGGCTAATCAAGTGTAAACTACCATTAGTATCACTACTACTTAAAAGGGAGAAGGGGAAAGAGAGTAATGGACTGACTGCACTGCAGTTCTAATCACACCAATATCAGCCCTTGATAACAATCAGCATCTTGATGAAACCAGTGATTTAGTAATGTGTATCAAAGTCTTGGAAAATAAGATTGGAATACCAAAAGTTTTGCTCCGTGTAAACATTCCATGAAGGGAAATGTACACGAGTTTAGCATAATATAATTAAATGTTTGGGGGGTTGACGATTGAAGAAGACGTTAATTAATACACAAATAAGTACAATGTCGTTCATTAATGACATTGGCTGCTGTTAAATTCAAAATTAGTAGGAGCTGCTAGTACGAAATTACAAAAGAAAGTAAAGACATCAAATATCTTAATTACAATTCGCCCCAAGCCGAACACATTTGTTCCCTAAGCCTTCCCCAATCCTCGCTCTACGTAGAAGAAGTGACAGTTAATTCGGTTGCAACATCGTCATCAACCTCCAGCTTTGTGTAATGCTCAACCGAAGACTTGGTTCGTTTAATTCCTTGGGAAGCATTCACTTTTTAGCAGCCATTCTAGCCTTGTAGTCGTCCATCTTTGCTTGAAGTTCCTTTATCTCTGCAGTCAAGCTTATCATCAAAGAATCTTCAATCATAACTTCGAAGGAGATTTAATTTAATTCAGCCTCTGCTTTGTCAATCTCTTGAAGCAAAAACTATCTTACAGATACAGCATGAAGATACTGAGAACTCCTAGCTTTCAATTCGATGTTTTAGCTAACAAGGAGGTGATTTCAGAATGGATAACCTTCAACGTCGCTTTAAAGTTAGAAGAAACATTGAGCGATGAAAGTTTAGGTACTTGCACCAGTTTCACGCTTAAAAGCTCAAATTTATCTTTTTGTCTGGCAGCATTAGCCTTGCCAATGTCCATGTCCATGAAAGAAACGTACTCAAACACTGATTGCTTGAGAGTATTCATGTTTTCCTCCGAGAAAGCAGAAGATGAGGCAGAAGGACGACTGGTTGAAGAAGGGCGAGATGTCTTTACTTGTCCCCAAGAAGTGAACAAGTCCCGGATGGAGCGTACAATGGTATCGGCATCCTGTAAGGAAAAATGCAAGCATTTAGTATTTTCACTACAGTAAACGAAGTGAAAATAAAAATGAAGCAAAAGGCTACCTCATCAGCAACTTTGGGAAGTTCAGGCACGTTACCTATTGATTCTGCTACCTGTGGACACTTTCCTTTATCTGGGCAAGTAGACTCTGGCACAATGGGCAGATCCATGAGAACTTCTGTAGAATTCAAGAAGCAATGAATCAAAAACCAATAGAATAAGTAAGGGTTAAAACATCAAAATATGTATTACCTTCTCGTTCAACACTTTGAGGGTCAACACCTTGGGAAGATGGTAACTATTCAACTGGCTATGATGAAGACTCTAGGACTAAGGATTTCTCTTTAAGCAGAGGCGATAGAGTAGGAGCTGCTAAGACTAGAGCCTTCGAGGGGGAAGCTGAACTCTTCTGAAAAATTCAGGTAAAGCATTAACACTGGAAGGATGGTGTTTCATGAATAAACAAACTCAATTACCATTCTCCTAAGGATGAGAGGAGCATCATCATCATCATCATCATTACCCTACAAATTTGGAGAAGTTGAAGCTAGCCGTTTGTGGTTGGGGGTACCTTTGGCTTTAGTAGCCTGGATAGGTGGAGAAGCAGGTGGAAGAGTAGGACGTTTAGCGCGAGTAAGTGGTGTTGAGGAAAAGAAGTAGGATTCCTAATAGACACAGGGGTGGTTAGAATAAGAGAAGTAGAAGAAGTATCTAGTCTATCCAGCAGGTGGAAGGCACAGTTAACAACAGTTGTGAACAACCTGCGTTTCACAAATGGCCAGAGTTGGTCAAAAATGGGGTGCGTGACAGCAGTAGGATTGGAAGGAGCCAAAGAGAAACCTTTGGCCAAAAGATTATTGAGGGCATCAATGGCTTGTGTCTCGATTTTATTAATAGTGTAGAAACGATCTGTTGAGTTTCTAGAATAACAAGGAGTAACAGGCCACATTTGGCCAAAATCAAGTTGGCGAGCAAAAAATTGGGGAGCATACATCTCAACCCCTGCCTTGACATTTGTTCCTGTGACAATGTCATGGAACAGTTCTCTCCCAACCAAAAATTGAACCCAAATGGGCAAGAAAGTGCTCACTTCAACTAGAGTGGAAGGGGGTCGCACATAAAAAGGGACTTGGTGAGGAGAAAAGGGGAAAAAGAAAGGCGTTGAATTCAAATTATAAAAGAATGTAAAAACATCCCTACAGGACATATTCACAGGGCTCAATTGATGAATGAATAGCCCATAGCAGTTAACTGTTCGAGTAGGAGATGGTGAAGCACCAAGTTGTGGAAAATAGGCTCTCAACCACAATTGAGCAAGCCAAAGAGGCCCACTGCCAGTGTGAGACGTACCATTCTTCAATTGGAACTGGAGAGTAGCCACACCTCTATAAAAGGTTGCTAAAAAGAATGAACACAAATTTAAAGACCTGCCAAACGCCAACTCATGCGATAGAGACAGATAACTCATAGAGAGTTTTAGGTTGGGGACACAAAGAACATATTTACAAGACCGGACCTGAAGAAAAGCCACTCGCTCAGCATGAGAAGGCTCAGCGTTTGAGGCAGTATAGAGGCCTTGCATGCCCGAGTACGATTCAGTAAACTTCTTGTCGAACTTCGAGGTAACGCCGGCAATAAAAATACCAAGGAAAATGAAATCGCCCAAAGGCGGAATATTAACTAGGGCTACAACATCCCTTAGAGTAATAGAGATTGAGCCAAGAGAGAAAACCAAACTGTTGTACTCAGAAGACCAAAAACTCAGGGCGATTGGAAAAAGCACTAGGCCATAAGTTGGGGAATGAAAGGTAATTTCTAATAGGTCCAAAATCTTAGAATGATCAAAAATTACTTTGGTGGGACCGTGATTCACCATATGTGCATGCCATCTACAAAAATTATGATTAGTTTTTGGCCAAGTACGAATACCTTTCTCGCGGATTGGCTTCAATGGCAGGGAGTTCAGAAAATGAGGGTCTTCAGTGCAAGGGAATAGTTGACCCACAGCAGCCCGTCCGACCGATTCAGCATCATTGAATGACATAACTAGATAGAACTCATGAAGGTCAGGGTTGGCTTGTCAAAGAACGTTTGAATTTATATACGGCCTAGTAAGAAGGTTTTGGAAGTCCTCAAAACTGAAGGAATAATCGGAAGGAGTTTGTGAAGTCGTCATTTGATGCAAAGTACAGACGTTATGAAGGATTCTTGAGATGCGTAGTGAGGAAGCAAGATAATGAACAGTGACCTTTATAGAAACGCACGATGTAAAGACGTGAAGGTAATGGCGTGACGAAGTGGCGTGTCTTTTGGGTTTATAGAGTGTGTAACGTTACATATTTTTAGGCTATAGAAGGGTTACCGCCAAACGAAAATGATAATTGAAATTCTCTACCTTTTTTGGAATTTCAAGTACTGCCGGAAAATACAAAGGAATAATATGACAAAAAATTAATAATGGGTATTAATTCTTCCATATTAGGGGGTAATTGTTGACATCCAAAAAGTGTAGCCCAAATTGAATAGTCTAAGTAATGAAACCCAATTAAGAAATCCAGGATAAAGGCCCAAATAGGACCATTATGGAATGTGGTGGAGGCCTACGAACAAAGTACCATCATCGTCCAAGCTTGCAAGATGCCCAGGATCTGAGCGAATGGAGTACCTTACTATCGCCCATAGAGACTATTATGTGCTATGAAGTTTTAAATTAATCTAACTTCAATTTAAATTAAAATGGTAACTAATAATCAAATCAAATTTTGTTTTCTAAGCGTAATTGTAATAAATAAAATAACGAACTCAAATTAAAACTGTAAATAAGATTTTGAAATTGGATAGTTTGGATTTCTGATTTCACTTAGGTTATTTATCGTATATTTAATTCCAATTTATTCACCCATTTTTCATACATGTCAACTATCGAATTAACTAGTCAGTGATCTCTCTCAAGCAACACTAATCTTATTCATACGCCCGAACTTACTCTATCTCTATGTAAATTCACACACATATGAACGTATTTATCTATAGGAATTCAACAAAGATTGCATAGCTTAAAATTATCTCTCGATCTCTTATAATGTCAATATTAATTATTGCACGAGCTAGAATTATACATCACCTCTCGGTCTCAATATTATCACTAAATCAATTAATTGTTGCGCATACAATTAAAGCATTAAACACACAATAATTAATTAAAAAGTATTAAAATGGCATGAAAATCTTGAAATTAAACATATAATAAAAACATAAGCTACATCATCAATCCTAACACAAAAATATTTAGCCACTCATAACGTTGAATTTAAACATGGAAAAGTGGAAAGAAATTACCAAAGATTGACGGAACGTGAAAATCTCTGTCTAAAATTGAAGTTGTTTTTTTCTGCACTTCCATTCCTATCCAGAATAGCCGCTGGCGTGAATATATATATTTCAAATTCCTGCCCCTGTTTTTGTCCTAGAAACACACCCCCAAATTTGACATTTTGTTTGTCCTCAAACAAAACTAACACCTAATAAGCACACAAACATGCATTGCTAATTACCTAATTGGTGGTCAGTCAATCAAACAAAGAAAAAGATTTAGCTAGTTATCCTAGCTTTTTAACTCAGGATTGAAATCATAATATTAAATTTACTCATAGCTTCAAAATCACAATACAGAAATTAAAATCTACTTTTTCAATGTAAAATTGACGTGTGTGTCAAGAATTAAGCATGGCATTATGAATTTATAAGCTGTTTCAATTCCCGACCCTCAATGGTCAAATATATTCTTTCATTACTCGTAAGATGCACACACCCCCAAACATATTTTTTTTGCTCTTTTCATGTGTGTGAACTAAGGTTGAATTCTATATTATCCTCACCTCTCTAGTTTAGATTAATCTCACTAATTGCTAGTTAATATGTCAATAGACAAGGACTCTCCATAGTTTAATTGTTTCAATCTCTAGGACATAATTAGGCTAATAATCCCTTGTCAAAAGTCCAATTTTTCCAAATAAGTGTTTGTGACATAACCAAGTCATTTGGTGCTCCTTCTGTTTCATACACCTGCTTTTTCTTATTTTCTATTTTTTTTTCAACTTTTTTTTCTTTATTTGGAACATTCTCACCCTTAAATTTTCTAAATAATCCATGTAACAAGTTTTCAGCCGATGACACCAAGTCAGATGATCAAAAGGGCACCAGATTTTAAAGACCCTTACATGCTTAATTGCTCGAGTCATAAAGGCTACGAAGACAAATTTTCAAATAAAATAATATTTATTTTTTATGTTTTGATTAGTGCAATGTCCCTCATTAAACACCAATTTAGGAAAAAAGACCTCTAGCTTGATATTTTCACCCAATTTCATTCAATTAACTTTAGACAATCCACACAAGATTTTTTTTTTCACAAATGGAATCCCCATTTATCATAATATCTTCACACAACAGTAAAATTCTCGAAACTATTCTAAATTTGGTAAAAGGATGTAAAATTTTGTGGTTTTGGGTTTAGCATCTATGGTCCACCATTTCAACCTTTCGAATTATGAATTCAACTCATTCATACACATAACTTAATTCACGGGCTCAATATATATCAAATTTCACATGAAAAAGTAAAAATTCATCTAAGCATGCAACTTATTCACCATTCATAGATCAATTTATGATTCAATACATTCCTAATTGCTGCTAGGCCAACTAACTCACACGAGCACACAAAAAGAAAATACTTTTGAAATTTTTGATATTTTTTTTCAAAGAAACAAAAACACGCAAAACACATAAAAAAATGAAAACTTATGTTTTCCACCCCCAAACTTACCTAGACATTTTCCTCAATATCTTAAATCCTAAATTTGCATATAAAGGGGTGGGGAAGAAAGTTAAAAACAAAAACTCCTCTGATATAACTTGTAATCCAATTGCTAGCTTTCCTATTACTCTCGGTGGTTCCTTGGTCAGTTTTTGTTTAAAATGTTTCGCGACGTCATGTTCCTGAAAAATCAAATAAAGCATTAAGATCAAATATTACAACAAATGTTACTTAGCTCAAATGTCTACTAAACCAACATAACGAAGACCTAAGGGAAAACGGGGTAAGGATGATGAGTCCCAAATTAAATTAAAATAAATTAGGATATCCTAAAATGCAAAAACATAATAAATAGAAAGGAAGAAAGCTTGGGTTACCTCCCAAGAAGCTTTTCTTTAACGTCATTAGCTTGACTTAACCAAATTGTCTACGTTGGATCTTCAGGTGTCACGTCTATCATGTTTCTAAACTTTATCCTTGGTTTTGTATTCTTTTTCACTATAGAATGGCAGATAGAATTGGACTGTAACTCCGGTATAGCCTTCAAAACCTCTTTTGGTTTGGCATTGTTTGGAGGTTTCCAAGTCTTTTCCATATAGCTCTCATTTTTGTCAGGTGGCTTCATGAGCCAACAGGAAGTCAACTATTTCATTGGGCCCTGAGCATTTATCAGTAAGAGATGTATCCATTGCTGGATAACTGGTATTCATGTGCTACATTAGAGGGTCATAGAATAAATCCGACTGATTGGATCATATCGCAAGAGTCAACCTTTTTTGGAGGTTTCCTCGCTTGATAGATGTTGAAATTTACTCTCTGATCATTAACCCGTAGTGTCAACGTTCCTTTGTGTACCTCAATCAATGCTCTTCCAGTATCCAAGAAAGGTATGCCTAAAATGATTGGAATATCTCGGTCTTCTTCCATATCTAATACGATTAAATCTACGGGATAAATAAACTTGTCCACCTTTACCAAGACATCTTCAATAGTCCCCATTGGATGCTTTATGGAGCGATCAGCCAGTTGCAATGATATTGTGGTTGGTTTTGTCTCTCCATTCCCTAGTTTCCTGTACAAAGACAACGGCATTAAATTTATACTTGTACCAAGATCGCATAAAGCATGTTCAAAATATTTATCTACTATGGTACAATGTATAGTAAAACTCCCTGGATTTTTGAGCTTAGGAGGCAATTTATTCTGTAGACGTTCACTGCACGCTTTAGTTAGCATCACGGTCTCATAATCCTCCAGCTTCCTCTTGTTTTATCGAGAATTTCCTTCGTGAATTTTGCGTAGTTGGGCATTTGTGCTAGAGCATCAGCGAACGGAATGTTGATTTGCAGCTTTTTAAACACTTCAATAAACTTGGAGAACTATTTGTCCAGTTTATGTTTATGTAGTCTCTGCGGAAATGGAATTGGGGGTACATATTCTCTGATAGGAATGGCCGCCTTAGCCTGTCGTATGTCTGAATTCTCTTTCAAATTTTTCTCAATTGATTTCTCAGATTCCTCCACTTGCTCCTCATCTGAAATATGCACTTTTTTGTCTCTCCTACCGGTCATTTTACTGTAATTTCAGGCAGTTGCACCCTACTTTTCGTTGTGATTGCTTGCACATGTTTCCTTGGATTAGTTTCTGTGTTGCTAGGTAAGGCTCCTTGTGGTATTTTCGAGATAGTGTAGGCTAACTGACCTATTTGAATTTCCAACCCTTTTATGGCTGCCGAATTATTTTGCAAGGTTGTTTCGGTCTTTGCTATATACTGGTCGGTCTTCTATATAAATTTACCCAATATATCTTCCTGAGATGGTTTTTTTTCTTCTTGTTAAAAACTAAGGGGAGCCTCCTGCTGATTATTTTGGTTGTTGTTCAAAGAAAAGTTTTGGTGATCACGCCAACCTGGATTGTATGCATTGCTGAATGCATTGTTGTGTTGGAGTTGATAGTTTTGTGCATAGTTAACTTCCTCTATCTCTCGAGATGCCATATGGACTTCCCCGCTATTGTGAGCTCCACCACATATACTGCAAACCAAAAATTTCATTTGCACTTCTTTTATTGTATTTCTCTTAGTCAAGTGATCTATCACCTTCTTCTCCAATGCTGACATCTGTGCTTACACTACAATAAAAACAGCCTACGACAACATTCAAAGAGCGTTGTCATAGGCCTACGGCAACGTTTGGAGGTGTGTTGCAAATCGAGCCGTTGTCGTAGAGTAGAGAGATACGACAACATTTTTTGAACGTTGTCGGAAGTCTTCGCAACGTTTTTCTAAAAAACGTTACCAAAACTTATTTATTAATACCAATGGCAACATTCACCTACTAAAATGTTGCCAAAAGACCCTTTTTGTTGCCTTTTTAATGTTGTAAATGACCATTTTTGTTGTAGTGTCCTTTTTAATGTTGCAAGTGACCATTTTTGTTGTAGTGTGATAATGTCGAGAAAGCATTCACCTCATGTAGACCTGTGTGCTTCTTATGCGTGGATCTTTCGAAAGGCATTGTTGGTTGCCATCGTCTCATATAATTCCTCAACTTCATTGGGTGACTTTAATGTGATAGATCCATTTGAGGCTGGATCCACCAATATACGACATGCTGGGTTTAAGCCAGTGTAGAAGTACTGAACTTGCAAATTTTTCTTAATACCGTGGTTAGGAAACTTCCTGATCAAGTCCTTAAACCTTTCCCATGCTTCGTGAAAACTCTCTAATTCGTCCTGCTAAAAAGTGGATATCTCGTGTCTTATTTTAGTTACTTTCGACAGTGGAAACTATTTTGTGATGAATTTTTGTACAAGATCATTCCAGGTTCTAATGCTTCCAGCGGGTAGGGCAACCAACCATTCTTTTGCTCAATCTCTTAGTGTATGTGGGAAGAGTTTCAACTTGATTACCTCATCGAATACTCCATGGAAATTGTAATTTTGGTAGATGTCCAAAAAGCGTGAGATGTGATTGTGTGGATTGTCATGAGATTTTCCATAAAATGATATTACATTCTGGAACAATAAAATGATGTCTGTCCTTAGTTGACAGTTTGGTTGCCCAAATGGAGGGTAAACAATGCTTGATTAATTTGGTGCAACAAGTGGTGTGATGAATTGTCCATGTGGCAAATCATCTTCATCAATCTCGACTGGATGTCCAACTTGTGTCGGTTGCACATCTCTGTTCTATTCTGCCATGATGTTCTCTCATTGTTGCCTAATTCTACAATTAAATGTGCGTTCAATTTCTGGATCAAAGGGTATTAGATTACCTACTCTTGAACTTCACATGCAAGGAAACTTGCAACAACAATGAAAACAAAACACACAAAAACAAAGAAAAAAAATCTAAATCAAAACTAGAATTAATTAAAAATTTAAATCAGATAAACTGGTCCCCCGACAACGGCGCAAAAAAACTTGTTCATGAAATTTCGCAAGTGTACGGATCGTGACAAGTAATAAAGTGGATTTATTAAGTCTGAATATCGTCCCACAGAGACTATTATCTACTATAAAGTTTTAAATTAATCTAGATTCAATTTAAATTAAAATAGTAACTAGTAATCAAATCAAAATTTGTCTTCTAAGCGTAATTGTAATAAATTAAATAACGAACTATTTAATAAAAGAACAAACTCAAATTAAAATTGTAAATAAGATTTTGTGATTGGATAGTTAGGATTTCTGATTTCACTTAGGTTATTTATCATACATTTAATTCCAATTTATTCACTTATTTTTCTTACATGTCAATGATCGAATTAACCTGGTGTAGTTAGTGATCTCTCTAGAGCAACACTAATCTTATTCATACGCCTGAACTTACTATATCTCTATGTAAATTCACACACATATGAACGCATTTATCTATAGGAATTCAACAAAGATCGCATAGCTTATAATTATCTCTCGATCTCTTATAATGTCTATGTTAATTATTGCACGAGCTAGAATTATACATCACCTCTCCGTCTCAATATTATCCCTAAATCAATTAATTGTTGCGCAGACAATTAAAGCATTAAACACACAATAATTAATTAAAAAGTATTAAAATGGTATGAATCTTGAAATTAAACATATAATAAAAACCTAAGCTACATCATCAATCCTAACATAAAAATATTTAGCTACTCATAATGTTGAATTTAAACATGGAAAAGTGGAAAAAGATCACCAAATATTGACGGAACGTGAAAATTATATATATATATATATATATATATATATATATATATATATATATATATATATATATATATATATATAAAAGCAAGCCAAATTTGTTGACTTTTTCTTTTCCTCTCTCTTTTCGTTTTTTTTTCTTTTTGTTTCTCTTGTGGTTGCCTCAACTTTTTTTCTTCTTTCTTTTCTATTCTTTTATTTATTTATTTTTTTTGCTTGTTGTGCATTTTTTCTGTTCCCTAGCAGCCCCCTTTCTTCTACTGCGTGTATGTGGTATATATATTCCCTCATTCCCATCAGCCAATGTCTAGTCCAATTTGAGGCCCCAATAAAATTCCAATACCAATATAGTCCTTGTACTTTGAATTTTGTCATTTTTCCGCTATTTTGCATTCTCTTCTTTAATTGTTCACTAAATACAAAGTCTCCCCTACAAAATACAATTTAACATAAATTAGGTAGAAATTTTATTCAAAGGATAACAAAATATCACAATTTAGCGTCTCAAATAAGTGTAAAAACTACACTTATCAGTCAGCTTGGTATATCTATTCAATTTTTCTTCCAAGTCAACAAAAGAATCCATTTTAAAAGAACAAAAATATTTCGGCAAATAACACTTATTTGGAACAGTCTTACTTACATATTTGGCTGAGGTTTACTCCACAATTCGGAAGCAATTTTGGTTTCACCAATCGTTCTTATCACATATTCAAAAAAGGATAAGAAAATAGGATTCCATGTAATTTCTTCCATTCAGTTTTTTTTTTAGGGTATTGTCTAAGGCTCTATCACATTTCAATTACATTAACATAACCTTCATTTTTTGACCACATTAAAATCCCCCTCCCATCAAACAAACTCAATTCAAACTTAGTAGAAACCATCACCGAGAAAGATGATAAACAAGTTTGATCAAGCAAGGAGATACACCAAGTATATGAGAAGCAAACCAAAAAAAGATCAATAGATGATCACAGTAGTTCACAAAGTACCACAAATTTCAAATAGGTACTCAAGATTTCACTTGATCAAGTTTTATGCACTAACAGAGGACATGGACTAAGAATATCAACGAAAACTCAAAAAATAGAGATCACAATTTATAAGCTCCAAGGATTTCTCCTTCAAGATTCTCCAAATACACATTCGTACTGGATTCATCTCAAATTCCCAAGGCCTTGTAGAAAATTTCAAGCAAAGATTAGTCTCAAGTGGTTTGGTGTATTGTAACTTGTTATCGATTTTATATCCAGGAAGTGTACGAATCGTAACAAATAATAGAATGGATCTAAGAGTTAGGATATCATTCGCACGAAGACTACTATTTAACCGTTGGATCATTTATTCCTAACTTCAATTTGATTGAAAACAAATAAAAGGCGTGTATTTTATTTTTGTGATCTTTTAGTTTAAATAACGAAAAACAATAAAAAATGATTTTTTAAATGATGGTTTCAGTGTCAAGATTTATGAATTCACCATAGCTATCCTCTTAATCTCAATTACCAAATTTTAATAACCATTGATTATGTTTCCCCCATCGAATTCTTCCAACATATTCAATTAACTCTCTCTAATTCAAATTATTCTATTTAACTAAATTGATTCCATATCTCTATATGAATTAGGATACATCTTATTCAAACGCATTCAATCTTTAAGAATCCATGTAACAACTTCATTAACTAGAAAATGTGTCTCGACGCTTCTATACTAGTTGTCGATTTTTACTACGTGGTCTAAACAAATAATTTGCATCTCTACGTAACTATTGCTCACAAAATCCATGAATTACTGGCCAATTAATCTAAGCAATAAGAATAGAAGTAAAAGCAATTCACAAAATCAATTGAATATTTAAGACATTTTAATTAAAATTAAGATTCAAAACTAGGTTATAATTATTCATCCTAACAAAATAATTAATTACACATCATGGGACAATAAAAATACAAGAAGAAATCAAAGTACACCACCGGGTATTAAAGAAAAACCATGAATATGATGAAGATCTTGCATCAAGAATTTGCCTCCTTCAAATCCTAACTCCTTGATTGATTTCTTGAATATTTTCCCCTTTTGGCTTGAATGTATGTGTCTAATGAAACTCTAGTAGCCCAATTTCATTGTTGGACAATGGTGTATATTTATTGAAGATTTAGGCAAAATCCTTTTTCAACTTGATTTCAATCAAAGAGTTTGAGAAAAAAAATGAAACAAATCCCTTTGTTCAATTGAACACCTTTTCTCATATGCTTTTAGTCATTCATCTTCTAATATTGCAATTAAGTCCTCTTCATTCTAAAATCATTATAGTTGATCCAATGCAAGTTCCATAGTCTTCAAACTTTCCAAATGTCGAATTTAACTCTCGAAACTTATGAATTTTTATCAAATACTCCATTAATACTTCCAATTGATCTCTTGCAATTGGGTTAATCTTCAATTTCTTCAAATCAACTTCAATTAAGCTCCAAATAGACTCTTTTCACATAAATTGTATCCAAGTTGGGATTTTCCTACAGTTAACATAATTTTGCACAAATTAAGTAGATATTCGGTCAATTTACATATAAATAAATAATAATAGAAGCCCGGATAAGCGCATAAAATACCTTATCATAAATCAAGAAACCCTAATTTCAAGACTTAAATTTTACATATAATTTTAAGATCTCACCATACAAATTTATAAAACTCAATTTCTTTTCAGTTTCCTTCAAACACAGTTCACAAAAGTTTGAGGCCTGTTAAAGATCTCCAACTTTCTTTGAAGATCATGTATCACAATTCACAGATCCAGGCTTTCATACCACTGAACTTCCTAGAAACACAAAATGTAAGTGATCAAACTCAAACCCTAATAGTGCAGAATTAAAACTTTGCGAAAATAAAAATAAGAAAACAAGAATTATTTCGGCCGTAGACCTAGAGGTTCGATGACCGCTTCTAACACCTAATTCCTTATTGAGCATCCATATAATAGGGATAATGCTCAATTGCACTAAAAGCTAAAAATGGCAGCAAAGGTTACAATCAGTTCCAAAGTACAAAAAGATCAAGCCACCGAATAGACTTATCTTTAAAGAATCAGATCGAGACACAAGTCCACCAAGACCCACCCCACGAAATGACACTATCACCCTAACCTGATCTGTGCAGAAAAGGAACCCTCAAACAGAAACACCAGAAATCAGAAAGAGAATAGAAGATTTCAAATCTCGAATGAGATTTTTGAGATCAATGAGAAAACCACAATTTTCAAAGAGAAAACCTCTCAAAAGCCAAACTCCAGAGGAACATAATGAAGATCCAGCAGCCGTATGAAAGGTTTTAACCTTTCAAGTATCCACAAGCCAGTCAGACATCCAGGAGAGTGCCAAGTCATGTCAAGATCCAGTGAATTGCACCCATTAGTATAAGCACACTTCACAAACGTGTTTACAGGCCAATTTTTGGGAGAACGCTTTAACACAGTGCATAGCACCACACTTAATATCTTCAAAAGGAAAAACTATCATAAAATTTTGACTCAAGTTCTGGAAAGTTCTAAAATGGTGTCTGTTTCTATCGCGCACGAAAAACATGTCAGTCCAACCGGATCGTCTTTTGCCGAACGAGAAAGAGAATGTTGCAAGGTTTTCAGCATGTCAGGGGCCAAAACGAAAGAGATAAAAGCTTTGGGGCTTGCAAGCACAAGTATTGAAGGCTACAGTCGCAACCACCAAAAATTCAAAAACAATAAGCACTTCTTGTGGCCAGTCCGAATATGAAAATCTAGCTTCCTAATTTCAATCAATCTGTATTTGAAAGTAATTACGACACAATTTTCATCCTAATTTTGGGGCCCATAAAAGTACATACCTTCATCCAACAATTATAAGAGGACTTTGGGATTCACTTAGTGGACCTAGACGTGACGTGCGCCGATGATGAGTTCCAGCTAGATGCTGGACCCACCACCAAGGCTACATAGACTATTCTACGACTGTTTGACTATTTAATGAGTACAATATTTTTGTAAAAATTTTGACAGAGTTTCCCCTGAAAATAGAACAAACCAACTTGAAAATTTACAAAAGACCCCATACAATAATCAATATCAAATATTTGGGAACCACCAAATCCATCAATGCCACCACAACAAAATCAATATGGAATTAAACTTGAACGTACACTTCTACTTCAAAACACCATATTTGCATGCATGGATTACAACAATTGAACAACCCATCGACCAAGGGTTTTGTGAACATGAGTCCCCAATTAAACATTTAAATGCTACGATATGGTTAAGATCATGCAACCTAATGATGGATAGTTAGGCTCTGGACTTCAACAGGCTTTCCAGGTATCTCAAATTCAGCGGCCTCCTGATAGGAAAAACATGACAAAATATATGAGTTTGTAACTCAGTGAGTGGATAGTTTGCAAAAACATATACTTTTTCCATTTATACATTTTTAATGAAAAATCTGATTTATTAATCTTACAATTTTTAAGAAATTCTGATAATTTCTTTTATAACAGAAATATGCTAAAATCATAATATTCATACTCTTTATTATGAATAACCAACTCTAAAAATATGTTAAATATAGACAATCTGGTATCAGCATAAATCTGTGTAAAACTGTCATTTCTGTAAGTTAAAATGGTATTTCTGTAACTGAATAAGCTGAATTCTATATGTTGAGATGAACTATTATCTGATATTTGAAATTCTGTGAATCTACAACTGAATATACATAAATGATATACTAAATAATCACACAAAGAAGTACCCAATGAATAGCCTTACTCATGTACAGAGTAATCTCGATGTACAAGGTAAAGCCATTCAAATCTGATAATCTGGTCATACGTACGTAGAGCTGCCCCAAAGGCTAATCACCCTAGTACACGGCCCAAAGCCTATGTGTGTACGAGAGTGGGTCCCAAAGACCTCTGATAATCTCGTCATACACCGTGGAAATACATTCACATCAGTGCAGAGCTGGTAAAATCACCTCAGTACTTTCTGATGGTTTTAAAATAACTATAAATATGCTAAAATATATAATATGAATATAACATGCTAGAAAAATAATTTCAATGAACTTGAACTTTAAAAGGAAATTAACTATAAAATCTGTTTGATTTTGGAAACAATGCTGTCAAATTAAATATATGTGATAATTAACTTTCGGATATAGTATATATTTAATAAATATTTATTTCTGAAAAATAAGATTTTCCACTCACAAAATACGAGCTACAAGCTAGACTGGCTGATAAACGTTTCCAATCTCCTCGTCACCACCTGAAATACGATATGAATAATCAATTTAACAACCACCATAATAAGTAGTCTTAAAATTAAAATACAAGCTCTTAGAACTTAATTCCTCCATACTCGAATAAATTCCCCAAATTATTCCTTTAACCCATTGGAGCTAATATCACTTTCTAGTCCATTTACTAATGACCAACTCATCAACAAAACCTTCAATTCGAGTATATATACAAATACCCACTTCAATCTAATGACAACTAGTAATCATAATTCATCCCATTAAATTTTCCTCTTCTTCCATAAATATATACTTCCAAGTAAATTTTCATCATCACAATCATTTTCCACAAAAATCCTTACTTAAGAATCTAGGGTTTGCCCAAAAATAAGGTTCCTTACCTTAAATGTAAATGGAAGCTAACCATCAAGAAACTTGAACTAAAAATCATGATCTTTTACCTACATTGGAATTTTCGAACCAAGTTAAAACCCTAGAAAATTTACAATATATACTTCTTATCTCATGAAAAAAAGTTAAGATAAATCAAACCTAAAATGAAGAAATCAACACTTACCCTTCTCTTCCCTTTTTCCTTCCTCTTTTTCCTCTTTTTTCCTCTTTTTTCCTTATTTTTCTCCCCTTTCTTTCCTCTCTTTTCTCGGTCAGTTGGTCTCTGCGTGTAGGGGGTGTGTGAAAATGGGAAATGGGTTTAAAAATTGGTAAAGTTATGGGCTTATTGCAAAAGGAGTCCCTTAACTTTCCATGATAATATAAGTAAGTCCTAAATTCCAAAAATAATCCATCTTAACCCTCATATAATATCCATTATGAAATAAGTCCCAAGAAAATTAATTTGCTTCACTTAAGTCCTCTTTGACTATGACTTTGACAATTCAATTTGACTTTTGACTAATAGAAAATGGGTTGTAACACTTAGGGCCTACTTGGGAGTAATTTTTTCACTGACCGATTTTGGGAGGCACCGTTTGTGAGTACTTGCTAGTTTTTTTGGGCACCAATTTTGGATAGTTTAAAAAACGCCCAAAATCAGTGGTAATTTTCGTCGAGTTTTGACCGCTTCTCACATTCTCTTATAATTTTACCATTTATAAAATAATTATTTCCAATCAACCTACTTTGTTAAAAACTAAATTGCAAATTAAACTATATTAACTAAAAAATATTTATAATTAAAAAAATTATATTATAATTAAAAAAATACTTATAAGTAAAATATTACTTGTAACATAACAAAATTACATTATAATTAAAAATTATTTATAAATAAAAAATCACTTTTATTTAAAAAAATTATTATAAAATAAAAACACTACTAAGAAAACAAAAATTCACTTATAAAATATAAAAAGTTACATATAAGTAAAAAAAATCCACTTATAATTGTAAATTTACTTATATGAAAAAATAATAACTTAAAATTTGAAGTAAATATTTAAATTTATTTATTTTTGAAATTAAATATTAACTTATATTTTAAAAAATATATATCTATAAGTAAAGTATTATTTATGAGTAAAAAAAATTTATATAAAAGAAAATCTTACTAAATGACGTAATTTTATTCTTTTAAGAAACTTTTTGAACCGATGTATAATAAACTTCCAAGCATAATTGTAAAACCACTCAAAATCGGTACTTTAAAAAATGATCATAACTGGTATGGCGAAAGTCCCAAGCGGTCAATGGGGATAAAAGTTTATATTTATAAAAAGAGGAGAGCCTAGGGAGATGACAAGGGTTCTAAAACATAAAGACTAGAGAGAAATCAAGAAAATAATTCAAGAAACTAGGGTTTCAAAAATTTTTACTAGAAGAAGGCAGATTTTTTGTGTAAGATCTCTATATTTGTTTTTCCTTAAAAGCTGATGATATACTCCAATTCTTTCTTATATTCTTTTCTCCCATGATGTATAACTGAACGATTAGTTAGGATAAACGGTTGTAACCTAGTGTTGAACCTTAAATTTGATTATAACGCTATGATTTTCAATTGATGTTTGTGATTTTTTTAATTCTTTTCTTAATATTTTGAATTACTTGACCACTAATTCATTAATGTGTGAATGGTAATGAGTCGACAGGTTAATTATTTATTTAGAACATGTAGTAAAATCCTACCATTTGAATAAAAAAAAAAAAGAAAAATGAAAGAGATAGAGATACAGTTTTATGGTTGTCATGGTTATTAATAGAATTTTTTGGTGATTGAATGCTTTTGATTAAGGCTTACACTGATTCATGTAGAGATATATAGTAAGTTGATTTTATTGAGGACGATTGATTTGAATTCAACATTCGTAAGTGAATTAACTTGTAAGAATTCGAATGAGTAAGCATACAATTGCTATCAAATTTTGTGTTTGAAATTAAGTGAATAGCTAAATGAACTTGTAAATCCTAACACTTTAATCATCTTACAAAAATCCTAACCTTTTTTACTTGCGTATCTTTTTATAGCTTCAATAAATGTATAGTTTTTCGGATAAAAATAAAACATCTAATTATTTCAATCATATTGAAGTTAGGCATAATTAAACTAATAGTTAAATAGTAGTCTATATGGAACGATAATCTGGATTTTTTGATCCACTTTATTACATATTTACGATATGTACATTTGACATAAAAGTACCCACGCAACATTACACAATGAAAATGATAATATGATTATTGATGTATTCTGAATCTACGAACACACTAACAAACGGGTTGCACCTTAAGAAAACAAACACTTTTCTTATTTCATGAATGACAAAAAACCCTACAAGACGTTTTAGAGTCTTAAATACTAAAAGAACAGATAAACGACTGGCCAGCTGTCCCTTAATGGGCTAGGCTACAAAGAAAAATAAATTACTGAAAATAATGAACTGAGAAACATGAAGTGCCATTTTGACTTAGTAAACGAAGTTAAACATCCAAAAGCGTTCACACATCACATCGAAGTAGTGAGTTCAGTAGGAATTGTCTCAAGCTTTCTGGAATGGGGTCATGGGCCCATTACGGACACTGTATGCAAAAGTTACGTCATTTCTTCGAACGCCAACCATCCAAACGTTCCAAATACGCAAGTGTCTGTTCTTCCACACTAACCTCATCATTCTCCCCAGGATCAATTGGATTCGTCCTCGAATCAGAACTGGTAGCACCATCTTCTATGTTATCTCCATGGTATGGCAAAAGATGCTTCACATTAAACACATCAGAAGTCCGGATATGAGAAGAAAGTTGAAGGCGATAAGCTTTAGGATTAATATTCTCTACAATTTCCATTGGACCAACAGTACGAGGATATAACTTCGAATATTCATGAGAAGGTACTCGATCCTTAGTAAACACCACCCAAACATAATCCCCAATGTCAAATTTAACAGAACGTCGATGCAGGTCAGCCGCCTCTTTATACTTACAGTTGGACTCCAACAGCTTAGCTCATGTCTCCTCATGAACCTGCTATAAACTACAAACAAATTTAATAGCTGTCCCATGCAACCGAGTCTTAGAGGGCAGAGTCAACAAATCAAAAGGACTGCGGGGTAGAATACTATACATAACTTGAAATGAACTGAAACCGATGCTCCTATTTCGAGCATGATTATAAGCAAACTCTCCCTGGCTAAGCTGCTTATCTCGTAAGAGAAGATTATCCCCAACTAAGCACCAGAAAAAATCACCCAAAAATCGATTCACTACCTCAGTTTGCCCATTTGTTTGAGGGTGGTAAGTACTACTAAAATTGAGTGACGTGTTAACTGACTTCTGTAAGCTCCGTCAAAAGTGACCAATGAACCTCGTGTATCAATCTGATACAATAGAAGTGGGCAAACCACGAAGACGATAAATCTCTTTGAAAAAGAGTTGGGAAACCTTAACAGCATCAATGGTATGCTTACAAGGTATGCAGTGCACCATTTTCGAAAACCGATCTACGACCACAAAAATTGAGTCATTACCACGCTGTGTGCATGGCAAACCCAGGACAAAATCCATGCTAATATCAGTCCACAGAGCTGAAGGCACTGGTAAGGGTCGATAATGACCAGTGTTCGTGGCTTTATCTTTTGCCATTTGACACACCCTTACCGCGAGACAAACTTTTCCACTTCACGGCATATAGTAGGCTGGAAAAATGAAGCACTAATGAGAGCTAAAGTACGATCCCGTCCCATATGACCTTCACCGTGAAACTCCTCAATCAATTTCAAACCAAGGCTGCACTCTGGTATACACAACTGAACACCTCGAAACACAAACCGTCCTCTAATAGAAAGGGAGGATGAGGTCCCTGCAGTAAGATAAACTCCTACTTAAATAAATAATTCCGCCAATGGCTTATGGCCTGAACAAGGGCATAGAGTTCTATATCATAAGTGCTATATCTCCACCGAGCCCCTGCTAACTTCTGACTGAAATACGCTACTAGTTTCCCCTCCGGCTAAGAACAACTCTGATGCCCAATTTAGAGGCTTCGCAATGTAAGGTAAAAGGCTTTATGAAATTAGGCAATATAAGTATCAGGGTTGAAGTCAAGCACTCCTTAATAACCACGAACGCTTTCTTAGCATCGGGCGTCAACTGAAACTTACTCTCCTTCAAGTATTTAGTGATGGGAGACATGATGGAGCTAAAGTGTTGAATAAATCATCGATAAAACAATGCCAAACCATGGAAACTCCGCACATCAGAAACGGATTGTGGCAGTGGCCAATGTCAGATCACACCAATCTTAGCTGAATCCACCGTCACCCCACTGGACGAAACCACATACCCCAGAAACAGAACACTATCGGTATAAAATACACACTTATTACGGGCTGCAAAGAACTCTTCCCTGAGCAAAATAGCAAGGACTTCCCTTAAATGCACACCATGAGACTCCTCTAACCTACTGTACACTAATATATCATCGAAGTATACAACCACACACTTACTAATAAATGGTCGAAGGACTTGGTTCATCACCCACATGAACGTGCTCGGTGCATTGGATAATCCAAAGGGTATAACCAGCCACTCAAATAATCCATCCCGTGTCTTAAACAATGTCTTTCACTCATCAACAAGATGGATTCTGATCTGATGGTAACCACTTTTCAAGTCCAATTTGGTAAATACGGTTGCTCCTGCCAACTGGTCAAGTAAATCATCTAATCTCGATATCAAAAAGCGATATTGTTATTTTGTTGACGGCTCTTCTATCTATACACATCCGATAACTTCTATCCTTCTTTGGCACTAAAGTGCGGGGAATACACATGGGCTGAGGTTCTCCTTGATATAACCCTTCTGCACCAACTCCTCTACCTATCTCCTCAACTCCTCATGTTCCGCTAGGCTCATTCGATAATGCAAATGTTTAGGCAGCGATGCACCAGGTATCAAATCAATCTGGTGCTATATATCCTGCAAAGGAGGAAAACATTGTGGAAGGTCCTCGGGGAACATCTTGAAATTCAGACACCAAGGCCATAGCTTTGGGGTGAAGACCCGTCCCCTCTGCTTCCATAGGAACTGCCGACACTCCCGCCACTTCAGTTCCCACTAACAACAATATGATACCTTCTGCCAACATCTCACGCACAAATAAGGATCGGGAAAGTAGGTTGCTACTGTCCCCTGCTGAAGAGATACAATGACCATCCTTGGAGAGTAGTAGTACAATCTTATCACCCAAAAAGGTGAACGTATACGCATTCCGATTCCCTTCATGATACACATCCTCATCAAATTGCCATAGATGACCTAACAACGGATGACACGCATCCATAGGCACCACATCATACCAAATACTATGATGATACACATTGCCAATAGAGAAAGATACAAATACACGTCTAGTAACACGAATTTCATTACCTCGTCTCAACCATGCTAGGCTATAAGGAGCAGGATGGGTTTCGGAGCCTAACTTCAGCTTCTGTCTAGTTGCCTTTGATATCACGTTTTCACAACTACCTAAATCAATGATGAACCCAAATACTTTGCCCCAATGTGCACGTTGAAAGAAAAATGTTGTTTCGTTGCAAGTCCTCAGAAGACTCCTTAAGCGTAAACACGCCCACCGCACCACCAAAAGAGGTCATGTGTCACCCATATGCACTACTTCGGTCTTTTCTTCGTCATTCATCACATGAACGGGATCTTCGACATAGGCTTGTGTTGTTTCTCAGATCAACAAGCTTGGGTGTGACTGTCGATCTGATGATAGTCCCTCATCAAATGACCAAAACCACCACAACCAAAACACAGACTACCGTGGTTTCGTCCACCAGAATGAGCCTAGCCATCTTGACTTGCAGCTAGAGGAACCGCTGGCTGAATGTTTCGATCAACATCCCGACCCTCAAATGTGGAAGATTAGGATGGATCAGATGTGGGATTCGGGGTGAATGGTCAACCCCCACCTCAAGATAGACCACCAAAACTGCTTACTACATAATGACATATTTGATGATTTTCAGCCTGAAGTGCACGTTGATGAGCCTCGGAAACAGACACCGACGAGAAAATATTAAGAACATCTTGTAAATTCTACCATAGCCCACCAATGTAGCTCGCCACCAACTGGTCTTCTGACTCTCCCACATCATTAAGTGCTATCAATTGATAAAACTCTATGGAGTAAACATCTACAGAATGGTTGTCCCACCTTAAATTCTGTAACCGCTGAAACAAGGTTCTGATATAATTAAAAGGAAAGAACGTCGCCTTCAGCTGTTTCTTCATCTTTTCACATGATTGAATTTTTACCTTGCGCTAACGAATCCGATTCTGTTTAAGTTGCTGCCACCAAACAGAAGCACAACCACGCAAATGCGCGGCCACCAAGGGTACCCTCTTATTGTCGGGCACCTCTCTGTAATCCAAGTTCACCTCTACTGCCGCTAGACATTCGAGGAATTCTTCCACCTCTATCCTACCATGAAATTTTGGGATATCAACCTTGATTTCAGATTCCCAATGCTAAAACGAATCCTGCTGTTGCACACGGGACGACTGTACACGACCGCCACGTGCCTCCGATAAGGTCTCTTCGTTTGACCTCTCACCTGATTCATATCCTTCTTTCCCAACACTTGCGGACCACGACTCGGAGGGATGGGAGGTGTTCCGTTCCTCACAACCTCCGTTACCACGCCATAAACTAATCAAACTAAACTGTTAATGGCTCGATTTAAATACGCAGATCTGCAACTTCATCAACCTGGCTACCATGACCAGCACGTCCTCTTCCATGAACCATGCTCTGATACCAACTGATGTAGGTCAAATCTACAAATACACTAACAAACGGGTTGTACATTAAGAACATGAATGCCAAAAAACCCTACAAGACATTTTAGAGTTTTAAATACTAAAAGAACATATAATCTACTGGGCCAGCAGTCCCTTAATGGGCTTCGCTACAAATCAAAATAAATAAATACTGAAAATAATGAACTAAGAAACATTAAGTGCCTTTTTGATTTAGTAAACGAATTCAAACGTCCAAAATTCCTCATACATTACGGTGAAGTAGCGAGTTCAATGGGAATCATCGCGGACTTTCCGGAATGGGGTCATGGACCCAAAACGAACACTATATGCAAAAGTTATGCCATTTGTCTTCGAATGCCGACCATTCAACACTCCAAATACGCAATTGTCTGTTCCTCCACACTAACCTCATAAGATTCCCTACTTAATTAGTATTGAATGTGGTGTCAAAAATTTGTTTGTTCTCATCTTAATCACCAAGAAAGCCATCCCTAGTCTCTCTCTAGTGCTATTTCCATTTTCATATTTCACCTTCTCTCTCTCTCTCTCTCTCTCTCTCTGTGCACGTACTAATCTATTTTCAATAGGCAAGAAATAAGAAGAAATGCCAAACATTTACTGGGCTAAAAACAAGAAATATTTCTCTGTCAATGTTACACTTTAAAACTGAATATTAAGGTATAAATTGAGGTTCTATGATAGTCTCTTCACTTCTAATTCCGATTAATATGTTTTCATAGGTATGAAATTAGAGAAATGTTAGGGTCCGTTGATTGCAAACGTGGAAAATGAATGGAAAGAAAGTGTTTTACAGGGAAATGAATTGCCTAGAAATTGTTTTATTGGGAATTGTAATTAATTGTGTTTGATTGGTATAATTTTTCACCTGGAAAATATTGAAAGTTTGGTGTCCGTTTAACTTCTTTTTTATGAAAATTATCCATTAAAGTGATAAATTTTTCTACCATTGGGTTTAGAATTTGTTTCAATTACCAAAAATTTAAAAAAAATAAAAATCTGAAAAAAATAAAAATTTACTATACCGAATATCATTCGTTTGACTTTGTTTTACATGAAAATTGTCAATAAAAGTGAGAAATTTTTTTACCATTGTGTCCAAGTTTTTTTCTAATTGCCAAAAAAAAAAAAAAAAAACCTGGAAAATGAAAAACCATGCCAACCCCAAGAAAATCAATTCCACTCACGCCTAGAATAGAGGTGCGTGAGTGGACCAATTGGAAAATCAATTCTTGGCAACAAATAACCTATCAAACACAACAATTTTGTGGAATTGGAAAACCTTTTCCATTTTCTAGGCAAAACACAACCTATCAAACACAACCTTAAAGATTGTAATATCATATACTGGTTTCACGAGTTATGATTAATTCTGCAGAATTTGGCAGTTTTCCACTATATGTTATGATGCATAGTATGTAATTGTAATTTGAAATTTAGAATACTCTTGGGAAGCACTATTGAATTTCCTAATAAGTGTAAATTATCGAGTTTCCTTCCCTTTACAGGTTAAAAATCTTCGAGTTGAGATGGATGGTGGTGGATCGGTGGAGGGTCGTGATATTTTTTGTGGTGCCACAACTTCTCTAACGGATAAACGAGTAAATAACTTCTATAGATTAAGGGAAGGTTTCAGTTGTAAGCTGTGTGTCAACTTAGTTCTTATACCCCATTTTCATTTCCAATAACGTGACTTACATTATATAGAGCCCGTAGTGTATTCATGGCATTATTTTTATTTAAGTGATAAGAAATTCAATTTAGGTTTTATAGTGTCGTTGGATATATGAAATTGTTGGAAGATAAACCAAATTAATGTAACTGATGAATTGAATAAGCATTTACTAAACTTTATTTAGGCATCTACATGTATTTCAATAACCGATGGAGTAAGTTAAAGAGTCAAGAATCTCCTTGGATATGTAACATATACATTAATTTATTAAGGAGCTAAAGAGTCGATTGTTTCCTATAAATTGGAATGTAATGTGAAGTATTTCTTAAGGCAATAAAATTGAGTATTTCTAATAATATACTTCCCAAGTTTGCTTGCCTTCAAAGTGGTATCAGAGCTTGAAAACATTACAAAAATTGTTCTTAGAGTACAACATCAGTAACATCTTGGAAAGGAAAATCATGGCAAATTCAAGTAATCTAGTGTCTCTTATTCCTCGTTTCAATGGGGAAGATTATGACTATTGGAGTCACAATATGAAAGTGTTGCTGAAATCTATGAAGCTATGGAATATTGTTGATGAAGGTTTTGAAGAGCCGGAGACAGAAGATGGAATGACTCAAGCACAAAGAAATGTCTTGAATGAAAGGCGAGAAAAAGATAGTAAAGCCCTTTTCCAGATTTACCAGGCAATTGAAAGACCGGTGTTTGAACGAATTGCAAAGGCTGAAACTTCAAAGGAAGCTTGGGAAATTTTGCAAACAGCACAACTTGGAGAAGAGAGAGTAAAAAAGGTACGCTTACAGTCCTTGAGATTAGAGTTTGAGAAATTGGAAATGAAAGAAGATGAAAGTATTTCTGATTACTTCACAAGGGTTACCACAATTATAAATCAAATGGCATTTAATGGTGAACGTTTAGAAGATCAGAAAGTTGTTGAAAAAGTTCTTCGAAGTCTACCATCAAGGTTTGATTTCATTGCTGCCACAATTGAAGAATTTAAAGACTTGGAAACACTTTCATTAGATGATTTACTTGCATCGTTAAAATCTCATGAACTACGAGTAAAGCACAGGAGTCCTTCACTCCCTGATCAAGCACTGAAATCTCAAATTTCGGGAGGCTTTACTTCTAATACTTTTAGAGGAAGGGGACGATTTGGAGGTCGAGGGAGAAGCTACCATTCTCGCGGAAGAGGAAGAGGACTTCAAAGCGGTGGAGAGCTTAAAGAAGAAGTAAAGGATGATCACACAAGCAATTTTCGAAGAGGTCGAGGCCGAGGATATCAACAAAGAGGTAGAAAAGATTTTCCAGAATGCTATTACTGTCATAAGACTAATCATAAAAGTAGTGATTGCTGGTATAAGGGAAAAGATTATGTTGAATGCTATCATTGCCACAAACTTGGCCATAAAAGCAATGAGTGCTGGAACAAGAAAAATGTGGATAAAGTGGGAACTAGTTTCATTCATAAAAATGATAGTGATGAGAAGTACACTTCTGAAACTTTGTTATTAGCATGTGAAAATAATCAAAATAATGAAGTTTGGTATCTGGATAGCGGTGCTAGTAAGCATATGACTGGAAATAAAAACTTATTTTCTAAGCTGGTGGAATCAGAATTAGGGCAAGTCAAAGTTGGTGATGATAGAGGCTTTTCAATTAAAGGGATTGGAGATATAACAATTGAAACTAAGACGGGAAAGCATGAAAAGATGTCTGATGTTTATTATGTTCCTGGTTTGCGAAGCAATCTATTAAGTGCTGGCCACCTTTTAAGAAAGGGTTATGAGATCAATTTCCATGATAAATTGTGTATTTTGACTAAAGAAAATTAGATTGTCACAAAGATCCCATTGGCATCAAATAATCTATTTCCTATTCAGCTAAAAGTTACTAACGTTGCTTCTCATTTTACTAGCACAAATGGAGAAATTTCGAAACTATGGCATGACAGGTATGGTCATTTAAATTATGGAGCTTTGAAATTATTATCAGAAAAGAAAATGGTAGATGGTCTTCCTTAGATTGATCAATTGAATGAAGTTTGTGAGGCCTGCCAACTTGGAAAGCAACATAGAAGTCCATTTCCACACAAGTCATCTTGGAGAGCCAAATTACCACTACAACTTATCCATTCAGATTTGTGCGGACCAATTCCAATTTTATCTCTTGGAGGTAGCAAATATTTTATCTCTTTCATTGACGACTTTAGCAAAAAAGTTTGGACATATTTTCTTAAAGAAAAATCTGATTGCTTTCAAGCTTTTAAAGTTTTTAAAGCTGAAGTTGAGAATTTTTCTGGATTTTCTATTAAGACATTAAGAACTGATCGTGGGACTGAGTATCTTTCAAGGGACTTTGAAAAATTGTGTAGAACTCTTGGAATAAGACATGAACTGACCGTAAGGTATTCGCCACAGCAGAATGGAGTTTGTGAAAGAAAAAACCGAACCATTATGGAAATGGCAAGATGCATGCTTAAAAGAAAGCAACTACCACGAGAACTTTGGGCAGAGGCAGTTGCTTGTGCAGTATATTTGATCAACAGGTCACCCTCAAAAAGTTTGAATAACATGACTCCATATGAAGCCTGGTATGGTACTAAACCAACAGTTTCACATCTTAAGATCTTCGGTAGTCTTGCTTTTGCCCATATACCGGATGCTATAAGGAATAAATTGGATGATAAAGCTCAGAAATGCATTTTTGTTGGATATAGTGAAAGGTCTAAAGGCTATAAATTATACAATCCATTGACGAAGAAAATTGTGATTAGTCGAGATGTAAAGTTCGATGAAAATGCAACCATTGAAAGTAATGAGAGTAGTCAATCAATAATTTTTCAAGAAGGAGATAACACCTTAAATGGAAACTGTGACAATTCTTCAAGTTGTGGATCCCTTTCACCTACAAGTTCTTCTAGAGGAGAAGAAACTAATGAAGAGCCACCAAGAACAAAAATGAGAAGATTGCAAGAAATCTATGAGTCTACGGATCCTACTCATGAAGAAAATGCTATTTTGTTTGCATTTTTTGCAGGTGAGGATCCAATTTTATATGATGCAGCAATAAAAGAAGAAAAATGGAGAAAGGCCATGAAAGAAGAAATTGATGCCATTGAAAAGAACAATACATGGGAGCTCACAAATCTGCCACCAAACAAGAAGCCTATCGGAGTAAAGTGGGTATTCAAAACTAAATTGAATCCTGACAATTCAGTCAACAAACACAAAGCCAGGCTTGTAGCGAAGGGGTATGTGCAAAGAAAAGGAGAAGACTACAATGAGGTATTCGCCCCGGTCTCTAGACTTGACACTATTCGGCTTATAATTTCTCTAGCTGCTCAAAATAACTGGAAGCTCTTGCAAATGGATGTTAAATCTGCGTTTTTAAATGGTTTTATCAAAGAAGAGATTTATGTTGAACAACCACCTGGTTTTGTGAAGGAAGGAGAAGAGCATAAGGTTTACAAGTTGAAAAAGGCATTATACGGTTTAAAACAATCGCCAAGGGCTTGGTATAGTAGAATCAATGCATTTTTTGAAACAAATGATTTTCATAGAAGTCCACATGAACATACTCTCTATACCAAAAATGGTTTGGATGGAAGTTTCATTATAGTGAGTCTTTATGTTGATGATCTTGTCTTCACTGAAAATAATCTAGCTATATTAGATGATTTTAGAAACTTGATGATGAAAGAGTTTGATATGACAGATTTGGGAAAATTACATCATTTTTTGGGTATTGAAGTACACCAATCAGAAAGTGGAATTTTTATTACTCAAGAGCAGTATGCTAGAGAGATTCTAAAACGATTTAAGATGGAATTTGCAAACCCTGTTTCAACTCCATGCATTTTAGGCCAGAAACTCCGAAAAGAAGGAGAAGGAAAACTTGTTAATACCACCATGTTTAGGAGCTTAGTGGGAAATCTGATGTATCTCACAGCCACAAGACCTGATATCATGTTTGCTGTAAGTTTAATAAGTAGGTTCATGGAAGCACCATATTCAGAACATTGGGAAGCTGCTAAACGAATTTTACGATATGTGAAGGGGACAACTAATTATGGCATTTTTTATCAAGCAAATGTTCCAATTACACTCTTTGGATACACTGACAGTGATCTTGCAGGAAGTGTTGATGATAGTAAAAGTACGTCGGGTTATGCCTTTAGCATTGGAAGTGGAGTAATTTGTTGGAGTTCGAAGAAACAACCAATTGTTGCTCTTTCAACAACGGAAGCTGAATATATTGCGCATCTTTTGCCGGCTGCCAAATTGTATGGTTACGAGGCATTTTGGAGAATCTGAACCACAAGTAGGATGTTCCTACAACTCTTTTGTGTGACAATAATTCAGCAATTTCTGTTACAAAGGAACCAGTTCTACACGGGAGGACTAAACACATTCGTATGAGGTATCACTTCTTGAGAGAGCTTGTTCACGATGGAATAATTAAAGTCAAATACTGCAAAACAGAAGATCAAGTAGCAGATGTATTTACAAAACCAGTTGGAGGTCAGAACTTCAAGAAACAACTTGCGAAACTTGGAATGAAAAGCAAATTTGGTTTACGGGAGGCAATGTTGGAAGATAAACCAAATTAATGTAACTGATGAATTGAATAAGCATTTACTAAACTTTATTTAGGCATCTACATGTATTTCAATAACCGATGGAGTAAGTTAAAGAGTCAAGAGTCTCCTTGGATATGTAACATATACATTAATTTATTAAGGAGCTAAAGAGTCGATTGTTTCCTATAAATTGGAATGTAATGTGAAGTATTTCTTAAGGCAATAAAATTGAGTATTTCTAATAATATACTTCCCAAGTTTGCTTGCCTTCAGAAATGTAATTTTAATGGATTATACATTTTCAGGAATTTATACTTGCTGGAATAATATGCTACAGTCTAAATTAACAACTCCATCTTTCTTTCCATTTCATGAAATAATGCCACGGTGTGTTCGAATAATATGCTAATTTTCCATGGACTTCGATTGGTTTACCAGAGAATAGTCTGTGTGCATGTATGAAAATAATTTGACAACCTAAGCAGTTGAAATAAATTGTACACTTTGACCCTGTCGAGTACAAATGTGCTAAGGACTTAACGTACAAATTTTGTAATTTTCAGAGATAATTTGAAGGGTTAAACGTTTGGTAATTTAAAGTCCACATTTTCCATTTAAATAGTTATATTTTCCGGTAACTGATCTCAAGACAATAATTGTATGTTTAGCTATCAATGAAAAAGAAGAAGAAGAAGAAGAAGAATGCTATTGTTACTCTTTCTCTCTCTCTCTCTCCTTTTTTTCAATATCTGGACTATTGGTCCCAGATTAAGGGATTATTTTGTGATTCAACCAAGTAAACGAAAGATAAACAAAGTAAATTGCAAGAAAGTAAGCACACAAAGAATTTTTCGGCCCAAGGCCTCGGAGGTTCGGCCACTGCTTCCAACGCCTAATCCCCCGTTGAGCATCCATTAGGATTTTGCTCAAATCCACTAGAATAGCCCCAAAATAGGCAAGAAAAATTATTTCAGAAGAACACCAAGTATTGTGTCTCTCAAACACAAATAATCCCACTAAGAGATTGATCTTATTACTCTCTTTCACACTAATATGATTTCACTCGGAAAATACAGATTATACATTCAGTAGAATATTGCAATCGAGAGAGAAAGTGAGAATAGGGTTAAAACCAGAAGTCTATTTCTCTTCCTCCAAAAGTCAACATCCCAACTTATAAGAGATTGCTAAATAGTGATGATCCAACAGTTGTCCATTTGCCACATGTAGATAATCCAGCAAAAATGCCTTATTAAGATAAAGTGCGTTTGTCGAAAAACGATTTAACAATTCTGGAACCTCAGCTTATTGGGCCGGGCATATGAGTTAACTAGACAGGTTTGGCATACTTGGGCTCAAGAATTGCAGCACCCAATCTTTGCAATCTCCACCTTGCTGAATTTAAGACCATGTCTAAGTGGATTCTAACAAAATACTAACTTCATTTGCTCTTATTACCAGTTAAAAAAAAGTGTTAGAAAACTTCAAGATTCAACAATCTTAAAGAATCAATGAATTTACTAATAGAGATTAACTTTGTACCTGCATCAGCAGGATTTATTTTAGTGGAAATTTTGACAAGTTTTATATCACATTTCTCAACTATATATCTAATGAAATGAAACTTAACATCTATATGTTTAGTTCTATCATGAAAAACTGGATTTCTACTTAAGAAAATGACACTTTGGTTATGAGAACACAACTCCACCTAACTTTCTATAAGTTCTAATTCATTTAACCCATTAACCAAAGGCCTTCTTTTACTGTCTCTATAGCAGGAATGTATTCAGCTTCAGTTGAGGATAAAACAACCAATTTCAGAAGTTGTCATTTACAACTAATTCAAGTGTTATATATGTCATAGTAATATGCACTGGTTGGCTTTCTCCTATTAGTATTTCCAACAAAATCAGAGTCTACATAACCCTTCAACTTAAGGCCAATTTTATCAATTTTAAACATGAGTCCTAAGTTCTGTGTGCTTTTCAAGTATCTAATTAAATTTTTCATAGCTTCCCAATGAAGCTCACCTGGATTACCCATAAATCTGCTTAGTACACTTACTGCATAAGCAATGTCAGGCCTAGAGCATACCATAATGTCCATAATAGATCCAACAACATTTGCATATGGTACATGCAACATTCTTTTAAGTTCATCTTCATTTGTGGGTGAATGGTCAACAGATAACTTCACAATTCCAGACAAAGGTAAACTAACAAGTTTAGCATCGTGTAAAGAAAATCTTTTAACCACTTCTTAAATATAAGCTTTCTAGGTGAAAAATAGTTTTCTATTTAGGGTGGAAAATGGGTGGAAAGAAAATGATTTGTAGGGAAAATAAATGTCTAGAAAATATTTTGCAGGAAATTATTAATTAAGTGTGTTTGATTGGTATAATTTTCCACTTGGAAATTTTTTAAATTTTCTATTCGTTTGGCTTTGTTTTACATGGAAAGTGTCTATTAAAGTGATAATTTTTTCCACAATTGGTTATAAAATTTATTTCCATTGCTAAAAAGTAAAAAAAAAAACGGAAAAATTATTTCTTCAAAAATCATTTTTTTTTTATCAAACTTTAGTGTTCGTTTGACTTTGTTTTACATGGAAATTGTCTATTAAAGTGATTTTTTTTTTACCATTGGTTATTACATTTGTTTCCATTGCCATATATATATATATATATATAGTGGGCGAAACCCGAAAAATATTTTCCGAGGAAAATTTTGCTATCAAACAGCAAAAAAAGTGGAAAGTGGAAAATATTTTCCTAGTTCCCTGGAAAATAACGCCTATCAAACGGTGCCTTAGTCTATCCCTTTTTATTTCCATACCTAATATCCTAGCAGGTCCTAGATCTTTCATCTCAAACTAAAATTTCAATTTTTCTTTTATAGAATTTAAAGCAACAGAATTATGACCAGCTAGAAACATGTCATCCACATATAAGAGCAGGTATAATGATTCAAATTCTCCAATCTTTTTGAAATAAATAAAGGGATCATAATCAGATTTTCTAAATTTTAGACCTTGTATAAAAGAATCAAACATTTTATACCATTGCCTTGGAGCCTGTTTTATGCCATACCAAGTGTTCTTTACCTTCAACCTGTAAGCCTTTTGGTTGTGCCATGTGTATAGTTTCATCTGAAGAACCATACAAGAAGGCTCTTTTCACGTCAAGTTGCTCTAACTCTAAATCAAATTGTGCTACAAGTGCAAGCAATACTCTAATGGAGGTGTACTTAACTACATCTGAAAATATTTCAGTGTAATCTATACCCTCTCTGTGTAAACCCCTTATCTGCAAGTCTTGCCTTGTATCTTCTATAATTTGATTTATACTCTCCCTCCAGAAGTCAACATTCCAATTTATAAGAGATAGCCAAATAGTGATGATCCAACGGTTGCACATTTACCAGATGTAGATAATCCAGCAAAAATGCCTCAATTAAGATAAAGTGTGTTTATCAAACACGATTTAACAATTCTGGAACCTTCAGCTTATTGGGCTGGGTATATAAGTTATCTGGACCGGTTTGGCAGACTTGGGCTTAAGAATTGTAGCACCGAATCATTACATAGACCTTTCGATAGCTTAAGTTTTCACGCCCGGTTTTTGTAACGTCACAAAAGATATGTACCCAAATGATGTTCCGCTCTCTTAGAACCCACGTCGTTATAGTATGGTTCAGAACACGAGTTTAGTCGATTCTGTAGATTAAAAGTATACTTTTATAAAATTTTAAATTAAAGAGTTTGATAATTTTCTGATATGCATGTCTATTTTTCTTTTATTTTTTGTTTGACTTATATGTCAATTCATTGTTTTAATAATGAATTAAGTGAATTAATTGCACATTTAGTATCTTGAATAGGTCATAAACCACGATTAGAAATCTGCATGTGCAACCTTCACGTGATGTTATTATTCCACATAAACAAATGTGATTTCATGTGAAATGAAAGTATAATGTTTGGTACTCAATGGCATTACGACCTTTAAGAAATTAGTTATTTCAAAAGTTATGATCAATGCAAAGTTATTATTTCAAAAGTTTTAGATTATATATTCCACGTTTGCCTTTATGTCTTGGGCTAGAATATTTGTGAGCTTATAGATGACTAGAATAGAACTGTAAAGTACCTAAGAGACATTGATCAGGTTCGTAGGGCTAGAGATCTAGGGATACTAGTTAGATATCAGCCACTTAAAGGTTGACATGCGCGATGGCATGGGCTCATCTTGCTCTCATTTCGAAGTTTTGCGAACAAGTATGTTGATGGTGCCCATTTTAGATCCTGGGAGCAAGGCAAATGTAGGATTTAGCTTGTGGGCATGTTTATTCAGTTTGGTTGTGTCTAGGTATTACGGGTTAGCAAAATACAGCAAAGCATGAACGAATCTAGTTTGCTTTTCAATGAACTCTGGTCCACAAAGGTGTCCAAGACAAGCACATGTATTGACACGTGTGTTAGGCCATTTTCTAGGCAGCTGCTTAGTAAGCTTAGTAATGGCTTAAGAGGCATTTTTTGGCAGTTTTAGCCATAATGGGTTGGTTTATCCCTTTGGCAATTAAGGGCGTTAATTGCATACAAATTTTGGTTATATATTTGAAGGTTCAAACAGATGAGACACAATTGTGCTGTGTTATTTCAGTGTTTCCTTTGAGTTCTCGTATTATTATGGAGTAAAACGAGTTAGGAATTTGCCTATAAATATTCACGTTTCTTTACATTACTGCCTTTATGTTGTGGAATTCATTCCTTGTTTGCATTGTGGAAATTCGTAGGTCGACTGAGTGAAACCTCAGTGCCATCATAGGCGAAAATTTGGCTAAGTAATTTACCCATAATTCGATCCTGTGATAATTTGTATTAGAGCACAGTTGTTGCTGTTACTAGTTTTCATTTGCAGGCATGGCTACAAGTCAGAATTTGAAAGATCTGGTTGCTACGTTGGAGGATTTTGTTGGTACTCCTATGAACGACAATGCAGTTAGCTTGGTTGCACAAATCCATGGACACACTCATGTGTACACGAAATTGAGAACACAATTAAAAGAGTATGCCAATAATGTTAACGAATGGCAATCTTCATTCGTGAAAGATTTGTTGGATCTTGCTGACAACACAATGGCTTGGTTTGATGACCTTGAGAGTGAAATTCCATTGTTGAAATTGGCACTAAATAGTACTACTGTGCGAGGTACAGTGATTGTTTCCAAAATTCGTGTCCCTGAACCGAAATAGTCAAACGGTGCCCATAATGCTAAAGAGTTGGAAAACTTTCTATGGGGTAGGAGCAATACTTAAAAGCTGCTCATATTCAAAGGATGAATGGGTAAATATCATTTCAATGTATCTTCAATTGATGCAAAGTTTTGGTGGCAAACTCGGTTGAAGGATGACAAAGCTACATGTCGTTTATCGATAGTTACTTGGGAAATGTTGTGGAAGGAATTGACGGACCAGTTCTTGCCTTGCAATACGGCTTTAGTTGCAAGGGAATCTTTTAAAAAGTTAAAATAGTCAGGTAACATTTGAGAATATGTGAAGGAATTCAGTAGTCTATTGCTAGATATCCAAAATATGTCCGAGAAGGATAAACTTTTCAACTTTATGCCGGGATTACATTGTTGGGCACATGCATAATAGTGAAGGCAAGGAGTTAAGGACCTTTATTCGGTAATGGATACATCGGATTGTCTTGTTGATTAAAAGTTGGATAGTAATTCTTCTGTGCAGAGAAAGACTGATGATAAGACGGCTAATACGTCGAAAGATTGGAAAAAAAGGAAAAAAGAAGAAGAAGTACGAGGCTCTAAAATCGAAAGATGGTGATCATCCCAACTTAAATAAAAACGTTTCAGTGGCTGCTTTATTTGCCACGGTCCCTATTATGCAAATGACTATCCAAAGAGGGAGAAATTGATGGTGATGATGATGACTCAAATGATGCCCCATCTAGAGCTAATTTGTTATAATACGTGAATGCAATCACTACATAGCAATGTGGCTTGATGTATATTCAGGTTACTATTGATGGTAAAGAGGTGTTGGCAATGATGGACAAAGGTGCTACCAACAACTTTGTAAGTTCGAGGATAGTTTAGAAACTAGGTTTAAGCATGACTCAGCTGATTACAAAAATTAAGACGGTGAATTCTACTGCACAACTTACGACAGATGGCTGAATTCATCCTTCGTGTAGTTGAGAAACTAGGTTTAAGCATGACTCATCTAATTACAAAAATTAAGATGGCGAATTCTGCAGTACAGCCTATGAAAGATGTGTTGAATTCACCCTTGGTGTGGGTGAATGGAAGGGAAAGTGCAATCTGATGACTCTTCCCTTGGATGATTTTGAGCCGATCCTTGCTATTGAATTATTTATCAAGATAAAGGCGTATGTAACACCACATCAGAATGTGCTGTACACTACAAATGAAGGGAGTCCTTGTTTTGTACCGCGAGATATCTCAACAAGAATAAGGAAAAACAAGTTCAGAATGATATGCAATCTACAAAACAACTTAAGGCCAATCTAAGGAAAGGGCAAACAACTTTCATTGTGACCTTGGTGGATATTGACCAGGTTGTGGAGGTGCCTTGTTAGGTTCCAAGTATCTCAGATGAGTTCGTTGATGTGATGCCATAGGAACTTCCAAGAACTCTTCCATCTCGTCGTACTGTTGATCACAAAATTGAGCTCCAACCAGATGCAAAGGCTCATGCACCGTTCCCATATCGAATGGCTTCATCTGAGTTGGCAAAGTTGAAAAGGTGGCTTGATGATTTACTTAATACAAGTTTTATTCGGGCTTACAAATGCACCTGCTACTTTTTGCAATTTGATGAATGATATGATATACCAATTTTTGGATAATTTTGTGGTGTTATACTTGAATGATATTGCGATATATGAGATCATTAGGTGATCATGTTGGCCACTTGTAAAAGGTGTCATCACGGTTTAGAGAACATCAATTGTATATCAAGAAGGAAAGATGTGAACTCTGTCATTCGGAGGTAATGTTTTTGGGACACTGGGTTGGTAAGGGAAAATCAAAATGGATAAGAAGAAGGTAAAGGCCATTATCGAGTGGCCAAGTTCATCCAAGGTTGTTGAATTACGTTCTTTTCTTGGATTAGCTAACTATTATCAACATTTTATTCAAAGCTACTCCAAGAAAGTAAACGTCTTGATGGATATGCTGAAAAAGGTTCGAAAATGGGAATTGACCCATGAGTGCCAACGAGTTTTCAAGAAGATGAAACAGGCCGTTTCAACCGAGTCAATGCTGCAGTAAGAAGCCATTTGAAGTGCACACTGATGCATCTAATCGTGCTATTGGAGGTGTATTGGTACAAGATGGACGTTTGATTGCTTATGAATGTCGAAAATTGAAAGATATGGAGCGACATTATTTGACGCATGAAAAAGAGATAAACGGGGTGGTTCATTGTCTTGAAACTTGGCACCATTATTTGTTAGGGACGAAATTCACTGTCTAAACAAATAATGTAGCCAACACATATTTCAAGTCACAAAAGAAGTCACATATAAAATTTGATTTTCAAGTCACAAAAGAAGTCACATATAAAATTTTCTTGTAAAAGGGTAATCAAGTTGTTGTATAAAAATTACTTTTAACTTAGTAAGGGGGACCTAAAGCATTATACAAACCACTCATTTCAAAATTGACTCCACAATGAAAAAATATTCCCCATGGCATATAACTTTCACAACAAGTCTTTTAGTAGAAGTAATATTCTCTAGGTCATCAAAGACTCACCAAGTATCAAATATAATTAGTGCTCATGTGATAATTGATTTCTCTACTTGATGACTATATTAATCTAAGTAACATACATTATTAGTATATGCACGCCAATTAACTTCTCTGCTCAATTGTTGTACCTACATAACAAACTTAGTGCAATGTACCATTAGTATTATCATTATCAAAATACTTTTATTTACACATTGTATTTTTCCTAAGTTACCCTTCTAAATTATTATCAAAGCTTTTACAATTCTGATTTCTCAACTCAATCACCGTACGTGACTTACCAAATGTTCGTACGGCAACTAATTTCTTAGCTCGATGATTGTATTAGTTTAAATAAGTTCAAAATACATTAATATCTCTATAGGAATAAAATTCTCAGCTTAATCACCGTATCAAACTAATCAATTGTAAAGTACCGTTAGTATCACAACTACTTAGAAGGGAGGAAAGAGCTTAAAGGACTGACTCCACGCCGTTCTAATCGCACCACTTTCAGCAACTGATAACAATCACCTGCTTGATAAGACCATGTGGAACGATTTAGTAATGTGTACCAAACTTAATGACTGCATTTTTTTTCTCTCTCATTCATTTCATACTTAACTGTCACTCTCTATTCCCTGTGATGCTAAGACTCGGGTACGGGTATCGGGTACGGGTACGTATCTAAGTATTTAATCTTTTATTTTCTAAAATGTGGGATATGGGGACACGACTAAAAAAGTCTAAATTTCGGACATAGGTGCATGGGTTCGTCTTTCAAACTTCAATTTTATCTTTTAGGTTTTATTTTTATTTTGATATTACAGTATTTTTTGAATTAAAAATGATGAATTGAAAAAAATAATTAAAAGGATTAATTGTATTATATGAATATTTTATTAAACTATAATATTTGTAGTGTAAAATTATTAGCCCACTCATGACCATATTATAAATGGCCCAGGCTCTAATTAAACCCAAATCTACTCCCGTGCTGTTGTCGGAAATTCGACTATCCCAATCGAAAGAACAAATAAAAAAACAGGAAAAACGGAAAAAAGAAGAAGACGAAGCGAGGTATGCCAAAGCAAATCTCATTAAGACAGATTTCGCCCCCCAACAACGTGCAAACAGGATTATGGACGTCTGTCTCCCAAGATACAACGCTTTTCCCAAAGTCGATATTGCACAATACCTACCTTGACGGTCGAACCAAATAATGATCGTACTCGAATGAAATAATCACGAAAATATCGAAGGAATTTTAGCAGAATATGGAGCGAGAAGAATTTAGAAATCAAGAATATATTAATTGATTTTTTTGTGTCCAAAAAACGAATTTGGAGGTCTCTATTTATAGAGATTGAAGTGTCTCCTTGAAAGGGTGTGTAACATTTCATGAATTGGTGCACCACTTGATCTGATCTGTTTTAGCCATTGGATCGCACTCTTTCATAATCGACGGACCAGATTAAACCACGAAATGTAGTGTCCATTCATCATGCCTATTCACCAATTACGAACAGTCACCGGCCATGCGGTTGCCACGCGTACGTCAACGGGACCAACCGCCATGCGGGGACGAAGTGACGTGACTGCTACGTGTGTGCCACCTAGGATGCCAACTCATCGAGCCTCTCATCGCCATGTCATCGAACCATGACTCCATTTTACGAAAACTATAAGGCTCCTCAGCTCCTCGCGACGATGCGTACGTGCGAAGTGCAAAGTGCGCCTCTAAAGCGCCCAATGCGTACTTTGCGACGTGCGTGAGCCCGGACCGGGACCGGGGCGGGGCGTGGCGTGGCGTGAGTGGTGCGAAGCACCACTCTCGTGGTGACTAGTTAGCTAGCCTTTGGCTAGCTAATAGTTAGTCAAGTTGTAGGTCACTTATTAAATTATAACTTATACACATATCCCACTATATAAACAAGTTTAATTTCTTGTAAACTTTCGATGTGGGATTCCTTACCATATATAAGACACTTAAATGGGCTTATAACATATGGGCCTATATTGGAGACTTTTCCAATTCACCCAAATTAATTACAACGGCCCACATCATTAAATAACATATTTAATGACCCAAATAAACATCATTAAATAACATATTTAATGATCCAAATACATCAATTAATTCCAACAATCCCCCACATGAATGGAAGAAGTCGACTCAAATCAAGGAAGATAAAAGAAGAGTACTATTTGAAAGATAACGCATCAAGATAGGTAGCTTTCGCTTTGAACCTTCTTTAGTAAGAATCTATCGAACTCATGGCTAATCGAGTGAGCAACGTTTTGAACTATCGGCCGTTATTGCAAGCTCAGAGACAATAGACCAAACACATTATCTCTCATATCAAACTTGGTTCTCTATTGTGTTCATTATTTCGGCCATGAACTACTTGGGTTCTCAACGAGTGCTTTAGAGAATTCGCCTAAGTAAATTCTCAAAGAACCGGCCAAGTTCGCACTTACATAGGTGATGTTCTACAAAGAATACCTTTATAGTCATCATTAAAAGCAAAAGCTTATCCTTAATCAACTTCATAGTCGGCACTTTTTGCATCATAGAAATGGGAAGGAGTTAAACTCCTAAGTGCTTCTTATCGAGTCATTCATAATTAGTTTTCCTATTGAACCTAGTCCATGGGATCTCCAATTGCTAGGTTAGGTTTCCACTAAGATGACTTATTGGGTTTTAGGCTTTAAACCCATTTCCCTCTTGTGATCTATACGCTCTCTAGATAACCCTTTAGTAAACGGATCCGCTAGGTTTTCTTTTGACTTAACAAAATCAATTGATATTGTTCCATTTGAGAGCAACTGACGAACGGTATTATGTCTACGACGGATGTGTCTTGACTTACCGTTATACACAAAATTTTCAATCGGCTATTGTTGCACGGTTATCGCAATGAATACAAATAGCTTCAGTACGAGCTTTGCCATATAGGAATATCTTCTACGAAATGTCTTAACCATTCGCTTCTTCTCCTGCATTATCTAAAGCAATAAACCCAGATTCCATACTAGATCGAGCTATACACGTTTGCTTAGAAGATTTCCACGATATGGCGCCACCACCAAGAGTAAATACATAGCCACTGGTAGACTTAGACTCGTCTGTATCGATATCCAATTGGCATCACTATATCCTTCAATTACTTTGGAGGATATTTTTTATAACATAATGAATACTCTCCTGGTCCATTTCAAATATCCCAAAACTCTAAGTAATGCATCCCAATGTTGATTACTTGGGTTACTTGTGTAACGAAGCTTACTTACCGAGTAAGCTATATCAGTCTTGTACAATTCATTAAGTACATTACACTACCAATAATTTGAGAATATTCTAATTGTTGTTTCCCATTTCCACTATTCTTGTGAAGAACTACATGAGGAAGAAATGGGTTACTCGTTTCTTTAATATTATGAGTCTTAAACCTCTCAATTATTTTGTCAACATAATGAGTTTGAGACAAGAATATTCCATTTGATGTTCTAGATATCTTCATTCCTAGAATCACGTACGCTTCACCCATATCTTTCATGTCAAAGTTATTGGTAAGCATATTCTTCGTTCTATTGATGACTTCTATATTAGTCCCTAATATAAGCATGTCATCAACATATAAACAGATAAATACGATGCCTTTTCGAATCTTTTCGAATATACGCATTGTCACATGCATTTATCATGAATCCATTCCTAATCATGGTCTTGTCAAACTTTTCGTGCCATTGTTTAGGAGCTTGCTTCAACCCGTATAAGGACTTAACAAGTTTGCATACTTTGTTCTCTTGTCCTTTTACTATGAAACTTTCACGGTTGTTCCATATATATTTCTTCGTTTAAATCACCATTTAAGAACGCAGTCTTAACATCCATTTGGTGTATTTGTAAATTATACAAGGTGCTATAGCAATTAAAACTCGAATAGAAGTAATTCTAGTTCTTGGAGAATATGTGTCAAAGAAATCAATCCCTTCTTTCTCGACGATATCCTTTTGCAACTTGATCGAGCCTTGTATTTATCTATTGAACCGGCAAATCAGGTCTTAATTTTCTTTTGAAGATCCATTTGCACCCTATTGGGTTTAGTTCCCTTAGGAAGATCAACCAATTGCCAAGTATTATTACTCATAATGGATTCAATTTCACTATTTATAGCTTCCTTCCAAAATCTGATTGGACTAGTCATGGCCTCTTTAAATGTTTGAGGCTCTTTCTCAATCATGAAAGATATAAAATACTGGACCAAAGGATTTAGCAACTTTTGCTCTTTTACTCCTTCTTGGTTGGGTTCTATATTATTTTCCAAAGCACTATCTCGTGTTCTCTTTTGAGTATTCGTAACAATATCTCTTTATTAGGGAACACATTTTCAAAGAATTCAGCATCTCTAGATTCTATAATCGTATTGACATGAATGTCACTTATATCGTATTTATGCACAAGAAATGCATGACGCACTACTATTTATTGCATATCCGATAAAAATGCAATCAATAGTTTTAGGACCTAACTTAATCCTTTTAGCAGGTGGAATAGCCACTTTTGCTAGACACCCCCACACTTTTAAGTATTTGTAGGAAGGCATTCTACCTTTCCAAATGTCATAAGGTATCGAACGGTTTTCTTGTGGGGAACTCTATTCAGAATAAGTTAGCAGTTAGCATTGCTTCCCCCCACAAATTTTGTGGTAATCCAGAACTTATAAGCATAGCATTAACCATGTCTTTTAAAGTTCTATTTTTTCTCTCAACAATCCCATTTCTTTGTGGAGTATAAGAGTACATTGTTTGGTGAATAATACCAAACTTAGCACATAATTCATTAAACATAGATGAATCATATTCACCACCTCTATCGGATCTTAATACCTTAATTGTTTTTCCAAGTTGATTTTCAACTTCATTTTTATAAGTAACAAATGCATTCAACGCCTCATCTTTGCTTTACTTAATAAATAAACATGGCAATACCTACGTGATCATCAATAAACGTGATAAAATATTTTTTACCACCTCGAGTTTGAACAAATTTTAGATCACAAATGTCGCTATGTATTAAACATAACGGTTCACTACTCCTTTCAATTGAGTTAAAAGGTTTTTTAGCAAATTTTGCTTCAACACAAATTTCACATTTATGTTTGTCTTCGGATTCAAGTTTAGGTATAAGACCTAAACCTACAAGCTTTCGTAAAAGAAGCACGATTTACATGTCCTAATCGGCTATGCCATAAATTTGAAGAGTCAAGCAAGTAAACAGAATTATTAGTTTTATTAATAACTTGTGGATACAAATATGTGGATTTTGTCCACTACAACGACATTGGCCTTAAATAGACCATCAAGTAAATAACCCTTCCCAACATACATTACCGCCTTAGTAAGTACAAATCTATCGATTCAAACACAATTTTAAATCCCTTCTTACTAAGAATAGCTCCACGAAATCAAATTCTTTCGATTTCTACGGGACATGTACAACTTCATTCGAGCGTCAATTCCTTTCCCGATGTGAATTTCAAAATAACATTTCCAATCCCTTCAATTTTGGAAGTTGTAGAATTGCCCATGTAAAGGCACTCATTATCATTCGAGGTCTTATATTCGGAAAATAGACCCTTATCGTTATACGCGAACGTTAGTGGCTCCTGTGTCTAACCACCAATCTTTGGCATTAGATACCAAATTAACTTCGAAACAACGAGATAGGTTGATGTCTCCAACATCGTAGAGATATAATCCCACTTCGGTTATATTGGCTTGAGGTCATTTCTTCTTCGGTGTATCCTTCTTTTTGCTTCGACAATCTTTAGCCCGATGTCCTGGCTTCCCGCAAATATAACAGTTTCCTTTGAACCGTTTTGCATTGATGACTTTTCCTTTGTCCATAGATGAGCCAGAACGCTTCCTTTTCTTGTTCTTAGACCCCGAGTCTTCCACAATGTTAGCCTTTGCTTCCATGTTGTGCACATTATTCTTCTTTTCCGCAGTCCGGTTGTCTTCTTCAATACGAAGTCGAACAATTAAATCCTCCATCGTCATCTCTTTGCGTTTATGCTTGAGATAGTTTTTGAAATATTTCCATAGTGGAGGTAGTTTCTCGATCATAGCAGCAATTTGGAAAGATTCACTCAAAGTCATACCTTCAGCTTCAATATCATGAAGTAGAACTTGCATCTCTTGAACCTGACTCATTACTGTCTTTGAATCAGTCATCTTGAAATCCAGAAATTTGCCGACAAAGAATTTCTTCGTTCCAGCATCTTCCGTCTTGTATTTTTGTCAAGAGACTCCCATAGTTCTTTAGCCGTTTTGTAGTCACACACACACCATATAAGGTGTTATCCAATCCATTGAGAATGTAATTACGGCATAAGAAATCTGCATGTTTCCATGCTTCAATGGCCCTAGCGAGTATTTTATCGTAGCATTCTCCGATGTTTGTGCGGGACATTCTTCACGCAGAAACTTTACCAAGTTCAACGTTGTCAAATAGAATAACATCTTCTGTTGCCAACGCTTGAAATCCGTACCATTGAATTTTTCCGGTTTCTCATATTGTGAAGCCGGTGGCATGACAAATTGATTGGGACCAGAATTTGGCGCAATCACATCACTAGTATTATTTCCACTAGTACTAGCCATTTTCTGTAAAACAACAATTACAGAAAATAATCAATAAGAGAAATGAAGTTCTGTCTTAAGATTGTTGTCGGAAATTCGACTATCCCAATCGAAAGAACAAATAAAAAAACAGGAAAAACGGAAAAAAGAAGAAGACGAAGCGAGGTATGCCAAAGCAAATCTCCTTAAGACAGATTTCGCCCCCCAACAACGTGCAAACAGGATTATGGACGTCTGTCTCCCAAGATACAACGCTTTTCCCAAAGTCGATATTGCATAATACCTACCTTGACGGTCGAACCAAATAATGATCGTACTCGAATGAAATAATCACGAAAATATCGAAGGAATTTTAGCAGAATATGGAGCGAGAAGAATTTAGAAATCAAGAATATATTAATTGATTTTTTTGTGTCCAAAAAACGAATTTGGAGGTCTCTATTTATAGAGATTGAAGTGTCTCCTTGAAAGGGTGTGTAACATTTCATGAATTGGTGCACCACTTGATCTGATCTGTTTTAGCCATTGGATCGCACTCTTTCATAATCTGACGGACCAGATTAAACCACGAAATGTAGTGTCCATTCATCATGCCTATTCACCAATGCGAACCGGTCACCAGCCATGCAGTTGCCACGCGTACGTCCAATAGGACCAACCGCCATGCAGGACGAAGTGACGTGACCTGTTACGTGTGTGCCACCTAGGATGCCAACTCATCGAGCCTCTCATCGCCATGTCATCGAACCATGACTCCATTTCTGAAAACTATAAGGCTCCTCAGCTCCTCGCGACGATGCGTACGTGCGAAGTGCAAAGTGCGCCTCTAAAGCGCCCAATGCGTACTTTGCGACGTGCGCGAGCCCGGACCGGGACCGGGGCGGGGCATGGCGTGGCGTGAGTGGTGCGAAGCACCACTCTCGTGGTGACTAGTTAGCTAGCCTTTGGCTAGCTAATAGTTAGTCAAGTTGTAGGTCACTTATTAAATTATAACTTATACACATATCCCACTATATAAACAAGTTTAATTTCTTGTAAACTTTCGATGTGGGATTCCTTACCATATACAAGACACTTAAATGGGCTTATAACATATGGGCCTATATTGGAGACTTTTCCAATTCACCCAAATTAATTACAACGGCCCACATCATTAAATAACATATTTAATGACCCAAATAAACATCATTAAATAACATATTTAATGATCCAAATACATCAATTAATTCCAACACGTGCTCCCTTCTTTTTCTTCTTCTTCTTCTTCTTAATGATTTTAGGGTTCCAAGTGAACATAGACAGATGACCAGCGTAGATTTATTTTGGACCAAAGGCCATCAGTTCCAACCTGCTATTTCTTTATAGACATCTTCCATCTCCAACCACACTATCGGTGAGGTAAATCTACAAATTTTCTAAAGATTTCTTACCATGTCTGGTTGAAACTTGAAGAATCCAATCCATATTCAGTAGCCATAGCCATGTCGTGTCAACTTGAGTACTCAGGCTGGAATGGAGAGTCCGAGCATTACTATCTATTCATACCTTCATCCAAGGAAAATATGTTTCTCTCTTTATATACAAACTAATGGTTTTATGTAATATTGTTCCAAATCTTTAAGAAGTCACGTCCCAAGGCCAAAAAGTAACAAATAGACGAAATCCAGAAATTGGTGTTTCTTTCATGGAATTTTGTTTTTTAAATTTGGGAAGTGCCACCTTTGTTAACAAAGATCAAGAAATTGTGAATTTTGTGACTGAGGGTTTGTATTTTTTAGGCACGTTTTAATTTGTTCTTATTTTTTACTTTTTAAATAAGAAACAATATTTTTATGCCTAGGCCTCGTCTAGTTTGAAGAATGGATTACACGCCTAGCCACGCTTTACGTTTTCCGGAACATTGAAAAATATTAATTCTCTAGGAACAATTATAGCCCACTATTGGTTATTAATCCATTAACTTTTGTTCGCCAATTATTATATTCGAGTTGCTCAGCCATATTTAATAAGGAAAATGATAGTGTGCCAAAAGGGGGGGTTACCGAGTGGTTTACCCACCCCCCCTCACAAAAGCGCGGGCCCCATGTATTTTCAAAAATGTCGGCTCGTGTCCCCACCCCCTAATGTGAGTGGGGTGTAAAAGATTTGGTAAAAAATTTGGTAAGTGTAGCATGACTCATTTAATAATTATCATGACAACTCAAAGGTATATTTAGTCGATATCTTCTTTTGGATTAATAAGTGTATCAACGTGTCATAACCAATTGGATCGCATGAAAGTGGTAGATGGCCGGTACGGATCCAATGGAGTGGTGTTCGAATTCAAACTTTACCATTTCATTACATACCATGCTATTTTCTATAAATGGACAAGTACAGATGTATTAGTAGTGAATGTCAATGTTGATTAACACGTGTATCAACCTGTGATGCATCGGATAGTTGGGCCTAAATTAGCCTATCAGATCACATGAAAGTGGTTATGGATCCAACACATAACTACATTTATTCACTTGCTATGCTCAATCCTAAAATGCACATTTGAATAGTATTTGAGATCGTACGTGATTGACTTTTTATTTTAATCACCGTACGAGGCTAACCAAGTGTCAAATATAATTAGTGCTTGTACAGTAATAGACTTGAGAACTTGGTGAGCGTATTAATCTAACTTCCATTAATTTCTATATGAAAACTGATCGTTTTACTCATCACCATATATAACAAACGAAGAGAAAAGTAAAATTAGTAATCTCAACATACACGCAATGTGATACTTAACAATGCATTTATGTACTCTCGTTTATTCTTACATTATTCCTAAAATACAAGTATCAAATATAATTAGATTCTGTATCGAAAATCATATAAGTCTAACTAAATTTCAAATACATTAATATGTCAATGGTAACTGACTTCTAAACTTAATCAGTATACCAAACTAGTGAAATGTAAAGTTCAATTAGTATCCCAACTACTTATAAAGGAGAAGGTTAAAAAAAAAAAAAAAACTAAATAGCTCAATGGACCAACTCTACCGCTGTTGTAATCAGACAAATTTCAGCCATTGATCACAATCATCTGCTTGATAAACCATGTGGGAGATTTACTTTTTCCATTCAGTGCAAGGTGTAATAATGTAATTGTTTATTCAAAATGGGGCCCATCAACATGCACGTGGGACAATTTTAAAAGTGTTAGTGAGTTTTTTACGTTGTAACGGCCACACCTGTTCAACATGTTTGGTAGCAAGAATAAAGTAATGCTCTATTGCAAAGAAGGAAAAACTTTGAAGTTTCCTAGACTGTATCACCAGTGCAATTCAATACTGTGTACTAAAATTAATGACTACCAACTGCATTATTTTGTTTTTTTGTCATTCATTCATTTCATAAATATCCCTCTCACTCTATGGCTATGTCCATTCGAGTGAAAGCCTCATATCTAGTGTACACACAATCTCTTTCTTCTCATCTCTGTTTCAGCATAAAAATCCGAGTGAGATCCTCTTCTCTCTATAGTTTAAACATACACATACTCTTCTCCTATCTGGTTCGGCTTTAAGAAATTTAGAGGTATGTTTCATAAGTGTTCTGTGTCTCTACATTTCTAAACATTAACTTACACCTAAGCACACAGAAACGAACATCTTGAAAAAAAAAAAGAAACAAGCTGAAAAACATTGCTTTCTTTGTCCCTCCTCTTTACTTCATCTGCAGCCGGAAGAAAATTGTTTGATGTGAATCCTCTCTTTTTTAAGTTTTTATATGTATATATGTTAAAGAATTACACCTTGAACACTATCTTGAATTTTTTGAAAGGAAATAAAGGTGTTTAATTGTTCTTTTGCACAAAGGGAATGCCTGAAAAAATGCAATTGAGAACTTTTTTTTTTTTACAAAATCAATTTTCCTTTTTCTTCTTTCTTGTACTTTGAAACTTCTTTTTTTATCTTTCCTTTCGTCTCGGTCTTGATCTGTTTTTTTTTTTTGATATTGTTGTGGGGTTCACTGAGTGAGTGCAATGACTTCTATTTTACATAATGTTTCATCGCCACTGTTTTTTTTTTTTTCAGAATTGAGAAACATGGGTCGTCCTACTCATGACAAAAAGAAGCCCATTGATGCATCAGTAGGTGGTTTGGTTTGGGTCCGAATGCAAAATGGGTACTGGTGTCCAGGTCAGATTCTCAGCCCAGATGAATTGCCCGAGACTACATTGCCTGTGCCAAGACCAGGGACACCAATAAAGCTCCTTGGGAGAGAAGATGCAAGTTTGTAAGTGCCTCTTTTAGTCCCTTCATTTCGTCAAGAACTGTTGAAACCATGACGTTCTTTTTGTGATTATAATTTAATCATTCTTCACATTTAGAGGTTAGGATTTTTATTTTGTTATCCATACGATCCTCTGTTACTATGCATAGTATAGCAGTGAGATAATAGTTTCATTTTATTTAAAATCACGTAAAGTGACTCATTCAGTTATTGCTTCAATGCTAAAACATCAACTTTCGTTACTTTATTTGACAAATGGTAAGGATCAAATATTTGTTATTCTATATAAAACAAGAATTTTATTCTGTTATATTCTCTTCATGTGCTCTGTCATGAGTCCATACACGGTAATAGTTGCACCCTATTATTGTTTCTCTTCATGGGAGCATTGTTTGTAAAATTTAGTCATATTGGGCAATCATTGTTTCAGTTGTATCATTGGCAATAATTTTTAAACGTTTTGTCATATTTAATAATCACTGTTTTCCTTGTATCATTGGCAATCAACGAGCTAAGAAAGTTAATGGTACAGAAGGTGGTTTCATGTTTAAGTATGGTCATTGTGTCTTTTTGCTTTAAGTAAGAGTTTAAATATAACCAGTTTTAAGTCTTTGAGCTTGGGCTTCAAAATAATATTATTTGGTACCAGTGATATAACAGGCTTTGTTATCCTGAAAAGACAAGTCTATTTTTAGATCATGTTTGACTAAGGTTAAATGTATGTACTTGCGTAAATTATTGTTTCTTAAAAACCTGGTGAATCTTGCCCCTGACCTTTTGAAGGACAAGTTGATAAGCAATATTTAGAACTAACTACAAAAATTCAGTTCCCTGTATATCAACAATTAATAGGGTTGGATCATTTTGCACTTTCTGTCCAGCGATTACTTAATTTCTTTTTCCAATCAGTTTTTATCTTTCTTAAAAGATCCTTAGATTTCATTCAGTATGAGATAATTTAATTTTAAGTTAATGCCAAATTTCTTTCAGGGGCTGATATAATCTGACATCAAAAAGAGTAAAAGTTTTTCGTTGCGGAGAGTTCGATTCATGCATTGAGAAAGCTAAGGAGTCCGGATCTAATTCATCAAAGAAGACGGGTAAATATGCTCGCACAAGTGATGCCATTGTTCATGCACTTAAGATTGAAAGTGATTGTATTCAAAATCACCACCCAGAAAGTAAGTAGAGAATTCTATGGCAAAACTGAAGTACTTTCTCATTTATAGACTTGGCTTTTCTCCTTGGTTTTTGCATATAATTTGCATATTGCTACCTTTTGATCCCAGATACTGATGTTCTGTTTACATTAGGCTCTTCAGCGATTTCAGGGACTGAGGAGCTCAATGAGTTGGGTTCTGTCTGTTGGGGTTCTGATGCTTGGTGGCAGCTAAAAGGAAAAAGAAAGTCAAATTCGAGCAAAATGGAAGTACGCAAGAAACATGACAATGTGTACACGTCATCTGGACAGCTCTTTCAGAAAGTCAGGACCAATTGCGCATGTTAAGTTTGAAAAGTCATCTGTTATGCCGATGGAACCTCACACAAGAGGACAAACTGATGAGCTGGCAGTTCCCCAGAGGTTAATGCCCTACAGCCAGTCACGTGCTACAGTCAATCCGAAGTACAATGCATCAGAGTTTTATCTGGAAGACTGTAAAGTTGATTCTGGTTTGTCTGATGTTACTATCGAGGTGGAAAGGCTCTGTCAACCACAACCCGTTCCATATATTTCTCCAAAAAGCAAGTTAGCTGCTAAATCAATTGTTGGCCACCCACTTACTGCTGACGTGTTAGAAGGTGGTATAGTCATTAAAAAGAGGCCACGTGGAAGGCCACGCACAAAGAATGTCAGTCTGCAGCAGCTAATCCCACAAGTGAAATCATGAAAATGGAAGATACGCGAGAGTTCATCGAGAAAGACCAGGAAGTTGTCTTCACTCACTCATTCGCCAGAACCACAGGAGAAACTGGTGGTCAACATGCTTGCCAAACCAGTCTTAGCATGCGTCCCACTGAAGGTGGTGTTCAGCAGACTGAATGCAGAATTGAATAACTCAATCTGAGGAATGTATGGAGTTTTTCTCCATTGGATTTTTATTTATAGGCTGTTGAATTTAGGTGTTTTTATTTTTTTCTGAACTATGTTTAAGTCTCAAAGTTTATAGTAATCAAGAATTAGAAGTTCTGTGCATTTATTTTATGCTGTGACATTTGATTACAACTGATTTAATCTTTCTAATTAAGGCCATAAGGAGTGTTGGATAAATTAGTATATGAATTATATTTCATTAACAAAAAATAAGTGCATGAAATATAAGCAAATATTGTCTTACACATGCAAAATATAACATAAAATTTTCACTTATCGAAATCAAGATACGGGTACTAAATACCAACTTACTGAAATGTAGAAATTAGAAGAAGATACAATGAAGTAAGATATGCAAATGCAAATATGTGCACTGGTGCTAACATAATTAAATAGACGTCTGTTTTTCAATATATAATGCTTCTCCCAAAATTAATATAGCACAATATTAATTTTGTCGGGCAAACCAACGCTTGAATGTATTCTTCTAGGCAGAAGATATTGAATACTAAATATCGAACACGAACTCAAAAATAATTCGGACATTATTTTGACATAATTTGGAGAATGAAAGAATTGGAAATCAATGAAATGTAATTGATTTCGAGTCAAGAAATGGGATTAAGAGGGTCATACTTATAGATTTTCGTATGTCTTTTGGCACTAATTAATTTATCCATTATAACACACCATTGAAATGGTGTAGATTGCACCTTATTTAAAGGATGACACCCATTGGAGACTTTTAGTGTATATTGAACTATTAATTCAAACAATCTCTCACATGAACGGAAGAAGTCAACGCAAAACAAAGGTCACAAAGAAGAGTACAAATAAACATAATCTATCAAGATCAGCAGCTTTCGCTTTGAACCTTCCTTCGTAAGAATCTATCGGACTCATTTGGTTAATAAGTAATACAACATTTTGAACTGTCGACCGTTATAGTAAGCCAAGACGATAAATCGAAGACATTATCTCTCATATCAAATTTTGTTTCTCTATTTCATTTATTATTTCAGCCTCAACCTTCTTTGTTCGGCAAATACGCTAGAGAATTTGCCTAAATAAAATTGTCGTAGAATCGGCCAACTTCACACTCATATAGGTGATATTTTATAAAGAGTACCCTAAAATACTTCACTTGTTCTATTTACAAGATGTAGTCATCATTAAAATTATAGCTTATCATAACTAATATTTGGTAGGTAGCACTTATTTGCATCATAGAAAATAGGAGTTAAAACTTCGAAGTGTTTCTCATCGAGTCAATTATAACTAGTTTCCTATTAAGCCTATTCCGTGGGTATCTTCAGCCATTAGGTTAGGTTTCCATTAATTCGACCCATTAGTTTTCTTCAATATAACAATTAGTATTGTATTTGAAAGCAATTGGTTAATGACATTATGTTTATGACATATATGTTAAGACACGCCATTATACACAAGACATTCTGTGTCATTCCATTTGTAGCTAGTTATTTCGATCAAACGATATTATAGGCAAAAATTGTCACCAATTAGAAAAAAACTTTGAAGCCGTTGTGCTTCCTTCTAACTTTATGGAAAGCTCTAATTTAATCTTTCAAATCTCAAGTCGTTTGGTAGATTTCCATAAAACAACTACACTCTTAATAGTAAAACATGTTTACTAGTTTGAATCCTTGCATTGGATATCCAATTATCAATATGGTGCACATTTTAAGTTTAACAAGGTATTCACGACAATGTAGTTTATCATTTCAAACATTCCAAGTTCTAATTTGAAGTAAGCATTGTCACCCTCCACCTGAAGATTTTTATTCCACATCTAGGTATCATGTAAACTAGGAATGTCCATATCTCATGAAATTTCATGCACTTTCATATTTAAGAATGTCAATTCACAAATAAAATTGAAATGCCACTTTTTCTCATTGCAGTCCTTTGTTTGAACTGTGTTCGATCCAACTTTAATTTGGACCATTTAAATATGACTACTTTCATGAAATAGATCCTAACTGAGATCATAATTTACATCACATTGGTCAGGTCACAAAATAGGCCTTGTAGAAAAAGAACATGTGTGCAAAACACACAACTATTGGATCCGCCTTCTCTATAAATGACGATTTTCTAAGAATCATTTTTCCTTCAATAAAAACTCAATAAAGATCTTCCCAAGTACCAATTCCAATCATTCTAGATCATGATATACGTCACTTTCCACGACCTCAAGAAGAAAAAAATATACAAATAAATAAAATACAGCCAAAAGCACTTGTGGTCTTGATCGAATGATGCTTACTAGATTCCAAGAGTCACAAGGTTCCCAAAATAACTTGGTAAAAATAAAATATCAATTATCGTTGAAGCAATCTACAGTGTCACGGACTTCCTTCTTTATATGAATAGGTTTCACACAAATATATATATATATATATATATATATATATATATATATATACATATATATATATATATATATATATATATATATATATAGTGCTCATTAATTGGTACTAATTTAAGAATCTAAGGAAAATTACGTTGTCGAGGATATATAGGCCTTATCTGTCTATTTCAAAATTACCAATAAGAACCAGAAGGAATGAAAAATTAATAACAAGTAAAACTTATCTATTAGAAATTAGAAATTGATTATTTATTTTGAATTTATTGATCAGTCCAGCAAACAACGATTTTACTGCATAAGAGTTTCCTTATAAAGTAAGCGTAAATACTGTCGCCATTTATGTGGTATTGAAGTACAACATAAAGGCAACCACTTATTATAATATAATTTTTTTGTATAATACATTTTGTTTGTTGTTTTATTGTTAAGTTTTGAGTTAACAGTTGGTTCCTTAATACACTTAATAGATTTTGTATACTACTATTTTGGGGAGCCTAATTTATGAGGTTTGCCTCAAGCTCTGAAAATCAGAAGACTGGCACTGGTGATGAGACACATGATGATGCACTAAGGTGACAACCTATATGGACTCATCGACAAGTAAAAGTTATTATTTTCAAAATATCTTGAGGTTTACATTTTAATACAAAATTATCATGATACAAGGTTGTTTCTCGATATTAGCTTCCACGATGTGGTTTTATTATTTCAATTGGCATATGTGGATAGTTTGTAATAGTTAAAAAAAAATCGTTCCGAAATAGTTGTACTAATTATTCAAAATGTAAACATGTTGGAAACCCAAGAGCTTTCAAAGAATTCATTCCCATGTTTCTCAATTTGATGTTGCTGCATCTTTTTCATATGCAAGCTTTAAGAAAAACTTGCGAAAAGCAAGATATTCTACGTTATTTACATCGTTGGCTAATAAAATAATAGAACAATAGTCCTAAAAATTGAGGTTGTGACAATTATACATTCAGGAAATTGTTAGATTGTATAAAGTCTTCGTCTCAATTGTATCAAATAGGGATCCATGGTTTACGTCCAAGTTTTTTAAGAGTTTACACGGAGCTATAGGAAGAAAATTAACTTTAGCATACAACTTATCACCTTAAATCGGATAAGCAATCTGAGATGAACATTTAGATTCTAGAGAATATACTTCAAACTTGTGTCTTAGATCTGGTGGTAGTTGGGAAATATACCCACTATTGGTGAAATTTTCCTATAATAACATTTTTTAGACGACTATAGATATGATACTTTATGAAGTTCTTTATGGTAGAATATGCATATCACATATCTATAGGAATGGCAACCCAGTGAGACAAGAAGAGGACAAAGTAGGGCACCCCAATCTCACTTAAGGCTGAGCTGAATGGGGCATGAGATGGGGGCTTACAGCCTTGTTTATATATATATATATATATATATAGCTTTTAGGGTAATTGGTAATTGGTACAGGTTTGGGCTTAAAAAGTTTGGGTTAAAGTGATTTTACACAATTTCTTTTGTTTTTTCCAAATTACTAACTAATCGAGGTACGGGCACGGGGTTTGAGTTTTTGGGTCATCTATTGGGATGAATTCGGAGAAAATAGAGTTTTAGGTCCAGTAATTATTGAAAATACAATTCAGGCCATTGAAAAGATTCGAGTTAAAATTAAGACGACACAGGTTGGTAAAAGAGTTGTACCGATAACAGGAGGAAAAACCTGGAATTCCAGGTGGAAAATAACATTTTCTTGAACAAAGTACCAATGAAGGGCGTTCTCTTGTTTGGAAAGACGGGAAAACTGAGGCAAAGGATATAAAACATTTGGAGGTAGTTGACTGAATTATAAATATGGCATATCGTTTGCCTTTGCCATCGGAACTTTCAGAAACGTGTTTCATGTATTTATGATCATGAAATATGCACATGACCAAGGCTACAATACAAGTGCTTGGATTAATGTACAGTAAGACTCATCCCACATAGAATCACCAATCGCTATATTGGATAGGAAAGTACACACGTTGAGAACTAAGAAAACCCCATCGTTAAAGTTCAGTGGCATAATCATGGATGGAAGAGACTACTTGGAAAAGAGAGCGAGAAATTAAAAGCAAGTATTTTTCACCCAAGTACAAGGTAAATTTTAGGGATGAAATTAAACGCAAGTATTTTTAAAAATATATTTATTTACACATTGTGTTTATTCCCAAGTTACCCTTCTAAATTATTATCAAAGCTTGTACAATATTGACTTCTCAGCTACATCACCATATGAGTCTACCAAGTGTCGGTACGACAACTAATTTCTTAGCTCGATGATTTTATTATTCTAAATAAGTTCAAAATATGTGAACATCTCTACAGTAATAAAATTCGCAACTTAATCAATGTATGAAACTAATCAAGTGTAAAGTACCATTAGTATCACCACTACCTAGAAGGGAGAAGGGGAAAGAGATTAATCGACTGACTGCACTGCAGTTCTAATCGCACAAATATCAGTCCTTGATAACAATCAGCATCTTGATAAAACCATGTGGGGAGTTATTTAGTAATGTGTATCAAGCTTAATGTCTGAATTGTTTTCTCCTCCCGCCCCCCCCCCCCCCCCCCGTCTCTCTCTCTCATTCATTTTGTACTTACGTGTCACTCTCTATTCCTATCTACATTCAAGGAAGAGACTTTTCTCTCTATATGCAAAGTAATGGCTCTATAAAATATTATTCCAAATCTTTAAGAAATTGCGTCCCAATGCCAAAAAAGTGACAAATGGAAGAAACCAGAAATTCGTGTTTCCTTAACGGAATTTTTTTATTTTTTGGTAAATTTGGGAAATGCAACATTTTTTAATAAAGAACAAGAAATAGTGAATTTTAAATGAATACATAAAAAATATTGTGACTTTTCCAAAATGAAAAAGTAAGAATATATATGTGCTTTTAATGAAAAAGTAACAAACGTGTAACCTTTTATGTGTCTATTAATTTTTAAATTATAATTTTTTGAAGTATTTTCCAATCTATATTTTTATGCATAAAAATAAACTCTCTAAGAACAATTCTAGCCCAAATTTTGCAAACAGATCCCACACTGGTTATTAATCTACTAACTTTTATTCGTCAAATATTATATTTGAGTTGCTCAGCTATATTTAATAACGATCATTGACAACTGAAAGGTATATTTAATCAATATCATTGTCTCGATTAATTAGTGTATGAACATGTCATTACCATTTGGATCACATGAAAGTGGTAGATGGCTGGTATGGATCTAATGGAGTGGTGTTAGAATTTGAACTTTACCATTGCATCGCAGACCATGCTATTTTCTATAAAGGGACAAGTACAAATATATATATAGTGAATGTCAATGTGGATTAACACGTGTATCAATATGTTGATGCATCAGATAGTTGTGACTAAATTAACCAATCACATCGCACGAAAATGGCGAAGGATCCAATACATAAATACATTTATTCACTTGCTATGTTTGTTCATAAAATGCCCCTTTGAAAAGTATCTGAGCTCTTATGCAGACTGGCCTTTTACTTTAGTCATCGTACGATACTAACATAATTAGTGCTTGTACAGTAATAGACTTGAGAACTTGGTTACCGTATTAATCTAACTACCGTTAATATTTAGATGATAACTGATCTCTCAACTCATCACCGTATATAACTAACAAAAAGAAAAGTAAAATTAGTATTCTCATTATACATGCAATGTGATACTCAACAATGCATTTTTGTACTCTCGTTGTTTATTCCTAAAATACAAGTATCAAATATAATTAGATTCTATATCAAAAATCATATAAGTCTAATTAAATTTCAAATACATTAATATGTCTATGGTAACAGACCTCTAAACTTTATCGGAATGCCAAACTAATCAAATGTAAAGTTCAATTAGTATCCCAACTACTTATAAAGGAGAAGGAAAGAAAAACAACTAAACAGCCCATTGGACCAACTCCATTGCTATAGTAATCAGACAAATTTCAGCCATTGATCTCAATCATCCGGTTGATATTTACCATTTGGAGGATTTAGGTTTCCATCCAGCTGTGCAAGGTGTAATAACGTAATATTTTTTATTCGAAACTGGGCCATGAACATGCACGTGGAACAATTTTAAAAGAATTAGTGTACTAGTTTTTATGTTGTAACTGCCACACCTCTTCAACATGTTTGGTAACAAGAATAAAATAATTTTGTATTGCAAAGAAGGAAAAACTTTGAAGTTTCCTAGACTATATCAACGATACAATTTATTACTGTGTACTAAAAGTAATGACTATTGACTGCATTATTTTGTATGTTTTCATTAATTCATTTCATAAATAGCCCTCTCAATCTATGCCTATCTCCATTCGAGTGAAAGCCTATTATCTAGAGTATACACACACCCTCTTTCTTCTCCTCTCTGTTTCAGCATAAAAATCCGAGTGAGAGCCTCTTCTTTCTATAGTTTATACACATACTCTTCTCCTCTCTGTTTTGGCATAAAAGAATTCAAAGGTACATTTCATAATCATTTCTAAAGTGTTCACTTTCTCTACATATCTAAACACTGACTTATAAGCAAGCAACCAAAAATGTACTTCTTGAAAAACAAATGCTTTTAGATGACTCAAATTTTTTGAGAGGAAATAAAAGCTTTTAAATGTACTTTTGAACAAAGGGAACGCTTGAATAAAATGCAATTTAGAATTTTATTTTGTGCAAGATTGAAGATATTTTATAGGATAGAAATAGTAGGGAGTTATTTTAATTAGATAAGATAATTGAAGGAGGGAAATATAATTTATTTGAAAATAGATTTTTACAAAGTTGATGGAAGAAAGTTTATACAATTGGAAGGAGTTTTTTATGACTTTTCTTCTACCACAACCAATTGGACCAACACTCCTATTTATACATGCAAAAAGGAGGTGGAAGCATTCTAGAGAATTCCTATTTTCTAATTATTTTATTTTACTTGTTTGCCAAGCAAATCTAGAAATTTCCTTTTTTGTATATTTTATTTTGTTTTGCTTGCTCACCAAGAAATTCTAGTGAATTCTAGATGGATCCAAAATATGCAACAAACTTAATACTCCTCCTTGGTGCATATTTTGGTAACTCCAATCATTTCTCGTAGTACTTCGAACTTTGCTCGTGGTAGCGCCTTCGCAAATATATCTGCTAATTGTTCTTTTGTCTTGCAATGTTTGAGCTCTATCTCTTTGTTTGCCTCAACTTCTCTGATAAAGTGATACTTTATGCCAATGTGTTTAGTTCTGCTGTGAAATACGGGATTCTTGGCCATTGCTATTGCAGATTTGCTCTCGCAGTAAATCTCTGTAGCTTTATCTTGTGGCTCTCCCATATCTTCAAGTATGCGCTTTAGCCATATAGCTTGACTAGTTGTTATTGCTGCTGCAATATACTCTGCTTCAATTGATGATTGTGCAATCGTTGCCTGTTTCTTTGATGCCCAAGAGAATATTCCAGAACCTAGTGTAAATGCATAGCCTGATGTGCTTTTCATATCATCTACTGATCTTGCCCAATCACTATCAGTATACCCAAGTAATCTTGAGTTGGGCGTAGATTGATACCATATTCCATAGTCTTTTGTTCATTGGAGGTATCTTAGTATCCACTTTGCTGCTCCATAGTGAACTTGACTTGGATTTTGCATTAATCTTGAAAGTAGGCTAGTTGCATACATTATGTCTGGCCTTGAAGCTGTGAGATAGAGTAAACTTCCAATTAAGCTTCGAAATTGTAAACTGTCTGCTTTTGGAGTATTATCTTCTTTTCTGAGCGATTTGTTGCTATCCAGAAGAGTTGCTACTATCTTGCAACCTTCTATCTTGTATTTCTTTAACAGACTAGTGGCATACTTCTTCTGAGCAATGAAGATCCCATCTTGAGATTGAACTATCTCGATCCCAAGAAAATAGTGCATTAATCCCAGATTAGTCATCTCGAACGTTTTCACCATGTCTTCCTTGAATTTCTCGATCATCTTTTCATCATTTCCTGTATAGATGAGATCATCAACATATAGAGAGATTATAAGTGTACTGTTAGTACCTTGATTTTTGATATATAGAGTTGGTTCACTTTGGCTCCTCCTGAATCCTTGCTCAGTGAAGTAGTTATCTATTCTGCTGTACCAAGCTCGTGGAGCTTGCTTTAATCCGTACAGTACCTTCCTTAGTTTGAGAACTTTTATCTTCTTTACCTTGTACTACGTATCCTTGAGGTTGCTCAACATAAATCTTTCATTTCTTCTGTGCTGCTAGTGCAATCAGCGCCCTTATCGTGTCAAGACGTGCAACTGGAGCAAATGTCTCAGTGCAGTCAATGCCAAAATGCTGTGGGTATCCTTTTGGCAACTAGTCTTGCTTTATGTTTTTCGATTGAGCCATCAGCGTTAAGCTTTGTCTTGTAGACCCACTTAACTCATATGAGTTCTTTATATTGAGGAAGATCTACAAGCTCCCAAGTATCATTTTTCTCGATCATTTTTATTTCTGCATCCATAGGTTTTCTCCATTCTGGCTATTTTAAGGCTACTTCGTAGCTTTCAGGTTTAATGATCATCCAGTTGCAGCTTTGATATATTTCTAATAATCTTCTTGTTTTTCTTGGTGATGATTCTGGTGAATCAACTGGTTCTTCTATAGTTGCTCGCTGTGGGAACTCAGGTTGATTGTTCTCCTCAATGTCGCCATCCTATTTTTGTGGTTGTGTTAGGATGCTGATAGCTTTTCTTTCTACTTGACCAGTCTCCCAGTTGTAAACAGCATCTTCATCAAACTTAACGTCCCGACTTATAATTAGCTTCTTTGTTCGTAGGTTATAGACTCGATAGCCTTTAGATTGGGTGGTATAACCTAAGAAGATTCATTTTTCAGTCTTCTTGTCGAGCTTACTTCTTTTTTCTTACGGAATATGTGTGTAGCAGATGCTAGCCAAAAACTATAAGATGCTTTGCTGATGATTTTCTTCCGCTCCATGTTTCAATTGGTGTTTTGTCTTTCACCACTTTAGTTGGACATCGATTTAATAAGTAGACTGCAGTGCTTACTCCTTCTTCCCAAAAAGTTTTTGGAAGACCTTTTGCCATTAGCATAGCTCTAGTTGTCTCCATTACTGTTCTATTCTTTCTTTCTGACACGCCATTTTGTTTAGGTGCGTATCCAACGGTGAGTTGATGCTCAATCCCTTCATCTTCACAAAACTTGTTGAATTTATTTGATGTGTATTCTTTACCTCGTCGCTTCTGATTGTCTTGATATTGTGACCACTTTGTTTTTCAACATAGCTTTTGAACCTTTTGAAAATCTCAAAAACTTGGGATTTCTCCCGCAAAAAACATAGCCATGTCATTCTAGTATAATCATCTATAAAGAGAATGAAGTACCTGTTTTGCTCATGTGATGGAGTACGCATCGGACCGCATAAATCTGTATGACTTAACTCCAACAGCTCTTTGGCTCTCCAGGATTTTTTGGATGGAAATGGTTGACGATGTTGTTTCCCGAGCAAACATCCTTCGCAGACTACATCAATCTCCTTTATGATCATACTCTTTTGCTGAAGGATCTTCAAGCCGTAAAAGTGGAAGTGTCCAAATCTCCTATGCCACAGCCATGACTCGTCCACTTGCGCTGTCATTGTCGCATTGTTTACGTATCTCCATTGGATTGGAAAGCAACTGTTCTCCCGCTTTTTTAACTTTTGCAATTACAAGAGATTTATCTTTCTTGTCATAGATAGTGCAAGAATCTCCTTCAAAATATAAACTGTATCCTTTCTCCATCATCAGACCTACACTTAGTAGATTTTGATCTATTGTAGGGACGAGGAGAACGTCATTGATATATGAAATTTCCATCGCCAATTTTGTATCTACGGCAATAGTGCCTTTGCCTGTAGCTTCTATGAAATTTCCATCGCCAATTTTTATTTTTGTGTTTATTTTATCAAAACTGCAAAAATTACTTTCATCTTTCGTCATGTGATTACTGAAGCCACTGTCTAAATACCATGTATCTATTTTTTTTCAGATACATCCTTATTGGAGGCATAGAATAGATTTCCTTCTATATCCTTCTCTTCTGAGAAATTAGATAGATGATTTTGCTTAAAATGACAAGATTTTTCTTCATGTCCAAAGTTTTTACAGCTACGGCACTGTGGTTTACCTTTAAACCAACAATCATTTTCCAAATGACTTTTTCTTTTACAAACGCCACCTGGAGGATACTTGCCATTAATTTCTCTTCCTTGAGTTTCTTTATTTTTAGAATTTTCTTTAAATTTTCTCCTATCTTCTGTAGATTTCTGAAATCGCATATTAACTTTAGATTGAAAAGCGTTTTCAGTGTCAATTTCATAACGCCTTTCTAATCTTTTTTCATGAGCTTCCAATGAACCCATTAATTTTGCAGCTATTAATTTATCTATATCTTTAGACTCATCAATAGCTGCAATAATTGAATCATATTTTTCTGTGTAGGTAATTAAAATTTTTCCAACAACTTTCTTTTCAGGAACATCATCTCCATAAGATCTTAGTTGATTTACTATTTCATCTATTCTTGATTAGTAATCTTTTGCGGTTTCAAATTCTTTCATTTTTATATTTTCAAAATTCCTTCTTAAAATTTGAAGACGGCAAGTACGTACCTTGTCACTGTCGTAGAACTCCTCCTTCAACTTATCCCAAGCTTCTTTTGCCGTTTTAGCTCCCATAATTCTCAGAAAATATGTGTCCGCTAAGCTCATTTGTAGAGCAAGTAGTGCTAGAAAATCTTTTTGTTGATTCTCTTTAAGTTCCTTCTTTTGTGTAGTAGTTAGAATGGAAATGTTATCAGGGTTAGTATACCTGTCATTGACGACATCCATAAATTTTGCGCACGAAAGTAGGTCTTCATTTTGATGGACCAAAAATCATAGTTGTCCCCATTAAATGTTGGGATAGGAATTGATGAACGGAAAGCATCAGCCATAGTATATGCTTACGCCCAATATCAATCGAACGAAGCTCTGATACCACTGAAGATATTTTATAGGATAGAAATAGTAGAGAGTTATTTTAATTGGACAAGATAATTGAAGGAGGAAAATATAATTTATTTGAAAATAGATTTTTACAAAGTTGATGGAAGAAAGTTTATACAATTGGAAGGAGCTTTTTATGACTTTTCTTCTACCACAACCAATTGGACCAACACTCCTATTTATACATGCAAAAAGGAGGTGGAAGCATTCTAGAGAATTCCTATTTTCTAATTATTTTATTTTACTTGTTTGCCAAGTAAATCTATAAATTTCCTTTTTTCTATATTTTATTTTGTTTTGTTTGCTCACCAAGAAATTCTAGTGAATTCTAGATGGATCCAAAATATGCAACAAACTTAATAAAGATCAATTTTCCTTTTTCTTCTTTCTTAAACTGAGAAACTTTTTTTTTCTTTTGTATCTTTCCTTTTATTTGGGTCTTGATCCCTTTTTTTCCTATCATTTAAGCTTCCGTTTTTTAATGATATGTGATGTCGTTTTTTTTTTTTTTTTTTTAATATTTTGGGGAGGACAGGTGCATTTTTTGTTGGGTTTGAGATTTATATGGGGTTCACTGAATGAGTGAAATGACTTCAATTTCACATAATGTTCCATCACCTCCATATTTTTTTTTTCAGAATTGAGAAACATGGATTGTCCTGCTCATGAAAAAACAAAGGCCAGGGACACCTATAAAGCTCCTTGGGAGAGAAGATACAAGTTTGTAAGTGCCTCTTTTTGTCCCTTCATTTAGTCAAGAAATGTTGATACTATGACGTTCTTTTGTGTTTATAATTTAATCATTCTTCACATTTAAAGGTTAGGATCTTTATTTAGTTTGACATATGATCCTCTGTGACTATGCATAGTATAGCAGTGAGATAATGGTTTCATTTTATTTAAAATCACCCAAAACGACTCGTCAGATCTTGCTTCATTGATAAAAACTTCAATTTTGGTTACCTTTATTTGATAAATGGTTAGGATCAAATATTTGATATTCGATATAAAATAAGAATTTTATTTTGTCATATTCTCTTCATGTGCTCTGTCATGACTCCATACACGGTAATAGTTGCACCCTATATCCTTTTGATTTCTATATAAAGAGTGGTGATGATTCTGATTTTACTTGTATAGAAGCATAAAGTATGAAAAGGACATAGTGCTTGCAAGTTAGGTTTTTCAGTTGCTAACCTCGAATCAGTGGGAGCATTTTTTGTAAAATTTTGTCATATTCGGCAATCATTGTTTCTGTCGTATCATTGGCAACAATTTTTTTAACGTTCTGTCGTATTCAATAAATGGTGCATAAGGCAGTTTCACATTTAAGTATGGTCATTGTGTCCTTTTACATTAAGTATAAGTTTAAATATCACGTTGACACTAGTTTCAAGTCTTTGAGCTCAGGATTCAAAATAATATTATTCTGTACCAGCGATACAACCGGCTTTGTTATCCTGAGGTTAGTCTATTTTTAGATCATGTTTGGCTAAGGTTAAATGTAGGTACTTACGTAAATTATTGTTTCTTAAAACCAGGGGAAGCTTGCCCTTGACCTTCTGAAGGACAAGTTGATACGCAATATTTAGAACCTACCTACAAAAATTCTGTTCCCTGTTTATCAATAATTCATAGGGTTGGTTCATTTTGCACTTGTTGTTCAATGATTACTCAGTTTCGTTTTACAGTCAGTTTTTGTCTTTCTTAAAAGAACCTCGAGTTCAATCAGTACAAGATAATTTAATTTAAATTATTGCCAAATTTCTTTTAGGGGCTGGTATAATCTCGAGGCATCAAAAAGAGTAAAAATTTTTCGTTGCGGAGAGTTCGGTTCATGCATTGAGAAAGCTAAGGTGTCCACATCATCAAAGAAGACCGGGAAATATGCTCATAGATGATAGAGGTGATGCCATTGTTCATGCACTTAAGATCGAAAGTGCTTGTATTCAAAATCACCACCCAGAAGACTTGGCTTATTGATCCCATTTATAGACTTGGCTTATCTCCATGGTTTTTGCATGTAGTTTGCATATTGATGCCTTTGGATCCCAGACATTGATGTGCTGTTTACATTAGGCTCTTCAGTGGTTTCAGGGACTAAGGAGCTCAATGAGTTGGGTTCTTTCTGTTGGGGTTCGGATACTCGGTGGCAGCTAAAAGGAAAAAGGAAGTCAAATTCGAGAAAAATGGAAATACGCAATAAACATGACAATGTGTACATGTCAGGTACTAATCTGGACAGCTCATTTGGAAAGTCAGGACCAACTGAGGATATTAAGTTTGAAATGTCATCTTTTATGCTGATGGAACCTCACACACTAGGACAAGCTGATAAGCTGGCAATTCCCAAAAGGTTAATGGCGTACTGCCAGTCATGTTCTACAGTCAATCTGAAGTATGACGCATCAGAGTTTTATCTTGAAGACTGTAAAGTTGATTCCGGTTTGTATGATGTTACTCTAGAGGTGGACAGGCACTATAAACCACAACCTGTTCCATATATTTCTCCAAAGAGAAACTTAACTGGTAAATCAATTATTGGCCACCCACTTACTGTTGACGTGTTAGAAGGTGGCCAGCAGACTGAATGCAGCATTGAATAACTCAATCTGAGGAATGTATGGAGTTTTTCTGCATTAGTTTTTTTATTTATAGGTGGTTGAATTTAGGTGTTCTTATTAATTCTGAACTATGTTTAAGTTCCAAAGTTTATTGTAATCTGGAGGTAGAAGTGCTGTGAATTTATCATATGCTGTGACATTTAATTACTATTGATTTAAAATTTTTAAATAAAGACCTAAAGAGTGTTAAATTATGTTGAATAAATTAGTGTATGAATTATATTTCTTTAACAACAAATAAGTACATGAAAAATATGCAAAATATAGAATAAAATTTTGACTTACCGAAATCAATATATGAGTAAAAAATATCAAGTTACTAAAACGTAGAAATTAGAACATGAAATGAAGTGAGGTATGAAAATGTAAATCTTTGCACTGGTGTTAACATGATCAGATGGAATATATCAAATACTTAAATTAATATTGAAAGTAACGTAGTTCGACCCTAACAATACCTAGAGAGGGGTGAATAGGTATATAATGCGGAATTAAAATTATCAATTAATTAGCAACATGTCACCAATTAATTATCGCTAGATGATTAAACATACAAGTCAATTTAACATATGTTTAAATACCGTAGTTAATATAATCAATACAGAAAGCAGTAAAAACACACGGTATAATCACGGAGAAATCCGAACTGGGTAAAAACTCTGGACACTTTGCCAGTCAACAATCCACTATAAACGATTTGTAACTTACAGTGTACCAACCTAGACGACAACACGTACTATCTGATCTCCTGATTGCAATTCCAAACAGCTCCCTTGGATTCTGTGCTCCTGTACCACTCCCAAATGCAGTTTCCAAAACTCTTCTAGATTGTACTCTCATGCAGCAACTCCTAGATTTACGAAATCGTTTATCTCCTGTAGATCCACGAAGAACACCATGTTCTTCAATAACTGGAACTCCAGTCAACTTTCCTCGATCTTCAGCACTTCTGACAGATGTGGTGGAAAGAATAGTTTAGTATTTGGATTACGAAATTGATGTTTTTCTCACCAAAACAAATTCACAAGATGAAGGTTGAAAGTAGGAATACGTAGGAATTCTTTCTAATGAATTTCTCTCAATGATGAACCTTATTTTTCATGTTCAAATATGTTTTGGTATTTATAAGTAGGTTAAAAACGTAATGGGACAGGAAAAAAGCCTTTAAATCGCGAAATAAAAATTTTCTATCGCTCGAGCGAGAGCTCAGAGACAGTCGAGAGAGGCTATCGCTCGAGCTAAAGCAGGACGACAGTTGAGCAACGAAGGATCTATTTTTTACGCTCAAGCAAATCCATGGCGACAGTCTAGCGAAAATCCTCACCGTATTTTCCTTCTTTTGCCATGCTTGAACCCTAGACCTAAAAATATATTTTTTATATAATTGCACATTACTCCGTGACTTTTTACAATATTTAAAATTAAGTCCATTTTGTTTATAGAATTGCCAATTACATAATTAAAACCCTAACAAGCTCCCCCTTTCGCATTCTGTGACAAAACTACTAAAGTCAAGGCAGTAATCAAATATGAAATACGGACTCAAAAACCTATGACTCAACTAACTAACTTGAACGAAATTTGCATTTCAATCAGTACTTGTTTCCTGAAATAGATCACTTAACACCCAGCGTAAAATGTTTGGAAAACAGTATAAGTAAAACAGTTCAAGCAGTTTATAAAATATAGGCAATCTCCGAAACATATAGTATTATTCAGTTTCAATCATGCATGCTAAATCAAGATATAGTACCAATGCAACCCAACATACCAAGAAGACCCTTCGATACTACTAAGATATCAAACTTAATTTAGTATAACTGAATATATTATATAATCAAACACAAAAATTTTAGGTACATCAAATAGATAAAAAAATATACATCCAGTTTAAAAGCAAAAAATATCTACTCCATCAAAAACATATCTAACTACTTATCATTTTTGTAACAAAATGACAGGAGTTAACCTAGATACTAAGAAGCACCGGCTCCATCATCTGAATCTGTCCTCTCCTCGGAATCAGCATCGTCATCCCAATGACGGCGAATCCTCCCACGCTGAATATAGCCAACAACACCCCGAAGTATAGTGAACTCGACAATGTGTCGATCAACGGTAGCACACAGCTGTGTGATCTCCGCCATCATCCGAGCTTGCTGCTCGATCAGCACAGTTATTGTCCCATGAGAGCAACCGAAGGGTTAGTGGGAATAGAAGTAGAAGATACTGACTCGGAAGGAGGAGGGGCCGAATCGAAGTCAATGGGATATCAGAGGGCAGAGAAGCAGTAGAAAACGAAGGGAAATCCGAAGGGTCAAAAGAAATGAGGTCATCAATAGGATTAGCCAGCACAGTCGGGTCAACGGGCTGTGCTAGCTCAGATGAAGCATGTGACCGACTCTAGGCAATGGTAGTATGGCCAATCAGCCGAGAAACCCATTGCGGTACCCAATCCAGGAAACTAATTCCTAAGACTGTAACTAACCTGTAGATCAAGCAAGCATAAGGCAGCCCCCATCCTCGTCCCCATGATATGAATCACCCACAGAATCTACGGCAAATGAAAGAGGGCAAATTAATAGAATCGCCATGCACCAGGGCGTACAGAAATTGAGCCTTCTATATAAGTAATGAAGAAGTGTGAGACATGGGCCAAAGATTCGTACATATAATGCACAACAGAATATGGCGATTGATCGGAAGAGACCCAATGCGAATCGCATCTGGACCTCCCTCCAACGGTGTGTTAAACACCGTCGAACGGACTAAAGAGTTCGCCGGAAGAGTATCATGAGTCAAGCAGGAGAGTAGGGGGTGGATGACTCGAAGAACATGAATAAGACTCGAAATAACATCCAGAGTAATCTTAACAGTCCTACCCCAAAGAAAAACCCTATAAAACGACCCACTAACATCATGGATGTTAATATAGAACTCCTGAACCAAAAGACCGGAAGGATGGACTAACTCAACTAACAAAGGTTCCCAACCCTGAGATGAGAAGATAGCGATGAGGTCGGGGATAGGTCAGACATGATGACCTCACTCTCAAGTAAAATAGGGCAGAGAGACAACTGCGACCCAAAAATGTCTTGGACGACAGCCGAGATGAACCTAGTCCTACTATAGAAAGAGGAGGAACTAGGAGTGAAAGTGGTTGTGCGTACTCTCTTAGGCGGCATCTGAAAAGAATTGAACCAAAAGCATTAGCAAACACTAAAAATAAAGGATTGGATTGGAATATAGAACATAAGCAAACACGAAACATAACATCGGGTCTACTAGCAGTTAAATAAAGGAGAGATCCAATCATAACTCGATATTTTGTTATGTCAATTGAAGTACATTGCTCATATTTATCTTATTTAATTGATGAACTTATTGGAGTATTCATTGGCTTCAAGTCTTCAAAATCAAATTTCTTGATCATGTCTATGATGTACTTTGTTTGACTAATGAAGATGTCTTCTTTAGTTTGTTTGATTTGAAGTCCAAGAAAGAACTTTAGTTCTCCCATCATACTCATTTCGAATTCCTTGATCATACACTTTAAAAACTATTCACAAAGGGAAATATTAGTAGCACCAAAAATAATATCATGAACATTAATTTGTACAACAATCATGTCATCCCTTTTGGTTTTGATAAAGAGTGTGGTATCCTCATTTCCCGCTTGAAAACCATTTGAAATAAGAAATTTGCTCAATCTTTCATATCAAGCTCTAGGGAATTGTTTCAAACCATATAAAGCTTTTCTAAGTTTAAACACACTCTCCGGAAATTTGTGATTTTTGAAACCGAAAGGTTGCTCAACCTAAAATTCTTCTTGAAATTCTTTGGTTCAATTTGAGAAATGAAAGCACAATTATTTAGAAAACTTTTGGTAGAGTTTCTAGTACTTACACCTTTAGAAGGATCACCAATTATGAGTTCCTTTGGATGAGAGGGAACAAACCTCCATTCAATGGGAAATGTTGGATAATTTTGATTTTTGAAAGATTCTCTTTCTCCTTGTTGAGAAATTGGTTCTTCCAAATTTTTATCTTCAATATTTTTAGGATTTTCCTTGTTTTGATCTTGAATATTCATTTGCTCACGAGGAATTTCCAAACCTACATCAGCACATTTCTCTTGATCAAGAGAATTAGCTTCATCAAATGGAACGTGCATGGATTCTTCCACTACTAGAGTTCTTTTGTTGAAAACTTTATAGGCTTTGCCAGTAGGTGAATATCCAAGAAAGATTCCAAGATCAGATTTTGAATCAAATTTTCTTTTGTATTTAGAACGAAACATTTGCAACCAAAAACCTTAAAATAACAGATATTGGGAACTCTATTTTTCCAAAGCTCATATGGAGTTTTGGTTTACTTTCGACTTACCAAAACTCTATTCATAATGTAGCAAGCGGTGTTAATGGCTTCGGCCCAAAAATATTTGGATAAATAACTTCTATAGATTAAGGGAAGGTTTCAGTTGTAAGCTCTGTGTCAACTTAGTTCTTATACCCCATTTTCATTTCCAATAAAGTGACTCACGTTATATAGAGCCTGTAGTGTATTCATGGCATTATTTTTATTTAAGTGATAAGAAATTCAATTTAGGTTTTATAGTGTCGTTGGATATATGAAATGTAATTTTAATGGATTCTACATTTTCAGGAATTTATACTTGCTGGAATAATATGCTACAGTCTAAATTAACAACTCCATCTTTCTTTCCATTTCATGAAATAATGCCACGTTATGTTCAAATAATATGCTAATTTTCCATGGACTTCGATTGGTTTACCAGAAAATGGTCTACGTACATGTATGAAAATAATTTGACAATCGAAGCAGTTGAAATAAATTGTACACTTTGACCCTGTCGAGTACAAATGTGCTACGGACTTAACGTACAAATTTCGTAATTTGCAAAGATAATTTGAAGGGTCAAACGTTTGGTAATTTAAATTCCACATTTTCCATTTAAATAGTTATATTTTCCGGTAACTGATCTCAAGACAATAATTGATATGTTTAACTATCAATGAAAAAGAAGAAGAAGAAGAAGAATGCTACTGTTTCCATTTCTATCTCTCTTTTTTTTTCAATATCTGGACTGTTGGTCCCAGATTAAGTGATTATTTTGTGACTCAACCAAATAAATGAAAGATAAACAAAGTAAATTGCAAGAAAGTAAGAACATAAAGAATTTTTCGGCCCAGGGACTCGGAGGTTCGGCGACCGCTTCCAACGCCTAATCCCCCGCTAAGTATCCGTTAGGATTTTGCTCAACTCTACTAGAATATCCACAAAATAGGCAAGAAAGATTATTACGGAAGAACAGCAAGTATTGTGGCTCTCAAACACAAATAACCCTAAAAAATACAGCACAGTCTCACTAAGAGATTGATCTTATCACTCTCTTTCAGACTAATATGACTTCACTCAGAAAATACAGATTATACACTCAGTAGAATATCGCAGTCGAGAGAGAAAGAGAGAACTAGGGTTAAAACCAGAAGTCCATTTCTCTTCCTCCAGAAGTCAACATTCCAATTTATAAGAGATAGCCAAATAGTGATGATCCAACAATTGTCCATTTGCCAGATGTAGATGATCCAGCAAAAACGCCTTAATTAAGATAAAGTGTGTTTGTCAAACACGATTTAACAATTCTGGAACCTTCAGCTTATTGGGCCGGGTATATGAGTTAACTAGACTGGTTTGGCAGACTTGGGCTCAAGAATTACAGCACCAAATCTTTACAATCTCCACCTTGTTGAATTTAAAACCATATCTAAGTGGAATCTAACAAAAGACTAACTTCATTTGATCTTATTACCAGCTAAAAAAAGTATTAAAAAACTTCAAGATTAAACAATCTTGAAGAATAAATGAATTTCTAATAGAGATTACCTTCATACCTCCAACAGTAAGATTTATTTTAGTGGGAATTTTGACCAGTTTTATATCACCTTTCTCAACTATATCTCTAATGAAATGAAACTGAACATCTATATGTTTAGTTCTATCATTAAAAACTGGGTTTCTCCTCACGAAAATGACACTTTGGTTATCAGAACACAACTCCACCTGACTTTCTATAAGTTCTAATTCATTTAGTAAATCCGTTAGCCAAGGCCTTCTTTCACTATCCCTATAGCAGCAATGTATTCAGCCTCAGTTGAGGATAAAACAACCAATTTCTGAAGTTGTGATTTCCAACTAATTCAATTGTTATATATATATATCATAGTAATATGCAGTGGTTGGGTTTTTGCTAGTAGTATTTCCAACAAAATCAGAGTCTACATAACCCTTCAACTTAAGGCCAATTTTATCAATTTTAAACATGAGTCCTAAGTTGTGTGTGCCTTTCAAGTATCCAATTAAATTTTTCATAGCTTTCCAATGAAGCTCACTTCGATTACTCATAAATTTGCTCAATACACTTACTGCATAAGCAATGTGAGGCCTAGAGCATACCACGACATACAAAACAGATCCAACACCATTTGCATATGGTACATGCAACATTCTTTTAAGTTCATCTTCATTTTTGGGTGAATGGTCAACAGATAACTTCACAATTCTAGACAAAGGTAAACTAACAGGTTTAGCATCATGTAAAGAAAATCTTTTAACCACTTTTTCAATATAAGCTTTCTACGTCAAAAACAGTTTTCCATTTAGTCTGTCCCTTTTTATTTCCATACCTAATATCTTCCTAACAGGTCCTAGATCTTTCATCTCAAACTCAAATTTCAAATTATCTTTTATAAGATTTAAAGCAACATAATCATGACCAGCTAGAAGCATGTCCTCTACATATAAGAGCAGGTATAATGATTCAAATTATCCAGTCTTTTTGAAATAAATAAAGGGATCATAATCAGATTTTCTAAATTTTAGACCTTGTATAAAAGAATCAAACATTTTATGCGATTGCCTTGGACCCTATTTTATGCGATACAAGGACTAGTTCAATAGACACACCAAGTTTTCTTTACCTTCAACCTGTAAGCCTTTTGGCTGTGTCATGTGTATAGTTTTATCTAAAGAACCATACAATAAGGCTGTTTTTACATCAAGTTGCTCTAACTCTAAATCAAATTGTGCTACAAGTACAAGTAATACTCTTATGGAGATGTGTTTAACTACAGCTGAAAATATTTTAGTGTAATGTATACACTCTCTTTGTGTAAATCCTTTGGCTACAAGTCTTGCCTTGTATCTTCTATCATTTGATTTATACTCTCCCTCCAGAAGTCAATATTCCAATTTATAAGAGATAGCCAAATAATGATGATCCAACGGTTGTCCATTTGCCAGATGTAGATAATCCAACGAAAATACCTTAATTAAGATAAAATGTGTTTATCAAACACGATTTAACAATTCTGGAACCTTCAGCTTATTGGGCTGGGTATATGAGTTAACTAGACCAGTTTGGCAGACTTGGGCTCAAGAATTGTAGCACCCAATCTTTACATAGACCTTTCGATAGCTTAAGTTTTCACGCCTGGTTTTTGAAACTTCACAAAAGATATGTACCCAAATGATGTTCCGGCTCTCTTAGAACCCACGACGTTATAGTATGGTATCAGAACATGAGTTTAGTCAATTCTGCAGACTAAAAGTGTACTTTTATAAAATTTTAAATTAAAGAGATAATTTTTATGATATGTATGTCTATTTTTCTTTTATTTTTTGTTTGACTTATATGTCAATTATTTGTTTTAGTAATGAATTAATTTCACATTTAGTATCTTGAATAGTTTATAAACCACGATTAGAAATCTGCATGTGCAACCTTCACGTGATGTTATTATTCCACATAAATAAATGTGACTTTATGCGAAATAAAAGTATAATGTTTGGTACTCAACGGCATTACGACCTTAAAGAAATTAGTTATTTCAAAAGTTATGATCAATGCAAAGTTATTATTTCGAAAGTTTTAGATTACATATTCCGCATTTGCCTTTATGTCTTGGGCTAGATTATTTGTGAGTTTATAGATGGCTAGAATAGAATTTTAAAGTACCTAAGAGAAATTGATCAAGTCCGTAGGGCTAGAGACCGAGGGATGCTAGTTAGATGTTATCCCCTTAAAGGTTAACGTGCACGATGGCTTGGGCACACCTTGCTCTCATGCCGAAGTTTTGCGAACAAGTGTGTTGATGATGCCCATTTTGGATCCTGGGAGCAAGACAAACGTAGGATTTAGCTTATGGGCATATTGCTTCAGTTTGGTTGGTGTCAAGGTATTACGGGGTTAGCAAAATGCAGCAAAGCATGAACGAATTTAGTTTGCTTTTCAATGAACTCTAGTCCACAAATTCAGGTGTCCAAGACAAGTACATGTATTGACACGTATGTTAGGCCATTTTCTTGGTCCATATAGGTAGAAAGTATGGGCAGCTGCTTAGTAATGGCATAAGAGGCAGTTTTTTGGCAGTTTTAGCCATAATGGGTTAGTTTATCCCTTTGGCAATTAAGGGTGTTAATTGCATACAAATTTTGGTTATATATTTGAAGGTTCAAGCAGATGAGACACAATTGTGTTGTGTTCTTTCAGTGTTTCCTTTGAGTTCTTGTAATATCGTAGAGTAATAAAACGAGTTAGGTGTTTACCTATAGATATTCACGTTTCTTTACATTACTGCCTTTATGTTGTGGAATTCATTCCTTGTGTGCATTGTGGGAATTCATAGGTTGACTGAGTGAAACCTCAGTTCATAGGAAAAAATTTGGCTAAGTAATTTACCCTGAATTTGATCCTGTGATAATTGTATTAGAGCACAGTTATTGCTATTACTAGTTTTTATTTGCAGACATGGCTGCAAGTCAGAATTTGAAAGATCGGGTTGCTAAGTTGGAGGATTTTGTTGGTACTCCTATGAACGACAATGTAGTCAGCTTGGTTGCACAAATCCATGGACATACTGATGTGTACACGAAATTGAGAACACAATTCAAAGAGTATGCCAATAATGTTAATGAATGGCAATCTTCATTCATGAAAGATTTGTTGGATCTTGCTGATAACACAATGGCTTGGTTTGATGACCTTGAGAGTGAAATTTCATTGTTAAAATTGGCACTAAATAGTACTACTGTGCGAGGTATAGTGTGTTGGGAATTTACTTAACATGCACAGCGGAAATAAAACAATTTTCAATTCCCAAACGAGGATCGGCAGTGTGTTTAGATAGAAACTGTGATGAGAATGATACCTTTGGTGAATTCCACAAACTCTTTTGCTTTTTCTTGAACTCCAATGATCACGATCTGCAATCCAAGCTGTCCAATTGTCCAGCCTCCAATGGTGATCCACACAGAGAACAAGAATGACGGCTAGGGTTTTCTTTTCTTGTGCTAACAAGAATAATAAATTCTCTACAGTTTTTCAAACCCTAGTAGTCTATTAATATAAGTCTAGATGGGCTCGGCCCATCTATTAAACTTAACCCGGTCCAAGATTTAATTAATCAAATTAATTAAATCTGGTCCATGAATTAATTAATCCAATTAATTAATTCGAGTCTATTAATAAACAACCCAATTAATTAATTGTCCAACACTTGTCAATTAATTACTTGGTAAATCTCATTCTTCTGATTCTCTTTTGTGTGTGACCCATTAGGTTCCCGATCACGATGCCGAACGACGTGAATTATTATTTTGATCTAATCAGAATTGATAAATTAAAACGCCCCTTTTAATTTATCACTAATTCATTTTCGTTGTCCCAGATTGACATCTAGCAATGTATCAGGGCAATACATGTGACGGGAAATATCACGTAGCATGACAAAACCAAACTTGTTCATTTACCGTGAAACTATAATCCTTTCGTCAATATGATCCCATCAATTATGAGATATGGATATGTGTCAATCTCAATTATCGATCATATCTTTTATCCCACTGTTAAGTCAATATACGTCGAAAACTCTTTTCCGACTTATGAGTTCACCTTGGCCAAGGATTTCATAATTAACTTAACTGGATAAAATGTAGATCATAATCTCTTACTATCTAAGAGTGACGAATCCTCTATTGATTATTCACAACCTTCATATGATTCTTGACATACCAGAACGATGCTGTATTAGCGACCCTTGACAGAGCAACATCCAACACCACCAAAGTATGTCTGCCCTCATATAAGGTACTATGATGACCTCAAGTCAAAGGACCAATTCCACTACCGAACGTTAGAGATTAACCACTAACACTTAGATAGTTATCCATGTGGAATCTCTCAGTGGGTCTCCAATGTTTTGTTCTATAACAAAACATCCACGTGTTCATTCAAATGTCACCACACTTTAGCTTGTGAGATCAGCTGCTTACTTCACAAGTAAGAATGCCACACGCGATAGTCTATCCGTAACAACGATATCCGTATCTCGTTATTACTTCGACCACGGACGATTTAAGATTCAATCATATGTAATTTGTATCTCACAATCACAACTCCTTGTGATTAACAAATCACCAAGACTTGAATCTACGGATTCTATTATTTAATTTATTAGAATATTAATTCAATTAAATAATAGATATTGCCATATATATGCATTGATTATATATATTCAAAGTGTTTATGTCCAAAGTTGATTGGACCTAGGGCATAACACTTACAAACTCCCACTTGCACTAGATCCAATCACTTATGTATCTTATACCATAAGAGTCTACATGACGATCATGTTTATACTGCGACAACTCTTTGTCAGTGGATCTGCAATTTAATAACTTGTGGGAATTCGTTCTTTATTTACGTCATTTCTTTGTATTATCTTTTCAATGAGATAACACTGCCTTAACATGTGTTTAGATCATTGATGAGACCTTAGTTCCTTCGCTTGCACGATGGCTCCATTGTATCACAATGCATAAGCGTGTGATCAACAATGTTAAGAACTACTCTAAGTTCAGTAATGAACTCCCTGATCCAGACCACAACTTTCGTTGCTTTGTAAAGCAATGATGTATAAAGCTTCCATTATTGAATCAACGGTTATTTGGAACATTTCCAACACACCGCTTAAGAGTAAACCAATATCCTATTTGAGATGTGCTATTATTCCAGTCTGACTAGAAGTTAGCATCATTCTATCCATGAACTCTCAGTTCATTTTCTCCATATAAAATCTTCTCGAGATTTTATCTGTATAGATTGGGATGAGTTAAGCAATCTTCTAGATCTATCTCTATAGATCAACTTGCTTCTCCCACATCCATCACAGAGAAATTATTTGACAACCATAATTTCAACAATTGAAATATAGAGACGTCGTTTCCTATAATATGTCTCATACATATAATATCAGGAATGCGATAGTGCTCCCACTATCTTCTTGTAAACGCACATTTCGACTTTATTTTTGATAAAATCAAACATTTTGACTTTTTGTATCAAATCGAAGATTCCAGCTCCAAGAGGCTTGTTTCAATCCATATTGACATTTTCTTGTAAACTTATTTACAACCTATGGGTTCTAATCCATTAGGCAAGTCGACCAAGGTCAAACCTCGGTTACATACAACAAGTCCATCTCTTTAAGTCAACACTTGACTTTATTTCTATGTAATTAGTAGGTTCATTATCCTTGATTAGTAATCATGGATTCGTACCTTCTAGGAGGTCAAATGATCCTACAAATTTACACTGAGCTAACGTGTCCTCAGAAGTCTCCACTTCCTGATCAAGAGTATGTCCCTCGGTTTGGTGTGGGATAAGACTCAGGTTTATCTATTCGGTTAATTATACCCGTGGACTCTTGAACTCTTTCAAGATTTATTCTACTCCCACTGTCTCTCTTAGAGTAAACACTTTCTCTAAGAGTATGGCATGTCTTGAGATGAACATCTTCTTCTCAACGAGATTATAGAATTGATATCCAATTATCTCTTGGATATCCACAAATATATAATTATCGGATTTAGTCTCAAACTTATCCGATTCAGTGCGCTTCATATAAGCGTCACAGCCCAAACGTTCATATGAGATATGTTGGGCCATTCCATAACTCGTATGGAGTTTTTGTCAGCTGATTTAGATGGGACACAATTTAGTGTGCAGCACGTGGCAATCAGTGCATGATCTCAAAACGATTTTTGAATGCTTGCATGGCTTGTTCTCAATTGCACAATATCTAATAGTGTACTATTCCTCATTTCAGATGCACCATTATGTTGCAATGTATGTGGAGGAATCCACTGCATGAGAATCTAATTCTCTTTTAGATAATCTAAAATTCTCCATTTTAGATATTCTTTACCTCGAACAAGTCTTAGTGTAAGAATATGTTTACCTATTTGTTTATCTATTCCTAGCTTGAATCCCCTGAACATTTCAAGAGATTCATGCTTGAATTTCATCAAATATATATGATCATTTCTGAAATGATCATTAGTAAATGTGATGAGATAAGATAAACTTCATCTGACATTAATTGATATGGATCTACATACATCACTATGTATTAGATCTAATAATTGTGCAGATCATTTTCCTTTTCAAGTAAAAGGAGATCTGGTCACTGTGTCTTACAGACATTATTCGCATTTGTCAAATGATTCAAAATTATTTGACCCAAATATACATCTCTATGTAAGTTTGGAATTGCATTCTCATTTATGTGACCAAATCTGCAATACCAGATATAGGTGTTATTCAGATTATCATTTTTATTCAATTTCTATACTCATTATAGAACACTCAACATTTAGAATATAAATGTCATTTTGTAATTTACCATAACCATTAAGATCTTATCAAGATAAAAATGAACAACAATTGTCCTTAACATTAGAATAATTCATGTCAAAATATGAAATTTATTTAATGCTCTTGGTAATGGTGAAAACAAAATTAACATTTCTCTAATTCTAATATCAAACATAAAGGCAATGGCAAGAAATATGCTTCTACAGGCAATGCAACAACTTTTGCACATTTTCAACGTGTAGGTCAACTTCTCCCTTTTGCAGCGATCTACTTTTATTTAGTTTCTACATATTTATACAAATATGAGATCCATATCTAGTATCTAATACCCATGAAACTAAGGAAGTAGATATAAGCCTTGCAATTTCATTTCCAATGATCTACCATTCCAAAATGATAATAAGGATCATCAGATTTGGTATTGTCCTTATTTGCTTTAACCGTCTTAGTCATCTTGGTTGCTTTCCTAAAGCATCCTTTAGACTTCCATATAGGAATTTATGACTAAGATTTGTCCACTACAAACACAGATGTTGGACTTAACAGTTTCAAGCATGTTCAGCATCTCAATGAGCGTGCTTCGAATTTATTCATGTTAAATTCATAATTAGTTATGAATAACTCTCTGACAGAGATTGCAGAACCAAGTCTATACTTAGTTCATTGTTCATGACTGAACGCAATCAAGACAACTTCTCAAAGTAGTCTGCATCTTCAGTACACAAGCACCGACTGAAAATTCTTCTGTCATCAAGCACTGGTATAGTTGCTGGGAAATATCATATATTTCCTCGTATGATTGTTCATCATTCAACATATTGAGATGAAAAATCATGTGTTAGTACCTATACTCTTATGTTGCTTTGTAACTCAGGTGACATAGTTACAAACATCACATATGTTGTAGTACTATCGTCATCACTGTGTTTATTATAGCAGCCATCTCTTCTTTTATCGAGTCATCAACAGGTGTCTCTAGAAAGGACTACTCAAGGACACAACCAATTTTTCATGCCTGAGAACAATTCTCAGATTGCGGCGTCAATCAAGAAAATTTGCTTTGGTTGTTGGCATACAATATGCCTCTTACATATGGTTACTCATGATTCAATAAATGTAAACGACGAAAAGTAAAAGAAATAATATATATAATGCATGAATTAATTTAATATGGACTTTTATTAAATTAATTTTGCTCCCACTGTTTAACTCAAATTTATGACCCTCTCACATAAATTTATGGAATCCGTACTTGATTCCCAGTGGGCTGGGATCCCATTTGTTATATTAAAACCTTGAGTGTACTCAACAATCCCTAATAAAACATTTGGGTAGATACTATTATCAATTGTATCTCCATACAACTCCCAGATCATTAAGTCGACAACTCTTTGTCTTCACACATCTTATGTGTTAGCTTAACATGCCTCTAAGATTTATCTCCTTGAGTGTACTCAACAAGAGATAAATATTAGTTAAGTCAAACTCATCATTCAGAAATATCTAATATTTCATAGTGTCAAACATATCCCTAATAGACCAGCCTTGAGTGTACTCAACAAGCTAAGATCGATTCAGGACTCTCGTTTTTCACTATAATGAAGGAAGGCGAATATAAATATGACTTAATATTTTAACATGCCTCTAAAATTTATCTTCTTGAGTGTACTCAACAAAAGATAAATATTAGTTAAGTCAAACCCATCATTCAGAAATATCTAATATTTCATAGTGTCAAACATATCCCTAATGGACCAGCCTTGAGTGTACTCAACAAACTAAGATCGATTTAGGACTCTCTTTTTTCACTATAATGATGGAAGGCAAATAACAAATTGACTTAATATTTTTAACGAGGGGTTTTCATGCAAAAGGTCTCATCGTAATAATTATATATATTTTATTATACATCTAACATGCAAATAAACATACATATAATAGTGTGGACGATTATGGACTTATACTATCTAGTCTTCTCGAGCCATAAGGAAGACTAGTCGGTCAGTTCCTAGGGGGTATAGCATTGATTCATACAATGCTCCATCTCTATGGTCTCCTCATCTTCTTGTATCTCCAATTAGTCCAGCTGCAACTTATATCCTATACTAGTTGGCACGCAGACCTAAATAATATTGGACACGCAGGCCCATAATAATAACAACGGACTCGCAAGTCCAAATAAATAAGAGCTCCCAAGCCCATAAAACAACAAGAATAAAACTAACCATTCAACACATCCACATGGTCGAGTCCATAATCATCCACTAATAAAACATTCATCATATAAATGCATTCATATATAATATCTAATATTATATGCAAACATGTTTCAAGTTTCTAGCAATTAAAGTCGTCTAAACTAATTTAGACAAATGGATCGGAACAATTAAATAATTAATTAATCAAATTAATTAATTAATTTAATTAACGGACTTATTTAATTAAAATCAAATTTTAATTAAATATCAAATTAGAGTCCAACTCTAATTCTATAATTATAGGGCGGGACTATTTAATTAAAATCAAATTTTAATTAAATACCAAATTAGAGTCCAACTCTAATTCCAATAAAATTTTTAGGACAAGACAATTTAATTAAAATCAAATTTTAATTAAATGTCAAATTAAAGTCCAACTCTAATTATAATCAAATTAATAAGGTTGAATTTAATTAAAATCAAATTTTAATTAAATACAAAATAAGAGTCAAACTCTAATTCCAAGATATTAGGCCGAACATATTTAATTAAAATCAAATCTTAATTAAATACTAAATTAGAGTCTAACTCTAATTATAAGAAGCATTTAGGGTGAGACAATTTAATTAAAATCAAATTTCAATTAAATGTCAAATTAGAGTCCAACTCTAATTTCAACAATATACTAGGGTGGATAATTAATTAAAATCAAATTTTAATTAAATATTAAATTAAAGTCCAACTCTAATTTAAAATGAATTAACATTTTAATTTAGGATAAAACTCCTAAATAAAATAAAATTCAATTTAGGGTCAAAGTTTAATATTTAAGTTAAAATCCAATTTTAACGAAAATATAAAAATCATTAATTTTTAAATAAAATTTTAAACAGGTCAATTTTGAAATTTTAGATCAAACCCATTTGAAATACATGTTTAAAACCATTTTAATATTTAAATTCAAAACCCTTTTGAAAATTGCAAATTGACCCAAGTTTAAAATTAAAAGGAAGCCCTTCAATTTGGAAAATTGCATGACAGAACCTTCAACAAAAATTTGCAATCAAACCCCCACAATCATAATTGCAGGCGGGGGCCTACAATTTCATAAATTGCACGTGAGGCCCCCGCCTCCACCATCCAACTTGGCTAAAACCCTAAAACCCAACCCTCGAATTTCGCCCTTTTCCCGCCGTCGGCCGAGCGGCGGATCGTCGCCGCTGTCATACAGCGGCGACGTTCACTGGCAGACGGCGAAGCTACAATTTCGTCGCATGGCGTCGCCGCTTTCTCCCAAAGCGGCGGCCGGTCTTCTTCTTCTTGCTAGCAAGACACACAGCGACGGCGGCAGCAACGGCGCCGTCGCCACCCTCCCAGCGGCGTGACAGTACCGGCTGCCTCGCCGCCTAGGCGCGGCGTTTGGTTGCTGCCGGCGAGATCCGTTTTTTTTTTTATTTTTTTTTTATTTTTTTTTTTTGAACAAATTCTAAAATGTGAAAATCAAATTTTCTCAATTGCTAGAAACAAGAAAAACAATAACAATCAACTTTTGATTGTTACAAGATACAAAACAATTTCTAACAAACACAAAGTAGGCTCTGATACCACTGTTGGGAATTTACTTAACATGCACAGCGGAAATAAAACAATTTTCAATTCCCAACGAGGATCTGCAATGTGTTTAGATAGAAACTGTGATGAGAATGATACCTTTGGTGAATTCCACAAACTCTTTTGCTTTTTCTTGAACTCCAATGATCACGATCTGCAATCCAAGCTGTCCAATTGTCCAGCCTCCAATGGTGATCCACACAGAGAACGAGAATGACGGCTAGGGTTTTCTTTTCTTGTGCTAGCAAGAATAATAAATTCTCTACAGTTTTTCAAACCCTAGTAGTCTATTAATATAAGTCCAGATGGGCTCGGCCCATCTATTAAACTTAACCCAGTCCAAGATTTAATTAATCAAATTAATTAAATCTGGTCCATGAATTAATTAATCCAATTAATTAATTCGAGTCTATTAATAAACAACCCAATTAATTAATTATCCAACACTTGTCAATTAATTAATTGGTAAATCTCATTATTCTGATTCTCTTTTGTGTGTGACCCATTAGGTTCCCGATCATGATGCCGAACGACGTGAATTATTATTTTGATCTAATCAGAATCGATAAATTAAAACGCCCCTTTTAATTTATCACTAATTCATTTTCGTTGTCCCAAATTGACATCTAGCAATGTATCAGGGCAATACATGTGACGGGAAATATCACGTAGCATGACAAAACCAAACTTGTTCATTTACCGTGAAACTATAATCCTTTCGTCAATATGATCCCATCAATTATGAGATATGGATATGTGTCAATCTCAATTATCGATCATATCTTTTATCCCACTGTTAAGTCAATGTACGTCGAAAACTCTTTTCCGACTTATGAGTTCACCTTGGCCAAGGATTTCATAATTAACTTAATTGGATAAAATGTAGATCATAATCTCTTACTATCTAAGAGTGACGAATCCTCTATTGATTATTCACAACCTTCATATGATTCTTGACATACCCGAACGATGCTGTATTAACGACCCTTGACAGAGCAACATCCAACACCACCAAAGTATGTCTGCCCTCATATAAGGTACTATGATGACCTCAAGTCAAAGGACCAATTCCACTACCGAACGTTAGAGATTAACCACTAACACTTAGATAGTTATCCATGTGGAATCTCTCAGTGGGTCTCCAATGTTTTGTTCTATAACAAAACATCCACGTATTCATTCAAATGTCACCACATTTTAGCTTGTGAGATCAGCTACTTACTTCACAAGTAAGAATGCCAAACGCGATAGTCTATCCGTAACAACGATATCCGTATCTCGTTATTACTTCGACCACGGACGATTTAAGATTCAATCATATGTAATTTGTATCTCACAATCACAACTCCTTGTGATTAACAAATCACCAAGACTTGAATCTACGGATTCTATTATTTAATTTATTAGAATATTAATTCAATTAAATAATAGATATTGCCATATATATGCATTGATTATATATATTCAAAGTGTTTATGTCCAAAGTTGATTGGACCTAGGGCATAACACTTACATAGTGATTGTTTCCAAAATTCGTGTCCCTGAACCGAAATAGTCATATGGTGCCCATAATGCCAAAGAGTTGGAAAACTTTCTATGGGATAGGAGCAATACTTAAAAGCTGCTCGTATTCTAGAGGATGAACGGGTAAATATCATTTCGATGTATCTTTCAATTAATGCAAAGTTGTGGTGGCAAACTCTGTTGAAGGATGACAAAGCTACATGTCGTTTATCGATTGTTACTTGGAAAATGTTGCGGAAGGAATTGACGGACTAGTTCCTGCATTGCAATACATCTTTGGTTGTGAGGGAATCTTTTAAAAAGTTAAAATAGTCAGGTAACATTCGGGAATATGTGAAGGAATTCAGTAGTATATTCCTAGATATCCAAAATATGTTCGAGAAGGATAAACTTTTCAACTTTATGCCCGGATTACATAGTTGGGCACATGCATAATAGCGAAGGCAAGGAGTTAAGGACCTTTCTTCGATAATGGATACATCAGATTGTCTTGTTGATTAAAAGTTGGATAGTAATTCTTTTGTGCAGAGAAAGACTGATGATAAGACAGCTGACCCGTTAAAAGATTGGAAAAAAAAGGAAAAAAAAGAAAAAGTACGAGGCTCTAAAATCGAAAGATGGTGATCATCCCAACTTAAATAAAAAAGTTCCAGTGGCTGCTTTATTTGCCACGGTCCACATTATGCAAAGGACTGTCCAAAGAGGGAAAAATTGAATGCTTTAAGGCTAGAAAATGATGATGATGATGACTCAAATGATGCCCCATCTAGAGCTAATTTCTTATAATACGTGAATGCAATCACAATATAGCAACGTGGTTTGATGTACATTCATTTTACTATTGATGGTAAGAAGGTGTTGGCAATGATGGACAAAGGTGCTACCAACGACTTTGTAAGTTCGAGGATAGTTGAGAAACTAGGTTTAAGCATGACACGGCTAATTACAAAAATTAAGATGGTGAATTCTATTGCACAACCTATGACAGATGTACTGAATTCACCCTTCGTGTAGTTGAGAAAACTAGGTTTAAGCATGACTCATCTGATTACAAAAATTCACCCTTGGTGTGGGTGAATGGGAGGAAAAGTGCAATCGATGACTATTCCCTGGATGATTTTGAGTTGATCCTTGCTATTGAATTATTTGTCAAGATAAAGGCATCTGTAACACCACATCTGAATGTGTTATACACTACAAATGAAGGGGGTCCTTGTTTTGCACCGCGAGATATCTCAACAAGAATAAAGAAAAATAGGATTAGAATGATATGCAATCTACGAAACAACTTAAGGCTAGTTTAAGGAAATGGAAAACAACTTTCGTTGTGACCTTGGTGGATATTAAAGAAGACTAGGTTGTGGAGGTGCCTTGCTAGGTTCCAAGTATCTCAGATGTGTTCATTAATATGATGCCATAGGAACTTCCAAGAACTCTTCCATCTCATCGTACTGTTGATCAAAAAATTGAGCTCGAACCAGGTGCAAAGGCTCATGCACCGTCCCTGTATCGAATGGCTTCGTCTGAGTTGGCATAGTTGAAAAGGTGACTTGATGATTTAATTGGTACGGGGTTTTATTTAGCCTTCGAAAGCTCTTTACGATGCCCTAATTTATTTTAGACAAAAAACATGATATTTCCATGAGAATGTGTGTAGATTATCTTGTACTAAAAAAGATGAAGGTGAAGAACAAATATTCAGTGCCCAGTGTTGTTGATTTGTTTAATTGATTGGCGAAAGCTTTATTCTTCACCAAGCTGGATTTCAGAAGGGGAGAAGTAAAGACTACCATGTAACTAGGTATGGTTCCTTAGAATTTCTAGTTAAGCCATTCAGGCTTACAAATGCACCTACTACTTTTTGCAATTTGATGAATGATGTGATATACCAATTTCTGGATAATTTTGTGGTATTATACTTGAATGATATTCTGATATATAGTCGATCATGTTGGCCACTTGTAAAAGATGTCATCACGGCTTAGAGAACATCAATTGTATATCAAGAAGGAAAGATGTGAACTCTTCCATTCAGAGGTAATATTTTTGGGACATTGGGTTGGTAAGGGAAAAATCAGAATGGATGAGAAGAAGGTAAAGGCCATTATCGAGTGGCCAAGTTCATCCAATGTTGTTGAATTACGTTCTTTTCTTGGATTAGCTAACCGTTATCAATGTTTTATTCAAAGCTACTCCAAGAAAGTAAACGCCTTGATGGATCTACTGAAAAAGGATCAAAAATGGGAATTGACTAATGAGTGCCATCGAGTTTTCAAGAAGATGAAACAGGCCATTTCTACCGAGTCAATACTACAGTTGCCTGATTTTAAGAAGTCGTTTGAAGTTCACACTAATGCATCTGACCGTGCTATTGGAGGTGTATTGGCACAAGATGGACATCTGATTGCTTATGAATGTCGAAAATTGAAAGATACGGAGCGACATTATTCCACGCATGAAAAAGATATAAACGCGGTGGTTCATTGTCTTGAAACTTGGCACCATTATTTGTTAGGGACGAAATTCACTGTCTAAACAAATAATGTAGCCAACATATATTTCAAGTCACAAAAGAAGTTGTTCGCGAAATAAGTTAGATGGTAGGAGTTTTTGGCTAGGTTTGATTTCGTGTAGGGTCATAAACCAAGTAAGCAAAATCAAGTTGTTGATGCACTTAGTCAAAAGTCCATTGAAGCTTATGTTTCAGCCCTGATGATAGTTGAATCTGAATTTCTTGAGAGAATTAAACAGGTGGCTGAAGATGTTGCTTATGCCAAGTTATCATAGAAAATTAAAGATGGCATAGTAAGACGGAATTAAGTTGAAGATAGTTTGATATATGCCAGAGGCAGTAGACTATATATGCCTTCAGACGGAGGACTAAGGTAATAACTATTGAAGGAAAGTCATGATCTACATTGGGCAGGTCATCCGAGCATCGAAAGGATGTTAGTCCTGCTCTCGAAGTCATATTACTAGCTAAAGATGGGTGATGAGATAAAGGCATATGTAAAATCTTGTTTGGTGTGCCAACAGGATAAAACAGAAAGGAGAAAACAGCAGGTTTGCTCCAGCCTTTGCCAGTTTTAGAATGGCCTTGGCAGTCGATTTCTACATATTTTATTTCAGGTTTTTCGAAGATCGATGGGTTCAAGTCCATTATAGTGGTAGTGGATAGGTTTTCGAAATATTCAATTTTCATTCCAGCTCCGTATGAATGCACAAAGCATAATACTGGTGTACTATTTTTCACAAGTACAGTGAAATACTTTGGAATGCCTGAGGATATTGTGAGTGATCGGGATTTTTCATCTACAGGTAAGTTTTGGACCATGTTTAACATGATGGGGTCTGAATTGAAGTCTTCGACGGCAAATCATCCCTAGACTGATGGTCAGACAGAAAGGATAAATGCATTGTTGAAAGAATATCTCATGCATTATGTTTCAGCAAGTCAACAAAAATTAGGTTTCTTTGCTATACGGCTTAGTTTTGCTATAATCTACATCAATCCTCTACTACGGGTATGTGCCCGGATGAGGTAACTATGAGGTATATACCTAAGACACCTCTTAAGATTGTGAAATAAGGGGGACGCAATGTCTCTCCAGCTGCTTTTAGATTTGCACAAGATAAATAGAAGATGTTTGAGTAAGCTAAGGACAGCCTTATAAAGGCTGCTCGATGGATGCAAAACTATACAGATAAGAACAAGAAGAATGTTGAGTTTCAGGTTAGGTATAAGATGATGTTGAAATGAACTCCACAAATTTAGAAGAAGATTAGTTTCAAGACAATGCATCATGGACTGGTTCAAAAGTATAATGGTCCCTTCGAAGTAATTAAACATGTTGTAAAGGTAGCATATCAGCTGAAGCTGCCTGATTATTTGAAAGTTCATCATACCTTCCACATAAGTTATCTGAAGATTTTTAACAAAATTTTGACGACTGAAGATCGGTTGCAAGCTAAAAGGGCTCCTCCAATGATTAGAAAATATTATAATAAGGAAGTAACAAAAAGGATCCTCGAACAATGTGTGCAAGTAAGAAAAACAGAAGGACATATTACACTGTCCAATGGAAAGGTGATAGCAGGATTGATGCAACCTATAAAAGGGATGTTGATTTGTGATAGTTTGAGATAAGTTCAAAGAATATTTTGATTGTATTCCGACAAGGACATCGGTCTCTTTTGGTCGGGAAAGTTTATCAGACCCTTAAAGGTTGACATGCTAGATGGCATTGGCCAGCTTTGTCCTCATGCTGGAGTTTTACGGATAAGTGTATTGATGTGCACATTTGAGATCTCAGGGGTAGGGCAAATGTGGGATTTAGCTTGTGGATATGTTGCTTCAGTTTGGCTGGTGTCAAAGTGTTGCGAGTTGACAGAATATAGCCAGGTAAGACGAATCCCACTTGCTTTTCAGTGTACTTTAGTCCACAAATTCAGGTGTCCAAACAAGTACATGTTCAACACGTACTAGGCCATTTTCTTGGTCCATACAGGTGAAAAGTATGGACAATTGCTAGGAAATAGCATAGGAGGCAATTTTGGCCATAATAGGTTGATTTATCCTTTTGGCTATTAAAGGCGTTAACTGCATGTGAATTTTGGTTATATTTTTGAAGGTTCACGCTGATGAGACACAATTGTGTTGTGTTCCTTCAATGTTTCCTTTGAGTTCTTGTACTGTTATGGAGTAATAAAATGAGTTGGATGCTTACCCGTAAATATTCACATTTATTTACATTAATACCTTTATCAATCCATGTGTGCGTTGTGGAAATTCATGGGCTGACTAAGTGAAACATCAGTGCCATCATAAGTGGAAATTTGGTTAAGTAATTTACCCTATATTCGTTCCTGTGATAACTCGCATCAAATCACAAGCGTTGCTGTTAATGGGTTTCATATACAGGCTTGGCTGCAAGTTAGAAGCGTTGGAGGATTTTGTTAGTGCTCATATGAATGACAACACAATCTGTTTGGCTGCACAAATCCATGCACATAGAAATGAGAGCACAGTTTGAAGAGTATGCCAGAAATTTTGACGAATGATAATCTTCGTTCATGAAATATTTGTTGGATGATGCTAATAACACAAAGGCTTGGTTCGATGCCCTTGAGAGTGAAATTTCTTTGATGAAATTGGCCGTAGATAGTACTACTATGCAATATGCAGTGAGTGCTTCAAAAATTCATGTCGCTGAACCTAAATAGTTCAACGATGACCATAATGCCAAAGGATTGGAAAACTTCCTACAAGATATAGAGCAATACTTCAAAGCAGCCCATATTCCAAAAGATGAACAAGTAAATATCACTTTGCTGAACAATAAAACCGTCAAACCTCAAAACGAATTGAAACCGATTTTTCAAAATCGTTGCTTTGGGTCTACATGATCCGTTAATGTTTTGATTTTGAAGCGAACCAAACAACTTCGAAGTAGTTTGGTTTGGGTTTAAATTTTTGTTTACCATTTCCCATCAGCAAACCGTTTACAAACTAATCTGAATAATAAATTAATTTAAATTTATCCAAACCTTGTAAAACTAAAAATATTCCAATTGAAAAGATACATCCATATTAGACCCAACCTAATTAGACAATTATTGATCACTATTAGTTATTTAAATCAAACCCAATTAATCCATCATTATCACAATTGTGAATGGAAAATCCTTAAACTAGGTGAACGACTATTGTTGAACCATATTGTCATTCAACCACTGCAATTGAGTAGACAATTAAATGTAGTTTTAATTTAATCTTACACCATTTCTTTTTCCTTTACAAAACTTAAATTTTGGCTCAATTTTCAAGTTAGTTTATCAATTTTCTTATTTTTAATAATAATTTACTATATTTTATTGGTAATTGTATTGTTTGCTCTAAATTGTTTCGGGCTTCCTTACATCTTTAACTGAACAATAGTTTTGATTATTTGCATCTCAATTTTCTGATCATCTTTCGTCAACATGGAATTCTAAAAGTATTAGTTTTGACGCAAATACCAGCCATGGATGCTAAAACTTCTATTATTTGATTTTCGACGAAAATGTTAAAATAAAATTGGGCCAAGTCACATATAAAATTTTCCTGTAAAAGGGTAATCAAGTTGTTGTATATGGTGGGATTTATGAATCAAAGAGTGGAACTCACCGGTTTTACAATATGCTAACTGGATTTAACACTCCTAACTGTTTAATTCAACTCACCGGATATATAGTCAACTTACCGGATATTCACCATGCTTACCACATATGCAAAGACACTTACCGGATTTACCAAAGGAAACTTTGTTTTCGTAAGAAACAGAGTGCTTACCGGATATGCAACACTCTCACGTATATGCACTCTTCTCACAGTATATGTTAAATGCTTACCGGAATTATAACTATCAGATTCCATTTTTAACAAAGAAGAATTACTCTGTTCGATAGAAAAATTAAGAAATAAGATGGTAGCATATTTTCATTCCAATACATGTTGAATTTATAGACTTACAAAGACGCGTTTTCCACCTCTTAGTCTAACAAACTGTTTACGTTAAAGATTTAAGTAAGATAACTTTTACAAAGATAAAGTTATCAATTTGAACACTTAAACTTAAGACTTAAGATACAAAATATCTAGCCTACTAAAAACAAGAAATGTGAAAGTAAGAATGTCAACTATATTCAACATTCATCCTTCACATTTTTACTGGAAACACCAAGATTGTATCTCAATGTTTCAAACTTAGCCTTGCCCAAAGATTTTGTCAAAATGTCAACTAGTGGATCATCAGTTTTACAATGCACCAGCTTTATCTCTTTTTGTTCTTGAGCTTCTCTGATTGAATGGTATTTGATTTAATGTGTTTGATTCTTCCATGGAAGACTGGATTCTTCGCCATTGAGACTTTGGATTGATTATCAAATAGATAATTGTGGCCTCATCTTGTTTGAACTTTAGATCTCCTAACACTTTTCTCAGCCAAATTGCTTGATTTGTTGCTTCTGAAACAGCTATGTATTCAACTTCAGCTTTTGATTGTGCCACGGTTTTCTGCTTCATTGAATTCCAGCATATGATACTTGAACCAACATAAAATTTGTAGCTTGAAGTGCTTTTCATAGCTTCAAAACGTCCTGCCCAATCACTATCAGTGTAGCCAGTTAATTTGCACAATTCTGACTTCTTAAACCAATTTCCTATTTCATCTGTTCCTTTGACATATCTCAAGACTCGTTTTGCAGCTTGAAAATGCAATTCACTAGGCTTTTGTCTAAACCTTGATAGAAGATTTACATTATATGTAATATCAGGTCTGGTTGCTGTTAAATACAGTAAACAACCAGTCAAACTTCTGTAAATCTTTGTACCATCTTTCTTTAATAATTTTTCATTTTGGACTACTGGTATGTTAACAGGTTCCATGTTGAATCGCCTTAGTACATCCTTTGCAAAATTCTTTTGACCGATAAAAATTTCATGCTGATCTTGACAAATCTCCATTCCAATGAAGTAATGCATCTCACCTAGATCAGTCATTTCAAAAACCTTCTTCAATTTATCAATCACTTCTCTAATTGATCTTTTGCTGCTATCAGTGATCAAGAGATCATCAACATAAAGTGATATTATGACCATTTTTGCTTTCACTTGTTTTACATACAAAGTTTTTTCATTTAAACTCTTTGTAAAACTAAGATAACCAAGGTGATCATCTATTTGACTATACCAGGCTCTTGGAGCCTATTTCAATTCATACAAGGCTTTCTTCAAAAGATAGACTTTATCCTCATTCTTATCTATTTGAAAGCCTTCAGGTTGTTCTATGAAAATCTCCTCAATCAGATATCCATTTAGGCAAGCTGTGTAATCATGTAATCTACTCCAAATTGTTGAGCATATCCTTTGACAACTAGCCTTGCTTTTAGCTTGTTAACTGAACCATTTGGATTTAGTTTAGTCCTATACACCCATTTTACTCCAATGACTTTCTTGTCCAGTGGTCTTTCAGCTAGCTCCCAAGTTTCATTTTTCACAATCATATTGATCTCTTCCTCCATTGCATTCATCCAAACAGAAGATTTTGAAGCTTCATCAAAGCTTTCAGGTTCAACTATAGTATTATTACACCTTGCATAAATGTCTGCTAGAGGTCTCATTCTCACCCTATCTTCTTATGTTTCTGAATCAGCATAATTGACACCAGGTTCCAATTTATCATCATCACTCTCTTCATTTATATTCCGAGGAATCACATCATTGATTTTTTCTTTAACTACTGAACTTGCATCCCAGTTCCAAGTAGCATCTTCATCCACCTTAATGTCTCTGCTGGAGATTACTTTTCTGGTCTGAGGATTGAACACTCTATATCCTTTAGTATTGTTGCAATAGCCAATCAATATTCCAACTTTAGTTTTTTCACTGAATTTGTCCATCTTTGCATCAGTAATATGAGTGTAACATATACTTTCAAACATTTTTAAGTATGAGACATCTGGTTTGACATCATACCAGGCCTCATATGAAGTTTTCTTCTTCAATGCTATTGTTGGCAAGCGGTTGAGAAGATAAATAATAGTGTTAACTACCTCAGCCCAAAATTCTTTTGGTACTTCCTTTTCAATCAATAAACACTAGCCATTTCCATAACTGTCCTATTTTTCCTCACTTACTCCATTCTGTTGAGGAGAATGGGGAATAGTTAACTGATGCTTAACGCCTTCAACTTTACAAAAATCATCAAACTGCCTGCAGCTATACTCAGTGCCATTGTTAGTTCTGAAAGACTTTATCTGATAACCACTTTCATTCTCCACCATTTTCTTGAACATTTGAAACACATTTGCAATCAGACTTTGCTTTCAAGAAATTGACCCAACACATTCTTGTTAAGTCATCAATGAAGAAAATGAAATATATGCTGCCAATGTAGTCACTTTCATTGGACCACATACATCTGAGTGTACTAACTTAAATTTATCAATAGCCCTTCTTGACTGATTCTTTAGAAAGGGCAATCTCGTTTGCTTTCCAAGTTGACAGACATTACAAACACAGCCTTCATCAATGATTTTAGGCATGCTTTCAACAAGATTAAAATCATATATTTCCTTAAGCGAAGTATGACTAGCATGACCAAATCGTCTGTGCCATAAAGAAGTTTTATTTTCTTCAGCTAAACATGCTTGTGTAGTAACATTTTTCCAATTTATAGGAAAGCTCCTATTTCTCATTTGAACTGTCATCAACTCCTTTCCATTTTCATCAAATATAGTGCAGGCATTTTCTTTAAACATTAAAGAATGATTTTTCTATAACAATTGCCCTACACTTATTAGATTTTGATCTATTTCAGGCACATATAAAACATCAGGAATGTGCTTAATGCTTGTTGAAGTCTGAACAGCAATCACTCCACTGCCTTTTACTTCTACAAAGTCACCATTTCCCATTTTAACTCTGGATTTGTAGGCTTTGTTCATTTCCACAAAGATGATGGAGTCTGCAGTCATGTGATGAGTGCAACCACTATCCAATAGCCAAGTTTCAACCTTGCTACAAGCTTTGATAGCACAGAACAAATGCTCTTCTAGCCCTTCTTCCTATTTTTCTGCCATTTTTGCTTGCTAGTGTAGTCGATTTCTTCTTTTATTTTTGCACACCATTTCAATATGACCAAATTGTTTGTAGCCTCTACGTTGAACTCTAGGCCTATACCAACAACATTTTGGAGAATGACCCTTTATTTTACAATGAGGACAAGGTCCAAACTTATCCTCTTTGTTTTCATTCCTTCTGCCTTCGGGTTCTTTTCTCTAAACCTGAGGTTTCTTTACACCAAAGCTCGTTTGAGCTTTGCATTTTCCCTTACTAAACAAGGCACCTTCTAATTGTTCCTCCTGCCTCATTAGCCTTCTTTGTTCAGTTGCCTGCAAAGCATTTACCAATTCAGCCAAGGTTATAGTTGACAGGTCTCTAGAATCCTCTAATGAAGATATCTTTGATTCAAACTTTTCAGGTATGCTAATTAAAACCTTTTCTACCTCTCTTTTATTTGGTAAATCATCTCCTAAAAGTCTGATTTAATTTACAATCTTCATCATCATAGCTGAAAAATCTTTAATAACTTCAGTCTCCTTCATCTTTAAAGTCTCAAACTCTCTTCTTAGATTGAGAACTTGCATTTATCTCGTTCTTTCATTACCTTGATATTCTTCTTTTAGAATATCCCAAGCTTCTTTTATAGTCTCACAAGTCATGATTCTTGTGAAGATGGCATCTGGAACGGCTGACTAAATGCAAGAGAGAGCTTTGAACTTCTTTGCTACATCTTCACTATGCTGCTTTATTTGAGCCACTGTTGGATTAGCCTTGAAAGGTGCTGGTTCAACTCCGGTATCGGTGATCTCCCATAAGTCATAAGCTTTGAGATACTTTTTCATTTTAGCAGCCCAGAAGTTGTAGGTTTCTTCATTGAAGGTGGGTGGTAGTGGTGCTGAAAAACCAGTTGAAGCCATTTTCCTTCCTGTCAAATTTTGATGATTGTTTCTTTGTTAACTTCTTCTTCTCTTCTTCTTTAGAGTCCTTTTATAAGATCAATCAAGCTCTGATACCATGTTGGGATTTATGAATCAAATAGTGGAACTCATTGGTTTTACAATATGCTAACCGGATTTAACACTCCTAACTGTTTAGTTCAACTCACCGGATATACACTCAACTTAACGGATATTCACTATGCTTACCGCATATGCAAAGACACTTACCGAATTTACCAAAGGAAACTCTGTTTTTGTGAGAAACAGAGTGCTTACCGGATATGCAACACTCTCACCGTATATGCACTCTTCTCACCGTATATGTTAAATGCTTACCGGAATTATAACTATCAGATTTCGTTTTTAACAAGGAAGAATTACTCTATTCAATAGAAAAATTAAGAAAGAAGATGGAAGCATATTTTCATTCCAATACATGTTGAATTTATAGACTTACAAAGACGCGTTTTCCACCTCTTAGTCTAACAAACCATCTATGTTAAAGATCTAACTACGATAACTTTTACAAAGATAAAGTTATCCATTTGAACACTTAAACTTAAGACTTAAGCTACGAAATATCTAGCCTACTAAAAACAAGAAATGTGAAAGTAAGAATGTCAACTATATTCAACAGTATAAAAATTACTTTTAACTTAGTAAGGGGGACCTAAAGCATTATACAACTCACTCATTTCAAAATTGACTCCACGATGAAAAATATTCCCCATGGCATATAACTTTTACAACCAGTCTTTTAGTAGAAGTAATATTCTCTAGGTCATCAAAGACTTACCAAGTATCAAATATAATTAGTGCTCATGTGATAATTGATTTCTCTACTTGATGACCATATTAATCTAAGTAACATACATTATTAGTATACGCATGGTAATTAACGTCTCCGCTCAATTTTTGTACCTAGCTAACAAACTTAGTGCAATGTACCATTAGAAATACTTTTATTTACACGTTGTATTTTTCCTAAGTTACGCTTCTAAATTATTATCAAAGCTTTTACAATTCTGATTTCTCAACTCGATCACCGTACGTGACTTACCAAATGTTCGTACGGCAACTAATTTCTTAGCTCGATGATAGTATTAGTTTAAATAGGTTCAAAATACATTAATATCTCTATAGGAATAAACTTCTCAGCTTAATTACCGTACCAAACTAATAAATTGTAAAGTACCATTAGTATCACAACTACTTAGAAGGGAGGAAAGAGCTTAATGGACTGACTTCACGCTGTTCTAATCGAACCACTTTCAGCAATTGATAACAATCACCTGCTTGATAAGACTGTTCACGAAAATATGTTTCGAATAAAACCACCGTAAGTGTACGGTTCGTTGACAAGTAATAAAGTGGAAATCCTAGAATTTCGAGTATCGTTCCCACGAGAATTGATTTAACTTGAGTTCTATTATTGTGACCTTAACCGAATCTATAAAACTCAAGATGATTGTTTTTTGTGATTTTATAATGTAATTATGACTAACATGCAAATTAAACTAAAATTTCGATTTAAATGCAAAAGTAAAGGTTGAATGCCAAAGTTGAAGAAATTAATGTATGAAAAAGCGTACTAGGATCCCGAATCGTCAAGCAAAGTTCACTCTTAACCCCTATTTCACAATTTGACAACACGATGAATCGTTTGAAGAATCAATGTTTCTAACATATCCAACAATCTTTTTCAAGTAGAATTGAACCTATCCTAGTATACCATTTGACTATATTTCTATGACAAATGCAATATACAAGAATGCATGAAGTTTTGTAAACACTTAGAGATTCACATAATGCATATCGGTATATTTCTATCCTCTATGAACAAAACGATGATTTATACCTTGTTGAGTTTATTTCCCTTCTTTCGAATGCATAAAATAAACCACCTAAACTCACACAATTATCGTGCACTATAATCATGGAGACAAAAAGTGTATATAAATCATTCAACATCCATCAAACGTGTTTAAATATCAAATTGAAAAATAGAAATTAAAAGATCATAATGCGAGGTTCATCGTTCACCTAGTACATAAAAAGTCTAGCCTAACATGGAGAAAATAAAAGAGCAATAAAAATAATGAAAAGAAATCACCAAAATCTTGAATTAAATCTTGAAATCTTGAAACTTGAAGTGTAAATCCTTGTTCTTGCCTTCTTTCTAGCTCTCCAAGGTGTTTTTCTCTCTAAAGTGGCGTAGCACCCTTTCTTTGGACGAGTTTTGGGTTAAATAAGTGCCCTAGATTCCTTTCCATAGGTGTTTTAACGAGAAAAGGAAACCAGAAAAAATCGCACCGAAAAACTACCATGCGGCCGCATGGAGCAAATTATTTCCCAAAATTTTTACCTGAAGCCATGCTTGCGGCCGCAAGGAAATTTCTACCATGCGGCCGCATGGTAGAGTGACTTTCCCACTGGACAGCCTTCAATGTTTTGACCATATCTTTCGTTCCTGATATCCGATTGAGGTGATTCAAATTGAATTAGAATGCTTACTCAAAGGGATACAAATCTTCCTGAAATATAAATCTTCAAATTCGAATGTTTTCTATTCCAAAAATGGGTCTCAAAATAAGACTGCAAATTCGAAGCATAACTTTTTCGGCTGGAAGTTGATTTGTGATAGTACTTCGCCTCTATTTCATCCCTTTGGCTTCTTTCCTTGTCCAATTGATGCCCAACACTCTCAAATCTTCATCGTGGGATCGACACAACTTTCAGTATTTGCAATTGAGTCCTTGAACTTTCATTTTCCTCCATTTTGGTCCTTTTTCGCTCGTTTTCACATACATTTCATTCCATCTATCAATGTAGTCCTACAAACACAATTTCTATCGAATTAAGCCATATTCAAGCATTTATGTCAACAATTAGTCATGTAATGTAGCGAAATACACATTAGAAAATGCACTTATCAAAGACCATGTGGAGCGATTTAGTAATTTGTACCAAATTTAATGATTGCATTTTTCTTCTCTCTCATTCATTTCATACTTAACTGTCACCTTCTGTTCCCTGTGATGCCGAGACTTGGGTACGATTATCGGGCACGGGTACGTATCTAAGTATTGGATCTTTTAATTTCTAAAATGTGGTATATGGGGACAAGGCTAGAAAAGTCTAAATTTCGGGCATAGGTACATGGGTTCGTCTTTCAAACTTCAATTTTATCTTTTAGATTTTATTTTTACTTTGATATTACAATATTTTTTGAATTAAAAATGATGAATTGAAAAAAAATAATTTAAAAAGGATTAATTGTATTATATGAATATTTTATTAAACTAAAATATTCGTAGTGTAAAATTATTAGCCCTCTCTTGACCATATTAAAAATGGCCCAGGCTCCAATTAAACCCAAATCTCTTCCCGCGCTCCCTTCTTCTTCTTCTTCACTACACCAAAAAACACCATTTGCAACACATAAAAGGCAACATTCGATAGTTAAATGTTGCTAAAAGGGTCTATTGCAACATTCTAATACGTGAATGTTGCCATTTCTTAACAAAATTGAGTTTTGGCAACATTTTTTTAGTGAATGTTGCTAATGTTGCCTTTTTGCAACGTTTTTTCAGTGTTGCAAATTTTTTTATTTTTTGCAACGTTTTTTAAACGTTGCGGAAGATAAAACTTTTCGCAACGTTTTTTAAACGTTGCGAAAAAGCGTCTTTTTGCAACGTTTTTTCAGTGTTGTGAATTTTTTTATTTTTTGCAACGTTTTTTAAACGTTGCGGAAGACAAAACTTTTCACACCGTTTAAAAAAGTTGCGAAATGCGTCTTTCGCAACGTTTTTTAAACGTTGCGAAAAAAGCGTCTTTTGCAACGTTTAAAAAATGTTGTGAAAAACGCTTTTCGCAATTTTTTTTTTCCTTATCATTTCGCGACGTAAACCTTGCAAAAAATAGTACACCCCTTTATTTTGGAAATCAAACCCTAACATTTCCTACCTAACTTTTCCTCCTCTCGTCTCCGCCTCTCCTCTCTTCTTCTCCTGTCATCTCCATGATTACAGATTCTCGGTGTTCAAGGCTAATAAGCGTCGTGCCAAGCGCCACCAGCTGATGGACCCCTCCGCCGTCCACGGTGTCACCAAGTTCTCCGACCTGACACCCTCTGAGTTCAGGAAATCGCACCTGGGGCTCCACAAGCGTTGTCTCAAGCTCCCCGTTGACGCTCACAAAGCCCCAGTTTTGCCTACCAACGATTTGCCGACGGATTTTGACTGGAGTGACCATGGCGCCGTCACTGGCGTTAAAGATCAGGTTTTTAGTTCTCTTTCTTCTCTGTAGTGTTCAATAGAAATGGAGTGCACATTCGTTAGACGTTTGACTGAAAGGAAAGGATTAGGCTTATTTATTATTGCACTTAATGATATTACCATACTTGGAGTTGGGGAAAATGCAGTTGAGTTTTCTGGGATAATTTGTTCAAATACGCCGAGAATTGGGTTACTTGTGGCACTAATTAAATTTAAGATCTTTTGCAATTTTTTGTTGAGGGGTTTTTGGAAATTGAATTTTGTGAACAATGCAGCCAGATCATCAAAAGAAAGTGAGTTTTTTTCTCGGTTTTGCGACTTCTCTGAAATTTTTTATTCAGTTTTGAGTAGAATAGAAAAAAATTGAGCTGTTATTGATGTAAAATGTGTGACTTCGTAACTGTTTGATTAAAATTCAAAGGACGTGGAATATGTTATTCCTACAATCTACTTTCTGTGGGACTGTATTATCTAGTTTCTTAAGAATTAATTAATATTTTAGGTTAAATATTTAGAAGCAGCATAAATATTTCTTCTGAAAATCATAACAGTGAGTTCCCTTTTTCACAAGTTCAAGTTAGTACTAAAATTGCAGACAATAATCTATGTTTATTCCCATTTCTCTCTGGAAACAGAAGTTTGTTAATTTGAAATATCATAAAAAAGAAGTTATGGGCAGAAGAAATGTCAAAAGAAACTGATGTTAAAAGACGCTCGTCAAGTGTTATTGCCAGAGTCTGCCGTTGTTTGTCCAAAATTTTATTCCTAATTTTATTTCATTTTGAAACTCATTTTTATTTAGGTGATGTTGTATTAGATTTTAATATTCAAGTGTATGGATTCAAAAATTTGTAATGAAATTATCAATTTTTATGCAATTTTAAAATTTGTTCAAAAGGAGTATTTTCAATTTTGTCGATCAATTTACATAAATTGTTTATAATAATAATAATAATAATAATAATAATAATAATAATAATAATAAAAAAAAAAATTGTAAAATGACTTACGACAACGTGTAAAAAACGTTGCCAAAAACCTACGGCAACGTTTAAATAAACGTTGCCAAAAGTCTTTGGCAACATTTTTTAAACGTTGCTGTAGACCTACGGCAACGTTTAAAAAATGTTGCAAATGACTTTCAGTAACATTTTTTAAACGTTGCAAAAACGAAACAGTAACGTTTGTATTTAGCTTTTGCAGCGGTGTATAAACGTTGCCGTATCCTTATGGTCTACGGCAACACTGAAGCCCGCAACACATGCAAAAACGTTGCAAAAAGGTTTTAGCAACGTTTTTTAAACGTTGCAAAAGCTGAATTTTGTTGTAGTGCTTCTTCTTCTTCTTCTTCTTCATTTTGGACCAAAGACCATCAGCGCCAACCTGCTATTTCTTTATAGACATCTTCCATCTCCAGTAATACTATCGGTGAGGTAAATCTACAAATTTTCTAAAGATTTCTTACCATGTCTGGTTGAAACTTGAAGAATCCAATCCATATTCCGTAGCCGTAGCCATGTTGTGTCAACATGAGTACTCAGGCCGGAATGGAGAGTCCGAGCATTACTATCTATTCCTACCTTCATCCAAGAAAAAGATGTTTCTCTCTTTATATAAAACTAATGGTTTTATATAATATTATTCCAAATCCTTAAGAAGTCGCGTCCCGAGGCCAAAAAGTGACAAATAGAAGAAATCTAGAAATTGGTGTTTCTTTCATGGAATTTTGTTTTTTAAATTTGGGAAGTGCCACCTTTGTTAATAAAGACCAAGAAATTGTTCTATGTCTGCGGGTTTGTATGTCTGCTTTTAATGAAAAAATAACATATGTGTAATGTTTTACTTGTATGTTACATTTTAAATTATAATTTTTTGCAGCATTTTCCAATCTATATTTTTTAGGCACAAAAATATCAGTGTTCTTAAAAAGCTTGTATAAGTGGCGCCTATGCTTGGGGCTCGGGCAAAATGCTACGCCTCGGCAACGAGCTCCTAGTAGTAATTTATTAATTTGTTCTTATTTTTTACCTTTTTAAAAGCCTTTTATTTGAATTTAGTTTTAATTTTTTAAATGACTTTATCTGTACAAAAGTTAAAAAAAAAAATGTGTTATAAAATTTCAAGGAATAATGCTATTTATCATTATGAAAAAGGAAAATCAATGATATGGCATTCTATGTGGAAAATGGAAATTGAGCAGTTCAATTTTTATAAAAAAGAGAGAAATATGAGGAATAATGAATTACTACATCACTGATGTTCCATCAGCGTGACGATAAATAGAATTACTGAATTTCAAGTGGGACTTATTTAGTTGAAAGTTCAAGCTATGAAAAATAGTTTAGCTTTTGCATTTCGAAAATTTGAAAATTGTAGGAATTATTAAGTACATATAGTATTTTATAATTTTAGATATTTGATATTTATTATTTAATTATTAAATGATTTTTAAAATAATATTAAAAACAAGAAAACATATTTTTATGCCTAGGCCTCATCTAGTTTGAAGATTGGATTACACGCCTAGCCACGCTTTACGTTTTTCATAACATTGAAAAATATTAATTCTCTAAGAACAATTATAGTCCACTACTGGTTATTAATCCATTAACTTTTGTTCGCCAATTATTATATTTGAGTTGCTCAGCCATATTTAATAATTATCATGACAACTCAAAGGTTTATTTAGTCGATATCTTCTTTTGGATTAATAAGTGTATCAGCGTGTCATAACCAATTGGGTCACATGAAGTGGTAGATGGTCGGTACGGATCCAATGGAGTGGTGTTAGAATTCAAACTTTACCATTTCATTACATACCATGCTATTTTCTATAAATGGATAAGTACACATGTATTAGTAGTGAATGTCAATGTTGATTAACACGTGTATCAACCTGTGATGCATCGGATAGTTGGGCCTAAATTAGCCTATCAGATCACATGAAAGTGGTTATGGATCCAACACATAACTACATTTATTCACTTGCTATGCTCAATCCTAAAATGCACATTTGAATAGTATCTGAGCTTGTACTTGACTGTCTTTTTATTTCAGTCACCGTACGAGGCTAACCAACTGTCAAATATAATTAGTGCTTGTACAGTAATAGACTTGAGAACTTGGTGACCGTATTAATCTAACTACCATTAACTTCTTTATGATAACTGATCGCTTAACTCATCACCATATATAACTAACGAAGAGAAAAGTAAAATTAGTAATGTCAATATACACGCAATGTGATACTTAACAATGCATTTATGTACTCTCGTTTATTCTTACATTATTCCTAAAATACAAGTATCAAATATAATTAGATTCTGTATCGAAAATCATATAAGTCTAACTAAATTTCAAATACATTAATATGTCAATGGTAACAGACCTCTAAACTTAATCAGTATACCAAACTAGTGAAATGTAGAGTTCAATTAGTATCCCAACTACTTATAAAGGAGAAGGTTAAAAAAAAAAAAACTAAATAGCTCAATGGACCAACTCTACCGCTGTTGTAATCAGATAAATTTCAGCCATTGATCACAATCATCTGCTTGATAAACCATGTGGGAGATTTACTTTTTCCATTCAGTGCGAGGTGTAATAATGTAATTGTTTATTCAAAATGGGGCCCATCAACATGCACGTGGGACAATTTTAAAAGTGTTAGTGAGTTTTTTAGGTTGTAACCGCCACACCTGTTCAACATGTTTGGTAGCAAGAATAAAGTAATACTCTATTGCAAAGAAGGAAAAACTTTGAAGTTCCCTAGACTGTATCACCAGTGCAATTCAATACTGTGTACTAAAATTAATGACTACCAACTGCATTATTTTGTTTTTTTGTCATTCATTCATTTCATAAATATCCCTCTCACTCTATGCCTATCTCCATCCGAGTGAAACCCTTTTATCTAGTGTACACACAATCTCTTTCTTCTCATCTCTGTTTCCGCATAAAAATTCGAGTGAGATCCTCTTCTCTCTATAGCTTAAACATACACATACTCTTCTCCTATCTGTTTTGGCTTAAAGGAATTCAGAGGTACGTTTCATAAGTATTCAGTGTCTCTACATTTCTAAACATTAACTTACACCTAAGCACCCAGAAACGAACATCTTGAAAAAAAAAGAAACAAGCTCAAAAACATTGCTTTCTTTGTCCCTTTTCTTTACTTCTTCTGCAGCCGGAAGAAGATTATTTGATGTGAATCCTCTCTTTTTTAAAGTTTTTATATGTATATATGTTAAAGAATTACACCTTGAAGACTATCTTAAATTTTTTGGAAGGAAATAAAGGTGTTTAATTGTTCTTTTGCACTCAGGGAATGCCTGAAAAAGTGCAATTGAGAACTTTTTTTTTTACAAAATCAATTTTCCTTTTCTTGTTTCTTGAACTTTGAAACTTCTTTTTTTATCTTTCCTTTCGTCTCGGTCTTGATCTGTTTTTTTTTTTTTTTTTTGGGGGGTGGGGGGTGGGGAATGACGGGCGCATTTCTTGTTGATATTGTTATGGGGTTCACTGAGTGAGTGCAATGACTTCTATTTTATATAATGTTTCATTGCCACCGTTTGTTTTTTTTCAGAATTGAGAAACATGGGTCATCCTGCTCATGACAAAAAGAAGGCCATTGATGCATCAGTAGGTGGTTTGGTTTGGGTCCGAATGCAAAATGGGTACTGGTGGCCAGGTCAGATTCTCAGCCCAGATGAATTGCCCGAGACTACATTGCCTGTGCCAAGACCAGGGACACCAATAAAGCTCCTTGGGAGAGAAGATGCAAGTTTGTAAGTGCCTCTTTTAGTCCCTTCATTTCGTCAAGAAATGTTGATACCATGACGTTCTTTTTGTGATTATAATTTAATCATTCTTCACATTTAAAGGTTAGGATTTTTATTTTGTTATCCATACGATCCTCAGTTACTATGCATAGTATAGCAGTGAGATAATAGTTTCATTATTATTTAAAATCACGTAAAGTGACTCGTTCAGTTATTGCTTCATTGCTAAAACATCAATTTTGTTTACTTTATTTAGCAAATGGTAAGGATCAAATATTTGTTATTCTATACAAAACAAGAATTTTATTCTATTATATTCTCTTCATGTGCTCTCTCATGAGTCCATACACGGTAATAGTTGCAACCTATTATTGTTTCTCTTCATGGGAGCAATTTTTGTAAAATTTAGCCATATTGGGCAATCATTGTTTTAGTTGAATCATTGGCAATAATTTTTTAACGTTTTGTCGTATTTAATAATCACTGTTTTCCTTGTATCATTGGCAATCAACGAGCTAAGAAAGTTAATGGTACAGAAGGTGGTTTCACGTTTAAGTATGGTCATTGTGTCTTTTTACATTAAGTAAGAGTTTAAATATCACGAGGAAACTAGTTTTAAGTCTTTGAGCTTGGGGTTCAAAACAATATTATTTGGTACCAGTGATATAACAGGCTTTGTTATCCTGAGAAGACGAGTCTATTTTTAGATCATGTTTGGCTAAGGTTAAATGTATGTACTTACGTAAATTATTGTTTCTAAAAAACCTGGTGAAGCTTGTCCGTGACCTTTTGAAGGACAAGTTGATAAGCAATATTTAGAACTATCTACAAAAATTCAGTTCCCTGTATATCAATAATTAGTAGGGTTGGTTCATTTTGCACTTTCTGTTCAGCAATTACTTAATTTCTTTTTCCATTCAGTTTTTATCTTTCTTAAAAGATCGTTAGATTTCAATCAGTATGAGATAATTTAATTTTAAGTTATTGCCAAATTTCTTTCAGGGGCTGGTATAATCTCGAGACATCAAAAAGAGTAAAAGCTTTTCGTTGCGGAGAGTTCGATTCATTCATTGAGAAAGCTAAGGAGTCCGCATCTAATTCACCAAAGAAGACGGGTAAATATGCTCGCAGAAGTAATGCCATTGTTCATGCACTTAAGATTGAAAGTGGTTGTATTCAAAATCACCACCCAGAAAGTAAGTAGAGAATTCTATGGCAAAACTTAAGTTATTTTTAAGTACTTTCTCATTTATAGACTTGGCTTTTCTCCATGGTTTTTGCATATAATTTGCATATTGATACCTTTTGATCCCAGATACTGATGTTCTGTTTACATTAGTCTCTTCAACGATTTCAGGGACTGAGGAGCTCAATGAGTTGGGTTCTGTCTGTTGGGGTTCTGATGCTCGGTGGCAGCTAAAGGGAAAAAGAAAGTCAAATTCGAGAAAAATGGAAGTACGCAAGAAACATGACAATGTGTACACGTCAGGTACTAATCTGGACAGCTCTTTCAGAAAGTCAGGACCAATTGCGGATGTTAAGTTTGAAAAGTCATCTGTTATGCCGAGGGAACCTCACACAAGAGGACAAACTGATGAGCTGGCAGTTCCCCAGAGGTTAATGCCCTACCGCCAGTCACGTGCTACAGTCAATCCGAAGTACAATGCATCAGAGTTTTATCTGGAAGACTGTAAAGTTGATTCCGGTTTGTCTGATGTTACTATCGAGGTGGAAAGGCTCTGTCAACGACAACCTGTTCCGTATATTTCTCCAAAAAGCAAGTTAACTGCTAAATCAATTGTTGGCCACCCACTTACTGCTGACGTGTTAGAAGGTGGTACGGTCATTAAAAAGAGGCCACGTGGAAGGCCACGCACAAAGAATGTCAGTCCGCAGCAGCTGATCCCACAAGTGAAATCACGAAAATGGAAGAAGCGCAAGGGTTCATCGAGAAAGACCAGGAAGTTGTCTTCACTCACTCATTCGCCAGAACCACAGGAGAAACTGGTGGTCAACATGCTTGCCAAACCAGTCTTAGCATGCGTTCCACTGAAGGTGGTGTTCAGCAGACTGAATGCAGCGTTGAATAACTCAATCTGAGGAATGTATGGAGTTTTCTCCATTAGATTTTTATTTATAGGCTGTTGATTTTAGGTGTTTTTATTTTTTCTGAACTATGTTTAAGTATCAAAGTTTATAGTAATCAAGAATTAGAAGTTCTGTGCATTTATTATATGCTGTGACATTTGATTACTACTGATTTAATCTTTCTAATTAAGGCCCTAAAGAGTGTTGGATAAATTAGTATATGAATTATATTTCATTAACAAAAAATATGTGCATGAAAAATATGCAAAATAATGTCTTACACATGCAAAATATAACATAAAATTTTGACTTACCGAAATCAAGATACGCGTACTAAATACCAACATACTGAAACGTAGAAATTAGAAGACGATAAAATGAAGTAAGATATGCAAATGCAAATATGTGGACTGGTGCTGACATAATTAAATAGACGTCTGTTTTTCAAGATATAATGCTTCTCCCAAAATTAATATAGCACAATATTAATTTTATCGGGCAAACCAACGCTTGAATGTATTCTTCTAGGGCAGAAGATATTGAATACTAAATATCGAACACGAACTCAAAAATAATTCGGACATTATTTTGACATAATTTGGAGAATGAAAGAATTGGAAATCAATGAAATGTAATTGATTTCGAGTCAAGAAAATGGGATTAAGAGGGTCATACTTATAGATTTTCATATGTCTTTCGGGACTAATTAATTTATCCATTATAATACATCATTTCCAATTTAATGGTGTAGATTGCTCCTTATTTAAAGGATCACACCCATTGGAGACTTTTCCAATTCACACATTTAAATAGTGTATATTGAACTATTAATTCAAATAATCTCTCACATGAACGGAAGAAGTCAACTCAAAATAGAGATCACAAAGAAGAGTACAAATAAACATTATCTATCAGGATTGGTAGCTTTCGCTTTGAACCTTCCTTCGTAAGAATCTATCGGACTCATTTGGTTAATAAGTAAATACAACATTTTGACCTGTCGACCATTATAGTAAGCCAAGACGATAAATCGAAGACATTATCTCCATATCAAATTTTGTTTCTCTATTTCATTTATTATTTCGGCCTGAACCTTCTTTGTTCGGCAAATATGCTAGAGAATTTACCTTAATAAAATTGTCATAGAATCGGCCAACTTCAGACTCATATAGGTGATGTTTTATAAAAAGTACCCTACAATACTCCATTTGTTCTATTTACAAGATATAGTCATCATTAAAAGTATAGCTTATCATAGAAAATGGGAGGAGTTAAAACTTCGAAGTGCTTCTCATCGAGTCAATTATAACTGGTTTCCTATTAAACCTAGTCTGTGGGTATCTTCAGCCATTAGGTTAGGTTTCCAATAATCTGTCCCATTAGTTTAGGCTTTACACCCAGTTTCCTTGATTCACAATTTATTCACTCTTTAGATAACCCATTTGTAAACGGATCCAATGGGGGTATTCTTCAATATAACAATTAGTATTGTATTTGAAAGCAATTGGTTAATGACATTATGTTTATGACGTATATGTTAAGACACTCCATTATACACAAGACATTCTGTGTCATTCCATTTGTAGCTAGCTATTTCGATCAAACGATAATATAGGCACAAATTGTCACCAATTAGAAAGCTCTAATTTAATCTTTCAAATCTCAAGTTGTTTGGTAGATTTCCATAAAACAACTACACTCTTAATAGTAAAACATATTTACTAGTTTGAATCCTGGCATTGGATATCCAATTATCAATATGGTGCACATTTTAAGTTTAACGACGTGTTCACGACAATGTAGTTTATCATTTCAAACATTCCAAGTTCTAATTTGAAGTAAGCATTGTCACCCTCCACCAGATGAATTTTATTCCACGTCTAGGTATCATATAAACTAGGAATGTCCATATCTCATGAAAGTTCATGCACTTTCATATTTAAGAATTTCAATTGACAAATAAAATTGAAAAGCCACTTTTTTCTCATTGCAGTCCTTTGTTTGAACTGTGTTCGATCCAACTTTAATTTGGACCGTTTAAATATGACTACTTTCTTGAAATAGATCCTAATTGAGATCATAATTTACGTCATGTTGGTCAGGTCACAAAATAGGCCTTGTAGAAAAAGAACGATGTGTGCAAAACACACAACTATTGGACCCGCCTTCTCTATAAATGACAATTTTCTGTAGAATCATTTTTCCTTCAATAAAACCTCAATAAAGATCTTCCCAAGTACCAATTCCAATCATTCTAGATCTTGATACACGTCACTTTCCACAACCTTAAGAAGAAAAAAATAAACAAATAAATAAAATACAGCCAAAAGCACTTGTGGTCTTGATCGAATGATGCTTACTAGATTCCAAGAGTCACAAGGTTCCCAAAACTTCGAAGGAATGAAAAATTAATAATAAGTAAAACTTATCTATTAGAAATTAGAAATTGATTATTTATTTTGAATTTGATGATCAGTCAAGCAAACAACAATTTTACTGCATAGTTGATTTTCCATCAAACAACAATTTTACTGCACAAGAGTTTCCTTATAAAGTAAGCGTATATATTGTCGCCATTTATGTGGTATTTAAGTTCAGCGTAAAGGCAACCACTTATTATAATATAATTTTTTGTATAATACATTTTGTTTGTTGTTTTATTGTTAAGTTTTAAGTTAACAATTGGTTCCTTAATACACTTATAGATTTGTTATACTACTATTTTGGGGAGCCTAATTTATGAAGTTTGCCTCAAGCTCTGAAAATCAGAAGACTGGCACTGGTGATGAGACACATAATGATGCACTAAGTGACGACCTATATGGACTCATCGACAAGTAAAAGTTATTATTTTCAAAATATCTTGAGGTTTACATTTTAATACAAAATTATCATGATACGAGGTTGTTTCTCGATATTAGCTTCCATGACGTGGTTTTATTATTTCCATTGGCATATGTGGATAGTTTGTAATAGTTAAAAAAAAATCGTTCCGAAATAGTTGTACTAATTATTCAAAATGTAAACATGTTGTAAACCCAAGAGCTTTCAAAGAATTCACTCCCATGTTTCTCAATTTAATGTTGCTGCATCTTTTTCTTATGCAAGCTTAAGAAAAACTTGCGAAAACAAAGATATTTACGTTATTTACATCGTTGGCAAATAAAATAATAGAACAATAGTCCTAAAAATTGAGGTTGTGACAATTATACATTCAGGAAATTGTTATATTGTATAAAGTCTTCGTCTCAATTGCATCAAATAGGGATCCAAGGTTTACGTCCAAGTTTTTTAAGAGTTTACAATGAGCTATAGGAAGAAAATTAACTTTCGCATACAACTTATCACCTTAAATCGGATAAGCAATCTGAGACGAACATTTAGATTCTAGAGAATATACTTCAAACTTGTGTCTTAGATCTGGTGGTAGTTGGGAAATATACCCACTATTGGTGAAATTTTCCTATAATAACATTTTTTAGACGACTATAGATATGATACTTTACGAAGTTCTTTATGGTAGAATATGCATATCACATATCTATAGGAATGGCAACCAGGCGAGACAAGAAGAGGACACAGTACGGCACCCCAACCTCACATAAGGCTGAGCTGAATGAGGCATGAGATGGGGGCTTACTGCCTTGTTTATATATATATTTATTCGTGGTAGGTTTTAGGGTAATTTGGGAATCGAAATTTGGTAATTGGTACAGGTTTGGGCTTAAAAAGTTTGGGTTAAAGTGATTTTACACAATTTCTTTTGTTTTTTCCAAATTACTAACTAATCGAGGTACGGGCACAGGGTTTGAGTTTTTCGGTCATCTATTAATGGGATGAATTCGGAGAAAATAGAGTTTTAGGTCCGGTAATTATTGAACATACAATTCAGGCCATGGAAAAGATTCGAGTTAAAATTAAGACGACACAGGTTGGTAAAAGAATTGTACCGATAACAGGAGGAAAGACCTGGAATTCCCGGTGGAAAATAACATTTTCTTGAACAAAGTACCAATGACGGGCGTTCTCTTGTTTGGCAAGAAGGGAAAACTGAGGCCAAGGATATAAAACATTTGGAGATAGTTGACTGAATTATAAATATGGCATATCGTTTGCCTTTGCCATCGGAACTTTCAGAATTACATGTTTCATGTATCTATGATTACGAAATACACACATGACCAAGGCTACAATACACGTGCTTGGATTAATGTACAGAAAGACTCATCCTACATAGAATCACTAATCGCTATATTGGATAGGAAAGTACACACGTTGAGAACTAAGAAAACCCCATCGTTAAAGTTCAGTGGCATAATCATGGATGGAAGAGACTACTTCGAAAAGAGAGCGAGAAATTAAAAGCAAGTATTTTTCACCCAAGTACAAGGTAAATTTCAGGGACGAAATTAAAAGCAAGTATTTTTAAAAATATATTTATTTACACATTGTGTTTATTCCCAATTTACCCTGCTAAATTATTATCAAATCTTGTACAATATTGACTTCTCAGCTACATCACCATCTGAGTCTTACCAAGTGTCAGTATGAAAACTAATTTCTTAGCTCGATGATTGTATTACTCTAAATAAGTTCAAAATACATGAACAACTCTATAGTAATAGACTTCGCAACTTAATCAATGTATGAAACTAATCAAGTGCAAAGAACCATTAGTATGACCACTACTTAGAAAGGAGAAGGGGAAAGAGATTAATGGACCGACTGCAGTTCTAATCGCACCAATATCAGCCCTTGATAACAATCAGCATCTTGATAAAACCAGTGATTTAGTAATGTGTATCAAATTTAATGTCTGAATTGTTCTCTCTCTCTCTCTCTCTCTCTCTCTCTCTCTCTCTCTCTCTCTCTCCCCCCCCCCCCCCCCTCCTTACGTGTCACTCTCTATTCCTGCCTACATTCAAGGAAGAGACTTTTCTCTCCATATGCAAACTAATGGCTCTATATAATATTATTCCAAATCTTTAAGAAGTTGCGTCCCAATGCCAAAAAAGTGACAAATGGAAGAAACCAGAAATTCGTGTTTCCTTAACGGAATTTTGTTTTGTTTTTGTTTTGTAAATTTGGGAAATGCAACACTTGTTAATAAAGAACAAGAAAGAGTGAATTTTAAATGAATACATAAAAAATATTGTGACTTTTCCAAAATGAAAAAGTAAGAATATATATGTGCTTTTAATGAAAAAGTAACAAATGTGTAACCTTTTATGTGTATAATAATTTTTAAATTATAATTTTTTGAAGTATTTTCCAATCTATATTTTTAGGCATAAAAATAAACTCTCTAAGAACAATTCTAGCCCAAATTTTGCAAACAGTTCCCTCACTGGTTATTAATCTACTAACTTTTATTCGTCAAATATTATATTTGAGTTGCTCGCCCATATTTAATAACAGATTTGCTCAGGTACCCATTACGTGTACTAGCAATTGTACCCATTTTTTGACTTTTTCTTATTTCAAAAGCCTTTGGTCAAATTATATTTCCCATCACTGCCAAAATTGAAGATTCTCACCCCCCCCCCCCCCGACACAACCAATGGCCCCCTTATTAATACCCCACCCCAAACAATAATTCTCACCTGAAAAAGCCAACGCCCCTTATTAAACCACACCCAACCCCATGATTCTACAAATTGAAGCATTGTCTTGATTTTTTTGGGTAAAAGTTTTGCTTCTTCAGAGTTTCATCTTCCACTGTGTCTCTATCTCAACGACCTCCGCCATTTTTACAACAGGTACCCAATAGATTTTTTTATTTTTTTTAAATTTGTCCATAATGGCTAAAATTTTGGCTAGTATTAAAAAATTATAATTTTAGGTGGTAATTTTATCACGTATTCTAACTTAAATACTTGACAAATAATTACATGAACACTATATATATGGAGCATGAATATTTATCCAATGGATTTTTAAATTTCTTTATGTTTTTCAAGTGAGAATACTAAATTAAGCCTTTGTTTGTTAATTTTTTTTAACTTATAAACAAAGAATATGATGTTTTAGAGGTAAAATATGTGGTAGAAAAATAGTTTGAGAAATATGTGTGGTTTAAAAATGATATGGGAAATTTATTATTTATAAACTTGTTCATAAACTAGTTTACCAAACAGAGGCTAAAATATTAGGTGTTAAACTTTGTTCATTACATTGATATGCGTTATCTGTTAATTTTCATTAGGAATGGAAGGTGATAACAATGTGTTTGTTCCCCAAGTTACCATCGGTTCAATTCCTAAAACTGGTCAACCGTTTGAAACACTTGACGATGCATTTAATTTTTATAATCAATATTCGCGATAAGCGAGTAGACAACAACAGAAGGAAAAAGGGAACCAATGAGATTGTCTGGAAATTGTTTGTGTGCTCAAAGGAAGGAAAGACAAACAATAACTACCAGATGAGGATTAAAAATTTTGTTCAACGTATAGGGGAACGAAATCGTGGAAATACACGATGTGGGTGTCTTGCCAGACATTCAGTGGTGAAACAACAAACTGGAAATTTGTGGGCTGTCGGTCATTTTGTCGAGGAGCATAATCACCCCCTTACTACACCTAGCAAGGTTCATTTGTTACGATCACATCGAAATGTGAATGCCACAAAAAAGGCACTTGTCCAATAGTTTTCTGAGGCGAATATTCCCACGTGTCAACAAGTACGACTTATGGAGATGGATGCAAGTGGTCCATCATCAATGGGACTTGTGGAGAATGATATCAGGAATCATCAAAGGGATGTCAATCAGACACTGCTAGGTCACAATGCCGAGATACTTATTGAGCATTTCAGTTTGGAGCAAGAGAAAAACCCCAACTTCTTCTATGCATACGAGACTGATGAGAGTGGTGTCTTCACTCGATGTTTTTGGGCTGATTGTGAATCTAGAAGCTCATATGCCTATTTTAGCGAAGCAGTTGTGTTCGACACGACATACAATACAAACAAGTACTCCATTATTTTCGCTCCATTTGTTGGGGTTAACCATCATCGCCATACTATTTTGCTTGGGTGTGGATTGTTGAGAGATGAGAAAACAGAGTCTTCTGTTTGGCTTTTTCCAAAGTTCATTGAACCTATGCCTAGCCAAGCTATCCTGGGGGTGATTATCACTGATCAGGATGGTGCAATTTCTAGAGCTTTTAGAGAAGTGTTTCCTAGTACATTGCCCCGATATTGTTTGTCGCATATTTTGAATAAGTTCTTCAAAAAGATGAGTGTCATGTTGTATAGGGATCAGTACCACATATTGGTAAATATTATTAGAAAATTAGAGTCTGCGGAAGAGTTCGAGCACCGTTGGACCGAGGTAATGGAAACCATGGAGTTAGGGAGTAATGAATGGCTCCAAAGCATCTATGAAATACAGAGTTGATGGGTGCCAGCGTACGTCAGACACGTCTTTGCAGCAGGGGTGTCCAGCAGCCAGAGATCATAGAGCAATCACACATTCATTAAGAGATATGTAGAAAAGAAAAAATCATTGATGGATTTCATCACAAGATTTAGTAGGGCTTTAAAGCATCAGAGACATCAAGAGTTAATTGCTAACCACGCTGATCTTTACAAGCAACCTCAAGTAACCACGTCTTCGATGATGGAAAATCAGATGGCAGGTATATACACGAAGACAATTTTTTTGCTTTTCCAAAAAGAATTAGTGCAGAGTAATTTCTATGTTTGCTCGAGGAGATCAAGCTCGGATGCACTAAAAGTTTATGTGGATCATCGTTTGATCCAGGGCATACAGACAGTCGACAACAGCAGTTGACTTATTTCACAGAGTCTGATCTCATCTCGTGCAGTTGCCAAATGTTTGATTTTGTTGGATATCCATATTGTCACATACTTTCCTTTACGAAGAAAAAACAAGTGATGCTTTTATCAGATAAGTATATACTTCGGATGTGGACAAAGAATGCGAAAGTTGACCGTGTATACGATTTAGGAGATGGTGTGTCACATGGACAATCATTATTATCAAGGCATGGAATGTTGACTTATATGGCATCAGAATTGGTCGAAGAGTGCCTTTAACAGACGATCGCGGCAACTTCCTCATGGATGAGTTTCGGGGTCTCAAAATACGAGCAAAAGAGATTAACGATGGAGGAGATGTCGGAATGAGTAGGAATAGAAGCCAGAGCTGCGACGAGACTCGGGTTGTTGTTGATCCAAATCCTGTTTGGACTAAAGGGTGTGAAAAGCAGCTTAAGTCAAGGAAGGAGAAAGCGATGTCTCAGCCCAGCAGAAATTGTGGTGCATGTGGTCGTAATGGACACGATACAAGAACTTGTCCCACACTTAAGTCTAGGTATTTTAAACTCGATTTACTCATTTATTTTGTTGAGTGTTGTATAAATACTAATCATATTAAATTTGTCTTATCGCTTAAAGTTGTTTTTTGTGCACTTTCGGGTCGCATCTCGTGGACGAGCCTTATCACCCATAGTTCTCGTTTGATGAAACGCATGATGATAGGTACATTAGTGTTGACAGGAGTAACTATGGTGGTTTTCATAGTTTCCCCAACGAAGACTTTCCATAGGACCTGCTTCATTTTCCTCGAGTTACTTATGTGATTGTACTGAATTTATAATTATAAGTTTTTGCGAGTAAGGCCCATTTCAAATCTAAAATCGTATTACTATACTTTTCATTTTGTTAAGTTTTAATGTTCTTTTCACGTTTTTTGAATGGTCAAAATAACACCTCAAGACAATCCGTCTGATAATTTTTTTATATAAATAAAGTGTGATATTTTCAAGGTAAAACATGTTTGAAAAGTAACTTAGATAAATGTGTGGTTAAAAAGTGATTTTAGAAAATATATTTATAAATTATAAACAAGTTAACAAACGAGGTTAAGTGGACTAAAAATTAACTAAAAAGTAGCGATCATTAGAATTGAAAAAAAATGACGTAAAGAAGATTTTTTAAATGGAAAGTGCTACTTTTATGGATGGTTGGTGGGGGGTTGAATGGGGGTATGAAGTACTTTGACTGTCAAAAACTTTGAGAAACAAGAAAATGATTGAAATAAGGAAAATGACAAAAAAAACGGGTACAATAACTGGCACCCGTAATGGGTACCTGAGCAAATCTGTATTTAATAATGATCATTGACAACTCAAAGGTATATTTAATCGATATCATTGTCTCGATTAATTAGTGTATGAACATGTCATTACCAATTGGATCACATGAAAGTAGTAGATGGTTGGTATGGATCTAATGGAGTGGTGTTAGAATTCGAACTTTACCATTGCATCAGACCATGCTATTTTCTATAAAGGGACAAGTACAAATATATTAATAGTGAATGTCAATGTGGATTAACACGTGTATCAATATGTTGATGCATCAGATAGTTGCGACTAAATTAACCAATCACATTGAACGAAAATGGCGATGGATCCAACACATAAATACATTTATTCACTTGCTATGTTCATTCAAAAAATGCCCCTTTGAATAATATCTGAGCTCTTATGCTGACTTTAGTCACCGTACGATGCTAACATAATTAATGCTCGTACAGTAATAGACTTGAGAACTTTGTTAGCGTATTAATCTAACTACCGTTAATACTTTAATATTTAGATGATAACTGATCTCTCAACTCATTTCTGTATATAACTAATAAAAAGAAAAGTAAAATTAGTATTCTCATTATACATGCAATGTGATACTTAACAATGCATTTATGTTCTCTCGTTGTTTATTCCTAAAATACAAGTATCAAATATAATTAGATTCTATATCAAAAATCATAAAAGTCTAATTAAATTTCAAATACATTAATATGTCTATGGTAACATACCTCTAAACTTAATCAGAATACCAAACTAATCAAATGTAAAGTTCAATTAGTATCCCAACGACTTATAAAGGAGAATGAAAGAAAAACAACTAAACAGCTCATTGGACCAACTCCATTGCTATAGTAACAAATATCAGCCATTGGTCACAATCATCCAGCTGTGCAAGGTGTAATAATGTAATACTTTTTATTCAAAACTGGGCCATGAACATGCACATGGAACAATTTTAAAAGTATTAGTGTACTAGTTTTTATGTTGTAACCGCCACACCTCTTCAACAATTTCGGTAACAAGAATAAAATAATTTTGTATTGCAAAGAAGGAAAAACTTTGAAGTTTCCTAGACTATATCAACAGTAAAATTTAACACTGTACTAAAAGTAATGACTACTGACTGCATTATTTTGTATGTTATCATTCATTCATTTCATAAATAGCCCTCTCAATCTATGCCTATCTCCATTCGGGTGAAAGCCTATTATCTAGAGTATACACACACCCTCTTTCTTCTCCTCTCTGTTTCAGCATAAATATCCGAGTGAGAGCCTCTTCTTTCTATAGTTTATACACATACTCTTCTCCTCTCTGTTTTGGTATAAAAGAATTCAAAGGTACATTTTATAATCATTTCTAAAGTGTTCACTTTCTCTACATATCTAAACACTAACTAATAAGCAAGCAACCAAAAATGTACTTCTTGAAAAACAAATGCTTTTAGATGACTTGAATTTTTGAGAGGAAATAAAAGCTTTTATATGTACTTTTGAACAAAGGGAACGCTTGAATAAAATGCAACTTAGAATTTTATTTTGTGCAAGATCAATTTTCCTTTATCTTCTTTCTTAAACTGTGAAACTTTTTTTTTTTGTATCTTTCCTTTTATTTGGGTCTTGATCCCTTTTTTTCCTATCATTTAAGCTTCTGTTTTTTAATGATATATGATGTCGTTTTTTTTTTTTAAATATTTTGGGGAGGACAGGTGCATTTTTTGTTGGGTTTGAGATTTATATGGGGTTCACTGAATGAGTGAAATGACTTCAATTTCACATAATGTTCCATCACCTCCCTATATTTTTTTTTTCAGAATTGAGAAACATGGATTGTCCTGCTCATGAAAAAACGAAGGCCAGGGACACCTATAAAGCTCCTTGGGAGAGAAGATACAAGTTTATAAGTGCCTCTTTCAGTCCCTTCATTTCATCAAGAAATGTTGATACTATGACGTTCTTTTGTGTTTATAATTTAATCATTCTTCACATTTAAAGGTTAGGATCTTTATTTAGTTAGACATATGATCCTCTGTTACTATGCATAGTATAGCAGTGAGATAATGGTTTCATTTTATTTAAAATCACCCAAAGTGACTCGTCAGTTCTTGCTTCATTGCTAAAAACTTCAATTTTGGTTACCTTTATTTGATAAATGGTTAGGATCAAATATTTGATATTCTATATAAAACAAGAATTTTATTCTGTCATATTCTCTTCATGTGCTCTGTATTACTCCATACATGGTAATAGTTGCACCCTATATCCTTTTGATTTCTATATAAAGAGTGGTGATGATTCTGATTTTACTTGTCATGGAAGAATAAGAGTGTGAAAAGGACATAATACTTGCAAGTTAGGTTTTTCAGTTGCTAACCTTGAATCAGTGGGAGCATTTTTTGTAAATTTTGTCATATTCGGCAATCATTGTTTCTGTCGTATCGTTGGCAACAATATTTTTAACGTTCTGTCGTATTCAATAATCATTGTTTTCCTTGTATCACTGGCAATCAACAAGCTAGGAATGTTAATGGTGCATAAGGTGGTTTCACATTTAAGTATGGTCATTGTGTCCTTTTACATTAAGTATGAGTTTAAATATCACGTTGACACTAGTTTGAGCTCAGGGATTCAAAATAATATTATTTGGTACCAGCGATACAACCGGCTTTGTTATCCTGAGATTAGTCTATTTTTAGATCATGTTTGGCTAAGGTTAAATGTAGGTACTTACGTAAATTATTGTTTCTTAAGACCTGGGGAAGCTTGCCCTTGACCTTTTGAAGGACAAGTTGATATGCAATATTTAGAACCTACCTACAAAAATTCTGTTCCCTGTTTATCAATAATTAATTGGGTTGGTTCATTTTACACTTGTTGTTCAATGATTACTCAGTTTCGTTTTACAGTCAGTTTTTGTCTTTCTTAAAAGATCCTCAAGTTCAATCAGTACAAGATAATTTAATTTAAATTATTGCCAAATTTCTTTCAGGGGCTGGTATAATCTCGAGGCATCAAAAAGAGAAAGTTTTTCGTTGCGGAGAGTTCGATTCATGCATTGAGAAAGCTAAGGTGTCCACATCTAAATCATTAAAGAAGATGGGGGAATATGCTCATAGAGGTGATTCCCCAAAGGTTAATGGCATACCGCCAGTCATGTTCTACAGTCAAGCCGAAGTACGTTGCATCAGAGTTTTATCTTGAAGACTGTAAAGTTGATTCCGGTTTGTATGATGTTACTCTAGAGGTGGACAGGCACTATAAACCACAACCTGTTCCATATATTTCTCCAAAAAGCAACTTAACTGGTAAATCAATTATTGGCCACCCACTTACTGTTGACGTGTTAGAAGGTGGTGCGATAATTGAAAGTGGTGTTCAGCAGACTGAATGCAGCAACTGAGGAATGTATGGAGTTTTTCTGCATTAGTTTTTTTTATTTTTATTTATAGGCGGTTGAATTTAAGTGTTCTTATTAATTCTGAACTATGTTTAAGTTGCAAAGTTTATAGTAATCTGGAGGTAGAAGTGCTGTGAATTTATCATATGATGTGACATTTAATTACTATCGATTTAAACATTTTAAATAAAGACCTAAAGAGTGTTAAATTATGTTGAATAAATTAGTGTATGAAATATATTTCTTTAACAACAAATATGTGCATGAAAAATATGCAAAATGACGACTTACATGTGCAAAATATAGAATGAAATTTTGACTTATAGAAATCAATATATGCAAACAAAATATCAAGTTACTGAAACGTAGAAATTAGAACATGAAATAAAGTGAGGTATGAAAATGTAATTCTCTACACTGGTGTTAACATAATCAAATGGAATATATCAAATAATAAAGTTAATATTGAAAGTAACGTAGTTCAACCCTAACAATGCCTTGAGAGGGGTGGATAGGTATATAATGTGGAATTAAAATTATCAATTAATTAGCAACATGTCACCAATTAATTATCGCTAGATGATTAAACATAAATGTCAGTTTAACCTATGTTTAAATACCACAGTTAATATAATCAATACAAAAAGCAGTAAAAACACACGGCATAATCACGGAGAAACCCTAATTAGGTAAAATCTCCGGGCACGTTGCCAGTCAACAATCCACTATAAACTATTTGTAACTTACAATCTACCAACACAGACGACAACCCGTACTATCTGATCTCTTGATTACAATTCCAACAGCTCTCATCGATGCTGTGCTCCTGCGCTACTCCCAGGTGCAGTTTTCAAAGCTCTCTTGGATTGTGCTCTCTTGCAGCAACTCCTAGATTTGCGAAATCATTTATCTCATGTGGATCCACGAAGGACACCGTGTTCTTCAACAACTCTGAATGTGGAAAGAACAGTTTGGTATTTGGATTACGAAATTGAAGTTTTTCTCACCAAAACAAACTCACAAGATGAAGGTTGAAAGTAGAAATATATAGGAATTCTCTCTAATGAATTTCTCTCAATGATCAACCTTATTTTTCACGTTCAAATGTGTTTTGGTATTTATAGGTAGGTTAAAAAAGTAATGGACCAGGAAAAAAGCCTTTAAATCCCGAAATAAAAATTTCCCGGACATCACTGTAGCTGAGCTCTCGCTCAAGCGACAGTCAAACAACAGGCAGTCGCTCGAGCTAAAGCAGGGTGACAATTGAGCAACGAAGGTTCTATTTTTGACTTGAGCCAATCCATGGCAACAGTATAGCGAAAATTCGCGCCTTATTTTCTTTCTCTTCCCATACTCGAACCCTAGATCTAAAACCTTATTTTTATAATATTGTACATTACTCCTTGACTTTTTACAATACTTACAATTAAGTCCATTTTGTTTACAGAATTACCAATTACATAATTAAAAACCTAACAAGCTCCCCCTTTGACATTTTGTGACAAAACTACTAAAGTCAAGGCAGTAATCAAATATGAAATACAGACTCAAAAACCTATGACTCAACTAACTCACTTGAACAAAATCTACATTTCAATCAGCACTTGTTTCCTAAAATAGACAAATCAACACCTAGTGTGGAATGTGTGGAAAATAGTATAAGTAAAGCGGTTCAAGCGGTTTATAGAATATAGGAAATCTACGAATTATATAGTATTATTCAGTTTCAATCATGCATGCTAAATCAAGACATAGTACCAATACAACCCAACATATCAAGAAAACACATCGATACTACTAAACATCAAACTTAATTTAGCAGAACTGAATATATTATATAATCAAACTCAAAAGTTTTAGATACGTCAAATAGATAAAAAAAAAAATATACATCCAGTTTAAAAGCAAAAAGTATATACTCCATCTGGGAAATCCGAAGGGTCAAAAGAAATGAGTTCATAATAGGATCAGCCGGCACAGTCGGGTCAACGAGCTGTGCTAGCTTAGATGAAGCATGTGACAGACTCTAGGTAATGGTAGTATGGCCAATCGGTCGAGAAACCCTCTGCGGCTCTGGGAAACTAACTCATAAGACTGCCACTATCCTATAGATCAAGCAAGCATAAGTAGCCCCACCCTCGTCCCCGTGACATGAAACACCCACAGAATCTGCGACAAATGAAAGAGGGCAAATCAATAGAATTGCCATGCAGCAGGGCATACAGAAATCGAGTCTTCTCTATAGGTAATGAAGAAGTGTGAGATATGGGCCAAAGATTTGTGCAAAGGATGCACAACAGAATCTAGTGATCGGTCAAAAAAGACCCAGTGCGAATTGCATCTAGACCTTCCTCCAAAGGTGTGTTAAACACCGTCGAACGAACTAAAGAGTCCTCCTGAAGAATATCAGGAGTCAAGTAAGAGAATAGGGGTGGATGACTCAAGGAACATGAATAAGACTCGAAATAACATCCGCAGTCCTAACGCGAAGAAAAATCCTAAAAGACGACCTACCAACATCATGGATAGAACTCCTGAATCAAAAGACTCGGTGGATGGACTAACTCAACTAACAAAGTTTCCCAACCCCGAGATGAGAAGATGCGGCGAGGTCGGGAGATAGGTGAGACATATGACCTCGAGCTCAAATAAAATAGGGAGGAGAGAAAACTGCAACCCAAAAGTGTCTTGGTCGACAGCCGAGATTAACCTAGTCCTATTATAGAAAAAATGAAGAACTAGGAGTGAAGCAGCTGTGCATGCTCTCTTAGGTGGCATCTGAAAAGAATTGAACCAAAAGCATTAGCAAACACTAAAAATAAAGGATTGAATTGGAATATAGCACATAAGCAAACACTAAACATAATATCGGGTCTACTAGCGATTAAATAAAGGAGAGATCCAATCATACCTCGATATTTTGTTTTGTCAATTGAAGTACATTGCTCATCTTTATGTAATTTAATTGATGAACTCATTGAAATATTCATTGGCTTCAAGTCTTAAAAATCAAATTTCTTGAGCATGTCTATGATGTACTTCATTTGACTAATGAAGATGCCTTCATTAGTTTGTTTGATTTGAAGTCCAAGAAAGAACTTTAGTTCTCCCATCATACTCATTTCAAATTCGTTGCTCATACACTTTGAAAACTCTTCACAAAGGAAAATGTTAGTAGCACCAAAAACAATATCATCAACATAAATTTGTACAACAATCATGTAATCCCTTTTGGTTTTAATAAAGAGTGTGGTATCCGCATTTCCCGTTTGAAAACCATTTGAAATAAGAAACTTGCTCAATCTTTCATACCAAGCTCTAGGGGCTTGTTTCAAACCATATAAAACTTTTCAAAGTTTAAACACACTTTCTGGAAATGTGTGATTTTTGAAACCGGGAGGTTGCTCAACATTCTTCTTCTTAAATAAAATCATTTAAAATGTACTTTTGACATCCATTTGATAGAAAGTAAAACCTTTATGACAAGCAAAAGCAAGAAGCATGCGAATAGATTCTAATCTAGCAACCGGTGCAAAAGTTTCTTCGAAATCTTTACCTTCTTTTTAATTAAAACCTTGGGCCACTAATCTAGCCTTGTTATGCACAATTATACCGTTTTCATCTCTTTTATTTCAAAAAAACCCATTTTGTACCAATAACGGTTTGATCGTTTGGTCTATCAACTAAATTCCAAACATGATTTCTTTCAAATTGATTTAGTTCTTCTTGCATTGCTAGAATCCAAAACTCATCAAATTCAGCTTTTTTGAAATTCTTGGTTCAATTTGAGAAATGAAAGCACAATTATTTAGAAAATTTTTGGTAGTGTTTCTAGTACTTACACCTTTGGAAGGATCACCAATTATGAGTTCCTTTGGATGAGAGGGAACAAACCTCCATTCAATGGGAAGTGTTGGATAATTTTGATTTTTGGAAGTTTCTCCTTCTCCTTGTTGAGAAATTGGTTCTTCCAAATCTTTATCTTCAATATCTTTAGGATTTTCTTTGTTTTGATCTTGAATATTCATTTGCTTAAGAGGGATTTCCAAACCTGCATCAGCACCTTTCTCTTGATCAAGAAAATTAGCTTCATCAAATGTAACATGCATGGATTCTTCCACTAATAGAGTTCTTTTGTTGAAAACTCTATAGGCTTTGCTAGTAGGTGAATATCGAAGCAAGATTCCAAGATCGGATTTTAAATCAAATTTTCCCAAATTTTCTATTGTATTTAGAACGAAACATTTGCAACCAAAAACCTTAAAATAACAGTTATTGGAAACTCTATTTTTGCAAAGCTCATATGGAGTTTTGGTCTTCTTTCGACTTACCAAAACTCTATTCATAATGTAGCAAGCGGGGTTAACGACTTCAGCCTAAAAATATTTGGGTAAATTATTTTTATTTAACATGGTCCTAGCTATTTCTTGTAATGTGCGATTCTTTATTTCTACTACACCATTTTGTTGAGGAGTTCTAGGAGCCGAAAAATTATATTCATATCCATTTTCTTTACGAAAATCATCAAAAGCAATATTATCAAATTCTCCAGCATGATCACTTCTAATAGTTGTAATAGAGTATCCTTTTGAATATTTTTAAAGCCTCATTTTTCGAGTTCAAAAACAAAACCCAAGTAAATCTTGAGAAGTCATCAATAACGACAAATGTAAAAGCTTACGAATTAAACTTGCGGTTTTAGAAGGTCCAAAGAGATCCATGTGAAGACGTTGTAAAGGTTTTGTGGTTGAAGAAAATTCCTTTATTTTGAAAGAACTTTTTGTTTGTTTTCTAAATTGACAAGCATGACAAATTTTGTCCTTTTCAAACTTCAAATTTGGTAGACCTTTAACCAAGCAATTTTTTGAGATTTTTGAAATTAAGTCCATACTAACGTGGTCTAATCTTCTACGCCATAACCAAGTATCATCTTTAAAACTTAACAAACATTTCAATTCTTTTCAATTTCAATGTTAATGACAAACATCTTTACTTTGGCTTCCTATGAACAATACATCTTTCGATGTAACATCCTTAATAAGGCATTTTGAAGAATCAAATTTGATATAATAACCTTTATCACATAGTTGACTAATACTTAGCAAATTATGTTTGATATTATCTACTAATAAAATATTTTCAATAGAAGGAGATGAATAATTATCAATATTTCCAATGCCAATGATTTTTCCTTTGGCATTATCTCCAAACGTGACATGACCCCATCCTTTCTTTTGAAATTGACAACAGTGTTTCGTCTCTAGTCATATGTTTTGAGCAACTACTATTCAAGAACCAATTGCTCTTTATCCTTGAAGACACCTACAAGAATTGATTCAAATTTTTTATCTTGGTACCCATTCAACTTTGGGTCATTGGTAGTTAGTGCCAGTGGACCCTTGAACCCACTTATTTCATCGAAAGTATAGTTTCTTTTTTATTAAGCAATTAAAAGCTACATGTGGAGTAGAAGCTTTACAAATATATTTTCAAGAGATTTTTGCTTTTGAAAAGGTTTGTATCCAATTCCTCCTATATTAAAAATACATTTTTATTTCCCAAGCATTAACTCAAAGTTTTTCTTTCCTTGAGTGAATTTGTGCACAATGTTAGTTAAATTTAGGACTTTTTCTTTTAGAGAAACATTTTCTTTGATTAGAGATTCATGATCATCCTTTTCTTTCTCAAATTCCTTTTGAGTTTCTAAAATCTTTTTTGTCTCATTTTTCAATAAAAAGTGTTTCTTTTTTAGGGTAGAATGTTTGAGAGCAAGTTTTTCAAAAGCTTCAATGATTTCATCATATGAAGTAGACAGTTCATCATAAGAATGAGTGTCATTTGTGTTTACCTCATCTTCAATGGCTATGAAGCACATGTTTGCAATCTCATCTTGACTTTCATTTTCTTCTTGCTCATCATCACTTTCATCCCAAGTGGTTTGTAGAGCTTTCTTTTTGAAGAATTTTTTCTTGTTGGGACATTCGATTTTCTTGTGACCAGGTTTGTCACAATCATAGCAAACAACCTTCTTATTTTCCACACCTTTGTTATCTTTCTTTTGGAATCGACGGTTGTTGCGAAAGGCTCTTCACTGTTTGACAAGGAGAACAACATCATCAAATTCCTCATCACTCTTGTTTGAGTTTGAGGTTTCTTCATCATTTGATGATTTTAAAGCAATTTGTCTTCTACAAGGATTCTTCTTTTCTTTTTCTTTTGCTTTTCTAGACTTCTCCTTTGTTTCGGAATGATTTAGCTCATAACTCATCAATGTTCCATAGAGCTCTTCCAAAGGATACTTGTTGACATCTTTGGTGTTCTCTATCAACATCCTCAATGAGTCCCAATCTTCCGAGAGAGACCTAAGCATTTTGCTAACAAGTTCACCATTAACAATTTTTCGATCAAAGCCTTTAAGGACATTAACAATATTGGCGAACTGGGTAATCATGCTAGCAATGGGTTCATTTTCTTTCATAAAGAAATTTTCAAAATCTTTAAACAAAAGATTTATCTTAGTTTCTTTCATTTTGTTTGTACCCATGTGTGTAATTTCTAATGCATGCCAAATATTATATGCGGAATCACTTGTGCTAATACGATTAAATTCATTTATATTTAAAACACAATAAAGAAGATTTTTGGCTTTTGCATTCAAAGACAATTTTCTTTTATCATCTTCATCATATTCTTCCCTAGGCTTTGAAATAATTTGGTCCAATTTTCCATCAATTCAATAACCTCCCAAACATTATAATCAATTGATTGGATATAAATCATCATTCTAGTTTTCCAATAATTATAATGTGCACCATCAAACAAAGGAGGACGATTTGTAGAATGCCCCTCAATATTATGATTAGCCATAACACAAGATAATAAAATCTTTTAAAAATGCGCACATGGGCTATGATACCAATTGATAACCCAAGAATAACTAACCAAGAGGGGGGTGAATTGGTTTATGAAACTTTTTCGGACAATTAGTCTCAAAACTATTTAATACAAAGATATAAATGCAAAGTATAATATGAGAAGTGAATATGCAAATTCGATAACTTAATTCAAATATTGTCACTTAAGTAGATATAGCACAACGTAAATAGCAATTTAAATTAAAGTGCAATAATGTAAAGATGACAAGCGAATTTAATGGGGTTTGATACACAATGTGTTCTAAGTTCCCGTTACCAAGCTCTCCGTCACGAGCAAGTCCAAATGCACTATAGCGGTAACTTACAAACAAGAAGTATCAATCCTTAAGTGACTTACAATAAGGAGCACTTATCATTAAGTGACTTACAACAAGGAGCATCTATCCTTAACAACAATCGAGTTTTCACAAGGCTCTAGAAACCACCAAAATATAAATGATAATTTTACAATTGAAAGAACTATTTTAACAAATGATATAATCAAGTCAAGTATTTAGAGAGTTAAGATAACATTTCAATAGATAGCAAATAATAAAGTTTAAGTATTTATGTTGTAAACTTTGATGAATAATGAATAATGAAATAGTTAGTATCTTGTATCAAAGTTTGCAACCTATGATCTCTCTTAACAAATAATACGAGTTAAGTATGAAGAGAGGTTTACACTTCAATATAAGTGTTGGCAAAGAAAACCTTTATCAAAATTGAAAATAGATGAGATTGAGAGGTTTTCCTTGAAAAATAAAATTCTTGATGAAATAGGTCAAACTAGTTTGATCAATCAAGTGATTCTTTGTAATAAATGAAATAGAATATAAAATCAAGTAAGCTCATTGATTTTCAATAAATATACTCTCTTAATTGCTCTTGTAAGTTGTTGAAATTGAATGCAAAATAGTGAGCTATTTATAGATCAAAATGTTTGAAAATCAGTGACTTTCGGTTGAACATTTTGAACATTTCAGTCTACCGAAATGGTGAATATAGCCATTGTATTTTTAAACCGTTGGAGTTTCGGCTGAGCAGTTCTGTCATTTCAGTCAAACACAAGTTCGGTCGACCGGTGTATACTTCGGTCGATCGAAGTATAATTTTTATATCAAAATATTCATTTTTCCAAAGTTTATTTCATATTATGAATCAAAGACATTTTTATGCAAGTGATGAATTTTAGAAATAATTTGAGCTTTATGCACTTGCTAAAGATTGATGAGTTGATACCTTTACATATAAATTGAAGTTCCAATAAAGAACTTCTAAGCTCTAATATTCAAAGTTTTTGTTCTATTCGAATCTCCTTTTATTGCTTGTTCTTCAATGGATGACGATTTGAGCCTTTGAATGCCTAAAAAGATTTATTATATGAAAAACTCAAGAAGCAAGATTGTTAGAAATATAAGTATCTTATTTGTTATAATCAAAACAAATGGAGCTATATTAAATCATAGGTCAACACATAGTTCACCTTATTGTAAGCTAATATAACATTTCATCATCAGTTTCTTTTCTTTTTAATTCATTTTGCCCAGTATAGCAATCCTTAATGAAATGTCATCATTTCCCACAATAGTAACATTTCTTACCTTTTGCCTTATTCTTGGATTTACCTTTATCACTTCATTTCTTTTTACTCTCATAGGTACTCTTGGAGTGATGAGTAGATTTACCATTTCCCTTACCTTTAGCTAACAAATTCATCCCACTGTGATTATCTTTAGACTCAACTTTAAATTCATGAATTATAGTCCTTAAGGCACATAAAAGTCAGTAGTAAGCTCATCCCTTCTATATTCTATAGTATTCTTTAGGTCTCTATGCCTATCACCAATGGAGTTTAACAAGACTATAACCAACTGATCTTTTGATAAATTATAATCACAGTCGGCTAAGTCTTTGGTCAATTTGGTATATCTATTCAAATTTTCTTCCAAGTCGACAAAAGAATCCATTTTAAAAGAACAAAAATATTTCGGCAAATAACATTTATTTGGAATGGGCTTAGTTACATATTTGGCTGAAGTTTACTCCACAATTCGGAAACAATTTTGGTTTCACCAATAGTTCTTATCACATATTCAGAAAAGGATAAGAAAATAGGATTCCATGTAATTTCTTCCATTCAGCTCTTTTTTTGGGAATTATTTCGTGGGGTCAAAGTATTATCAAAGGCTCTATCACATTTCAATTACTCTAAAATAACCTTCATTTTTTTACCACATTAAAATTCCCCTCCCATCAAACAAACTCAATTCGAACTTAGTAGAAACTATCACATAGTGAAAGATGATAAACAAGTTTGATCAAGCGAGGACATACACCAAGTATATGAGAAGCAAACCAAAAACAAGATCAATAGATGATCATAGTAGTTCACAACGTAACACAAATTTCAAATAGGTACTCAAGATTTCACTTGATCAAGTTTTATGCACTATCAGAGGACATGCACTAAGAATATCAAAGAAAACTCAAAAGATAGAGAGATCACAATTTATAAGCTCCAAGGATTTCTCCTTCAAGATTCTCCAAAAACACATTGGTACTGGATTCATCTTAGATTCACAAGGCCTCGTAGAAAACTTTAAGCAAAGATTAGTCTCAAGGGGTTTGGTGTATGGTAACTTGTTATCGATTTTATATCCAGCAAGTGTACGAATCGTAACAAGTAATAGAATGGACCGTTGGTTAATTTATTCCTAACTTCAATTTGATTGAAAACAAATAAAAGGTGTGTATTTTATTTTTGTGATCTTTTAGTTCAAATAACGAAAAAGAATAAAAATTGAATTTTTTAATGATGGTTTCAGTGTCAAGATTTATGAGTTCACCATAGCTATCCTCTTAATCTCAATTACCAAATTTTAATAACAATTGATTATGTTTCCCCAATCAAATTCTTCCAACATATTCAATTAACTCTCTCTAGTTCAAATTATTCTATTTAACGAAGTTGATTCAATATATCTATGTGAATTAGGATATATCTTAGTCAAATGCATTCAATCTTTAAGAATCCATGTAACAACAGCATTAAGTAGAAAATGTGTCTCGACGCTTCTATACTAGTTGTCGATTTTTACTACGTGGTCTAAACAAATAATTCGCATCTCTACGTGATTATTTCTCACAAAATCCATGAATTAGTGGCCAATTAATCTAAGCAATAAGAATAGAAGTAAAAGCAATTCACAAAATCAATTGAATATTTAAAACATTTTAATTAAAATTAAGATTCAAAACTAGGTTATAATTATTCATCCTAACAAAATAATTAATTACACATCATGGGACAATAAAAATACAAGAAGGAATCAAAGTACATCACCCGGTACTAAAGAAAAACGTGAAAATGATGAAGATCTTGCACCAAGAATCCACCTCCTTCAAATCCTAACTCCTTGATTGATTTCTTGATTTTTTTTTTCCCCTTTTGGCTTGAATAATATATGTACAATAAATCGCCCCAAGCCTTGGCTTGAATGTATGTGTCTAATGAAACTCTACAAGCCCATTTTCATTGTTGAACTATGGTGTGTATTTATAGAAGATTTAGGCAAAATCCTTGTTCAATTCGATTTCCATTAAAGAGTTTGAGAAAAAAATGAAACAAATCCCTTTGTTCAATTGAACACCTTTTCTCATATGCTTTTAGTCATTCATCCTCTAATATTGCAATTAAGTTTTCTTCATTCTAAAATCATTATAGTTGATCCGATGCAAGTTCCATAGTCTTCAAACTTTCCAAAGTCCTTGACAAAGTAACGAGTATCAGTTAGAATAAAATAACAATTGTTACCCACACAGAACTTATTAATGGAGAGCAAATTGATCAAGGCGTTAGGACAACGTAGGAAATCTTTAAAGGATAATATATTTTTTAGAATTTTGGATAGAGAAGGAACCAATATTGGAAATGGAGAGACCAGATCCATTACCTACGTAATAATGTCATCTCCATTTATGTAACGCCCCAAAATTTCATACATCTTGAGGTGTTACAAAACATAATTTCATGTATTTAAAATGTAGAACTGTAAAATTCTATTTTTCTAAATAAACAAAACATTCATAAATTTAAATTCGAATCGTAAATCGTGTCTGAAATTAATTTAAATATTTTCAAATAAACTAATAAATTTAAAAAGCAGTAAAATTTAATATTCCCGTCGGTCGAAATCTCTTGGCACTCCGCTGCACCATCCCGCCACATCTTCAATCGACCCGAACTAGCCTGTAAAAATTGTAAGAGTGAGTATTTTGAAAACACCCAGTAAGATACGTGTAGTTTCCATACACAATTATATGCAATAAAATAATACTTCGTACCACTCTTCTCTTATGGAGTATCTCGGTGACCAAGCGAAACACCCATCTAGGTCATCTTAGATTCCCGAAGGATCTCTTATCTCTTTCTAAAGAACTCGAAAGTCCACAGGCAATTCATGCGTAATTTACTGAACATAAAGGTACAAGGAAACAAATAACTTTGCACATAAATATCTTACCTCGATTGATGAAATGAGCTTTTGATATAAAAATATACTTAGAATTTACAGCTGTTCTCTATATGAAAATTGCTGTGTAAAATTCTGTGTGATGAATTGTGAGATATGGGCACACTATTTATAGGGGGAAAGTACAGTAGTTGAGTCATAATATAACTGTGATAAAAATCATATTTATTCTAATAGATAAGAGTTTGTTATAATGGTTGGTTAGAACTAGAATTTTGATAGGTCAAAATATATTAAAGATAAACATGGCTAATAATTAATATAATATAATATAATGTTCCACAAATATATATACAGTACACGTGCAAACTGAAATAGAATAAAGAATGGTTAATTCCTTTATGAAAATAAACGTGATTATCTAATTAAATATTATACTATTTTGCTAATTATCCTAAAAGGACCATTATTGAGTAATAAAATAATACATATAAATCATGGTTCTTTGAATTGAAATATCTTGGGCTTAACTCATCTGAACTTACATTTTCTTGAGCTCAATAAACACTATTTAATGCGGGCTACAAAATGAGCCCAAAGTTGATATACTTTTTGGTCACTCTATAAAAAGTTAAATATTTGACTCATTTAAAACATAAGAATTTTAAAACATACTTTATTTTAGTCCCTCAACTTTCAAAAATCATAAAATAAAATTTATAAAACAAATAATTTTATTCTAAAATTTTCGGGGTGCTACAATTTATAAGCATCAAACCATCAAGAATAATTGACAAATAAATTATGTAATTTAGCGTTCGCAATATCATAATGTTTGGCCACTTTGGTGACTAACAAACAACATTAATCGAACATTAATTACATAAACAAAACATTTATTACTTAATGTTTATTTACAGATTGACGATAAATACACAAGGCACAATTCCATAATCAGTGATGCATAAAAACAATTCTATCATTCTCACATATTCAATTATAAACAAATAAACCCATTATAAGAATCCAAAATCCTTAGGCAAATGAGTACCAGTAATGTCTTTTCTCCAATTAATTGGTTTGTATATGTCAACCAACAGTCATTAGAAAGATTAAAAGCAAGGGACTGATCTTTTCTCAAACCAATAACAATTCAACATATATGGCGGAAGTGTATATAGTACGGCATTCCAAAGACATGAGAAGCACTAATTGATGCGGGGAGTTAACGGTAATTGATGTAACAGCTAAAAATGACACCAAGAATTGCCTTCAAATTATCTTCTAGATCTTGATCCATAAATCAATAAGCAAAAAAATTAAAATAATCTTTAATGGAAAATCATGAATTCCCTGACTTGGCTCTGATACCACATGTAAGCAATTATATAACCTTAATACCAATATCTTTAGGATTCATGATTTTCACATATAGATTAATTGATCAAGAAACATACATTGATCCACAGTACTAGTTGAAATAATTAAACCTGCAAAATAGAAACTAATAAATTCTAGAAATTGTTCTCTCTCTTTTCCTCATTGTTATTGAATTATATAATTGTTGGACTTCATTCACATTTATAGGCAGAGAGAGGCAATCCAAGTGTCATGTAGTCCAAGGGTCATGAAAAAACTATTCACTTTCCATCAAAGTGGATAGCTATAAAAACTGTCACTTCTCAATGGACCAATACAATTTTAACAATAATAAACCATATTAATTAATTTATTAATAATATTACTTGGACCACATCAATTGGTTTTACAGAAATGACAAACATTTACGAGGCTAGTAACAAGAAATTCTCTGTCAATGTTACACTTTAAAACCGAATCTTAAGGTATGAATTGAGGTTCTATGATAGTCTCTTCATTTCTAATTCCGATTAATATGTTTTCATAGGTATGAAGTTAAAGAAATATTAAAGATTGTAATATCATATACTGGTTCCACGAGTTATGATTAATTCTGCAGAATTTGGCAGTAATCCACTATATGTTATGATGCATAGTACGTAATTATTGTAATTTGAAATTTAGAATATTCTTGGGAAGCACCAACGAATTTCCTAGTAAGTGTAAATTACTGAGTTTCTTTACAGGTTAAAAAGCTTCGAGTCGAGATAGATGTCGGTGGATCGGTGCCGCAACTTCTCTAACGGATAAACGAGTAAATAACTTCTATAGATTAAGGGAAGGTTTCAGTTATAAGCTTTGTGTGTCAACTTAGTTCTTATACCCCATTTTCATTTCCAATATTGTGACTTACGTTATACAGAGCCCGTAGTGTTTTCATGGCATTATTTTTATTTGAGTGATAAGAAATTCAATTTAGGTTTTATAGTGCCGTTGGATATATGAAATGTAATTTTAATGGATTATACGTTTTCAGGAATTTATACTTGCCGGAATAATATGCTACAGTCTAAATTAATAACTCCATCTTTCTTTCCATTTCATGAAATAATGCCACGGTATGTTCGAATAATATGCTAATTTTCCATGGACTTCGACGGGTTTACCGGAGAACAGTCTACGTGCATGTATGAAAATAATTTGACAACCTAAGCAATTGAAATAAATTGTACACTTTGACCCTGTCGAGTACAAATGTGCTAAGGACTTACCTATTATGCAAAGGACTGTGGCTGATTTATTTGCAATGGTCCCTATTATGCAAAGGACTGTCCAAAGGGGGGAAATTGAATGCTTTAAGGCTAAAAGATGGTAATGATGACTCAAATGATGCCCCATCTAGAGCTAATCTGTTATAATACGTGAATGCAATCACTACATAGCAACGTGGCTTGATGTATATTCGGGTTACTGTTGATGGTAAGGAGGTGTTGGCAATGATGGACAAAGGTGCTACCAACAACTTTGTAAGGTCAAGGATATTTGAGAAAATAGGTTTAAGCATGACTCAACTGATTACAAAAATTAAGACGGTGAATTCTGCATCATAGCCTATGAGAGATATGTTGAATTCACCCTTCGTGTGGGTGAATGGGAGGGAAAGTGCAATCTATGACTATTCCCTATGATGATTTGAGTTGATCCTTGCTATTGAATTATTTGTCAAGATAAAGGCATCTATAGCACCACATATGATTGTGTTATACACTACAAATGAAGGGAGTCATTTTTTTGTACCAGCGAGATATCTAGACAAGAATAATGGAAAACAGGTTCAGAATGATATGCAATCTACAAAACAACTTAAGGTCACTCTAAAGAAAGGGAAAACGACTTCCGTTGCGACCTTGGTGGATATTAAAGAAAACCAGGTTGCAGAGGTGCCTAACCAAGTTGAAAGTGTCTCAAATGAGTTCGTTGATGTAATACCATAGGAACTTCCAAGAACTCTTCAACCTTGCCATACTATTGATCACAAAATTGAGCTCAAACCAGGTGTAAAGGCTCCTGCACCGTCCCCATATCGAATGGCTTCGTCGGACTTGGTAAATTTGAGAAGGTGGCTTGATGATTTACTTGATAAGTGCTTCATTCAGTCTTTGAAAGCTCTTTACAGTGCCCCAGTTTATTTAGAAAAAGCATGATGTTTCCATGAGAATGTATGTAGATTATCATGCAGTGAATAAGATGAAGGTGAAGAACAAATATTCGGTGCCTAATGTTGCTTATTTGTTTAATTGACTGGCAAAAGGTTTATTCTTCACCAAGCTGGATTTGCGATCAAGGCTATTGGTAAATAAGAATTTTAGAAGGGGATAAAGCAAAGACTACAACGTGACTAGGTATGGTTCCTTTGAATTTCTGGTTATGCCATTCAGGCTTACAAATGCACCTACTACTTTTTGCAATTTGATGAATGATGTACTATACCAATTTCTGGATAATTTTGTGGTGTTATACTTGAAACATATTGTGATATATAGTCGATCATTGGACAATCATGTTGGCCACTTGAAAAAGGTGTCTTCATGGCTTAGAGAACATCAATTGTATGTCAAAAAGGAGAGATGTGAACTCTATCATTTGAGGGTAATGTTTTTGGGACATTGGGAGGGAAAAATCAGAACGGATGAGAAGAAGGTAAAGGCCATTATGGAGTGGCCAAGTTCATACAAGGTTGTTGAATTACGTTCTTTTCTTAGATTAGCTAACGATTATCAACGTTTTATTCAATGCTACTCCAAGAAAGTAAACGCCTTAATGGATATGCTGAAAAAGGATCAAAAATAGGAATGACCAATGAGTGCCAACGAGCTTTCGGGAAGTTGAAACAGGCTGTTTCTACTAAGTCGATGTTGTTGTTGCCTGACTTTGAAGTGCACACTCATGCATCTGACCGTGCTATTGGAGGTGTATTTGTACAAAATGGACATCTGATTTCTTATAAATGTCGAAAATTGAAAGATACGGAGCAACCTTATTCCACTCATGAAAAAGAGATAAATGATGTTGTTCATTGTCTTGAAACTTGAAGCCATTATTTGTTAGGGACGAAATTCATTATCCAAACGAATAATGTAGCCAACACATATTTCAAGTCCCAAGAGAAGTTGCCGGCGAAATAAGTTAGATGGCAGGAGTTTTTTGCTAGGTTTGATTTCGTGTAGGTTCATAAACTAGGCAAGCAAAATCAAGTTGTTGATGCCCTTAGTCAAAATTCCGTTGAAGCTTTTGTTTCAAGCCTGATCATAGTTGAATCTGATTTTCTTGACAGAATTAAACAGAGGGCTGAAAAAGATGTTGCTTATGCCAAGTTGTTACAGGAAATTAAAGATGGCATGGTAAGACAGTATTGGGTTGAAGATACTTTGATATATGCCAGAGGCAGTAGATTGTATATGCCTTCAGACGGAGGACTAAGGTAATAACTATTGAAGGAAAGTCATGATCCACAATGGGCAGGCCATCCGGGCATCAAAAGGATGTTGGCTTTACTTTCGAAATCGTATTACTAACCAAAGATGGGTGACAAGGTAAAGGCATATGTGAAATCTTGTTTGATGTGCCAACATGATAAAACAGAAAGGAGAAAAGAGGTAGGTTTGTTCCAGCCTTTGCCAGTTCTAGAATGACCTTGGCAGTCGATTTCTACGAATTTTATTTCAGGTTTTTCGAAGATTGATGGCTTCAAGTCCATTATGGTGGTAGTGGATAGGTTTTCAAAATATTCAATTTTCATTCCAGCTCCTCATGAATGCACAACGGATGTTACTAGTGTACTAATTTTCAAAAGTATTGTGATATACTTTGGAATACCCGAGGATATTATGAGTGATCGGGATTTTTGGTTTACAGGCAAGTTTTGGACCATGTTTAACATGATGGGGTATGATTTGAAGTTTTCGACAACAAATCATCCCTAGACTGATGGTCAGATGGAAAGGATAAATGCGGAAGAATATATCATGAATCATGTTCAGCAAGTCAGAATAATTGGGTTTCCTTGCTAAACGGCTTAGTTTTGGTATAATCTACATAATTCCTCTGCTACAGGTATGTGTTCGGATAAGTTAACAATGTGGCATATGCCTAAGATACCTCTTAAGATTGTGAAACAAGGGGGACGTAATGTGTGTCCAACTGCTTTTTGATTTGCACAAGATAAATAGAAGATGATTGAGTAAGCTAAGGATAGCCTTATAAAGGCTGCCCGATGGATGCAAAAGTATGCTAATAAGAACAAGAGGAATGTTGAGTTTTAGGTTAGGTGTAAGATGATTTTGAAATTAACTCCCCAAATTTGAAAGAAGATTAGTTTCAAGACAGTGCATTGTGGGATGGTTCAAAAGTATAATGGTCCCTTCAAAGTAATTAAACATGTTGTAAAGGTATCATATCGACTGAAGCTACCTGATCATTTGAAGGTTCATCCTACCTTCCACGTAAGTTATCTAAAGATTTTTAATGAAAGTTTGATGAGTGAAGATCGGTTGTAGGCTAAAAGGGCTCCCCCAATGATTAAACAATAGTATAATAATGAAGTAACAAAGATTTTGGATCTTCGAACAATGTATGCGGGTAAGAAAAACAAAAGGACAAATTACATTGTCCAATGGAAAAGTGATAGCAAGATTGATGCGCCTATGAAAAGGATGTTGATTTGTGACAGTTTGAGGATAAGTTCAAAGAGTATTTTGATTCTATTCCGACAAGGACATCGGACTCTTTTGTTCGGAAAGGTTTGTCGGACCCTTAAAGGTTGACATGCGCAATGGCATGGGCACGCTTTGCCCTCATGCTGGAGTTTTGCGGACAAGTGTGTTGATGTCCACATTTGAGATCTCGGGGGCAAGGCAAATGTAGGATTTAGCTTGTGGATGTGTTGCTTTAGTTTGGCTGGTGTTAAGGTGTTGCGGGTTGGCAGAATTAAGCAAGGCAAGATGGATCCTGCTTGCTTTTCAATGTACTCTAGTCCACAAATTCAGGTGTCCAAGACAAGCACATGTTTGACACATGTGCTAGGGTATCTTCTTGGTCCATATAGGTGGAAAGTATGGGCAATTGTTGGGAAATGGCATAGGAGGAAGTTTTGGCCATAACAGGTTGATTTATCCTTTTAGCAATTAAGGGTGTTAACTGCATGTGAATTTTGGTTATATATTTGAATGTTCAAGCTGATGAGAGACAATTGTGTTGTGTTCCTTCAATGTTTCCTTTGAGTTCTTGTATAATTGTGGACTAATAAAATGAGTTAGATGTTTACCCCGTAAATATTTGCGTTCCTTTACATTACAACCTCTATCAATTGGAATTCATTCTTTGTGTGTTTGTGGGTTGACTGAGTGAAACATCAATGTTGTCATAGGCGAAAATTTGGCTAAGTAATTTACCATGTATCCATTCCTGTGATAACCAGAATCAGAGCACAAGCATTACTATTACTAGGTTTCATATGCAGGCATGGCTGCAAGTTGGAAGCGTTGGAGGATTTTGTTGGTGCTCCTATGAATGACAATGCAGTCAGTTTGGTTGCACAAATCCATGCACATACTAATGTGCACATAGAATTGAGTGCACAGTTTGAAGAGTATGCCAGCAATATTGACGAACGATATTCTTCGTTCATGAAATATTTGTTGGATCATGCTAATAACACAAAGGCTTGGTTTGATGCCCTTGAGAGTGAAATTTCCTTGCTGAAATTGACCATAGATAGTACTAATATGCAAGATGCAGTAAGTGCTTCAAAAATTTGTGTCCCTGAACCGAAACAGTTCAACGGTGCCCATAATGCCAAAGAATTGGAAAACTTCCTATGGGATATGGAGCAGTACTTCAAAGTATCTTAATAGAGTGACTTAACTGCTTTTCTAAATCAGATCAATTTCAACCATTGATAACAATCATTTTCTTGATAAAATCACGTAGGCAATTTAGGTTTTGCATTTAGCCATACAAGGTGTATAAAGTTATTTTCTGATTCAAACAGGACCGCCAACATGCACGTGGGAGAAGTCCAGAAATATTAGTTTGCAAGTCTCATGTTATAACCGACAAACCTCTATGACATATTGTAAATAATATTGCTGAACAATAAAATCGTCAAACCTCAAAACCAATTAAAACCGCTTTTTCAAAATCGTTGGTTTGGGTCTATGTGATCCGTTAATGTTTTGATTTTGAAGTGAACCAAACAACTTCGAAGTAGTTTGGTTTGGGTTTAAATTTCTGTTTACCATTTCAAATCAGCAAACCGTTTACAAAAAAATCTGAAAAATAAATTAATTTAAATTTATCCAACCCTTGTAAAACTAAAAATATTCCAATTGAAAAGATACATCCATATTAGACCCAACCCAATTAGACAATTATTGATCACTATTAGTTAATTAAATCATACCCAATTAATCCATCGTTATCACCATTGTGAATGGAAAATCCTTAAACTGGTTGACCGACTCTTGTTGAACCATACTGTCATTCAACCATTGCAATTGAGTAGACAATTAAATGTAGTTTTAATTTAAACTTACACGATTTCTTTTTCCTTTACTAAACTCAAATTTCGCCTCAATTTTCAAGTTAGTTTATCAATTTTCTTATTTTTAATAATAATTTGCTACATTTTATTGGTAGTTGGATTGTTTGCTCTAATTTGTTTTGGGCTGCCTTACATCTTTAACTGAACAATAGTTTTGTTTATTTGCATCTCAATTTTGATCATCTTTCGTCAACATGGAATTCGAAAAGTATTAGTTTTGATGCAAATACCAGCCACAGATGTAAAACTTCTGTTATTTGATTTTCGACGAAACTGTTAAAATAAAATTGGGCCAAGTCACATATAAAATTTTCTTGTAAAAGGGTAATCCAGTTGTTGCATAAAAATTACTTTTAACTTAGTGAGGGGGACCTAAAGCATTATACAAATCACTCATTTCAAAATTGACTCCACAATGAAAAATATTCCCTATGGCATATAACTTTCACACCCAATCTTTTAGTAGAAGTAGTACTCTCTAGATCATCAAAGACTCGCCAAGTATCAAATAAAATTAGTGCTCACGTGATAATTGAATTCTCTACTTGATGACCATATTAATCTAAATAGCGCACATCATTAGTATACGCATGGTAATTGACTTATCTGCTTAATTGTCATACCTAGCTAACAAACTTAGTGCAATGTACCGTTAGTATTATCATTATGCTGTCTTATATTTAAAAATACTTTTATTTACACGTTTTATTTATTCCTAAGTAACCCTTCTAAATTATTATCAAAGCTTTTACAATTCTGATTTCTCAACTCCATCACCGTACGTGACTTACCAAATGTCGCATGGCAACTAATTTCTTAGCTCGATGATTGTATTAGTTTAATTAAGTTCAAAATACATTAATATCTAAATAGGAATAAACTTCTCAGCTTAATCACCGTACCAAACTAATCAATTGCAAAGTACCATTAGTATCACAACTACTTAGAAGGGAGGAGGGAGGAAAGAGCTTAACGGACTGATTCCGCGCTGTTCTGTTGTAAAACAACAAAGATACCATAATTACTCTGATACCAATTGTTGTGAAACAAACCACCAGATTGAGATATTGAAGTTATATGGCAAATAATAATAAAGTATATGATAAAGCAAAAGAATAATAAATACAAGAATATGGCAAAGGAATTTATTGACTCAAAAATAATGGAGAAGAGAGAAAAATTACAATGGATCCTATATTCTAGTAATCTATTTTCTCATACAATAAAATTGTATAGAAGAACTTAGTATTTATACGGAACATGTAGGGGACATCCAAACTCTCCTAGTAGAGTTGTTGATAAAGTAGGATACCAAAAAATTGAATCCAAAACAAATTCCAACTCTCAATGCGCTTTCAAAATAGAACTTCAACTTGATATAGGACTCCAATAGTATTTCAAACTATATTCTTTTTGATGTACACTTCAATTAAAATTATTCAATTACTTCAACAAGGAATTCGAATCACACCCAAATTCTAACATGTTCTAATCGCACCAATTTTAGCAATTGATAACAATCACCTGCTTGATAAAACCATGTGGAGCGATTCAATAATATGTACCAAACATAATGACTACATTTTTTTCTCTCTCTCATTCATTTCATACTTAACTGTCACACTCTATTCCCTACAGTGCCAAGACTCGAGTGCGGGTATCGGGTACGTATCAAAGTATTGGATCTTTTATTTTCAAAAATATGGGATATGGAGACATGGCTAAAAAAAGTCTAAATTTTGAACATAGGTACATGGATTCGTCTTTCAAACTTCAATTTTATCTTTTAGATTTTATTTTTAGTTTGATATTGTAGTATTTTTTGAATTAAAAACGATGAATTGAAAAAAAAATTAAAAAAAGGATTAATTGTATTATATGAATATTTTATTAAACTAAAATATTTGTACTGTAAAATTATTAGCCCCACTCATAACCATATTAAAAATGGCCCAAGCTCCAGTTAAACCCAAATCTCCTCCCGTACTCCCTTCTTCTTCATGATTTTAGGCTTCCAAGTGAACATATACAGTCGACAAGTGCAGATTTATTTTGGACCAAAGACCGTCAGCGCCAACCTGCTATTTCTTTATAGACATCTACCATCTCCAGCCACACTATTGGTGAGGTAAATCTACAAATTTTCTAAAGATTTCTTACCATTTCTGGTTGAAACTTGAAGAATCTGATCCGTAGACGTAGACGTAGCCATGTCGTGTCAGCATGAGTAATCAAGCCGGAATGGAGAGTCCAAGCATTACTATTTATTCCTACCTCCACCCAAGGGAGAGACGTTTCTCTCTTTATATACAAACTAATGGTTTTATATAATATTATTCCAAATCTTTAAGAAGTCGCGTCCCAAAGCCAAAAAGTCACAAATAGAAGAAATCCAGAACTTGGTGTTTCTTTCATGTAATTTTGTTTTTTTTTAATTTGGGAAGTGCCACATTTGTTAATTAAGATCAAGAAATTGTGAATTATGTGTGTGTGGGTTTGCGTGTCTGCTTTTAATGAAAAAGTAACAAATGTGTAACGTTATACTTGTATATTACATTTTAAATTATAATTTTTTGCAGTATTTTACAATCTATTTTTTAAAAAGCTTGCATAAGTGGCGCCTAGGCGAGTGGCTCAGGCAAAATGCTACGCCTCGGCAACGAGCTCCTAGTAGCAATTTATTAATTTGTTCTTATTTTTTACTTTTTTTAAAAGCCTTTTATTTGAATTTAGTTTTAATTTTTTTATTTTCTTTTTCTGTACAAAAGTAAAAAATGAAAACGTGTTATAAAATTTCAAGAAATAATGCTATTTATGATAATGGAAAATTAGTGATGTGGCATTCTATATGAAATAATGGAATTGAGCACTTCAATTTTTATAAAAGAGGGGGAGGAGAAAGAGAGAGAAATGTGAGGAATAATGGATTACCACATCACCAATGTTCCATCATCGTACGATAAATAGAATTACTCAATTTCAAGTGGGACTTATTTAGTTGAAAGTTGAAGCTGTGAAAAATAATTTAGCTTTTGCATTTCGAATATTTGAAAATTGTAGGAATTATTAAGTACATATGGTATTTTATAATTTTAGATGTTGGATATGTATTATTTTAATTATTAAATGATTTGTAAAATGATTAAGAATTTAAAATAATATTAAAAATAAGAAAACGTATTTTTATGCCTAAGCCTCACCTAGTTTGATGATTGGATTCCATGCCTAGCCATGCTTTACATTTTTTCAAAACATTGAAAAATATAAGTTCTCTAAGATCAGTTGTGGCCCAAATTTTTTCAGCCATATTTAATAATTATCATGACAACTCAAAGGTATATTTAATCGGTATCGTCTTCTGGATTAATAAGTGTATCAACGTGTCATAACCAATTGGATCACATGAAAGTGGTAGATGGCTGGTAAGATCCAATGGAGTGGTGTTAGAATTCGAAGTTTACCATTTCACCACATACCGTGCTATTTTCTATAAATGGACAAGTACAAATGTATTAGTAGTGAATGTCAATGTTGATTAACACGTGTATCAACATGTTGATGCATCGGATAGTTGGGCCTAAATTAACCAATCAAATCACTTGAATGTGGTTATCGATCCAACACATAACTACATTTATCACTTGCTAAGCTCATACCTAAAATGCACATTTGAATAGTATCTGAGCTCGTACGTGACTAACTTTTTATTTCAGTCACCGTACGAGGCTAACCAAGTGTCAAATATAATTAGTGCTTGTACAGAAATAGACTTGAGAACTTGGTGAGCGTATTAATATAACTACCATTAATTTCTACATGATAATTCATCTCTCAACTCGTCACCAAATATAACTAACGAAGAGAAAAGTAAAATATAGTATTCTCACTATACGTGCAATGTGATACTTAACAATGCATTTATGTACTCTCGTTTATTCTTACATTATTCCTAAAATACAAGTATCAAATATAATTAGATTCTGTATCGAAAATCATATAAGTCTAACTAAATTTCAAATACATTAATATGTCAATGGTAACTGACCTCTAAACTTAATCAGTATACCAAACTAGTCAAATGTAAAGTTCAATTAGTATCCCAACTACTTATAAAAAAAAAAAACAACAACGAGTACGACGACTAAATAGCTCAATGGACCGACTCTACCACTGTTGTAATCAGACAAATTTCAGCCATTGATCACAATCATCTGCTTGATAAACCATGGGGGATTTACTTTTTCCATTCCGTGTGAGGTGTAATAATGTAATTGTTTATTCAAAATGGTGCCCATCAACATGCACGTGTGACAGTTTTAAAAGTGTTAGTGTACTAGTTTTTTATGTTGTAACCGCCACACCTGTTCAACATGTTTGGTAGCAAGAATAAAATAATACTCTATTGCAAAGAAGGAAAACTTTGAAGTTTCCTAGACTATATCTCCAGTACAATTCAATACTGTGTACTAAAATTAATGACTACTTATTTTGTTTTTTCCTTTTTTTCTTTTTCTTTTTTTTTTTTTTTTTTGTCATTCATTCATCTCATAAATATCCCTCTCACTCTATGCATATCTCCATTCGAGTGAAAGCCTATTATCTAGTGTACACACAATCTCTTTCTTCTCATCTCTGTTTCGGCATAAAAATCCGAGTGAGATCCTCTTCTCTCTCTAGTTTATACACATACTCTTCTCCTATCTGTTTTGGCTTAAAAGAATTCAAAGGTATGTTTCATAAGCGTTCAGTGTCTCTACATTTCTAAACATTAACTTACACATAAGAACCCAGAAATGAAAATCTTGAAAAAAAAAAAAAAAAAAGCTGAAAAACATTGCTTTCTTTGTCCATTTTCTTTACTTCTTCTGCAGCCGGAAGAAGATTATTTGATGTGAATCCTCTCTTTTTAAAGTTTTTATATGTATATATGTTAAAGAATTACATCTTCAAGACTATCTTGAATTTTTTGAGAGGAAATCAAGGCGTTTAATTGTTCTTTTGCACAAAGGGAATGCCTGAAAAAATGCAATTGAGAATTTATTTTTTTGACAAAATCAATTTTCCTTTTTCTTCTTTCTTGAACTTTGAAACTTCTTTTTTATCTTTCCTTTCGTCTCAGTCTTGATCTGTTTTTTTCCCAATGTCATTTAAGCTTCCTTTTTTTTTTGGCGGGGGGGGATGGGGGAAGACGGGTGCATTTCTTGATGGGTTTGATATTGTTATGGAGTTCACTAAGTGAGTGCAATGACTTCTATTTTACATAATGTTTCATCGCCCCCATTTTTTTTTCAGAATTGAAGAAAATAGGTCGTCCTGCTCATGACAAAAAGAAGGCCATTGATGCATCAGTGGGTGGTTTGGTTTGGGTCCGAAGGCAAAATGGGTACTGGTGGCCAGGTCAGATTGTCAGCCCAGATGAATTGCCCAAGACTACATTGCCTGTGCCAAGACCAGGGACACCTGTAAAGCTCCTTGGGAGAGATGCAAGTTTGTAAGTGCCTCTTTTAGTCCCTTCATTTCGTCAAGAAATGTCGATACCATTACGTTCTTTTTGTGATTATAATTTAATCATTCTTCACATTTAAAGGTTAGAATTTTTATTTAGTTATCCATACGATCCTCTGTTACTATGCATAGTATAGCAGTGAGATAATAGTTTCATTTTATTTAAAATCACGCAAAGTGACTCATTCAGTTATTGCTTCATTGCCAAAACATATCAATTTTGGTTACTTTATTTGACAAATGGTAAGGATCAAATATTTGTTATTCTATATAAAACAAGAATTTTATTTTATTATATTCTCTTCATGTGCTGTGTCATGACTCCATACCCGGAAATTAGTTGCACCCTATTATTGTTTCTCTTCATGGGAGAAATGTTTGTAAAATTTTGTCATATTCGGCAATCATTGTTTCTGTTGTATCATTGTCAATAATTTTTTTACCATTTTGTCGTATTTAATAATCATTGTTTTCCTTGTATCATTGGCAATCAACGAGCTAGGAATGTTAATGGTGCAGAAGGTGCTTTCACTTTTAAGTATGTTCATTGTGTCTTTTTACATTAAGTATGAGTTTAAATATCACGAGGAAACTAGTTTTAAGTATTTTAGCTCGGGCTTCAAAATAATATTATTTGGTACCAGTGATCCAACAGGCTTCGTTATCCTGACAAGATGATTCTATTTTTAAATCATGTTTGGCTAAGGTTAAATGTATGTACTCAAGTAAATTATTGTTTCTTAAAAACCTGGTGAAGCTTGCCCGTGACCTTTTGAAGGACAAGTTGATATGCAATATTTAGAACTATCCACAAAAATTCCGTTCCCTGTATATCAATATTTAATAGTGTTGGTTCATTTTGCGCTTGCTGTTCAGCGATTACTTAATTTCTTTTTCCAGTCACTTTTTATTTTTCTTAAATGATCCCTAGATTACTTAAGTTATTGCCAAATTTCTTTCAGGGGCTGGTATAATCACGATGCATCAAAAATAGAAAAAGTTTTTCGTTGCGGAGAGTTCAATTCATGCATTGAGAAAGCTAAGGAGTCCGCATCTAATTCATCATAGCAGACGGTGAAATATGCTCACAGAAATGATGCCATTGTTCATGCACTTAAGATTGAAAGTGATTGTATTCAAAATCACCACCCAGAAAGTAAGTAGAGAGTTATGTTCAAAACTTTAGTTATTTTTAAGTACTTTCTCATTTATAGACCTGGCTTTTCTCCTTGGTTTTTGCATATAATTTGCATATTGATACCTTTTGATCCCAGATACTGATGTTCTGTTTACATTAGGCTCTTCAGCGATTTCAGGGACTGAGGAGCTCAATGAGTTGGGTTCTGTCTGTTGGGGTTCTGATGCTAGGTGGTAGCCAAAAGGAAAAAGAAAGTCAAATTCAAGAAAAATAGAAGTACGCAAGAAACATGACAATGTGTACACGTCAGGTACTAATCTGGATAGCTCTTTCAGAAAGTCAGGATCAATTGCGGATGTTAAGTTTGAAAAGTCATCTGTTATGCCGATGGAACCTCACACAAGAGGACAAACTGATGAGCTAGCAGTTCCTCGGAGGTTAATGCCCTACTACTGCCAGTCAAGTTCTACAGTCAATCTGAAGTACAATGCATCAGAGTTTTATCTGGAAGACAGTAAAGTTGATTCCGGTTTGTATGACGTTACTATATGTTAAACAATCCAAAGAAATAAAGAAAAGAAAAAGGAGGCTAGGGTTTTATTAATTCTACATAATACAATTGAATACAAAAAGAATTATTTAACCTAGAAACAAAGAGACTATATATAAGCTAAATAAAAGAAATTGAAAAGACTATTCTACCCTTAATAAACAATAAAATAAAATAACCCTATATTTCTTAACATCTTTCTTCAAACTCATGATGCTGCTGTAAGAAGCATAGAGAGTTTGCCAAGCAAGAAACGAAAACGATGAACCGGATGTGACTTTGTGAAGAAGTTAGCAAGCTGAAACGATGAAGAGACAAAAGGTAGGGAAATAGTGCCGGTCTACAGAAATCAAATCTTCAAAATTACTTGTATGTCAACCAAGCCAAACAAAAAACTCAAAATTGATGGTAATGAAAAATCATCATCCATCAATCTAACTAACCAAACGGATGCAAATTTCAAATTCCAGCTCCACAAATACCAAATGAACTGGATGCAAATTTCAAATTCTGGATACAACGAACCAATACTAAATCAAATTTCAGATGAACTGGACATATAACAAACCAAATTCCCAATCCCATGAACCGGTCATATACCAAACCAAATTTCCAATCCAAATTCCAGTCCCAGATAAATTGGACATGTGCAAACCCAATTCCAGATAAACTGCTATAACCAAAAGCTTAAAGAAAAACTCCAAACAAGCTTAAGAGGAGAAAAGACCCAACTCCAAACAAAAGCCACCAACAACTCTCGCGGCCCAAAAACAAAACATTGAATAGCCAACAAAACCCATGGCCCAAATAAAAATATTCAGCCAACACAAGCTAACAATCCACAATAAGGCTATGTTTGATAGGCCACATTTTCCGGGGAAGTAGGAAAATATTTTCCACTTTCCATTTTTTTGTCTGTTTGATAGGCGAAATTTTCCACGGAAAAGGAAAATATTTTCCGGATTTTCCCCACACGTGTGCAATTTTTCGGGTTTTTGATGAAAATGTTTTCCCGCCTTTTTGGTGGGAAAATATTTTCCCGACTAGCTGGAAAAAAAAAATTTTTTTTTTTTTTTTGTAATGGAAACAGATGTCATAACTAAAAAAAATTTCACTTTAATGGACAATTTTCATGTAAAATAAAGTCAAACGAACACTAAACTTTGATTTAAAAAATGATTTTTAGGAAACAATATTTTTTCCCCTTTTTCTTTTTTTACTTTTTGGCAATGGAAACAAATTTTATAACCAATTGTGAAAAAAAATATCACTTTAATGGACAATTTCCATGTAAAACAAAGTCAAACGAATATGGAAAATTATACCAATCAAACACACTTGAATTCATTTTCCCTGCAAAACATTTTCTAGGCAAATCTTTTCCCTGTAAAACATTTTCTTTCCACCCATTTTCCACCCTTACAATCAAACGCACCCTAAAATCAAATCAATTAAATAATTGGCCCAATTACTTTTATCAAAACACAAGCCATAAACATAAGCTCAACATCAACACAAAACCAATAATCCACTGCCAATACTAAAACTATTGGCCCAAATTAAACTCAAGCCCACTACACAGGCCAGCCCAAACAATTTCACCATTCATAACTCAAGCCAATTCACTGAGCCCATTAACCCAGGCCTATTCACCCTAAAAATACTAATTAGCGGAATATTTTCAATCTTTTTCCAAGTATCCAATTTCAGGCTATAAACTTTAACTTCATATTCACCATTATAGTTATCCAAAACAAATCTCACAACCTGGTGGTCATACGTAACATTGTCATATCCGAATCCATAACTAAACGTAAAATGTATGTATTTCGTGCCCTCTTAGGCCTCAATCTCAACAAGGGTGAATGGTAGTATCCTGTGACACCCTATAGACGGAATCCACAAAACAAATTTTTTTTTTCTGCAACTTTTCTGAAAGGTATATCGTAGACAAATTAGGAATCCGGAAGAGCCTATAATACTCACACGATCATTACGATGCTGAACAGGAGGCTTTATCTCTTGAACATCATGATTTAAATTATTAAACCCATCATCATTTAAATCCAACCCTTCATTCAAATTAAAACCAGCCGCATTCAATTCCATTTCCCCAGAAACCTTCAAAATACCCAAAATTCAACACAAAACCTAAAATTACCACATAACAGATCCCAAACTTCCCAACCACCCTTCACATAAAATAAAATAACCTTATCATCCCCACCAATCTCTTCCCTCTCCAAACCTTCTCGTTTCTTACGCACGTAATTTTTCATTTTCCCCAAACTGTCCCGGTATGTTATCTGAACTCCTAATCTCATTCTCTGATAACCCAAAATTCAAGTCAAAACAAACCTTTTTTTTCTGGACTAAAATTATTTCAAATCAATTGAAGTTCATGTGACTGATCATGATGAGTTCGACTCAACCCATGAACCAGATTCAAGAACCAGATAATAACACCGATGAAGGTGCCTGTCTCCAAGAAAATAACCGTAGAGCTTCTGAAGACTCCATCAATGTTGCACCAGAAGACAATTTGCCTAATTATAAATCCAAGATTGCATTGGCCGATTCTTTATACCCAAAATTATTTCTTTCCTTTTACCCAACCTATCGTCTGAAACCCCTTCATTGAAATCCATACCCTCATTCCTCAATTCCAAATTCACGGCTTCATTCAAATCCACACCTTGCAGCTTAGCCCCACCACCACCACCACCACAATTAATACCCAAATTCCTCTCGTCATCATCAACGAAACTCCAGCAAAAAGAAGACCAAAGTCACTGGATTCCAAAAATTGGCCGCTCGAGCAGCGCAAGGCTGCTCGCCAGAAACAAAATCTAAAAGTTAATTTGTTTAGGATCGAAACAGCTCTGATACCATGTTAAACAATCCAAAGAAATAAAGAAAAGGAAAAGGAGGCTAGGGTTTTATTAATACTACATAATGCAATTGAATACAAACGAATGATTTAACCTAGAAACAAAGAGACTATATATAGGCTAAATAAAAGAAAATTGAAAAGACTATTCTACCCTTAATAAACAATAAATTAATATAACCCTATATTTCTTAACACTATAGAGGAGGAAAGGCTCCGTTAACCACAACCTGTTCCATATATTTATCCAAAAAGCAAGTTAACCGCTAAATCAATTGTTGGCCACCCACTTACTATTGATGTGTTAGAAGGTGGTGCGTTCATTGAAAAGAGGCCACGTGGAAGGCTGCGCACAAAGAATGTCAGTCCGCAGCAGCTGATCCCACAAGTGAAATCACGAAAATGGAAGAAGCTCAATGGTTCATCGAGAAAGACCAGGAAGTTGTCTTCACTTAATTGTTCTCCAGAACCAAAGGAGAAACTGGTGGTCAACATGCTCGCCAAACCAGTCTTAGCATGCGTCCCACTGAAGGTGGTGTTCAGCAGACTGAATGCAGCGTTGAATAACTCAATCTGAGGAATGTATGGAGTTTTTCTCCTTTGGAATTTTATTTATAGGCTATTGAATTTAGGTGTTTTTATTTTTTCTGAACTATGTTTAAGTCTCAAAGTTTATAGTAATCAAGAGGTAGAAGTTCTGTGCATTTATTATATGCTGTGACATTTAATTACTATCGATTTAATCTTCCAATTAAGGCCCTAAGGAGTGTTGGATAAATTAGTATATGAATTATATTTCATTAACAAAAAATACATGCATGAAAAATATGCAAAATAGTGACTTACACATGCAAAGTATAGAATAAAATTTCGACTTACCGAAATCAAGATACGTGTACTATATATCGACTTACTGAAACGTAGAAATTAGAAGACGATAAAATGAAGGATATGCAAATGCAAATCTGTGCACCGGTGGTAACTGGATTAAATAGACGTTTGTTTCTCAAGGTATAATGCTTCTTCCAAAATTAATATAGCGCAATATTATTTTTGTCGGGCAAACCAACGCTTGAATGTATTCTTCTAGAGCAGAAGATATTGAATACTAAATATCGAACACGAACTCAAAAATAATTCGGACATTATTTTGACATAATTTGGAGAAGGGAAGAATTGGAAATCAATGAAATGTAATTGATTTCGAGTCAAGAAAATGGGATTAGGAGGGTCATACTTATAGATTTTTCTATGTCTTTTGGCACTAATTAATGTATCCATTATAACACACCATTTCAAAATTAATCATGTAGATTGCACTATATTTAAAGGATCACACCCATTGGAGACTTTTCCAATTCACACATTTAAATAGTGTATATTAAACAATTAATTCAAACAATCTCTCACGTGAACAAAAGAAATCCTCTCAAAACAGAGATCACAAAGAAGAGTACAAATAAACATAATCTATCAAAATCGGTAACTTTCACTTTGAACCTTCCTTCGTAAGAATCTAGTGGACTCATTTGGTTAATAAGTGAATACAACATTTTGAACTGTTGACCGTTATAGTAAGCCTAGACAAAATTGTTTCTCTATTGCATTTATTATTTCGGCTTGAACCTTCTTTGTTCGGCAAGTACGCTAGAGAATTTGCCTAAATAAAATTGCCAACTTCACACTCATATAGGTGATGTTTTATAAAGAGTACCCTACAATACTCCACTTGTTCTATTTGCAAGATATAGTCCTCATTAAAAGTATAGCTTATCATAACTAATATTTGGTAGGTAGCACTTATTTGCATCATAGAAAATGGGAGGAGTTAAAACTTTGAAGTGCTTCTCATCGAGTCAATCATAACTAGTTTCCTATTGAACCTACTCTGTCAGTATCTTCAACCATGAGATTAGGTTTCCATTAATCCGACCCATTAGTTTAGGCTTTACACCCATTTTTCTTGATGCACAGTTTATTCACTCTTTAGATAAATCCGATAAGGTATTCTTCAATATAACAATATGTATTGTTCCATTTGAGAGCAATTGGTTTATGATATTATGTTGATGATATATATGTCGAGACAGACCATTATACACAAGACATTCTACATCATTCCATTTGTAGCCAGCTATCTTGATCAAATGACATTATAGGCACAAATGGTCACCCATTAGGAAAAAAAAAACTTCAAAGCTATCGTGCTCCTTTTAGCTTTATTGAAAGTTCTAATTTAATCTTTCAAATCTCAAGTTGTTTGGTAGATTTCCATGAAACAACTGCACTCTCAATAGTAAAATATATTTACAAGTTTGAATCCTTGCATTGGATATCCAATTATCAATATGGTGCACATCTTAAGTTTAACAAGGTGTTCACTACAATGTAGTTTATCATTTCAAACATTCAAAGTTTTAATTTGAAGTAAGCACTGTCACCCTTCACCGAATGAATTTTATTCCACATCTAGGTAACATATAAACTAGGAATGTCCATATCTCATGAAAGTTCATGCACTTCCATATTTAAGAATGTCAATTCACAAATAAAATTGAAAAGCCACTTTTTCTCATTGCAGTCCTTTGTTTGAACCATATTCGATCCAACTTTAATTTGGGCCATTTAAATATGACTACTTTCATGAAATAGATCCAAATTGAGATCATAATTTACATCAAGTTGGTCAGGTCACAAAATAGGCCTTGTAGAAAAAGAACGATGTGTGCAAAACACACAACTATTGGACCCGCCTTCTCTATAAATGACGATTTTCTATAGAATCATTTTTCCTTCAATAAAAACTGAATAAAGATCTTCCCAAGTACCTATTCCAACCATTCTAGATCTTGATATACGTCACTTTCCACGACCTCAAGATGAAAAAAATAAACAAATAAATAAAATACAGCCAAAAGCACTTGTGGTCTTGATTGAATGACGATTGCTAGATTCCAAGAGTCACAAGGTTTCCAGAATAACTTGGGAAAAATAAAATATCAATTATCATCGAAGCAATCTACTCAGTGTCATGAACTTCCTTGTTTATATATATATATATATATATATATATATATATATATATATATATATATATATATATATATATATATATATATATATATATTAGTTGGTACTAATTTAGGAATCTAAGGAAAATTGCATTGTCATGGATATATAGGCCTTATATATATATATATATATATATATATATATATATATATATATATATATATATATATATATATATATATATATATATATATATTAGTTGGTACTAATTTAAGAATCTAAGGAAAATTGCATTGTCATGGATATATAGGCCTTATTTGTCTATTCCAACATTACCAATAAGAACCAGAAGGAATGAAAAATTAACAAGAAGTAAAACTTATCTATTAGAAATTTATTATTTATTTTGAATTTGTTGATCAGTCCAGCAAACAACGATTTTACTAAGTAATTGATTTTCCATCTTCTTTCTTCTATGGATAGAATTTGGTTCCTTCGTGCGGTGACATACGTACAACCAGTTGGGGGTGTACATGTATCTCAAAGAAGCCATTGTTTCACACACAGTTGTATGCAAATGAAAAGGCATGAACTTAAATGGATCTTTGAAGTCTTATATTTAAGTGTAAATTTAAGTCTACTGGTGTTTTAACTGATTTATCGTCATAAGCCTTAAACATTTTAAGTATAGCCTCAGTATAGTGTGATTGAGACAATAACAAACCGTCAAATGTTTTAGAAATTTTAATCCCTTATATCATGTTAGTTATTCCCATAACTTTCATGTCAAAATGTTTTATTAACATTTTCTTAGTTGAGGTAATAATGTTTGAATTATTTCTCATAATTAAAATATCATCAACATATAGACATACGATTACGTATCTGTTATATGTGGTTTTAATGTAAACACATTTGTCACATTCATTAATTTTGAAACCATATGACAACATAACTTTGTTAAATCTTTCATGCCATTACTTCTGTGCTTGTTTTAATCCATACAATGATTTTACAAGCTTACACACATTATTCTTATTTCCCAAGGCAACAAAACCTTCATATTGTTCCATATATATTTCTTCTTTTAGTTCACCATTTTGAAATACAGTCTTAACATTCATTTGATGTGTTTCAAGATTATCCAATGCGGCAATTGCAATCAGTATACGTATAGACGTGATCCTTGTAACCGATGAATAGGTATCGAAGAAATCTAGTCATTTCTTTTGTTTATATCATTTGACTACTAGTCTAGCCTTTTTCTTGTCTATTGATTCATCCTACTTCAATTTCTTTTTGAAAAATCACTTGCAGCCTAAATCTTTGTTTCTCGAAAGAAGTTCAACCAATTCCCAAGTATGGTTATTCATAATGGATTCAATTTCATTATTAACTGCTTCTTTCCAAAAAGGAACTTCGGGAGTGGACATTGCTTCATTAAACGTCGTTTGATCATTTTCCAATAAATATGTTAGATAATCTAGACCAAAGGTCTTATGAATCATTTGTCTTTTACTGTGCCTTGGTTATTCATCTACTTGATGATTAATATTTTCTTGATAGTTTCCAATGGTAGTATCGTAAGTTCGTTTGTGTGAGCGTAATTCTTTCTCTTTATAAGGAAAGATATCTTCAAAGAATACAGCATTCATTGATTCAATGATGGTACCTATTTGTACATCAAGTATTTTAGATTTATGAACCAAAAATCAATATGCACTACTATTGTTTGCATATCCGATAAAGACACAATCAACTGTCTTAAGTCTAATCTTTACTTGTTTAGGTTTAGGTATTTGTACATTTGTCAAACACCCCCACACTTCAAGATATTTGTAGGAAGGTTTTCGACATTTCCATAGCTCATAAGGTGATTTATTCTTACTCGTGTGGTATTTTGCTAAAGGTATGATTTGCGAAAAGTATAGCTTTCCCCCCCAAGTTTTGAGATAAGCCTGAATTAATCAACATTGCATTCATCATTTCCTTGCGTGTTCGAATTCTGTGTTTAGAAACACCATTAGATTGAGGTATGGTGTTGTTGTTTGATTAATAATTACAGATTCTGAATTTTACAAACGGTGCAACATATTCTCCATCTCTTCCAAGTTGATTTTCAATTTCAGTTTTATAGTGCTTAAACACTTCCAAAGATTCATATTTACTTTTCAACAAGTATACATAACAGTATCTTGTACAATCATCTATAAACATGATGAAATATTTTTTATCACTTTTTGTTTGGACGTACTTTAAGTCACATATATTGGTGTGAATAAGTTCCAAAGGTGTTGTGCTACGTTCGACCCAATGAAATGGCACTTTGACTAACTTAGCCTCTACACAAATTTCACATTTTCCATTTGTATTAAAATGCATACTCGGTAGCAAACTTAAATTCATTAGTTTGCGTATAGAATTAAAGTTTACATATTGTATTATACCATAAATTAGACTACTCAAGAATATAAGCACAAGAAGACATTATTTCTTGAGTTATTTGGTATAATGGTGAGGACATTCATCTTGAATAGTCCATTTTTACATAGCCTTTGTCTACATACATATTATTCTTGGTAAGTATAAACTTATTCGATACAAATACTAATTTAAACCCATTCTTACTTAACAAAGAACCCGACGCTAAGTTCTTGAGAATATCCGGCACATGAAGAACATTATCAAGGCTAAGTTCTTGCTTTGTCCTTCAACCTTTGAACTTGAAGAGTTTTCCATGAACAATTTCTCACCATCGATCGGAGTGTAGAATGAGAACATTCCTTTGTCAGCACAAATATAATGAGTAACACCTGTATCCACCCACCATTCCATGGGATTTCAAACATTGTTGCATTCTGAAATAATAGCCGATAAGTTTATATCTGGTATACCATTAGATATTGCATCAGATCGGTGATATTCACTTGGGCTTGTTTCTTAGGTTTACGACAATCAACAGAGCGATAAACGGCATTTCCACAATTATAGCAATTGCCCTTAAACTTCATTATATTCTCCTTGAATGGTTCGACAAAATGCTTTCTTTTTTTACTTTTGTTATAGGATTCCACCACATTAGCCTTAGCTTGTGGAAAATGACCTCCAACATGCTTATCCGAATTTCGGTTATCTTCTTCAATTCTCAACCTGATAATGAGTTCTTCAATATTCATCTCCTTACGCTTATGCTTGAAATAATTTTTGAAGTCCTTTCACATGGGTGGGAGTTTCTCAATAATTACAGTAACTTGAAATAATTCAATTAGAGACATATTCTCGACGTGAATGTCATGGAATATAACCTACAATTCTTAAACTTAACTGATGACCGTTCTTGAATCTACCATTTTGTAGTCTAAGAATTTCCCCACAATGAGCTTTTTAGTTTCGGCGTCTTCAGTCTTATATTTCTTTTCCAAAGATTCTCATAATTCTTTTGCATATTTCATGAACTATATACATTATATAATGTGTTATTCAACCCATTCAAAATATAGTTTTTCTATAAGAAGTCGGAGTGTTTCCAAGCATCCAATACAATCAATGATGCCCTATTATTTTCCTTTCTTGTACGGCGGAGCGTCTCCTTTTAAGAATTTTGTCAAGTTTAGGTTCGTAAGATAGAACAATATTTTCTGCTACCATCTTTTAAAATCAACCCCACTAAACTTATCCGATTTTTCTCCATGTGGAATGGAACTAGTATGAACAGTGGGAAGGGCAACCGCAACCGGAGGAATCACAACAATAGAAACCAAGTTAGGTAACATTCCTTCCAAAGTTTCCATATTCGAAGTATCTTTCGAAGATGTATCAGTATTATTAACCGTATTCATTTCTGTTTATACAAATAGAAGATAAACAAAAATCAAACTTCGAGGAGTAGAAGAAGTTAAACTGAAGCGAAATCAGTTTAACCCAATACAAGACAAGAATAAAGTAATCACTTAAAGGGAAAATTTGACTTAAGAATGTTGGAGAATATAAGGGATTTGAGTGATGAATTTAAACAAAAAAATCAACTTATCAACCTTACCAAAAATTGGACAGAGTAATGGTAAGGATACGAGTGAAAACACCAAAGAAAAATATGTTGACCTATGGTCAAACCGTATGTTTTGATTATAACAAACAATTTATGCTTATCTCTAACTTAGTCTTTAAATTGATTACATGTTGGAAAATTGAGTCTAAACCATTGAATGAGAAGTCAGTCAAGGAAGCTCAAACGAAGATTGATCGAGCACTCATGAAGACAAGCTTTACATCATTTCAAATCAAGCAACAAATCGAGCACTCGCGCCAAAATTGATCGAAGACTTTGTAACTAGATTTCTCTTGACTCAATTGTAAAGGTGAAACACTTTAATTTTTGGCAATGACACTTTCCGAGCTCAAGTAACGGTTTTCTCATACACGACAAAATTTACGAGACGAAAAACATTTGGACAAAATTATTTTTCAAATGGAAGTTTTTCCAACCTATTTCTTGAAAATATCAAAAAAAACTTACTTTGAAAAATCAGGTAAAAACATCATTGATTGCAAACAAAACATGAGGAAAAATGAGTCTGACGAATTCTGGTCATCTGGACGTCCGGATGGCGAACCGGACGTCCAGTTCGCCAGTAACGGTCAGTTTTTTTACCGTTTTGACAGAGTTGCTCAAACGGCTAGTTGGGTAGTTTGGTGGGACAGAAAATTTCGAGTTTTTCAACTACTATAAATACCAACTCACCTACCATATGTAAAATAACTTTTAAGCATTCAATTTGATACTCCTTAAGCTTACATTGATCTCTTGTATCATTTATTATCAAATCATTTTCCTCTTGAAAAAATCTTTGATCAAAATTAACTCTTGAGAATCATTTTATCAAAGATTTACACACCAAACACTTGAACTTCATTCATTGCTATCTATCAAAGTGTTTGTCTACTTCTCTTCTTATACTTAATATTGTATTCATCATTTACTAAGAAGAGAAGATCTTACTTGAAAACTCAATTTAAATTGTGGGTTGTGTTGTGGTCCCGAAAAGCTCAACGTTGTAAAATGATCGGTGCTCCTTGGTTGTAAGTCACGAGAAGCATTGTAAAGGGTTAAATTGTACCATAAGTCAATTAACATAGTGATAAAGGTCTTGCTCGTGCTGGAGAGCTTGGTAATGAGGGACGTAAATCATTGCATTGTATCAAACCTATATAACTATATCGTTTGTACTCTATATCCCTTTTACTTAACGCTCTTACTTTGTACAAATTACATTGATTCACTTATTTGCTTACTTGTGGTTAGTTGACTTCATTTATTTGCTCACTAATTATATTAAAACTTGTGTTATTAACGAAAAAGTTTTAATAATCAATTCGCCCCCCTCTTGGTTAGCCAATCTTGGACTTTCAAAATAATGTCAAAGCAACACCAAAAGAAATGTATGAAAAGTCGAAACAATAGTTGTACTCTTTGTCCTTAAGTTGAATTTGTCCCGCAACAGTGCCCACGAATGATGGCAATCGACTCCCAAAATATAATGACAAACTTCTTATGTTAGTAGCACTTTAAAACACAAGAACAACGAACTGAAAATTTGTTTTTGTACTCCTTCAAATGGAAATGGACGTCTCAAGGGTCTAATTTATAGAGGATAAAAGGTTGGGAGTGAAGTGTCGTATCCCAAACTCCACAACATTTGTCAAGGGTCATAGCTTTTGCTGTCGGAAGCCTATCACTCTTGTGTCGCTTGAGCTTCAGAAATAGAGATTATATCGCTCGAGCGCTAGGCGAGCGACAGAGTTAGACAAATTTCCAACCATTTTCATCTCTTTTATTCCAAATTTAGACCGTAATTTCCCATTCATTCAGAATTGGTTTGGAGATTCCAAATATACCACGACGATCTACTCGACGAGTAGAACAAGTTAGTCTATTTATTTTCATAATTTGACTATCGGATCGAGTTTGAATATTTGGTCGAAGTTGATACGAAAGTCAATTTTCATGATTTTATACTTAACTAATTCAAAAAAAAAATGACCTCAATTTACAAACTCGTTGCCACTCTTATTAAACACAGCTGTATCTCTCCATCGTCCCTTAAACCTCTTTATTTTGCACCAAACGAACAACCAATAACAACAAAACCGATGAGAATTGGCCTTTAATGAACAACCAATAATAACACACATAATTTACTCTCCGTGACACCTTCTGCACATCCACCACATTCCTCCAAGGTTTGCCGTCCATATTCACCTTCGACTTGTCCTACAATCACTACTGCGTCAGCAAGACTCAACATTCTCAAAAAAACACCCATTTCTCTCATTCAGATCTTTGTAATTTTGATAACCCATTTATATATGCTTCAATGAGCGAGCTTTGTGCTCACTGTACAGCATCCCGCTACTGATAATGTAGATTAAAACCCCAAAAAAGCTAGTGTTTAATACAGCCCTTTTAAATATGCTTTGATTGATATTGGTGAATCACAGTTGATGCAAGAGATTAAGTTATTAGAGGAAAATTTTCGAAGTCGTGGTCGCGAGAGATCCCTTTTCAAAAGCTAGTGTCATCTAAGATTTTTTTAGGGTGATGAATGAATTTCAAACGGGAAAATTTCAATGAGTAAGTTGAAGCAGTTTGAAGTCCGTGAGCAATCCGTAACAATAGTATAAGTTGGGTGATTTTTGAAACATTTCACTCGGAATATATCAATAAAAACAATTTTGAAAAGTGATTTTAAAAACAGTGGTAGGCAAACACTGTTGCCTTGCTTTAGGTTGTGGTCATGGATTGGTGTGCAGTTGAAATGGTTTTAAATCAGAGGTTCCAATCCCATTGTGGTTGAGATGAAACATGCATTTTTTTTTTTTCCAATAATTCCGTTTTGTTGAAAATAGGTGCTTTTTGTAAAGGCTGATTGAAGTAAAACCCTCCACCTATGAGATAAAAACTCCCCCACATATAAAAATTAGCGAAATATGTCCCCATTTGAAACTTGAAAATTGTTTTACCCCCTACCATCCATTTTCTCAATAAAACGTTATGAAATGTTCAATATACTCTTTTATATAAATAAACCAAAGAGAAAAATAAAGAATTAATTGTAACCATAGTCTAAATTTTTCAAAAAAGTAAGAATGAATCTCAAATAAATAATTAAAAAAGACTAAAAAAAAATCACTTTCTCTTGCTCTTTTTTTCTCTCCCACCACCACCATTAACCATCGCTACCACCGTCGTCACCACCACCGCCATTACCACCACAACGTTGTATACAAAATAGAGGATTGCCCATATAACATGTTAATCGTGATAAAACTAACCTAAATTCATTGTAATTCTCGAATGAATCAAGAGCCCAACCCTGATTAGTGATTTGTATCTGCTACCATTACTAAAAATAAATCCAAGATAAACAAAAATCCAAAAACCCTAAATCCCAAACCAGCTTTTCTCACCATCTTTTCTCTCTTGGTACACTACACCAAAAAAGACCTTTTGCAGCGGCCAAAAAACGCTGCGGTAGACCTTTTGCTGCGTTTTAGCGTGTGTTGCGGAGGTTAGTGTTGCCATTGAAACAAGACTTTTTGCAACGTTTATTCACTGTTGCGAAAAATCATTTTGCAGCGTTTTTTAAATGTTGTGATAGACTCTTTTGCAGTTTTTTTTAAGCGTTGTGGTAGACCATTTTGCAACGTTTTTTCAGCGTTATCGTAGACCCTTTTGCGGCGTTTTTTCAGCGTTATCGTAGACCCTTTTGCAGCGTTTTTTAAACGTTGCGGTAGACTCTTTTGCAACGTTTTTCCAACGTTATCGTAGACTCTTTTTTTTTTTTTTTTAATAGTTATATATAATAATTGACCTACAAAATTGAAAATAACACTTTGTGAAAAAAATTTGAAATTGCATAAAAATTGATAATTTGATTACAAATCTTCTCCAAGCAAGTGCCTTTAAGAGTATAGATAAAACAAATTCAAGAACTTCATAATAATCTTGGATACACATTTTTATGTATTAAGAAAATAACATGGAGAGAGAAATAGACAAAAGGCATAAACACACACACAAATACACCAATAGCATGTCTGGTACTCCCGAAGAAAATGCTCGAAAAGCCAGGCTCTCAAAATGTTAATAGAACGTTCAGGCAATCCTCTCTGGGGCCTCCAGGCTTCAGGATCCAGCATTCCCATGTGATGAAGGGATTTTTGCTGTCTAAACTTTTGTTCAAGCAGCTTAAGCTTTGGTGTCTCTCCCTTTGTCAACCCAGTACTAATTGTAACATCATTTTCCCCAAGAATCTCACAAGTCTGCTTAACCTGTGCAATTATTGCATCCGTTGTGCCCCGGAAATGCCAAGACATTGCCTTCTGGGCTAGCTCTGTGTATGGCACTGCTACCCCATTTCCAATTACCAATTCAAAAGAATTCACCATTGCCTGCATTTGTTTGCAGTATCGTGTGTATCTTCCATCTATCTGTTCCCACAAATAAACCACATTAGTTGACCAACACAACACATCGTCCATAAGTTTAAGCTATATATAGGCTAAACACGCTCCATCATGTGCATAATTTTTATTAACAAAGGGCAATGAGAATTGAACCCAAGACTTGTGCCTACATACTACGATATTAAGATAAATTATATAGTCTAAAAAATTCAACACTTGTTACATTGGAAAACTACAAATTGCATATTTACCAACTCATAGTATGCAAAAGGTCTAATGATTAAGTTCAATGAACTTAACCAGCACAAAGTCAAGCTTTTAATTAAGAACATTAATTTCTGAAATGTACTATACTTTTCCTGCAAAGGAAGGTAGAAATAAAGTTGAGAAAGTACTACTTTATCATGCACTAATTTATTAACATATAAGTTCTTTAAAGCAAACATTAGGAATCTACGAAGAGAAAATGCGAAAAGATGTAATTATTAATTGAACTTGAACATAATGCAGGTGAAGGATGATTTCTTTAAGTTTCCAAATAGTACTTCTAGTACAGTAGTTTTATGCTGGCCATTTCTTCCTTTAACCAAAGCCCGCCAGTATAAATTCTTTATGAATGAAGTATTTGATGTCTTCTAGCTTCCAATGATTCACCACCATGAATTATTTAAAACAATTCAAGATTAAAGACGGTTTAAAAGATAATGGTCCCCAAGTTAAGCAGAAGGTAAATGATTTTTTCTTAAGCAGAAGAATTTGTTTGTTAATTAAGGATGTTCTTACAACCTCTACAGGAGCCATGTCGTTCTTCAAACGACATGTACCCTTATCAGAAGCTTGTCAGTATAAACATGGGTGAGAATATTTAATGACCATATTATACTAAATATTCAGTAAAGAAATGATAAATTTTGTTCTCAGTTTGGTGGGATATTCATGTCATTAGCTGGCTTCATATTGATTACAAAAACAAACAGAAAAGTTAAATATAATTCTTATAGAGATTTGGCGTGCTGTGTGATTGCAGAGAGAGAGAGAGAGAGATACATACCTCATCAAACATTGATAATAGCTTGATTTTTTTCCTCTGGTAATTGGCCCTTTCTGCTTGAGATAAAGGGTGGCGCTCCTTTGAGGATGAGACCCCATCAGCACCCCTGCCACCTCCATCATACTTTCGATTTTCGCAGTAGTATCATCCCCACCGCTGCTGCTAGTTATCCAAGTAGATTGAGGTGGAGGGTCCATATTAACCAAGGGAAATCCTTGAAGAGAAAAGTCTGATGAGTTGGGAAGTAATTTCTGGATCGAAGAAGATATAGGAGGAGAAGAGATGCTTTAACATGTGGAATCATAAAATGAAGCTGCAATCAAAATGATGAAAAATCACTTCACTAAGTGTTGTATAGAATATTATTATAATTTCATGCTTCTTTTTTGCTAAACACACTCACCTCGGCCTCATGAACTTCTGCAGGAATTGGCAGCAAGTGCACACCCCTGCTAAGACCAGCAATGAGCTTTTCCCTTCTTTCAAACCAAAATTTACCAGCAAGTGCACACCCCTGTTAACTCCTTTAGACTTTAGTTAATGACCTAATTGATAAGTGTATTTTCTACACTTATTCGGGGCTTAAAACTATAGAATTTTATTGATTTTTTGACAAAATTTTACATAATTTATGTTATATTACATTGTGTAGGTAAAACTTTATGTTTGATGAAGAATTGGAGAAAAGAAGCAAAATATGGTGAAAAATGGTAAAATCCAAAGTTCGAGTATCAAATTGCAAATACTCAAGAAGATACTTTGAAGATTGCAAGGAGACAATTGGATTGAAATTAGAATTCAAAAAGGAATGGAACATGATCAACGTATTATCAAAATCAATTTCCAATCGCTCGAGATATATTCCAGATTTTTATCCGAACATTGAGACCCATTTTTGGCATAGTAAACGTCCGAATTGGAAAAACTTTATTTCAATCAAAGTTGTAGACCTTTAAGTTATCTTTCCAACGCACTTTGAATCGCATCAATCAGATAATAGAAGAGAAAGTTATGACTAAAATACGGACTGCTGTGCAGAGACAAAAAATCTGTGCGCGAAGGCAACTTTCCTTATTCGATTAGAACTCTTTTGGGAACCAATTTGGACGTGATTTTCAACCAATTTTCGGCTCCTATAAAGAGAGAACAGCAGAATACATATGGAGAACCTCCTTAGACCTAAAAATCTCTATATTATACATATTTTGGAGGCGAAGAACATGGATAATAACGTGGAATCAAGGCGAATTGCATAGGATATTGAAGATTTTTCATCCGGATTCAAGATTCACATCAAGAACGTGGATTTTTCCTATTTCTTCCATCTTTCTTATTTCCGGGTGATGTTTTTCCAATTATTCTTGTGTAATTTAATTATAAGAATGTTAGGCTAGTTTTTCATTGTATTGGATGAATGATGAACCCTATTGCTTATTTGTTTTAATTCGAGACAATTAATTTAGTACTTCTTGATTTTTCTTGATTGGTTTTGCATTCCCATTGAACTATTTGATTGCTTGATCACCAATTAGATAGTAAGTTGCTTGTTGTAGTGCAGGAATACTCACAATAAGTCTAGAACGCGGTAAAATCAACACATGGACAATAGGTATTAGGAATAATATCTATGGCATGTGCAATCATGTGTGATAAATCATGTGATTCAATGCATGTTTTTCATATGAATTCGGACTAGGAATAGGATCGGGTCGTGTTAAATATAGGTTTAATATATCTTGGAAAAGAATATTGAATAAAAGTGGATTATCGATTGTCTTGAATGCATGAATTTACTAGATTACGAATTAAGAATTGAAATAAATGGCAATAGGGGGATTCACTATTCCAATACAAACATTTACATATTAGATAAACACTTTATTTGTTTTGTTAGTTTATGATTAATAGATTACATACAAATTATCTCTTTTTTGATGTTACCACACTTCGAATTTAATAGTAGTTATTGAACTACAAATTAGACCTTATTTCTCGTGGGAACGATACTCTTAACTCACAAATATTATTACTTGTACAACGATCCCGTACGCTTGCGGGTTTCACGCGAACAAGTTTTTGGCGCCGTTGCCGGGGAATAACAGATTTAATTTTAGTTTAGTAGTTTATATTAAATTCGATTTTTGTTTTATTCTTTTTATATTTTTTATTATTGATTTTGGCTACCCACCTTGATTTTTCGTACTTGATATTCTATCCAGGTGCCGTTCAGCAATGCATCTAGGATTCTAACATGGCATGGTGAAAAGATTTTTGCAATAAATAATCTCGACATGGACGACGAGGAAGAAGATATCTATTGTGAATTATGTTATGGGGTGCATTATACGCTCTGCGTGAATACATGCACTGAACCCTTTCAACTCAAGCTCATGCGGTTTAAACAATATTTAAGATGTCGGAGACTCGCAATTGACACATCTAATGAAAGCTACATGCCTATGGGCGAGTGTATCCCTTCCGACACATTTGTGGAATTTGGTCCTTCCATGTTGAACGAGGAGGCAATTGCAAAATACTACACTGATCTTGCCAAATTAGATGAAAACAAAATGTGTATCGGAGACGGTGTATTCTGGATTGAATTTAAAAGGTGGAGATACAATCCACTCGAAAAATTTGAAAAAGATTTTACATTGCTCGTGGAATTAAATTGTGAATCTTCCATTCAACCTGAGGATATATCAATTATGGAAGACGAGAACAAAGATGATGAAAGATCAATTACAAAGGAACAAAGTGAAGACGAGGCAATTAATGAAGACAACGTTAACCCACATTCTGTAGACTTCATTGATTGCCCTATAATTGAATTTGTAATTAAGCCCGAAGAGAAGGAAGAAGTTTATTTAGTTGAATTCATATCGGAGGAGATAGGCAAGTCATATCACATTGGAGAGGGCAGTGTCAAAATTTGTAGAAGCAATGAAGAGTGGAGTAAAGTCAGAAGAGACAAACTGAGCAAGGCATCAAAAGCGCTCTTCAGGATTCCATGATACCGAAACAACAAAGTCAAGCTAAGGACTTTAAACAAAGCGCTTGTTGGGAGGCAACCCAATTTTTCTTCCCTTTTATTTATTATGCTTTATATTAATAGGATAATTTAGATTATTTTTTTTATTATTTAATTTTAGGGACTCATCATCCATACTACGTTTTCCCTTAGGTCTTCATTATGTTAGTTGGTTTATTAGATGTTCGAGCTAAGTAACACTTGTTCCAGGTATTTGATTTTGAATATTTTATTTGACCGCATTATGCAGGAACATGACGTCGCGGAACACTTAAACCAACTAGGACCAAGGAGCTTAAGGGAGCAATATGAAAGTTAACGATTGGATTACAAGCCAAATCAGGGGAGTCTTTTCTTCATTTTCTTCCCCACCCCTTTATATGCGGATTTAGAATATAAGACATTGAGGACAATGTATAGTTTAAGTTTGGGGGTGAAAACCATGATTTCATTTTTCTTTTATGTGTTTTTGTGTGCTTTTATTGTTTCAGATAAAATAAAATAAATTTAAAAAAATTCTTTTTGTGTGCTTGTGTGAGTTAATTGGCATGGCTGGCAATGAGAATGTACTGAATTATAAATTGATTTATGAATGGCGAATAAGTTGCATGCTTAGATTAATTTTTTCTTTTCTATGTGAAATTTGATATATATTGAGCACGTGAATTAAGTTAAGCATTGTGTAGGAATGAGTTGATTTCATAATGGATATGTTGAAATAGTGGACCATAGATGTTAAAACCCATAACCACTAAATTTTACATCCTTAGACCAAATTTAGAATAGTTTGGGGGAATTTCACTACTGTAGGAAGATATTGAGATAAATGGGAATTCCATGTGTGAAAAAAAAAATTGTGTGAATTGTCTAAGGTCAATAGGATGCAATTGGATGAAAATCTCAAGTTAGAGGTCGTTTTACCTGAATTGGTGTTTAATAAGGGACATTGCACTAATAAAGGTAAAAAAAAAAAATTTATTTTATTTGAAAATTTTTCTTCGTAGCCTTTATGACTTGAGCAATTAAGCCTGCAAGGGTCTTTAAAACCTGGTGCCCTATGGTCATCTGACTTGGGAGTCATCGGCCGAAAGCTTGTTACACGAGTCACTTAGAAAGCTTAAGGGAGAGAATGATTCAAATAAAGAAAAAAAAAGCGTTGAAAAAAAAAAAAATTTGATTGAGAAGAAAAATAGAAAAAAACAGGTGCATGAAACAGAAGACGCACCAAATGCCCTGGTTATGTCCCGAACACTTGTTTAAAGAAATTCGACTTTTTGATAAGGGATTATTAGCCTAATTAAATCCTAGAGATTGAAACAATCAAATTATGGAGAATCCTTATTTATTGATATATTGACTTACAGTTAGTGAGATTTACCTAAACTAGAGGAGTGAGGATAGTAGAAAATTCAACCTTAGGTCACACACTTGGAAAGAGCGAAAATAATAAATTTGGGGGTGTGTGAATCTTACGAGTGATGAAAGAACATATTTGACCATTGGGGGTCGAAAATTGAAACAACTCATGAATTCATGATACTATGCTTAATTCTTCATACACACACACGTCGATTTTACATTGGAAAAGTAGATTTTAATTTTTGTATTGTGATTTTGAAGCTGTGCATAGATTGGATATTATGATTTCAATTTTGAGATAAAAAAACCAAGGTAACTAGCTATATCGTTTTGCATTGCTTGATTGTGTGACCACCAATTAGATAATTAGCATTGCATGTTTGCGTGTTTGTTAGGTTTTAGTTTTGTTTGAGGACAAACAAAGATTCAAGTTTGGGGGTTTGATAAGTGTATTTTCTACACTTATTCGGGGCTTAAAACTATAGAATTTTATTGATTTTTTGACAAAATTTTACATAATTTATGTTATATTGCATTGTGTAGGTAAAACTTTATGTTTGATGAAGAATTGGAGAAAAGAAGCAAAATATGGTGAAAAATGGTAAAATCCAAAGTTCGAGTATCAAATTGCAAATACTCAAGAAGATACTTTGAAGATTGCAAGGAGACAATTGGATTGAAATTAGAATTCAAAAAGGAATGGAACATGATCAAAGTATTATCAAAATCAATTTCCAATCGCTCAAGATATATTCCAGATTTTTATCCGAACATTGAGACCCATTTTTGGCATAGTAAACGTCCGAATTGGAAAAACTCTATTTCAATAAACGTTGTAGCCCTTTAAGTTATCTTTCCAACGCACTTTGAATCGCATCAATCGAATAATAGAAGAGAAAGTTATGACTAAAATACGGACTGCTGTGCAGAGACAAAAAATCCGCGCGCGAAGGCAACTTTCCTTATTCGATTAGAACTCTTTTGGAAACCAATTTGGACGTGATTTTCAACCAATTTTCGGCTCCTATAAAGAGAGAACAGCAGAATACATATGGAGGACCTCCTTAGACCTAAAAATCTCTATATTATACATATTTTGGAGGCGAAGAACATGGCTAACAACGTGGAATCAAGGCGAATTGTATAGGATATTGAAAATTTTTCATCCGGATTCAAGATTCACATCAAGAACGTGGATTTTTCCTATTTCTTCCATCTTTCTTATTTCCGGGTGATGTTTTTCCAATTATTCTTGTGTAATTTAATTATAAGAATGTTAGGCTAGTTTTTCATTGTATTGGATGAATGATGAACCCTATTGCTTATTTGTTTTAATTCTAGACAATTAATTTAGTACTTCTTGATTTTTCTTGATTGGTTTTGCATTCCCATTGAACTATTTGATTGCTTGATCACCAATTAGATAGTAAGTTGCTTGTTGTAGTGTAAGAATACTCACAATAAGTCTAGAACGCGGTAAAATCAACACATGGACAATAGGTATTAGGAATAATATCTATGGCATGTGCAATCATGTGTGATAAATCATGTGATTCAATGCATGTTTTTCATATGAATTCGGACTAGGAATAGGATCGGGTCGTGTTAAATATAGGTTTAATATATCTTGGAAAAGAATATTGAATAAAAGTGGATTATCGATTGTCTTGAATGCATGAATTTACTAGATTACGAATTAAGAATTGAAATAAATGGCAATAGGGGGATTCACTATTCCAATACAAACATTTACATATTAGATAAACACTTTATTTGTTTTGTTAGTTTATGATTAATAGATTACATACAAATTATCTCTTTTTTGATGTTACCACACTTCGAATTTAATAGTAGTTATTGAACTACAAATTAGACCTTATTTCTCGTGGGAACGATACTCTTAACTCACAAATATTATTACTTGTACAACGACCCCGTACGCTTGCAGTTTTAACGCGAACACTAATAATTGGCTTCATAGGTTTTATCATGTTATAGAATTTTGACAGTTTAGACACAAATCACAATGCATTATTGTTGGTGAAAATAATCTTACTAAAGTAAATCATGGTGTCAAATAAAAGCTCTTTCTCACCCGATGAGTATTAATCATACCAAAGTATATTTAATGGCTCGTGTACAAAACTATAAAAATGTCCAACTCTTTAAAGCATGGATATCCATGCCTTGAGTATAGAAGCAATCATTCTGCCCTTAATTTTAAGTGAGAATAGTAAAATGTCTGTTGACCTTTGCTCTATTGATGAATGGTAAAGACAAGAATTCAATCTATAAGATAAATGAAAAATATTTCTCAAAAGGGTGGATTCAAATGACAAGCTAGGATCATCATTTAGGCAGTACTTTATATTTTTTTTATGATATTTCAAATTAACAAACTTCTATTGCCGGAGAGAAATGGGAATAAACGTAGATTATTGTCTGTAATTTTAGTACTAACTTGAACTTGTGAAAAATGGAACTCACTGTTACGATTTTCCGAAGAAATATTTATGCTGCTTCTCAATATTTAACCAAAAATATTAATTAATTCTTAAGAAACTAGATAATACAGTCCCACAGAAAGTAGATTGTAGGAATAACATATTCCACGTCCTTTGAATTTTAATCAAACAGTTACGAAGTCACAGAAATTGCATCAATAACAGCTCAATTTTTTTCTATTCTACTCAATACTGAATAATAAATTTCAGAGAAGTCACAAAACTGAGAAAAAAAACTCACTTTCTTTCGATGATCCGGCTGCATTGTTCACAAAATTCAATTTCCAAAAACCCCTCAACAAAAAACTGCAAAAGATCTTAAATTTAATTAGTGCGACAAGTAACCCAATTCTCGGCTTATTTGAACAAATTATCCCAGAAAACTCAACCACATTTTCCCCATCTCCAAGTATGGTAATATCATTAAGTGCAATAATAAATAAGGCTAATCCTTTCCTTTCAGTCAAACATCTAAAGAACGTGCACTCCATTTCTATTGAACACTACAGAGAAGAAAGAGAACTAAAAACTTGATCTTTAACGCCAGTGACGGCGCCATGGTCGTGCCAGTCAGAATCCGTTGGCAAATCATTGGTAGACAAAATTGGGGCTTTGTGAGCGTCAACGGGGAGCTTGAGACGACGCTTGTGGAGCCCTAGGTGCGATTTCCTAAACTCAGAGGGTGTTAGGTCGGAGAACTTGGTGAGACCGTGGACGGCGGAGGGGTCCATCAGCTGGTGGCGCTTGGCACGGCGCATATTAGCCTTGAACACCGAGAATTTATAATCGTGGAGATGACAAGGGAAGAAGAGAGGAGAGGCCGAGACGAGAGGAGGAAATGTTAGGCAGGAAATGTTAGTTTGATTTCCAAAATAAAGGTGAACCATTTTTTGCAACGTTTTTAAAAACGCTTTTCACACAACGTTTAAAAAACGTTGTGAAAAGTTTTTTTCGCAACGTTTAAAAAACGTTGCGAAAAGTCTTTTCTTCCGCAACGTTTAAAAAACGTTACAAAAAATAAAAAATTTCGCAACACTGAAAAAACGTTGCAAAAAGGAAACATTGGCAACATTCACTTAAAAAATGTTGCCAAAACTCAATTTTGTTAAGTAATGGCAACATTCACGTATTAGAATGTTGCGATAGACCCTTTTAACAACATTTAACTATCGAATGTTGCCTTTTATATGTTGCAAATGGTGTTTTTTGGTGTAGTGGTAGTTCTTTATATTGACAAGGACGACGTCACCCTTCTCTGTCCAATTCCACTCCATTAGCCTCCGTGACCATCACCTTTTTTCCGTTTCCACAATATTTCCATTCTTATCCGTCTTGGTCGCCACCGACCTCGGAGGAGGCTTCTTCAGTGGGTATTCTGGAGCTTTTTCTTTTCCTGGGAAAGACCTACGAGTGAGTGAAATATTATCAAAGAAAATTGACATTCGAGCCAGTGACCCATCCGAAGACTTAATCGTCAATGAGAGTGACATATGTTCGTTACTACAACTTTTGGAATGAATTGACGATGGTAAGGCAGGAATAATATTAGGTTGTGAATCCTCTGAGGATTGAACTACAAGTGAGAGTGATTTATGTCCTCTACTACTGCTTTGGCTTAAGTTGGTGAAGAGTCTATTATAACTTCATGTGGTAAAGGTAAATCAGTGGATTGAGAGTACTCCGAAGACTGGATCGTCGGTGACAATGATGTGGTTCTCTGCCACTGCTTGTTGGGTGTTGTTTATTTTGGTTTTATATTGATTAATGAAAATGGATTCCAAATGTTGAAGAATTGGAATGGGTAAGGAACATGGTAGCGAATGAGGTGGTGGTAAATGGTGGTTGTCGGAGAGAAATGAGGAAGAGGAAGCGATTTTTTTTTATTTTGATTTTTTAATTATTTATTTGGGACTCATTTGTATTTCTATGAAAAATTTGAGATTATGTTTGTAATTAGTTATTTATTTTTTTTCTTTTTACTTTATTTTAGTCAGATGATATATTCGTTATTTTACGACTTTTTATTGAGAAATGAACGACAGAGAGATAAAACAAACTTCAAGTTTCAAACAGGGACCTTTTCCATCAATTCCAATAGGTGGGGAGGTTTTGTGCACCATGTCTAATAGGTGGAGGGCTTTGCGCTAATCAACATTTTATAAATGCAAAGTTTAGTTGATTGTACTTTTGTTTCTTAATTGATTACTTGCTCTCTAGAGGTCAGGTGAACATTTTCCCTAGGTTAGGGTTTTACCATCTTATAAATATGGAGTTCTTGTTTTTTATTTTAGTTATTTTATGTATGTTATTCTATAAATTAAATTGCTATGACTTAAACGAAGTTTGGTAATTGAAGAGTGGTGTTTCACAAATGTGTCTTATGGAGGATACATTGGTCGTTACTTAATTTCATTAAGCTAGATTTTGGAAGGTCCATGTGGCAACCTTTGGTTTGTGGATTGAGCGTGCCCCGAATTGGGCTAGTTTGCCTCTGATTTGGACTATTGAGGGTCGAACCCAGATCTGTATTGTGTGCTCCCAAAATTGACTAAAATCATGTTTTACAAAGTGCAACTCTTTTAGTAATGCAACTTATCTTCTAATGATGACACGTGGTCTTTTGCTGGCCCTTGGATCTGTGGTTTGTTTGTGTGTGATAGATATACCATCCTCGAGATATTTTCTCATGGACTTGGCTTTTAGGTTGCTCTCGTTTCTTCTAGGTTCTTCTGAGTCTTTCTCTCTCTCTGTAACTAGGGTTAGAGATCTTCATGTTCTTCATCCCTTATGATGAACCTATAAACTGAGATCTATTAGTAGTTAAGCCTCTGTAATCTATTGTCTATGTGATGGCTGTGAGAATAAATGGTTTCTTGCTGTCGTGTAGTGCAGTAGGCTGTTGAAGGCTATCTTTTGTGATTCCTTCGTTCGATCTGCAGTTTGATGTTTTAGAGATAAGTGCTTTTGTGCCTTTTCTCTTGCATTTGAAGACCGATCTGTAATATTGTTGCCATTTTGGGGTTGTTAGTGCAATCGAGCATAAATCCATTTTTGGATGCTCAACGGGGGATGTAGGCCTGAGATTTGGTCGCCGAATCTCCGGAGCTTAGGCCGAATATATATTGTGTTCAATCTTTTAATTTCTGCAATTTTACTTTCTGTTGTGATTGATTTTTTTGGATCTTATTTTAATATCGTGTGGTTTGGGCCTTTTCATTGACCATTGGATCTACCAATGGCTGTGATTAATTCTTGGATCAAAAGTGACATTTGGCTTCTGAATATCCAGACAGTTGAACTTTGAGTTGAGTTAGATTTTGCCTGACTTCTTCTTCGTCTTCACACAGCCTTCTTCTTCGTTTTCTTCTTCTTCTTCTTCTTCTCTCTTTCTGGTTTTGAATCCTTTGAGATTCTGTGAGTCCTTTTTTAACCTTTGTATACTGGTCTTGCTACAATAACTAAGGCCTGAAATAGAGGCTATGTGAAGGGGTTTTTTTTGTACAGATTTGGGGTCCTTGAATGTTTGTGCGTTAAGTCCATGTGTATTTTTCTGCATTTTTAGATAAAATCTGTTCTGATCTTGGTTCCTTTGTATCTCGTACTCTCTGTGGAAGATTTGACGTTGTACAAAGTGAACGGACTGGTCTTTGAGTGTCCTAGATTAGGAATTTGTTAAACTGAGTCAGCAATTTATTGTGTTCTTGTGTTTTCCGATTCTCTAATATATGTGATTTTGATTTTCTTTTGTTGATTATAAACGTTTTCAATTGCAAAATCCCAACAGTAATAGTAAATTGATTAAGGTGTTTACAATCTTTTTCATGCATACAAGTTGAACACCTTGTAGTACTTCAAACAATCTAGGACTTGTTTGACATTTGTTAGGCTGTTCAGACAAACAAATTAATATTCTTCATTTTCTGATAGACTTGAAGTATAGAACCCATTGTTTTCTATTAAGTGTGAAAGCTTACAAATATTTCTATAATAACAAGAATATGTATTCATGTCATATCTCACTCATTCAATCTTGAAATGGTGCATCATTCGATTTTTATCGAACCCTTGATATGAGGATTTTGCACCACCAAATTGGGGGCTTTTTGCAAAGATGGTTTTTTTTTTTTTTGTCTTTTCATTTATGTCATATTTATTTGAAATAAAAAATAAGAGCATAATGGTCTTTACAATATCAATTCAAATGGAAATAATTTGTCCTTCGAGGACCAACGATGCCACAAAATTGATAGGTTACATATAGAGAGAAAGTTAAAACAGAGTAAAAATATTAGGGACTAATCATGCAATTTTTCCTTTTTCTTAGATTAGCCAAGCATCCTCTTATTTTGAAAGGTACTAATACTATAAGGGTCCGTTTGATTGCAAGGGTGGAAAATGGTGGAAAGAAAATGTTTTACAGGGAATTGATTTTCTTAGAAAATGTTTTACTAGGAATTGTAATTAATTGTGTTTGATTTGTATAATTTTCCATGAAAAATGTTGAAAATTTGGTGTCCATTTGACTTCGTTTTTTATGGAATTTGTCCATTAAAATGATAATTTTTTCTACTATTGAGTCTAAATTTGTTCTCATTATCAAAAAAAATTTTTGAAAAAAAAAATTTTGAAAAAAAAAAAAATTTACCATACCGATTATCATTCATTTGACTTTATTTTGCATGAAAGTTATCAATAAAAGTGAATTTTTTTTTACCATTGTGTCTAGAATTTGTTCTCATGGAAAAAAAAACAAAAAAAAAATGGTGGAAAATGTTTTCCCACCTATTAGGTGAAAAAACATTTTCCACCATTTGTGCATCAAAGGGTTGTACCTAGAAAAATGGAGGAAAATATTTTCCGTGGAAAATTTCGCGTATCAAACATTCAAAAAAGTGAAAGTAGGAAAATATTTTCCTACTTCCCTGGAAAACTCCGTCAATCAAACGGAGCCTAATGTCAATATAAGTAGCTTTTGCACTTACAAAAAATGAACTTATTCAAATATGCATGGAAGTTTAAGTTTTGCTAAACATCCTCAAAAAGGACTAAAGGATTATGACTTATTAAAGTTGTAGGGTGTAGTGCAACTAACATTAAATTTGAGGGGTCATAGCTTACATTTACGTATACCCGCATATAAAACGGAGACAAATCTAACCCACATTCTTTTTTTTCATTTTCATTCTTCTATTCATTTTCAGCCACACATTTTTCAATAAAATAATATTTTTCATCGCATCAATAATTTTTCTTTTTTTTTTCAATCACATATTTCTCATCACGTCACTTTAAAAAAAAAAGGGTGAATTCTCATTTAATGTGCACCGGGCTCCCAATTCCACTTCGAGCAATGCTACGTTACCAGAATTTTTTTTTTTTACAGAAATGCTACAGATACTCACATTGGGGGTGGGCCCCATTTTTTGGACATTATTTAATGAGGAAATTACACGACTCCCGGTATTTAAAGTTTCCTGTGCAAATGTCAGGTGCCTAACTTTTTTAATCATAATTCAGGTAATAAAAATTTAAAACCCTAATTTTTCATTTTCCCCTCCCCTCCCATTTCTCTCTCGTCTTCCTCCCCTCCTTTTCTCTCTCTCTCTCTCTCTCTCTCTCTCTCTCTCTCTCTATATGTGAATGGAATAGCAGCGACGACGCTCTCCTCCCCCTCTCTGTCCTTCCTCCGTGAATGGAACGGCAGCGTCGCCAGTGATGGCTCATGGCTCGGCGGCGACGCTCACCTCCCCCTCTCCGTCCTTCCTCTTGTGAATGGAACGGCAGTGTCATTTCTCTGTCCTTCCCCCTCCCTCTCTCTGTCCTCTCTCTGTGAATGGCGTCAAGCGTGCAGGGATGACTCACGGCGCAGCGGAAGCAGACCTAAGCTCAGATCACCGCTGCAATAACGTACTGATGTAGTGGTGCTGTGACGATCTGTTGGTGTGGTGGCGTTTAAGGAGACGCACTGATGTCTAATGTAAGCATCGCCGGCTAGTGGTGTTTGTAGGGGTGGTGGTGCGTTGTGCGACGGTGGTGTGGTGGTTTTGAGGGGCTGTAGTAGGGGTGGTTTCTTCTTTGTTGGTGTGGTTGTGGTGGTTTTGAGGGCTGTAGCAGGGATGATTTTTATTCGTTATTGTTGGTGCAGTGGTGGTGTCTCTGGGTGTGGTGGCGGCAGCGGCGGCGGGGTGAGGATGGCCCTAGTGGCAGTGGCAGTAGTGTTTGTGGCGATTGTATGTGACCATTGTTAGATGTATGTGACCATTGTTTGGTCGTCTGTAACCAAGTATCGACCTAGTTGTGACTTCAAAATTTGATAATATGTGATTGCAAAATAATTTGTGACCAAATAATTTGAAAATATGTGATCGATAAATAAATTTTGATCGATGAACAAACTGTGACCAAAGAAATTTTTGATATGTGACCTTAAAATAATCCGTGACCTCTAAAAATTTTGATTTGTGACCTCGAAATAATCTGTGACCTATCAATTTTTTGATTTGTGACCTCGAAATAATTTGTGACCAATTAATTTGATAATATGTGACTGGTAGATAAGCTGTGACCTACAATTATATATATGTGACCATTAATGGTATAATTGTGATCTAATTAATAAATATTTTTAATTAATTACAAAATACCTTAATTTTGAATTTTTAAACTATAAAGTCTGGTAATGTTCTGGTATTTTTATTTTTTTTTTTCCCTTCTGTACACTCAGAATTTTCCATTCCACTTCGGCCCAATCCTTGCGACAGTTCGCCCACTGCTGAGCAGTCCGCCGACTCCGCCCCTCGGTCTTGCTCTCCTTCACCGCTGTTATGCTAATGTTCTAGACTGACATATGGCAAAAATCCACCCGAATTTGAGGGCTTCTGCTTGATATTTGTTTGTTGAAATCGAGGGCTTCTGAAATAGATATTATTGAAATTTTTTGAAATCGTTGAGGTAAAGATGAAAAATTAAAAACAAAATAAGCGATTCTAATACGGGTTTTTGACACTAGGAAATAGGAATCTAATAACCTTCCAAAATCTTTGGATTCCAGACAAAAAGAAATAAACAAGAATTTTAAGGACACCCGAGATCGCCTTCTGCAAAAGGGTAAGTCAATTTTATTTGGTTTTGATTGCTTAATTCAATTTTTTTTGGTCATTCCTGATTTTGCTGAAGCTATAGAAGTCTATAGCTTCATTGGGTGTGCCTTCAATCTAGACAGTGAAGGTCATGTGCAGAAGCTTAAGAAGATGGATCCCATTAATTTTGAAACTGTAAGTTCAATTGACGTTTGTGTGGTCTTTTGTTTCCGATGTCAAGCAAATAATGCTCTTAATAATTACTTCCTCAATTTATTGGTGCTGGAATACATATCGATATTCAACAAAGTGAATAAGAGCTATTAATTCTAGTTCTGGTGCATGTCTGTTGTTGGTTGCTACAGAGACAAAACTTCTTATTTGAAACGTAATAAGTTGAAACGTTGCAGTCTATTTTTTATCTTTCTTGCTTGTTCCATGATAATTGATATCATTGAAGTTGGTTCAGGTATAGGGAGATTATATTCTTTTTATTGGTATGCAGGTCTCACTGTTGATAAGAACCTTACCATCAACATGTCCAGCTCAGACTTCGAGACAATTATAAATGTGTTCTTTTACTTATTTTCTCAACATGTTTATCTAGCGATTCTATCTCTTTGTTAGCTGAACCTAAAGATTTTGGGAATAAGCCAGGGATTGTTGTTGTTCCATCTTTCACTCTTATAATGCATATCGGCATATCCAAATACTAAAGATTTTCCTTTATGCATGAATACCTCGTAAAATGTTATATTCACTTATTTTTGCGGAGAAATGTTAAGTAATAGCAATGCTATGTGCATCAACTTTGATTAAAGCAGAATAGTGATTTTATGATCTAAATAGGCCTTAAAAAAAGGACCAATAGGAGTAATTAATATGTTATTCTCTCTTCACCAGAACTTGGATGCATTGTGCCCCCCTAACTCAAAATGTGTGCGTCCTCCACTGTTCTAATTTCGCTTCTTGTTGTGTCAGTTGATGCATGTTTGTAATAATGTGCCTATATTACTTTCCATTGTGTTTTTCGATTGTACTTCCCAGTAGTATAATTGTGTAAGGGTTTAAAGAGGGATTTGTGTTAAGAATTTATTTGTAGAATTTCGAGCTTTTTGAGTAGTAAACTATGTGCGACCCATTTATTTCTTTTGTCAACACTAAATGTCATATCTTGGTATCTTGTTTCAATAATTACAGAAGTTGCAAAACTTGCAATCACATGGCATCTTGTTAACTCTTACAGTTTTTGGTATTCCTCTTAAAACATTATTTTGAACTTTTATTCTCCTACATGATTTATGTAGAGCCATATCACTTTTTGTTCCAAGAAACAATTGCCTGGTTTACTTATAAATCTTTAAATTTTTACTGCTCAAATTATATTATGCACATCAAAGTACATTTTAAATTGTTTTATTCAAAATCCATGTGCAGTGCTCAATATTTGAGATTAGGGGTGTTGAGAATAGATGGAACTCAGTCTTATCTCAGGGATTTTCCTTCAACATACATACTAGTCATTGATAGTTTTCTTTCTTAGAGTTGTATCTTAGGCCGTTCTACAGCATCTCAAAACCAGTACGTCTTTTTCTTTTTTATTGGTGGGACAACTTTATAGGAAAGGCAACAAATTAAAAGAGGTAGTACTCTATATATCGTTCCCATTCCTATGCTCTCATTTGCAGATTTATGTTTGTTTAATGTGTGTTGCCTCTTTTTGCTCACATTTTGCTCTCTTGAACTAGCAGTGTTAGGGCAGCATATTGTTTATTCATTTATCCTTTACCAACCTTGAACTATTACATTGTAGGCTAATGAAGGACTTGGAACCATGGGCTTGTGAGTGCTCAGTTTTTCAAAGGTACTAATAAAACATTTGGGTTCGTCTCGTCTTTATATGCTCAGATTTTCTCCCTCTTGATGTTCCTAATGCACCAGTTTTGCAGATAAACTTCAACACAATGAACAATTCAAAGACTGTCAACCCTTGGAATCAAAAAATGATGTTTGTGAAGCAATTCTATTGTAGAAATAGGTAAATCATAAAATCTTGCTATTATTCTTTGTATGTTTGCTATGATTTACTTAGATTTTTCAATTACCATACAAAATAAACTGAACTTATAAAAATGCAGTAAGTATAAAACGGAGAATTTGGTGGATGCACGCATCATTAAAACGGGTTTTGATCCAGACACGTGTCGCTCCAACTTCCAGCTGAAATATTTTGTTAGAAGTGCACAGATTTCTGAGGCACACCAACTGTTTGACCAAATGCCTAGAAAAAACACATGTTCGGTGAACATGATGATTACGGGTTATGTTAAGTCAGGCAGTCTTTCTTATGCGAGGGATTTATTTGAGAAGATGGTTGATCGAACAGCGGTGTCATGGACAATAATGATTGGTGGATACTCACAGAACAATCAGCCTAAAGAAGCTTTTAATCTTTATACTGAGATGTGTAGGTCAGGGATTAAACCAGATCATGTCACCTTTGCCACTCTCTTATCAGGCTGTGATGGCACCGTGTCCAGAGAAGACATACATCAAGTTCACGTCCATATTACTAAATTAGGATTTGACTCAACTCTTGAAGTTTGTAACAGCTTGGTGGATTCTTACTGCAAATCTCAAAGTATTGATTTAGCTTTTCGGCTCTTCAAGGACATGCCAACAAGAGATTCTATTTCTTTTAACACAATGATAACAGGGTATTCGAAAGAAGGGTTGAATGGACAAGCAATAAAACTCTTCTTAGAAATGCAATATTGTGGTTTAAGACCAACGGATTTCACTTTTGCAGCATTGCTATGTGCTAGTGTTGGATTAGATGGTTTTGCCCTTGGACAACAAGTCCATGGACTTGTCATCAAGACCAACTATGTTTGGAATGTATTTGTTGGCAATGCATTGCTTGATTTTTACTCCAAGCATGAATGTTTGGGGAATGTTAAAGAACTCTTTGATGAGATGCTAGAGTTGGATGGTGTTTCTTATAATATTGTCATCACGAGTTATGCATGGAATGGGAAACTAAAAGAATCTTTCAATCTCTTTACAGAGTTACAGTTAACCGGATTTAGTAGAAGAAACTTCCCTTTTGCAACGATGTTAAGCGTTGCAGCAAATACACAAGATCTAAAAATGGGAAGGCAAATCCATGCACAGGTACTTGTGACAACAGCAGATTTAGAAATTCAAGTAGGGAATGCACTTCTTGACATGTATGCAAAATGTGGCAGATTTGATGAAGCCAATATTCTATTTGCAAGCCTTGATGGCAAAAGCTCTGTTCCATGGACATCCATGATATCGTCTTATGTACAACTAGGACTCAACGAGGAAGCACTCAAATTATTCAATGAGATGCGAACGAATTATATTAGCGGAGACCAAGCTACTTTTGCGAGTTCCTTAAAAGCCTCAGCAAATTTGGCTTCACTTTCATTGGGGAAACAGTTGCACTCATCCATTACCCAATCTGGATTTATGTCAAATGTGTTTTCCGGAAGTGCACTTTTGGACATGTATGCAAAATGTGGGTCTATAAAGGATGCTGTTAAGGCTTTCCAAGAGATTCCTGACAGAAACATAGTCTCCTGGAATGCAATGATCTCGGCATATGCTCAGAACGGAGATGGTGAAGCCACTCTTAGATCCTTTAAGGAGATGATTGAATCAGGTCTTGATCCAGATCCAGTGAGTTTCCTCGGTGTCTTAACTGTGTGCAGCCGTTGTGGTCTTGTTGATGAAGCGATGTGGTACTTCAAATCCATGACTCAAACTTATGGACTTGTTCCAAGAAGAGAACATTACTCATCCTTGGTTGACGTGCTATGTAGAAGGGGAAGATTCAAAGAAGCACAGACATTTATGGATCAAATGCCATTTAAGCCAGATGAGATCATGTGGTCATCAATTCTAATCTCAAGCAGGATCCATAAGAATCAAGAGATTGCTATGAAAGCTTCTGAACAACTTTTCAACCTAGATGTGCTTAGAGATGCTGCGCCCTATGTTACCATGGCTAATATCTATGCAGAAGCAGGTGAGTGGGAAAATGTAGCCATGGTGAAGAAGGCGATGAGAGAACGTGGAGTTAAAAAAGTTCCTGCCTATAGTTGGGTTGAAATTGATCATAAAGTTCATGTGTTCACCGCCAATGATAGAACTCATCCATTAACTGAGGAGATACGAAGAAAGATCAACTATTTGGGGAAACGAATGGAAGAAGAAGGCTATAAGCCTGACACCAGTTGTGCGCTTCAAAATGTGGATGAGGATATCAAAGCAGAATCACTTAAATATCATAGTGAGAGGTTAGCCATTGCATTTGCATTGATCAGTACACCGGAAGGATCACCTATATTGGTGATGAAAAATTTAAGAGCGTGTACAGACTGTCATACTGCTATAAAGGTGATTACAAAAATTGTTAGCCGAGAAATTACTGTAAGGGATTCTAGCAGGTTCCACCATTTTAAAGATGGATCTTGTTCTTGTGGGGATTATTGGTGAGATTGTTGATTAAGAAGCATCTATTTCCAAATGAACTAATCAAATATTATTGTCCAAATTCAACTTCTTTGTGAGAAAGCATCAGAACTCTAATACTTGTAACATATCATGATTCTTCTATTTTACGCCTGCTATTTCAAAACCTCACTTCTGAATCAACACCATAGCTAGGCACACTTAGCATGTAGATTAATAATATAGTAATAAATATAAAGAATCGAAGCCCGGATAAGCACACTTAGCATGTAGATTTCTTCACCAAATCTATGACCTTCAACGACTATCATTTCCTTGTTAGCAAATCGATACTTATAAATCTATGATCATTAATTTGAGGGGATGTCAAAGGGAAGTAAGCTAGCCATTTAAAGCCGTCAGATTCTACATCTTGTACAACTTTAACAGCTAATTCTCTATAATTGTAGATCTTTGATTCTTTCCTTGAGTTAGAACAAACTAGCTGCAGGCTAATTATAGATAGTCTTGTATGGTAGTCTTGTTGCGCTAAGGGTGGTAAATCAGTATGTATATTTTCTATATAAAGGGAATTCTCTAACAAGAGAATACGGTTTTCTCAAAATCTGTCTAATTTGCCAATAAGAAAGCTGGCCGAGGAGCTTCAAGTCGTGTCATATCTTCTTTCTTGGTTCTTTTTTAATCCGATTTATAGTATGTGCATGTATTTTGCAAAACCGAAATTAATTATCAAAATCAACTCCAAGAAAGAAAATTACTTTTGTCGAAGAAAATTGTGTTCTTCAGGCTGTTCCTACTACTATTTTCATATTTGGTTTTCTTGTCGGATTTGAGTTTCAGTGTATTTTAAAATGCTTACTTTATGGAAACCACGTGCATTTCTTGTATGTTATTCTATAAATATATCTTTAAATGTGAATTTTGAGTGCAAGTGATGATCTCCCTTTGTTTTATCCACTGGCAGACCATGATTCTGACTAGTGTTTGTCTGGCCTTGGATTGGAATCCTTGAAAACTTTCTACTGAATACAATGACCGCTGCCATGTGAGAGAGAGTGGTACTAACATAAGAAGTCAACTGACAAAGGATAAGAGAGAGTGTGCAACATTTGTCGAATTACCAGGGACAGTTTGGAATTGCTGTCGTAGAATTTATATACTGGTTTGGATTCAACATGACCATGTCCTCTGAGAAGTCTTAATAACCTAATCGACAACCAAAAAGAATTTTGCTGGCAAAAAATGACAACATATGATCTTTATGGGTTGGTTGCACGAGCAAATGACTACAGTTCTGATAGCACTTTTCCATGGAAAATCTACCTAGGATTGGAGACCACAGAAAACTTATGGTATCATCTTTATGAGTGCTTTGAAACTTCAGATTTTCATGGTCAATAAATATCTTTTGGTAATGATCTTGTGCGTTTGAATGAATCTTTTTATCTTATCAATAAATTATACTCTTGCAAGCTTTTCCATCTCCAGCAAGTACATTTTCTTTGCCTCAATGACACACAAGCTTTTCTTCTTTCCCAGCTTTGATTTCATTATATCAGAAATTGTTGTTCTAAGATCTCCAGTCCAACTTAGATTTTCACCGAGTAGCATATCATTTGTTGCACTCGTTTTGTAAGGTTTACACTAGATAAGCACGCCACATGCACACACAAGAAATCAAGAACATATTTACATCATATCCTATAAAACAACTATCTAACGAAAGATGAAATTAGTTCCAACTAGTCATTGTGATCCATAGCTCAAGCCCTAGGGTTTCCCACACCCACTCCAAAACCATATCACAAAATCAAAGTGGTAGTAGGTGAAAGTGTTGTAGAAGAAAGAGGAGCAAACAAATCTACTACCTCAACACTGTTAATGCAAGAAAAAATTCTCACTGCAGCAGTAAATGAAGCTGCAGATTAATTAGATATAGCATCCCAATAACCAATTTAAACCGCTAGCTTATGCAAGGGATTGAAATGACACGTGCACATGTGAGTTGGGAGAGAGAGACTTACATGTAACACACTCTGCAGAATGTTTCTAACGAAAATAATGAAAAGAGCACTTAATCAATGGGTTGGTGAACTGGCTAAACACGAGTCTAATAAAAAAATAATTGAGAACAAAGCTGGCAGATGAGCTGGAAGTGGTACTGTATTTTCTTTCTTGGTTGTGTTTTGTCCAATTTATAGTGCAAGTATTATGCTGACTGTGATTATGAAGAGTTGTTTGTCTGGCCTTCGATTGTCAAATTAGCCAAGTTTTCTATGCAAATTTCTTTACGTAAAATCTGAGAGTGATGGCTTCTCTGTGTTTTGGGTTTCAAAGTGTGAACCCTTGATTTGGGTTTTGTATCACAGGGTGTATGTTTGGTGTTGAGTATTGACCACTTTAATTATTTAATTCAAAATACCCGTTAATTCTAATGTAGTATCAATTTTCAGGAAATAGATACTTTGAATCTAATTGGCTGGTAAAATGAAACAGTAGCTAGACTGCAATACTTGGGAATTTTAGTGTTTTTTTTTTTTTTTTGGTCAAACCTTTGTTTTCTCAAATTTAAAAGGTTTGAATGAAACTAAAGGGAAAATATTGAAGTCTAGCTATTGGATTAAATTATATATTGGGGTTATAAGGTGGTGACTTTAATAAAGTATGAGTGATTTAATGGATTTGATCATGTGTGGTGATTAGTTGGTACATAATTAAAGAGAGGAAAAGTTAGATAAATGGACACAAGAATAAATATAGAAGTTGAGGAATTATGTGGTGGATTTGCATTAGTTTAATTGTCAGATTTTAACTTGAGCAATTATACCGTTATTTCAAGACGTGAAAGTTTGGAAAGGCTCTTCAATTTAACCAGATTGGTATCCATAGATCTATGAATGGAAAAACTTAAATATTTTCAAATATTGATAATAATTATATTATTATATCATGTGTGATTATGTGAATTATTCGATCAATTATATGATCGTTATGGAAGTTTCTTTCACTATGATGTATGTCGAACTTCAAAGATTGTATATGGATTTTGTAAATTGGAATGTGATACATGTGATGTTGAGATCGACCTGAAAAGTATCCATGATTATATACTTCTAGTTCACTGAGGGGCATTAACCGTGTTTTATCCTACACGGAGGGGTCTTGACCATGAATGAAGGGGTTTTAACAGTGTACATATAGTTCACTAAAGAGTCTTGGTCGTGTTCTGGAATTGATTATAAAATATCTTGGACACTTGCTTTTGTTCACAGAGGGAGCCTAAGGCCTGTGGCCAAAGTGCTTACCCTAGGGATAATCTACGTGCATATGACCAAATTATAGATATTAGATAGATTGGCGGATTTTTGAGTACATTTGATGCGACGAGATTATAGTATGGATATCAACTCATGATTATATCAGGATTATGAGATGATATTTTATAGTGTTGTGAGAATGGCTTACTTCTATGCCATAATTATATGATGTTATCATGTGAATTATTAAATGATATGAACTCGATTTTCGATAAATGTGTATGAATGAGAAAGTATAACTATTTTCAAAATCTTCTACTCACTGAACTATATAACTATTTTCAAAATCTTCTACTCACTGAACTATCAACTCATATATTTTCTCACGATTTTTTTTACAGGTAGCAAATGGCTCTTGATAGCTTAAGGAGCTTGAAAATTTTAGAGTTATAGCCACACGATATATTGAGTGATACAAGTCATTTTAATAAATCACTAAGTAATTATTTTGGGCGCATTACATTTTTTTTTTAATTGGAATCTTATTTTGACGCATATTAACTCATAGTCGGTTTTGGTGGTAGATTTGGCATCTAGTCAGCATTTGTCGTCGGGGCACATTTCAGGTCCACAATGGTCATTCAGGACGGGTCATACCACAATATCTGTCAAATTACCAAGGACAGTCACGAAGTGCTGCTGTAGAATTTATGTAGATTGTTTCAGTTTCAACACAACCATGTCCTTTGAGAAGTCTAATGACGCGTATAACCATGGCGAGAGAAGTTGGCAGGTAAAAAATGACAGAAAATCTGATCTTTATGGGGTGGGTTGCGCGAGCAGATATCTATAATTCTGATATCATTTTCATAGAAAATCTTTGTGTGACCGGAGACAACAGCACCTTTATGATATCATGAAAGACTTAGCTCACAAGACAGAAAATCGTGTAAGTAAAATGCACTTGCTGCTGAGGTAGAGAATAAATTTAAGATGACTGAAAACATTCTTAGCTAGTTAATCACAGAGAAGGATAAGCTTCTTCAAGAGTATAATGACATGATAAAATAAATAAATAAATATAACTGCATAGATCATCACCAAAAGATATTTAATGACCATTAAAATCTGATATTGCAATTGGAAAGTTAGAAAAGAGCTTTAGAATTGGCAAAACACAAGACTCGTAATCAAAACTAAGAGAAGAAAACTGTCCGGGGAGGGAGCTTGAAGAGGTGTCGTATTTCTTTCTTCGCCGTGTTCGAGTATATTTTATGCATTTATGTGGACTTCGACTCTTTATATTTATTACTATATTAAGCGAATAATTACTTAATTTAGATTAAATTGTGTTAATTGTAGGTAAAATCTGGATTTGATACTGTACAAATTTGAGGAATTGGGAACCAAAATAATCAAGTTTTAAAGATGAGGAGCTATTATGAAAATAAAGAAGACCTGGTATGGACAAGAACTTAATGTGGATGACCAAATTGTACTAAAATAGAAGAAATTTCAGTTTTTTAGATATTTAAAGCATTTAATTAAGGTGTATCTAAATTCACATTGAGATATGAAATTAATTTAGTTAAGCATAATCAATTGAACTCGAGAGATGTAAATTGAATACTTTAGAATAATTAGATCAAACACTAATGATAGTTTTGAATTTTAATTAGTGAAATAAAGAGAATCAATGGGTGAAATTGTAATTCCTAACATTCATGTTCATACTTTTAAAATTCGAATTTCATTAATTGTGTACATATATATAGCATTAGTATAATTAGAATGGACAATTCTTGTGGTACATTATGGGATCCATAAGAGTCTACATAATGAACATTTTGCGGCCTACAATTGGTGGGAGTGCCCGTCCAATTGTGGTACATTATGGGATCCATAAGAGTCTACATAATGGACATTTTGCGGCCTACAATTGGTGGGAGTGCCCGTGGACGGGCACTCCCACCAATTGTAGGCCGTAATGTGTTCATTATGGATCCCATTATGGATCCCATAATGTACCACAAGAATTTTCCAATTAGAATAATTTAGATAATCAATCACAAACTAAATTCTTTGTTTTTCATCATATATGAGTTAGAAATAACAAATTAGAAATTATATTATTATTAGTTTCATGGGAATGATCATCCAGACTCATTGATTCACTTTATTACTTTTTGTGATCCCTAAACTTCCGGAAAATAAAATCGCCAACATTTACCTTTTCTGCATAAATTTCATTGAACTACTTGAGAAACAACCCTCAGAAAAAGCCATTGTGATGATGACAAATGTGGATCATAATGAAAATGTATTAAACAAGATCGCATTTCCACACACTTGAATGATGATTTGGTTTACGTACCATTTATTCGGATTTGAATATTTGTCGATAATTATTTTTAGGGAAAATATTTATTGTACATCATCATTTACATAATCTTTTTTATGGAAAGTGTTATGTGTACACAATATTTTACACAATCTTTTACGCCCTCCTCACATGGAGGGGGCCCACATACAATAAAATATTTGTGGGTCCCCCTCCATATGAGTGGGGTGTAAAAGATTATGTACACCACGAGGTGTACACATAGAAAACTCAAACGCAGAAAACCTTAGATTGATAGAAAGTAAAACTTGCAAAAAATTAAAGATTAAACACAAATATATGTTTCGGTCAAAGCCCCAGAGGTTCGGTGACCCTTTTAACACCTAATTCCCTGTTGAGCGTCCATTACATTGGGTGTTACTCGGTTGCACTATATAGCTCCTATTAGAAAAATACGGGTCGTGGGTCGCCCATGTGGGATGACCCGACCTACAAGTTATTAAAAGGGTTGGAGGGAGTGGTTTGAATTTGAAGTTCAAACATTCAACTTCATATAACTACCATTAACTCTCATACAACCTCAAAGTGATTATGCATTGGAAATAGAGAGAAAAATATTGCATGAAAAATGAAGGGAAAATTCGTATGGAAAATTACACCAAAATTGAAAAGTTCTTAGAACCATATTTTGGACATGAAATCTCACAAAAATTGACATTTGGATTGTGGATAATAATCCCCTTCCATTGTGATCGAGATTGGGAACATTGGAGAACAAGAAATGCAGATTTTGGAGTTTTGGAATACAGGGTGATTCAACCATCAAAAGATCTTGAAATTTATCATTTCAAGAAAATTTCTTAACCCGAAATTCATATTAAAGAATACTGCGAATTCTTACATTGGTATCAAAGTCGTAAAAGTTGTTTCCCTTGCATACTATCTTGCTGTAAATGGAATTATTATGTTGAAAATGCATGTATGTCATTTTTGTTGAGACTTGAAGTATTATTAATGGAATGTCATGAAATATGCAACATAAATTCACGACATTTTTATAGCATATTCGTTATATGATATAGATCATATCTGCAAAGTTTGAAAATTTTTGGTTATATAAATTTGGAGAAAAACGAAACCCTAGATAAAATTGCAGAAATTTTAAATATTTACTGTCATCTGCCCATTCATCTTCATGCAGTAAGATTATTATGGTTAGAAAGATCTTCTCATAAGCTTTCCATCCATATAAAGAACTCAAATTTTGGATTTAAAATGAAGAAGTTATGAGGATTCGAAATTTTGGATGAAAATCTGATTTTTTGCATTAAAATCGATAAAACTCGAAACTTAATCACATGATAACTTCTTCCACATTGTATTTCATGATAACCATTTGATATAGTTTGATTGATCTTCTCGATACCTATCCAACGGTATAAATAACATAATTTTTGGCCTTGAATTGAAAAAGTTATGGCATTTCGAAATTTTGACAGAAATCTTAAAAAAAAAAAAAAAAAAACTGCTATTTTTCTTTGACGATGAAATACTTAGTAAGCTGCGAAAAAAAAAGGCAAAAACCTGAACTGTTGCCATGGAGGTGAATGATTCCAAATTCAATTTTGAAAAAATTGCATAGTGGTCCCTTAAATATTCCAAATGCAATTTCGAAAATTGCATGTTGGTCTCCACACTTTTGAATGTTGATTATTCCAAATGCAATTTGGAAAATTGCATGTTGCAAATTGGTTCCAAAATTATTTTTTGGAAGTTGATAATTTCAATAACGATTTCGAAAATTGCAACTGGATAATTGGAATATTCTTGATTTTTATGTGCAATTAAAATTAATTTTCAGAAAATCAAAAAAAAATATTTTTTATTTATTATTGAAATAAATTATAAAAATATATTAAAAATATATTTTTGAACTTAATTAAATTCTATTAAAAATACTGAAAATTTTATAAAAATTAAGAAATTTTGTTAAGTGGTATTTTCCTAGTGGGAATTTTTTTTTTTTTTTTAAGTGTTTAATTTTTTGAAATGAAAAATATTCCGAAAGTATTTAAAATACCACATTTATATACGTTCATGAGTTGTGTGGGTCTTGATTAGGTTGTGTGATTGACTTATTTTTCAATTTTGTGCTCGATCAAATATGATTGATTATATGTACACTTTTAGCATCTTTAGAGGAAATGCTAGAAAAGCATGGGTTATAGAACTTGTTAAAATGTTCTGTGCTTATCGATATAAGTAAATGGATCTGGAACATAACCTAATGTGGAACACGTTAAAGTTTTGGGACACAAGCTTTTGGTGATAAGCAGAATAGGAGAATTTTGGTGTCACTTCACATTTGTTGGGAGGCTTATTAGCACAAAACGTCCCTACGTTTGATAGTTAGTGTGCAAAACGTCCCAACGTTTCATTTTTTTGCATTTTTGCCCCTATTTCAACGTTTCAGTGTGGAAAACATCATTTTCACTATTTTTCAGTGTAAAATGACCATTATACCCTCAAATTTAAATAAAACAAATAAAATGAAAAGAAATATAAAAAAATAAATTGTAATTATACTCCCAAACTTTTTAAAAAGTGCAAGTAAGTCCAAAAGCCTTATTAAAAGGGTTAAGCACAAAACGTCCCTACGTTTGACACTCAATGCGGAAAACGACCATATGTTTCAAACATGTTTATATTTGCTCAATAACACAAAACGTCCCTACGTTTGACACTTATTGCGTAAAACGTCCTTACGTTTCATTTTTTTTTACATTTTCGTCCTTATTTCAACGTTTCATTGCGGAAAACGTCATTTTCACTATTTTTCAATGTAAAATGACAAATATACCATCATATTTAAATAAAACAAAAAAGGAAAATAAAAATAAAAATTAATTACAATTGTGCTCCCAAACTTTTCAAAAATTGCAAATGAGTTCAAAAATCTTATTAAAACATTCAAACTACCAGTCCTTCCCTCCTCCCTCAACCTTATCCTCCCTCCACCACCTAAACTATCAGACCCCACCACCTAAACTACAGGTGTGATGGTTTGAAAGGTGGTGGGGTCTGATAGTTTAGGTGGTGGAGGGAGGATAAGGTTGAGGGAGGAGGGAAGGACTGGTAGTTTGAATGTTTTAATAAGATTTTTGAACTCATTTGCAATTTTTGAAAAGTTTGGGAGCACAATTGTAATTAATTTTTATTTTTATTTTCCTTTTTTGTTTTATTTAAATATGATGGTATATTTGTCATTTTACATTGAAAAATAGTGAAAATGACGTTTTCCGCAATGAAACGTTGAAATAAGGACGAAAATGTAAAAAAAAATGAAACGTAAGGACGTTTTACGCAATAAGTGTCAAACGTAGGGACGTTTTGTGTTATTGAGCAAATATAAACATGTTTGAAACATATGGTCGTTTTCCGCATTGAGTGTCAAACGTAGGGACGTTTTGTGCTTAACCCTTTTAATAAGGCTTTTGGACTTACTTGCACTTTTTAAAAAGTTTGGGAGTATAATTACAATTTATTTTTTTATATTTCTTTTCATTTTATTTGTTTTATTTAAATTTGAGGGTATAATGGTCATTTTACACTGAAAAATAGTGAAAATGATGTTTTCCACACTGAAACGTTGAAATAGGGGCAAAAATGCAAAAAAATGAAACGTTGGGACGTTTTGCACACTAACTATCAAACGTAGGGACGTTTTGTGCTAATAAGCCTTTGTTGGGACTGTGTTGCAACAGATATTTAAATGGGATTGAGGATTTTTAAAATAAAACTTAAATGATGTTAATTTTATTTTTGGATTATAATTGAAGTTATCTTCTAGAAAAATTAATTTGTTATCTCATGATACATGTCATAATTGGATAAACGTGCATATTTATGCTTTTATTTCATATTATGAAATTATCTAATTGAATACATGATTTCGCTAATTCGTGTATTGTTATAAATGCTAAGGTCGGTAGAATTGGTGAGATTCTTACTTAAACTTATTAACTGTTAGTTGAGTGATTGGAAGATTTAGAAAAAATCTTACCTAAAACTATTTGATTCACCAACTGAATGGGAGTTCTCAAGTTGGAAGAATTAATGTAATGCTCACTTAGAACCAATGAAATTTTGCATTATGAAATTAAGTTTATGATAGTGAAACAATAGGATTGCGAACAATGATTGGGAACATTGTGAACTTTCGACTCTGTACCTAATGTTCAACTATCGTAGACGTTAATTTGCATTGATGCAAAAATTGAATGTCCATAAATGGGCATTGATTGAGAATAAAATATCTCTAAAAATTGATAGATCATGACATCAAAATCTATAGTAGTTAACCTTAATAAAGGTGATAAGTTAAATGCAATAACATTTGGCATGATAAGATTTTGAGTGTACTAGAAGGACATGATGTCTAGAGAGCATCAACCACGCAATAGAAGACCTTATGTAGGTCATACTACTCTAGAGAATAAATATCTAAACTTTGTTAAGTACGAGAAAAGATAGATTCTTGTGCTTAAACATTTGAATTGTTAAGTTCTGTTATAAATGATCTTTTCTCGAATGTGACTTGGTTAAGATGGTTAGCATAAAGTTGACAATTTTTGTTAATCACATTTTTTTTTAGATGAGTAGTAAGTTCAAACTAGTCTTTTTTTAATATATGAAAATTTTGAATGTCAATGTGGCTTACAAATTGAAGTGTCAATTTTCTCTATTGAAACTATCTGCTATATAAGTTAAAAGACATGCAACTTGATTTTGGAAGATTGGATAATTTGGGATGTATTCTCTCCCCTGGTTTTGGCGCCATTCTAGCAGTGGTAGTGGGTTTTCTTTTCAGCAGTGGTAGCTTTTGTTTTTGTCTTTAAATCACAGCCGTTCATGCACTTTTCATCTCAGTTGTCCACGTGATTTTGTCATTTGACTTTGTCAATCTCCTTTGTACAAGGAGCATTTTTCAAATTTCAATTCCTTCAAAAACTCAAAAAAGAGAGATTGAGCAACAAGGTCATATCTAGCGAAATGTGAATCTCGTAAAGAATGTGTGAGAAGAAAGCTGGTTATGGAGCTTTATTCTTGGCTGCATTTTACTCCAATTCATAGCATGTGTATATATTTTGCATAATTGAAATTAATTTCTAAAAAAACTACTTTAGATGAGTACGAGTTATTAAAGTTGTAAGGTGTAATGCAGCTAACATTAAACTTGAGATGTCAGAGCATACATTTACCAAACAATCATGTCACATGTACATGATGAATTGCCAGGCTGTATTACACGAGAACGGGTGGCGCATATTCATTAGACCTTGGACAAATAACAGTTTTTTTTCCCAGCCAATGCAGCAATCTCCCCAGTATAAGGGGCTTATCTCTTTACCAAAACCCGAATATATAATGGAAAACTCAAGCACCGAAAGGCGCCAACCTTCAACGGCCAACCTAATGCCATTTATAAGGAATTATTTTGCACTATATTTTTAATTGCAATTATTTCTGCTAAGGTTTGTTAATGATTTATTTTGCATATTTTTGTCCAAATTTTCCTACGAAATGAAAATATCTGAAATTCTATATTTTTTCTTAAGTTTATAGAAGGAATCTTTAGAATTGCCCACCAACTGTTTGTTATTATGACCCAACTAGATTATAGTTGACCTTCAGTAGTATGCACAGAGTCGGTGTTAGGATTGGTACCACTTGTTGTGACACCAATTACCAGATTAAGATATTGAAGTTAAATGAAAAAGTAATAATCAAGTATATAATCAAGCAAAAGAATAAAAGAAGACAAGAATATGGCAGATAAATTAAGATATTTTTATTGCACCAAAAATAATGGAGAAGAGAGAAAATTACAATAGATCCTATAATTCTAGTAATCTATTTTCTCACATATAATTGTGTTACTAAATTATATAGAAGAGCCAAGTATTTATAGGAAACATGTAGGGAATGTCCAAAATCTCTTGGTAGAGTTGTTGATGAAGTGGAATGCCCAAAATACAAGTCCAAAACGAAGTAGGAAACAAAAAAGGGAAAAATCCCGAAACAGGTTATTGTAGCAGCGCTCAGGCACTAGGTTTCGGGTTAATATTCCAAAACATGCTTTCAAAGTGTTTTTCTCCATTCCAAACTCTTCTTCAAGTCTGATATCAATTTCCAACTCTCAATGGGCTTCCAAAATAGAATTTCAACTTGATATAGGACTCCAATAACATTTCAAAATTAAATTATTCTTAATATTCACTATAATTAGAATTCTTCAATACTTCAAACAAAGAATTCGGGTCAAACCCAAATTCAAACAATCTCCACCTTAACACAAATTCCACCAAGGAATGAACTGACTTCTTCAACAATAATCAAAAAATTAATTTTTTCAACCAAACACAAAATACTCCACCTCTTCCAATAAATCCAAGCACTAATCTGCAGAATTACCTCAAATTCCAAAAAAAATCATAATGATTTTATAATTTACCAAAATGGGCGGTAACACACCCTTAAACAGAATCAATACCAAATACTTTTACAGAAGGTTCCTTTCTAGATTGTACACCTTTTACTCTACTTAAAGCATGCTCAACAAAATCAACATCCACATACCTTGTTCCACTGGTTCTAATTCTAGCAACTGAATACAATGGCACCGCATTTGATGGTGACAAAGCGGTATTATCCATGTCTTCAAAACTCCACTGAGTTGTATTCTTCAAATGTGACCCTCTATGAGCCCCTAAAGGTATTGTACCAAACTGAATATCCACCACGGTACTGAACATGTGCTGATTGACTCTTTCAAATTCTGCACGACCCTGCAAGATGTATAACTGAGACCTTGTCTGTCCCTCTAATATAATATGGGCTCCCTTACAAACCTTCAAAGCTCTATTCCACCAAAGAACTCATAACCCTTTGAATCAAGGGTAGACAAAGATATGAGATTCTTCTTCAAATATGGAACATGTCGAACATGGCCAAGTGTTTTGATCGTTCCATCAAAAAGCTTCAATCTGACTGTACCAATGCCAGCAACTCGACAAGATGCGTTATTTCTCATAACCACGACACCTTTGGAAACTTTTTCATACGTTGCAAACAAGTCCTTATTAGGACTTTTTCATACGTTGCAAACAAGTCCTTATTAGGACACATATGAAACACGCATGCTGAATCCAGAATCCAATCATCATCTGATTTAGACTTGATGTCCGAAACAGCTAAGAGCTCTCCATCACTTACAATGTTCTCCGAGATATCTGTTTCGCCTGAAGTATCAAAATGTCTACTTGCGGCCATCTTTTCTTTATTCTGCAACTTGTAGTAATCCTTCTTTAAATGTCCCTTCTTCTTGCAATAGTTACAAATTTGATTACTAAACTTAGTCTTCGATCTCCCCCTTCCAGAACCACCATGAGCAATTAGACCTTCTCCATCTCTCACCTCAGAAACCAAATGCTTCATCTTCTCTTTTGAAAACAAAGCAGCATAAACCTCCTCAATGGTGAGAGTATCACGACTGTATAAGATCGTGTATCTAAATGAAGAAAGTGAAACGGGAAACTAACACAATAGGATCAAAACCAAATTGTCTTCATCATACTTAACTTCCAATATTTCTAAATCAGCAATGATCTCCTTATATACAGCCAGATGATCTTCCAATGATCCTCCTTCTACCATGCAATGAGAGTATAGCCGCTGTTTGAGATGCAATTTGCTTGTAAGACTCTTGGTCATGCATAATTGCTCCAACTTCAACCACAAAGCAGTTGCTGACCTCTTCTTCAAAATGTCCTGAAGAATGGAATTTGATATATGAAGATAAATGTGAGAAACTACATTTTTATCTTTCAGTAATTTCTCTTCCGCGGTCAAAGTTGTTGGCATCCTGTCAATACCTCGTAACGCATCATCCAAATCCGGCTGTGCGAGTACTGCACGCATCTTAACCTGCCATAGTGAAAATCTAGTGCTTCGATCCAAAACTGAATGTCATACTTCATGAAAGCCATCACAAAAAAAAAATCCAAACAAATCAAACCATGCACTCTTGCGAAACTGCTGAATTTTGGCTCTGATACCACTTTTTAGGATTGGTACCACTTGTTGTGACACCAAACACTGGATTGAGATGTTGAAGTTATATGGCAAAGTAATAATGAAATATATGATCAAGCAAAAGAAAACAAAAATATGACAGAGGAATTAAGAAATTTTTATTGCACCAAGAATAATGGAGAAGAGAGAAAATTACAATAGATCTTATACTTCTAGTAATCTATTTTCTCACATGTAATTGTGTTACTAAATTGTATAGAAGAGTCAAGTATTTATAGGGAACATGTAGGGAAAGTCCAAGACCTCGTGGTAGAGTTGTTGATGAAGTAGAATGCTCAAAATCCGAGTCCAAAATGAGGTAGGAAACAAAAAATGAAAAATCCCGAAACCTCTACTGTAGCAACGCTCAGGCGCTAGGTTTCGGGTTAATATTCCAAAACATGCTTTCAAAGTGTTTTTCTCCATTTCAAACTCTTCTTCAAGACTAATATCAATTTCCAACTTCCAATGGGCTTCCAAACTAGAATTTCAACTTGATATAGGACTCCAATAGCATTCCAAAATTGAATTATTCTTGATGTTCACTACAATTAGAATTCTTCAATACTTCAAACAAGGAATTCGGGTTAAACCCAAATTCTAACGGTTGGAACTAAAACTGCATTTTTAGGGTGGGCTAAAATTTATAAGTGATCAGTCGAACCCAGGTATGTATGTGGCAGTAATTTACAAATGATTTTCATTTTGACATAAATTTGGTTGAGCTATGAATCGTGGCAAATGATGGAATATCAACATGTTCTCATTTTGCTTGTTTCCTTGTTAGTTGTTGCATGTATGTAGTAATGTGCATATACTACTTTCCATTGTGTTTTCACGTATAATATCAGCTATACTATCAGTATTATAATTGTGTAAAGGGTTTAAAGAGGGATTGATCTTAGAATTTCATTTATAAGAATTTCAAGCTTTTTGAGTTGTAAACTGTGCGCTAAGTATTATTTTTTAACAACACTAAGTGTCATATCTTGGCATCTTGTTTCAAGAATTACAAAAGTTGCAAACTTCCAATCACATTACATCTTGTTAAATCTAGTTTGCTTCAATTCTCTTTACAGTTTTGGTATTCCTCCAATAATGTTGTTTTGAACTTTGATTCTCCTACATGATTTACATAGAACGATGTCACTTTTGTTACAAGAAACAATAGCCTAGTTTACTTATAAATCTTTATTTTTTACTGCTGAAATTATATTAAGGACATCAAAATACACTTCAAATTTCAAGTTATTTGATTCAAAACCCATGTGCAGTGTTCAATATTTGAGATTAGGGGTGTTGAGAATTGATGGAATTCAGTCTTATCTCAGGGATTTGCCATCAACATAACTACTAGTTATTGATAGTTTTCTTGCTTAGAGTTTTATCTGTTGGAATTAATTAATAAGGTGTTAAATAATTAAATGTGATTTTAATTATTTGGGTCATTGCAATTAATTTGGGTGAATTGGAAAAGTCTTCAATATAGGTCCATAAGTTAATAAGTCCAATTTTAAGTCTTATATTCGGTAATGAATCCCACATCGAAAGTTTACAAGAAAAAAGATTTATTTATATATTGGGATATGTGTATAAATTATAATTTAATAAGTGACCTACAACTTGGATACCTTTGACTAGCCGAGGCTAGCAAACTAGCCACCACTAGAGTGGTGCTTCGCACCACTCGCGCCAGGCCCTGTCCCCGGTCCCGACCACGGCCTGTGTATGTAGCAAAGTTCGCATTGGGCGCTTTAGAGGCGCACTTTGCACTTATAGTTTTCTAAAATGGACTTATGGTTTGATGACATGGCAACGGGAGGCTCGATGAGTTGGCATCCTAGGTGGCACATATTGCGTCACTTAGTCCACGTGGCAGTTGGTTCAGTTGGACGTACGCATGGCATCTGCATGGCTGGTGACTGTTAAGAAATTGGTGAATAGATATGATGAAAGGACACTACATTTTATGATTTAATCTGGGCGTCATATCATGAAATAGTGCGATCCAATGGCTAAGACGAATCAGACCAAATGATGCACCAGTTCATGAAATGTCATACACCTATTCAAGGAGACATTTCAATCTCTATAAATAGATACCTTCAGATTCGTTTTTTGTACACCAAATCAATTAATATGCTCTTGATTTCTAAATTCATTCTCTCTCCATATTCTGCAAAAAATTCCTTCAATATATTCGTGATTATTCTGTTCGAGTACGATCATTTCTTGGTTCGACAGACAAGATTGGTATTGTGCAATATCGATTTTGGAAAAAACGTTGTATCTTGGAAGACATACGTCCATAATCCCGTTTGCACGTTGTTGGGGACCGAAATCTGTCTTAAGGAGATTTGTTTTGGCATACATCGTTTTATCTTCTGCTTTTATTTTCTGTTAGTTTTATTTATTCTTTCGATTGCGGTAGTCGAATTTCCGACAAGAGTATCTTATGCCGTTCTATAGCATCTCAAAACTAATACGTCTTTTTCTTGTTTATTAGTGGGACAACTTTATAGGAGAGTAACACATTAAAAGAGGAAGTTCTCTATATATCGTGCCCATTCCTATATGCTCTCATTTGCTGATTTATGTTTGTTTAATGTGTGTTGCCTCTTTTTTCCTTACCTTTTGCTCTTGAACTAGTAGCATTAGGTCAGCATATTGTTTATTCATTTATCCTTTACCAACCTTGAACTATAACTCGTAGGCTAATGAAGGACTTCGAACCATGGGCTTGTGAGTGCTCAGTTTTTCAAAGGTACTGATAAAACATCTGGGTTCATCTTGTCTATATATTCTGAGCTTTTCACCCTCTTGATGTTCCTAATGCACAATGAACAATTCAAAGACTATCAACCCATGAAATAAAAAAAATATTGTTTTTGAAGCGATTCTATTGTAGAAACATGTAAATTATAAAATTTTGCTACTATTCTTTGTATTTTTACGGTTATTTAGTAGATTTTTTCATTGGGTAATGCTACATGTACACACACACTTTTACACAATCTTTTACATCACTCTCATATGGAGGGGGGTCCGCGATTATTTTATTATGTGTGGGCCCTCCTCCATGTGAGGTGGGTGTAAAAAATTGTGTAAAAAATTGTGTACACTTAGCATTATTCTTTTTCATTAGCATACAAAGTAAACTGAACTCATAAAAATGCAGCAAGTATAAAATGGGGAATTTGGTGGATGCACGCATCATTAAAATGGGTTTTGACACCATGTCCAGAGAAGACATACATCAAGTTCATGTCCATAATACTAAATTAGGATTTAACTCAACTCTTGAAGTCTGTAAGAGCTTGGTGGATTCTTACTATAAATCTCAAAGTCTTGATTTAGCTTTTCGACTTTTCAAGTAAATGCGAAGAAGAGATTATATTTCTTTCAACACAATGATAACAGGGTATTCGAAAAAAGGGTTCAGTGGGCAAGCAATAAAACTCTTCTTAGAAATGCAATATTGTGGTTTAAGGCCAACGGATATCACTTTTGCAGCATTGATATGTGCGAGTGTTGGATTAGATGATTTTGCCTTTGGATGACAAGTCCATGGACTTGTGATCAAGACCAACTATGTTTGGAATGTATTTGTTAGCAATGCATTGCTTGATTTTCACTCTAAGCATGATTGTTTGGCAAAACATAGAAAACTCTTTGATGAGATGCTAGAGTTGGATGGCGTTTCTTATAATATTGTCATCACGAGACATGAGTGGAATGGGAAACTAAAAGAATCTCTCGATCTCTTCGTAGAGTTACAGTTAACCGGGTTTAGTTGAAGAAACTTCCTTTTTGCAACGATGTTAAGCGTTGTCGTAAATACACAAGATTTGGAAATGGAAAGGCAAATCCACACACAAGATTTGTGACAACAACTAATTTAAAAATTCAAATAGGCATGCGCTTCTTGACAAGTATGCCAATTTGGCGAAGCCAATATTCTATTTTCAAGTCTTGATGGCAAAAGCTCTGTTCCATGGGCATCCATGATAATGTCTTATGTACGACCAAGACTCAACGAGGAAGAACTCAAATTACTCAATGAGATGCGTACAAATGATGTTAGTGGAGGCCAAGCATCTTTTACAAGTATCTTAAAAGACTAAGCAAATTTGGCTTCATTTTCATTAGGGAAATAGTTGCACTCATCCATTACCAGATCTAGATTTATATCGAATGTGTTTTCCAAAAGTGCACTATTGGACATGCATGAAAAACATGGGTCTATAAAGGATGTCATTAAGGTTTTCCAAGAGATTTTTTTTAGAAACATAGTCTCTTGGAATGCAACGATCTCAACATATGCTTAGAACAGAGATGGTGAAGCCACTCTTAGATCCTTTAAGGAGATGATTGAATCAAGTCTTGATCCAGATCCAGTGAGTTTCCTTGGTGTCTTAATGTCTGTAGTCGTTGTGGACTTGTTGATGAAGCGACGTGGTACTTCAAATCCATGACTCAGACATATAGATTTATTCCAAGAAGAGAACATTACTCGTCCTTAGTTGACATGCTCTGTATTAGGGGACTATTCAAAGATGCAGAGACATGGATCAAATGCCATTTGAGCCAAATGAGATCATGTAGTCATCAATTCCAAACTCAAATAAGATCCATAAGAATCAAGATATTGCTAAGAAAGCATCTGAATAACTTTTCAACCTGGATGTCCTTAGAAATGTTGTACCCTATGTTACCATGGCTAATATATATGCAGAAGCGGGTGAGTGGGAAAATGTAGCCATGGTGAAAAAAGAGATGAGAGAACGTCGAGTTAAAAAAGTTCCTACCTATAGCTGGGTTGAAATTGAACATAAAGTTCATGTGTTAATTGTCAATGATATGACTCGTCCACTAACTGAGGAGATACGAAGAGAGATCAACTATTTGGATAAATGGATGGAAGATGAAGGCTATAAGCTTGACTCCACTTGTGCCCTTCAAAAAGTGGATGAGGGAATCAAAGCAGAATCACTAAAATATCATAGCGAGAGGTCAGCCGTTGCATTTGCACTAATCAGTGCACCGGAAGGATCACCTATACTGGTGATGAAACAATTAAGCGCGTGTATAGATTGTCATGCTTTTATAAAGGTGATTGCAAAAAATTTTAACAGAGAAATCACTGTAAGGGATTCTAGCAGATTTCACCATTTTAAAGATGGATCTTATTCATGTGGCGATTACTGGTGAGATTGTAGATTAAGAAGCATCTATTTTTCCGAATTTGACTTCAATATGAACAGCATAATTCTTCCATTCTACGCCTACTGTTTCGAAACTTCACTCTTGAATCAACATTGTAGATGGGCAAGGGAAGATCAGCTGGAATTTATATTGCACTTTTTGGAGGGGAAATAGGCATCGGACCTTGAACTTGTGTGCGGACGCGACCTGCGTACACTAATGTCAGACTGGATTGACCAAAAATTGGCCCCTTAGAAGAGCCTACGTTTTGCTACATTTTTTTTTTTACTGACTTTTCATTTTCTAAAACTCCTAAAACTCCTGTTATAGTTGCCATGAAGTAAGTGGGCAAGTCACAAGATCCAAAGTCTATATATACCTCGGTTTTTCCTGATTTTCAGTACACGAACTCATCTGCATACAGTTTAAGTGTTGTCTCTGTTTTTGTTTATGTTTTAAGTCTAGTGGAGATATTGTTCGGGCTCTAACTCAGTTCGTCGGAGTAAAATTTGTTGTACTCAGATTCTACCGTTCCACCGTTGTATCTTGGGAAACAGACACTCAAATTACACCTCAAGCACGTACGGTGAGGAGCGAATCTGTTTTAAGGAAACTGTGTGTAGCACAGGCCTCGGGTTAAAAGTTATTTTTTGTTCTTTCTTGTTATTCGTTTTGCATATTAGTATTTTGCAGTTCTCGTTTAATTATTTGCATAAATCGTTTATGAATCTGTTATATTAATTAAATCTGTTACAGTCAAATTTGTATGTAAAATGATATGAGGAAATATAGTGTTTAAGCTTACTACAAATACGGTATCTATTCTATATATCCGTACTCAATCCGATATTCTATTTTGTGAAATTTTTGAAACAATTATCCAACACTCAAATCCAAGGCATAACATGATGGTATATGGAAGTAAGACGTAAATTAGTAAATCACGTGCACATGGCAATCGGCTATTTGTTGGTCCCAAATACGATTTATGTTTCGATTTGTAAACAAGAACAGAAAATAAATCAACCAAAAATAACAAGAACACAAGATTTTTCGGCCCAAAGGCCCCGAGGTTCAGCGACCACTTCTAACGCCTAATTCTCATTGAGCATCCGTTAGAAATAAGCTCAAATCCACTAAAATTGCCCAAAAATAGGCAAGAACGAGTTGCAATACAAAAACCACAAAACCAGTAGAAATATTAACAATCCTTCCACTACACATATGAACTCACATAAGAGTTCATTATTCTACTCTCAAATCTCACAAATTCAAACAAGAAAATGGAGACCAAATTTACAGAGAACAATGAAAAAAGAGCACTGCTCTATGAGAGTAAAATGAAAAGACGAAGATAGCGGCACGTGAACTGAGAGAAAATATCTCTTAAAACCTGAAGTCAAAAGTCTATCTAATAATTGCAGAGAAACCCTTGAAATTATATATAGTTCACAATTCCAGATTCTTCTAATTTGTTGGACCAGTTAGTGGGGCCAAAAGTTTGGGCCAGAGTAGCAGCATATAATTGGACCTCTTCAAAATCAGCAAACATTTTCCAACACTATTTATTGGAGTTAAATGTTTCAATGGCCACTAAAATTTGCATCATGTCACGATTTACTCATCCAACTTCATCCATTGTCCCATTAGCCACTAAACTTTGCTCCGTCGTTGTTGATTACTCACCGAATGGATGGAGTTAAAAATGATGCCTAAGTGGAGGACGAAAAACTATTGTGGCCAGTTAATTTCGTCCAACTTTAAATTCATCCGCCAACTCAACGCCATGTCATTATTTTCCAAACACAACATTCACATATTTCACAAGGGAAAGACGACATTAGAATTTCCAAAAAAATAATCCTCTAACCGTATTCTAAATCGATTGTAATCACACCAAGAACACAAGGAACCCCAAATTGATTGAAATCAGTTGTTTGTTGGAACTGCCGACCGTGATTCGAAGTGCAGTAAAGGTAAATTTCATCTATATCTATAACCAATTTGAGGATTGAACGTTCTTCTTCATATGCTTCGTTGATTGTCGACTATTAATTGGATATCCTGGCTCCCTTGCCTGAGTAGCAGTGTAAGGGAAGCTGCTGCGCGATTCTTCATACAATCTCTGTTCTATAATACACTACAAACGAATTAGTACACTTTTGCATTTTTTTTTACTTTTATAATCCTGATGTATGCATTTGCTACTTTACGCATTTGATGTATATTGGTTGGAAATTGGTTGTAATGCATTTGACCGAGAATGAGTTAGTACAGTTTGCATTTGATGCACTTTACAGAGAATGATATTGGTTATGGTGTAGTTAATCTGCCAGTGGACCTAAGGAAGAATTGGTATGTGTTCTTTCTTAATCTCCTTTATCTCTTCCTCATTTCCTCTCTCGCGCTCTTGTCCTCTTTGTTGAGGTAAAAACATAATAATCTATTGTCCTAGATGAAATGGATAACTTAATTCTGTTAAAATTCCACCTTTATGTTTATGATTTCACCACATTTATGGTCACTAATGTTTTTTCACACATTAGTAAACATATCTACTTAGTAAACATCCATTAAGGCCATCTGATCTAAAGGTGAGCAACAAGTCAAATAAATGTGGTATCGTAGTTGATGCTTTGCGAAACAGCCGAGAAAAATTGAGTCTGAAAGTGTTTATGTACAAGTAGTTTTGTACAAAGTTACCACAATGCTAAAGAATCTGATAGGTACTATATAGATTTCAAGGCATTTTGTATTTATATAGTAATGAATCATGAATGGTTGTTCAACCCCTCTTTGTATTTATAAAGTCACCAAGTCTTCAAGGTGCAGATCTATTTGTTATCTTAGTGGCAGAAGTCTTTTGGATCTCTTGATGACTCGTGATCTTATTTTGATGTAGTCAATTAATATGAGAGCAGTGTCATTCGACAGAAGGTGCAAAATTTTATGGAATTCACACATCCAAGCTACGAATTCACAAATACGTGGCGGTATTTATAAAATCAATTAATCCCGTTGTAAAACAAAATTTGTTTACAAAATAAATGTCGACAAGATCTAGGCCGTTGATTTCCATTGAATTCCAAAATTGTTTTTGAAATGATTGGTCTATGTGATTCTTATGAAATTTGGGACAAGGATGTTAAGGTACCAACAGCACGGAAGCATCCTCTGCATATTGTCCCCTAATTTAGACATGCTCCTAATCTATTCTGTACACTCACGCTTCTGCTCTAGGATAAGAAACTAGTTCCAGGAGCATGTGCAATAAGGAAATATAATCACAAACAAAATCCAACACCGTGAAGAGTAATATTACATGCTAAACACATGATTATACAGAAACTTAATCCCAGAAACTAAATTTCAACTACAGCACATGAAACCAAGACATCAAATCATGTCCAGATCTGAAATCACAGCTAAGTTTTCCTGATTGTTAAACTTCCCTTGTATGATACACACAAAGGGATAGATACGATAGTGCACAATGATGAGTAAATAACTGGAATGTGGCAAATAGGCCATTCACCACAGCTAGAATCAATCAATCAATAATCTCAACCATTACCAGAACATTTAGTAGTAAATTACTAGCATACTACAAATAGGCCATTTTATTTCCATTATTCATCCCCCCTAGAATCACTAGACCAGTAATCTCAACCATAAATTAGTGTCATGCGGCAAATAGGCCATTCACCACAGTTAGAATCAATCAGAAATCTCAACCATTACAAAAACATTAAATTGTAGATTACTTGCATACTACAAATAGGCCATTTTATTGTCGTTATTCACCACAGCTAGAATCAATCAACAAATAATCTCAACCATTACAAAGAACCAAAAGTTTAGGGTTATTAAATCCGGGTAAAATAAATTATTGGTCACAGAACTTTAATTTGTATACCTATTTACTAATCGAACTTTAAAACGTAATCCAATGTTCACTCAAGTATCACAAACGTAACTCATCCATCACCGACATGAAATCCATTTGAAGCCTTTGATGGAACTGTCCACGTGACGGATGAAAATTTGACATGGCATTATTTAACCGTTAAAACACTCCACGTCAACAACTTGCCCTTCCAAACAGCCCCTAACTACACTAACCTTTACAAGCAAGCCCTAACAGATATGAAAACAACACTAGTTAGGGGCTTCAAACTGGATTCCATCTTAATGATGGATGAGTTACGTTTATGACACTTGAGTGCGCATTAAGTTACGTTTTAAAGTTCGATTAGTAATTAGTTACACAAACTAAAATTTAGCAAACAATCATTTATTTTACCTTATTAGATCCTAAGCATTTCTTTCTTTACATCTTAGCAGTCTCTTGTACACAAACATTAAAACAAAAACAGCCTGTATAACTTCAAAGTTATATTCTAGACACAGAAAATCCAGCACTTTAACACTGTAAAAAAATCTTAAAACTTCTGCATGTTCTAGATTTAGCAATATTCTTGTGCAAAACCTGAAATTAATAGCTCCCAAATTCCATAGAACTTTTTCAGTTCCATTGTAATGAACATCATGTTAAGATTTGCATTGTTCTTCCTCAAATTTAAAATACTATTTGACGTGAAGTTAAGCAATTAAAGTCTTAATATTCATAACAAGAAAAGAAAAGGGGCCTCAAGCAACATTCTGATAGGTTCTAAGGTTCTTCACCAAAAGAAATTATTTACTCTAATTGCAAATTATCTATCAAAAGTTTTTACCTAAACGAAATTCAGCATGCAGGAGAATTTCCCAATACTCAGCAGCTTAGTAAACAATTAACAGACTTATCAGCATTTTATTAACTATTTTTCGTGTTTTTACAACTCCAAACTCTGCTCTACTCTCAATAATCTCCTGCTAATTAATTATAATAGGATCTTGAAATCAAACATAAAAAGGTAATGTAAATTCTTATCAATCAAACAAATTCTTCAAAACAAGCAAAAATTAAAATACCAAAGACATACACTCGTCTACTACCTCAAACTTTTCACGAAATCTTAGGAAATATGACATAAATACCACAGATAAATGCAGAAAATACAGAATTTAGTATAAACCGTCTTAGAGCTGAAAATTTCTAGAAATAATCCTAATTCATCAATATTCTGTTTCTCAATAAAACATCCTAAATGGGCATCTTTAAATTTCAGGTTCTCAGAAATTAATCAAAAGCAATCAACTAAACTAAACCAAACCAACAGTAAAGAAAAAGAACCCTAAAATGAAAACAATAAGGTCAATCAGAGCAATCAATCAAGAAAAATATCCAACAAGTAATCAATTTAGATTTTTAGCAACCATAACTCTGAATTCAGTAATACAGTAGAGTACCTAAAAAGCACCCATATATAATGCGATATAAGAAATTATCTTCATTTACAGTAACGGTCGGCCTTCTTCTTGACCCGGTCCTCTAGCGCTTCTTCAACGGATTTGACCTTGGCATTCGGGTCGTACCCGAATTTTTTAGCCTCAACTGGGAATAATTGATCGTACTTCATCTTCTTCGCAGCGTCGATCGTGTAAATATCCGAAGTTGAATCACCGTTGACGGCAGTGGATGCATCCTCCACGACGTCGTTTGATTCGATTTTGTTCTTCTTCTTCTTTTTCTTCTTGTCGATGGGCTTGTCGCGGGTGGCGAGGGCGCCACCCTTGAAGATCAATCTTCCGCCTTTAACCTTCTCGTACGCCTCCGACATTCCCAATGCCCAATTCTCTGGGGACGATCGATCGGTCAATTTTGTATAGGTTTTCTAGGGTTTGGAACAAATATGATTTTGGTTGGAATTTGAGAGAATTGTAGCGGATGGAAACCCTCCCAATGTTTCCCCACTCTTGAATAATTGAATGTTTTAAAAGACACCCTTTTCTTCCTTTTTAAATTTTTTTTATAATTAAAAAAAGATCTTCTAAAACTTAGAATCCGTTTGATTCTAATGGTTAAAAATGGGTGAAAATAAAATGAATTTCAAAAAAAGTAATTGCCTAGAACTTGTTTTGTAAGAATTGTTAATGAAGTGTTTTTTATTGGTATAATTTTCCATCCGAAAAATTTTTAAATTTTGAATCTTTTTTGTTTTCGTTTGACTTTGTTTTATATGAAAATTGTCCATTAGAGTGATCATTTTTCCACAATTGATTATAAAATTTGTTTCCATTGCCAAAAAGTAAAAGAAAAAAATTCCTAAAAATCATTTTTTTAATCAAAATTTAGTATTCGTTTGTCTTTGTTTTACATGAAAATTATCCATCAAAATAAAAAAAAAATTTACAATTGGTTTCCATTGCCAAAAAAAAACTGGAATTCAGTTTTCCCACAAAAAATGTGGGAAAAGAAATTCAATCAAAACAAGGAAAAGAGGCGCGTGAGGTGAGTAGGTGGAAAAAAAATTGCCTAGAAAAAAATGTTTATCAAACAAGGCAAATGAGTTGAATCATTTCCCATTTCCCCTATAAAATCTTGGATATCAAACAGGGCATTATTTTTTGAAGAGAATCGCTACATGTAGTACATCATTTCCCTTTTCTGAAATATAGAGAAAAATATAAGAAAATATAGAAGAGTTAAAAGACTTATGTGTATTTGATTGAAATTCAAAACTCTATGTTTTTAGGAAAGAATTAGGACGCCAACGAATATAATAATTATAATTGTAGAGGTGTAATGATCATTCGTTAATAAATATATAATTTACAAAAAAAAAAAATTACATTTTGTATTTACTAATAGGGGTGACATGTTGGATTGGACCGATTTTGGACCCAAATTAGCATTAAAACCAATCAGGTTAGTATTAATTAAGTGGAAATTACAGCATACCTGATTTTTAAACTATCAATTTCAAAATTCAAATTTACAAGTTTTTATTTCAAAAATCGGATGATAATTAAAATTTTAATAATTTAATTTTTAAAAAGATAAAATTAAAACAAAAACTCCAATTCCATCCATATACCGGGATATACCACTAAATGACCCAAATTCAAAGCCAAAATTCCAAACTAACCCCAAACTAACCCATTTCACTATTCAATCATATAAACTACCTAAAATACCCCTAATATAAAAGGTTTCAAAATAAGTCATTTTAGTCCTCATAACTTTAATTCTAATTTTGGATTCGACAAAATTGTTTGCCCCTTGCAATAAAAATTAACTTTTCTTCACCATCAACTCTTTCCACCTATCTTGAGCCGAAAAAATTTGATATTGATTAATAATTTTATTTTTGAATTTTTGCATTTTATGACCAATAAAAATGGTATCAGAGCCCTATATCTTGAGGAATTAAAGACATTAGAGAATGGAAGATAATAACGAAATTTGCATAGGATGGTACGTTAACAATTCTACTGAATATTTAGATACTGATAGTTATATTCAACATCTTATTAATAAATCAAGAAATTTGATTAATAAAATAAAAGACTCCGATAGTTTTAAAATAAAGAAAAAATTTGAAAAGAAAATTACTTTTCTTTTAATAGATTTTGATGAAGTTTTAGACGAAGACATAGGATATCTTGTTAAAATGCCTATTCTTATAGAAATGAAAACTTTAAAAAGAATACAAAGGGTTCTTAATAATGAAATTATGAGAATTGAAGAATTAGATACCTAAGGATCATGGAAATAGAAAATTCGAGAAAATATAGAAAGCGAAATATACGAAGGAGTAGAGGGATATGCCTTAAAAGGAAAATTTGATTGGGAAAAATTTAGAAAAATTAATAGAGCGAGAATTAAGTCTAAAACCACCAGGAGAAAATAAATTATTCAATATTTTAGGATCGACCTTCGTAAGAAAGAAGTTAGTTATTAACGAATATCATGAAATAGAAAAAGCCATAGATATTAAACATACACAAGGAAAAATAAAATTAAATCTTATAACAAAAAGAAATATTAATGAATTCCTAGGAAAATTAAAACAAGAAAAACGAGATAAAATATCTTATGTTTACCTTGCGGGAATACAAATAATAATAAAATCATGTTTTAAAGAAGGAATTAATAGTCCTATAATACTTAATCTACAAGATGAAAGATGTATAACTGCAGAAAATGGAAATCTAGGAATAGTAAAAGGAAATTTAGCCTATAAAAAATTAAAATTTACTTGTTATCCAAGATATTGCGTACATATAAATGATAAAAATTTAGATGATTGTCTTAGTCTACATTTTAAGATGACTAATAAAATATTAAAAGATGATAATAAAGTTTTTACTATATTATATCAAGGATTATATTGTTATACAAATAGTAATTATGGAAATATATATAAAGAAAAACCTTTTATAGAAATTGACGAAGAATTTAGGGATATAGGTGAAGCAATCTTACCAAGAGAACAAGACATAGAAGAAATAGAAAATTTTGAGATAGGACATGATGATGCTATAAGTATTGATCAACCTATAATACCAAAACAAATAACATATAAAGAAAATAAAATAATTATTGGAAATAATACAGTAAGACATAGTATTTCAAAAATAATACAAAGTAAAAATAATAGTGTTTATGGTATCAAAGGAAAGTTTTTTAATGGAAACAAATGGATAAATGAAATTAAAATACTTATTGATACTGGAGCAAGTCAGAATCATATTTGCTCTCTTATTGATGAAGGAATTAAAAAGAAAAAAGTTGAACCTTATAGTTATAGAGATTTTGAAGGAAAAATAAACTCTTGTGATATCATAGGACAAATTCAAATTAAATTAGGAAATTTATTATTAAGCATAGAATGCTATATTGATAATAATATGAATTTTGATGAACATCCAATATTATTAGGAAATTCATTTTTAAATAGTCTTGATAATTATAAAATAGACAAGGAAGGAATTCTTATTATATATCAAGGAATAACTACATATTACCCTAAAGAAAAATGAGTAGAGAAATAAAATTCCCAATAAGTGTATATATACAAATAACTGTATTTGAATCAAAAATAACTACTTGTGCTCTAATTGATACAGGAGCTGAGATAACTGTCTTTAAAGAATTTTTATTACCAAAATGGATAGAAAATAAACAACAATTAACTTTACAAGGAATAACTGGAGTAAGAGAATCTTTAAAATATAAAAATGAAAATATAGAAGTTATAATAGGATCTAAAATAGTAACCATAAGAAATGTTTACCAATATAATATTAATGATTGTGATATTATTCTTGGAAATGACTTTCTACAACAGTTTAGTCAATATAGTCAAAATATTTATACTATTCAATTAAAAACACCATGTGGACATTTACTAAAAATTGCTAGAGAATTTAAACCATTCAGAGTTCAGCCAGCTCAGCGTGGTGAAAAAATAGAATTTATACCAAAATTACTCAATTATTCAATCAAAACAATTACTCTTGATCAAATAAAAGATCTTTTAGCTAAAAATTATAATGAAAACCCACTTGAAAAATGGGAAAAATAAAAAACAACAGCTAAAATAGAACTATTAGAACCAACAATCATTATTAGAGTCAAACCTATACTCTATAATCAAGAAGATAAGGAAGAATTTCAAATACAAATTCAAGAACTTCTTAATCAAAAACTTATAAGGAGAAGTAATAGCCCTCATAGTAGCCCAGCTTTTATGGTTAGAAATCATTCGGAGATAAAAAGAGGAAAACCTAGGATGGTAGTAAATTATAAAGAACTTAATAAAAACACTAAGTTTGATGGATATTATTTACCAAATAAAGAAGTATTAATAAATATAGCTAAGAATAAAAAATATTATTCAAAATTTGATTGTAAATCTGGATTTTGGCAAATTAAATTAGAAGATAATAGTATACCATTAACAGCATTTAGTACTCCTCAAGGACATTATGAATGGTTAGTTATGCCATTTGGATTAAAAAATGCACCACAAATTTATCAAAGAAGAATGGATGAAGTCTTTAAAACTTATAATTTTCTTATTGTTTATGTTGATGATATACTTGTTTGTTCAGAAACATATGAAAATCATCTTAAACATCTTAGAATTTTTGCAACACTTTGCTCAAAAGAAGGTATAATACTTAGTCAGAAAAAAGCAGAAGTAGCAAAACATGAAATTGAATTCTTAGGAATGATAATAAATAGTGATGGAATAAAATTGCAACCTCATATTTCAGAAAAAATAATTTTATTTCCTGATAAATTAGAAAATAAGCAACAAATTCAAAAGTTTTTGGGTTGTCTTAATTATGTTGAAGGATTTATAGAAAAACTTGCAGAAAAAAGAAATAAACTTCAAAAACTATTAAGAAAATCAAATAAATTAGGTTGGAATGAAGAACATACTCTTTGTGTTAAAAATTTAAAAGAAAATTGTAAAAATTTACCTAAACTTAGACTTCCTGATGAAAAAGATAAATTAATAGTTCAAACCGATGCTTCTGATTTATATTGGAGTGCTTTATTAAAAACTGATTTAAATGAAATTTGCAGGTATACTAGTGGAACATTTAATAATGTTGAAGTAAATTATTCCACCAATGAGAAAGAATTATTGGCAGTAGTTAAAGGAATAAACAAATTTAAAATGTTTTTGTTACCCAAGGAATTTATTGTTCAAACTGATAATACACAACTAAACGGACTAGTAAATAATAAATTACCAAATTCACCTCAACATAGAAGGTTACATAGATGGCAAGTGTTACTATCTTTTTATAATTTTAAATTTGAATATATTAAAGGAAAAGATAATTTATTTGCTGATTTCTTGAGCAGGAATCATGAATATGGAAAAGATTGAAGCATTTACAAAGGAATTACAAGATCTTCTAACAGATTTTAATGCAGATTATCTTGCTGTTCAAGAAGATCATCTTGATATTCGACAAACTTTGTGTGATTTATCAAGCAAAGTTGTTGAAAGTGAGAAAAAGATTGAAAAATTGAATGATAACAAAGAAAAAATAGTTGAAAAATTGTCAGAATGTTTAGACTTTTTTGCAAATTGTAGCCAGGAGTATCCTCCTTTAAAAGGTGAATACGTAGAAAGGCTAGTCACATCCCATTTCGGGAGATTAATACATCCACCTCGAGTGGAGAATCAAAATTTAAGAGAAATGACTCTCTTACCTCGCAAGAGGAAAAAGTCATAAAAAAGGTCCACAACAACTACCTGTCAGTATGGACAAATTGTTGAAAAAATTTACAAGTGGAAAAGGAGCCGCTGAGTCTAGTACTCAAACATCCTTATCAAAAGGCCCATTGGAACAGCCTACTGTTATCAGTGAATTCCAAGAAGATAAAAAATCACCAATTGGTGACCTTAAATCACCAAAGGGAATAATTGCTACTCATCATATCAGAGTTAATCTACATCTAATGGAAAAGGAGTATTATGAATTCTCAGAATGGGTATATAATTTCAGAGAAGGAAGTTCTCTATATTTGACAGCCCTTCCAACGGTGATTTATCCAAGGATCAGTGCAGTTCAAGGAGCAGATCCTAATATTGTTCGAAAATTGGCAGCATTTGGATTTTTAGATCGACTCTTCCCAGGGATGGATCTAAAAGAAATCGAACAGTTTGACAAAGAATTTGTTAATTGTGTTAAAAAATTTAGCGATGAACAACCGATTGAACTGAGATTTTACACAATTAGTCCTGAATATAAAGAACCAGAATGGTATGGAGAACATCATCTCATCACAATTCGGAAAAATAATGGAAATCCACTCAAGGAGATTCAGATTTTTAAAGAATTGCCCACTATTAATAGAAAATGGATGATTCTGAGACGAGCTCTCGGAATAAAATCACCGCTTCAACAATGCGGTTCTTTTATGGAGAAAGATACATGGTCTATGGTATGAGTAATAATTGGATCCTTATCTCAGAGAGGAGATAAAGAATCAAAAATTCTTGAAGAAAAAATCATGGAATTATGAACGATCAATTTTCGGAAGTGAAGAATGCATTAAAGAAGCTCGCCGACTTATGGGACACGTCCACAAGTAAAGGACGATCAAGAAAAACGTGACGATAAAGACACCATGTGAACTTTGAAGATAAGAAGGCAATTGTCAAGGCTGGAATCAAAAGAAATTGCCGACAACTGGAATAAAGACAACCAACAACCACTTTTAATATTTTCAACCACATTTGAAATTATTGTACTTCTTACTTTTGTGTTGTAAAAATCGATTGGCCGAAGCTTCTCGGTGAAGTGCGAGCCTTTCTATAAATTGAGACCCTTCTCATTAGAAAAGATCATCGAAAACTAGCCATCGAAATCTCATCTGAACTACCATCTAAAACCTTCAACAATGATCTTTGTAATCATTCTCTTTAGAGAGTAGAAACCACTCTTCGGAGTATCAATCTCTGTAAAAATCTTTGTATAATAGCTTTCAAGCTATCTTGAGATCAATAAAATTTTTGAGTTTGAAATAAATCTTTTATTACGCTTTGAGTGTTGTTCTCGCACGGTGAGTCTCGTTTGAGAGTTTTGAGTGCCTTTGTGTCCATTTCTTTGTGATACTTGTCGGACTTTGGCCAACTCTTGTGACGAAGGTGACCAGGAACATATAACATTCTTGCTATTTGGCGAAGCGTGGTAAGGCCCTTATTTTAAGCTACAAGAAAATTTATTGTCTGAAAATTTGCATGAAAATTATTATATAAGAATTTTTATGAGATTGTTTACTTTGAAGAACTTTTATCATGGAAAGTTACGAGTTTTATTATAGATCTGTACCTTTTAGATATACTAATAGTATTGATTATAGTCACATGATAGAAATTCCAGAAACTTATGATAGTTATACTAGAGGAATAAATTTCATAAAAAGAGATAGTAGATATTATGAAAAATGCCTTACAATTATATCATTAGGATTAAAAGAAAAATTGCCTAAAGAAATAATAAAAATGATTATATTTTTCTGGTTAGATAGTGAAAATGGTGAAAGAACTTTTGAAACTACAGAGCATGTAAGTTATAATGAAGTTTCTGAATTATATGATTTTGATCTTAGTTTTGACGATATAGAATAAAAATATGCCTGGAATAACTAGAAAATTTTGTGATAATAAAATAAAAATTTTAGAAGAACAGATAATAACTGACAATAATCGTAGAGAAATAGAAAGGGAAATTTCTAATTGGAATAAAATTAAAAGAGAATTATTAAGGAATGAAATTACAAGAGAATTAAGAAAAGAAGAACAATTTAGAAGAGAAATAAGACAAATGATAAATAATATAATAATTAATTCCTTAAATATACCAGACTAATATGAGTTTACCAACAAAAATAAGATTTGATAAACAAGAAATAGAAAATATTAGATTACCAATAGGAAGCTATCAAACTAAAAAATGGAATACAACTCTCAGTTTCAACCTTTAAGCTCATGGGGAAATACAGATGAATGGTTAAATATGACTACAAATTGGACTAATGCATTTTTATGGCAACAATTAGGACAATTAAAATCTAAAGACGTAGAAGCTATAGACGAAATAAATAATATAGATCCAAAAGATGAAATAGCTAAAGAAAGGTTAGAAGTTTTAAGCAAAAATATGTCTAAACAATTTAATAAAATAAAAGACCAAATTAATAATTTAGAAATACTTGATGAAGCTAAACTTGAAGAAATTCAAAATCGAATATCAAAAATTGCACAAAAATAGTATTAATAAAATAGCAACTTTAGAAGAAAAAGTAGACATTATTAATTATAAACTTGATATTCTATTGAAAAAATTAGGATTTGAAATTGAAAAACCATCTTATAAAAAACCTAAAATATGAGTATGAATGATAAAATTAATTTAATTGAGAAAAATATAAAAACAATTGATGAAAAAATAACTAGAATTGAAATAGGCTACGAAGAAGAGAAAGAAAGATTACAAAATAATTTTTTAAGAATAGAAAATCTTTTAAATAGAATAATAGAAAATTTAAATAAAGAAAAACCATTTAAACCAGATTATACTAAAGAACTTAAAGAAGTTAGAAAGAAAATTGAAAAATATGAAGAATTAATACAACTTAATGGAGGATTAAAAGAAGATATAGAAAAATTATTGATTGATTTTAGAAAGCAAGAAGAAAATCTTATAGAAAAAGAAGAAGGAAAATTAATTATACAAGAACAATGAACGAAGAAATGGAAAATTTAATATTTGACTTAGAAGACTTAAAAATTTGTGAAGAAATAACTAAAAATCATATGGTTGGAAAAACAGGAGGACCACGAGCAGTTAAACAAGAAGAATATGGAGAAACTAGCACAGCTAGATATGAAGCAGAAATAGACCCTAGAAGATATGTTAATACAAAAGTAGATTTTAGAACTACCAAAGAAAGAATGTATAGAGATCAATTTAAACCAATTTTAAGAGAATCAAACCCAATGAAAATTGCAGGATCATATTTAAATTTAGATTGTGAATTAGATGTTAGAAGAGCTATAAGTGAATGGAGTACCAATATGATAGCACACTTTAATTATAATCGCAAAGAATATCTGAGATAATAAAAATAGAACTGAATATTTATTAGCAACATTTAAAGGAAATGTGTTTAATTGGTATAGAGGATTAGAAGAAACAACAAAAGGTATTTGGAAAGATAGTATTGAAGCAGGATTTGGAATTAGTATAATAGAAGGAATAAATAGAGTTGCTACAAGAATTTATAGAGAATTTCTTTGGAGAAGATTGGGTAAATGAAAGTACTAAAGCTAGATTAGAAGAAATAGAAGATGCTAAAAACAGAATGGAACATTTACAAATTTGTAATATGTGTTACCTCAATGAATATTGTTGTGAATATAGTAAATATTATTATATGATGTTTGGAAGTGGAGATGATAATAATTATTATAAGGAAGTTTTTATTAGAAAATTACCACCACCATGGAATAATTATTTTCAAAATAAGATTAAAGAAAAACAATTAGGAAGAAATGAAGAAGGATATACATTAGGATTTATTATAAGAACTATAAAAGACGAAATAAGTACTATGTGTAGTAATCAAATGATTTATAAACAATCAGGATTTATACAAGATAGGATTTGTTGTAGAGATACAGAAGTACCAGGAAATTGGGGATGTTATGATTATAAAAGAAAAAGAAAAATAAAACCCAAGAAATATAAAAAATATAATAAGTTTAAAAAGAAATATTTTAAACCAAAAAGAAAATATTTTAGAAGAAAATATAAACCTTATAATAAAAAACCATTAGATAAAAAACGATGTAAATGTTGGAATTGCAATGAAGAAGGTCATATTAGCACTGAATGCCCAAAAAAGAAAGTTAGAATATTAATTACGGACTTTGAACAAATTAGAGATGAATGTGAAGAAGTTGATATTGAAGAAATAGAAGTAAATGAAGAAAAATCAGATTTAGAAGAAACGTCTAGTGATGATGAATAAAAACAAGAATAAAACTAATTTCGAAAAAATTATAAAGATTGAGGACTTGATCTGCAATAAATGACCAATTTCATTAAGGGTAAAACTGACTTTTTAACAAAAATCTTAAAAAGCCACTATTCATAGGTCATTTTGCAAAATCTCCCTCCATATACCACATGCCCCACACCCACCCACCCACCCACCCACGCGTCCCAACACTACACAAGCTAAAAAAAACCCTCCAAAGCCACAAATGCAGCCGCTGTCTTTCCTCAATCTCCTCTGCCGTCATCTTCTCTTCCAAATCCTACATCAACTATCGCCACAACCTCCAGCCTCTGGCTGGCCCACCAACTGCAACACATATCAACACCATCTACAAAGTACATTTCCTTCCTGTCCCAAATCGACCTCGTCGCTTCCCTTGCATATACCTCTAACGCCATCGCCACCCAGTGTGACAGTGATTTATTGTTCCTTAACCGGATTCATGAACGGAAGTGAACGATTTTCAAATCTAAATGGAGGTGGTTGTGGTGTGGTAAAGGTGGTGGTTGTTTATATAGGATTGATTGATGGCTGCGAGGTAAGGAGAAATTTAGGCAATATGTTTAGAGGCAGCAACGTGAAGGAATCGATCGCCTGTGGTGGGGAAGATGGTAGTCCTAAGCTGCAGTCGATGATTTTGTTGTGGATTTAGGGTGAATGTGGTGGTTGGTTATGTTGGCGATGACTCTATATGTGAGGCTGATGGTTGTGGAGTTGGTGGATTGGATGAAGTAGTGATGCGGTGGTTGGGTACGGGAGGGGACGGTGCTGTGTGACTGGTAATTTTAGATCTGATTTTTTGGTGGTGGTTCAGTGGTGGTTCGGTGGTGGTGACTGATAACATTGGCTGCGGTGCTAGTGAGTTGGTGGTGGTAGTCGGAGGTGATGATAAGATGTTGGTGGCTAGGGTATTGCTGTCGAGAGGTAGTGGTAGTGGTCGGAGGTGATGATGAGATGTTGGTGGCGATGGGCGTGTCGAGGTGGTATTGGATCCGTCACGACGATGTGGTCGTGTTTTTCTACAATGTGTTGATTTGTTTGAGATGGGGCTGTTGTCAAGAGGTGGTGGTGGTGGTTCTAGATGTGATCGTAGTGGTGGTGTTGTTGGAAAGAGTGGCGAGGTGATGGTTCTGACGGTGTTAGTGCTGCTAGGAGTGGTCAGTTGGTGGTCACAAGTGTTGGTTGTGGTCACAAATTATTTATTTGATTGTGACCATTAAATTGATTAATCTGTAACCAATAAACAATATGTGAGCAATGGAAAATATAATTTGTGACCAAAAAAATTGTTAATAAGTGACTGATAATTTGATTATTTGTGATTGTCAATAAGTTGTGACTTATAATACTCGCGATTTGTGATCGATAAATAAATTGTGACGCATAAATTTTTGATTTGTGATCAATGAACAAATTGTGATATAAATTTGTTGAATTGTGACCGTAAAATAATTTGTTACATATAAAATTTGTGATTCGTGACCAATGAATAATATGTGACCTATTAATATGATAGATTTGTAATCGATGAATAAATTGTGACATATAAATTTTTGATTTGTAACCGATGAACAAATAGTGACCTGTAATTTTTTTAAATTGTGACCATAAAATAATTTGTGACATATGAAAATTATGATTTGTAACCAAATTATATGGAATTGTGTCCTTTATATATTTAATTAGTAAAATATATGTTTAATTAATTAATTTAAAAATTAAATTTAAAAAAACTCTGAGATTTAAAATTTTAAACATAATCTCTTAAATTTGAAATTGGTAAAACTAAACATCTTAGTTATAAAATCTTCCTATTAATTAATCATCAGCTGACTACAGCAACCTCCATGGATAATTAGCCCTTGTTTGGCTCTATTAATTTGATAATACATATTTTATTCTTTTCTTTACAATTACACAGTTTTCAATTAAATAATATTACATGCAAATTCAAAAAAAAAAAAAATTCTTCTTTAACTGCACATTTTTTTTTTAAAAAAAAATCACTATTACAAAATACATTTTTCTCAAATTTAAAAAAAATTGAATTTACATGTAATATTATTTTATTAAAGAATATGTGATTGAAAAGAAGACAGAAAGAAATACATTTTAGAAATAATGAGGATCAAAAAAGGGGTTTAACCCCCGTTTGCCCCCAATTAAAATTATAATACATTTTTCTTTCTTTTGTTTTCAATCACACATTTTTCAATAAAATAATATTACACGTAAATAAAAAAAATTTCCTTCTGTTTCAACAATTCATTATTAAAAAAAAAACACTATTCCAAAATTATAATCTCCAATAATGGGGGCAAACAGGGTCTTAATATCATCCAACACAATAGATGACGTTTTCACGTAATTAAATATTGATGCACATTTTAAGGAAATAATGTATTTTAAATAATGATGTGATGGAAAACATGTGATTAAAAAAATGAAAAGTTTTGAATTTGTGTGTAATATTATTTAATGAAGATTGTGTGATTGAAAATGAGTATTGAAATAATACATTTTTTTAAGAATATGGATCAAACATGACCTTAACTCTCCTATTTAAATGACTTTTTCATTGTTTGATAACTATTTATCTTTCTTTTTGGAAATTTATGTATTAATTATTGGTTATTCGTAAATAGATTATTATCGCTCACTTTTAATTTGATATATATTTTTTCATTTCTTTGTTAAATTTTAAGGCTTTCAGATATATAAGAAAATACCTTCCTTGTTAAGGGAAGCATTTTGAGACCTATTTGTTATATGTATCACATCATGCTCATTATTGAAAGAATTAAGCTATGTGTATACCAATAGTTTACACCCCTCTCACATGGAGGGAGCCCACACATATTTTATTGTGTGCGGGGCCCTCTCCATGTGAGGGAGGTGTAAACCATTGTATACACATAGAACAACCCTTATTGAAAACATGAAAGCTAAAAGTCCATTAACAAATCATATGCTTTTTAGCTCAATTTTGTTACATTTCTTGGACTTCTAATAGCTAGCAATCATTAACGTGATTATTTTATTAAATCACAATTAATCATCAAGCTGATTTATGAAAATTTATGCATAATTATAGAAAAAATGGATTGCAATCATTATCAGAGGCATGAGGCATCCCTGAAGTCGTGTAAGAGGTGCGATCGTACAGAGCCTCATAATTATAATTATAGGGCACCAGGAGAATAGTAAGTCAAGAGACAAGAAGAAAATTTTGAAATAATTGAAATTCTTTATTTGATAAAAATTTTGAACACAATGAAAGATAAAATTACAAGGCTTTTGAACTTTTCTTGAAATGCAGAAAAATAAATTTTAATAATTTTTCGCTGTCCAAAACCTCAGAATGAATTGCAATAAATAGCTGAGATTTCGGACTTGAAATTACATTGAATTGAAAAATAAGAATCTTGAATAGTAGTCTTTGAAAAAGATGTCTTCCACTTTGTCTTTCTTTTGAAGTCTTTGTTTGCCACTTTATCCTTTGAAGTCTTCTTTTTGTCACTTTCTTCCATCCTTCCCGACTTTTGAAAAGAATCTTTATTAAATATGCTTTAATAAAGATGATTGTCCTTTGAATGTCAGCAAGGGAGGTAGAAACAATTTATTTGTTGGCAGGTACAATTTGAACATGAAATCTTTGGCCTTTTGAGAACGAAATTTTTGAAGTTCATCTAAATAACTGTGGCCATGTAGTCATTTAGTATTTTTCATGTTTTCTTGATCAATGAGTTCATCAATATCAAACCCATAACAGTCATCTTCATTGTCATAGGCATGATCTGATTCTTCGTTTGAGTCATCCGATTTTTCTGATTTTGATTTCTTTGAGGTAGCTTATGCTAATTGGAAATTTTCTCAGAAATAATTGAAAGTTCTTCTAGAGTTTTACACTAGCTTAACATTGCTAACAATCTTGATTTTTCAGTGAGGAAATCGGCAGGTTTTTCTTGTTCTTTTTTGGAAGGAAGGCCGATATTCCTTTGTTGTTGAATCCATGAATTGACTGCTTTTGGACAACAATTTGTTTCATGAAATTTTGTCCACCATTTGATTTTGAATCTTTTGGCAATCTTTTTTACATTGAATTCACCAGAATTTTGAATAATTTGATAGTCCCAACAAAAGATCCATGAGACTTTGAGATTATGAGCAAATTAAAATAAAAGATTTTGTTGAGGCTTCAAAAAAGTTTTTGCCTTTTTTTTTGAAATGTTCTAATCCTTGAAAAGTAAGACTGGGTAAAATAGTCTCTTCAAGTCCAAAATATTCGAACCATATTTGAAACCATTTTGGAAATTTATTTGAACAAGCCTGGTTAAAAAGAATGAACCAGGAATGCGTTACATGCCTAAAGAAAAAGACATTAGACCATGCATCAATGTAATCAAAATAATTGAAACGAGGTTCAAATGAAATATCTTTAGATAAATTCATTTTCTTCTCATTCAATGGGTTGGTTCCCCAGTCTTCATACGACCATACCCTTTGAATGGAAATTTTTGAGAAATCAATATGATCTTTTCTTTGAGAATTTGGAGTGTAAGTAATAATTGTTGATCCAGATTTGACAAAGATCGTTTCATAATACTCACGAGGTTTTTTGATATTTTTGGGTAGGAAATAGAAATTTTGAAGAAAGATATCTTCAAGAAATTCATCAAGGCATGAATATCTATGAATCCAAGAAGTTTCCATTTCACAAATTGAAGTGTAACAAGGTTTGGTAAAATATGAAAAAGTTTTTTGAGAAGGATTGATTTCTGGCAATTTTTCAGTACCAATTTGAACGGCTTTTTTGAAATTTGAAGGGGGTTGGGTTTTTTGAGTAGTATGATGTGAAATTTTTAAAGCAAGAGTGGTTTTTTGTGAATTTTAAGAATTTGAAAAAGAGGATCCATGTGATCCAGAAATGTAATCATCAATTGAGAGTAATGGGATTTGAGGATTTGTAAATTTAAATATAATTTCTTGTCCAAAAATGGTAGTATTTAATCCTTTTGAATTTGCTTGAAAATGATAAATTTGAATAATAAAAGGTGTACCAAGAATAATTTTTTGATCTAAATCTTTGACAAGGTAAAAAATGTTTTTAAAACAAATATTTGAGTTACAAACATGAACTTTTGAAAGTTTGTATTGAATATTGAGTTTTTTGCCACTGGCTCAGTAGAGTCTCTCAGTAGTTTTTTCAAAATATTTTTTAGGGATAAGTCCTTCCCTAATGCAATTTTGATCAGCACCAGAGTCAATTAAGACTCTAGTAAAAAGTTTGAATTCTTTATTGACAACGATAGTCATATTGCAGTACCATTTTTGAAGTTGAATTCGATTAATAACATTAACATTTTCTTCTTCAGTTTGAGGATAAAGAGATTTTTTGGAATGATCACTAGAATGAGATTTTTTAGAATGAAAACTTTTAGAACTGGAATTTGAATCAGAATGATCAGAATTTGGATGAAAAGCATGAGAGGAATCATCATCTGATGATGAGGAAATATTTTCGAGATCTTTGATTTTAAGATGAACAACTTCCATCTTAACATCTAGCATTTGATTTTCAAGATTGGAAATTTGAGATGTCATTGTATTGATTTCTGATTTTAAATCAGAAGTAGAAATTTTCGACGATTTTTCTATTTGAAATCTTTCAATAATCTCATTCATATTAAAAAGATTCACGAATAGAGGTAGAAGGAAGAAGAGTTTTGAACTTATTTTTTAATTTTCGATCAGTAATTTGATCAATAATTTCTTTGATAAGTTCTTCCTCTTTAGTGAGAACATTTATGGTTTTACAACCACAAACTTCTTTACTTTGACTTGAAGTTGATTATGAATCTAAACTATTTTCAAAATCAGAATCTTCTTGATTTTGATAAACTTGTTCAATTTCAGAATTTGAAGAGTCAGAATCAGAATTGATAAGATTGAAGAGTTCAAGTTTAGTATATTCCTCACATTAAAGATTACTAATCTTTCCCTTAAGAGGACATTTATTTGAATAATGACCAGTTTTGTTACATTTCCAGCATGTAACATTGGAAGTCTTTTTTTTTTTTGAATACTTTCTTTTAGAAAAGTTTTTTGGAAGAGACTTTTGAAAATTCTTTTTCTTGTAAAAATAATTTCGAGAAGATTTTCTTTTAAAATGAGAAGGAAATTTTTTTCTTTTTGATCTTGAAGGAGGAAAAATTTTCTCAAATCCATATTGTTCACAGAATGATCCTAATTCTCCACAACCATCAGATCTTTCTGATTTCAATTTGGCTTTGAGTTTGAGATCATTACAGAGACCTAATCTTTTCTGATTAAAGCACAGATTAATTCTCTGTAAGTAATAGTATTGTAAGGAATAGTGTTATTGTATTTTTTTCAGGTAGAGAGAGTGAGAAGATGAAGAGAGTAAGAAGAGTGTGGAAATGGTTTTAGGATTTTGGAAGAAATTGAATTAGGGTTATGGGGGTAGTGGGTGGGGTAAATTAGTTTAATTTTGTATTATTATTAACAATATTTAAAATTTGATTATATCTGATTTTTGAAAGAAAAACTTCTAACTCTGAATTATGAATTGAGATCTTGAAAATAATTAATCTATATAATTTCCACCATTATTTTTTGGTAAATTAAGCCCATTGTGGTTTTTTTTTTAAATGATAAATTTGGCCTATTCCATTTCATTTGTAAATTAGGTTTCCGGATACACATGTACAGATCTCCAATATCCAAACCCTAGTCCACTGCATTCGTCATTTCTTTGTAAGTTTTGTCTTCATGTTTGTGCAAGTAATTTGATGAATTTTGTGGGAAAAATAAGATTCTTGGATTGGGTATTTTGTTTAAACATGAAGTCCAAATATTTTTTGCTTTTTTTTTTTTTTTTTTGAATAAATCGTGATTCGCGGGTCAGGTCTTGATCTGATTTTCATACGGATTTCTTTTAAGTTTTAATATTTCCAAATTGACATGATTATTCATATCCATTTGTTTCGTGCGGGTTATCACTAACAATTAAAAGAAAGATTCAGACGATTGTGTAAAGAACAAACCTCTTGAGACAAAGTCTCAAAAATTGGTGTTTTATTTATGAAGATTAAATTGGGAAGAAACAAAATTCCTCCAAGGGGCACAAGCACACGAAGTAAATTGAAAGTTTGCACTTAGAAAATAAATGAAATGAAATTACATATTATCTATTGAGAGTGATTGATTCGGGGTATTTACTTCTATGTCTTCTTTTCCTTTTTATACTCCTTTGTCGATTTTCTCTAGTAGAACTGTTTGGAGCTCTATAACTACCCACTTTCTTCGTAATGACTGACTTGTCAAGGAACTGCTGTTAGCAACTGTTGTTATTGCTCTTGTTATTTAACCGCTTGTAACCGAGATTCTTGGATCGTGGGGTGTGATAAGGTTTCTCAATAACTGCTTCGCTAACCATCGTTTTAAGTAACCACAAGACACCGTACTCGCTCAAATCTTGAGCGACTCAAAGACTTGGGTGAGAATGGGATCATCGCTCTGGGTGATAGTAAGACGCTTCATTCGCTCAGGTCCTGGACATCCTGTAGGCTTGGGCGATGCTAGTACTTTGTTTATGAGCCTCCACTATATTCTACAATGGTCTCATTTGGGCCTATATCTTAAACTCCCTAACCGGGCTCTAATTCTTGGACCATTTAATTGGGCCTCATTTTTTGTATGTCAACAATTACCCCCCAATATGGCAGAATTAATATCGATTATTAGTTTTTTGCCATATTTTTCCTTTATATTTTCCGGCAATACTTGAAATTTTCCAAAAGGGCAAAGAATTTCAATCATTATTTCCGTTTGGCGGTAACCCTTCTTCAACCTGAAAAGTGTAACGTTACACCCCTATAACCCAAAAGACATGCCACTTCGTCGCTCTACTACATTCACGTCTATACATCGTGCTTCTCTATAAAGGTCATTGTTCATCATCTTACTTCTTTTCTATGTTTTTCAAGAACTCTCCACAACTACCGCATTTCGTTGCAAATGGCGACTTCACAAACTCTTTCCGATAACTCCCTCAATTTCGAGGATTTCCAAAACCTCCTTACCAGACCATATGTAAATCCAAACTTTCTTTCGCAAGCCCGCCCTAACCGTGATGAATTCTACCTGGGTCCGTCGTTTAATGATGCTGAGTCTATTGGGCAGGCGGTGGTGGGTCAGTTGTTTCCTTGCACTGAAAACCCTCATTGGCCTAAAACTAATGCTAGTTTTCGTAGATGGCATTCACGCATGGTGAATCATGGCCCCACCAAAGCAATTTTTTATCGTGCTAAGATTTCAGACTTATTAGAAATTATCGATCCCCCAATTTATGACTCAGTGCTTTTCCCTATTGCTATGAGTTTTTGGTCTTCTGGGTACAATACCTTTGTTTTTCCCCTTGGCCCAATGTCTATTACCCTGAGGAATATTGGAGTCCTAGTAAACCTTTCACCTTTGGGCGACACCATTTTTCCTGGCATTTAGATTGCCAGTGCTGCCCCAAAGTTTGACAAAAAAAACTCACTGAGTCCTATTCAGGCATGCAAAGCCTTTATACTGTTTCTAGTTCTGAGCCCTCTCACGCTGAACGTGTGGCCTTTCTTCAGGATTGGCTTTGTAAATATGTTTTTTGTGTCCCTAGTCTGAAACATTCTATGAGTTATCTGCCCATAGCACATGAGTTGGCGCGTGGCATCTTTGAATCTATGTTCATTCTTTTTAACTGCCTTTTATAGAGGCATGTCTTCCTTTCAATTTCAATTAAAAAATGGTGTGTCTCCCACTGGCAATGGGCCCCTTTGGCTCACCCAATTGTGGTTGAGAGCATATTTTCCACAGCTTGGTACTCCACCATCCCTTCCTCGATCGGTCAATTTTTATGGGCTATTCATCCATCAATTGAGCCCTGTAAATATGTCTAATAGAATGTTTTCACATTCTTTTACAATTTAAATTCAACGCCCTCTTTTTTCCTTTTTCTCCTCACCAAGTCCCTATTTATGTACGACCTCCTTCTACTCTGGCTGAAGTGAGAACTTTCTTGCCTATGTGGGCACAATTCTTGATTAGGAGAGAACTGTTCCATGACATAGTAACTGGAACAAATGCCAAGGCAGGGGTTGAGATATATGCTCCCCAATTTTTTGCTCGCCAACTTGGTTTTGGCCAAACGTGGCATGTTACTCCCTGTTATTCTAGAAATTTAACCGAGCATTTCCATATTATAAATAAAATTGAGGCACAAATCATTGATGCTCGTAATATTATTTTGACCAAAGATCTTTCTTTAGCTCCTTTCAATCCCACTGCTGTCACTCATCCTCTATTTGATCAACTCTGGCCATCAGTGAAACGCAGGCTGTTTACAACTGATGCTAATCGTGCCTTCCACTTACTGGATCGGCCAGAGACTTCCTCTACTTCTCCTATTTTGGACACCCATGTGTCCACTAGGAATCTCATTTCTCCCACTCGCTCTCCGCCTGCTCGTGCTAAACGTCCTATCCTTCCATCTGGTTCCCCACCTGCTCAAGCTAGTACAACTAAAAGTGCTTTCAACCGCAAACGGACAGCCTCAGCTTCACCAATTTTGCAGGGCGATGATGACAATGATGATGATGCTCCTCTCATCCTCAGGAGAAAGGTAATTGAGTTTGTTTATTCATGAAACACAATCCTTCGTAGGTTAACGCTTTACCTAAATTTTTCAGAAGAGTTCAACTTCCCCCTCGAAGGCTCTAGTCTTAGCAGCCCCTGCTCCATCACCTTCTGCTGACACTACTTCATCCAAGTCATCTAATGCAGGGACTCTACTTAAAGAGAAATCCATAGTCCCAGAGTCTTCACAACAGCTAGTTGAGGCGTTGACCCCCCACGCATCGAACCAGAAGATAATATTGATAAAGGCGCTTTGCTCACTTATTTAGGCCACAAAACATGGACTATTGTCGATAGATATGTTGAAATATGACTTAATTCGATATAATTTGCGTTTGTAGGACTACATTGATGGATGGAATGAAAAGTGTGTGAAAACGTACGATAAAGGACCAAAATGGAAGAGAATGAAAGTTTAGGGATCAAAATGCAAATAACCAAAAGATTACCCGAGGACAACTCAAGAGAGGACACGAGTTTAATCATAAATTGAGGATGTCATGGGATGATTTGAGGAAAAGAATGAACAAAAGAGGTCATGACAAGAGAAAACTGAAGATGAAGGACCAAAATGAAGATTTCGAAAATAAATTGCACCATGCAGCCGCATGGTGTAATTTCCTTGCGGCCGCAAGGAAGGCTTCAGAGAAAAATTTCGGAAAATTATTTGTTCCATGGCTGCATGGAAAATAACCATGCGGCCGCATGGTAGGTTTTTCTGTGCGATTTTTCTGGTTTCCTTTTCTCGTTAAAATACTTATGGAAAGGGATTTAGGGCACTTATTTAACCCTAAACTCGTCCAAAGAAAGGGGGCTACGCCACTTTAGAGAGAAAAACACCTTGGAGAGCTAACAAGAAGGCAAGAACAAGGATTTACACTTCAAGTTTCAAGATCTCAAGATTTAATTCAAGATTTTGGTGATATTTTCTTTTCATTATTTTTATTGCTCTTTTATTTTCTCCATATTAGGCTAGAATTTTTATGTACTAGGTGAATGATGAACCTCGCATTATGATCTTTTAATTTCTATTTTACAATTTGACATTTAAACACGTTTGATGGCTATTGAATGATTTATATACACTTTTTGTCTCCATGATTATAGTGCACGATAATTGTGTGAGTTTAGGTGGTTTATTTTATGCATTCGAAAGAAGGGAAATAAACTCAACAAGGTATAAATCATCGTTTTGTTCATAGAGGATAGAAATATACCGATATGCATTACGTGAATCTCTAAGTGTTTACAAAACTTCATGCATTCTTGTATATTTTATTTGTCATAGAAATATAGTCAAATGGTATACTAGGATAAGTTCAATTCTACTCGAAAGAGATTGTTGGATAGGTTAGAAATATTGATTCTTCAAACGATTCATCGTGTTGTCAAATTGTGAAATAGAGGTTAAGAGTGAACTTTGATTGGTGATTCGGGATCCTAGTACGCTTTTTCATTCATTAATTTCTTCAACTTTTGCATTCAACCATTACTTTTGCATTTAGATCGCAATCTTAGTTTAATTTACATATTAGTTATAGTTTCATCATAAAATCACAAAAAACAATCATCTTGAGTTTTATAGATTCGGTTAAGGTCACAATAATAGAACTCAAGTTAAATCAATCCTCGTGGGAACGATACTCGAAATTCTAAGATTTCCACTTTATTACTTGTCAACGAACCGTACACTTGCAGTGGTTTTATTCGAAACATATTTTCGTGAACAAATACATATCTTAATATCTTTACCCTTGCTTGTACTATTGACCTTCGGCTCATTGCTTTTTGAATTCTGCAGAGGTTCCCATAGATTTGCCTGTTGTGGCAGAGCCTGCTGCTCGTTCAGATAAGGGAAAGTCTACACGGGTGGTTGAGTCAACCAGTGATGTGCCCGAACTTTCCAAAGTTGCTGATGAGGTAGCCTTTGTTTCATTTTTTATCTTCACTTCATTTACTGCAGTGAAAATGCTAAATGCTTGCATTTTTCTTTACAGGATGCTGATGTCATCGTGCACTCCATCCAGGACTTGTTCAATTCTTGGGAACAAGTAAAGACATCTCGTCCTTCTTTAAATAGTCGTCCTCCTGCTTCATCTGCTGCTTTCTTGGAAGAAAATATAAATACCCTCAAGCATTCAGTGTTTGAATATGTTTCTTTTATAGACATGGATATCGACAAAGCCAGTGCTGCTAAACAAAGAGATAAATTTGAGCTTTTGAGTGTGAAAATGGCACAAGCACTTAAACTTCCTTCGCTCAACATTTCATCTGACTTTAAAGCGACGTTGAAGATTATCCATTCTGAAATCAGCTCTTTGTTAGCCAAAAATGTCGAGTTGAAGGTCAGGAGTACTCAGTATCTTCATGCTGTATCTAAAAATGAGTCTTTGCTTCAAGAGATTGATAAAGCCAAGGCCGAATTAAACGAAATCTCCTATGAAGTTATGATTGAGGATTCCTTGATGATAAGCTTAGCCTCATAGATGAAGGAACTTCAAGCAAAGATGGACGACTGCAGGGTTAGATTAACTGGCAAGAAGCGCAATGCTTCCCAAGGAATTGGTTGAGCATTACACGAAGCTAGAGGTTGACGAGGATGTTGCAACTGAGTTGTCTGACGTTTCGTCCAAGCAGAGCAAGGAATGGGAGAGACTTAGGGAACAAATGCATTCAGTTTGGGGTAAATTTTAATTAAGACATTGATACCTTTATTTTCCTTGTAACATTGTACTGGCAGCTACTGTTGATTCGAATGTGACGGTAGCCAATATCATTAATGGAATGACTATTTTATTTATTTGCATAATAACTGACGTCTTCTTCAATCATCAACCGCCCAAACATTTAATTACCTCGTGCTAAACTCGTGTACATTTCCCCTTATGGAATTTCTATACGGAGCAAAACTTTTGGTATTCCAATCTTCTTTTCCAAGAGTTTGGGCCATTTATCTTGGTTACTATGCATGTAAGTGATCATTCATATTCCATCTTTTCACCTTCACACCTCTATAAATGCGTGTGTGTTACGCATTTGTTATTTTCATTTTTATCCTCCGTAAAATCAGCTTACTTGCCATCATTTGGCATTTCAGATAATTAACCAACTATTTCCTCCTGCAATAGAACTCGATTATTTGATCTATCATCCATTTCGCTATCTGTCTTAATATTTCCTTTAGCATGGGAGATATAGGAAATATTCTTTGGCCAATAAAGGTATTCTCAGCACCTCCATTTATGTTCTCCAGATGGAGTTTTTGATGGAAGGCGATTTACGAGTGCTTCTCAGGCCACTTCCCTGCTGAGAGTGCTTTTCAGCCTTCTTGCCTGCCATTGCAGCAATGTAATTAGGAAGGCGGTCAAGGTCAGTTCGCTATATTTTCTTTGTGATTGATAGAAGAATGATGACAACCTGCTCCCAATTACAGCTTATAGAGCATCTTGTATTTTGTGTCTCATAATTTGTAACGAATACTTGATAATAAAAGAGTTTATTTGAACGTACTTCATTCTTGTTTTATTTAGTCATGATCACTCAGCAATGCTATTTATTTATGCCTTTATTTGTTCACTTTCCCATAAGGAATGAACATATTTTTTTAAGTATTTGCCGTTAATGAATCTCACGTGCTTAGTACCATCTAAATCTTCCAAATGATAGACTCCATTAGGCATATGATTTTCACTTTATATGGCCTTTCCCAATTGGGCGACCATTTGCCATACGTTGGATCTTTACTATCCAAATGGAGTATTATTTTCCAAATCAATTCTCTCAAACTAAAAGATTTGGCTATAACCTTTTTGTTATAAAATTTAGCCATTCTTAGTTTTTGAACATGCAATCTATCTAGGACATGCAACTTTAATTTGTCCAACTCCAATAGATTTTGGGCTAATGACTCGGCATACTCACCATCACTTAACTTATGTTACAAATACACTCTGATCGATTGAACATTAATTTCCATAAGCAAAATAGCCTCCTATCCATAAGTAAGTTGAAAATGAGTAACTTTGGTGCTTGAACGAGGCGACATCGTGTAAGCTCATAAGTCTTTATTTAAGCATTCGCGCCAATTTCTGACATTTTCATTTATCATTTTCCTTATAATATTTTTTAGAATCTTATTAGAAAATTCTACTTGTCCATTAGATTGAGTATAATAAAGTGTGGAGTTTACTAACTTAACTCCAAACTCGCTCAAGAATTCTTTCACTTGATCTCCATTCAAGGAAATTCCGTGATCCACTATCAAAGTTTGTGGAATTTCAAATCTATAAATAATGTGGTCACGAATAAAATCCATGCAATTTTCTGAGAGATTTCTTTTAAAGGTATCGCTTCTACCCATTTAGTGAATAAATCTGTTGCAACTATTAGAAACGTATGTTGCTTGGACGATGGGGGATAAATCTTCCCTATCAAGTCTATCGCCCAACCTTTGAACAACCAGGGTTTAATAATAAGTGTCATTTCTTTTACTGGCGCTCTTTGTATTGGACCATGCTTTTGGCATGCTAAACAATTCTTTGCATACTGAACGCGTGACTCCCCATTTTCGGCCAAAAGTATCAAGTCCTAATGATCAACCATCTCATCCTTTGGCCAGCTTGATGGGCTCCACATATCCCTTCATACACTTCAACTATAATCGTTTTGGCCTCTTGCAAACTTGCACATTTTAGTAGTAGACCATCTAAGCATTTCTTGAATAGCTCCTCATTTATCAATACATAATTTAACGAACGCAACTTCATTTTTCTACTACTTTCCTTGTTAGGTTCTTTCAAGAACCTTTTAATTTATATCCTCCAATCTACTGCATCTCCATCTTGTATGCAATGAAGTCCAATCTTTGTCGCCCTCCTTTGTACTACGGGGAATATTACTCCATACTCACAAGTAGATTCCCCATTTAAAGCTTTTGAATAACCCGAAGCCATTTGGGCTAATTCGTTTGCTATATCATTATATATCCTATTAATATATTGAAGTTCTACTTGGTTAAATCCTTCCAACAATTCTTGGGCGATTTCGTATTGACTTATGATGGAATCACTTTGGCATTTAAAATCACCAATTAATTGGTAAATTACCAATTGAGAATCGGCCCTAACAATCACATTCTTTATCCCCATATCTACTAACAGCTCTAAACCCACGATCAATGCTTCGTATTCAGCTTGGTTATTGGTACACATTCTATCCAAAGTGAAAGCAAATTTGTAACAAATCCCTAAAGAATTTATCAACGTTATTCCTACCCCAGCACCTTTAGAGGTTTTTGATCCATCGAAGTACAAAACCCAAGATTTTAATTCGAATGAATCGATCTCCAAGTCAATCTCCTTAGGCATGGATGATCGGTCAAAAAGTTAGTCAATGCTTGATTTTTTACTGCCTTTTGGGGTATGTATTGTATTTCGAATTCCGACAGTGCTAAAGTCCAAAGACCTATCCTTTGGTGTAAAATATGGCGAGAAAACATCTAATTAACTAGATTTACTTTAGAAACTAAATAGACGGTTACAGGTCGTAAATAAGCCCTTAGTTTTGTACATGTGAAATATAAAGCAAGACATAATTTTTCAATAGCAGAGTAATTACATTCACATTTTGTTAACCGTCTACTCAAATAGTAAATCGCCATTTCTTCACCAAATTGGTCTTCTTGCGCGACCATTCCAGATTTCGATTCTTGTTCAATGGATACGTACACTTTCATTGGTCGTCCTTGGACTGGTGACACTAATACTGGTAGATTTGATAAACATGTCTTCAGGCTTTCAAAGCCATTTTGATGCTCAGACGAATTCGTCATAATTTTTCAGCTTTAAAATAGGCGAAAAAGCTTTCATTTGCCCCGCACAATTAGAGATAAAGCGCCTTAAAAAGTTTTTTTGGCCTAGAAACCTTTGCAATTCTTTTTTGTTGCTAGGTGGCTAGGCCTCAAAAATGGTATTCGTTTTATTTTTATCGAGTTCAATTCATCTTTCATACACTAGAAAACCAAGGAAATTCCCTACATTAACACCAAATGCACATTTTAATGGATTCAATTTTAGTTTGTATTGCCTCATTCGCTCAAATGAGCATTTTAGCTGTTCTCAATTGTCTTCCTTCTTAATAGATTTGACCACTAGATCATCTATATATACTTCAACAAACTTGTCTATCATGTCATGAAAAATTAAGTTCATTGTCCTTTGATAAGTTGGCCCAGCATTCTTTAGGCCGAAAGGCATAACTACCCATTCAAAGCATCCTAAAGCCTCAGGGCATCTCATGGCAGTTTTATGTATGTATTCTTCAGGTATGTAAATTTGGTTGTATCTTGAATACCCATTCATAAAAGAATACATCACATGTCCGGCAGTAGAATCTACTAAAGAGTCTACCGTAGGCATTGGATATTCATCTTTGGGCGTTGCTAAGCTTAAATTTCTAAAATCTATGCACACCCTTAACTTACAATTTTTTTTAACACTGGCACAATATTAGACAACCATTCGACATATCTGGATGTCCTAATAAAACCTATTTTTAACAATCGCTCTATCTCTTTCTTAATTTCAGGAAGTATATTAGGGGCAAAAAGCCTAGGATGTTGTTTATGAGGTTTAAAATTTGGCTTAGTTGATAATTTATGTTCTACCAAATTCTTATCCAAACCAGGCATATGTTCATATTCCCAAACAAAACAATTTTTATACTCTTTTAACAAAGCTTTTAATTTACTACTAACCTCCTAACTAAGCATTTGACTGACAAATATTGGGCGATCTTCTCATTCGTCGCCAATATTTACCGTATTCAAAGGGTCTTGTGCTTGAGCGTGCCCAAGTTTTGTGATCCTCATTACTTCATCGTCCAAGTTCTTCGTAAGCACTTCATCTTCTAAGCAACTGCATAGTGTAACCATGCATGTGGTCGCATGCATATTAACCGAAATCAAAGGAGGCCTAAAGGCGAGGCCTATGCGACTGCATAGGATAAGCCTATTCGATCGCATAGGATTAATTTTGGCAGAAAAATTAGTTTTTCATGAATTTTATATAATTGCTAGAATTCTATGTTTAGTCAACGTCTTACCTTATTTGTGAGATTATGCACGTTTTTACCCAATTTTTAGGGTTTGGTATAAATGCCAAAAACTTTTATTGTATTACAACTTTTGACAAATTAATTAATTGAGAGGCTTGCTTTTCCTTGTTCTTCAATTGAACAACAAATCAAATTTATCAAGATTGAAATCTTGTGGCGTTCAAACATCGGATCGTGGGTTTTCATTGTGTAATCAAGCGGTTCAAAGCATCTTTGTTATCGTTGGGTTTTTTGGTTCATTTTGTTGGTCAAATTCAAAATCGGGTTTAATTAGCGTTCTTAGGTTCCGCATCAATCTAGTTGTGGGTTTCGTAGTCACCGTTGCTACGGGATTCGCATCAATTCGCTCAGGTCCTGACGTCCTGTAGGCTTGGGCAATAATGGCACTTTGTTTATGGGCCTCTCATTTGGGCTATATCTTGAACTCTCTAACCGGGCTCCAATTCTTGGACCATTTAATTGGGATTCATTTTTTGTATGTCAACACCAGTACTGTCTAGGTAGCGAGGTTTAATTTTTTTTTTTTAGATAATTTATTTACTAATCAAAGGTACGGTTGAAATTTACTTCCAAGAAATTGAAATTGAATTTATTCTTGTGTATTTTAATATATGCGAGCAAAAGCTGGCATTTGTCTGGGCTTATTGTCTATTATTTGTTTATTTATTTATTTTATAAGGTTCAACTGGACTGAAAATTGTTATTGGATCAAAAGTTTAGTAAAAATTTGGTATCTTTAAGTTAAGATTGCTCTTGAAAAAGAAAAAAAAAAAAAAAAGTTAAGATTGCTCTTGTAACTTTATGGATATGGGGGATGATTTTTTTTATATTAAATTTCTGAAGCTTTTTTTGATTAGGTGGGATTGAAACTGTATTCTTTACTTTCTTATCTTTGAAGTGTATTCGCTATGTTATAGATTAAGAAAGAATAGGTTACAGTTGTATCAGCAGAAAGAAGCTCTCCAAATTAAGGTTGATCAAAATTTATCTCCGATCAACTATGTCACAAGAAATATTGAATGAATTTGCTATGTTATTAATTGAGAAAGAAATAGTTGAACTGCTAGATTATTCAAATATAAGTAATGTTTTTGCCTCCAAAACCGCTAGACGCATAGTATTTAACTAATCATTTGAAATATTATCGACTTTGTTATTTGATTATAATATAAATCTTTTGTATAATACATCTTGTTTATTATTTTACTGTTAAATTTTAAATTAACAATTGGTTCCATAATACACTTATAGATTTTACATAAATATTATAATTTTGAAGCCTAATTTATGAAATTTCACTCATAACTTGAAAATCATACGATCAGCACTACATTTACCTAACCAATTGTCCAAATAAGTGATTACTCTCTAGCTCTTTTTCCTTCATAATTACTCAACAATACATAAAGATATACACTTATATTAAAAATTCTTAATCTTTAAGAGTATATTCACTCACTTGGATATTCTCAAATCGCCTTTCTAGAATGAGTGGTGGATATTTTTTTCCAATTAATGGCCAAGATTTGCTCTCTAGAAATCTCTATAAATACTTAACCTTCTAGATATGTATAAATAGATAAGTTATCATGTGGTAGATATAATCACAAGTTTCTACCTAGTTAGAGTAATAATGCATAAAATTTGATGTGCATATAATAATGTGATTATAGTCATCTTATCTTATATAAACTTAATACTATCCTTGAAAGATTTAATATCTTATATAAACTTAATACTATCCTTGAAAGATTTAATATGCTTGGAGCATAATTGAAATGATATTATTACGATGATGAGTAAATATGCGTTGTACTCGTACTCTTTTTTCCTTGACCAATGTTTTGTTCCATTGAATTTTCCTGATAATGCTTTTAACGAGACAACTTTGTAGCGTAATCTAAAGAATTTAGAATTTTTTCCGAAGAGGTATTTTAATAAGGTTTTTAATGAGACATATTATTTGTGTAATGAATGTCCATAACCTACAAGATATTTACCATTAAAATAATACTGTGATATGTATAAAACTCCCTAAGAGATCAACAAGAGCTATTTTAATAAGGGTCGTGGGTCTTACGGGGTGAGTTTATGGAGGTATATTCGACGAAAATGGAATAGCTTTCGGAATAGCTTGACTTTTGTGGTGGAGAATGGTAATAATATCAGATTTTGGGATGATTGTTGGTGTGGAGATATACCGCTAAAGTTGGGGTTTCCTTCCTTGTATCGCATTACTGTGATGCCTTCTGCTATGGTGAATGAAGTCTTAACCACCAACAATGGGAGTTACAGTTGGAATATCACTTTTCAGAAGGGTTTGCAGGATTGGGGGTTGGATGACTAAACTCCCTAAGAGATCAACAAAAGCTATTTTAATAAGGGTCGTGGGTCTTACGGGGTGAGTTTATGGAGGTATATTCGACGAAAATGGAATGACTTTCGGAATAGCTTGACTTTTGTGGTGGAGAATGGTAATAATATCAGATTTTGGGATGATTGTTGGTGTGGAGATATACTGCTAAAGTTGGGGTTTCCTTCCTTGTATCGCATTACTGTGATGCCTTCTGCTATGGTGAATGAAGTCTTAACCACCAACAATGGGAGTTACAGTTGGAATATCACTTTTCAGAAGGGTTTGCAGGATTGGGGGTTGGATGACTAAACTCCCTAAGAGATCAACAAAAGCTATTTTAATAAGGGTCGTGGGTCTTACGGGGTGAGTTTATGGAGGTATATTCGACGAAAATGGAATGACTTTCGGAATAGCTTGACTTTTGTGGTGGAGAATGGTAATAATATCAGATTTTGGGATGATTGTTGGTGTGGAGATATACCGCTAAAGTTGGGGTTTTCTTCCTTGCATCACATTATTATGATGCCTTCTGCTATAGTGAATGAAGTCTTAACCACCAACAATGGGAGTTACAGTTGGAATATCACTTTTCAGAGGGGTTTGCAGGATTGGGGGTTGGATGACTATGCATTATTTCTAACGGACTTTTATGAGGTGCAAATTCGGGTAGGAGAGGATGATCATAGCCGATGGAGGCTGTCACGGAATGGTATTTTCTTAGTTTGCTCTTATTTTAGACCTCTCTTGGAACCTGTAGAGAGTTCATTCCCCTGGATGATGGTGTGGCATTGTAAATTGCTCCCCACGAGTGGCATTTTTACTGTGGATGGTTGTGATGGGACAAGCATTAACAATAGACAATCTCCGAAAAAAAGGTTTTTATGTTATCGAGTGGTGTTATATGTGTAGGAGCGATGGGGAAACGCATAACCACTTATTCATTCACTGTGACGGTGTCCGTCGGCTGTGGAATAGTATTCTGGCTTCTCAACATATAGATTGGGTGTTACCTAGACGTATAGAGGGTGTGTTGCGAGCATGGAGGAGGAAACTTTGTGATAAGGATAGCAAGTTTGCATGAAATTTTATCCCGGGATATATTGTTTGGTGTGTGTGGAGGGAAATGAACAACCAATGCTTTGAAAACCACATACGGACCGCAGAGCAATTTAGAGAATTTTTTTATCTGACTTTGTATACTTGGTTTAATGCAGCGACTAGCAATCCTATAAAGAGACTGCCTAACTTTATATCTTTTCTTTCTTGTTTACACTGATAATACAATTCATGTATATTCTTCTTTAATTAATAAATTTTTTTGATTATCTATCAAAAAAAAAAATCAAGTTTAGCTCCACTGAATTTTTTTGAAGACATTAACGTACAAGACATCAATATTGAAGACATTGACATACAAGACATGGATCGTGATAAGTGTTTTTTTACACACTTATTTAGCACTTTTTGTATTTAATTTGGATTTAAATTGAGTTGATTTCTATACATAATTATGTAATTTTGTATGTCTGTAGGCTTGATACCCGAATTCGCGAAGAATGGAGTGAAAAGATGAAGAAAGGGACTAAAAGTGTATAAATTGGTGAAGTTAGGGACCAAGTTGCACATGCCACAAAGATAAAGGACGTGAAGTACAATTTATGAAGGACCAAATTGAAATGAAAGTGAAATTATGAGGACTAAATTGTACAAGAGCCAAAGTTGAGGGACCTGAGGTGCAAATATGAGGGACTGAGCTGCAACTTCTGAAAGATGAAGCCTTGCGATCGCATGGCTCAGACCTATGCGATCGCCCAAGCATTTGCAGGGAATTGGCACCCATTAATTTTTGGCCTATGCGATCGCATGGGTTATAACCTTGTGATCGCATAGGGTTAATTTTCTATGGCGGTTTAGATTTTTTATCTCGATTTCTTTTTAATTATTTTGATAGTATCTTATGTTTTTGACCACTTATATGAGTTTCCTTCTTAGCTAAGTATTAGATTTAGATTATTTTAGCTTATTTTATTAGTAGATATTTTGTAGATATTTTAGCAACTAATTTCTCTACAAATACACTACCTTACCTCACTTTTCACACATCTCTCTCTTCCCCCTTTCTTTGGCACGTTTTTTTACTCTTTATATTTCCTTTTATTTTCTTTTTCTTTCTTTTGGTTTTGATCTTGACTCATTTGTTGATCACAAGTGGATAGCAAGGATGATTAACACTTGAGAAGATTGGAAAATCAACTTGGAAGGATTCAAACTTGGCAACAAGGGTTGTATCTTGATACTTTTGTATTCTTCCATTTATTTTCCATATTTTGGCATGTATAATATTGTTGATCTTCTTTGTTATGATTTTATGATGATAAGTTAAGTATTTTTGTTGGAATTTATGGTAGAACTTAACCAAATGCTTCATTAATGTTGATTATATGTTTGTTAGAATTTTATTATGCATTGATTATCAAAATAATAGTGTATCAATCATCATGTTTAAAATGATTTCATTTTTGGTGACACTTAGATGAAATTATTAGGTTTTACATCATTTTTGGTGACGCTTAAATGATTGTAATTAATTTTAATGTGATTGTTGTAAGATAGTTGCATTTAATAGACCAAAGTGTTCGATTCATCTAATTGACAACTGGATGAAATTATTAAGTAATTATGTGTGACTGTTGAACAATGATTGCATTAATTAGACCGAAATGATTGATACCATGGGTTTCCTTGGTGTTCCAGGCGCGTCTAGGTGATTTAGAAATATTCACCTACCTCATGTGATCCGCCAAGTATTTTCACAGAAAATCATGCAATTGTCAATTTTGTATCAACATAGAAATATGTGGTATGAATTGACTAATTAGGGTTAATATTCGCTCGAAAGAGGGTATTAACTAAAACTGGAAAATCGGGTCTGACTACTTATTTTGATGATTAGCATTTGCACGTGAATGAATTGACATTAATGAAATATAGGTTAAGCGAAATATAAATTCCAACATCTTTTCAAAACCAAAACCTTTTTATTTTTTTATCTGCCTTTTTATTAGTTTTTAGTCTAATTGTAGTTTTTAGAATTTTAAAAACATTTTTAAATCTGTGTGTGTGTCGTCGTTAAAGTAAGACTGATAAACGTCGAATTGAATTCCACACTCTCTGAGGGATCGACTTGGACTCTTTAGGTCCACTTTTACTACTTGTTCTCGACTCGTGCGCTTACGGCATAGAATCGAAACCCGAACAAATTTTTGGCGCCGTTGCCGGGGAGTGTTTAGATCAATTTGTCAGTTTAGTGTCTTTTATTTTAACGAATTTTATTTTTGTTCTTTTTAATTTTTTCTCTCAAAATCCAAAACTGTGGTTGTCTTCTGATTTCCAAAACTCCAAACTCGTTGACTTTTTATGCATCGTTCGCGAAGTCTCGATTTAGCTGAATTTGATCCAGAAATCGAGGAGACTTTTCGAAAAAGACTGCGTGAACAGCACGAGTTGAGAAGACAACAGATTGAGATGGATCGACAAGGGATTCCTGTTGACCCTCTCATTCAGCCAGAACATGCCCCGAGGGATGATATTCCGCCTAGTTTCAATAACCAAGCAGGAAGGATCCAGAATCTCGTTGTTAACGAGGAAGATATGCTGTTTAGGGATTTCCTGAACCGTCCTGTAGTTGAGAATCAATCAGGAATCATCTATCCTCCTTTTGGGCATCCAAATTTTCAACTGAGGTCTGATGTAATTAATCTGTTCTCCAACACCATATCATTTTATGGGAGAATAGATGAAAATCCTCATGCTCACGTGGCTCGATTTATGGAAATTGTTAGCAATTTCATTTATGAAGGAGTGAGTGAGGAGGCCATCAGAATGAGGTTATTCGTGCACACTCTGAAAGATAAGGCGAGAGAGTGGCTTGACACTCTACCACCGAGGAGTATCACGAGCTGGGTAGAACTGGTACAGAAATTTACAACTAAATTATTTCCACCTGCTCGTGTTGCCAAACTCAAGCACGATATAACCACTTTTCAACAACTGGACTCGGAGACTTTTCATGAAGCCTGGGAGAGATTCAAGGACATGCTCAGAAAGTGCCCAAACAATGGGATTACTTTAGCCCAGCAAGTCCAATACTTCTATGTCGGTTTAACTCCTTCTCATCGCTCAAATGTCGACTCATCGTCAAATGGATCTGTCCAAAACAAAAGTATCCGAGAGCCGTATGATCTATTTGAGGTGATGAGTGAACAAAGTGCTATGTGGCCGGATAGACGTGCTAAAATAGGAGTTAGTGGAGCTCGAGACAGTGAAGCATATTCCTTAGTTTTATCTAAGATCGACTCCTTAGCACGTAAAGTAGAAGGACTTTCGACATCCTCTTCCAGCTCGCATTCAGCTCACATGATACAATCACCGCCTGTTTGTGATTTATGTGGAGCTATTCATCCCAGTCCTAGTTGTCCTCTGATTGCCAGTAGTTCGGGACCACCTGAGCAACTGGCATATACTCAAAATTTTCAACGCCCCGGGTTCAACCCTTATTCGCAGACTTATAACCCTGGTTGGCGTAATCATCCCAACTTCTCTTATGGGAACAATCAAAATGTACTGAATCCTAAACCACAAGAGAAGAAGGAAGGTTGGGAAAAGGCCATTGCTAAATTAGCAAATCATCAGTTGCAATACCAAGAACGGAATGATGCCTCTTTGAAGAATCTGGAAAGACAAGTGGGCCAGATTGCTAAACTTCTCTCTGAGAGGCCTCAAGGGGCTTTGCCAAGTGACACTGAGACTAATCCTCAAGAGAAGGCATAAGCTGTTACTACCAGAAGTGGGATACAGTTGTCTGATCCCACGGTAGTATGACCCACTACAGTTACTGCTGAGAAAGAGGTGGTACAGGAACGAGTAAGACTGATGTAGTCGAGCCATCATCATCGAAGGCTCCTACACCAGTCAAGACTTATGTACCACCTATCCCCTTCCCACAAAGGCTCCAGAAGCACAAGTTGGATGTACAGTTTGGTAAATTTTTGGAGGTCTTTAAGAAACTACACATCAACATCCCGTTTGCTGATGCTCTAGTTCAAATGCCGAGCTATGCGAAATTCATGAAAGATATCCTTTCTAACAAAAGGAAGCTTCAGGAGCATGAGACGGTGATGTTAACTGACGAGTGTAGTGCTATTCTCCAAAACAAGTTACCTCCAAAAATCAAAGATCCAGGCAGCTTTACTATTCCATGCGTCATTGGTGATTTGAATATTATTAAAGCACTGTGTGATCTTGGAGCTAGCATTAATTTGATGCCATTGTCGATTTTTCAAAAGTTGGGATTGGGAGAAGTCAAGGCTACTACGGTATCCTTACAATTGGCCGATCGTTCCATCACGTATCCTCGTGGTGTCGTGGAAGATGTGTTAGTGAAAGTTGACAAGTTCATCTTTCCAGCTGACTTCATTATCCTCGACATGGAGGAAGATCATGATATCCCTATCATTTTAGGGCGGCCATTTCTTGCCACAGGTCGAGCTCTGATCGACGTGCAAGAAGGAAAACTCATCTTACGGGTACAAGATGAGCAAGTCACATTTAATATCTTGAAATCTGTTAAGTACCCGTCGGCAGTCGAAAATTGCTTTCGAGTTGATATTATTGATAAATTGGTTGCCGAATCATTATGTGAACGTTTTGATGATCATCTGATAAAATGCCTTATGAGTTCGTCACATAATGAAGATGGGGGTTCAGAGGTAGACAGCATGGCAAATCACTTAAATGCTACACCTTTCCATGCTTACAGAAGAACCCCATCTGTTGAGGAGTTGGATAAAACTTCTCCACCATCACTTCCATCACACCAAAAAGCACCTAACTCTTCCACCTCATCTGAGGTATGCTTATTTAGGTGAATCATCCACGCTTTCGGTTATCATTTCTAACTCCTTGAGTGAGCTAGAAGTAGAGAAGCTACTTCGAGTTCTTCGGGATCATAAGGAAGCCATTTGGTGGACGATTGCTGATATTCAAGGAATTAGTCCGTCTTTTTGTATGCACAAGATACTGATGGAAAATGACTTTAAGCCATCAATTGAGTATCAAAGGCGACTTAACCCGAATATGAAGGAAGTGGTGCGAGCAGAAGTTGTGAAATGGCTTGATGCAGGCATTATCTATCCCATCTCTGATAGTCCTTGGGTAAGTCCTTTTCAAGTTGTTCCAAAGAAGGGAGGTATCACAGTGGTAGAGAACGAAGACAATGAACTGATACCTACCCGACCTGTTACTGGTTGGAGAGTGTGCATTGACTACCGCAAGTTGAACACTGCGACTAGAAAGGATCATTTTCCTCTTCCTTTCATAGATCAGATGCTAGAGTGGTTGGCAGGGTATTCACATTACTGTTTTCTCGATGGTTATTCGGGCTACAATCAAATTCCCATAGCCCCAGAAGACCAAGAGAAAACCACTTTTACATGCCCGTACGATACTTTTGCGTACAGGAGAATACCCTTTGGCCTCTGTAATGCACCCGCAACTTTCCAACGCTGTATGATGGCAATTTTCTCAGACATGGTCGAAAATGCATTGAGATCTTCATGGATGATTTCTCGGTATTTGGGCGTTCCTTTGATGGATGCCTGAATAATCTGGAGAGAGTGCTCCAACGCTGTGAAGATACCAATTTGGTACTAAACTGGGAAAAATGCCATTTTATGGTACAAGAAGGCATAGTTCTTGGCCATCAGATATCCCTGAAAGGAATTGAGGTGGACAAGGCAAAAATTCAAGTGATTGAAAAATTGCCCCCACCTACCACTGTACGAGGGATTAGGAGTTTTCTTGGACATGCTGGATTTTACAGGAGGTTCATCAAAGACTTTTCCAAAATCTCAAAACCCCTGTGCTCCTTACTTGAGAAGAATATTACTTTTAATTTCTCTCAAGAGTGTCTCATTGCTTTCAATGCTTTGAAAGAAAAACTCATTACTGCTCCTATCATTGTAGCTCCTGATTGGAATCTTCCATTCGAGCTGATGTGCGATGCTAGTGATTATGCTATTGGAGCAGTTTTGGGACAGAGGTGAGACAAAATCCTGCATGTGATCTAATATGCTAGTAGAACTCTTACCGCTGCGTAGTTGAACTATGCCACTACTGAGAAGGAAATGCTTGCAGTAGTGTTTGCATTCGATAAATTCAGATCTTACCTCATTGGTTCAAAGGTTATCGTCTACACTGATCATTCGGCTATTAAATATCTATTGGTTAAAAAAGATGCAAAGCCGAGATTGATTAGATGGGTACTCCTTCTTCAGGAGTTTGACCTCGAGATTTGAGATAAAAAGGGAACTGAAAATATTGTATCTGATCATTTATCTCGTCTCGAGCAACCCGACGATGTGTTGGAAGGAGATATTAATGAGGTATTTCCGAACGAACAACTACTGCAAATTTTGCAATTGTTGCAAGTATCTGCTTTGCCATGGTATGCGAACCATGTCAATTATCTTGCAAGTGGTATCATACCCCCTGAGCTTTCATTTCAACAACGAAAAAGGTTCTTCGCTGATATTAAGCACTACTTTTGGGAAGATCCTTTGTTGTTTAAAAGGGGTCCGGATCAGATCATTCGGAGATGTGTACCTGAAAATGAAATGGATAACATTCTTGATAGATGTCATTCTTCTCCATATGGTGGACACTTTGGTGCTGTGAAAACTGCAGCCAAAGTACTTCAATCTGGTTTTTATTGGCCCACACTATTTAAAGACGCTCACACACTCGTCTCTAAATGCGATAGATGTCAACGTACGGGTAATATTTCCAGGCGAAATGAGATGCCATTGACTTCGCTATTAGAGGTAGAGATTTTTGATGTGTGGGGCATTGATTTTATGGGGCCATTCCCATCGTCATTTTCAAACCAGTACATTCTGGTGGTTGTTGATTATGTGTCTAAGTGGGTTGAGGCTGTGGCTTTACCTACTAATGATTCTCGGGTAGTCATGAACTTCTTAAAGAAAAATATTTTTTCTCGTTATGGCACTCCCCGAGTTATCATTAGTGACGGAGGCAAACATTTCTGTAATCGCCTTTTAGACTCACTTTTGGCCAAGTATGGGGTAAAGTATCGTGTGGCTACACCCTATCATCCCCAAACGAGTGGCCAAGTTGAAATCTCAAACCGAGAGTCAAAGAGAATTCTCGAGTTGACAGTGAATGCTTCGCGGAAAGATTGGTCCAAGAAATTGGACGACGCGTTATGGGCATACCGCACTGCTTTTAAAACTCCTATCGGTATGTCACCATATCGCTTGTTATTTGGAAAAGCATGTCATCTACCTGTCGAACTCGAACACCGGGCATACTGGGCTATAAAAGCTTTAAACTTTGATGAAAAGTTGTCTGGTGCGAAGAGGTTGCTCCAACTCAATGAACTTGATGAAATCCGCCTCGATGCTTATGAAAGTGCTCGTCTCTACAAAGAAAAAACAAAGAGATGGCATGATCAGAACATTGTTAAGCGGGAATTTTATGTTGGACAGCAAGTTCTTCTTTATAATTCTCAACTCCGGTTATTCCCTGGTAAGCTCCGCTCTAGATGGTCAGGACCTTATACCATCACACAAATTTTTCCACATGGAGCGATTGAGCTTTACTACAAAGACGGGAATTTCAAAGTCAATGGCCAGAGATTGAAGCCATATTTGGGAAATGACTTTGACAAAGAACAGTCCGCCATTCTTCTGAATAATCCTGAATGATTTGAGTCCTATAGTCGAGCTAACGACTATAACCAAGCGCTTATTGGGAAGCAACCCAACGTTTTTACTGCTTTATTTTATGTTTTTAGTGTGTTTACTGCTTTTATTATTATTATATTTGTGAACTAATGCCGCTATTTTTGTAGGCCATGTTTGCAGTTCCACTATGTTTCTGATTTTTCGCAGGTCCTGATCACAGTAATGTACAAAAAGGTCATTTGTCCGAGCTACTCAAGTGCATCATGAGTCCAGACGCTTGCCTTGGTACTTTTCACATGGAATTCAGGGAAGTCTCTATTTTCCTTTCGCTTGTTCTTTACACATGGAGGGCAATGTGTTGATTAAGTTTGGGGGTATTGAGCCTTGCCGGCTACTGATGTTGTGTGTTGGATATATTTGAGCCTTGTCGGCTTTACTGTGTGCTTTGATTGGCGATGATATTGTATTGACATGTTAGATGGCCTTGCCGGCTGTTATTTGCATGAAGTTGGAATTGTTATTGATTCACAAAACTATGTTGTTTGCCAAATTATGCTGTTATGCTGCCAGATTTTTTCTGAAAAATTGATTATCCATGTGAGATTATGAGTTTCATTGAGCACATAGTCAGGATTGATTGTTATTTCGACGTGGAAATGATTGTTTTATGGAAAATGATTGAATTGGTAGAACTTAGGTTGTGAGTATTGTTGCAAAATTATATCAACCTATTCCCATTTCTCCTCTACTTTACCATGTTGTGAAACAAGTTTGTGGGTGGTTGAGCCGGTAAATGATTTTGTTGAAAAATGTGTTGATTCCATGCATGTTGATAAAATGATTGTGTGGAGTGTCTGTTGCCAAGTATAAGCTAGGTATTGACCGTATGCTAGGAATCTACGCCGTACTGTTGCTTAAAAAGAATATTGCACTGTGTTAAAACTTATGTCTCACTTCGTAGCCTTTTTGACTCGAGTTATTAAGTCCGTTGGGGTATTTCAAAACCTGGTACCCTTTGGTCTAAACAACCAGGGAGTTACTGACCTAAAACTTGCTACATGGGTCAAGAAGAAAGCTTAAGGGAGTGAGGCGAATTTTGAGCTTTTGTTGAAACTTTGATTTGGTGCAATTGATTGATCTTGGGCGTAGATAACTAGTGGGTTTGACTTACTTAGTATAAGCTTGATTGTAACGCATTCATTAGTGGAGGATCATCACATTTTTATATGTTGAAATTGCCGGTTAGATCCAACCAAACTAGTGCTGAAAAAGAAAAGAGTGAATGGAGAGAATCCTTTAGATTTACACCTTGGGAAAATGAAAGAAAATATCTATTCTGAGTGTGAATTTTATGAGCGTGAAAGGATATATTTGACTACAAAGGGTTGGGTTGGAACCAATGTCAAAATTTTTCCATTTTAATGATTGTTTTCTAGTTTTGATAATGATTGAGAATGACTATGCACACACTACATTGATCGAACAAATGGATAAGCTAAATGATTTTATACAGCATTATTTGGAGCATAGTCGTGAATTGATAGACAATTTTTAAACTCTCCGATATTCTTTGCGAGCTATCTAATGTGTTGATCATTGTCGCATTTGCATGATTGTGTTAGAAGTTAATCTTGCTCGAGACTAGCAAGAGCTCAAGTTTGGGGGTGTGATAAGTGTGTTTTTTCACACTTATTTAGCACTTTTTGTATTTAATTTGGATTTAAATTGAGTTGATTTCTACACATAATTATGTAATTTTGTATGTTTGTAGGCTTGATACCCGAATTCGCGAAGAACGGAGTGAAAAGATGAAGAAATGGACTAAAAGTGTATAAATTGGTGAAGTTAGGGACCAAGTTGCACATGCCACAAAGATAAAGGACGTGAAGTACAATTTATGAAGGACCAAATTGAAATGAAAGTGAAATTATGAGGACTAAATTGTACAAGAGCCAAAGTGAGGGACCTGAGGTGCAAATATGAGGGACTGAGCTGCAACTTCTGAAAGATGAAGCCTTGCGATCGCATGGCTCAGACCTATGCGATCGCCCAAGCATTTGCAGGGAATTGGCACCCATTAATTTTTGGCCTATGCGATCGCATGGGTTATAACCTTGTGATCGCATAGGGTTAATTTTCTATGGCGGTTTAGATTTTTTGTCTCGATTTCTTTTTAATTATTTTGATAGTATCTTATGTTTTTGACCACTTATATGAGTTTCCTTCTTAGCTAAGTATTAGATTTAGATTATCTTAACTTATTTTATTAGTAGATATTTTGTAGATATTTTAGCAACTAATTTCTCTACAAATACACTACCTTACCTCACTTTTCACACATCTCTCTCTTCCCCCTTTCTTTGGCACGTTTTTTTACTCTTTATATTTCCTTTTATTTTCTTTTTCTTTCTTTTGGTTTTGATCTTGGCTCATTTGTTGATCACAAGTGGATAGCAGGGAGGATTAACACTTGAGAAGCTTGGAAAATCAACTTGGAAGGATTCAAACTTGGCAACAAGGGTTGTATCTTGATACTTTTGTATTCTTCCATTTATTTTCCATATTTTGGCATGTATAATATTGTTGATCTTCTTTGTTATGATTTTATGATGATAAGTTAAGTATTTTTGTTGGAATTTATGGTAGAACTTAACCAAATGCTTCATTAATGTTGATTATATGTTTGTTAGAATTTTATTATCCATTGATTATCAAAATAATAGTGTATCAATCATCATGTTTAAAATGATTTCATTTTTGGTGACGCTTAGATGAAATTATTAGGTTTTACATCATTTTTGGTGACGCTTAAATGATTGTAATTAATTTTAATGTGATTGTTGCAAGATAGTTGCATTTAATAGACCAAAGTGTTCGATTCATCTAATTGACAACTAGATGAAATTATTAGGTAATTATGTGTGACTGTTGAACAATGATTGCATTAATTAGACCGAAATGATTGATACCATGGGTTTGCTTGGTGTTCCAGGCGCGTCTAGGTGATGTAGAAATATACACCTACCTCATGTGATCCGCCGAGTATTTTCACAGAAAATCATGCAATTGGTCAATTTTGTATCAACATAGAAATATGTGGTATGAATTGACTAATTAGGGTTAATATTCGCTCGAAAGAGGGTATTAGCTAAAACTGGAAAATCGGGTCTGACTACTTATTTTGATGATTAGCATTTGCACGTGAATGAATTGACATTAATGAAATATAGGTTAAGCGAAACATAAATTCCAACATCTTTTCAAAACTAAAACCTTTTTATTTTTTTATCTGCCTTTTTATTAGTTTTTAGTTTAATTGTAGTCTTTAGAATTTTAAAAGCATTTTTAAATCTATGTGTGTCGTCGTCGTTAAAATTAAGACTGATAAACGTCGAATTGAATTCCACACTCTCTGAGGGATCGACTTGGACTCTTTAGGTCCACTTTTACTACTTGTTCTCGACCCGTGCGCTTGCGGCATAGAATCGAAACCCGAACAGATCCTTTGATACAAGAATTGAAATTAGAGGGATTAGCTACACTCTTTTTGTTTTGATCAAGTTTTGTCTAGGGCCGGACAAAAGTCCCGAACCGAATCGGACCGAACTAAACCCGAACCAAGCGGTTCTCCATAAGTTAAATACCCGAACGAGTACCTGAATTAAGAACAATGGGTTTAGGTCGATTCTCAGTTTTAGACTAAAAATCAAAGAACCGAATAAGACCCGAATCTAAATAAATTTTTTTATTTTTTACATTAAATTAATTGAATTATTTTAATTTTTTTAAACAAATTAGCAAATTAATCCAGCCAAATTAATTTTTTGTAACTTTGTTATCCCAACATTTGTGTTTTATTATCTTTAAATTTATTTTTTTGTTAGCCCAACTCCTAAAACCCCAAGCTGCCCAACAATTCATCTTTGACTCTTTATAATTTAAAAAATTTATAATATATTTATTTACTAGTTGGCAATCACTAACATAGTTCTCTTATTGGGCAACTTGTTATTTATGTGTTTTAAATTGGATTACGTTAATTTGTAAAAGTTACGAATGAAGATGTCATTAGTTGTATTTATGTAGTGTTGTTGTAAATGTTAAAAAATTTAATTATGGTACAAAACAGGACCGAACCGAACCGAACTCAAACGATTTCATAATTATATTTGGACCCGACGATTCCATTTATTAAATACCCGAAAGTTTTGGGTCGATTTGATTCTCTTCAGAACCAAACCAAACCGACCCATGTCCCGCCCTAATTTTGTTCCATTGGATTTCTTGATAAGAATTTAACGAGGCAACAATGTGCTCTTTTTTCATTTGTTGGCATTTTTGTCCAATCAATTTTTTGCCAAATAATATTTCAATGAAACAATTATTATGTATAGTCATTTAATGAGGAGCGTTGTAAATATAGTAGTATTTATGAATGCTTTTTATACTCTTGAAGCTCAATTCATTATGACTATTGTATTTCTTGTAACCTTAATTCTTCCCTATAAACATCGGGCTTTGATTCTTAATAAAATCAAAAAAAAATTATTGACTTCTCTCTTTTGTTATCTCTTTTTCTCTCTAGTTTATAACACAAATCTTAGACACATTTATTAAGTTTGTCAAATATGATTGAGAATAGCTCCCTTTTTTTTTATCAATATTTAGCACAAAATAAATTTCAACAATTTGCAATTCCGATCAAATAGTATAGTCTGCAATTCTATAATAAGATACTATGAATTAAAACATTTTTGTAAGAGCAAACTTATTTTGCGTATAGGTTTCAAAATAGAATAATAGAGACTAGAGTTGTTGTTTGGTTCTTTTTTTTTTTTTTTTCAAGAAGCCGCTATTTACATCCATCATTATATATATATATTGGACATTTTTATAAAACTCTAATATTCATAAAATATACTCTTCAACTAAAACTAAAATAACAATGGATCCATCAGAACAAATACATACAGACATAGCAATATATGAAGAAAATTTGAAAAATTAAGGATTAACTTTTATTGTGCATTTGATGAATTTAATGTGTAAGGATTCTTGATTTGTTTTTGGGTTATTTGATAACGGGCCTTTTGAATTCAAATAGTATCAGTAAGAAATTTCACGTCGAATTATTAGACTTTTCTACTAGAATTATCTTTCTTTTCTTGATTTTCTCGAATTAAAAATTGATTGCTATGTTTTCTAATAAGAATATCAAAACATGAATTTGAATTTTCTGCTGAGATTACCTTCTTTTCTTGATTTTCTTGAATTCAAATAATGGTGGCTAATTTGCTTAAGTAAAGAAATTTGATAGTGCACTGTGCATATTGATGGTAATGGTCGAAAATATAAAAAGATTATGAAGGATTTAGAACGGGAAAGATATATAAAATTATATATATGGTGTGGAGATATAGATATATAAAAATTGTGTGAATAGATATATGAAATGATTGAAGGAATTATGACAAAATAAATATATAAAAATGGCGTGGATTTATATTGTTTAAATGAATAAATTTTATAAGGACAATATTGTAATGTAATGTACATGAAAATAGTATTTTCCAAAAAAAAAAAATTGAACTTTTAATAGGGATGGATATAGAGTTGTGATAAATATATAATAGTGAATGTAAACTCATGTGACCCTCATTATTAGAAATTTTAATGGTTGAAATAATGTTTTTTTTTTAAAACGTATTGTTAAAAAAGAAAAAAAAAATTGAGATTATGCGTAATATTATTTTATTGGACAATGTGTATGTGACTAATAAAAAGAAATTAAAAAAATGAATTATAATTTAATGGGGACCAATCAAGGACTAAATATCAACCCCTTTTTATTGCTTGCTTTCGTTATATTTTCTTTGATTTTTTTTTTTTTTATGCTCTCGTAACATTTATATTGTATTGAATTTAGAAATTTAAAATATTCTTATTCACCAAAAAATTAAGAATGAATAATCCTGAATAAGATTCAAAGTTTAGATTTCTTATTCTGTTTCTTTTCACTCAATTTTTATTAATCTTGGTCTTCTTTAAAAAATAAAAGAAAATAAAAAGTTAAGTTGACAAATGTTATTATCTATTGAGAATATGAGATGCAACTTTTTATTAATCTTGTTCACGTGTATTTATTTTACCAAAAAATTGACTTTTTAACTATAAGTAGATAGAGGCAGATTGTTTAGCCCTACTCATCTTCGGCCCTAGGGGCCCAATTGTCACAATAGGGGACCCAACTGTTAAAATAAAAGATTAAGAACAGTTGCTAGATATACCCATAAGTTGGGGGGCTTCAGATTCAAGAATTTCTGCATGTATACTTGCTTCCCTGACTGGAGGCTGCATAACAAAATTCCAGTCCTATGATTTCTTGTAAATCTTCATTACCAAATGACATTCCTGAGTTATTCAGCTGCTCAATATTGATGCTTTTCACCATTCTTGCAGAGCTCCAAACTTGCGCGATAATTGTGCCATTTCTTGTATCTTTGATCACTAGGCAACACAGGTCGAAGACGAGAGGCAGATTTGCACTTCAAGCAGCAACATCCTTTCAACTTATCCACGCATGCAAAGCAGCATCTGCACGAGTCAAGTTAGAACTAAAATTTTGTACATGTTCAACAAAATAAGGAATGTGAAAAGCAAACAAGGATAAATCATTATCTGTTCACACTTCACAATATCTACAAAGCAGATGGTAAACCCTGTTCAGGTCAATGGAGTGTTCAAAACCCTGGCAGATAGCACACTACGTGCAGGTTCAGAAAGGACAAAAGAATCACTACTAAGGCACGAACATGAATGGATATATGGAATAGAGTGAGTGTGTGTGGGTTCATCCAGTGACGGAACAAGGAAGTGTTAGGTGACAACTGGTCTCATTTCTCAAAGAGACCCCTTTCCAAATCACCAAGTTCTTAAATGAACATGACAATCTTTATTTTATTTTTTAAAATCATCCCTCATAGGAATGATAAATTGCAGAAAATCTCGAATTTTCAGAAATCAACAACCAGAAACAAGAGAAAAAGAAAATGTGAAGATACCCCTACTTAAATTGAAATTTACATATCTAATCAATATTCTTTACTTTTACAAATATGTGCATTTCAATATCAGAGCAAAACTATATAACCAACATCTACTTATGCTAAAAACTAAAAAAATGAAAATGTATGTTCATAATGATACTATCAGGAGTAAAACATATATATTGGCCCTAAAATCGATGACATACTCGAGCCTGACGCTATTTGGGTTGGTGGGGGAGGGGGTTGTACAAAACAAGAAAACCCATTTTAATTAAATCTACTCAAAGGCTTACTGAAATCAAAAGATGTGCAACCATAACAAATGGTGATAGTTTTAGCCTACCTATCATTTCATTGTGATTTGATTACTTCTAAGAATGAGAGTCTATTTAGGCTTCTACTCACAAATGCCCCCAACCATCTGCTTCTTCCTTCCCTTAGCTGACAGTGTCATCTCTACTTGGTACAAAGCTCCTGCCAAGAGCCTGGGATTGCTTGCTAACTCTCGGCCACTTATTAGGAAGTGCAACTTGACAGTCTGAGGTAATCCGCGAGAAAACTCTACTTTTTAATTTATTCTACTTAGTCTTACTTTAGGATTCCAAAGTATTAATCCAAATTTCTAACCTACTATTCTCATCAACTAAAACTATATCGCCAGCAAATGACATCATTTCAAATCAATAGGCATGTTAAATCCTTTTTGAAATCAATTAACATCATATATAAATCTTGTTTCTTTTCTCTGTAATTTTCCATCAATTGTTTGAAGTAAGTAAATAGCTTCTATCTCCTTGACATAAAAGTGAACAGTCTGATACTTCTGAACTACACCTTAATCTATACCACTCATGGACCCCTATTATTTGATAGTATGGCTCACAACTTCATGCCCCTATAGCCTGTAACATATTTAAGATCATTCCTATAAATATATAATATAACACTCTTCCTCCATTCATCAAACATCTTTTTCTTGTTCAAGATTTAATTGAAAATTTTGCTCAATCATAAAATACTAACATTTCCAAAACTTTGATAGGGGTTCCATCTAAACTAATTGGTTTCCTGATTTTTATCTTTTCCCATCTGTCACTACTGAAATCAAATCTATGTGATGTAGATAACATTCTAATTTCAATTGAGTTTTGATAAATCCTAACACTATGTCTTTCTTTATATAATTTGTAAAAATAATTTCTCCATTTTTATGATCCCTTGCAATGAAACAAAATCTTTTGTTTCATCCTTAATACACTTACTTATATAAAATCAAATTAAAAGAAGAAACTTGTTGACCTTTAAATTCAAGGAAACTGCTCATGTACAACACGTGTTGGATCTGGTCCTAAAGAGTATGCTCTTCAGTTTTTAGACCTTAATGTATTTGCTATGGCTTTTCAAAATAAGAGTGATTTTGCTTCCATTAAAGGAAAAAGCTAACAGGACAAAAGAGACATAATATGGTCATAACCGGAGAGGAAAATAGTTTATCTATAACAAGCCTATGCATGTATAGCTTTCCTAGAAAAAATATCATCCCATGTTCTTTCCATGAATTGTCATTAAAAAAGTTTTTCTGGATATTTTTTTTGAATGCTAAAAAATTTTCATTTTACAATCGAACAAAAAGTTGTCATATTTGTAATACTTTATCCGGGATATAATCCAATGGCTGCAAATGGAAGGTTGGCAACCTAACTGCAGTGTTTCGTAAAGGATAGGGACCTCAGATGTAATTTTCTCTAAAATATATATTGATTTCTCTTGAAGAGTAAAAACTTACAGGAAAAGTAGGTTGCAGTCAAGATTTGCACAGTTGCGGTGCCTCAACTCCGAAACTTGTGAGCCACATGTGAAGCATTTAGCAAATGAATTATTCTGGGATGTGTCTTGCATTCTACTAGCTTCAGTATTAATTTTTGGCTTATAGGTAGAAGGTGGTAGAGAAAGACGGTCATCAAAAACAAACAGATTTCCAACCCATCCAACAGAACCTTCATTCTCGAGATAATGAGAAATACCTCCTTCCAGAGTATATAGACTTTTGAAACCTCGTTGCCTGGTGCATAAACCAGAACTAGTTAGTGCAATCCAACAAAACATGAAAGGGAAAGTAGAACTTATGAGAAGTCCTTTCCATATTATGATCAAACACAGAGAGAAAATAATTGCAAGAATAAGTTTAACAGAAACAACAAATGAACTTAAAGGATATATATTGCCTAGCAATTTATGCATATTTTCCAAGATGTGAATAAACTAACAAGAACTACATGAATACCCAACCTGCAAAATGTTAAAAAGACACTTCAACGTAACATCGAACCTTCCAAGTAATCTAATCAAATATTAAGAGAAAGAACAGAAGTATACCCCCATCTAACTCCTGTGACCATGGACAGAAGTGACGACAACTCATAAAAAGTTCAAATTATTTATCATCAGTCGGTAAAGGAACTACGTTGATAGTTCAATAAATGGACATTAGGGATGTCTACCATGCTATCACAGTCCAGGTAAGTTTTACTTACTAAGCAAGTTGAAGTTCAAATTACAGAAAGCTTCATTATGGAGTTTGCACTGGAGATCACAGTCCTAATGAAAGCAATTACCTTCCTCAGATGGAAGCTCACATGCCACAATTACGCATTACCTAGGTGTAAAAATAGAATGTAGATTTATTTGTTTCTAATAATTATTAGTTCTTCAGTCAGGACACTTTCCAATTTCATATTCTAGTAATTTCTCCATTGCTGTTAGGAATTTTATGTATAAACAAGACTAATATTGTTGAATAATTTTGAGATCGATTTTTGTGATGTTCATTATAAGTGAAATTTACCAATACATTTCTGCCCCAAATTATCCAATTTCTCCACTCTTTTGTCTTTCTCCTTAATGTTCGACATCAGATCACTTAAGAGAACACAAGTCGGTTCCTTGTAATTAAGTCATGAAACATGATTGGTTGATCAGAACTTGAGACTACAATCTAAGAGATCTAAGCTAAAGAGAAAAAAAATATAAGGCCTTGATCATGTTGCTTAAGTATTTTTTTTATGACAAACCACACAATTCAAAAATATCAAAGAAAAGTGGAGACCAAGAAAAGAAACGGCATGTAAATTTACAAGGTTCTACTCAATGAAACCCATATAGATGGAGCGAAATGATGAATCAAGTGATAGCTAAGCCCCGTTTGACAACCATTATTTGAAAATTCTCTCTTCTAAATACTCATTTTCAACCGCTCATTTACACAATAAAATATTCTGCACGTAAACCCAAAACTTTTCACTACTTTTTAACCACACATTCTCCTAAAAATCACTATTCAAAAAATTGTTTTTCCCGAATAATGGTTGTCAAACAGGGGCTAAAGCTTGTTTCCTCGTTTAAAAAAACAGTGGCAGACTTTCACTAGGATTGATCATATTTTAGGCCCTAATATAAGACATCAATAACATCTGATAAATTGATTCTCAGGGAGAAAAATTAGTATTTAGAATAATGAAATTCATTTTCAGTGTGTTCTGGAATATCCATATAGAGTTCATGAGAATATAGAGACAAAGGCATGCATTATATTGGCTGCCATAATTTTGTGAATTCCCTGTTTTAAAACACACTGCACCAGTTTCGGACATGAAAATACATGCAGACTGGAAAATGGAAACAATCATAAAAAAACTCAAATTAAGCAAAATCTACCTAAGTATAGTGGAGTACACATCACAGCGGATTCCACCAGTGCAATACATCAGTATATCTGTTTTCTCTTTATCAACATTAGCCAAAGGATCTGTAGCCATGACCTGGACATAGATTAGTGGAAAATAAGAATATGCATAAAAGTTATCTTGCAAAACAGGAGATTTTTGAAAGAAAAAAATTGCGAAGGAAAATAATTCCAGCAACTTATTTTGTGAAATGATAGTCATGGTTGTGCACCTCAGGCCAATTTAACAAGAAGATAAAATTTTGTAAACCTGTATTAGTACAAAATGCTGGAGAATACTCAATAATCATCAACTGATTTGAACTATATGTCATCGGATGGCCCTACCTCAGACTCTGATAGGCCAAAAGAAGTGCTTCGAAAGCAGTCCACATCAGGGCGCTGAGCCCCTTGGAAATGACCAACGTCCCATTCATAACCTAGTTGTCAGTAAATCACTGATTTTTTACCGAAAAATATTAAGTGAAGATTTTATGCATAAATGGAATCAGTAATAAGAAAATGCGTCTTACATAATTGACTGTTCATCTAAACAGATCTAAATGAAAGAATTTGTACACTTCCTAGAAATCATATACAAGAAATGAGAAGATATTATCAGAATATTACGAATAGAAAAAATGAAATATGAAGAAGGGGATATTTCCGGTGTGAAAAAGTGTCACACCAAGTCACCAATAGAAAAGAGTGTATTGCTGCCTGTGTAAAAAGTGGGTGTCTCTCAGTCTCTCTATTTGAAAATTCAGCAAGTTTTCAAATTAATTAAACCTATGCTGTCTTAACTTAACATTATTGACTAGATTTGACTTTTTGGTGCTAAATGGATAAAAGAGCACAGATATTTTACGCTCTATCATGCAACAGCACATGTTCTCAATATAAATTAGATTCTGACTATTATATTTAAGCCTCCGTTTCAACCAAATTATAAATGGTTTACAAATTCCGTCAAAGCCAAACATTAATTTAAATCGCACATTCATAACTACTAATCATTTATTATCCACATATATCGAGGGACCCATCACCAATTCGAGTCCCCTCAGGGCCAATGAGGTGAGTACCCTATCGTAAACTTCAGGGTCTTACGAGATTAGTTGAGGTGCGTGCAAGTTGGCCCGAACATCCACGGTTAAAAAAAAAATATATATATATATATATATATATATATATATATATATATATATATATATATATATATATATATCGGGGGACCCACTACTATTCATCTTTATAAATGATTTATAAATTTGCCAAACGGAAGCAAAGAAAATCAATATAAAAATCAATATAGATTCTTCAATAATGAGAACTTTAAACGGATGAGAAATTCGAATCGGAGGGCAAAAAATGTGATACTGAATAAATTTCGTTCAGGTACCCATTGAGATCAAAGCTTAAAGCTCATTACTTTGAACCAGAAGACAATTAAATTATGAAAATAAACTTCAAGCACATTGTGCATCGGCGTAAAAAGTGACAGATTGAAAGATCACTATAAGGCAAACGGTATTGTATTGACCAAATTATCAATATGATAGACTTTGATATGCTCATTAAATGAGGGTTGCACATGACACAACAAAAAATTTACAAATAAAAATAAAGATCACCCTTATGCTCGAATATACGCATATCTAGTTTACCTACATTTTTGTTACTTATCATAATATAGAACAGAAAAAGGTCAACCAACCAAATGATTACATGAAAATATATGACTATATGATAATAAGCTTTCCACGAAAAAGAATGTCAGAAAATATTTTATGTTGTATCACACAATTTAAAAACTCTGTTGACTATTCATTGTGCAGATTCACCAAAGAAACAGATCATCTTTTGTCATGATGTTACTAAATTAAAACATCTTGTGTCCTTAGGACTTATTGGAATTCGATCATGTAGCTGAGTATTCATACACTTTAACATTAATAAATGAAACACCAAGAAACCGTCCACATGCAGAATTGACAGGAGATAATCTTGGTTACATCAGGTGAAAAGTAAACCCAAGCTGGTAGATGCAAACCACATGGCTTAACAACACTTCTGAAAAGTAGTGAAAAGGTACCATTTCTAACATCGAGTAGAATGCAGTGTGTATTGACTGAATATGATGAATTTTTATTATTTACTGATTCCATTCTGCTCCTCCATTGAGTTGGTGTAAGAGGTGTAGCTCGCATTGATTGGTCAAGCAAAGGAAGGTGTGAAATCCCTCCTTCCAACTGGTATAAAGAATCACAAACCAACATAATTATTTTCATAAAATTTAACTGAAGAAAATCCCCACGCTTTATGCTTCTTGGATACATTAAATAATCATGCACTTCATTTATTGATAACTTGTATATAGAAGTCTTTATCACGAAAAAAGTAATTGTACATCCAAAAGGTTGGTAAATGTCCTCAAGATTACAACAAAGTGGAGAAAAGAATTATAACCGAATCATGCAATGCCTGTAACTTAGAATTGCAAAATTCAAAAGTATTATCTTCAATTAACCCATCATACTTTGTTTGTTGAAGTTATTGGTCAAAAAGTCTTTAATGGAGAAGAGAAAAAGGGATGGCGAGGGGCAGTTGTTTAAAAGCATTGAATTTAAACTAAATAATGTGAATATTCCCAAACATTCTCCACATGCAAAATCAATAAAATTTACAGCTAACATCAAAACAAAATAGAGAGGATCTATAAACATGCAGCTCGCCTGTACAAGTGATGGTTTATATCGCAGCTTCAGTCTTGGGAAGGCATGGCCATTTGAAGCTGGAGAGATCTGAACCAATATATCAGAAAACCTGGGATCTTCCCTCACCCATTCTACATATGCAAGAGCATCTTTTGATGGCCCACTGTACTGCAAAACAAGGAGTTTCGGGGAAAAACAGATGACATATATGCTGAATAAAAAATTCATTGTTGAAGAATTAACAAGCCTTGTTACTTGACTACAAACAGGTAACTTAATACACTAAATTAAGAAGGCGTTAATAAAAGTTCATTTTAATAGTGGACACAACAGCATAATACATATAGAAAAATCGATAGAACAATCAGTTTCTAAACTAATATAGGCTAAACATTTTAATGGTCATATACAGATGTTGAAAGGGCAATAAAGAGTCAAAGCATACCTGGGCATTAATCCCTTGTTCATTCAGGTATATACGACCATGAATATCCCGACCCTGAATTATCGACAAGAAAATCCATTATTAATTGATGTAGACATCTATCAGTACTGCCAAAGAAACAATATGTAGATGTCAGTTCCAATGGAGATTCTGAATTTTGTAATGACATTAATTGCGTCCATGCCATTAAGTTAAAGCTTTGCTGTGAACTTCGAACTACACACTCCCCTTGCAAGCATGTTTTAAGAGCGAATTCCACTCGATGTGCATGTAACAATTGATATCAGACTACAGCACACATTATGCACAAGGCAAACTGGGAGGACTAATAGCATATAAGACTAGTTTCGGGAAGTCATCTAATTGGGAATATGGACCACCGTGATCGTCAGTTCTAAAAGGAGTAATAGAAAGTAATGATTATAATGCTATGTTAAAGTTCGACTTCTGGTTGTGGACTTAAAACCAATTTGGTACTCTCTCTATACAAGCAAAATTTAAGGACGAACACCTTTGCCAGCCGGTTTAATCAGTGAATTCTCCCTAACATGGTAGACGAAAATTTCAACTCTTAGGCTGCAACCTGCAGCTTCATGTAAACCAAGCTAGTACTAATTCTTACAGTTACCTGTCCGTAATACTAATTATTACAGTCAGCTGTCCGTCTTCCTTAAATCCCTTGCCACCATGGAAAAAAAGGCAAAAACTCTTCTTCTTCTTTTTTTTTTTTTTTTATGAATTGTCATGAGTGTCACGGCTTGACAATAGGAGATTCATTTGTAAAGACTTATTCTTTCCATCTTTATTGTAATTAGCATTTATTTGTAATTATTCTAATTGACTATATATAGAAGAAATACTCACCACAATGGTGTGGTGGATTTTACTCAATCCTTACAATGAGACTTTTATGATTATTCAATTTAAATAAGATCAATATTGAAAATTGACGAAGAAACACGAGTTTAAAATACCGCAAAGAAACAAATCAAAAACTCACCTGCATGAAGGAAAGGTGTTTAGAGACCTCCTCTTCTGGGTTTTTAATACACACAAACCGGTAAAAATTCACCACTATGAACTCATCACTCTTGTATTCTTTAAGATTATCGGCCTCCACCTCTACCCAGTTTCCGTTGGAAGACCCAAATGCTAAAATCTTTAAATTATCTCCATATTTCAACGGATAATTGAACTGAGACGCAGAAAATTGCAGGGAAAATTGGGTTCTATTGTAGAAACCGGACAGTTGTTGAATGCGAGGGAAAATTGCTTTGCATTTTGGAACAATGGCATTATTGGGTCTCAAGATTGGTGTGCAAGTGGAAATTCCACCACAAGAATTCATTTGAATTGTGATTGTTTGCCAGTTATTTTTGTGTAGTTTCGAGTATGGCTGAAATATGGATTAGAGAAATGATGGATCCTTCGCTCTTCAGTGTAACCACGATTTTACAGACAGAAGTCACGCTTACTGTTGAATCTTTTACTGCCTAATTTTTGTGTCCATGCTACGAGATTTTCTTTTTTAATTTTTTTAAAATCGAGAATGAGTTCGGCTCTTCAAATTTAGAGAGTTAAACTCACTCTCTATTTTTAATGTACAATGAATGTATTTAGTTCTTGTTTGGTGCTCATTATTTTAAAAAAAATAGTTGTGAATAGTAATTTTTTTAGGAGAATGCATGGTTAAAATTAAAGAAAAAATTTGAATTTACGTACAGAATATTTTATTGTGTGAATGTGTGATTAAAAATAATCATGTAGTAAAAAGAGTTTTAAAACAATGAATACCAAACAAGAAAATAAATCATATATTTCAACAATAGTCTACTTCTTAAATTATTCAAATTATACTTGAATTGATTGATCAATTGACATATAAAAAATTGTGTTAAATAAATTATGAACAGAAATCAATAAATATTTCTTGAAAAAAGCAAAATGAAGTGTCAAGATGGAGAGTTTGTTGGAGTCTAAAAATTTTGACTCTCTATATTTAAAAATATTCTATGTAATATATGAGATTTTTTTATGAATAAAGAGTTTTTGTTTTTTAAATGCTCTTATATCGGTAATAAACTTGACCTTAATTGTCTGTAGAATATCTCTAAAAAATTGGTTCAATCCTAAATTTAGGGTCCATTTGGTATGGCTTTCGAAAAGTCAAAATGAGTTTTTGAGACTTACTTTTGGATATTTTTTAATAATTTTATGAAAATACTTCTTTTAATTAGAAGACTTTTTAGAGAAAATTGGTCTAAAAGCACTTATGAAATATAGTAATTTTAATGAGATTTTGGGGAAAATGTATTTTAAAATAGTAATTTTTTTGGAGAATATGTAGTTAAAAAGTAAGAAAAATTTTAAATTTACGTGTAACATTATTTTATTGAAAATAAATTTTGAAGAAAAAAGCATTTTTGAATGGAGACCAAACAAGGGTTAAAGTAACTCCCTTCAAAGGTTTTTTCCACAAAGAGCAAAAATAAAAGTCATGCCAAATCGGTCCATAGATACGTAGCCCCTGTTTGACAACCATTATTCTGAGAAATTTGAGTTTTGAATAGTAATTTTTTTGACAATGTGTAATTAAAAAGTAGAGAAAGTTTTGAGTTTACGTATAAAATATTTTATTATGTAAATGTGTGGTTGTAAATGAATATGAGAATTAAAAGGTTTTAAAATGGTTATTGTCAAAACAGGGACGTGATATATTAGATCTTAGTTCACTATAGAGTATTTCATAAAGATTTACTCGACCCTAAGTTGAGAATCCTATAAATTGATTTGGGGCTAGTTAACTACTAGCATAGGAGGGTCAAGTGAAATCATAATTATTAGACCCGTACTGGGTGGCAGGTTACTGGTTAAATTGGTGGGTCAATGGTCAGACCAGTGGATCATTACATAAATATATATATATATATATATATATATATATATATACACAAAAATATATATACACAAAAATAAATTTAGGCAAAATTATATTTTTTAAAATTATTTCTCAATAATTATTTAGGTCTATAAAAAAAAGTAAAAGGTTTGACCAAAATTTTTATAAAAATACTTTTAGAAAATATGTATATGTTCATTGAATACATATAACTTATTTGCATTAAAAAATATTGAAATACTCTACAATTCTAGTGGCGAGGAACTAATTGTTTACTTGGAGGTCTAAGGAACCTTGGACCCCAGAATTTTAAAAGGCAATTTTGAAAATCGGTAAATCAGTCGGGTTTACTAGATCAAAATCACTGATTAACTGCGTCAAAGTCGATTTTTGACCAAGTAATGTGTATTCCTGTTAAATTAATCTACTGGGACAAGGGCCCAAATCATCGATTTTCTAACTCGAATTTTATAACTATGAGTGAATCCTACAAAATCGGCTCCACTTCGTTCATGTTGAAAGAATATCGACGATCAAGCATAAATAAATTGAGAAACATTTTTGAGAATGTAGTGGTAAGGATAAAGTTATGATTTAATAACTTAAAAATATTTACTTATATTTAAGTAAGCTTTTCTTTCTCAATATCTGAATATTAATTTTTTTCTTAGTTACTTGAAAGAGTAAAAATAAGTAACTTTTTATCTATTGTTAATTAGAAAAAAAAAGATTTATTATAGAACCAATAGTACCATTTTCCCAATGAATGACTTGTGTAGTCTCCACCTCTATCAATTTCACCTTCACGAATCCCACAAAATAAAAATCCTTCCTGCTCGATGAGTAAGGAAATTGTTCACTTGCTAGTAACCGTTGAATTTATCTTACTGTTTTAAGTCAACCAATCAATATGTAGTTCCTTTATTTTTCTCAAAAACAGAAACATATTGGACTTTATTTCGGAATTTTTTCCATAGTAACATCTTCTTCTAGGTGAAGAAGTGATGCGATACAAAACACGCAAACTTGATTCAATTTTCGTCTACGTTTTACCTCCATTCTTTCAAAAATTCATTTTCTTTAAAATTCATTTTCAATAACACATTCTCTCATAAAATAATTTTACATATAAATCTTTTTCTTATTTTTAACTACATATTCTTCAAAAAATTACTATTTGAAAATACATTTCTCTTCTTATAATATATTTAATTACGGTTCTTTATTTAATTATAATTTAAATAGTATTTTATCTAAGTGGGGTCAATTTTATATTTAAAAAGAGTCTAGGGACTATAAAGCAATTTCAGTTAAGCTAGGAATTAGGTATTTTTATCAAAGCCGCAACAGCGTATTGGAAGGTTTTCTAATTGATGAAAAATATTAATAGAATTTGGGAGAGATTTCCAATTCTTTTTCTTTATTTTTTTTAATCATTTTTTGTATTCAATGATCAATGGATTTGAGATCACCTTTATTTAAATTTCGTTTAGATGAATGTTATTAATTTTTTAAGTGCCAATGGTATAAAGATTTAATAGAATAGTGGATCGACATTTCAAGCAATTTTTCACCAATGTTTTGGAAGTTAGCCCAAACAATTACTTGGAAAAGGTAATAGGTAAACGTTAAAAGGTTGAAGGATCAAACCGTTGGTAAAAAAAATATTAAATTTTATTTGAGCGACTACAACTTACGATTTAAATTGCAGGCTCTTAGAGTAAATCAACTAATTCTTGACTTGTTCAAATAATTTTTATATGTCTTCGATTATATTAGTGAGTTAGATGCAATTTTCAAAACAGTTGTGATATATGTATATAGTAGTTTACATAATATTTTATATACACATGATGTGTTGATATATGATTGATTTAAAATTTCTGCAACCAAATAAAAAAAAAAATCTTATCAATTTAGACTAAGTAGGTTGAGTACTCATCAAGAGTTGAAGAGCACAAAAATGTTTAAAAACTTAAAATCTGCAAGTGTTGCTCAAATTTTCTCCACTCCTTTTATCAATTTAGACTAAAGGTGTATTTCATTGCGAGTATGTATTTGTATGGAAAGAAAATAAATTTTAGACAATTCAATTGTCTAAAACTTATTTATATGAAAATTATTACTTAAATGTGTTTGATTGATTTAGTTTTTAACATAAAAATATTATACATGTCTATTTTTTTATTGGTAGATAGATGAGATGAATATGATAAATGAGAGAGAAAGAGAAAGCGAATTACCTAAAAAAAAATAAAAATCACTCATTCGTAAAGAAAATGTTTTCATTTTTTTTTTTTTGAGAAAAATATGGTCACGTGATCAAAGTTGAAAAATATTTTTCATCATGTTTCAAAGAAAACAAAGTCAATCAAACACTCTATAAGAGTTTATTTGAACCCCATTATAATCTAAGAATGTGTTTTGGAGAAGTAGATTGATTGAAAATCTGTGGTTAAAAAATAAAGAAAAAATTTAGCCCCTATTTGACACGCATTCTCTTTCTTCATTTCAACCATACATTCTCTAAATAAAATAATATTACACACAAATTTAAAATTTTTCATCACTTTTACACCACACATTCTCCGTCAATCACTATTCCAAAAATTTTTAACCCATTAAAAAATGTGACAAACACTCACTTAAATTTGCGTGTAATATTATTTTGTGAGTAATGTTATTTATCATTACTGATGAGTGTATTTTCTACACTTATTCGGGGTTTGAAATTATAGAATTTTATTATTCTTTTGGCAAAATATGACATAAATTGTGTCACATTGTATCTTATAGAATTGAAATAAATAAAAATAGGGTTCAAACATTCATCCAATACAATTGAAAAACTAGTCTAACATATTTAAAATTAAATTACAAAGGAACAATTGGAAAATCATCACCCGAAAAGAAGAAATATTGAAGAATTAGGAATTTTCTACGTTCTTGATGTGAATCTTGAATCCGGATGAAGAATCTTCAATATCCTATATAATTCACCTTGATACCACGTTGTTAGCCATGTTCTTTGCCTCCAAAATATGTATAATATATAGATTTTTAGGTCTAGGAAGGTTCTCCATATGTATTCTGTTGTTCTCTATTTGTAGGAGTCGAAAATTGGTTGAAAATTACGTCCAAATTGGTTTCCAAAAGAGTTCTAATCGAATAAGGAAAGTTGCCTTTGCGCGTAGATTTTTTTGTCTCTGCACAGCAGTCCGTATTTTAGTCATAGGTTTCTCTCCTGATATCCAATTGAGACGATTCAAAGTGAGTTAAAAAGATAACTCCAAGGGCTACAACTTTGTTAGAAATAGAGTTTTTCCAATTCGTTCATTTACTATGCCAAACATGGGTCTCAATATTTGGCTAAAAATCTGGAATATATCTCGTGCAATTGGAAATTGACTTTGATAATATTTTGATCATATTCCATTCCTTTTTGAATTCTAATTCCATCCAATTGTCTCCTAACAATTTTCAAAGTATCTTCTTGAGGTCCGAATCAACCATTGAGTATTTGCAATTTAATCCTCAAACTTTGGATTTCGCCATTTTTCGCTACATTTTGCTTCTTTTCTCCAATTATTCATCAAATATCGAGTTTTACCTACAAGATATAATATGACACAATTTAGGTCATATTTTGCCAAAAGAATAATAAAATTCTATAGTTTCAAACCCCGAATAAGTGTAGAAAATACACTTGTCAAACCCTATTTTTATTTATTTTAATTCAAGATATCAGTTTAGTATTTTTGTGTTATTATTTGATTGATTTTACATACCCATTGCACTACTTATTGCTTGATCACCAATTAAGTAGTTAGTTGATTGTTATAGAGTAAGAATACTCACAATAAGTCTAGAACGCGGTAAAATCGATATGTGTAGTTAGAATTAGGAATAATCTCTTTCACACGTACAATCTTATTGATAATCTAAACCAAATGCATGACTTTCATATGAATTCGGACTAGGAATAGGATCGTCTCGTGTTAGTCATATGTTGGTGTATTTTGGGAAAGAACATTTAATATATTAGCTTTATCGATTGTCAAAAATACATGAATTGAATAGAATGATTACTGAGAATTGAAATAAGTTGAAATAGGGGGATACATGAATCCAATACAAGCATTCACATTAGATTTAATCATTTTTTATCACTTTCTTAGAGTAGAAATAGAATAAATAACAAATAAATCACAACTCTTTTGATGTCATCATATTTCGAATTTAATAGTAGCTATTGGACTACAAATTAGACCTTATTCCTCGTGGGAACGATACTCTTAACTCACATATTTTATTACTTGTACAACGATCTCGTACGCTTGCGGGTTTCACGAGGACAAACACAATGATAAAAAATCGATTATGTGGCAATCCATTATCTTTCACATTTCTCTCTCTCCTTCCTTCTCTTTCATAAAAATTAAACTGTACAATCTCATTATTCCGCCACATCACTGATATTTCATCATCATAATGATAAATAACATTATTTTTATTTTATTGAAAATGATTGATTGAAAAGAAAAGAAATAAAAATATATTTTGGAAATAATGAGAATCAAATAAGGGTTAAGTAGGTTGAGTACCCATCAAGAGTTGAATAGCACATGGATGTTAAATGGACTGAACCACCAAGCGAGCCAGCTCATGCTCACTTTGCGGGATCCAAGCACGGGTCTTGAAGAAAATGAGGCTTGACTAGTTTTATCAGCTCATCACAAGGCGGTCTTGCACACATTTTTTTTTCCTTCAAATAAAAATTCATTTTTTGTCTAGATTTTTGAATGATCCGATGAGTCAATATGCACGAACGGATAAGTGAGTAGCATGAAAAACTCCCAACTCGACTTGCCTCTCGGGCAAACTCAGCTAATGAGGGAGACTTGCCTCTCGGGCAAACTCAGCTAATGAGGGACTAGCCCCATCCCGCATATCCATGTGCACAGCCATGACTTTCTAATTTTTATTTTTTTGGGTGACATTAATGTGAATTTAACCCCTTCAGATTTTTAATTTTTTTTAATAAAAATGGATGAAATGGATGATTGAAAAATATTGAGACCCATAAAATATGTGGTTAAAATTAATTGTTGATTAAAATTTGAATTTTTGAGCTTGTGTGGTAGAGATTAAAATTGAAAAATTAGCTGTTATTATTGACTTTTATTAAATGAGTGTGACTCAATAACGACTATATTTTTAATTTTAATTGGATTAAAATTCCTTTCAAACAAGCTTTCAATCGCAATTAAACCAGCAACCAAACCATCCCTCCCGCAAAATATGTACTCTACATAGTCTTCCGTGCGAAACTCCACGCGCCGCCGTGACTGGGGATAATGGTAAGCAGCATATCAGACAAACTGAACACGGCAACGAAAAAAATTCTTCTACTTCGGCATTGCTTTTTCTTCTTACGATGCCCAGAACAATATATCTACCATCATGTCCTTTACACAACCGGCACCGCCACTTCGTACAATAACCCTTCTTTACGCAATGAAATCTCCTCCAAATTTGCAAACCGAGATTATTCAAGCATTTTCTCAAATTCAAATTTAACGTACGAATGTAATGTTCGAATGAGTGAATTGGGTCGTTTAGGAAAAGTAAATGCAGCCCGTAAATTGTTCGGCGAAATGACCGAACGAGACGCTGTTTCTTATTCTTCCATGATCGCCCTTTATCTCAAAAACAACGACTTTCACAAAGCAGAAGGGATTTTCCGAGAAATTCCGGATAGTAAAAGAAACATTGTGGCTGATTCTGCAATGATTCATGCTTATGTCGAGGCTGGTAAAATTGATGAAGCACAGAAAATCTTCGATCAAATGCCAGCGAGGAATGCATTCTCTTGGACCAGTTTGATATCAGGGTATTTTAGAATTGGAAAGGTTGATGATGCTCGAGAGCTTTTTTATAAAATGCCCGAAAGGGAAAAAAATGTGGTCACTTGGACTAATGTAATTTTAGGTTATGCTCGAAATGGGTTGATTAACGAAGCTCGGGATGCTTTTGATCAAATGCCTGCAAAAAACGTGGTTGCATGGACTGCAATGATAAGTGCTTATTTTGGGAATAACCAAGTTGACAAGGCACTTGAAATCTTTTACATGATGCCTCAACCTAACTTGTATTCTTGGAATGTTATAATTAAGGGTTGTTTGGATGGTAACAGAGTTAATGAAGCAAAGAAACTGTTTGATTCGATGCCTTGGAAGAATGTTGTTTCTTGGACTACAATGGTTATGGGTCTTGCACGAAATGGGATGATTGAGTTGGCGAGGATATACTTTGATCAAATGCCAAATAAGGATATTGCTGCATGGAACGCAATGATTACGGCATATGCTGATGAAGGCCAAATGGTCAAGGCTAGTGAGCTTTTTGATTTGATGCCTACTAAAAACTTTGTGACGTGGAATGCAATGATTGATGGGTATGCCAAAAATTGTCAAGAGAATGAAGCTTTCAAGCACTTTGTCCTGATGTTTCGCAGCTGCATGTGGCCAAATGAAAAAACTCTCACTAGTCTCCTGATCTCTTGTGAAAGTACTTTAGGAGTGTCCCAAGCACATGGGCTTGTTGTGCAGCTTGGGTTTGAGCTAGACACATATCTTACTAATGCTCTGATCACCATGTATTATAGAAGTGGAGATGTTCGCTCTGCTCAAATTGCTTTTGATAATCTTGAGGCAAAGGACATTGTGTCATGGACTTCAATGATATTAGCTTATTCCAATCATGGTTTTGGTAACAGAGCACTAGAAACATTTGCACGGATGCTAAGATCAGGAAACAAACCAGATGAAATTACTTTTGTGGGAGTCTTGTCAGCCTGTAGTCATGCTGGCCTTGTCAAGAAAGGTCAAATGCTTTTTGACTCCATGAGGTGTGCTTATGGTTTGGAACCAAAGGCTGAGCACTATTCTTGCCTCACCGACATCCTAGGACGAGCTGGGCTGGTCGATGAGGCTGTGAAAGTGGTCCATCAAATGCCTCCGGGTGAATGTGATGGTACCGTTCTTGGGGCGTTACTTGGTGCCTGCAAGTTGCATGGAGATGTTGGACTTGCGGACTACATAGGTGATGAGCTATTAGAACTTGAGCCTGCTAGTTCAGGAGGGTATGTGCTTTTGGCAAATATGTATGCTGCCTGTGGGAAATGGGACAAGTTTGCACAATTAAGAAAAAAAATGAAAGAGAGGAAAGTGATAAAAGTGCCTGGTTTTAGTCAAATAGAAGTTAATGGGAAAAGTCATGTATTTTTGGTGGGTGACAGATCTCATCCTGAAATGGAGAAGATTTACACGGTGCTACAGGATAAGCTTCTCCCTCCAATGCAAGAGAAGGCTTACGAAAATGCAATCCTACCTGCTATGCAATAGTTTGAGAAGAGAAGACCAAAACTTTGAAGCTCTGAATCTAACTGAAATTCAAATATCCTCAAGAGGTTGAAGAAAGATGTACTCGTTTATCCTTTAGATTTTCAAGTTTAGCGAATTGATCAGTGGCAAGAAATCATGATAATGAATGTGTCCTCCAAGAAGTCAAGGAAAGACCAGAACCAATGCCTGTCCTTTAAAGTGCAAGGACAACCTTTTGCGAGCTTTCGAAAAACCAATTTTGTCGAGGTAGCAAATCTTGAATGGATGCACGGTTTTTGGACTGTGGTAGGTAGTATTGTCAGGGATAATGAAGGATATATGAGAGTTGTTACGCACCTTTTAGGTCCATTTGATTGCAATTGTGGAAAATGGGTGGAAGAAAAATGAATTCAAGGGAAAGAAATTGCTTAGAAATATATTTTTTCAGGGAATTGTTAATTAAGTGTGTTTGATTGATATAATTTTTCACCCAAAAAATTTTAAAATTTTGTGTATGTTTGACTTTGTTTTATATGAAAATTGTACATTAAAGTAATAATTTTTTTCACAATTGGTTATAAAATTTGTTTCCATTGCCAAAAAGTAAAAAAAAAAAAAAGACAAAAAAAAAAAAAAAAAGAGGAAAAGAAAAGAAAAGAAAGAAAAAAAGATGGAAAATCATTTACCATCAGATAAGGACTTTTTTGTGATGTTGGTGAGCTTCTCGCGAAGTTATGGGTTCTTCAGAGTTCATTAGGGAGATCAACAACATTGTTGAATAAAAACATTTTGTTTGTTTGTATCTTTATTTTCTTTCTAATCCGTTTGTTATCTTAAGATTATGCATTTTTAGGAAATTTTGGGAGAGAATGAATTATTGTACTGTGTCTGCCATCTTAACACCCCTGGTATCAACAAAAGGATCAGTCTATTAGGTGCTGTTCTTTTTGTGTTTCAATTTTGCATTTTGAGTTTTGAAATCATTTTGTATTTTGTGTTTTGAGAGTCCATTTTGAAATTTTTGAAAACGCGTTCTTTTTGACATTTTGTAAAAATATTCCTCAAAATCATTTTCTAGAAAACACGTTCACATGAATTTCTTCTTTTCCATTCTACAGCCAGAAAATGCCCCACGCCCCCACCAGCGCCACAACCTTCTACCTCACAAACCGACCACCACCCACCACCTAGACCACCAGATCCCAACATCATTCCAATCCCCTGACCTCCCTCTACAACATCCACGAATTAATTGACCATAAATCAGTTGAAATCGTCGCGTTACCACTCACGGTTTCGGCCAATAAACACCGCCGCCGGCTACATTTCCGACGCGGACCACCACCAATCCACTCCTCTCAACAAGGCGTATCCAATAGTACCATGGGTCACCTTTGATTGGCTCCAGAGCTGGCTGATTTCCCAGAAGCCGTGTGTGCTGAATCAGTTTTTTAGGTTTTTTTCCTTCGATTTTGGTGTATGATTGAATTGTTGTTTGTGTGGTAATTGAAGAGCGGATTGAGGGCTTCATAGTGGTTTATTAATCCGGCCATTTTGAAGGAGGTTGGCCGGAGTTTGGGGTTTTGAAAGTGACGGTAGAGTGTGGTTGGCAGTAGAAATGAGGAAGAAGGGGTTTGTTCTGTTCTTGTGTTGCAGCAGAAAGGAGGAAGTCGTTTTGGGCCATTTCCCGTGTTTTCCATTTTTTGCTGTGTTTGTGAAGGAAACGCGGCATTAATCCGTTTTCTGTTTTCTTCACAATTTTTTTTTTCGTTTTCGAAAATTCTTTTTCGAAAATGACAAAAAGAATGCGTTTTCGCCGTTTTGAAAAATCGAAAATAGAAAATGGCTTGAAAATGGCAAAGAGAACGACATCTTACTTTGTAGGAAATAAGAGTTATTGGAGAGCAAATAACTTGAACAACACCAAGTTTCAGGTGCAAAAAAAATTACTAAGATGCAAAGCCAATATATATTGTGTGATTACAAATAAGTAAAAAAAGAGGAAAATGAAAAGAATACAAATTGTCTAGAAGGGGAAAAAAAGAAAAAAAAACAGTGGATCCAATTACAAGCGAGTAGAAACAATGCAGGAAAGAGCTCAATGATTAGCATTTTACTTAGAACCACTTAACCCGAACCAAATTGAACTGAATTAATTGGTTTTGATCCAAATCTTGTTAAACAGGTCCGTGTTTTATAATTGAGAAATGCCAATTTTGGTCCGCATCTTAGATCTAGCTAGAAAACTAAATTTTCATTTGGTTTCAAAAGTGTATTTTCAATTTTATATTCTCTCAATTAAATTTTAATCTATTTAAATTTAGATGATTTAATATGCTTTTAGAATAATCAATAGTTTTATTGTTTAAAACACAGATGAAAGTGAAATAACAAAATTTGAATTACAAATATAAAATCGGTTACATTCCATTTCCAGTTTGGTTCCTTTTTATTCATCATAGAACCAATGGTACTATTTTCACAATTTTCATTAAACTAGGTGTAAGCAACGTGCAATGCACGTTTGCCTAATTTATATTTAATTGTTTTGTTTAATAATTAATTTGTTATTAATAAAGATGTAATTTTTTTGGTTAATCAAATAATTAATGATGTAATGTTTATGTAATTGTTAAATAATTAGATGTGTGATTTTGATATTGTGATATAAGTTGATGAGATCGAAGAAAATAAGCAAAAGTTGACAAATTTGGACAAAGAGCTAAATTGTAAGGGATCCAAAGTTCAGGGACTAAAATGTAAATACTTAAAAGTTGTGCCGAACCTCACGATGAAGATTTGAGAGTGCTCGGAGTCAATTGGATAAAGGAAGACGTCAATGGAATCAAATTTAGTCAAAAGATGATCACAAATCTATTTCCAACCGAAAAGTTATACTTCGATGTTTTAGTCTCATATTGAGACCTATTTTTGGCATAGAAAGTGATCGAATTGGAGAATGATGTCTGAATCAAAGTTGTAGTCAGATGAGTTAGCTTTCCAACGCATTTTGAATCACCTCAATCGAATATCGAAATACAAAGTTATGATAAAAACATTGAAAGAAGGTGCAGCTGCCTGTTTAAAACAAGAAATTCCGTTACATAGTCCGTTAAAACAAGAAATTCCGTTAGTTTCTCCGTTAAAAACAAGAAATTCCGTTATATAGCCACTTTTAATATATAGAAGATATTTAATAGTTTTGTTTAAAAATTAATTTGTTATTAATAAAGATGAAATTTTTTTGGTTAATTAGGGGCGTCTGGACGCGCTGCAAGGAGGAAGGAAAATTAATTATGTTACCGTTTTTTCTCAAACCTACAGCCCTACAGTGAGAGAATTGGTCCAAAATTGCAGCTCCCAACGGCATGAATTGTGTTGCCAACGGCTTGATTTCTGCTGAAAAGCAGAAACAGACACCATTTAAATAATTAATGATGTAATATTTATGTAATTGATAAATAATTAGATGTGTGATTTTGATGTTGTGATGTAGGTTGGTGAGATTGAAGAAAATAAGCAAAAGTTGACAAATTTGGAGAAATGGCTAAATTGTTAGGGATCCAAAGTTTGGGGACTAAAATGTAATACGTAAAAGCTGTGCAGAATCTCACGATGAAGATTTGAGAGTGTTCGGAGTCAATTGGATAAAGGAAGACGTCAAGATGATCAAATTTAGTCAAAAGATGATTACAAATCAATTTCCAATCGAAAAGTTATGCTCCGGTATTTTAGTCTCATATTGAGACCTATTTTTGGCATGGAAAGTGATTGAATTGGAGAATGATGTCTGAATCAAAGTTTTAGCCAGATGAGTTAGCTTTCCAACGCATTTTGAATCGCCTCAATCGGATATCAAAATACAAAGTTATGATAAAAACAATGAAGGAAGGTGCAACTGCCTGTTTAAAACAATAAATTCCGTTATATAATCCGTTAAAACAACAAATTCTGTTAGTTTTTCCGTTAAAACAAGAAATTTCGTTACATAGCCACTTTTAATATATAGAAGATATCGATTCATTTAGGCTCTCAAGATACCCTACACCACCCCTAAATTAGCTCAATGTAGGCTCCATTAATTTGTAAATAGAGTATAAAGCAGGGTCGCCCTGAGTATGCACAATAAGTTGTTTTAGGGGATTGAACCTGCAACTCCTTTTTGGAAACTTTTCATTATCTAACTAAATCTAAGGGTCCGTTTGATTGCAAAGTTGGAAAATGGGTGGAAAGAAAATGTTTTACAGGGAATTAATTTTCCTAGAAAATGTTTTACTGGGAATTGTAATTAATTGTGTTTGATTGGTAAAATTTTCTCTGGAAAATGTAGAAAGTTTTGTGTCCATTTGATTTCATTTTTTATGGAATTTGTCCATTAAAGTGATAATTTTTTCTACCATTGGGTCTAAAATTTGTTCCAATTGTAAAAAAAATTTGAAAAAAAAAAAAAAATTTGTCATACCGAATATCATTCGTTTGACTTTGTTTTGCATGGAAGTTGTCAATAAAAGTGAAAATTTTTTTTACCATTGTATCTAGAATTTGTTCACATTGCAACAAAAAAAAATTGGTGGAAAATGTTTTCCCACCAAATAGGTGAGAAAACAAAATCAAGTTTTTGTGCATCAAAGGATTGTACCTAGAAAAAGGTGGAAAACCAATTCTAAGGAAAAAAAGTACAATCAAACACGACAAAAGTAGGAAACGGAATTTCAATTCCAACTTCCATGGAAAATAAAGGGCTATCAAACAGGCCCTAAGTGAATTCTATCTTAAATGAAAATCTTTAAAAGTCAAATGATTTGTACATGTATTTAGAATAATTAACAGTTTTATAGCTTAAAATATGAATCGTGAAAGTAAAATAAGAAAATTTACTCGTTAATTTACACTTTGAAATTCATTTTTGAAGCACAACCCTAATACTTGAGGCTCAATTTATCATAAATAGAGTAAAAAAATGGAAAATTTGACAACTACCCTACTCTTTTTAGCCCTTATTCGACGGCCTTAAAATCCACATTTTAATGCGTTTTAATTTCTCAGACAATAATATGTTAATTTAAAATTGCAAGGACTTCTGTCAAGCAATCAATTCTTGTGATTTACAACCAAACTTTGAAAATAAAATTTTCGTTTCTGTCATTAATTGAACACTCTCAATTTACCAAACAACCGACCATAATTGTTTGACAATAACAAGTGCTTTTGGGGGTACTTTGGAGTATAAGCAAAATAGATATAAATCTTTCCACAGAACAAAGCTAAAATGACATCATTAATTGAGTAACGTCCCTATATCTACTGTATAAAAAAATAGGAAACACAAAAACGAAAGGGCGTCAAACAGGCACTTAGGAAGACTAAAAAAAAAAACCCCTAACTTTTTTTTTTTTTTTTTTCAATTTTTGAATATTTTTTTATTTTTATTTTTTGAATACCATTTTACTTATTAAAATTAATTCACAAAAGTTAACATATTATGTTATATTAAATTCAAATCAAAACTTCAATTTTACGCTTTTACGTTGAGTATTTTAGTTATAGATTAATAACAAGAATATTACTGCGATGTTTGTAGAACAACATATATGTTACTTATTTTTTAATTATAGAATAACATTTGTGTTACTCATATTACCATTTGAATCTCTAACACCATCCCCTCCCACGCAGTTTTCAACTATTGTCATCCCCTTCCGCCACGAATTAGGTCATTTTTCTCCTTTCTGAACCACTACCATCCCATTCAATTCTTTCCACACTAATCTGACCCAAACGAACTTTTAATTTTAAATTTTAATATAATTTCTTCTTTTAAAAAATAAATGATTTTTTTGGCTAGATAATTACTTATTGTGTACTTTTTTAAATCAATCTTTCCTTTCTCACATAATGCCCATGTTTTGGCTCCATTAAAAATGTATTTTGGGGAAAAAAAAATATTTTTTAATTCTAATTTTTTGAAAATATGTGGTTAAAAAATAAGGAAAGGTTGTGTAATTGAAAATAAGAGAGAAAAATACATGGAGCCCAAACATGAGCAATATTTAAATGTTTCAATTATGACTTAATAAAGAAATTGATTCTCCAAAAAAATATATATATATATAATAATAATAAAAAGATATTGGATTTGACCAATAATAAAATAATTTAGTTGAGGTCGTGGTCATGGTCATGGTGGTGATCACAAATTATTTAGTTGATTTTGACCAATAAATAATGTGTGATTTAAAAATTTGTTACGTTGTGATCAATAATTTGATAATTTGTGATCTAGAAATAATGTGACCAATTAATTTAATAATTTGTGACGGAAAAATAAGTTGTACCTTATAAAATTTGTGACCGTGACATTGTAATTGTAATTTTGATTAATACATAACTGTAATCATAAGTTATATAATATTATGACCTTAACATATTTAATTAATTATTTCATAAATAAAGTTTAACTAATAACTGATTTTTGAAATTTTAAATCTTGTTTCTAAGTTTTGAAATGGATCAAAGTTAATCTTTTAGATATAAAACTTTTTCTTCCCAAATTCTATAAGACCATACAACATAATTTAGCCCCTGTTTGACATTTATTTTTTCAAAATACACTTTCTAAACTCATTTTCAGTCACATACTTTTCAATAAAATAATATTTCACATCGCATCATTAACTTTTCCTTATTTTTTAACCACATAATTTACATTATATCACTATTTTAAATACATTTTTTTCTCAAAAATATTCATCAAATATTCTCTCAATATATGCGATATATGCTTTACACAGGCAAGTTCAAACCCATAACTTGCTTGAACCCAACCTAGTTATTAACGGGTCAATTATGGTAGTCAGCTCATTTGGACAAAAGAACACATCAAAATAAAAATTCTGACGCTTGCTTCTGTGTTTTTGCTTTCTTTCATGTCATTCGATGGTGGTACTGCTTGAAGTTGATAATATAACTAAAAACCATTCTGTTGACATACAAAAAATGAGGTCCAATTAAATGGTCTAAGGAATAAAGATCAGTTTGAAAATTCGAAGGATGGACTCAAACAGGACCATATAAAAACCCAAGACGAAATTATGTAATAAAGACCCATCCCGCTCAAACCTGCGAGACGCCCAGACGCCAAATATCTGGGCGAGCCTGTCATCCCTCAAGCCTGTGTGATGCCTAAGGTCTGGCGAATATAGTGTTTTGGTTACTATTCGGAGCAACGTTTATTGAATCAGTTAATGAGTAATCTAATCACATTCCATGATCCAAGAATCTTGGTTGCAAGGAGTTAAATGATGGGAGTAATGGCAGCGGTTGAAAATGGTAGTTTCTTGGCAAGTTATACATGATGGAGAAAGTGGGTAGTTACATGACGATTGTCAGTTTCCAGGAGCTTTCAAACAGTTTTACAAGAGAAATTGTCGAAGGAGTATAAAAGATAAAGAATAATTCACATGACAAAAAAGATCAAAACAACTCTCAAGCAGATAATTATGTAATTTCATTATTAGTTAACTTTCAATTATTTTCTTCTAGAATCGTGTGCTTGCGCCCTTTGGAGACATTTCGTTTCGTCCATATTGTAATCTTCATCAATAAAAGACCACTCGTTAGGACTTTGTCTCGAGAGGTTGTTGTTCCTTACACAAACATTGATCCATCTTTTAATTGTTCGCGAGACTCGATTCTTTCGCGAAACAATTTGGCACACCTGGTGGGACCCTTGGTGTTTGAAGATATGAAAAGTGAAAGCAATATGTCTCATAAAAACTCTGACGTGGAGCCAGAAAGCCAACGAATAGTCCAGTCTGTAATTGAACGATATGAAAAGTAGCAAAGTGCTTCACGAACAGAGGGACATAGTCGAAGTCATTACGAGCCAATAACGAAGTTGAGTTCTCGGACCATGCGTGCATTGCTTAGGGAATTCACGCATGATGTTGTTGAACTGGTAAATTTACAGAATGTTTATAACATGGAAATATTTGCTCAAAATGAAAATGTACATTATAACAGCACAACCAAACAACTAAACATTCTAAATGAAATCATAAATAAGTTAGTAGGCCAAATTTGTCAACTCATTATGCCAAGTATAGGGAATCACTTCCAAGCCAGGACGATTGTGGGACATAATTCTCCAGTCCTGGGTCCGAACGAAGGAATAAAGCCACATTTTGGATCGTCTACTTCAAACTTGGGTGGTGGTGGAATGACAAATTTGAATAGTAAAAATGAAATATCAAACCTAGGTGGTAACCTCAATGCAAGAAACAATGTCCAAGTCAATGGATAGAACACCCATCGTGTTAATAATGGTAGAAATACTCAGGGTAAAGGTAATAATGGTCTAAATAATAGCGTCTTTGCCACAAACCAAGGACCAAACGTTAGGCCACAAGCAATCCCACCAGCAAATCAACCTATAGGAGTCCCATATGATCCCAACATTATGTTGGAGAATCAAATCATAGAGATAGTACAGATCAAATGGCTTGTGGGACACATCCTTTTATTAGGCCGACTTACACAAAGTCATATCCTACTTGGGTAGATCAGGCATATCCGTGGGCTAGAGGGTACACAGTACTATAATTTTCACTATTTACCGGTCTGGGAGAGGTTTTTACTCTGGAACATATAAAGTGATTCACACTGCAAAGTGGTGAAGTGACCGATTACCATAAAATGAGACTGTTCCCTAGTTCGTTGAAGTGAGTAGCTTTCTTATGGTTTATTAATTTGCCAACAAACTCTGTCCAAATATGGCAACAACTAGAACAATTGTTTCACGCTCAACTTTACACAACTGAATCTGGAGTTACTTTGGCCGACTAGTGAATTTACGTCAAATTTCAAATGAATGGGTAGAAAGTTTCCTTCAGAGGTTTAAGACAGTTAGGAGCAAATATTTTGCACCTCTACCCGAAAATGAATTCGTCAAAATAGCTCAAAGTTGTTTGAGTTTCGATTTAAAAAAGAAATTCCAAGATAGAAAATTTCTTGACCTTTTCCAACTGAGTGCTAACGTGATTAGATATGGACGTTTGATAAGTGAAGAAGAACATATAAAAAACTCTAGCAAATAGACTTATTATAGAGACCCAAATTTCGATATTCATATTGTTAATGACGAATATTACGATCAGATAGAAGTATGTTTGACCGAATTGATTAAGGGAGATGTATACGCATGTCCTATAATGGCCAAATTTAGAATATCGGGTAAGGATGAGCCTGTAGACAATGAAAAAAAAGGCTAGGATATTTTCATTTGATTTAACAAAGGCTGATCTTATATTTGATAAGTTGTATAAGGACAAACAGATAAAACTGAGTGACAAATATAAATTGCCAGACCCTGAACAAGTTAAGGGTAAAAAATATTGTAAATGGTATAATGCATGGTCACATATGACTAATAATTGTTTGAATTTCCATCATATGTTATAGGATGCCATCGAGTCGGGGCGAATCACATTCGAGGCTAAGAAGAAAATTGCAGTGGATAAAAATCATTTTCCACAGCCACTTAGGGTGAACTGGTGATGACTGGTTTCAAAAATAAGTTGCCAAGATTCAAGTTGGTTGTATATGATGAAGAAAAAGATTCTGGGTCACATTCTAGTGTTTTTGAACGTATCAAAGGGAAGGAGCCTAGAGAGTACGGAAGCATCTTATGTGCGAAATGTAAGAGAGAAGTGAATGCAAACATAGAAAGATCAGGAATGTGGCGACGATTACGCCTAAAGAATAACACCTTAGTTGTAGCACAGCTTTGGGGTGTCGTATCCACATGGAGATGGAAGAATATTTAAACGATCAAAAATACTGAATTGTTCTCTCAAATGTGTAATAAAATTCTATGTTGAAAGGTGAAATTAAAATCAATAATTCGAAGCAGTGAAGCGTCGGAATTCCCTCAATTGGATTTGATCAATCATATCAATTATTTATTTTTATAACACAATTATAGGCTTTCATCCCGATACTCTAATCGGAAGATATATCGTGAAAATCAATTTAATTTATAAATGTAATTCTAGAATTTAGACTTAAGACATATTCACACAATTTTATTGGAATATGATCAAAGATCGACCATATACATCAAGTATAAGGCAGTAATTAATCCGCTAATAAAGTGAAATTGAGATTAAAATTTAACAATTAGTTTAATCTAACGATAGAAGAAGCATGACTGGGTCTATGAATGATATAATAATTGTTAAACCAATCTCAACAATAAATAATTGAAATTGAAATTCAATAAATAAATTGATTGAACAATGGAAAAAGTATGACCGAATCCATGAAAAATCTTATAACTATTAAATTGATTTCAATATAAATTCAAGAAAATGAAATTTTAAATTTTACGATTGTCTGACAATGAAAAGATCAAATTAAATGAATAAAAGACATGAAATCACCAATTCCAACCGAGTTCATCTTCACTAAAAGTTTTAGTTCTCCATGAGTTTCTTGAGCCAAAGAGGATAAGAATAGTGTATGGGGGCCTCCTCCATATGTATTCTAGTGCTGAGTATTTGTAGGAGTCGAAAATTGGATAAAAATAACGTCCAACTTGATTTTCAAAAGAGTTCTAATCGAATAAGGAAAGTTGCCTTCACGCTCGAATTTTTTGTCTCTGCACAATAGTTAGTAATTTGGTTATAACTTTCTCTTGCGATATTCGATTTAGACAATTCAAAATTTGTTCGAAAGATAACTCAAAAAGCTACAACTTTGCTGAAATAACTCTTTTCTAATCCGGACTTTACTATGCTAAAAATGGGTCTCAATATTCAGCTAAAAATTTGGAATATATCTTGTTGGAATTGGAAATTGATTTTGATAATATTTTATTCATATTCCATTCATTTTTGACTTCTAATTGCTTCCAATTGACTCCTTACCATTCTCAAACTTTTATCGTGAGCCCTAACATAATTTTTGAGTATTTACACTTTAGTCCCTGAACTTTCAATTTCTTCCATTTTGATCATTTTTCACTTGTTTCTTCTTATTTTCGATACATTCATCACTCGTCCTGGAAAACACAAATTACATGGAATTAAGCTACATTTCAACATATTAATAAAAAATTGCTCATATTTTGACAATAAAATAAGTATGTAAAAACGCACTTATCAGGCGACATCACCATCATCCTGATATTTTCCCAAATATCCAGCCTAGTGGAGGACGGGGTGTGTCATTCTATAGGGGACCGCCTTTTGAGATGCAATTCAGACCGATAAACAATGGGAGAATGCTCAGGCCGTAACATGGCTAACCAAATATATGTCATTCATTCCAATATAATGCAGGAAGGGTTACACCCTTCAACGAAATGACCAGAACCCAATAAAGAAGTTTTCAACGGAACTATGGACAAATGATGAGACAACAGCAGAGATCGTCACAACCTAAGGCACCTAAATTGCTTGAGGTGGCTAACAAAAATGTTCTTAAAGATAATGAGGAGGCTGGTATAGGCGAATTCTTTTGACTACTATGTATTATATGGGACACCTAAGAAAAGAAAAGAGTGCCTCGCTCTGAGAAATATGGGTCACCTCCAAAATATTGCCTTCCCCTACAGGTTGGATAATCAAAGAAGAAGTACTAGAGGAAAGTAAGGAAGAAATTCAAGAAACAAAAACTCAGTGCGAAATATTGCATGTTGACTTATCACAAAGAGATAATTCAATGAAAGACAAATAGGAAGTGAAAATAGATGCAGCTGAAAAAGTCATCTTTAAGAGACCAACGATGAAGTTAACCAAGCACTTGAGGCCATTGTACATGAATGCCTTAGTCAATGACATACTTGTGGTAAAAGTGCTCATCGACAATGGAGTACATGAAGGAACATGTGGAGCCCATCAAGCTGGCCAAATGATGAGATGTTAATTGTTAGGAGTTGATACTTTTGGCCCAAAATAGGAGAATAGTGCGTTCAGTATGTAAAGAATTGTTTAGCATGCCAAAAGAATGGTCCGATACAAAGAGTACCAGAAGAGAAATGACGCCCATTATTAAATATTGGCCATTTAAATGTTGGGCGATAGACTTGATTGAGAAGATTTATCCCCCATCATTCAAACAACATACATTTATAATAATTGCGATTGATTTCTTCACTAAATGGGTAGAAATATTACCTTTAAAAAAAATCTCTCAGAAAAGTGTCATAAACTTTATTCTTGACCATATTATTTATAGATTTAGGATTCCACAAACTTTAATAGTGGATCACGAAATTTCTTTGAATGGAGATCAAGTGAAGAAATTCTTGAGCGAGTTTGGAGTTAAGTTAGTAAACTCCACACCTTATTATGCTCAATCTAATTGACATGCAGAATCTTCTAATAAGATTCTAAAAAATATCATAAAAAAATGATAAATAAAAATGCCAGAAATTTGCATGAATGCTTAAATAAAGCCTTGTGAGCTTACAAGATGTCGCCACGTTCAAGTACCAAAGTAACTCTTTTTCAACTTACTTATGGACAAGAGGCTATGTTGCCTATGGAAATCAACGTGCAATCAATGAGAGTAGGCTTACAAAATGACTTAGGCGATAGCGAGTATGCCGAATCACTAGCCTAAAATTTATTCGAATTGGACGAGTTAAAGTTGGACGTCATAAATAGATTGTAGGTTCAAAAATAAAAAATGGCTAAATTCTATAACAAAAATGTTATAGCCAAATTTTCTAGCTTGTGCGAGTTATTTTGAAAAATAATACTCCATTTGGATAGTAAAGATACAAAGTATGGTAAATGGTCACCTAATTGGGAATAACCATATAAAGTGAAAAGTGTATTGCCTAATAGAGTTTATCATTTGGAAGATTTAGACGGTACAAAGCATATGAGGTTTATTAATGATAAATATTTGAAGAAATAAATTCCTTCCATATGGAAAAGTGAACAAATAGATACATAAGTAAACAGTCTTGTTGAGCGATTATGACCAAATAAATAAGGACGAAGTATGTTCAAATAAAATCTTTTATTATTGAATATTCTTTACAAATCAAGAGGTGTAAAATACAAATAAGTCGCAGTTAGAAGAATGCTATTATGGTTCTTCTATCAACTACAAGGAAAAGGGTATCAACTACAAGGAAAAAGGTGAATTGACCTTAGTTGCCTTCCTCAATGCATTGCTACAATGACAGGCAAATGGTCCGAGAAGCATTCCCAACAAGCAATTGTTTCACGTCTATAAAGGGGTGCTGAAAAGATCTTTATTGATCAAAGAATATTTCCTATATCTCCCATACCAAAGAAAATATTAAGATGGATGGAGAAATTGGGAGAAGGTTAAATTCATCTTTGTTGAAAAACGAAATAAGTAATCAATCATTTAAGGCCCAAATGATGGCGATGAAGTAGTTTTGTGGAGAAAAAGGATGAAGATGATGCATATGTAACAAATACGTGATTTTATAGAAGCTTAAAGGTAGAAGGACAGAATGCGAACGGTCATAGTAACTGAAATTGAAAGTCCAAGTCTTGGAGAGAATGTTAAAATACCAAATTTTTAATTCCGTTTCACAAGGAGAAATGTGCATGAATATGACACAAGGTTAATAATTAAATTTTTGGGGCGTATTGATGACAAAGGGAAAAACGTCAATCACACAAGTCAATAAAATGATCATTCCATTAACGAATATAACTGTCATTACATTATAGCCAATAGTGGCTGCCATCATGAAATAAAAAGAACTAATGTGAGACATAATCGTCCTACAAGAAAGTTCAAAATATATTTATAGCCTGCCCCAAAGAGAACTTATTTGTTCTCCAAGCTTCTCCCACTCGTCACGCTGCTCATCAAAAGCGGTAGATAGTTCGGTCATAAATCCCTCGTCGACGTCCAACTTAGAGTAGCGCTCCAACAAAGGCTTGCCTCGCTCAATCTCATGGGAAACAGTATGCTTCTCAGCGGTCAATCTAGCCTTACAGTCATCCATTCTTACTTGAAGTACTTTCATCTCTATAGCAAGGCTTATCATCAAAGAATCTTTGACCATAACTTCAGAGGAGATTTCATGTAAATTGCTCTAGTCTTCTCAATCTCTTGAAGCAAAAACTCCTTTTTGGTTACAACATTAAGATATTGAGTCTTCTAGGCCTTTAACTCGACATTTTTGGCTAGTAAAGAGCTTATCTCTGAGTGGATAATTTTCAACGTCGGCCTAAAGTCGGATGAAATTTTAAGTGAAGGAAGCTCAAGTGCTTGAGGCATTTTGGCACCTAGAAGATCAAACTTTTCTCTTTGTTTGGAAGCACTGGCCTTGTTCATATTCATATCCAAGAAAAAAACATACTCAAGTACTAATTGCTTGAGAATGTTCATGTTTTCTTCGATAAAAGCAGCAGATGAAACAGAAAGATGATTGTCCGAAGAGGAAAGAGAAGCTACGCTTGCCCTTACTTGTTCACAGGAGGTAAATAAATCCTAAATTGAGCGTAAAATGGCATCAGCATCCTGTAAAGAAAAATGCAAGTATTTAGCATCTTCATTATAGTGAACGAAATAAAGATGAAAGATAAAACAAATGCTACTTCATCATTAGCCTTCGAAAATTGGGGCACATCACTAGTGGATCCAAAAACTTGTGGATATTTTCCTTTGTCCAAACGGGCAGACTCTTCTACAACGGGCAGTTCTAGGGAGGTCTCTGCCATAATCAAATGATGATAAGTTAAAAGCCAATAGCGTATACAAAGGGAAAGACGATAAAACATGTATTATCTGCTGATTCAAGGCATGGGGGGTCAACTCCTTGGAAGGTGGAAGTTCTCCAGTTGGCCACGCGACAAAAGACTTTGGGACCATGGCCTTCTCCTTAGGTAAAGCCATTTCGTCAGATGACTTGGACGAAGTAGGTTTGGTGGAAGATAGTGAAACAGAGGCCGGTAAATCTAGAGCCTTCGAGGGAGAAGTTGAGCTTTTCTGGAAAATTTAGGTAAGACATTAACATATGGAAGATTTTCTCATAAGTAAACAAACTTAAATACCTTTCTACTGACGATGAAAGGAGCATCATCATCATTATCATGCAAAATTGGCTAAGTTGAGGCGGCCTATGTATGGCTGGAAGTACCTTTGGTTGAGCAGCTTGAGCAGGAGGGGCGCTAAATGAAGGAGCATGAAGTTTAAAGCGAGCAAATGGGAATTTCGAAAGCAAAGTGGGATTCCAGACGACAAAAGAATGGCAAGAATATGAGAAGTGGAAGAAGTCTCTGGCCGTTCTAGCAGGTGGAAGGCATTGTTACCATCAGTTGTGAATAGCCTACGCTTTACAGATGGCCAAAGTTGTTCAAAAAGAGAATGAATGACAAAAGTGGGGTTGACATGGGCTAATGAGAAATCGTTTGTCAAAAGAATATTATGGGCATCAATGGTTTATGCCTCTATTTTATTAATAGTATGGAAATGTTTGTTAGGCTTTTGGAAAAGTAAGGAGGAACAGGCCACGTATGGCCAAAGCTAAGCTGACGAGTAAAAAACTGGGGAACATATATCTCAATTCCCATCTTAGCATTTGTTCCGGATAAGATATGGTAGAACAGCTCCTTCCCAACCAAATATTGGATCCAAATAGGCAAAAATGTGCTCACATCGTCCATGGTAGACAGAGGTTGCACAAAATTCGGAATTGATTGAACAGGAAAAGGAAAAAGGAAGAGACTGAATTCAAGCTATAAAAGAATGAGAAAACATCCCTGTTAGACATATTAACAGGGCTCAATTGGTTATGGCCAGCCCGTAATAGCTAGCAGATTGAGGAGGAGTGGATAGAGTACCAAGTTGTGGAAAGTATGCTCTCAACCACAATTAAGCGAGCTAAGAGGTCCGCTACCAGTAGGATTTGCACCATTCTTTAACTGGTGTTGGAGGGAAGCCATACATCTATAAAAGATGGCTAAAAATAATGAACAAAGATTTAAAAGCCTTCCACGCGCTAATTCATGCGCTATGGGCAAATAACTTATGGAAGGTTTAAGGTTGGGCACATAAATAATCAACGTGAGTAGGTTCAGTACCAGATTTATTATAAAGCTCTTGCATGCCAGAGTAAGAATTAATAAGTCTTTTCTCAAATTTTGAGGCAGCGCCAGTAACCAATATGCCGGGAGAAATAGTGGCGCCCAAATGTGGAAGGTTTACTAGGGCTTCAACATCCCTTAAAGTAATAGACATTGAGTCAAGTGGGAAAATAAAAGTATTATACTTAGAAGACCAAAAACTTAAAGCAATAGGGAAAAGCACGGTATCATAGATTGGGGCGCGGAGGACGATTTTTAATAAATTCAAAATCCAAGCACGATAAAAAATCGCCTTAGTATGGCCACGATTTACTATCCGTACATGCCACATACGAAAAGTAGTATCAATTTTGAGCCAGTGCAAAAAGAAATAGCTGACCCACTATCGCTTGCACAACTGATTGGCTTTAACGGTAGAGAATCCAGAAAAAAGGAGGATCTTGAGTACAAAGAAAGAGCTGACCCACTGCTGCTTGCCCAACTGATTCAATATCATTAAATGACAGGCCTAGGTAGAATTCATGGAGGTCAGGGTTGGATGGTGAAAGGGAAACCAGATTTATATATGGCTTGGTGAGGAGGTCTGGGAAGTCTTCGAAGCTAAGGGAGTTGTCGGAAGGGCTCTGTAAACTCGCCACAAAATACAGTCTTGGGAAAGGTTTCTTGAGAAGCATAGTAGAGAAGTAAGAAGTTGAACAATCATCTTTATAGGTGAGAGAGAAGTGCGCGATGCAAGACGTGGGTATAATGGCACGATGAAGTGGCGTGTTCTTTGGTTTATAGGAGTTGCGTGATATTGCACTTTTTAGAATGTAGAGGGTTACCGCCAAACGAAAATAATGATTGAGATTATCCACCTTTTTTGGGATTTCAAGAATTGCTAGAAAAATACAAAGAAATAATATGACATAAGATTAATACTTGATATTAATTTTGCCATATTGGGGGGTAATTGTTGATATACAAAAAATGATGCCCAATTAAATGGTCTAAGGAATAAAGCCCAGTTAGGAAATTCGAAGGATGGACCAAAACATGACCATATAAAAACCCAAGGCAGAATTATGTAATAGAGACCCATCCACGCTTAAGTCTGCTAGACGCCTAATATCTGGGCGAGCCTGTTATCGCTCAAGCCTATGTAACGCCCAAAATTTGGGCGAATATAGTGTTTTGGTCACTATTTGGAGCAACGGTTATTGAAACAGTTAATGGGTAATCTAATTACATTCCATGATCCAAGAATGTCGGTTGCAAGGAGTTAAATGATGGGAGTAATGGTAGCGGTTGAAAACTGTAGTTTCTTGACAAGTTATTCATGATGAAGAAAGTTGATAGTTAGAGGATGATGGACAGTTTTCAGGAGTTTTCAAACGATTTTACAAGATAAATTGTCAAAGAAGTATAAAAGAGAGAGAATAATTCACAAGACAAAAAAGATCAAAACAACTCTCAAATAGAGAAATATGTAATTTCATTTATTAGTTAATTTTCAATTATTTTCTTTTAGAATTCGTGTGCTTGCGCAACTTGGAGGCATTTCGTTTAGTCCATATTGTAATTTTCATCAACAAAACACTCATCGTTGGGAATTTGTCTTGAGAGGTTGTTGTTCCTTATACAATCATCTGATCCATCTTTTAATTGTTAACGATGCTCGATTTCTGCGCGAAACACATTCAACCTAACCCAACTCAACTCAACTCAACTCCACTCGACTCAATTCGAATTTAAAAAAAAAAAAATCAAAAATTAAAGCCCCAATCCCCAATTCTCCACTAGATACGCCTGAAAAGAAAGAGGAGTGAGTTAAGAGCCTGTTTGGTACAGATTCTTATTTTCTACAGTAAATCAATTCTCATTTTCAACCACATATTTTTCAATAAAATAATATTTTATATCACATCAATAATTTTTTCTTCTTTTTCAATCACACATTTCTCATCATATCACTCTTCAAAAATCAATTCTTCCCCCAAAAATTTCTGCCAAACACACTCTAAAGACTAGCCGGCTACCCCCTCTAGTCTGTACCCTTGTGGGGTAACTTTAAGAATGGCTTAGTCAAAAGGCCATAATTCCATTTTGACTTTTTAACAAGTGAATAACTTCAAAATGGCCTAATGGTATTTAAAAGACAAAAATATCCTTAAGTGAATAATATAATTACAAAATATGATATTGTTAAAAAGACAACACTGCCCTTTTAGTTAACAAATAAAAACCAAACACTCCCTACATAGCATTACGAAATCAGCTCAAATACAGATAAAAATTCTCTCATCTTCTACACTCTGAAAATCTCAAAAATATCGATAGCTGAAGAAAAAAAATTCTCGGTCAATTACTTCAAATCAGTAAGTACAAATACATATGTTTAATTTCGTTTTCGTTAAATATGTGTATATTTTTTACTTGATAAATTAAGATTCGACATAGAAGTTGGCAGATAAATTTTTTTAGCAGATGTATATAATTTATGTTAAGCATAATGCGAAAATAATTCATCTGCATAACTTTCCGATTGATTTGCCTTAACGGCTGTTACGAAGAACAACGAAAAGGCCCAAAAAAATAGTCGTTAACAGCCTAAAAATCGACTAACAAAACAGCCAAAAATCGGCTGTTAACAGACTAACAGCCTATTGTTAGGTCATTATGACAAAAAATTGGTCATTAACATAAATTATTTTTAGGTGTTAATGACCTAAAAATATGGTATTATGACCTTTTTGGGTATTAATGACCATTTTTTAGGTTAAAGGCATTAACAGCCCAAAATATGGGCTGTTAACAGACCATTTTTGGGCTGTTAACAGCCCATATTTTGGGCTGTTAACAGCCCATTTTTAGGCTGTTAACGGCCTATTATTTAACAGCCCAAAAAGGGCCGTTAACAGACCATTTTTGGGCTGTTAACAGCCTATTTTTGGGCTGTTAATGCCTATTAACAGCCCAAAAATAGGCTGTTAACAGCCCAAAAATGGTCTGTTAACGGCCGATTATTTAACAGCCCAAAATAGGCTGTTAACAGCCCAAAAATGGTCTGTTAACAAACGAAAAATGTGCTGTTAACGGCCTATTTGTAGGCTGTTAATACTATTAACAGCCCAAAAATGTGCTGTTAACAGCCTATTTTTGGGCTGTTAATACTATTAACAGCCCAAAAATAGGCTGTTAACAGCCTAAAAATCGGCTGTTTTGTTTTTTAATAAGTTTCTATTTGAAATATTTACAAATTCTATTTTGTCATGCCACACAGATATGAGGATTATACTCCCGGTTTGTTATTTTGGTGATTTTGAGTTGGATGAAAATAATCGATGGATATGGAAATGGACAAGTGACGAACAACGTAATATGCCAACACATATAACAGAGACTACATCGTACGACGAACTACACCATGATATACAGAACAAGCTGAACGTCGATTTATCTCTATACAATATGGTACTGAGATATCAATTCCAAGAGCATTTGCCATTTTCAATTCCACCTGCAAATGTTACATCTGATATTGACGTGAGTTATCTGTATGATTTGAACAAAACGCAAATGACACCAATTTGCGTGACTTTAGTGAAGAAGGACAACTTAGAAGGCAGAAATGAACATTCGGATGGAGCTGATGACAATGCAAATAATTTTTGGGATACGGTGGAGATAGTTCGCGAGGATGACACTAATATTCCCGAGACAATTGTTCATCATCATGACATCACTAAGACGCACATAATTCAATCGATAGTTCAGGACAGCGAGAATGTAAATGAATTTACAAATGAGGATTTAATTGCTTTATCCCGTCAGAGACATGAGCGGGGTGGGAGCTCAGGGACCGGAACGAGCGGACCTTCATCTAATTCTTCACGTGTGGTTCCCGATGAAGAAGATTTGTATGTTGAGCAACTGTTTGAAACGAAGAAAGCTTTACAGGAAGCTGTGCACCTCCTGGCATTGAAATTCAATTTTGAGTTCAAGGTAAAGAAATCAAACAAATCATTGTTGACACTTGTTTGCGTTGACGACAGTTGCTGTTGGCGGTTGCGAGGGACTAAGATGGATACGAATGAGAATTTTGTAGTTCGCAAGTATATACGGGAACATACTTGTGAATTGGGGATTCGTCAAAACGATCACAGACAAGCTCGATCATGGTTTATTGGACGACAGATAATGCACAAGTATCAGAACCCACGGACGATCTATAGACCTTCAGACATCATTAACGACGTTCGACGAGAGTACGGAGTGGTAATGAGCTACCAGAAGGCCTTGAAGGCCAAAGAATGTGCGTTGGAGGATTTAATGGGCTCGGCCGAGGAGAGTTATGCTAAATTGGCCAGATACTGTCATAATTTGGGGACAACTAATCACGGTTCCACTTTTTTCATTGAGACGGAGGGCGAGAATTGTTTTAAGTATTTATTCATGGCTCTTGGACAATGCATCAGAGGATTTACAAATGCGATGCGACCGGTAATTTTAGTCGACGGTACAACTCTGAAATCGAAATACAGGGGTACGTTGATTATTGCTGCATGTCAAGATCCCAACATCCAGATTTACCCACTTGCATTCGGCATAGTCGACAGCGAAAATGATCGGTCAATGAGTTGGTTCTTTACGAAGCTCAGGGAAGTGATCGGGGAAGTCCCTCATCTTGCCTTCGTAACTGATCGGGGTCAGTCTCTAATAAATGCCATCGCTGAAGTTTTCCCCGAGGCACATCATGGGTATTGCATGTACCATATACAAGGTAATCTGAAGACTAGGTACCGGGGCCAAGGCATCGTTTCATTGTTCAGGAGGGCTGCTGAAGCTTACAGTGTCGAGGAATGTAATAAGTGGTTGGTCGAGATAGGAAATAAGTCGATATCGGCATGGGATTATCTTACAAAGATGGGGATAGAACATTGGGCGCGAGCACATTTTCCAGGACGTCGGTACAACTTGATGACGTCAAATAACGTGGAGTCTATGAATTCACTGTTTAAGAAGGATCGAGAGTTGCCAATTCTCTCATTGATTGAGAACATTCGTACGAAAGTGCAGCAGTGGTTTCACGACCGACGTGTTGAATCGCATAAATGCTCGACTTGGCTAGCCCCGGCTCAAGAGGAAAAATTGTTCAAGGCCGCAGAGGTTGCGAGGAGGTTGAATGTGGAACCACTGGATGAGTCGCGCTTCTCTGTACAAGATGCACGTCAGCTGGGGTACATTGTGGACCTGAATGAACACACATGCACTTGTGCTCGATTTCAATTAGAGAGTTTTCCATGTGAGCATGCAGTCGCGGTATCTATGAACAGAGGCTTTGCAGCGAGAACATTATGCTCTCAGTATTACACGGCTGAGTATTGGAGAACTGCATATGCTGAGACTATATTTCCCTTACCGAACGAATCTGATTGGGAAGTTCCTGACCATATTTTCCCACTTAATAGTTTGTCGCCACCGGTAACTGAACCGCGTGGCCCTGGACGTCCACGAACTTCTAGAATACCATCTACTGGAGAGTTTTCTCGACCGCGTCGGTGCGGCAGATGTAGAGCAGTCGGTCATACTCGTCAAAATTGTACGAGTCAAATTCCCCTAGATAACAATTAGTCAAATATGTAATGGTATTATTGCTAAATGAACAATATTTAATTATATAAGTTTAATTTGCTAATTTGATTAACAGTTAAGTGCACAATATTTAATTATACAATTACGTATACAAAAGTACAGTTAATTCAATTCAACGTACTATATTTTTACAATATTTACAAGTATTAAATAAATGAATCAACAATCAAATGTATAACATTTACGGATCACACTCGAATTCGTATAAATCGCACGCTAATTTATTCCTCCAAATTTGTATCCATGCTTGGTTGATTCCATCGACCTTATGTCCTATACTCAAAAACTCGATGTACTTTATTGCAAAAATGCCGCAATCACCCCTATAATTGAAGAATAATGTTAGTGCGAAAACGTGTTAGATAAAAAACTACGTTTGAAATAACAAAACAAAATATAAATACTTACGATTTCGACTGTCTCGCAGTCGTCTGGTCCCGCACGATGGTTAGCCTGTCATTAACAATAACACCTGCTCGGGCGGCCATCAACGGTACGATCACAACAAGCGGCTCCAACTGCTGCTCGAGCTGGCCCTGTGTCAGACATGAAGGATCGGAGTCGTACACATACATGGTGGAGTCAGCAAAAACAATCTCCACGGCAATGGCATGATGATTCAAGATCGCTGGAACATATATATGTGTGCACGCATCCCATGCCTTTCCCCCGAGCCTCGGCAATATCCCTACGACCCATTCGGCCATATATTCAGGTAGCACGTACTTACTACCCATACATAGCAATGACTCATGCTCAATGGTAACAGCACCCAAAAACTCAGTGCTCAGTATGAGTCGGCCGGGCATATCAAATGATTGCGGATATCGTCGAGCTCGATCTCGTAGTAACTCCATGGCCAGGTCGATGTGCTACATCAGGAAACACCAATAAAAAACTTAGCGAGTTATTTCATTTAAAAAAACAAAAAAATAATAAACAACAAAATGAATATTTCACTTACATCGTCGGCGAGCCACGTCCCTGAAGTGGTGATCTCGCGAAACCACTTATATGCATCTAATATCGTCTTCGACCCAACTTGACGGATTTGTCTGAAAATAAAAATTGAAAAAATGTTGAAAAAGATATAGATGAATTAGCGTAACGTACTTTATTTAAATTCTATAATACTTACCGGGGCTTAATTATCCTCAACTCTGCCTCGAACACTTTCCATTTCGCTGCGTCCACCTCCCGAAACAGATTGGGGTACGTCCCGTCAACGAACGTCCTTCTCTTCGCCTCAGCCGTAAAGGGAGAAACGACGTACTGCGAAGGCAACCTGACCCTCTTGCCGACCACTTGCTCCGGGGCGTCAGCGGCATGCCTTTTTCCCGCCGCTACGTCAGTTGTACGCTCGCCCTCTACCTCGGGAATAACATCCTCCCGGCTCCCCACCACCACCAACTCCTCCGTCCTACCCTCTGCCTCTGTCCTCCCCACCACAACCTCCTCCAGGGTAACTGCCTCTGTCCTACCCTCCTCCGGGGGAACTGCCTCTGTCCTACCCTCCTCTGGGGACATAAAAAACGAAGCCAACGTAGCATCATCCGCCCAAAAATGACCCCCTCCATCACCCCCTCCATCACCACGTCCGTCATCCCGTCCTTTATCCCGTCTCATGCCTATTATATTGCCTCGGAGGGCTGCAATCTCATGCTGAAGCTCTCGGCGCATCTCGTCCATCTGACCCCTAAAATCTCGGCGCATCTCGTCCATCTGACCCCTAAACTCTCGGTGCATCTCGTCCATCTGACCCGCTATAAATACTGTCAGGCGATCGTACAGATCAGTGGACGGTGGAGAAGGTGATCTGATCGGCGGCGGTGATGCCCACGGCTGCGGTGATGCCCTCGGCGGTGGTGATGACCACGGCGGCGGTGATGCCCATGAGGGATATGAGGCCCCTTGCGGTGGGGGCGGTGAAACCCTCGGAGGTGAAGCCCTCTGCAGTGGCGGCGGTGAAGTCCTCGGCACCGGGGGCGGTGATGCCCTCTGCGGAGGCGGCGATGAAGCCCTCGGCACCGGCGATGGTGAAGCTGTTGGATCGCCCCCCTACACGGATTGGAACATAAAAAATTATTGTATTTAATAAAAATTCGATTAACACATGCAAATCGATTATATTCAATTCACGTACCTCATCTCGAGCGGCTTCCCCATGCGGAGTGGCCAATTCACGCACATATCCACGACCCTCCTCCTCCATCGACGTCATCAACTGCGTTATGACTCGAATCTGGCATAACAACATTTATTATTGATCACATTATCATATTTTGGAGCTACACACAACATAAATTGCAAATGTATTATCTAACCTGAGGGTCGTCGAGGAGAGCTGATAGCTTTTTGCTAGTCGGACATGCCTCTGCTCGCCAATGATGCATCCGAGGGCAGCGTGTCTCCCCTCGCTTCGCAAACTGGGTACCTAGGAGGGGGACCGTCTCGTACGCCCAGATCTGCAACACATACAATTATTATATTCATATTTATTGTAAACAATATTATAATAAAGTATGTCAAACATTTACCTGCATGGCATGTGGTAATCCGTATGTATCGTATTTACGCATGGTCCCCTTCGGCCTCGAGTGTGATCTGGTGAATACGTGCACCGTGTCTTCAAAACATCTCCGGCCCCACGGATATGTGTTGAACACATCAAGATCGTCAACGATCTGCAGATGGAATAGGTCAATCCCAGTCCTCCGATGGTGACATCGCAACACGCTCTCAAGGATGTAGACCAGGCCGAGCTTCAGTCTATCCAACATATCGTCACACCTCGTGATCGCGTCCATCAGAGCCGACAGCAACACCGTCCCATGCCCCTCAAAGTAAGTGTCGTGCAATCTGCCTCTCTGAGTATCAGTATGAGCTGCATCATCACCCGTAATCTCCAATCCTGTGATGAGAGCAAAATCAAACATGGAAAAACTCGTAACCTTGCCCCCAAGGTCGAAGTGGAGGGCATCGCCGTCGACTGGACTAAGCAACCGACACAGTAGTGCATCGAGGATCTGCCCAGAGAACTGTACATCTCTCAACTCGTACAGGGGCCAGAGAAATGAACGTCGAAGCATATCTGCATGATGCTCATCAAGCAGCTCCAACACGGCAGTGTAACTACCAAAGTTACCGTTCCAGGTAGCCTTGCCCGGAATCTGTCTCAACGTCAAGTCCAAGTGATACTCCATACTGCAAAATTTAAAAAAAAAATTTAACTATCAGCACTTCGAACATAAGATAATAATCGCATAACAATTACAATCGCATAACAATTACAATTATTTATTTCGTTATACTATTAATGATCATATTAAAATTATAATTATAATTATAAATATAAATTTTATTTAAATTATCAAAAAAATTAAAGGCAAATATTTAACGGTTAATAAAAAAAATTTTATTTAATATTTTAAGGTTAATAAAGAATATTATTTATTAACAATTACAATTATTAATTTCATTATATTATTAATTATCATATTAAAATTAAAATTAATAATATAAAATTTATTATATTAAATTAAATTAAAATTAAAATTAAAATTAATAAATAATATTATTTCATTATATTATTAATTATCATTTTAAAATTAAAAATATACAATTTGTCATATTAAATTAAAATTAATAAATAATATTATTTCATTATATTATTAATTATTATATTAAAATTAAAATTAATAATATAAAATTTATTATATTATATTAAAATTAAAATTAAAATTAATTGTTTAACTATATCAATATTTTTAATTATACAAAATCTATTATAATATACATTTATTAAATTATTTATATAAAAAAATTAAGCGGGCCGACATTAACAGCCGACCCACTTCAATTTGGGCTAGCCCAATTTGCTGTTAACAGCCGGTTCATAAGTGGACCGGCTGTTAACAGCCGTATTAATGAACCGCCGTTAAATGGATAATTAATCCATTGTTAACAATGGTTTATATAAGATCGAATCCCATTGTTAAACAGTATTAATGAACCCATTAACCGGTTTATATAAGACTGAACCGGCTGTTAACAGCCGGTTCATTAATCCATGGCGTCCCTGCTGCTCCTCGCCGGAAATGGCTGAAAAACGCCATTTCCGGCAATTTCAAGCTTTAAAAATTGCCATAAACACTCAAAAAAATTCCCCATTCACTACATATACCTAGATCTATGCATACATTCCATAATCACACAAAAAAATTCCAACTTTATGTGTATATACGTTGTGAAATCAAAAAAAAAAAACTAACCTTTGTTTTGCGTGGGTGGCCGGATCTTTGTTTGTCGGTGGGTGGCCGGATCCTTCTTCTCCGGTATTTTGGTCGGTTTTCTTGAATAATGGTCGGTTTTGGGAAATATTTGGACGGTTTTCACGTGGTTGGACTTTTTCTTCTCCTTCCAATGAGGGTATTTTTGCCTTTTACATTCTAACTTCTTAATTTTCGAATTTTTTTTTTTTTTTTTATGTTATTTATTGGTCAATGGCCAAAATGGAATTTTGGCCTTTTCAACATGCCATTCACACTTATATCCTCGTACCCTTGTTGCCTGACTGTCGTCGTGTCTCTCGCCGTTTCTCAAGTGTAATTCTCTCCGACTCTTCCTTGGCTTTGTCTTCTCTGTTCCTACATAGATTTACATATATGTATCACATGCGTGTAAAAGAATGGTTTTTTACCTACATAGCTTTATAGCTCTGAATCTGTCTTTATTCAAACGCATTGGTTCTTGTGAATACCTGGGCGGCATAGCATGGTGGAGTGTAGGGATACAGGGTTTGGATTATGAGAAGAATTTTGTATGAGTTATCAGGTGTATTGCTCAAAGTGTATGTTGTAGGGTTCTGGTTCTTCTTCTGGACCTCCAGGTTCAACCTCTCACATGAATTTTATTTATATTTTCAGTGTAATTCGAAAAAAGAACTGAAAAAAAAAATGTTGGAGGAAAGGATTTTCGATGTGAAAATGAACTTGTGGGCACTTCGAATTCCAAGGGAGTCTTGCAAGCTTGCTACTCGAATTCTCAACGGGTATATTTATGAGCTTATTTTCCAATAACTTCAAAAATTTTGTACAGTGCTAACTTATAATTTTCCTTTTGCTTTTAAGAGAAGTGATTAGTTACTCATTCTAGTGATTCTTTTTTGTTTTTCCATGGAAAGATATTTGCTTGAGAGGCCGCGAATAAAGCCGATCACAGAAGATCCAACTAGCAATAAAAACCGATATATGATATTGTCTGAAAAAGTTCAAAATCCAGGTAATGTTTGTCTTTTCTCTTAATAGAGGGATGAATCAACATTGTATTCTTTAAAGGGTTGTCTGGACTGCCATCATTGTTGTGGACTAATTTTCTTAGTATCTGAGATAGAACACTAGTCATTTTTTCTAGTCATGCCTATGTTCATATTTCTTTTACCTTTTCTTTTCCGCCAGTGTTGTTCTGTTAGTAATATGTAATGTGAATGTCATTGTTAGGATTTTGAAGTAGATTATCAACTTATCAAGCTCCTTTATTACATTTTAATGATTTTCTCACTTGATATGACAGATTTATCTGAAATTCCTAGTCAAAAACTTGATGAACTGAGAGAGATCTTCAAGATTGAAGTAGTTCCTTATTCCCTCACACTTGGATATTCATATTGGGGTGCAGGTAATTTGCACAATCTCACTATGTATTTATGATTATAGCTTATTTTGGTACCTTTTTTGGTAAATAGATAGATATACATTGATAGAGCAGGAAATTGGATGATATTATCTGACTATCTTCCTTTTTCTCTTTCTTTATTATGTATGATTACTTTTAATACAAGGTTTTTGTTGGGGGATATTGAATGATTATGTGGGAACAGGTAACTCAAGCTATTAAGAGTACATGAAACTTTTGGCTTTGCATATCAGAATAAGAAGATTATATTATATTGAATTTGAAATTTATGATGACCTATGATTTAGTGCTAAGAATACATGCTTCAAATCTGATAAGAAGATTATATTATATTAAATTGAATTTCAAAGAAGTACAGAAAGAGTTTGGTTCAGAACAAGAGGCTGAGATTTGCAGTGTGTAAATGACTTTCAAGGATAGAATTTTCTAGGAAGAAAAATGAGATATAAATAGGATGAGGTTGCAGGTGCATTTGAAACCTAACAAATGAGGTAATATTAGAGTCTAATGTCAACACACTTTGAAGATTGATTATAAATATAAAGCCTTAGAAATAAGATTTGCATATTATCTTCTTCGATTAGAAAACGTCTATGGTATGGGATGTGCAACCAAAAAAAAAAAAAAATTTTTGTTAGACACATCTATCTTACTATATATAGCTTGTGTTTGACACCCATTTTGAGGAAAAAATGAATTCTGGAATAGTGATTGATGGAAGAATGTGTGGTTGAAAAGTAATGAAAAGTTTTAGATTTGTGTGTAATATTATTTTATTTGGAAAATGTGTGGTTGAAATGAAGAAAGAGAAAAATATGAGAATGAGAATGAGTGTCAAACATGGCCATATAATAGAGTACTTACAAGTGTGAGGTTTAGTGACACCAGAAGAAAGATGATTTCATATTCCTATTGATTTGGATTCATGTTCTGCGTATTATTTTGTTTTATGAACTTACGAGATATTTAGAAGATGAGGTCCTTCAGGATTGGTGCATGAATGTATGTTATTCATTGATGACATAGTTTTTAGCTTATGAGATCAGGAAATAGATGAATTGTATGTTTGAATTTTAGAATCTAAAGGTTCTGTGTTAATTAGAATTAAGACAAAATAGGTGAAATGTCCCTTTAATCATAATAGGGATGAATGATGATTACGTTAGTAGTTCCGAAGAGTGATTCTTTTGAGGATTGAGATTTGCTTATTAATAAGGAATGAGGACTCAAAAAGTTTATAAGGCCTGGAACTTGAAATTGTTACATTAAGTTGAGAAACTTTGTAGGGATTGTGTGAGATACAATATTTATGAAGTTAAAGTCAAGTTTTAGAAAAGGATTATTAGACCACTTACGTTTAAGTAACAAGTATTGGGTTATTAAAAGGACACAGTCCATGAAATGAACACGAACACAACAGGAATAGAATTCTAACATGGACATGTAGACATACTATTATGGATAAAAATAAGAAGCAAGAATACTCCCTAACTAATAGAAAGTGAAACCAGTTGAGGATAAGTGCAGAATGTGATATGATGTCACATAACATGTTAGAAGAGGGAAAGGCAACCTGCAATTGATGTTGCCTGATGTGGGTACAAAATATTTGATTTTGATCATTCTTAGATATAATGAAGGGTCTATTGATTAAATAAATTAATGTCCCATTTATAACAACTTAAACTTCTAGATGATGTGGTATAGACAAGGTGAGAAAAGATTTAATTCTTTATTTCTTGATATGTTTACCGTTCAACCTGCCTCAATATATATACACAATACAGGGTAGTAGAAAGGAAAGTAATATTCTAACTAAGGAAGAACAAATCTTTCCTAACTTAATGCTAATTATACCATATGCATAAAATACAAAAATCCTATAGTTGATTTAGGATTCCTACACTCCATTTCAAGTTGGATCGTAGATATTAATCATATCCAAGAAATCATTGAAAGTTTGTTCTTGTAGTGCTTTGGTGAATACATCTATTGTTTGTTCTTTGGTAGGAACGTAAATCATACAAATGATTCCATTTTCAACTTTCTCTTTGATGAAGTTTCTGTCCACTTCTGCATGTTTGGTTCTATCATATTGAAATGAGTTGAGTAAAATGTTGATAGTTGTTTTGTTATCGCAATAGAGCTTAATCGAGAATTTCATTGTCCCTTGTAGTTCTTCCAAGAATTTCTGTAATTGTAATTATTCACATATTCCTTGAGTAGCTACTCTGAATTTTGCTTTCTCGATGTTTCTGGCTACTACATTATGTTTTTTACTTCTCCAGGTTACCAAGTTTCCCTGATACAAAAGTATAATAGCTAGTCACTGGGATTTGTCCTTCTCAACTAATTCTCGATAATTTGTCCTTTTTTAGAATCTATAAGGGCGTCACTTGGTTTGCACCTAAGCATACCCGTTTCAGTTAAGAGGTCTTGCTACTTCCATTCTCAAGAAGTGTCGCATTTGTCCCAAATCTTTTACTTCAAATTTTGTGGCTAGACTGCCTTTAAGCCTTGCTATCTCTACTTTATTATCTCCAGTGAGGATTATGTCATCAACATATATGATTAGAATGGTCTTTGTCTCATCTTCAAATATTCTAAAAAACCTAGTGTGATCTAACTGTCCTTGTTGGTATCTCTAATTTTTCAACACGCTTGCAAATCTGTCAAACCATGCTTTAGGTGACTGTTTGGGACCATACATAGATTTTTTTTTTGGATAATTGTGGATGTTCGGGTCAGTTTGAACGTATCTCGACTAATCCCATAGGGCCCTGAAGTTTACGACCGAGTACTTGCCTTAGTGGCCTCGTGGGGATTCGAAAATATATAGATTTTTTTAGTTTGCATACTTTGTTTTCTTCATCTTTCTTAGAGAATCTTGGTGGCAGCATCATGTAGACTTCTTTATCCGATTCCCGATTCAGGAATGCATTCTTAATATCAAGTTGTTGGAGTGGCCAATCCAAGTTTGCTGCCCCAATGATAGAAGAACCCAAATTGTATTTGTAACGTTCCAAAATTTATAGAACTATATGTGAATCGTTTACCAAAAGTTTTATTTAAATTTTATACAGGATTAAAAGAAATCAATCCATTGTCTAATCATTAATAATTTTTCTCGGTCTAACATAGCCATAAACTCCATTAATTAACCGAAAAATAATTAGATTTATGACAATGTCATTACTTAAATGGAGTATAATTATCATATGACACCAAATTTGATATAATAGTGTAATACTGTAATTACATGGGAACCAGTAAGCACATTTTTATTAAATATAATAAAATCAACCATTCATCAACTTTTCTCAGAAATTTCCATTCCACTAATAGCTTGGCAAGAAATTCGATTAATGTCAACAATCTATTATTTTACTATATAAGCAAAGAAAAAGAAATGAAATCATCCTTTTCAAATCAATAGGCATACGTAGACACCTATACACATAGTTTCACATACCGAGAATTCATTATTTTATATATAAAAGACTGCAATGTCATCATTACTCTTCAAATCAATGAACCAGCGTAAAAGCACACAGAAAAAAAGGAAAACCTCGGTTACGTGTACACTGGATATGCTTTATTAAATTTCATAAAATCAGGCACCACGACTGCACCTCATCGCCCGCCATCCAACGACTCGATCTAACTTGTGAGGTGTAGGGAAAAAGGGTGAGTATATGGGAATACTCAGTAGGATATAAAAACTATGGTGCAATCCCGATTAAAAATATAAAATCATGCGTCAAAAGATCATACCGTCATACTTCATGAGTACAATAATCTATCAACATGAATAAAATAATTTAAACACGTGTCAAGAATTATCATACCGTCATCATAACTTTAGATCCGGTTAGAGCTCATATCATATCATATCATTTGTACCGGAATGGCCATATCATCATTTCATATCATAATCATATCATATCACATCATAATTTCATAAGTATGAAATCATCAACATGAAGAAATAATTTAAACGGGATAGAAAATTCAACTGCACCCCTTTTCCTTACCTTGTTAAACTTGCTTTAGTTTGGAAGAAAACCCACAAAATCACGTTACTGTATTCTTTTATTTTCTGCCTTTGTGTGTTTCCCGTGCATGCATAGTGTAAAAAAAAATTGTTGCTTTCCCAAGGATATATCATATCATAAAAAGTGGGATAAGCAGGTTGGAATTCGTGTAGCATATTCAAGCACGTCTCTATCGTGCAAAATGGATATCTCAACCAACAATATGGGACACGTAGCATTGGAAGTCTTATACAAAATATAATAACATAGTACAAAAGTACAAAAGAACTACTTCCCATCACTTCAACGGACACGTGACTACAATAAAAAAACAAACCAATTTGACCAAGTCTGCCACACCATTTCAAATAAACCAAATCCAAATATAAACATAAAAGTTAGACACGTGGCTTCCCATAGCAACTCCCATTTCATTATATAAGGTAACTAAATTACAAATTAAGGAAATATTTTTCTACCTCGATAACTTAGGCCTCGCATATCCGAAATAACTTTTTCTCGAGCCTATTATTTATAATTAATTATGATCTATCCAATGAGACCAATATTCATATACTAGTCATAACTCCATCAATATCTAAATATTTGGACATAAATAAAATTGGAATTTAATAATTATACCACCTTAGTCCCTAACTTCAAAATATTAACAAATATAACATAAAATTAATTAATTCCATGAAAGAAAAATTCGGGACTTTACAGTATTCTATTTTGCAACTGGCACGAATGTTCATGAGTAATCTATGCCATAAGTTTGAGTATATTCCTTTGCGACCAGACGAGCTTTGTACCTTTCTATTGTCTCGTCTGTTTTGGATTTCACATTAAACGTCCATTTACACCCAACAAACCTCTTTCCTTTCGATAGTTCCATCTCATCCCAAGTTTTATTTGTTTCCAAAGCTTTTATTTCTTCTATTACTGCTTTTCTCCACCTGGGAGTTTCTAAGACCTCTTGGATATTTCTCGGAATTTTTGTACTATCAAGGTTAGAAACAAAACACTGAAATCCTGGAGATAGAGCTTTATAAGCTACAAATTTTGAAATAGGATGAAGGGTACGTGACAAAGTTTGTTTCCTGAAAGCAATGGGTACATTAGTGTCAAATGATTTTGGAGAAAGCTTATGAAGATCTGGAGCTATTGCTGGTTTTGACTCTCTTAGTGCTTCGAGTACGAGGTCATACTTTGATTTGGCCTTCTTGAGTAAACTATTATCTTTTTGTCCTGCTGTTCTTTCTGTTCTCCCCTTGAGTTTAAGTTTCCTTTGGTTGATGGCATGATGGGACAAGGTGGTGTTGTAGTTTCAGTGATGGATTCAGAGGGTGGTGTTGTAGGTTTAGTGATGAATTCAGAGGGATCAAGAGAAATTTTCAAGAACCGATCTTCACTTATGTTCTCCTCAAGAGAGAATATTTGGAAGTATGTACGATTTTCGAAGAAAGTGACATCACGGCTAACGAACACTCTTTTTGTGATAAAATCATAGCATTTATACCCCTTTTGTGTAGGTGAGTATCCAAAAATACACACTTAAGTGCGTGAGGTTTGAGCTTGTTTTCATGATGGGAATGTGTACAAATGCTATACATCTAAACACTTTTGGGGGTAAGTTGGAGCTGAGACGAGAGTTAGGGAATAATTTCTAGAATCTTTGGGGAGGAGTTTCGAATTTGAGAGTGCGACTAAGCATTCTGTTTATGAGGTAGGCTGATATTAAGATGACATCACCCCTAAAAGTATTGTTTACATTTGTGGTGAACATCAGGGCCTGAGCTACTTCAAGTATGTGTCTATGTTTTCGTTCAACAAATCCCTTTTGTTGGGAGTTTCGACACGAGTGTTGGTGGATTATTCCATTTTCTTGGAGGTAGGTTTTTAGGGTATTATTGAAATATTATGTGCCATTATCCGTGCACATGATTTGAATTTTTGTCCGGAATTGAATTTTTTATGTGCAATTATCCGTACACAGAATTTATGATGAATATTAGGGTCTAAACTACTTCAACTATGTCTATTTTTGTTGTGGAGTATCGACACAAGAGCTTCAGTGGATTATCCCATTTTCTTAGAGGTAGGTTTTCAGGGTATTATTGAAATATTCTGTGTCATTATTCGTGTGCAGGATTTGAATTTTTGACTGAAATTGAGTTTGAATCATTGAATGAAAATTTATGAAAATAGAACAGACCTCAAATTTTTCTTTTGACATATAGACCCAACAAATTCTGGTATGTTCGTCAATATACGTGACAAACCATCTTGTGCGAGTGCGATTAGGGGTTTGCGAGGGTCCCCATAAGTCACTGTGAATCATGGTAAATGGTCGCGATGGTTTATACACGGATTTTGGAAATGAAGAATGGTGATGTTTTGCGAGTTCACAACTTTCACAATTAAGATTAGAAGATATTTTATTCGAGAATAGTGAATGAAATACATGTCTCTAATATTGGAAGTTGGGATGTCCCATTCTATAATGCCATAAAAGAATTTCACTATCCTTCTGAACAAAAGCAGAATCACAACTAGCAAATTGACGTTGTTTACTTACATTAGTCTCGTCAAATTAGTAGAGTCCCTCGCACTCTTTAGCACCGTCAATCATCTTCCGCAATGATAGTTCCTGAAAAACACTGTGAAGGAAAAAATTTAGCCGAACAATTTGAGCTTTTTGTTAATTGCATGATAGATTCAAGTCATGTAGAACGTGTTCGAGTGTGATTAAATTAGAGATTCAAACACTCCCTTTTACAGCTATTGGTGAGAGGGAACCATCTGTGATTTTGACTTTTAGATTGCCCGCACATGGTGAGTAGGAAAAAAATGGTAGGAGTCCATCATATGATTGGACGCACCGGAGTCGATAATCTATGGTAATTTGGAGAGTGGTGGTGTTTAGGGTTCTCAGGATATTACCTATAGGGTCAAGGAACTTGATGAATCAGGTGACTAAAAGCTGGGAAACATTTTGTAGAGTTGTTCGGGATTGAATGCACCGCTCGGAGTGGAATTTTGTATTTCGGTGGAGTCAACTGTAGCTTGATAGCCGTGATTTCTAGTACTTTGTCTCTCAATTTCCAATCAGATGGTTTTCCATGCGAATTCCAGCATGTATCTTCTTTATGTCCAAATTTTCGACATTGGTTGCACCATGGACATCCCTTTTGTTGTTTTGGGCCCGGTCTAATTTTAGGTGTTCCTCTAAGCATTTGGACTGCCAAATTAGGCCCAACAGATTTTAGCCCAGCATAAGAGTTTCTTTTAATTCTTGCAATAGCCCCATTTGGTCCATATCCATTAAACCCAGTCGGCCCAATTGAATCTTATGGAAGGGCCGATCTAGGGATTGTAATCGGGCGGGGCGGGTCGGGGCAAGGCGAGGCCCTTGCCCTGTTTACTACCTCGTTTAATTTTTTTATATAAGTTTTTGATAATTTATTTTATTGTTTCAATTTATTAGAGTGAGATAATAATATATTTTTTTAATCTTTATTTATTTTTAAAAGTTAAATAATCAAATATCTTTGATAAATTAAGGCTTTTATTGTTTGCCATATTTTTTAGATAATCTTAGTTGCCATTTTCTATTAGAACTAATAAAATTTCGTGAAATTTTCTATTTAAAATATTGAATTCTAAAAAAAAAATAAAAAATAAAAAAATAAAACAGGGTGGGGCGGGGCACCCGTCCCCGACCCGAATACCCAATTAAGCGGGTTATTTCTGCCCCGTTCGGGGCGGGGCTCGCGGGTATATGGTTTGCCAGGTTTTTTTACCATTCTTAGGCCACAGACATAAGAGACTCTTTCTGATGTTTCAACATGATTTGTTGGCGACTTTTCTTTCGCTTGACTTCGACGAAGACATCGCGTGTGGATGCAGTGGTTGGCGGCTAAGGATTTGTCCTCTCACATCGTGTAGCTTCCTATTCAACCTAGCCAAGAACTCATATGCTCGTTCATTCTCTACCCCTTTTTTGTATCAAACTGTGTCACTGGGGCAATCCCATTGTTCGTCAACGTTGAGATCCACTTCTTGCCAGAACGTGGTGATTTCCATATGGTAATTAGTGACTTCCCTTCCTCCTTGCTTTGCCTGCCACAATGTTGTTTTAATTTTGAAATTTGGGACGAGTCTTCTGCATCGGAATACATTTCCCGAACGACATCCCATATGTCCTTCGCGGTAGCCATGAAGAGGTAAATTTTGCCTATTGACGGCTTCATCGAATTAACAAGCCATTACCATGGAATTTTCAAATTTCCATTTATGTTGGAGGTTTGCATCGGTGGGCTGTTTTGCGTCTCCTGTAAGATAAATCAATTTTTCCTTTCCCATCGACCACCAATTTGATTGATTGAGCCCATTCCCTGAAGTTTTTTCCATTGAATTTCTCCACCGTGAGTTGAAAGGAGGAATTATCAATTCCAATTGAATTCACGGTGGTGATAGTCTCGTCCTCGTTGGTTCCTGACTCAGAGAAGGCTGATTCCTTACCGTTGGCTGTCTTTTCAGCCATTGATTGTTGGGTTTAGTTTTGCCCGAGCTTTGATACCATATAGATAAGGTGAGAAGATTTAATTCTTCAGGGCCCGTGGGATTAGTCGAGGTGTGTACAAGCTGGCCCGGACATCCACGGTTATTAAAAAAAAAAAAATGGAAAAGATATTTCCTAACTTTAACACTAATTATACCATATACATAAAATACAATAATCCCATAATTGATTCGGGATTCCTATAGATGGGCTTTACATGGTATAAGATCACAAAGGTTGTGATGTTTTGGTGCAATCTATTTATGAAATTGTCATATATTGTCTATATATTGGGCTTGTGATGGAAAATATGATCTTGGCATGCACGTGAGGGGTGTTTGTGATGTTTTGGTGCAATCTGATGCAGTACCAATAGAGAACTATTATCAAACGATGGGATTAAAGCATAAAACGGAGAAGAAAGAAGCAAGAAGAAGAAGAAAGGGAGAAGCGGGGAAGAAGGAGACGTGAAGAAGGAGGAAAAACGTGGCAACGGCCAAGCTCAATTTTAATTAATCATTCAACTGAGTCAATTACAATGAAAATCTAATAAATAGCAGAAAATAACCTAATTTTAAGGGTTTGGGCCAAACCGCTAAAACAAGCCCAATAATACGAAACACAAATAATAAAGTCCAATAACTATAAAATAAATCTCGATGATGTCTGCGTCACAATCTATTTATGAAATTGTCATAAATTGTCTATATATTAGGCCTATGATGGAAAATATGGTCTTGGCATGCATGTGAGGGGGGTAGTAGATTACATATTTACAAGAAATAAGACTTAGTTTGTTATTGTCACATTGTAATTGATCATTTAGTATGGTGATCCATACCAATTGGATTATTGATGTGATTGAGCTATTTACTCAAAATGTTTGTTTTGATTAATTACTATTATGTGACTAAATAACTGTGTTTCAGACTATATATTGAAGCAGATTTTACCACCTGGAGTTGAGGTTCCCTCATCATTTGAGACAATAGTTAAGTATTTTATTTATGTTAAATTTCTTCCCCTTTTCATTTGGCTTTCCCTTCATTGGTTGTTGATTCAACGTCTTTTTCGTTTTTTTGCACCAACTTTTAACTAATAAAGTTCTCTGTTAAGTCACCTACTTAGGAGTTGGTATTTAACAGCATATAGCAATCAGATTTCTCATATTTCATCTCTATTAAAGAATAACCCTGGTTTATCATTGTGCAGGTCACATTGCCCATCTGAATATAACTGACGAACTACTTCCTTATAAGGATGTAATAGCAAAAGTTATCTATGATGTATGTTTTTTTGTCTATGACAATTATGCTCCATTACTTCGGTTAGCCGTTCAATTATATTTTTGCTATGTTATTTGGGTGCTATTAGTCACATTTGAATATTAATAAATCGAGAATCATACTCAATAGTATTGTGAATTGTGAACTAAATCAAACGGTAAAATTTGGTCAATTAGGCACAATTTGGAAAAAAAATTGTTGTAATTAAAAATTCTGTATGTGAAAAAATGCAATCTATGAAGGATAGTTCTTTTAATGAAACAATTGTTACTATATGTACATGCACGATCATTTAGCTAACTAGTATGACATTTGGCTTCATAATCATAGATGGCATGTCGGTATTTTCATTGAAGCCCGTACTAAGAGTCTTATCTATAGAGTCATGGACAAGGGCTAAATATAAAATTTTGAAGTCTTCAAAGTACTGATATAAAGATAGGCGAGTTATTTTGACATTATTTAGTAGAAGACACATCGTGGATCTTGAGAATATGCCAAATTTGCTGAAAATGAAAATGTTAACTAGAAGGATATGCTTAAAGTGAGAGTGGCTACGAAGTGGATGAAAAGGAGAATGAAGCAATTGGTCCGAGTTAAATCTATGTCGAATTATGGATCTGTCTAGGTGATGTATCTTATGATTGGAAAAATTGTTTAACAAGATGTTAGCTGAATCTAGGACTCTTATGATGTTTATCGATAATGTTGAAGTTGATATTCTAGTTTATATGAACCATATAAATGTTAATATGTGAAAAGAGGAGAGATGCACAGACCCTTCACTGAACCTTTTAACAGATATGAAGTGGCTAAAAGAGGGCCTAGCTTATTATTATTATCATCAAAATTTAAGAAATATATGATGACTCAGATGACATAAAGGTTAGTGGCTATTAAAGTTAAAGTGATCTTAAATTGAAGTTCAAAAACAGCACTTGTGCTTGATATAGGCATCAAAAGCCTACTGATTTAAATATGAGCCTTGGAGAAGAAAGAACTTGTGATATGAAGGGTACTTGATATAGAAAATTATTAGAGTGATCAAGGAGGTTAAAAAACATAGGACATGTAATAAAGTACTGTGGAGAAATGAGTAATTTAGTTTTATGTCCTTACGAACTATTGGAAGGCTACTTGAGAGTTCTGGAGCCTAAAAGATGTAACTGCAAGCATATTTAGGTTGGTGACAATATTGGACCTCCACATAAATACTTTGAACACAGAATAAAACATCTTGCTTTTTTTTTTTTTTTTATGTAGAAAAGATAACAGCGCAGAGACAGTTTTATAGTTGACTGAATCATAAAATTTCAACTTGTTGAATCAATTGAAATTTTATTGCGAGATCCTCTCTTATTCTCAATACAATTGATTTACACTGCTATTTTGTATTTTTTAGAAGGTTAATTGTGTGAGACTACATTACCAATTGAATGAGAAATTATTTAGTTTTTGACTGTCCATTCTTTTTGTCAAATAAGTTATTTTGCCTACATTTTGCTGGCTTGAAAAGATTTATGAACTATAGATGTATTTTGCTTTCCTTCTGAATGTTTTTATTATGTGATTTTGGAATTTCAAATTGGATTGAGAATAATCAGCAACCTGAATTATGATTCAACATATGTTATTGATATTTTCATAATATATTTGGCTGGACATATGAATATATATAGATCTGCTATATGTTATGCATCAGTGCTTTTTTCATCTGTAGTCATGACATTGGCCAAGCTGGAACAATAAGTTGGATGTCACTTGTAAAAGATTTTTGTTTTTTCAAAACATGTACATCTATGCTATCTACAAAGAGACATCTACCAAATCTGTGATATTTCTTGCACTATATCATTGTAATCCTAAAAATATTATTGCAAATTTAAGATCCAATATTTCATAATGACGATGATTGGTTGTCTTTATGAGACCAATATATTGTGATATTTCTTGAATCTTGACTTAATCTAAAATAATTCATGTGCTTGTTGTCGATGCATTTCCCATGTGTTTCAGTTTTAACACGTGCTTAACCATCAAATTTTACTATTGTTAAGTAATTCTTATCATTTATTTTGGATCGTTTTCGTAAGTTGTTTACTATTTTTTGCCTTATACAACACTTCGGTTTCTGCTTAGGATAGAGAGTGATTGACCTTTCTTTTCCTATGTATTTGAGGTTGCCTCACTGTCTATTGTTGACCACTATTTTGTATCTTGCAGAAAAATCAACCCAGAATCAAGACCATTGTCAATAAAGTTGGATCCATAACGAATGAGTTTCGTGTGCCTAAATTTGAAATACTGGCTGGCGATGACAATATGGTTACAGAAGTGAAGCAGTATGGTGCAACATTCAAACTTGATTATAGTTCTGTCTATTGGAATTCAAGATTGGAACATGAGCATCTGAGGCTAATTTCGGAATTCCAGGCAGGGGATATTATTTGTGATATGTTTGCTGGGATTGGTCCATTCGCAATTCCTGCTGCGCAGAAAGGATGCGTAGTATATGCAAATGATTTGAATCCAGATAGTGTTCGCTATCTGAAAATCAATGCAGAAATCAACAAGGTTGATAATCTAATTCATGCATACAATAAGGATGCACGAGACTTTATTGCTGAGCTGTTGGTTGCACCTTCAAGTGAAGGTAAATCCCTATCAAATGAAGTCATCTCAAAGTCTTGTGAGAAATGGGACGTGAATGAAAATAGGCAAACACACTTTGAAGATAGTTGTCTAACTGGTAATTTGTTCTCTTTGGCTGTATTGCATTCATTTCAATTACAATCTGTCAATCATTAACTAAAACTTAATATTCCCTGAAGACAAGGTGGAAGAAATACCAGAAGAGAATTTAAATAATTCTAAGAGTATAGGGCAGTTACGAATGAAGGAGGATTCAAATTTGACCACTGCAAAAAGGCGTCCTGGAAGTCCACTTGAAGGTATGATGTGGTACACGTATATAGGAGAGATCTTTCAATTTTCGAATTTCTTAGAAATGTTACTGCAATTATTTATGTTGTTCTTCACAATATTTATGTTCTCAGTATTTGATAATGGACTCCAATGTATTCTTATGCACGAGACTCATTTTGCCTATGATGTCCACTGCAGAAAGTGGAATGGCTGAATGTGTAAGTACTGTTGTGGGTGGTCCGAAGAAACAAGGCTTAAATAAGCGCTTGAGAGGCTGTGTGTCAATCAGCACAAGGCCTTGGGAGCACATTGATCATGTCATTATGAATCTACCAGCCTCTGCTTTACAATTTCTTGGTAAATTTTCCATCCTCTCACTGCTTGACTTTCTTTTTCGAGATCCTTACTTGTAATTGCTTACTACGAAAGTTTAGTTGTCTCGTTGGCTACAATTTTTCGATCAGTTATCTAAGTCTTTTTCTTTAGCTGTTAAAATTTGAATGGTAAAATTAATGATTACAGTTGTTTGTTTCTCATACTTCTCTTATATAAAATGCGGAATCTATAACAGCATCTTATTATCCTTTTGACTTACTCTTACATGGTATCTTCTGTAGGCAGTATACATTATAGAATAAGCCCATTGAAATTTCATTAGTAATTGAGCGGCAAACAGCTTGCTTCCTGGAATTTGGTGAAATTTAGTGCAGTATTGATCATAGGCTAGATATTTTTGAGGTTCAGCTGGTTGCAAATTTAGCCTTTTTTTCTCTCCATCTTTCTAAATTTCTGGTATTTTGTTGCTGATTACTTCATTGCTATAGTAAATCTTCATGGTTCCACCTTAATTCCACGTTTGCTAACATTGAGGTGGCATGTGTTGCATGTTTGGTCTCTGAGTTAAGGTCTGATCTTCATGCTTGGAGCTTCGTTTTGCAGATGTCTTTAGAGACCTTATCCAGATGAGATATTGGAAAGGATCTCTGCCTTGGATTCACTGTTATTGCTTCATGCGATCAACTGAGACAAAGGAATATATAATATCAGTAAGTAGTTTCCTGAAAGACAGTAACTTGTTTATTTTGCCTTTGTTTTTGAGAAATGGAGGGGTCGTATGGTGGAGGAGGTTGTGCTGATGGTTGATGCTGCGGTGGCACATATTAAATGTTTTATCCAGTATTGTTTGTTGCTCTCCCCAACTAGCATCTTGAGCTGATGACACTGTCAACATGCTGAGTCCATATGTGAGCATATTTTGCGTGATATATTCCCAAGAGAGTTCCATACTTGAATTTTTGTTTGGGCAACGTGATCAAAATAATTACTCTCAAGAATGTCTTGGCAGGGCTTTTGCAGCAAATTGAGAACAATTTTTTTTAACCAGTGCTGAATTGCATTGCCTTATTCTTTGGGTTTGTTCACAAAAACCAAAAGCCGTGAATTATTTTGAAAACTGGAATAGGTCGTTCTCAAATTTAGATGATAGCGCACATCTGAAACCAACACCTTGTGAAACTAGTAAAACTCTCCTACGGCAGTTTTGGCTGTCTAAATTTAATTTTTTTAGAAGCATCTATTGGAAGCGAAAACTGATTTCCATTTGGGCAGTTAGGAAATACATCCTTCTTGTTTATTCCATTAAGGCACTCATCTTGTTTACGTTTGTTGGCTTCTAGCAAAGTACGACTTTAAACATCTTTTGCTTTGCATTTTATATGTTACAGTTCACATGGCACTGCAGTCAAAATGCAAAATGATAATGGGTTTAAAGACTCGTTATGAAAGTTCACACAAGACACTTGTCACTTCTGCTTATCTTTATCCAAGACAAGTCCACTGGATGCAAGCATGTAAACTACATGAATATTATTTTGTCATTTGAGTATTTACATACACAAGTAACTTCATGATTTCATATTATACTATTCACAAAACAACAACATTGTATTTAAATAAAGCTTCAAAATGCTGGGGATTGGGTGGAGTAGCCAGTAGGACACCAAGAGATGATTCACGTCTATCTCCCACTTGGTCATGTTTCACATCCTTTATGAATTTCATAATGCTCTTTCACCATAAGATTGTTCATTTTTCTTGTGCATGTTGCATCTAAACTGGGGTTTACTGGTGTACAGGAAGCAGAGACTGCATTGGGTGCTAGTATACAAGACCCAGTGTTTTTTCGGGTCAGAAATGTTGCTCCAAACAAGGTACAAGCTGCAGCAATACTTCATTGACTTAGATCCATCTATTTGCATCGTGCGTGAAGTCAAAATCTAAGATTTTGATGTTCTTTCATTCTCCTCAGGCAATGTATTGTTTAAGCTTCAGATTACCAGAGGAAGCATGTGTCACTTGTGATGATGGGATATAATGAGCACCAAGCAGTTTAATGACCAGACCAAGGTGTCTCGCTGCAACTTCTGTTTACGGCCAAATCTTCTTATAGGCTTGAAGGTCTTCTTTTTTAAATGGGGTGGAAATTTTCTCAAGCAGCTGGAGATTGTTGGAAATTTAGGTTATTATTTAACTAGTATTTTATCCGACTGACTTGTCAAAACTGTAGACAATAATATTTTAGATTAACTGAGGTTTTCTTCTTCAAATATTATTTGTCAATTTTAGATTAACTGAGGTTTTCTTCGAATATCATTTGTACAAGCAAGTTGATATATTATTTCCATTTTTATATATTCCTGTTTAGGTCTTCCTACTTTAACAAAGCTAATGGTATTTTTACAGTCCAACAAAGCACAATGCTGGGTAATTGATCTTTGTTTTGAGCACTTTGTCTTGACAAGATTATGATGCTTTTTGTGTTTGAATTGGAAGTTTGCATTTTGATGAGGCCAAGTTCCTCTTCGTTCAACTTCTGGGTTAATGCTCGAGTTCCTTGGCTTTGGTAGGTAATGTAAATGCAGAAATAGCTGATAACCCGGAGACACAAGTAGAACAAAGAAAAGGCCAAGTGCTTCGCTACATATAATAGCAAGTTGCATATTTATCCTTCTTAATGCCTTAAAGCGATACTATGGAAAAATAAAAATGATGGGAAAATATTAAATTTTGTGGGTGGGGAATCTCACTGCCATGTTGATTCCCCAAAACCCTGAATGCCAGCTATCTATAGTGAGTGATGACTGTTCTCATGACTCCCACTATCCCAATTCTATGTTTTAATTATTGTTTTTTTCTATTAAATTTATGTTCTTTCTGATGGAAATTAATTGAAAGGTTATAAATAGGTTCATTTTGTTCAAATGATTTGGCTGTCAAAATCAACGATGATAATGATGTTGGTATTATTCAACCTGGCTATGCTTCTGCTTCTGTTTGTACATGCTGTGAATTCAGCTAATTTCAGTGAGATTTTCCAGCCAAACTGGGCACCTGACCACATCGTCATTCAAGGGGACCAAATTTCATTGTCTCTCGACAACACTACCGGTAAGTAATTTTTACAAGATCTTTGCAATTTCGATTTCAATTTCCATTTGTTTTCATTTGACAGTTTTGATCTTGCACAGGTTGTGGATTTGAATCCAAGAAAAAGTATCTATTTGGGAAAGCCACTACTCAACTCAAACTAGTTCAAGGCAATTCAGCTGGAACCGTTATTGCTTTCTACGTAAGACTCTCAACTTTATTAGCATATCCGGTTTGAACAACTGGTCAAGACTAGGTCGGAAAATGCATGGATATCACACATACGTTCATTAATCGAGTGTACCAAACATGGTCTCGTAATATATGTTGATAATTAATGTTTGTGCAGATGGCATCTGATGGGAATAACCACGATGAGCTAGACTTTGAGTTTCTTGGCAATGTTTCAGGAGAACCATACCTCGTACAGACAAACATATACGTTAATGGCAGTGGAAATCGAGAGCAGAGGCACAGTCTATGGTTCGATCCAACTATGGACTTCCATACTTACTCGTTCTTCTGGAATCGTCGCTCCATCTTGTAAGTAAACAATCTGTCTCACTTAACTTTAATTAGCTGTTCTCGTGTTAAATCTCAAGTATGATAATCTTAGGATTAATATTAATCTCTTTATATATGCACCATATATTAGCTCAGTCTTCACATGCAAGCCATGAAAACAGAAGCTGAATTATATATAATATCAGTCTTTGGATTTTTGTTAATTGGTTAAAAGAGTAAATAACCCTCTTTTGTCAGCAGCTTTCTTTCTTCTTGCATGATGCATCCACTAAAAACACTTATTTTTATTTTTCATTCAAGTTCAAAATCTTATCAACCATATAGTGCCAACAAATTTGTGCTAATTAGATTTCTTGGTAATTTTCTTGATCTTGATTATCCAGATTTCTTGTGGATGATATTCTGATTCGAGAATTTTTGAGCAAGGAGAAAAAAGGGGTCCCATATCCGAAAAATCAACCAATGGGAATTCATGGATCATTATGGAATGCTGATGATTGGGCTACACAAGGAGGGAGGGTGAAGATTAATTGGAGCTATTCCCCATTTGTTACTACTTTTCAGTCATTTGATATTGATGCATGTGAATTATCACCGGATGAAGTAGATGATCCCGTGGTGAAATGTGGAAAATTGGGGCAATTCTGGTGGGATAAGCCTGTCATGAAGGGGTTGAAGCAGCAAAGGAAAAGGCAATTAAATTGGGTTCGCAACAAGTTCTTGGTATATGATTATTGTAATGATACGGCTCGATTTTCTGAGATGCCAAAAGACTGCCTTTTTGTTTAGATTTAGGGCCTGTTTGGCACGACGTTTGCAGAAGAGCTTTTGGAGAAAGCTATCTTAGTTTTTGTTTGGAAACTAATTTTTAAACACACTTTCTATTCTATAAGTGCTTTTAGAGGAAGCTACATTGAACTAATTTCTTTTAAAATTTTTTTTAACTATCAAAAGCACTTTCATAAAATTAGCTAAATGTGTCCAAAAGCAGCTTTTGGATCTCAAAAGCTCCTTTTGGCTTTTCAAAATTCATGCCAAACGGGGTCTAAGCTCTCTATGCGCGGTTTGATTTTCTTCAAGAAGATATACGGACTTTTCACTACTAAAAAAGGCGTTAACAAAGATGGAAGTTCATCGACAAACATTGTCAGTGGCTATTAGAATTGGAATGTTGACGAATATTTTACTTCTTGTTTCCTAGGCAAATAAAATTACCGACGGATTACTTATAGAAAACCATTATTTGTCGTCAAACCATTTGTCACTGCTCAACTGTACTTCTCTCTCGGGAACATTATCCGTTTTTTGGCGTTTCAAAACTTTCTTTGGCTATCTTATCCTTGTCATCTCTTTAAGGGAGTATAAATGAACTCCAAAGAGGACGACAAAAATAAGATGGATAAGATAGCAGATGATCTTTAAAAACTTCAAAAAGAGAATGACGATGATGAATTCGCTATGGTATTTACATTTATGAGATGGACCTTCATCACACACTATAGCTATAAACCCATATGATTATAATGTGTGCAGAACGCTGATATTGCGAGAACGTTGCCCTAGAAACTAAGATGGAATCAATTACTTGATTGGTACGCTTAGGTACTATTGGTAATAGGAGGTCACTAAGATAGTCGAGAACAAGGAACCCCTTCATTATAGGTTGGAGCATTCTCTACAACCTAGAAACAATCAATTTAGAGTCGAGGTGTCATATAATTGCTAATCTATTGACAATTTTTCAAAAAATATAAAACTCACTGGCGAGTATATTCTACTCCATGAGTATATTAATGTAATGTATTTATTTTCTCAACATCAATTTAAGGTGAATGAGAAATTAAGGATAAAAGATGACCACTTGAAGTTGAAATAAATTTGATAAAACACGGCAAGAAATTGAACTATGACAATCCCATATAGAAAAATTAGAAGAATAGAAATAACTTTATATTGCTCAAGTTTGAGACTTGGTTTTGGATCCCAAGAGGGTACTAATAGTTTAGAGAAAATTAGCTTGAAACCTACAATTAAAGACTAATTATCATAAATCGGGTGAATTAGTTTAAAATTCATATATCAGGTGATAATTAGATTTTAATAATTATAATTAATAAAAATTTAATTAAACATAATCTACTCCACCCTACCCATCCCAACTAATTTCATTTTCAAACTCTCACTCTCACTCTCACTCTCCTCCTCTCCTCATTCTCCCAGCAGCTTTCTAACCCCCATTTTCTAACGCAGCGATGAACCACTGTGGTGCATCGACGATTTCTACTTGTCATGAGCCATAGCTGTTGCAAGGGTGTGGCGACGTCACCCCCTCCCACCCATTCTAACCTCCCCATTTTCCAGCGCAGTAGCAGCGACGAGTACTTCTCGCAGTAGTGGCGGCTTCTCACACCCACCCATCCCTTTCTAACCCCCATTTTCCGTCGTAGTGGCGAACCACTGTGGTGCATCGACGATTTCTACTTGCCATGAGCCGTAGTTGCTGCAGGAGTGAGTTGGCAACACCCCCACCCACACCCTTTCTAACCCCCCCCATTTTTGGGCGCAACGGCCAACAGTGAGCTTTGCTCGTAGCGAGCCGCCACTGCTTTAGGGTTAAGTGTTGGCATTTTTGTTGAGCAGCTTGAAATTCATTTGGTGGGTGGTTGTTTTGATCATATCTATTGTTTAATGTGGTGGTGTAGGCGGTTATTTGATCAGATGTGGTGGGTAGTTGTTTCATCAGATCTATTGTTTAACCCGAGTTTTGGGATGGTTGGTGTTTTGCAAATGGTGCTGCTGATTTCCTGATATGTAAAGGTAAACTTGAGTTGAAGGTGGCAGTGGTGGTGCATTGAGTGGATGTGGTGGTGAGCGGTCGTGGATTGTGGTGTTGGTCTTTAGTGTGTGCAGATTTGTTTGTGGTGACCCTTTGTGACCAAATATTTGTTTATTGTGATCAATTGTGACCAATTGTCTTCATTGTGTCTATCTATGACCAGATTAACAGTGAGTCACAAATTAGACTGATTTGGTAACAGATAGTCACAATGAATACAATTTTTGTCCCAATTAGTCATAGATAATACATGTAACTTGGTTACATACAATCACAAATTAGACTGACTTGGCATAGACGGTTTGGTCACAATTAATCATAGATAACATATGTATGTTTAGAATCAATAAATCTAGTCATATATAACACAATTAGCCACAAATCTCGTAAAATTAAATGCAACACTATTGCCACTATACAGTACTTAAAACTTTGCTACCACCTCACCACTGCCACCATCGCCTTCACCATTAAACAGATCAACTTTGATGTACTTTTATCACCTGCAATGTACTATCATCACCACCATGCAAATCTATTTTCTAACACAGTGCTGTCTCATAACCACCATCACTTGTAAAATTATTTGTGTTTGTAAATGTGTATAGAGAGAGAAAGCTTCTGTAGAGAGAAAATTGATAATTGGCGTAAAACGTCAAAACCTTTGAAGGTTTTTGTGGAAAACGTCAATACCTTTCGTTTTTTGGAGCAGAACGTTCCTACCTTTCACTTTCTTTGCGCTGAACATCCTTTAAATCAATTTTTTAACATAAAATGATAATTATACCCTCGTATATAAATAAAACAAAAAAGAAAAGAAAAGAAAAATAAAAAAATAAATTGCAATCTGTTCCTAAACGTTTTTTAAAATGCAAATCTGTTCAAAAAAGTGGCGATTTTTTTGCCTTTTTTTTAGCCTAAATGCATCCAAATTTTGGCAACCTTCTGCCACCCAAGCTGTCAAACGTTGACACCGATCAACAACCATCCATTTTCCCCTTCAATTACCACCCAACCACTCCCAATTTCATCAACTGTAGTGGTCAAAATTAATGTTGAAAGTTCAATGTCCTTAAATCTAAAAAATTTCGAAAATTACATTTCGGACACCCCCATGATCGGAACTCACCTCTTATCAATTGCCTATCACCAGACGACTACACCAATGCCAACAATTTACAACAAACATAAAAAAAAATTAATTTCATGCCAAATTCTTTGCCAGTCGCGACACAGCCTGCGAACTTCTCAAATTTCAGCGCTGTCCAAAACACTCATGGTCGCGGACCACCTTGGCTAGGTCCCTCTTCACTAGGCGCACTTAGACCAACCATGGGTCTAGGTCAATTTTGACCTGAAGCCGTTCAATTTATGGGAGAAATACTATGTTCCAAAAATTGTAATTGGATTTCGATCTGAAGTTCTAACGAATTCAGGCAAAATTGTGGAAGACCCTGGGTAGAATAGCTTCGCCATGATGAGAGGGTGCTGAATGGAGTGGTCCGCGACCATGGGTCAAAAGGACGACGCCGAAATCAGCCAAGTTTAGTGTACGACGCAATAGTCACGACTGCATTATTTTCAATTTCAAATTGAGCCTATTGGATAAGTGTTTTGGATGAATTGCGCACATGGCTGAGGTCGTCTGGGTATGGGCTACCGGATGGTGGTGGTCTGCTATCCTGTTGTTGGCCGGAGGTGCGACTTCTAGCAATTTGTCCATTTTTCGAGTAGCTGAATTCTGTCGAATTATTGGATGATATGGGGAATTGTTGGGATGGAATTGTAGAGGGTGTTGAGGAGATTGTTGGTACCAATGTCCGGAGGTTGCGGCTGTGGAGAAGAGTAGATTGGTCATCAGACGGTGGAGATGGTGGAGGGAGGTGGAGGAGAAGAGAGAGCGTGTTTTTGTTATTTTTCAATATTTTCATAAGTTTGGACTGATTTACATTTTTAAAAAAGTTTAGGAGCAGATTGCAATTTATTCTTTATTTTTATTTTATTTTATTTTTTGTTTTATTTATTAAGGAGGGTATATTGTTTATTTTATGTTAAAAATTGGTGAAACGGACGTTCAACGCAAAAAATGTGAAAGGTAGGGACGTTATGCGCTAAAAAAAAAAAGGTGAGGACGTTTTCCACAAAAACTTCAAAGGTAGGACCATTTTGCGCCAATTATCCGAGAGAAAATATTTTTAATTTTTGAATTTTTCTATAGGGAGTTAGGGTGGGGGTTGGGTCCGTTAGGGTGGGGAGTGTAAAGAGATTTGAATTTTGGAAATTTTTTGGAAGGTGTGGTGGGGTAGGGGTGGCCATGTGGGGGTGAGATTGGGATACTTAATGATGTAGTACATCACAACTACAATTGATAGTTTGTCTTTTTTAAATTATCTTTTCTAATTTCCTTTTCTAATTGTAATAGGTTTATTCTTAAATTTTATTTAGATTAGGATTAGTTTTTTTCCTTTTAGAATTTAGTTTTCTTATTTTAATTTCCTTTTATTAATAGGATTATGGATAATTTGGTTTATAAATATAGGGATATTGTACACTTTTTAATCAATCAATCATATATCAATACAAATCAAGATTATTTCAATATAATTCTTATTTTCAATTCTTATTACAAGAATTTCTAAACGCTTCCGCACCAAAATTGGTATCAGAGTAAGGAATTCACCTCAATTTGATGGTCGAGGACGGTTCGAGTGGCAAACAAACCACCGACAACGAACGGAGGTTTGAAAAAATTGAGCAACGATTAGAAGAGATGGATGAAGCTCTTCGCAATATCACGCAGATGCTAACTGCGATAACTATTGAGAAGCATCATGCACCCAGGGCAGAACAAATGGGTGGACAGAAATATGTACAGAGAGATATCAACTCAGATTCCGACGATGAGGAAGAAAATACTAACTTGAATGTAAGCAATCATGGAGTTCCAGCAAGGAGGGAGATGCGTCCTATTACCGAGCCCCACGTCGACCCAGGTGTGGGGGAAGGACTCCGGCCCCTTCCAGATGATCGACTTCGGCAGCAGAACCCCGAAATTCATGATCGAGTTGCCTGGCGCGCGAACCCAGTCTCGAATCGTGACCCTTGCGAGGCTGTCCCTCTACGGTTCTACGAGCGAAGAAACAGGCGAGATGAAGGTAACCTCCGGCGAAAGGTTCCAATCGACGGCGATGAGGAGCTCAGTGACCGACCGCGAGCTCCAACGAAAAATCTTGAGCGAGAGGCAGAAACGCTATTTAATTTCAGGGAAGGAATCAATTTTGACCCACACAATTTTGACCAATGCTATAATGTTGACCGTGGTTACAATGTTGACCGAGGAGTCAATTTTGATCGAGGTCCTAATTTTCAGCCGAGGGATAGAGACTTTCAACAAAGAAGACCACGGGGTTTCGATTATTCATCCAAAGAAGAAGATAATTTTCGACCAAGGGCTAATAATCGTGATACAAATGTTCAAGAATTTAAGATGAAGATGGACTTGCCAAGTTTTGACGACCTATTAAATATTGTAGATTTTTTGGATTGGATCCATACCATCAAAATTTTTTTCGACTATTTGAATATCTCGGAATAAAGCCAAGTTAAGCTCGTGGCGTATAAATTAAAGGGTGGAGATTCGGCATGGTGGGAACACCTTCAATTTAATCGTCAACGACAAGGAAAACAACGTGTGCAAACTTGGCCTAAGATGAAACGGTTATTGCAAAGACGATTTCTCCCTCCAGATTATGAGCAATTTTTGTACCAGCAATATCAGAATTGTCAACAGAACAATCGAACAGTAAACGAGTACACAGAGGAATTCTATCGTTTAAATGCCCGAGTTAATTTATCTGAAATAGAAGCTCAATTAATTGCTCGATATATAGGAGGCCTAAAATTAGTCATTCAAGATCGACTAGCTCTTCAGGAGGTTTGGACCACAACAGATGCAGTCAATTTAGCAATGAAAGTGAAAAATCAGATGAATAGGACCACAGCCCGTACTTAAGGCAATTTTCGACGACCAATTCAAGAAACTTATTCTACTCCAAAGGGTGCAACGACATCAGGCAACAATAATAATAATAGTAAGTGTACCACGCCAATTCAGAATTCGGCACAGAATCAAAGTGGAACTTCAGCTCCCGTTCAATCTAACATCCAAAACAGAAACCAAGCACAGCAACAAACAAATAATGACCCTTATGCGCGTCCTAATCTTGGAAAGTGCTATCGGTGTAACCAACCAGGACATCTTTCAAATAGTTGTCCAAACAGGCGATCCATTAACATTGTAGAAGAGGGCGAAAGTGAGGAAGAACAAAATTTTGAAGATGGTGACTATGAGGGTGGTAATGTTGCAGATGCAGATACTGGGGAATAGTTGGCGTGCATTGTCCAACGCCTTTTACTTGCACCCAAAAAGCCTGATAACTCACAACGACTCAAAATCTTCCGGATTCGGTGCACTATTTGTAGTAAGGTATGCAACGTAATCATTAATAGTGGTAGTAGTGAGAACGTCGTTTCCAAAGCAGTGGTAAAAGCTCTAAATTTGAAGATTGAGAGACACCCTTCTCCATCGAAGATTGTATGGATTAAAAAAGGCCCAGAAGTTCAAGTTCTAAAGATCTGTAAGGTTCCTTTGTTGATTGAGAAATATTACAAAGATGAGATCATGTGTGTGATGTGGTGGATATGGATGCTTGTCATATATTATTGGGTCGTTTATGGCACTATGACGTTGATGCCACTTATAAGGGGCGAGATAACACTTTCATATTTTGGTGGTTTGATAAGAAGATCGTTTTAGTACCACAATCTCAACCTTTGGAAAATAATCATGTTATCAAGGAAGATAAACCACTTTTTACCAACATATCAGGTCCAGAATTCTTTGACCAAGTAAAAGAGTCGAGCACAATATTAGCATTAGTAGTTAAAGGTCACTTGGAAGCAACTATACAGATTCCGGCCAAAGTTCAAAAGTTAATTGCTGATTTTGCTGATATAGCACCTGATGAGTTACCAGCGAGTTGCCCCATATGCGAAACATTCAACATCATATTGATATGGCACCTGGAGCTAGTTTGCCTAACTTACCACATTATCGAATGAGCCCAGTTGAACATGAAGAGTTGCAGCGACAGGTTAATGAGTTAATTGATAAAGGATTTATTCGTGAGAGCATGAGTCCTTGTGCAGTTCCCGCTTTACTCGCTCCAAAGAAGAATGGCAGTTGGCGAATGTGTATAGACAGTCGTGCTATTAATAAAATAACAATCAAGTATTGCTTTCCCATCCCGCGTCTTAATGATATGCTCGACAGATTACAAGGGCCAGTGGTATTCACCAAACTTGATTTAAGGAGTGGCTATCATCAAATCAGTATTCGAACTGGCGATGAATGGAAGACAACTTTCAAAACCAAGGATGGTCTCTACGAGTGGTTAGTGATGCCATTTGGGCTGTCGAACGCACCAAGCATATTCATGCGATTAATGAACCAAGTTCTTCGTCCTTTTGTGGGAAAATTTGTGGTGGTTTACTTTGATGATATTCTTATCTACAACAAGAATGAAGATGAGCACTTGTCACATCTTAAATAAGTTCTCTCCGTCCTGTGAGATAATAAATTGTATATCAATCTCAAAAAATGCATATTTATGACTGATCAACTTTTATTTCTTGGCTTTATGGTGGGAAAAGATGGTATCCAGGTTGATGAAACAAAGGTGAAAGCAATACGCGAATGGCCAACTCCTAAAACCGTGAGAGAAGTTCAAAGCTTCCATGGACTAGCAACTTTTTACAGGCGTTTTATTCGAGGATTCAGTACAATCATGACACATATTACCGATTGCTTGAAAAAGGGTCAATTTCAGTGGGGTAAAGCGCAAGAAAATAGTTTTGAGGCAATAAAAACCAAGTTATGCACTACACCAGTGTTGGCACTACCTAACTTCGAAAAAGTATTTGAAATTGATTGTGATGCTTCAGTTATGGGAATTGAAGCAGTATTATCTCAAGAAGGTCGCCCAGTCGAATTTTTCAGTGAAAAGGTTAGTGAGTCTAGGCAAAAGTGGACTACTTATGAGTTAGAATTTTATGCCGTTATTCGGGTTTTAAAGCATTGGGAACATTATTTGATACAACGAGAATTTGTGTTATTTATGGATCATCAAGCTTTGAAATTTATCAATTCTCAAAAAACAATGAATCGAATGCACGCTCGATGGATCACCTTTTTACAGAAATTCACTTTTCCTATAAAGCATAAATCAGGCCAACAGAATAAAGTAGCAGACGCTTTAAGTCGACGAGCATCTCTTTTAGCTTCCATTAGTACAGAAGTAGTTGGGTTCGATTGCTTAAAGGAACTTTATGCAACTGATAAGGATTTTGACGATATATGGACTCGATGCAGTAATAGAGAATTTATATCCGATTACCTACTTCAGGAAGGATTCTTATTTAAAGGAATGCAATTATGCATTCCTTGTTCTTCTTTGCGTGAGCACTTGATTCGAGAATTGCATGCAGGCGGATTAGGAGGACATGTCGGTCGAGATAAGACAATCAGCTTGATTGAAGAAAGATTTTATTGGCCCCAACTAAAAAGAGACATTGGTCGTTTTGTTCAGCGTTGTCCAATATGTCAGAAAGGTAACGGACATTCTCAAAATACTGGACTCTATACCCCATTTCCTGTTCCAGAAACAATATAGCAAGATCTCACTATGGATTTTGTTCTCGGTCTTCCACGAACTCAACGAGGAGTTGATTCTGTTTTGGTTGTAATTGATCGATTTTCGAAAATGGCTCACTTCCTTCCTTGTAAGAAAACTGCAGATGCTTCTTACGTGGCTAATTTATTTTTTCGTGAAATCGTTCGCCTACACGACATTCATCGTTCTATAACTTCTGATAGAGACGTCAAGTTTCTAAGTTACTTTTGGAGGACATTGTGGAGAATATTTGACACTTCTTTAAAGTTTAGTAGCGCGAGTCATCCACAAACGAATGGACAAACAAAGGTGGCTAATCGAACTCTTGGCAATATGATTCGAGCAGTCAGTGGAGATAAATCAAAGCAATGGAATGTTTCCCTTCCACAAATTGAATTTGCTTTTAATAGTATGCTTAATCGATCCACCAAGAAGACTCCATTTGAAGTCGTTTACGCTAGTGTTCTAAGACATACAGTAGATTTGATTCGACTTCCGAATGTCAATTCTAATGCAGAAGAGTTTGCTGAACGTATACAAAGAATTCATCACGAAGTAAAACAAAATTTGGAAGATGCTAATATTCGTTACAAGACTGCTGCAGATCAACATCGACGCCTTAAGCTATTCAACGAGGGTGATTTGGTGATGATCCATCTCCGCAAAAATCATTTTCCTGTTGGCACTTACAATAAGACCGTGTTTGATAGGCCGTGTTTTCCGGGGAAGTAGGAAAATATTTTCCACGGAAAATATTTTTTGGATTTTCCTCACACGTGTGCATTTTCCCGATTTTTGATGAAAATATTTTCCCGGCTGGTTGGAATTTTTTTTTTTTTTTTTTTGCAATGGAAACAAATGTCATAACCAATGGTAAAAAAAAATTTCACTTTAATAGATAATTTTCATGTAAAACAAAGTCAAACGAATATTAAACTTTGATAAAAAAAATGATTTTTAAAGAAACAATTTTTTTTCCTTTTTTTTTTTACTTTTTGGCAATGGAAACAAATTTTATAACCAATTGTGGAAAAAAATATCACTTTAATGGACAATTTTTATGTAAAATAAAGTCAAACGAATAGAAAATTTAAAAATTTTCCGGATGGAAAATTATACCACTCAAATACACTTGAAATCATTTTCCCTGCAAAATATTTTCTAGGCAAATCATTTCCCTGTAAAACATTTTCTTTCCATCCATTTTCCACCATTGCAATCAAACGCACCCTAAGCTTAAAGATAAGAAGATTGGTCCTTTTCACATTCTTCAAAAGATTGGTGATAATTCTTACAAAATTGATCTTCCCGCTGATATGAACATTCCTAATACTTTCAATGTTACCGATATCTTCGAATACTTTCCTCCAGATAAGTTTTCCTTACACCCACAAAACTCGAGGGCGAGTTTTATTCAAGTGGAGGGGATTGATGTAGTACATCATAACTACAATTGATAGTTTCACTTTATCTAAGAGTTTGTCTTTTTTAAATTATCTTTTCTAATTTCCTTTTCTAATTGTAATAGGTTTATTCTTAAATTTTATTTAGATTAGGATTAGTTTATTTCCTTTTAGAATTTAGTTTTCTTATTTTAATTTCCTTTTATTAATAGGATTAGAGATAATTTGGCTTATAAATATAGGGGTATTGTACACTTTTTAATCAATCAATCATATATCAATACAAAGTAAGATTATTCCAATATAATTCTTATTTTCAATTCTTATTACAAGAATTTCTAAACGCTTCCGCACCACTTAATTATATATTATATATATTTAATTGGAATTAACACCTGAATTTTGAAATAATTTAACAAGTTCGTTAATTTTGAAATGTGATTTTAATATGTAGAATTTATGTATTGTTCCCAATAGTTTTTAAAAGGGAGATGACCTACATGCTAATAAGTTGAGCCAAAGCTCACACGTGCGCTCCCTCGCCGTTCGGCCGGCTCGGCTTGGGCACGAGTAGTTGGTCGTCGGCTTGAGTGAAGTTGGTATATATATATTTTTGGTAAAATAATATTTGAATTATATTATTTAAATAATTTAATATATTTATTTATATTATTTATTTCCTCGAATTTTTTGTACGCGACATGTGGCATCTTATAGATACTGGCGGGTAACAGTTGAACTGCCTGTTCGAACGGGCTGTCTTTTGGACATAACTTTTCGATTTCTATATATAGGTTCCCATACCTCAGATTTTATTAATTATGAATCAATTCCGATTTTTATCTCTTATAAATTATATTCATTCTTTCCTGCATTATTCCATATTTTACATTTCGGTTTCGAATATTATTTTCGTATATTTTAGACCTCCAAATTTAGAAATAAAAAACTTCAATAGGTTCGTCGGGTCTTGTAATTTCGAGTATTATTATTACAAATCAAAATCGTTGTATCTTGGAAGACGAGTGTCGGAAGACCGTTAACACAAGTGCATGATATTATCGTCTTAAAAAAAAGTGTCAAACTTTTGTCTCGACCATTATCATTATATAAGTTGGTATTCTACCCCGCTGTTTATTTATCACTAAAGATTATTTTGAAAAATAAGTTATTGTACGGTAAAATCATTATTTGCCAACAATTCAACCTTTCGTTTCTTGGGGCTTCAAGTTCTACAGCTTGGAACTCAATTAGAAGCATAGGGATGGCAACGGTTCGGTTCGGGGTCGGTTCGGCCAAAACCATAACCGCACCACCAATTTTTTGGCCATACCATAACCGCACCATAACCACGAAAGTCGGTTCGGTTCGGTTCGGTTTATATCTCGGTTTGGTGCGGTTCGGTTCGGTTAATAACCACGAAAATAAATTATTTTTTATAAGTCCAATCGTCAACTGGAAAAAAAATAATTTACGAAAAAAAGTCAATGAAAGTTAATAGTACTAGATATAAAATTACATATAGAGCCAATTTTTGTTTCTCATTTTCTTTTTCTCATTTTAGATACGTACTACACATGGTCAAGTGAACTACTCACATTCAATACGGTAAAAATGAAAATGGTAATACACTTACCCTTGACTCATGAACTAAAACTATTCGTGCAAGCAAAATGCAAGAAAAATCCAAATACTGAAAAAAGTATTTATAATGTCAAAGTTGCAATAATTAATATATAGCGATATCTTATTTTAAATTATAAGCAAAAATAAAATGTTAACAATAATCAATTATTCAAATTATGTTTGTGTTAGAAGACTCGATTTTCCTTAATTTTTCACAATAAGATGAAAAGAGAATTTATAAAATTACTTTTGAATTTATTAGGAATAACTCAATTTTGCTTTATTCTTTGGTACAGTTAGAAAATCTTGAAATTTCTCCATTTATGCCAAATTTGTTACCAGTTACCACCCACTGCACTTAATTTTAGTGCAATCCTAGTCATTGAATTCCTAACAATCTATAAAAGGGGAAATCATTATCGTAGATGACGATTCTTTCACCCATAAATACGGTAGAGCCAAAAAAAGGAAAAAAATTTCGCTCTACTCTCCAACTCATTATTTGAGTAATAACTTGATATCTAACCTTTTAAGTAGAAAATTAATAGTTAGTTACACAATATTCTCAATATGAAATATTTAAATTTATATAAAATTATCCTGTAAACCTCACATATACAAGTTTGTTGAGCTGTATTTTGTTTCCGAACTTGAATCGATGCTTAAATATCTAAAATAAGTTATGTTTAGTCATGGATAATGATATATAATCCTTATTTGACGGTAATTAAAATAAAAAAATTTAATAGATTTTGATAGAAGTTAATGAAATACGTGGTCGAAAAGTTGTGGGATCCATAAAATATTAGATTAAAATTAGTTGTTGACTTTAATTTAAATTAAAATTAGATTTTAAATCCTAACAAATACGGACATAACATTATTTATACCTAGCATCAATTTAGGCGGTATTGGACCTACACATTTATTTATCATCAATTTTAAATTTGTGACCTCGAAATAATATGTGACCTATAGAATTTTTAATCTAAAAAAATTGCGACCTATAAATTTTTTGATAAGCTATGACCTAAAATTATTTTTAACTAATTAATAAGATATTTGTGACCAAATTGTACAATTAAATATTTAATTAATTAATAAAAAGTAAAAATTTGATTTTTGCAATTTTAAAACTTTAGCACTTAATTTTTGCAAGTGTCAAAGTTAATATCTGATCTATGAACTTTTCCATTTTAATTACGTGTAGGGTACATTGACATTGAATTGGGCTACTGAGCTTGAGTTATTGGGTTAAAGTTTAGTTAATATTAATTGGGCCAGGATTTTGAAAAGTCCAAAAAAAAAATTGCCTAATTAATTTTGAGAAATAAAAATGGAAAGCCCATTTGTCCAAATTTTTTTTTTAACGGGTAATCGGTTCGTTTCGGTTCACCATAGCTAAATACCATACCCGCCCCTAAATGAATCGGTTCGTTAAAATCAAAACTATAACCACTCCATTGCACCATCGGTTCGGTTTTTTTCGCCCCATTCGGTTCGGTTAACCGCGGTTTTCGATTTTCACAGTTCGAATTGTCATCCCTATAGAAGCATGCTATTATGATATTTACAGTATTGTTACCCACACCACTATAACTATGAAATTTCTGACCACAAATGTGTCACCGAAATCTTTCACCGACAGAATTCAGGATTTCAGCGATGCAAAGTTCTCTCATTGTTCGTGCATGCATTTTTCTTATTGTCTGCAAAATTCCAAGGTAAAAGCCAGAAATATGATGCGAAAGTATCCGTAATTATTGATAGCAAAATATTAATCAGTAATCTTTTTTACGAGGATTGTCATAAGTTGTAATAATGTATAATGCATGATGCATCCTGCATTTCTTTCAATAGTTCCTCTTTCTCTGTTCTGGATCATGCATCCTGCATTTCTTTCAATAGTTCCTCTTTCTCTGTTCTGGATGGTTTTTGAGTAACCCATTTTCATACGTTAGTAAAATATCGCCACCCTTCTATTCTATTCTTCTTAGGTTCGCCCAGAGAAAAATCTACGTAAAATCGCTGTGAATGATTCACTTCAAATTTAACGCGACCAAGATATGAATTATGAAGCAAAAGCATAACATACGGCAAAAAAAAAAACCAGAAAAAAAGAAAAAAGAAAAAGACCATCTACAATAATCGCACAACAAAAATATGCTCCTTATGTCTTCGAACATATCCAAAAGACATGCGGTTAAGAAAAAGGCAAGACGAGTTGCTCTGAAAAGAACGCCGAACATATATGTAGAAGTAAGTGTGACACAATATCTCATGCAAATCCATGTTTGAGTCTGTTGTCCACGTCATCCTTACAAAAGAAAAAATTACAACACTCTTCAACTGGAGACTTGGAAGGAAAATGATGATATTTATGGACGTGAACAATGCTCTTTGACATTAGACAAACATGTTCGGATACCGGCAATATGATCAAAGATGATTGTACATTAATAAACAATCAGAGTTGGCATTAGTTATAACACGAGATGACTGTGAACAACATAAAATGATTAGCTTTAGGGGGTTTCCTACTCTTGTATGAAAAGTAAACTACTAGGATGAATAATGCTATATGCAAGATGTGAAGAGGATTACAATGCCATCTCACATGGATCAACGCCAATTTGTACATGTAGCATTACTCCTACTAGGATGCTCCGTATTTGCATTCAACTTCTTCACCTTCTATAAGTCTCTCTACAGCATCTGAGGGAAGTCCCACCATTTCAAGTGTCTTTTCCCACACTTTATACGATGTTTCAACATTATGCGATTCTTCAGAAGGGTTTGTGGGACGACAATCTTGAGAAATGAAGGCACAGACCGGCCATTCATCCGATTTCAACATCTCACAATATTCAGGAACTTGGGGATCTGTGGCCGCGAATAGTGTACTTCTAGAACCTGCAAGAGCCCATATTACAAAAGTAGCTAATTCAGACCAAGTTCAACAGAAAACATATTTTTCATAAAATCAAATTTTAAATAACAAATTCATCAATCATATCCAGATAATCGCATATGCCAATTCAGAGTTTCGTTTATATTTCTCTCTCTCTCTCTCAAGCTTCAACACACGTTTGGTCCTTTCACTTTTCTCATCGGGAATGTGTCAGCTTCTCCCAGTGCTGAATATGTGATACAAAAAGCATGAGCTGACCTCCAAAAAATATGTAGTCAGATTGACCCCGATCCTATTTTTGAGGATGAATACTGTCATTCTGAGGCGATGTACATGAAAGGATTTGATTTGGTAGCTTCCTCTCAATGTTTCAATGGATAGGGAGCAGATTGAATGAAATTTTCCATCAGTACAGTAACCCTCAACAACGAGGGACGATCATGGCAGAGATTCATCAAGGTGGACATGTAAGTTCTGATGCGAAAGGCCAGAAAATGGGATAGGCTGGCTTATGGCGTGGTGGCCCACATATACATATATATATTCCAGAGAATTTTGTTGATCCAAATTGGAAGAAGCCAGAGAGAGAGAGAGAGAGAGAGAGAGAGAGAGAGAGAATGTGTAATGAACGAGTGAAAATTTATGATTTCGTTGTCCAAAGCCTCGTGCATTTGTGATTAATTACGAGCCCAAGGTTATTGCCCTGTCTGGAATATGTAAAACAAGCTCAAAACTAAATTCAATATTCAATCTTATTCAATCAGCCAAGGACTTCATCAGTGGTAGTGGCAGGTGCCAAAAGGAACAATACGATTATGTTCCACTTTATTTGCAGGCAAAACTTTAGGATTTTTCTAATGCTCTATCACAATTATTTAACTGGAGAAGTTTTTAGATCAAAATAAGCAAAAAACTTTACGCATGAAAATGATATCTAGAGATTCAAATAAAAATAAATTTCCAACAATTATGAAACAAGAAAATGTACTAAAACTTGAGAAGACTAACCTTCTTCAGCACTGAATATAAAATAGGGTATTAAACGATAACCAGCTTGGACAATCTTTGGAAGATCCCTGGCCTGCATTTTATAACATTATCTCAATTTTTGGAAAATATACATATTAGCTATTTGAAAAACCTGATACATCAGAAGTAATAATTGAAACCCAGTGTTCTAATTTGCACCAATTCGGCAATTCCCAAGTGTTGGAAACCATGTATCACAGACATATCCTATGCCCATTTAGAATAAACAAACACGCAGAATGATTCCAGATACTGAGACAAAGAGCTAGGCATTCACAAACTTACAACATTGGTTTGGACAATTCCAGGAGAAACACATACTACACTTATGCCAACTTCAGCTGGTAGACGCTTATGAAGAACACTGGTGAACATGACCTGTACTTGAATAGCTTGAAGACATTAGTTAACACAAATAAAATGACCAACTCAGAACCAAATGCAAGAGATCATGGAAAAGAATAACAATGCATCAAAAACCAAAAGCCCATGGAATAGTCCTTCCACATCTACCTAAAATGCGGACAAAAACAGTTTATCCAGAAGAGAGGTCATTTCAGGTACAAAGCCATCAATAACACATTCCCTGAAGTGGCCACTGTAGTATACCCATGTGCAACAATAGCAGGCTGCAATTCTAAACACCACGTACTTATTTCATACATATCATGTACTTAAAGAGAGTAAGCTAGTTAATATAGGTACAACTGTTTTTTCCATTGCCTTCATGTTTTAGAAAATTTGGGGTCTGTTTGATTGCAAATTGCAATACTAGAGTAGTGATTTTGTTTCTTAACTTTTTGTAGGCTCTTATCTGTTCTTATTTGTATACCCCCATTCACCATTTTTTATTTTTAAAAAAACAGTCAAAAAACCTTTTTTTTTTGAGATCCATTTGTTCACTGTTAGAAAAACGCAAATGGGATCCTCTATACGCCTTTCCTCTGCAACCATTACCGTCTTGCCAAAATCTCAGCAGTCATATGCCCCATTATATCAGGAAGAATTATTGCACCCCACAGTTGACAACAGCAAAAAGCCATAGATCTTCATCATTTACATTTGCTGTAGAGTACTGAAATGATGATAACTAAATATTTTAATAAAAACTTTATCTAGACATTTGAGGATAATAAGCTAAAAAGGGGAGATAGCCTGATCTTGATTTGGCATTAGGGTATTGTTCAAGCATTTCAACACTATGTGACTCAGACATTTGAGATGAACAAGGCTAAAGAGATTCAGAATATATCTGCTTCAATAATTTTACTAGGAACAAGTTTGCAAAATGGTGGATGCTATAAAGTGGATCAATTGTTTCTTGATTAACAATAAGCAGTAATTATTCATGGATTCATACAAGAACAAGCTTTTTAATTGGTGGATTCATTAAGGGGATAATTGTTTCTCCAAAATAGACAATAAATATAGCTGGATTACCACACCTGGTAACAATTCATCAATGCCTAGATTGCAAAAACACTGTAATGATAATACTACCGTCATAATGAATGACAAGCCAAGTCTTATTTTCAATAAATTTGGAGTCAACTCTACATCAAACTCTAGATCAAGGTCCAATAAAAGCTTTTATTATTATTATTATTATTATTATTATTATTATTATTTTTATTTATTTTTTTTTATTTTTATTTTTTTTTTTGCAATCAAGAGCATCATTAATTTTTGTCTACTCTTGCACATCTATTATGTTCTATTGGAACCACGTCACTCTTACGAATGATAACTTCTTTAGGTCTATGCAAGACATTCTCCAACTACTTAAGCTATTGTGCTTCCATTAATATATCCTCAATTGGTGGTGCCTCCACTACAGCATTTTTCTAAGATCTAAAACTTTTTAAGAGGATAACGATTTCCCTTAAATCAAGCAAAGTCAAATCAAGAATTTGAACAACCATAGATATACATAGGGATGCCAAAAACCTTGATCTATCCCATAAGTCAGAAAAATCTTGCTCTTTTCATTCAAAAAGCTTTTTGTTTCTCTTTGGTTAGATCACCCAAAACTAAACTATCACTTTCCACATGATCAAACCCCTTTTATCCTTGCCAAAGTCAATTATATATGCAACGACTAATCCATTAGACTTACTCAGACCAAATTAAAATCAGCTTCTCGAAGAACTTTACTTCATAGCATCTAGCAGCATCACAGTGTAAAGTTAGTGATTAAAACATTCTGCATCATTTCTGTGCAACACACACCATAAAGGGAGAGAGAGAACTAAAGATAATTCTTTGTGAGTATAGATCCTCAGGATTAGTTTCATTCATTCGAATAGGAACAGATATCCATCTTAATATCATCCTTTCTGTTAAATTCATTTGATAGACATTTGTGCTCTAAAGGAACAACACTCTAAAAGCATAGCTGCTATAGTAATCATATTGCATAGCTTTTTTTTAACTTAATAGGGTTATTTCATTTATATAAATCCCTGCAGCACTTCTCCGTTCCACCTTCAATTTTATGTATCAGGTTCTCAATACCATGATAATGATAATAATCATCTACTATATACAATAATGAAATGGTCATTACTTTTCATTTGAAGAGAACATTTACTTGTTCATTTCACATTGCACTATTTTTTTCTCCTTGGTGAATAAAATGAGAGTATGGAACATATTAAGAGCTTATTTGGGTTTCATTACAATCACCTTATAATTTAAGTCATAGACAAATATTAATTTTAAGCACACATTCAAAACTACTACCCACTAAGTAGCCACACATTTCATGGAGACCCATTACTCCTTTTCATTATACTTTTACTTAAACAATCACTAAGCTACACAAACCATTGGATGGTGTCTATCTACCAATTGGCAAAAATTAAATTTACACGTCACATAAAAGATAAAGAGAACCTGAATTTTTCAAAAAAGACTGACTATAAAACCACTAAAACACTAAAAGCAAGTTTTTGAGTGCACCTGTGCCAGTTTACTGCTTGAGTATCCCACCAAACTTGTGTACTTTCTTTTCCCAGATACAACGTTCATATCTTCTGTATCAACAAATCCTACGTAATGCATCTACAAATACACAAGATGGAAAGTTTACTTCCTACTTAAGAGTGCATAGGAAGAAATAAATAACTAACTGTGGTCCCAGCAATGTGCTAGAAATTCAACTTTCAAACAAAAGATTGTTGGATGTTTGAATAGAAAAAAATACATAACGACTGAAACATTGAGTGTACCATTAAAGCACATCGTGGTGACTCATAACTACTGGGCTTTGATCATCCAAAGACGTTGAGATTTCAGTATGTTAATAGCAAATAAGTAAATAATCGAAGGTTAGAGAGTTCGATAAAATATATTTACTTACTACCATTGATTTATTTACCTTATAGTCGGATTCTCTAAAATTAAAAAATTATAAAAATCTCAGCAATAAATGTTTGTGGTGAATTCTCACTGCACATTGCTTAGTTGAGTAGAAACTAGAGTAAGAGGGTAATGGTAGCAGAAAAATTGAAGTAAAAGTAACTTCGAGGTGATAAATATATTTCTCTATCAAAAAGAAGAAACAGGGTGCAGGCCTTTGCACAACAATCATATGATCACCCTCTCCTTACAAGAATATAAACTGGTTGTCTATACAAGAGGTACAAGAGGAGAAGAGGTTTTACTTGTTAGTCACGAAGGCATTTTCTCATTACTACCTAAAAAATCTCCCAGAAGGCACAGGGAAACAAAAGAATCTTAGGATGTGAAGGTGGACGTTTTATTCACATTTCTTATCTTGTATAGCACATAAAAGAAAGGAAAAAGGCTTCCATGCACAAGACAGCAGAACTGTTCCCTTTATTTTCTACCATAGATGGTGTCTCAAGAAATGCTTACTTTAGAATCATTTTCATCATAGGTTCAGCCAATTACCAATTATAAATATTCACTGGTAGTACATAAAATTTGCAAATGACTTTCACATCAACGTGGAAGCCAAATTATTATTCCTGGTAAACCAACAATTCAGTGACACCGTTGTTCATAAAAGTACCCAGCCGCATCAACCGAATAAATTGATCGTTCAAATTTGGAGAAACAGAAGAAATATTCCTGTCCATCAGAGTTATTCTTATGAAAGATTAAGAAAATGAAAGAAATTCAATCAAAGAAACTAAATAACCTTTGCACAAGTACAATACATCAAGACACATAACAGTGCTCAGAAAACTTACAACAGAGTTCACATTAATAATTCGGCTTGGGGAGCCTCTAACAAGGGATGGCAAAAGTAATATAGATAGCAGTGCCGGAGCTAGATGATTCACTTGCATGTGTTCTTCATTTCCATCTTTCGAAAACTTTTGTGGTTCTGAACATAATGAGGAAAGGTATAAGTTCAACTACAATGTTGTTGAAGACGAAATGTAAATAAATAAATAGGTCCTCGACAACTTAAATATAGTTTAGCGAATAGGTTAAGTTCTCGCAACCACCTAGTGCACATGTCAAACATTTAAAGAAAATGAATTTGGCCAACATGTGAGGTAGCATGTTAAAGACTAAATTAAAAGAAATAAATATGTCCTCACTCTAGCAGCTTTAGCATTTTAAATGAGATGGTTCACTAAATGTAAACAAATATTTACTTCAAAGTAAGAAGATAAGTAGCAGACAAAACAGAACTACGTAATGACTGAGAAAAGAGAGACCTTGACCAAACAAATCATTTTGCAAGGACAAAATTTAATAACTCAAGAGCATTGTCCAAATTATAGCTTCCACAATAATAGGCAGAGCAAGCTTCTGCTGATGAAAGCAGTAGCACAAAGAAAATGCGCTAAGAAAAAAAGAAACTGCAAGACCCCCCTCCCCCACCCCAAAAAAAAAAAAATTTTTTTTTAACAAAAATCATTATTAAAATTGAAATAAAGAAATGCAAAATGATTCCCTAATGTCAACAAAACAGAAGCTGTATGAAATCTCGAGTAGTTCATAAGGAACTAAAAGAAACTCCATGTACAATTAAACCAAGTTGATTTTTTATTTCCTTTCATTGAGACATATCACTCAAAAATACACCATCCACCTTCTCCAGACATTACCATGTTTAGTAGAAATCCAATTATTGAAAGAGTGCTCCTAAAGTGATAGGCTTCTCATTAAGTAAGGATGTGAGGAAAAGAAAATATAGTTGTATAATCAGGTCGTAGGCACATCAACAGCGAATGGCACAAGCTTAAAAAGATGTCTAGTAAAACTAACTGCATAACAGCATCAAATATAACATAATTAAATTTAAAAGAAAATTTGCTTTCTTTTTACAGATATCCGTCTCCCAATAACTTTGATCTCTATTATCCACCTGCCAGAGAAACGTAATGAAAATAATTATTTCATTTTGATTTTCATAGTTCAGTTATTTTACAGACCAATTATTCTAGACTATTTCTACTCAGAGAAGTCAAATAGATAAGTCAACATCCAACTTTCATCAGACCTTCATATCTAGTGTAGAGTTCTTTGAGAATCAAGAAAATGTAATACTTTGTTAAGTGAAAATGCACAAAATGAAATTGTGACATCTTTAATTAAAAATATTATGTATTCGCTATCTAAACACAAAAAGTTGCCTTGGAAAATAAAATCTACACATATATTTTGATAATTAAGATGCAAGCAAAAGAAATTTAACTAACTATAAAGAAACATCAACCATACTAACATCTACAAAAAGCCTCACCATGTCTTAAAGCAACGAATAGGTTTCAGAAATATGCTTGCTAAGAGAAAATGAACCATATACAGTAAGGGATATAAGTAATCAGCAACTTAATACAACCTTCATGGAAATAGGACTTCATTATTGACTTGGCCAATCAGGGAAAAAACATTAGACAAGTAGAATCGGTATATTAGATTTTCACATACAGACCTCCTATGGAAAATATTCCAGCATTGTTGATGAGAACATTCAGAGGCCCTGCACGTGCATTCCAAGCTTCAGCAAATCTCACTACAGAATCCAGAGAGAGAAGATCTAGTTCCATCACCTATAAACAGTCACAATTTTAGCAGTTGGCTTTCTTACTAATCTTAAAACCAAAAGTGAAACTTACAGGAAAAGTAAAATTACAGAACATTGGTGATATTAAGCCCCTACTTGGTTTAGATAAAAATCAGATTTTTAATATATTTTGATAAAAATTGATAGAATATGTGATTAAAAAGTTGCGTGTCCCATGGAATGTGTTGTTAAAATTAATTGTTGTCTTTGACTTAGATTTTAATCCAATTTTTTTGATAAACCAAACAGGGCTAAATGTTGTACCTACAATTTCGCATTACAGGAAATAGAATAAACAGGATTACATATTTGATTTCTGTATCCTACAGTTGTCAATTGAATAATGTTAAAACACGATTTGACACATGAAAGGAAATCTTAGAGGTCCTGTTATATTTTTAAACACATTACTTCTTTTTTCGAAGCATATGCTCAGCCTTCCTATATTCTACCTCAATATTAAGAGGAAGGCCCCTTCCTGACCATTCCTCCTGCCACTTCTTTATCAAATCATTAGCTGCCTTTGGATTTCTGACCGCCATGATGACATGTGCCCCTGATTCTGCCAATTGCCTGTTCAATGATGGAAAAAAAAAAAGTACTTCAGAAAAGGGAAAAAAAAAACGCCGGTCTGCTTTATTTGCACTAAAATTGAACTAAGAATACAATTGCACGTATTCATAATTAAATAGCAATGAGAATTTCGAATTATTACTATATAACTCAAAGAAAATACAAGTTTAAAACAGAAAAAACTCCTGTAAAATTTTCCTACTTATGAGAATTCTTTGAATTCTTGAGATTCCATCTAAAACTAGTTAAGATGTTGTTATACACGTATATGTGATCATTATTTAGTATTTAAACAATATGGATGGTATTTTACCCTTAACATATTCTACTTAGAATTAAACTATCACCAAGCTGGAATTGATGATTTAATGGCACAGTTCTATTGAAAACTAAACCATCACCCCGATTTGGCAGTGCTAATCGAATAACCAATAAGAGTATTAATTTAAACAATGAAGCCGGTAATATCAAATTTCATATCATGAAGCACTTGTATTTTGATTATTATATGGTACAGTTTAAATCCCTCACAACTCACAATGTACTCTAGATAAATCGAATAAATATAGTAAACCCACACTCAGAAAATACAAGAAAAATACAGTATACAGACCGCGCGATTTCTTTGCCGATGCCGGACGTAGAGCCCGTGACGATGCAGGTGAGATCATTAATGGGAGGGAGAGGCATTGGATTCTGCAAATGGCTGGCTAAAATCCTCTGGAACAGCATCTCGTAGATTAAATACATCCACCCCCTGAGCCACTCCATCCACCCCAATCCCTCTTTTTTTACCTTCTCTTTTACTCCCTCAACAGATTTCCCATTTTCCTTTTCCTTTTCCCTTTCCCTTTCCCTCTCCTTTTCCCTTCCCTTTCCCTTCTCTGAAGATGAAGATTGGGATTCCATTTTCCTCTCTGGATTCACAGTTTCAGCTTCTGGAATTGCTGGGACTGAAATCGAATCTTGGTTTCAAGTTATGAGTGGGGGAGTGTGTGTGATATCAACCGTTGGATTGGTGTTGTTATGTATTAGGGTAATCTACGTATACACTTTTCTATCTTTTCACCTGCTCTACTGCATGGAGGGGGTCGCGATTATTTTATTATGTGTGGGCCCCTTCCATGCGAGAAAGGTGTAAAAGATTGTGTAAAAAATTGTGTACACTTAGCATTATTCTATGTATTGTCGTATGGAATCTTAGCCGTTGAAGATTTCCTGTCTAGAAGGGAAGATTCGATTCGGGTTGCTCCGTCACCTTTTGAGGGGATGAGAATGGCATAGTGTCATTGCTATCTTTCATCCTTATGTCCCTATTGCCAAATTCCAAACCTATTTTACACCGAGTAAGATTTCTATTCAAATCACGATACTTCGAAATTTGGGTCATCAGCTAATTCACGATCTTGGACGATAAATTAATGAGAAAGATAAAAAAAAATGTACGTGAAAGTGATCTTCTGGTTGTTGTCTTTATTCGATTGTGTATTGTCAAAAATTAAAATTACTTATAGGTAAACTTCTACATAATTTTGTGAAATTTACTTATTCTTTCTATACTTGACAATATATTTATAAATAAGTTCGAATTAACTAGTAATTAATGGTTGAAAAATTAATATTGATTAAAGATGATAAAATGTTTCGACCTCGCTCCACTTATCCGGAGAATCATAGAGGGGATAAGGAATACGATCCCCATCCCAACTCTTATTTGTCATTTTTACTTTATATTACTTTTTAAATTTTTTTTTTAAAAATAATATTAAAACATAAATTAATAAATAAATAAAATGAGGATATTTTAATTTCGTGAGGTTGACATCCTAATGACAATTACAGACACTCAAATAATACACCTTATCTTTGACACGATAGAATGGACCAACTCCTACATCATTAATGTAAATTTCTTTTACTTTTTTTTGTTAGGCAATATATCATAAATAATACTCGACCTTTTCCTACTTTTAATCAACGTAATATTCAATATTCGTGACTTATCTAAAATTCTTATAGCATAGATTCTTAGGGTCAGTTCAAGCTTTACTCTTCAAATTAAAACTTATTATAATCCAATTTGAGTTTCAAGAAACTGAGGCCAGGTTTCGAAACCATTTTCAGATAGTGTTGGTTAGGATCTCAAACCTTCAAAATGAGGTTTTGGGTTCCCAAACTATTAATATGTGATTCTAAATTACTGCTTGACAAAAATTGATGTGATCAATAAGATCAATAGTGATTGAAAGAGGTTTGACAATTGTAAGTCACGTGAAAGTCGTGTATAATTTTGACGTTTACGTTGGCGATTTCAGTGATGTGAAGACTCATATTCACATTTATAAATAGATTAATTTTTTTATGATTACAGACTCAAAATCATACTTATGAAAAGTTAGAGAACCAGTAAATGGATCCTTTGAAAAATGTAAATGGCTGGACTCAATCTAGAAATGTCCCATAAGAATAAGCTTTGTTGCCGGATGTTTTTAACATTTTTGTTTACAGAAGATGTTTAAAAAAATGATTGGATGTTATTGTAGACCATTTAGAAACAGTTCAATGAATTTCTGTCACTTGGATATTCCGTCATCCAAGATGTCATTTAAGATGTCAATGTAACATGATTGGTCCCAAAAATATCAGGCCGAGACATACTAAATCCACAATTTTTTATTCACCTAACACTCTTTTTTATTTAAAATATCAAACTTACTTCCAATACCTTTTTATTCCATATATATACTGACTTTTGTTAAACATCAAAATAGGACGCATTATATACATGAGTCGGGATGCACCACCACAAACCCCCAACCAAGGGTAGAACCAGCACCCGATGAGTTGACGTAGAAAGATTAATTAAGATATATATATATATATATATATATATATATATATATATATATATATATATATATATATATATATATATATATATATGTTATTGTTTCAGAATTTGTAGAAATGGCGTGTAGATCGTGTGGGAGAGTGTTTACCTTTCATATGAAATGTTTGGGTTGGATTCCCTTCAACAATATTATTCCTTTTAATTTTTAAACATAGTAATTATTAACTAATAATTGTACAAAAAATGTGTAGCTCATATGGTAGAGGAGTCATTTAGCATGTGAGAGGTAAAGGGTTCAATTCTATGATCTTTCAAATTTCTGTTTATTTCTTAATACAAAACTAAACAAGTATATATTATTAGTTTTCGTTTTCGAAATAATTTCTTTAAAAAACTTATTGACTCAAATTATTACTCCATGATATAGATACTTTTATTGTTAGGTTTTATTAATTTATTTTATTAAAATCAAATTTGGACAATTTAAGTGTCGCTCTTTATTCTTTTAAGAGATCAAAAAACATTTTTTCTTTTGTGGTAAAAAATAGTTCTAATTCTAAAAATCATTGTTTTCAAAATTTTGCGTAACTTTCACCTAAACTCGGAGCTTGTCTTTACTGTTTGCTTTACGTATAAATTGTTTCGTTTAAGTTCGCAAAAAAATTGAAACTTGATCATACACATATGATTGAAAAGTATGTTTGTTTTTTCTTATCATTTTAGGTTGTATTGGATTATATTTTCAAATGTATATGACTTTTACATTTTATTGTACTTATATACTGATTGAAATTTTTTTAATATTATTTAATTAAATATTAATAAGCAATCTTACTATTGCGACCGTCAACGACCGCCCTAGTTGACTTAATATTCTAGATCCGCCACTACCACTATCACTGCCCCTGACCACTACCACCACTACCACCACTACCACCTTTGCCCACCCCATCATCCTACACCACCAACAACATTATCTTTGCCGACATCCACTACCAACCACTCCCCTACCATCTTCATCTTGACCAAATCATAACCACGTCCGACTACCACCATCACCAAAGGGCAAGCCAAAAACTAACGAAGTAAAGATACATATTACGAATTTTAGAGTGATTTACCAGAAAATGACATACATAATTGGCTTACCTCTCAATCTTGTAAATCAAGATGTAGTGAGCTTATGGCGAGTTGTGGCAGTGATAGTGGTGTAACGATGAATGTCATAAGGGATAGCAGTGCATGACGATGAAACAATAAATGCTAAAAGTGGTGGGATCAACGACGATGATGTAACAATAAATATTATAAGCAGTGGGATCGACAATAATTGTATTGTCGGTACACTATGATTGTAGAAATATTGCGACAAATGTGTGTACCACACTATGTTACAATTGATGGTGGCGACAACAGTAGTGGTGGAAGCCACATGGTGAGATGTAACATAATTTTACAAAATGTAGCACACTATATTACAAAATTTATTATAAAAAAATTCTAATGAAAAAAAATTTAAAAAACAATATTTTGATAATAATAAAAGGTTTTAAAATAAGTATGGAATTCGTAAACTTTTAGAGGATATTTGTGAATTGTTCCCAAAAGAAACTTTCCAAATTTAATGGCTAGTTTTTAATGGCCTGTTGTCTTTACTGTTTTCAGGACATTTTTAGTTTTCGAAAACACGGAAAACACGTTTACTTACCTATTTTCAGAAACGAATTTTGAAAACGAGTTTAAAATTTACAAAGAAAACGGAAAATGCCAAAAAAGTCGTTTTTGGCCGTTTTCAATAAAACCAAGCCAAAACTTCAGGCCTGTTCTCTTTGTCGTTTTTAACCCGTTTTCTGTTTTTAGTTTTTGAAAACAGTGAAAATGCGTTCTCTTTTCCATTTTCAAAAACGCGTTTCTGAAAATGGAAAAAAAAAATAACACTGAAAATGGAAAACGGGTAAAACCACGTTTTGAAAATTTTCTGGCCAAAACACGGGAACTGGCCAAAACACGGGAAATGGCGTTTTCCAATTCTCTCTCACACCACTCTCTGGCTCTCGTTTCTCATTCCTCTCTCTCTCTTTGCCATCTCCGGCTCTCCCATAACGAAGACAAACTGTTAAATCAATTTCGTCTCCCTCAAACCCACAATCCAAATCGAAGGGTTGCTTACGAGATCTTCAAATCAAGGTATTGAGATTGTTCTTCTCAAATCGAAGGCTTCTCTGCGATCGTTTCAAGCAAGGTTGTGCATCTTCAAATCAAGGTTTCGAATCTTTTCTTGTGATAATATTTGGTTATTTGCTTGCTATTATATATCATATTTGTTAGATAATGTTTGGCCTCTGTTCTTCAATTTGTTGGGTGTATGTATGGGTGCCGTTTCTTGGCTATTATTGATGTTTGGAGGGTCTCTGTTTGGTGGTCGGGGCAGAATTGTAGGTTGTGTTCTTGATGTTAAACGGACCGGTAGAATTTAGGAGATTTGTCAATTTGGGGGAAATTATGAAAATTTAAGAGATTTATCAATTTGGGGGAAGTTATGAAAATTGTTATACATGAAATACAAATAATGAAGTTCATCCAGATTTGTGTTATGAAACTATACCTGATTTTGGTGATAAGGCACCAGAAAAGCGACTATATTCGTTCCCTTTGCTCGACTTTTTAATTGCTCCAGTTCAGCTTCCTTTCTCTCCAGAGGTAGCTTAAGATTTGAAATCTATTTCTCTCCAATTTAGCTTATTTTTTTGGTCGGCATTTCCCCCAAATCAAATACCGATTTCCAACCATAACTCTCCATCTCCCGCGGCATTTGCTTCCACATTATCGTCGCGGGAACCGGGCTTCCACCCCAGCTATATTCTCCATCAACAGGGCTTCAAGTACCCATTTACAGCCATAACTCTCCATCTCCGGGGGCATTTTCTTCCACATTATTGTCGCCGAAACCGGGCTTCAAGTAGGCGGTATTTTATTCAACTCCAGCCACATTCTTCGAGTAAGCTGTATGTTAAAATTTTACTAGGAAAAGCTTTGACATTTTGAGTTCGGATTTTAGTTTAAAGTTCACTCTCTGCATACGACAACTCTTTTTCCGAATGCACAAGGTACGTAGAGCCAAAGTATAATGTTTATTTAAATATTTTCTCAGCTTTGGATGTTATTTATTATTTGAATGCTAATGTTTCTTTTGAATCCTTTCAAGTACTCCACTAAGAGGTGTTGCTACATAGATTTGATCATTTTTTGCTCCATTGTTACCATTATTGAGGCTGAATAATGAGAAAAGTTTGCCTAATACCTTCCTATTGGCTTTCCTCTGAATTACATTCCGACTCATGTCAAAAGATATTGATTTTCCAACACGTAAAGTTGTAATTGTATCGATTGAACTTTTTCATATTTTGTAATTTAGGTTGTGTTTTTAAAATCTTGAAAAAGAATTTGACGTTTCACCAATTTCAAAATTTATATGTTATTTAATAATATATTAACATTAACCCATTAAAAGTTATTGAATTATCATTTTATTGAATAAAATATTATTAAAAACAATTCTCAAAATTTCAAAGTAAACGCGTTTTCTATGTTTTTGTTTTCGGAAACAGTTTTTCAGAATGGCAAAGAGAACGCATTTTCAAAAATCTCAAAACAGACACTCAAAACACAAAACACAAAACGAATTCAAAACTCAAAACAGAAAATTGAAACACGAAGAGAACGGCTCCTCATTTTTTTTAATTTTCGAAAACAATTTTTCAAAATGAAAAAAGAACGCGTTTTTAGCAATTTCAAAATGGATACTCAAAACACAAAATTCAAAATGAATTCAAAACTCAAAACTAAAAATTGAAATACGAAGAGAACAGCCCCTTACTAATTCCAAACACACTTTTAAACCTTTTCTATTCTCAAAACAATTTTTTTTCTTTAACTTTTTATGATAAGTTTTGTAACCAATGTATTACATTGTGTTGTATTACGTCATATTTTTTCATCACGTTTTTATCATTGTCGTCACTGCCACCACTTGTAACAAAGTGTGTTAAATATATTTTGTCGCCTTTTTCATCACTGTTGCCTCTACAACTACCCTAATTATAACATTTGTAGTTACACCACTATCATTGCTGCTTTCACTACTTGTAATATTTATTATTACACCACAAAGTCAACCCCATTGTCGATATTTTTTGTAACATTTATTGTTACACCAAAATGCCACTGCTACCATCAACATGTCCATGCCCGACATACCACCACAAAACCCATCTCATTACCATTTACCACGTTCTATTGGAAAAATGGTTGATTTGTGTGTAAATATTTATCAATTAACATAAGAAAACATATAAGTAATATAATTCAATAATAATATAAACATAAGAAAAGGGTTAGGAAAACAAACCTTAGAGAGTCACATTAAGGAAGCTATCCTACAGTCGTGTTGTCTCCCCTTCTTGCGAGTAATTTTAACACTATACGGCTCCAAGATAAATCTCATATGATTCACAGCCGATTCTCTTACTATGGATACGGCAACATAGAGATAATAAATGGAACTGAATCGAATCAAATATCAATGGAAATCATAAAAATAGAATCATTAGTTCATTAATATAACTATAGAATCATTGATTTCATATCTAACTATCCGGTTCGGTTCTTTTTATTTAAAAATTATAAAAATAAAGTATGAAACTATTTGTCAAATTGAAAGTAAACAAAAATAGAGTATGGAACTACTTGTCATTCTTGTAATAATATAATACAAAAATACCATCCAAAACTCAAGATTAACTTATAAATGCGAAAAAATGATAAAAATATAAAATACAAAATAAACGGTAAAATCGGGATATAAAATTAAATCACAAGAAAATCCATATAACAATATATAGTAAGAATATATGTAGTATTTATAACTTTATTATCTTTTGTAGTCATCAATGATCTTGATTTTTGATAGACGGTTACTTTAAAAACAATGAGAGATTTGAGTTCTTATGAAATGTTAAACTAAGACTATATTTTGCCTATTGGGTAGCATTAAACTTATGAATTTGTAAAGTATTTATAAAATTATTTAAATTTGTATTTTGATTACAAATTAGGTTTTGTTGTAAAGGAAAAAAAGAAGCCTATGAAAAATAAAAATTTGACGTTAGATAATTTTGGGATCTATACTCCCAAAATTTTGGTGCATCTTTGTGCAATTCCTTAACAAAAAGAGAAATTGGGAGAGCTAAATTCACTATTCGTTCTCAAGGTAGTACTAAGAATCGAATCAGTACTGATCGATTCTCGATCCATAGTCCTATACATTTAGTAGAGGAACCAAAACCGAACAGATCGATTCTATTTGGTTCCGGAAAAAAACACCCATCCCTACTGTGGGCCTTGCAACATGGTTTGTGAAGAAATTCAAATTTTTGTTGTTCGTGTAGTATCAGTTTGAACTTTTGCGTTCGGTGGTGGAGGTTATACTGGTTGTGGAGATGCAATGATGGAGGGTATAAGTGGTGGTTGCACTATTTAGCATGGGGAAAGTGGGGTTAGCTGCTCCCACAATCAATTTGAAATCCTTTAAATCTTATTTCAAATTTATTATAATTATCGATTTTTCCCATACAATTAAAATTTTGTACTTCGAGATTTTGCCTCATAATTTAAGTTATAGAAATTTACCCCTACAACTCTACAATCCTTGCTTCGCCCCTAGGTGGTGGCACACAATAGTGACCATGGTAAATTCTAATGTGACAACAGTGGAGGATATGAGGTTTGGGTATAGCTAATGGTGGTGGTTGTAAGATCCCAAAATTTATAGATTATAAATATTTGGGGATAAAGATTTTGACCGAATGCCTTTCAATAATTTTAAAAAGTTGCTTCATTTTATTTGGCCAACTAATTAAATATTAGTAGAATAAAGATAAGTATATCAATATTGGTCTCATTTTATAGTTCGTATTAAATGACGCATCATGTACTCGAAAATTTTTTTTAATTCAAATAAGTTACGCCCAAGATATTTTTTATTTTATTTTTTTTGATTTTGTATCCCACAAGTGTACGTATCGTAACAAGTAATATAGAGGACCAATGATTATGGATATCGTTCCCATGAGAACTACTATTTAACAATTGGTTAAATTATTCACAACTTTAATTTGATCGAAAACAAATAATAATGTTTGTGATTGTTGTCTACTTAATCTAACTAAACTAAATTATCTATCGTATATAACTTATCGAATTTGGGTTTTAAAAGTATGTGGGAAAGTTTACTAATCATTGATTATGCGTGTGCATGCTATCAACTGCATATTTGAGTAGTTATATATTGTTTATTTATTTTCCTTCGTCATTTGTACAAAGGGGGAGAGAAAAGGTAGCGAGGGGGAGATAAACTATATTTTGGGTGAATTTGATTTTTAATTTAAATTTAATGTGTGTGAATTTTTTGCATTTGGCATTTTAGGAAGGATATGAGCAAAAGGGCGAGATGAATGAGGAATGAATGAGATTATTTATGAATGAGATGATTTACGAATGAGGAATGAATGAGATTATTTATGAACGAGATGAGTTAAATTTTAATTTGAATTTTGGAGAGTTTGTAGTAAGGGGAGATGATTTTTTTAATACTTAGCTAGATTAAGTTTTGATATTTTGTGATATAAATGTGGTTGTGGTGTATTGGTTTACATTGATATTGCATCTTATTTTAGCTGGTATGTGGTTGAATTTATGAATTGTCTCAAATGCTTTATTTTTGTTATTGTTTCACTTGCTTTTACACTTGATATTTGAGTTGTTCTTTTAGGAAACAGGTTGGACAAGTGAAAGACAATCTTCGGTCGAGTCAGTTAGGTTTGGGTAGATTAGATTAGATTAAATATATTTGATTTGTAATACGTGATTTGTAATACGGAATTAAAATTTATAATTAATAAGCAACAAGTCACTTTTAATTGTTTTTACATGGTTAGTCAATCAATTCAATTTTTCTATGGTTTGAATGTCACATTTATATATAAAGCAGTAAATAACACAAAATATGATGACGGAGAAAATCCGTAACTGGGTAAAAACTCTGGGCCCAAGCCAGTAACAATCCACTATAAACGAATCAACTTATAGTACTGTCGACTCGACTAACTCTAGTGCTTTCGGACCTCCTTACTGTAATCACCAAAAACCTCATGGATTTTGTGCTCCTGCACCAATTTCCGACCTTCGGAATTCGTCTATCTCATGTGGATTAATGAGAACTCATCGTTCTCCAACAACTAGAAATTTCGGTCATTTTCCTTGATCTTTAGAACTCTGACATATATTATGGAAGTAAGTATTATGGTGTTTGGTTTATGCGACAAACAATACATCTTCAAGTACCAGATCAGGAAAAGTTTCACGGTTCCAAAAAATTGCACATAATTTGTAAATGATTAGACAATGTAACTTATGCATTCTGAACAGGTTTTATTGTGTGAAATGTTAATGGAGTAAAATTGTAGCACCTGAATCCACCACCCAATATCTAAGAAAATTGGGTATTGGGCTAAGGGATATTGAAAAACAGGTATATGATACATGGCTAGAGTTGGCATCCACTTCTGTATCAACCTTTTCAGTCGTGAGATGAGTACTCAGCATACTTATCAGATGTTGATATTGAGGAGGATTCTAACATTGCCATGTGTTTGATCTGGGACACATTTAGAAACTTGATTAACAACTGCATAATTTGCTTGATTATTTGTAACGACACAAAAACCTAGGTGTCATATAATTATGTGATTAATATGTTCGTTAGATATGTCATGTGCTTATTTAACTATATAATTATAATTTAAATAGAAATGTTATTATAAAACTTATGATTTTTACAGTGGATTGTCCAAAAAAGCTCGTCCAAAAAAGCTCTAGAGATGTTGAGTGCCCAATTAATTGATAATTATTATGGTTAAATGGGGTACATATATCGTACATTTTTCATGCGAATACTTAGTTATTTATGTAATTATAAAACTTGCTTCTAAATCAATAATTGAGTAATAATCCATTTTTTTGGTGATTTTTATAATTATACCGTTTAATATAATTATAATAAGATATCATAAATGAGAAAAGCTTTCAATTTACACAAAATTGTTTTTTTAAGTAATAAATTTTGATGATTGCATTAATTATTTTTAATTTATTAAAAGTTGATTATAAATTTGTAATAATTGGTAAAAATCAATTTTGGATATATATTTAATTATTTCAGTGTCTCTATTATCTTGGAAGGTAATTAACATTTAATTCTAAAGGAGAAAAGATGGGCTCAATATTTGAAATCTTACAATTATACTAAAAGTATAAGAATTATAATTATTATATTTTTAAATAATTATAGAAAAGTTTTCCTAGATTAATGCTTTATTATATATAATATCTCTAACTTCCTAAAGCACTCTCGTATTTTTATAGAAATAAAGTAAAATGATTACTTTTCATTAAATTAGTGCAATAATGTTTATTACCTCCTTGACTCCCCAAATAGACCACACTTTTTCTTGGTGGAAAATAAATAAATAAAAATATCTATATTTTATTCTTTAAGGCATTCCATCTTCAATTAAGTTTGGTGAAAGTTATTCTTCTATATTCTCCATGCATCTTTTCTCTTCTTCCATTATCTTCTATAATACTTAATTTATTCTTATTACAGATCTCAAGGGATGACGAATCTTTGATCTAAGCTCGTTCATCCATTTTCCATTCACTCAACTTTAAAGTCTGCATATTTTCTTAGAGACACAGTTAAGCATTATTGTGTAGGATTTTGCTACTTGTACACTGAATTGACAGCTTTGTGTATAGCCACCCTCACAATAGGGTGGCTGTAGCGCCCCGAGTTCTGTTAACCCGGATTGCCACGTCATCGTCTTTTGCCCTAATTTTGTCAATCAATTTTGCGGAAATAACCTAATTTTTAAAATCACATTTGCAATTGAAACTACGTCGGCAATTTAAAATACATTGGATAATTGTTCAAAATTTAAATATCATGTTTTGGAATAGCGGAAACGAAAAATACATTAACAATGTTTCAATACATAAATTCGAAAACTTAATAATTTCGATAATCAAATTTTATGCCACCACTGCCGGATCAATCTCGATCGCCTCCGAAGTCTGCAAATATTTTTAAAAATAGCAGAATGAGTATTTCAAAGAAATACTCAGTAGACTCATCGCCGATAATTAATTTACAGAATAATTGAATACACACTTATGCAATATACAATGTGATCATCTTGGGCTCATTTTCTTGAAAATCATAGGCTCTTTAAAAATATGGGCTGTGGGTAGTCTTTCTTTCTTGTGCGGATGAAACACATAAGTTATGCATAACATTCTCTTCTTATCTCATAAGAGATTCTTTCTTTCTTTCTTTCTCATGCAATTAAGCATATAAGTTATGGCAAGCATAACAATATCATATATCTCATATGACACATTCTCATCCTATGCATAAAGCATATAAATCACGTAATTCACATAAAGCATGCAATTATAATTTAAACTAATTAATGGTGGCGAGTCTACCTCAAATATTTCGAGTTGCGTGAAAAGAACTTCAAGCTCCTAATTGTTCGTACGTATCGTCTAGCCAAAATAGAAAATAAGTTTGAATCAGTATTTCGAAACTTTAAAGTTTTAAAGCGTTAAAATAAAGTTTGGGACTTAATTGAAGATTATTGGAATTGAAATAAATGACTTAAAATGATAAAGTAAAGTTTAGGGGCTAAATTGGAAATTTATTAAATCTGAAAATAAAACTTTAAGGGCTAAAATAATAACTTCCATAAGTTTAGGGACTAAATTGTAATTATAATAAAGCTGGAATTAAAAGTTAAAAGCTGAAATAATAACTTTTGTAAGTTTAAGGACTGAGCTATAAATATATTAAAGCTGAAAACTAAAATAATAACTTTTAATAGTTTAAGGACTAAGCTGTAAATTTATTAAAGCTGAAAATAAAAGCTGAAAACTAAAATAATAACTTTTAATAGTTTAAGGACTAATCTGTAAATATATTAAAGTTGAAAATAAAATTTAAAGACTGAAATAATAATTTCTATACATTAGGGACTCAATTGTAAATATAATAAAGCTGAAATAAAACTTAAAAGCTGAATTAAATAACTTATATAAACTAGGGACTATCTTGAATAACTTTTAAACTGAAATTAAGAAAGTTAAAAGTTAAAATCAAAGTATTTAAAATCTAGGGACTAACTTAAAACAATTTATAACTTGGGGGCTAAAACATAACTTTTAGAAATCAAATTAAAATCAAAACAATAAAACCATTTTCATTTCTCTCTCTCTCTCATTCGACCGAGAGAGAGAGACGATGGAGGGGCTTTGCCCCTCCGATTCCACCACCGCCGGCGACGGTGGCAGCGCCGCCACACGTGGGGGCGCCGACTCAAGGGTAGGGGAGGGTTTGATTTTGAGCTTTGGGCGCGAAAAATGGAGGTTTTGGACTCGAGGCTAGCGGGTTCGGTTGAGGTAAGTATTGGGTTTTCTTCTTTTATTTTTCTTGGTTTGAGGGATGGTGGAGTTGGCTATGGTGTTGGGTTTGGTGGTGATGTTGGTCTCGGGTTTGGGCGTGTTCTCGGTTGGGCTCGACTTTTGGTGTTTGAAGTCTCGGGTTTGGGCGATTTGATGGTGGCTGTTGGTTCTGTTTGGAGTTGGTTTGGGGTGCTCTTGGGCATTGATTTTGGTCTAGGTTTTGGTGGTCTGCTGGTGGTTCGTGGGTTGGCTTGATAGGTTGTGTTCTCGGTTTGGTGGTGTGCTTGTAGCTGGGGTTGGGTGAAATGCTTGTGTGGTGATGGTCTCGTGAGTTGGAGGTGGTGGTGTTGAGGTTGCAGCTTGGTGGTGTGGTGGTGTTGAGGTTGGTCTTGGTTGGTTGAATGGGCAGTAAGCTTGGTGGTCAGGCTGCAGCTTAGGTTTTAGCTGCAATGTTTGGTTCGAGATCGGTGGTTTGGGTGGTGAGTTGCAGGTTTGGTGGTGAGCTTGGTTGTTGAGGATGTAGCTGATTGGAATCATTATCTTGTTGGTGCTAGAAATTTAGGTTCTAGCATCAACATGATTTTCCAGTGAATGAATTGAAGAAAATTGAAGTTTCCTTACCCAAAGATTGCTGCTGCGTGAATTGTGGAAATGGAGAGGATGTATGAGGTTGATATATGAATAGTGGGAATTAGGGCACAAATCCCTAGGTGGGTAATTGGGCTAGGAATAGTTGGGCCTAGCATTTGGACTGTAGGGTTTTCTAATTGGGCTTAGGTGATTGGATTAAAAATGATTTCCTTGTTGGACTTAAGTGGAATTGGACCTAAACATCCAAGATTTGGACTAATAAGTAATTGGGCTTGAATTTAGTAAAAATTGGATTTAAATAAAATAATTCGAAATTGATACTAAAATAATTATTCGAGATTGGATTCAATCGAATAGATTTGAATTCGTTTTTATAACGGCTAGACGAACGCGTTTCTCTATAAAATTAGGGTTACGTTTTAGCAACACGTTTTTCGAGAAAATTAATTTATATAATTTAAAAGTTCGCGGTCGCTACAGTGGGCCACGATTTTTTATTGGGTGTGGAGCCCCTCTATTTTGAGGGGGCACCGTCGACCCATTGTAGTAGTAAAAACCTATGGTGTAATAGGTATTGATGTGGTGATTGATTTGATGTGCATGAGACGGTGGTAAGAAAGATGCATGGTATATATTTGTGTTTGTATGTAGAGATGAAAGAGTCGTATTTAGAGAGAGAGACTTCCTTTTCAAAATATAGAGAGAGATATTATAGCAGAGAATGTTATGTGTGTGGTGGGTTATGGGTTTGTCCACTATTAGTATATTAACTTAGTGCTTGTTTGGTAGGGATTTTTGGGGAAAGAATTGATTTTTGAATAGTGATATGATGGGAAATGTGTGGTTGAAAAAGAAGAAAAAATTATTGATGTGATAGAAAATATTATTTTATTGAAAAATGTGTGGTTGAAAATGAGAATTGATTTACTGTAGAATTTGAGAATAAAAAACAAACATGCTCTTAATTTGATAACATTATTATTAATATTAAAAAGCTGAATTTTGACCAAATTTTTGAATAAATAAGTTTTAAATTTGACTTTCGAAGTTGGAATTAAAAAAAGGAAAAAATCATAAATAAGTTGTATACTTTACACCAATTCAAAAATCAGATTTATAGTATGAAAATTCAAAAATCAGGTTTTTTTTTAATTTTTATTTATGAAATAATAAATTATTAAATCAATTTATCATTAAATATTTAATTCTAATATAATATAATTAACTTATCCCACATGCACCACCCATACCGCTCCAGGGACTATTTCGACGATCATTCCGACCACCACTCTTCTCCGGCGACCGTTTCGGCGACTTCTTCGATTCCAGCGACTATTCCGGTGACCATTCTGGTAACAGATTTACAATTTACGGTCACAGTTCAAAAATTTTATAGATCACAATTAATTCATTGGTCACATATTCCAAAATTAGTTGGTCACTGACCAAAATTTATAGGTCACACAGTCACAGATTTTCAAATTAATTGGTCACAGATAAAAAAATGGTTGGTCACAGATTATATTTTTAGTCACAAATTACCGAATTTTAAAGTTACAGATTATTTTATTGGTCATGGATAAAAAAATTTATATGTCACAGGTCATGTGTTTTCAAATTTGTTGGTTACAGTTTATTTTTCTAGTTACAAATTATCAATTTTAAAGTCACAGTTCAATAGCTAGGCCACAGACACCAAAATGAACGACCACCGCCGTTGACCCGACCACAAAACCACCACAACAATAACAAAAAATGACCAATCCACCATCAGCAAGATCCACCACCATCGCGACCGCTACATGGTTCGTCCCACTCACCAACAACCACAACCACAAATTCACTTCTTCGAATTCGATCTGCAACAACCACAACCAGATTACATCCCCTATACCATCTCACACACAAAGCACCCGCCACAACAACCACCATAACCACTGTCGACCACCAAACCCACCGCATAATAGATGAATAAAAAACGAAAAACGCCTGAAAAATCTAGGAGGCGATGCGGATTCGAGACGCAATAGAGCTCTACCGGTGTTTCTAAGGCGACGCTACTGCTGCGCCGCTTCTAGCAGTGAGGTGACGCTTTTGCAACGTCGCTTGCAGCAGTCAAATAAGGGTGTTCGGACGTCGGTAGAGAGGTTGAGAAGAGAGAAAGAAGCTAGGTCCTCGAGGCGGCGGTGCTGCCGCAGCTTGTCGTCGTCAATTGGGATGGGTTTCAATCCGATGAGAGTGGGTATGAGTGTCACCGCACCACTGATAGCACCCTCCGCTGTGGTCTTCGTCGACGGCGGCCACGTGCGAGGGAGAGACGAGAGAGAGAGGCGACCGGAAGAGAGATAAAGAGGGAGATGAGAGTGGTAAATGATTTTTAGGGTTTGAAAGTGAAATTTGTATATATAATATTTAATATTTAAATATCAAACATCTGATTTTTTAACAATATTAATATTTAATTAAATATAAAAAAAACCTGATTTTTGAAAATTAAAACTTGACATTTGATTTTTGAACTTGAATTTTGAAAAGTAGGGATTCTTGTAATTTCTACATTAAAAAATCATGTGTAGGTGCAATTTCCTAAAAACAAATTTACCTAGATTGAAGTACATAAGATGGGAAATTATGAGGCCAAAAATAAAATTTTTACCCCACCTTTTGCTTATCTCTAGATATAACTAAATGGAAGAGTCATGAGGTCCGAGCAACAATGAAGCCCAACTGGCCCAGAATTTGTAAATAAAGTCAATGAGTGGGGTGACCCGCTCCGATAAAGAGTTGGGAACATGTAAAAGTCCAGAGAAAACAAGTTGCACAAAAAGTGAAAAATCACTTTTCAAAAGCCCATTACCACGCAATCACCATCATTTTGTTGATAAGTACGTTTTGTTACACTTATTTAGGGTACAAAACATGGATAATTGTTGGTAAATTATGTTTTGTAGAATAATATTGATGGACATGGTGGAATTTAGGAGGAACTAGCGAAAAAATGACTAAAATAAAAGAAAATCAAAATTTAGGGACCAAAGTGCAAATAATTGAAAGATGACCCCGGAAGAAGAAACGAAGATGTGAAAGAGTCAAAAATCAATTGACCAAATGAATGAAGTGTTGGAAGAAGATGAAGCGAGAAAAGAGTCAAGAAACGAGAAAACGGAGTTCGGGTACCAAAACCCAAATAATGAAATTTTACTTGAACTATGCCATAGCATAGTGTTTTGAGCCATGCGGTCACATGGAGTGGTTCAGGGTTTTTTGGAGCTGAAAATGTTTGAAATATGCTACAACATAGTACATTTCAGAGGAGAAATTCTGGTTTCTTTATTTGAATAAAACTTTTACAGAAACAAGGTTGGAAACGCTTTTTAAAGCCTAGGGCCGTCCATAATGAGGGGAGAATGAATTATAACATATGCTAAGAGATTTTGGAAGCATAGAAGGAGGCAAGAACACGAGATTGATTCCAAGACATGAATATTCAATTAAAGCTTTATTTGAGTAATGTCGATTCTTCAATTTTTTTTTTTTTTTAATGCTTATTAACATGTTAGCTAGCTTTCTTTGTGTTAGGAGAACGATGAACCACGTAATCTTTAGTTTAAAATAATTAAGATTGAAAACACATTTTTGGACATTGAATGATTTATATGATTTTACTTTCTCCAAAATTATTGTGCACGGTAGTTGTGTGAATGTGGTGGCCTATTTTATGCATTCGAAAGAAGTGAAATATGTTCGACATATGTAAATTGTCATAGGATCTGATAGGATATAGAAATATATCGCTATGCCCTATGTAAATCTTTAAGTGTTAATAAAAATTCATGCACTCTTGTATGTTCGCATTCGTCATAAAAATATAGTCGGATCATATATGAAAATAGGTTTAACATACTCGAGAGAGATTTTTAAATAAAATAGGAACATTGATTCGTCAAAATTCAATTATGTTGTCAAAGTGTAGAACTAAGGTTAAAAATGATTACTGGATGGGAATTTAGGATCCTAGTGTGGTTGTCATTTATTAAATACATCAATTTGAATTTAGTTTAGTTAATTTACTTATAATTGCATAAGTAGATTAATTTATTCATAATTTGGTCACAAATAACATATCATGTTATTCTTGCTTTAGTTAAGGTCATGATAATTAAAATTGAACTAATCAATTTCCATGGGACGATACTTGCACTCAAAATTCACTTTATTACTTGTTAACGAACCGTACACTTGTAGTGATTTAATTCGAAATATATTTTCGTGAACAAGTTTTTGACACCGTTGTCGATAATTGTATTTGAGTTTAATTTCATTTATCGTGGCACTAATTTGAACTTTTACTTAAATTCTTGGATTTTTTTTCTATTTTAGTTAGTTTTTTTTTATCTTTTTTTTTTCTCTCTTTTTCCAGGATATAAAAAAAGATAAAAAAATAACTTGATAAAATAAGGCTATGATTGATTTCAACAAAATGCTCGTATGTGACTTCAGTATAAGGTAACAACAATTGACAGCTCAAAAAATTGATGAGGGAGATATGCTTGTGGGAGATTTCATTATAGAACAACGACTATAAGATATAAAAGTAGAATGTGAACTTGATGAAACTGTACTTGATGACTTACCTATTGCATTATTTCTCTCACCACAATTTGATATAGATAATTTGTCTCTGGAATTATTTCTTCCACGGATTATTAATGAATATCAATTAAGAGAATCAGATCCACTGAACTTCCAACAAATATAACAAGAGGATGAGACTTCCCATGAAGATGTCATTGTTTCTTTGTCAAAAGTTTTGGATACAAATGTTGAAATCGAGAAAGTTTCAATTAAAGAAGAAGAGCATAAAAAAATCTAGAAATTAATCATCATGGACCAAAAAGAATTAGTAGCATTCAAAGAAGAGGAAATTAGCATGCAATCCCTCGATTTTATCGTTTGTTCAAAAATTGAATTTATGATTAAACCATGTTAGGAGATTGATGTATACATTGTTGAGTTCGAAATAGGTGATGAGAAGAAGTCATACTACTTGAAGCACGGAAATGTTAAAATTTGGAGGAAAGTTGTAATATCAAACAAAGTCAAATTGAGCAAGCTAAATAGGTTCTCCAATGCCATATTCAAAATGCCATGAAACACTTGTGTAAAAGTCGAGTTTGAGACTATAAATTGACCGCTTATTGGGAGTCAACCCATTTTTTCTATCCATTTTTACCTTATTTTGATTAACTATTGCATTACAAGTAGTTTTAGGTATTGCATTAATTTAGAAATTCATGCATTTAAACGGTTTTTAACACATTTTAGGCAGTAATTTAAGACTTGCATTAGTAACTTAGGGATGTTTACTTATTGAGTTCATTTTATTTCGATTCATCGTTAACATCCAAGCATTCTTAAGGTTGCATATCATATTGATGTGATAAGCATTCTTAAGGTTTCACCTAGATTTCAATCTTATTAATGTTAGAAGATTAGAATTGTTTTAATTGTGAATACATTACAAATATTTAAATCTTATTTACTATCATTAATATTTATTTTGAATTTTTGAAATAGAAAATTGAAGTCTAGCAATAAAGAAAGGTGGTGGTTATCCCGACGTCTACCAATTGGACTAGCTTGATCCTTCTACCTATCTACATCTACCCCAATGGAGTTTTTGATCATTACTATTTTATTTTGATTATTTTTGCTCTTACATTGAGGACAATGTTTTGTATAAGTTTGGTGGGTGGTAGCATTCTCATGACACTTTGGATTGTTCATCAATATTTGTGAATAATTTACTATTTTTTATGTGATTGTTCGAAAAAAAAAATATTACTAGTTTTTTTTAGTATTTTCTCATTAAATATTGGAATGTGTATGAATTAGGAATAGTGAAAATAGTGCATAATTAGATTAGTCAATGCTTGTTTATATGAAACTTGACATTCTTTGTGCACGACACTCATGTTTAGAAGGGAACATTGAAATTAGTAGGGGTTCTGTGCATGAAATTTTTCTTGTGTGAATTTTCTAAAACCGATGGGACAAAGATAAGATGAAATTCTTAAGTTAGGGGTTGGTTTTAGAGGCTAAATGTCTAAAAGAAAAGAGGTATATCACTAGTCTATATGTGAATAAAATCAAGCCCCAAGACATTTTGTTGATAGAACTCTACCTCTGATACGAGGCAAGTAGCTTATTTATCTTAAATGTTGAGGCAGTAAAAAATATAAAAGAATCTCGATTTGTTGAAGTGCAAACTTGTGGTGGTAAGATTCATCCAAACTAAGAGATGATAAGAAGTAGAATTAAATAAGTTCAACTGGGATCCACCCCAGGAAAGTTGAGTGAAAAGAATAAGTTTGGAGGGTGTGTATCTTGAAAGAAATGAAATATTTGACTACTATGGGTCAAGAGTTGAGCCACTCATGAGCTTGATATGTTTACGTGAGTTTACACACATCCACATCGAGTTATGCATATAACAGGTGGAGATTGATTTGATTTTGCACTGTTGAAACTGTTCATTATGTTTATTACTAAATTCCAATACTGATAAATGGTAGGTTGTCAAACCATGTTTTGTTTGAAGTTAAGATACAGTTTGTTTGAGGACAAACAATTGTTCAAGTTTGGAGAATCTGATAAGCACGTTTTATATGCTTATTTAGGGCACAAAACATGGATAATTGTTGGCAAATATATTGGAATATGATTTAATTCTATATAAATTTTGTTTTGTAGGATAACATTGATGGACATGGTGAAATTTAGGAGGAACAAGTGAAAAAAAGATTAAAATGGAAGAAAATCAAAGTTCAGGGACCAAGTGCAAATATCCAAAAGATGATTCGGAAGAAGAAACGAAGATGTAGGTTGTGAACGTTTTTTAAGATCTAGAGCCGTCCATAATGAGGGATAACGCATTATGACATTTTCTAAAATATTTTGGGAGCATCGAAGGAGGCAGGAACACGAAGATTCAATTGAAGTTTAATTTGGATGATGTCGATTCTTCAATTTTTCTTTTATTTTCTTCTTATTAACTTGCTAGACTAGTTTTCTTTGTGTTAGGAGAACGATGAACTTGTGTAATATGAATTTTTAATTTTTAGTTTTACATACTTGAGATTGAAAACACATTTTTTGATATTAAATGATTGAATGATTTTCTTTTCTCCACAATTATTGTGCACGGTAGTTGTGTGAATGTGGTGGTCTATATTATACATTCGAAAAAAGGGAAATAGGTTCGACATATATAAATTTTCATAGGGTCTAATAGGGGATATAAATATACCGCTATACTCTATGTGAATCTTTAAGTTTTCATAAAAATTCATGCACTCATGTATGTTCACATCCGTAATAGAAATATAGTTGAGTTATATATGAGAGTAGGTTTAGCATTACTCGAGAGTGATTGTTAAATAAAATAGGAACATTGATTCATCAAATTCAATCGTGTTATCAAAGTGTGGAACAAAGGTTAAAAATAATTATGGATTGGAATTTGGGATCCTAGTGCCGTTGTCATTTATAATACATCAATTTACATTTAGTATAATTTTCATTTAGTTTAGTTAATTTACTCATAATTGCATAAGTAAATTAATTTGTTCATAATTTGGTCACAACAACACATCATATTACTCTGGTTTCGGTTAAGATCACGATAATTAAAATTGAACTTATCAATCTTTGTGGGGGCAATACTTGAACTCAAAATCCACTTTATTACTTGCTAACGAATTGTGCATTTGTGGTGATTTTAATTCAAAATATATTTTCGTAAATACTTGTCTCCATAAAAAATTTAATGCCAAGGACTGCTTTAGAAAACTTTGTAGGAGATTTGGCCTCTACTTTACACCTAGTAATAAAACTCATTCTCCACTTCTAGTTCCAAATCCAAATTACAACATTTGTTCCTAGCCAGAACTTTTACAAACGAATCCTCCTGTAGGACTATAGAAGGTTTTCTATCAAATGGTTCTTCATGTTGTTGGAAATGGTTTAGTATAAAGTAAAATGGGTCAACTTTGAGATCTAATTTCAATGGGACCCATATTTCAAAATTAACGGAACCAATCATATTCATGTTCTACTCCTTGAGGTAGTTAAATGATATATTTATTTATCAAATAATATTTAGAATTGAATGGAATAATTGATTTCAAAGTTACCCACTTGAAACTTTAAACAACTGAAGACCTAGAAATTTTGTATAGATTATGGGCCTGTTTGGTACAGATTTTCATTTTCTATAGTAAATCAATTCTCATTTGCAACCACACATTCTTCAATAAAATAAAATTTTTCATCGCATCAATACTTTTTTCTTCTTTTTCAACCACACATTTCCCATCATATCACTATTCAAAAATCAATTCTTCCCCCAAAATCCCTACCAAACACACTCTATATAGTGGAAGTTTGACATCACAAGGGGTACTACTAGTCTTTGGAAGGGGGAAAACATAGATTCTATTGGATTCACTCCTAAGCCCACAAATGCACATGTCACACTATCGTCCGTTCGACCAATGACTCAGTTCGGCACGAGCACGTGCAAGGGTCCATGTCTATGTTCGAGTCTAAGTTCGGGTCCGGTTCGATTCATGTGTGCGTGGGTGGGTCTTTGTCTTATTATGTCTTTTTAGACAAAATTTATTTAAATTTTGGACCAATTGTAAATAATCAAATTTTTGAATATTCAGTGAAATAAATTTTATATCCCAAAATTTTGGTCTGTCTCCAAGGAATCTTTTGGCTGTGACCGTCTAGGTACGTCAATGACTATCTTCTGATTTTCTATAACAGACGTCTGTTAACCGACTTCACTGGCCCTGTGTTTCAGTAAGAACATAGCTAACTATTCATTTTTTTAATAGTCACCACTATTTTGAAAAGGCACTTGTAGAGTAATTGAATGACTACAAATAAGTCTATAAATAGCCTATACTGCTGCTAGAAAATTTACACCATTTTCAATGCAAATATTCTCTATTTTGAATCTTATTTCCCTCTCTAAATTCTGATATTATTCTTCGAGTACGAAAACACTTTATTCAATTCGTTATAACTCCTATTGATTGCTATGATGCGTGAAATTCATTCTATCCCGAATGACAATTGATGAACGCCTTTAAGCACTGTAGAAGGGAGAAAATTCGTCTTAAGGATATATCACGAAGTCGGTGGGCTCAAATTACATTTTATTCGTGAATTGTTCCAGTTTTGATCCTGTCGATCACTTTGCTTCGATTTCATCCTATTACTCTATTCAAGTATGTTTCGGTAATCTCCAAGCGTAAGTTTTTTCAGATTGTTTGAAGAAGAAAAGAAAACTCTAGAAACATCAATTTTAAGATGAATTTGAAATTAATTTCTTGCTTATTCTTATACTATTCCTTCTAATTTTTTTTATCTTCCCATTTTGTATAAAAAAATGACTACTTCTAGTACTCCACTCCTTAATACGCTGGCGAAAAACCTTAGAAATTTATTGAGTAAAATTCGAATTTTCTATCCAGAAACTACATTCCTGAACGAAATGGACAACACATTATATAATGTTTACTGCAATGCCAAGCTTGCAAAAGAACTGTGAGAATATTTGGACACCAAGTATAAAATCAAAGATACTGATACAAAGAAATTCATTGTCCATCGTTTCTTGGATTAAAAATAGTTGACAAAAAGACTTTCATATCCCAAATTCAAGAATTTCACATAATACTCAGTGATGTCCATGTTGAAGGAATAAAACTCTACGAATCGTTTCAATTAGCAGCATTGATCGAAAAAATGACACCTTTATGGAAGGACTTCAAGAATTACTTGATGTATAAGCATAAGGAAATAAAGCCCTAAGATTTCATTGTCTGGTTGAGACTTACAAATCTAAAAATAGGAGTGATTCATTTCATTCAATCGAATTAAAGGCCAACATTGTGGAAATAAATTCCAAGACTAACAAAAAGACGAAGCACAACAACAAAGGGTAAACTGGTTTTTTGAAGGCTCCTAAAATGTTCAAATGCAACTATTACAATTGTAGCAAGGCAGGATATCAATCCAAGAATTGTCAAAAACCAAAGAATGTTAAGAGACAAACTACTCAGACCAATGTAACAGTTCATGACAACCTTTCTGATAAAGTTAATGGCAATAATCTTTCTACAGCCGTTTCTGAATGTAACTTACTAGGGAATACTAAAGAATAGTGGATGGATATAGGAGCTACTCGCCACATATGTGCAAATTGATGGATGCTCTATACCTACAAGGATCATGAAGAATAACTCTACTTGGGAAACTCTTCATTTTCCAAAGTTGAAGGACATTGAGAGATAGTGCCGAAAATGACAAGTGTAAAGGAGCTTACTTTAAATAATATTCCTCATGTGCCCGATATTTGAAAGATTTGGTATATGGTCCCTGTTAAGCAAGAACAGTTTAAGTTAGTATTTGTATAAGATAAATTTGTAATTACCAAAAATAAATGTTTTTAGAAAATGGCTACCAAAATGAGGGGCTTTTAAAGATGAATGTAATGACTATTGTACCTTCTACTGTAAATAAAATTACATCTTCTTCTTACTTACCTAATCGTTTAATATTTGGCATGAACGATTAGGGCATGTAAACTATAGTACTTTGCATAGATTAATCAATTGGATTTATTAACAAAGTGCGATTTAGATCCTAATCATAAATACAATATATGTGGAAACCAAAATGGCTCGATTACCCTTTGTTCGGTCGAAAGAATTATTTAACCCCTAAATTTAATTTATACTGATTTATGTGATTTAATGCTTGTTCAAGTTAAAGGAAAGAAAAAGTATTTTATCACTTTTATCAATAATTGCACTAGATATTACTATGTGCACTTTCTTAAAATCAAAGACGAGGCAATTGAAGTGTTTAAACACTATAAGTTAGAGGTGGAAAATCAACTTAGCAAAAAGATTAAATTAATAAAAAGTGATAGAAGTGGTGAATAAGATTCTTGGTTTGAATAATTTTGTTCGAAACATGGAATTATTTGTCAAACTTCTACACCTATTCTCCTCAATCTAAAGATATTGTTGACTGCAAGAATCGAATATTGCAGGAGATGATGAATACTATGCTGATAAGTTTAGGAATACTGCGGAACTTGTGAGGAGAAGCTTTGCCTTCTGCCAATTATATTTTTAGCAAATTACTACATCGAAAATGCACAAAATACTTTATGAATTATGGAAAGATAAAAAACCTAACTATAAATACTTAAAGGTATGTAAATGTTTGCCTAAAGTAGCAGTTCCTAAACCTAAAAACCATTGATTTTATATTCATTGATCATGCCTACCATATTAGTGCGTATGTAAAATCGTTTTTTGGATTAAAGCAAGCTCCTAAGAAATGACATAAAAAAATTTGAACAGTTATGGCGTCAAATGGTTCAAAAATAAAGGATTGTGACAAACATGTATATGTCAAGAGTACTTAAGATGGATATGTGATGTTATATTTATACGTAGATGATATTCTAATTATGGATAACAATGATACAATAATTCAAACTATTAAAGGGATGTTAACAAGTAAATTTGAAATAAAATATTTGGGTGCACAGATGTTATATTAGGAATTAGAATTTCTAGAACACTCGTTGATCTCATATTGTTTCAATCACACCATATTGAGAAGATTCTTAATAAGTTGAACGAATATGATATTATTCCTATGAAATCACTAATGGATGCTAGCATGCTTCTTGTTTCAAACACTAGTGGCAGTATGTCTTAGTTGGAATATTCTTGTATTATTGACAGTTTAATGTATGTTATGAATTGCACTCGATCTGATATTGTTTACTCTATTAGTAGGCTAAATCGATACGAGTAATTCAATCACTGATCATTGGAAGACAATTGTTAAAGTTTTAAGGTATTTAAAACATACAAAATACTTCAGATTACACTATTTGAGATATCCAACAGTACTTGAAGGATAATGTGATGCGAATTGGATCAAATATTGAAGACTCTAAGCCTATGAGTGAATATGGAGGGGATGTAACATCATGGAACTCTTCAAAATAAATATGTATCGCTAGATCAATTATGTCATCCGAATTCATTGCGTTAGATAATATCGGAGAAGAAGCTAAATGGCTACGAAACTTTCTAGAGATATTTCACATTGAGTAAAGCTTGTGTCTGTTATATGTATCACAGTTAATCGACAATTGGAGTGGCTCAGAATGTCATGTATAATGATAAATCTCGACATATCTATTGGTATTATCTTTATAGATTATGAGAAATTAAATGAGAATATTGCGAATTCGCTAACCTAAAGGTTTGCCGAGAGAGCAAGTAGGAAGTTCATCGATAGGTATATGGCTAGGAGTTTCCATGGTGGCAACCCAACATAGTTGACTAGAAATCCCAAAATTTAGGTTCAATGGGACAATCGAGCCGTGAAAAACTCAGTGCGCACTGAGAAAAATTATTATTCCTACCAATTCCTATTATGAAACCGTGCTTAATTGTTACGAAATAGATTCAATTACGGTTTTAATGACCTCTATATCTTGATTCACTCAAGTGAAGTATAGAAGAATACTCTTTATAAAGATCACCTATGTGGGTGAGAAAAGATCTTTTCTATGTGAATTATGTAAATGTGAATTCTTTTAAAACTCTCATGAACCAAGAGGTGTCCAAGTCCAAAATGGACACAAACGTGAGAATCAATTATTTTTGAAGGGAACTGTGTAACTTCAACTGTCTAGGTTTACACGGATGGTTGACTGTTCAAAGCATTTTGTTACTAATTAGCCAAGTAAATTTGATAAATTTTTATTAGGAAAAGTTCAAAGTCTCAGGATATTTATCTCGATGCATTTTTTCTTCATTTGTACTCGAAATTCATATCAGCTATTGCATTGGAAAATCTGATATATTTCATTCATGTGGTAAATTGTTGGAACTTGTTTAATATAAAGTCAAATGAGTTAACTTAAGCTCTAATTGCAGTGAGACCCACACTCCAAAATTAAAAGGACCAAACATTTTCATGTTCTACTTCGCGAGTTGATTAACGTGATATATTTTATTTATAGAAAACCATTTAGAATTGAATGAAATAATTGATTTTAATGTGATGCACTTGAAACTTTAAATAAGTGAAGAATTGGAAATTTTCCTATGGTTTATATAGTGAAAATTTGGCAATTGGTTTGGGCCCTAAAAGGTACCCCTAGTCTTTGGAAGGGGGAGACCTATATCCTATTGAGTTCGATCCTAAGTCCACATGTGTGCACATCATCACAGTCCATCTGGCCTGCTCGGTTTGATACAACAAGAGTACGAGCAGGTTTGTGTATAGATTCGGTGGGTCCTTGTCATATATATATATATATATATATATATATATATATATATATATATATATATATATATATATATATATATATATATATATATATATATCTCTCTCTCTCTCTCTCTCTCTCTCTTTTTGGAGAAAAGTTATTTAAATTTTGAGCCAAATTATAATTAATTAAATTAATGGGTACTTAATGAAATAATTTTTAATGGTAATTTAAATTCCAACTGTTGGCTTGTTTTTAGGGAATTTTTTGTCTGTTACCGTTTGGGCATGGCTGTGATTGACGTCTATTTTTACATAATAGACCTATGTTAATCGACGTAACAGATGTATGTTAACCGACTTATTTGATGTAGTGTTTTAGTCCGAACAAAGTTTTCTGTTCATTTTTGGAAGTTTGTCTGAACAATTATCAATATTCTGAAAGGCTTGTAGATTATTCGAATGGCCACGAATAACTCTAAAAATAGCCGCATTGCTGCCAAAAAATAAACATAATTTTCATTGCAAATATTCTTTGCTTTGAATCTTATTTACCTTTCTAAATTCAGATATTGTTCTTCGAGTATGAAAATACTTAATTGAGTTCGTTGGAACTCTTATTGATCGTTGTGCTATTTTCATAGGAGACAAAATTCATTCTATCCTGAAAAACGATCGCTGAATGTTTTTAAGCACCGTAAAAGGGAGAAAAATTGTTTTCAGGACACATCTTGGAGTCGGTGGGATTGAGTTACATTTTGTTCATGGTTTGTTCCAATTTTGATCCTGTTAATCACTTTGCTTCGATTTCATCTTGTTACTCTTTTCAGGTACATTTTGGTAATCTACAAGTGTAAGATTTTTTCCAGATTATTTGAAGGAGAAAATAGAACTCTAGAAACAACACGTTGAAGAGAATGAACTCATTTGATTATTTGAAATTTTGATACAGTTTTTTGAGATTCTCTATTGTATGCTTATAAAATTTTCACTATTCTTTTCTTGATTGACAAAGTCAATATATGTGAAGGAGATATTGAGGGTCAAGTTCCATATTTTATTTTGATTAACATTTGTCACCATTGTATGCCACTTTTCCCCAACCTGAATATCACAAATTTGATGGTATTGGCCGCCATTTTGGATCAAGATGCAAGAATTGTTTGTTTTAGCTTGCTGATAACTCTCTCTATTGCTCATCCTTCTAGTGGTTGGTTATTCAATATGGATGCAGAAGAAAATCCTCGTAAATTACTCACTTTGGAAACTCCAATTCTAGTAGCATCTTTTTTTTCCCTAAAATTTGGAGGCTAAATTTGCTATTTTTTGATAAAAGAAATCGCCCCAAAAAATTATTCTTTTTGCTGGCCTTTTGGTTGTGGTGATAACATGGTTAACATACTGTTTTCTACAGACAGCATCAATCTAAATTGAATTTCTGTGCAGAGGAGTGGCCAACATAATCTTGACCACCTCTCCTCACGTAGGCACAACTTGCACGCTAAAACACAATCTTAGGAGGAAAAGGACATCGATGGGGGAGGGGGATTTAGCTAGGGTTAGAATAATTTTACCTTGTGGAAATTGGTTCGCCTATATAAATAGATGAAAATGAGCCAAGGACCGTTGAACCGGAACAAAGTAGAAGACGATGTTGCCTGATTAACTAGGCCCAATTCAATTGACATAATACAATTCAATTGACAAAATAGATTGTCGAGTCGACTAATGTAGGACCGCCTCCATCACATCCCCTGTTTGACAACCATTATTTGAAAACTCTTTTTTTTTACAAGATCATTTTCAAACACATATTAAATATTCACACAATAAAATATTATGCACGTACATCCAAATTTCTTCCTACTTTTTAACCACATATTCTCCAAAAATAACTATTGAAAACATTATTTTGACCAAATAATAGCCATGGGCTAATCTTCATTGGTAAGGAGAAAAGTGGTATGACTTAAAAGAATGCATGAATAGAAATCTAGAACTTGAATAATACATCAGGTGATCATAATAGACTTGAGACGCCAAGCTTTAGGTTCCTGCTTGCTGTCCTAGGCACAAGCTTTGCCTATGAACTTACTGACTGTATGATCCGTCCGGGGTTACAGTGATTCACAGCAAAGTCCGAAAGTCAGGCCCTTTGTTGAAGCCTGTTGAGACATTGTTTGGGCTAGAATACCGTGACTTGCTGTAGGTTGCTGTCACTCCGCCATTTTGGTATAAGAGCCATGGTGTTCTCTTACTCATATCATGATAATTTATAGTTACTATGTACTCGAAGAAATTAAGGAAGAACATGTCTCTTAATCATGTCTTCTCCAGAAAGCTCTCATCCTTTTATTTTACCTAAATCTTGTTCAGGATCCTCTTCTTCATCTACCTTCTTTAGAAAATCGGATGCTTCTAAGATGGAATATCTCTATGAGATATCTTATCTTTCTGAATTTGATAAAGTTCCACTCACAGATCTCCCTCTTGTAAATCCATATCTTCCTTATACAAAACCTCATCAGTCTATTTCTAAAACTGTCTGTAGCCTTATCTCTCCTAAAAAATCTTAAGCCAAAGAATTTGTTCAAGCCTCAATATTTGATCAACATCTTCTGCCCGCTACAGAAAAAGAGCAGTTTATTATACTTGAATTACCTTCTCATCTTCCAAAAGTATGGTTATCTGAAGGATATACTCATCTCCACTTTGGAACTGTTAGATTTACCTTAACCCTTCATGGAAGAAAAGGTCTTCCTGCAATTTCAAGAATTACCTTGTTAGATACTCGTTTCTCGGAGTATCAACATGCTTACATAGGAATTGTTGAAAGAACTCTTAATGCTGGAACTGTTCTGGTCACGATGTTTCCAAATTTCAACATGCCCACATCAGATCTACAGTTACTCACTGCCTTAAAAGTACAAGTTCAGATTGTTGGAGCTGTACCATCTTCTGTTACATATACAGCTACTATTCATTATCAGATGGTGTATAGGATATAAAATCATTCCCTTGATTTTGCACAATCTCAAGGAACTGATGATGCTTTACTTCTTCATGTAGAATCAGATCATGTTCCCAGTTGTACGTATGTTCCCAGGCAGATTCCTCGAGCAGAGTTACTCAAACTTATTCTTGAGACATGGATCACAAGCTATGAACAAGCTCACAACGAAAACAAAAATTCTGCTCCAATACAATCCACAGAGCTCTTTTTCAGGAAAAAGTCCAATGGAGATGTTGAAATCGCTTTCAAAAGGGATGTTGTCTCAAAAAGACCCTCATGTTTTCCGACTCAGTTTGCTTATGCAGAAGAAGAAATCCCTGTTTATGCTTTTGATGCAAATGGAAGGCCAGTATACAATAGATCAAATAACACCGGACATATCTTCTGGGATGTTTCCTCATCTCCAATTGCTTATCAGTAAACATTAATGATGACCTTCCTGTTTGAAGAAGGAAATCCAATCGAAGCAGTCAAAGAAAGTTACATAAAGCTTTCTATGATAATGATCCAGGAGTTGGATTACTTGGTGAGCCATCGGGAAAATTTGATTACTATGTCAAATACACGGCACCACCCAGAAATGATGATCCCATAATTCCTAATGGTTGGGATGATAATGATGATGATTGCAGCAAGTATTATAAGAAATGGGATTGGAATGATAATCCACCCCCATCTTCTTATCCTATGGCAATGTTTCATCCTCCTACCCAAGAAGGTTTTTCTCCTTTAGAAACCTTTGAAAATGATCATTCCACTCATTCTTGGAAAATCAAAAACTCAAGCACTAGAAGATCAGATGGATCAATGCAACCTCTTTCAGCAGCAGAAGCAGCTCTAAATTGGCATTCAGAAAATGCAGTACAACAAAATGCTTTGTTAAGAAAGATTGATCAAGGTCAGTAGAGGATTGAAAAAACTCTACAATAGCAGACTCAAACTCTCTTAACCCCTCTTCAAGCCTGTAGACAAAGAATCGAAATCCTACACAATGATATCTTAAACCGTCTACAAAACCAGATACCATTTGATGATCAAGAAAGAGAAATCAAAAACCTGAAAATTCAACTGGCTTCTCTTTAGTCAAATCCAATGATTCCACATTCGACACCATATTACCCTTCAATCTTCTCTAATACACAACTTTCCCAAACAGGACCTTTATACTCCTCCACCTATGAAGGATCTATCTCCACTCTTTTTACTCCTAAAGAGTCTGAACAGAAGAAAAAACCACACATGCCCCCAAAAAAGATCAGACCTATTACTACCCATCAAACACAATCTTCTTCTTATGAACTTTCATCACAAGACCCTTCAAAATAGCCTCAAATGATGATCAAAAATCCTATCTCTACTTTTCTTCAACAAACTCATAATCAAGCCACATTCTCTCCTTCTGTCCACTCTATAACAAATGAAATCAATTCTGATTTTGAATCTGTTGAAACTTCTGAAAAACTTTCTGATGAGTCTGAAAGTGATAATCCTATTCTCTATATGGCTGATCAAATAGGACATTCTCATACTCAACATCCAAATGAACCTACTGTTGATGAACTAGAAGTACTTGACGATGATATGGCTAAAGCTCATGTTATTAATAATTATTATTCTTCAAACAGTACTTCTTCACTAAAGTTCACTTTTGATGATATTCTTCCATCACAGTGGAAGTACATACTACAAGAAATGAAAGCTTGGTATACAACAGAACTTCAAAAGCCAAATATGACTCATACAAAGGTCATTAAAGCTTCTTGGCAAGGATAACCGGTTTTCTCAGAGACTGGTATGATTCTATGGGTGAATACAGACAGTTACAATTTACCCAGAGTCAAATACTACAGATTCTTTCATAAATTCCTTATATTGGGAATTTTGTGAAAAATCTGATCATGAAAAGGAAATTACCAGAGAAGAATTTTTCAAGCTAAAAGTGTTGTTCATATAATCTAAAAGATCTTGAAAGGTACTTCAGAAATGCTGCACAACGGTATTATCTTATTGGTGGCATGGATAATACCAATACCAGGCAAGCCCATCTGGAATCAATTCCTCAACCTCTTGGTCAAGAAACGTGGAGAACAATGAAAATGAAAGGACAACCTTTGAATGCTACATCTTTTGGTGAACTCCATAATTGGAACATGAGGACGTTAAAGAAGCTTTGCAATCAAAAATGCTTTCCTTAAAGATATTAATGCCACAGGAAAGAAATTGGAGAAAACTTGTGATAAACCTTGTTTGCAGATCAAATGCAGTCGTTCTATGAAAGATTGTGATTGCAGAGGAAAGAAAAAATTCCATAAAAGGAGAATGAAATCTTCTCGCAAGGAAGCTCCTCTTAATCCTTTTTGGAAAAAGAAAAGATTTTTCAGTGGCAAATTCTTAAAGAAAAAAGGAAACAGATGTTTCATTTATGGAAAAAAAAGGTCACTTTGCAAAAGCATATCCTAACAAAAAGAAGGAGAAAATTCTTCACCAGATTTTCACAGCTACAAAGATTGACTATGATGATAATGATCTAGAATCTCTATTCTCTGAAGAAGATGAACAAACACAAGAAACCATTTTTGTTCTTGAATATGATTCTGATGAAAGTCTCTCTAATGAATCTGATGATGCTGAAGAATGCTATGGTATGCAAATTGTTAATCCAGCCTTTTCATCCATTCCCGTGCCAATGATTGAAGTAAAACTCTTTACAGAAAATTATGAAAGGCCTATAATAGTTGTCACACTATTTGATACTGGTGCAGCATGCTCAATTCTCAATCCTGCTATTCTTCCTGATCATAGGTGGAAAAATCATCGACAAATCTTCCAAGCAGCAAATGGAGATAGTTTCTCAACTGAAACAATCAGCAAGCCTATTACGATTCAGTTCTTTCCAGAACTTGGTATTTCTCACAAGTTACTAGGATCTTCTTTACCTGGTAAAGATATTATCATTGCATGTGATATTATCAAGCAATTGTGGGAAAAGAATGTTATTCCTCGCCCAAATGTCTCAGATATAAATCCTATTTTCAGCCCTACATACACATGACCAATACTTTACCATGACCATTCCAAATATCACAGATATATTAATCCGAGATTGTTGTGCAGAATCTCACTTAGATTTTCTCACTAAATGCACAAACCCGCTTTGGAAAAACCCAGACTTTTTCATTTCTCTTCCATTCAAGAAAAATGAAGATGTCAATCCTACAAAATCTATCCATCTTGGAATGAACCCAGAACACCTTCAATTAGCCACTAAAGAACTTGCTCGACTCCAAGCTGAAGGTCTTATTGAACCAACAACCTCACAGTGGGCGTGTCAAGCATTTTATGTTAACAAAAGAAGTAAACAAGTTCGAGGAAAACTCAGATTGGTTATTGACTACAAGCCGTTGAATGCTTTTCTCGCAGATGATAAATTTCCTCTTTCAGACAGAAAAACTATGTTTGCAAATCTGTCTAGAGCAAGGATTTACTCAAAATTTGATCTTAAGGCAGGTTTTTGGCAGTTGAGAATCAAATCTGAAGAAAGACACAAAACAACGTTTTGCATCCCAAACCATTATTACCAATGGACTGTTATGCCGTTTGGTTTAAAGACAGCACCTTCTCTTTTCCAGAAAGCCATGACGAGAATCTTTGATCCATTATTACATACAACTTTGGTCTACATTGATGATATCTTATTATTCTCTGAAGATGAAGATTCTCATGCTGATTTGTTATCCAAATTCACAGATCTTGTTAAACATAATGGTATTATGCTTTCTCAAAGGAAAATGGTGATTGGAGTTAAAGAAGCTGATTTCTTGGGTATGCATATTAAAGATGGTCAGTATTCACTTCAACCTTATGTTGGCCAGGAACTTTTCAAGTTTCCAGATGAAAATTTGACAAAAAAGGAAGTTCAACAATTTCTTGGAATTGTTAATTATATGGTAGATTTCATTAATCATCTTTCAGCAATAATCAGACCGCTACAACTCATGCTCAGACAAAACTCTCTTCTTTGGTCATCGGCTCAAACTCAGGCAATTAAATAGAAAGTCAATGATCTTCCAACTCTACAAATTCCTACAGATGGAAAACGCATCCTTCAAACAGATGCAAGTGATTGTTTTTGGTCAGTAGTTTTACTTGAGGAAAAGAATGGAAAAAGAAGAATTTGTGGATATAAAAGCGGTTCATTTTCAGAATCGGAGAAACATTATCATTCTACCTTAAAGGAAATTCTTGCAGTAAAAAGGGAAATTGAAAAATTTCAGTTCCATCTTATTGGACATAAATTCTTGGTAGAAATGGACATGTCAATTTTTCCAAAAATGCTCTCTTTTAAGGAAAAAAAAACAGATTCCAAACTCTCAACTTCTCAGATGGGCAGAATGCCAGGGCTGTAAGCAAAAAATCGAAAAATCGAACTGAAACCGCAATTTCGAAATCGACGGTTTGGTGCCACGTGGACCCGTCAACGAAATGGTTTTGAACCAAACCAAACCGGTCAAAAATGGTTTGGTTTAGGTTTGAGAATTTTAATTATGGTTTGAAACCAAATCGGACCGGCGAAAAATATATAAAATAAAAAAATAAAAAATTAATTTTTTTTGAAAATTTATTCAAAATTTCAATTTTGTAAAATTGAATAATTTTGTCATTTTGTAGGTATTTTTGTCAATTTCTAATTTCCTATTAATTATTAAGATTTACGACCCCCCAAGCCTAATTATATATAAAAAATGCCCAAATTTGAAAGAAGTAGCACTAAACAGCTCAATTCAAGTACATATACTCACAAGTCACAACCCCAATCTTCCAATTTCCATTTCTCTCACTCGCAACTCGCTGGTTGCATTCTCGCTCCCCGAGGCGCCTCCTAATTTCCCCCAAATCGTCAACGCCCTTGAAATCTTGAACCTCTCAGTCGTCGGTAGTGTACGTTAGCCGGTATTATTAGATTATTTCAGGTTCTTACATATTTATTTGATCGTGAGTAAGGGTTAGAATTGAAATTTTGTCACTTTTTAGTTGAAATTTGTTTACATATTTATTGATCATAAGTAAGGTTTAAAGTTGAAATTCGGGCTATCAGGTGCGCAAAAGATATTTGTTTACATATGAGAGAATATGTATAATTCCGTGTTAAATTGCAGAAGATGAAGGTGTGTATATATAGTGGAATGGGGGAGAAAAAATATTTGCAGCTTGTCTTTTGGAAGCCATTATTAGATGGATCTGTGTCTTAATTCTTTTTTTTTTCCCAATTTGCTAATTAATTTTTTTTTTTTTTTGTGTATGAAGGATAAAATTGATCATAAGTTCTGTGGCTTCTTGAGTATGTGAATGTTTCTTCATTTTGCTAGTTCTGTGAGTTTTGTGACAAAATTTGATGTTTGTTGAGTTCTGTGACAAAATTAATTCGTTTATTCCTTTTGCTTGTTGAAAAGGGACATTATTATGTTTTTTTGGACCTTATATTTATTTTAGTGGACTTGTATTGCATCTTTATCGTAAAATGTTATCCTAAAACGTCAAAGGGGCGAATAAAAAACTATGCTTTAATTTATTGTGATTTTACTTTTATTTTGTTGGTATTTAAATTTATAGTAAATATATTTAGTTTGTTTTAGATTTATTTCTAGTAAGATATAAATATATATTGAATTAATGGCATAAAAGTAGATACTAGACAGGGAAAAAAATATACGCGAAACCGGCGGTTTAAAACCGGACCAAACCGTTAGGTTTATGTTTGAGTTTTTTTAAAACCGGTCAAAACGGTTTGGTTTAGGTTTGAGTTTTTCTTAAACCGGTCAAAACGGTTTGGTTTGAAAATTTGTCAAAAACCACAAAAATCGGACCGCTTACACCCCTACAGAATGGTTCTCAAACTTTGATTTTGATGTCAAACATATCAAAGGGAAACACAACATGTTACCAGACCTCCTCTCCAGACCAAAAATCTCTTTGATCACTCCTCCATCCATCCCAATCATCTACATGATGGAATCTCAATCTTCTAATCCTTACCCTCACAATGAAGTCTTTCCTCCTGAACTCAATGAGCTCATAAGAACCAAAACTCTCAAATCCAGATCTAAAGATCTCATGCTCAGATATTAATTTATCGTGATAAGAAAAACTAGAATTGAAACACTTGGCGGTCTTGGATTTTATCCAGATTATCCATTTTTCACACTTTTTCGTTTTTGATCCAAAACTCACTACACTGAGATTTTCAAAAAAAAACTTTTTGTTTTCTTTGGTATCTTTTAGAACTTTGGCAAATTAAAATTTCTTTTAATGTCACTGATACAATTGATACATTTTGCCAAATGAATCTGGATTTTCCACACAAAACAATCGATCATTTTGCAAAAAAAGTTTTTTGAATGGTTTTATTCAATTTCACACTAGATAAAGATATTTAAAACTTTTCTTTCAAATTTAAAGATCTCAGAACTTCTCGAGATAATTTTTATGTGACTTTAATTTTTCAAAGACAAGGTTATTTCACTGAAATAGGAACATATGCTCATTTCTCTCATGTCAAGGAATATGCAGTCCAGTCATTCAACATGCATCAAAATTGGGAGCATTATCCAAAGGAATTTCGAGAATTTCAAAGGCGTATGGCAGAAATTAATAAGACAATTCCTCCGCAGATTTGGCCAGCTTATGAAGATGATGCACCATGGGAAGCTTTACCAGTGGAATACACTCAGAAAATTCAACAGGATATTCAAGTCTATCAGGAAACACATTTTCAAAGATTTCTCACTGTGTATGATTCAGACTACGACTATGCATTTGACTGGCAATGGGGACAATTATTTCAAGGAAGGCCGACACAAAGCCTTGGTGAAACGTCAAGATTTTCAAAAAAAACTCCACAAGAACGCCAATAAAGGGAAAAGCAGCTGGAAATTTCAAATAAACTTCTACAAAGTTTGGCCGTAGCGTACAAAAGGAAAATGAATTTCTTGAAAAAGAAATTAAAAGAATTGAAACAGAACAACGAGCAGACTCTTGGTGGAATTCTACAGCAAAAGCAGAATTTAGCAAAGAAAAATCACAAGATGCATGACCAGATCAAACAAATGAACGAGATGACAGTCTTTTCCAAAATTCACAAGATCCATGGCCAATTAAAAAGACATTGATACCCCTTGGTTAAATCAACACGGTTTACCATCGCAACCAGAAGATTCCATGAACCTTAACACACCATGACAAAGGCGACAACATTCTGACGAGACATCAACATCACTTTAATAAAGCTACTTTATTAAAACTACTTTTTAAAAGTTACTTTATTAAATCTACTTTATTAAAAAAGTTTGTCATTTTATAATCATGTTTTAGATAAGCTTTGTAATATTGAGACACACGTAAAGTGTGTGGGTCCCATATGAATATTTTAATGTTTTTTCTCCTCTCTATAAATAGACCTCCGCCTCATTGTAAATTATCTTGGAATTAATCGTGTTTCTATATCATGTTCTTCTTCTAAACTCTTCAAGTTCCTACTTAATTTCAGAAGGTATAAAGTAGTTGTAGATTTGAGTGATATGGAGTAAGATTTGTGTAGAAATATGAGTATGCTTTGCAGTTGCACCTTCATGGTGAACTTCTGCATCAGAAAGTGCTCTACTGAATGTATGATCCGTCCAAGGTTACAGTGATTCACAGCAAAGTCCGAGAGTCATGCCCTTTGTTGAAGCCTGTTGAGGCGTTGTTTGGGCTAAAATACCGTGACTTGCTGTAGGTTGCTGTCACTCCGCCATTATTATATAAAAAGTTAGATAACTCACAACAACATGCGATAGTAATTCATTTTCATATTAAATACAAGAAAAGTATTAAATTCTTAATTTGGTAATTACATAGCTATGAGCAAGGTGCTGTAATTTCTCATGGAACACGAAAAGTGCATAATCATATGGAAATCAAACAAAAACTACAATTATTTTATATCCAAAACAGAAGATCGCAGATTCCATAGAAAAGATATCCTCTTCCTCTGTCTTCAAGGATGCTTCTTAGGCAATTATATTGTCTTCCATATTTTGGGACTTGTAGTGGTCACCCATGTCGTTCAAAATCAAGGCATCTTTCAATTCGATTGTCAATTTTTTTTTTTTTTTTGGACATGTTTGATTTGGGGAAAATTGGTCTTTAGAGTGGGTGAAAACGTGTTTGAATTTAAAGGAAAGGCGCATTTGGTTTTAATAGTTTTTCAAAACCTGACAGAAGCTAACGACATCAATGTGGCACATTAGATTTCCGTCACCCACGTGGAATTTTCTGTTGATGGTAGGTAATAGATTTAAAATGAATGATGGATGGATAAACATTTGTGTATATGAGTGAGGAGAGGGTAATATTTTTATTTTTTTCAGTGAACAAGTAGTAATTTATAATAAAATCCATTAAGCATTGATTTAATTAACTCGATTATTAATCATAATTGACTTGAGACTCCAATCTATCTAAGCAAACACTAGTTGTTAAAAAATAAAACTTTGGAAGTGGTGTTGGTGAAACCAATGTATTATTCAAAACATAAATAAATGATTTTTTTTATTCATATTAATAATTAAGTATTTTTTTTATATATAATTGAATATAATTCATGTATAACACAAAGGTGTGTACATATATATTTAAGTTGTTGTCACTTAACAATTGATAAACAATCTGAATTTTCAAACTTTGAAATGCAAATTTATTCAGCATTATGTGAAGTGTCTGTATATATACAAAAATAATTAAAGAGTTATTAGTTGTCTATGATTTACAAGTAGAATTATCCATGATTTGAATATCAAGCAAAAATACTGCATTCAAAGTTAAATAATTAATTTTATTTTTTGAACATGAATTTCCAAACATGTGAAATGCAAATTTAATAAACATTTCTACGATTATATTTGTCTTGAGAAGTCATCTTTGTAAACTGTTATTTGTGGATCAATGCATTATCCAAAATATTAAATAATTAATTTTATTCTTTCGGAAAATATTTTAAAGATTTTAAAATTTAAGGTCTCAAGTCACTCATTTAAAAATTTTGTACTTGGGCTTTGGGACCGTAATTAATAAACTCAATTTATCCACTATTAGGGATGGACAAAAATGACCATATCAAATCAAACCAAATCATAATCGAACCCATTAGTGGTTTGATAATGTTCCAAAAAAAGTTAATGTTTTGATTTTTGGAATCAAGAACTATTTGGTTCTGATTCTGGTTCTAGGATCTAGAACTGAACTCAATTTTCATTTTTCTCATGCAGTTTTGATGGGTTCATGTAAAAGCATGAAGACGGAGCTTGATATTATTAACTTTTATCAGTTACTGATTCGTCTATATTAGTGAATCATTGATATTAGACAATATTTTATATGGGGATGAAACATGATGTTTACGTATTCTGATTATGTTTTGTTTGTTTGAACTTTTGTTAATGAATTTTGTTACCCAATATTTCAATTGATGAATGATAATTTGAACGTGCTAAATGTTTGATGTTTTTTTTTTTAGGTATATACTATTAAGTTATGGATATGGTGATAGATTTTAATTTTTATTTATCATTTGAAAATTTAAATAATGGACCAAAACTAGAACTGAATGGTTCAATTTCGATTTGTATCCTTATCTTGAAAAAACATCATTGATTCTATTATCAAAAAATCCATTAATCATGGTTCGATTCGGTTCTCTTGAAACCAGAATCAAATGTAATCATGCCCACCACTACCCACTATTATTGAACTAGTTGAGTTGTGGGATTATAAAGAATATCAAGAACAAGACTTACATGGTTTGGTCGTCGCTGAACTACATCCACGGTTGAAACACCATGTTTTGTTGTGTTGTATCTATAGTTACAACCTGACATCAATATATCGAAATTGTGTTGTATTGTTCTTGGGTTGTGGATGTAGCCACCATGAGCTTCACATATCGTTGATAGAAGATTAAATAATTAATGTAAAAGAAGAGTAATATGACTTCTATTCGATATGAGATTCATATCGATTTCATTTCAAATAGGAATTAAATCATATTTTATATGGAACAATATTTTTTTAGTTAGACAATACAAATTGAGCTAATCATGACTTCTTGAACAGATTCAACAATCTTCTTTTCTTCTCCAATACTTGACAGTATTTTATGATTATTTGTAGTATGTCTCATAATGCAGACTACACTATAAAAATAGGATAATACTACCTGTCCATTCAAATTATACATTATTGTTGGCATTGTGTGATGTGTAAAAATTGTGATAATTGATTTGAATAATAGTTATTTAAATAAATTGCTAAATTGTCCGATGTCACATCACACAGTGTGAACAAATAAGTCAACAAATGTGTAAGTGTAGCATGATTGGTAAAAAATTGCCATTGATTTGAAATATTGGTTAAAATCCATTTCTTAGAAATTATTAAAATTTCACCCACTCCCCACCCACCCATACACACAAGGTAACAAATTTACAATTCAATTATCAGATTATTTTTATACATATTTAATTGAAAAAACCAATCTGTCAAACAAACATGAATGATAAAAAGTTGGTGGATCAATGTATTCTTCAAAAATATAAATATAAATAAATAATATTTTATTCTAATAATTTATGTTTCATAATCGAGTATATATAGCTCATTAAGAGCGCATACGTGTAAATATGTAATTTAATTCATTCATAAGTTTTGATTTAAGATTTTCAATAGAACACAAGAAGGAAAAAGCCATATGTACATGCTTTTCCCTCACACAGATGTTTTACAGGTGCTGCATTGACATGATTCAAACAAGAAATAGACGACAATCATCTTGTATTTAAGAATAAATTCGTAACATGATTCAAATAAGAAATAGACGACAAGCATCTTGCATTTAAGAATGACGCATATTTTTTTCTATAAAGTCCATGTTCCTCGTAAATGAATAGTAATACATTATTATTTTTTATTCACTTAATTATTTTAGTTAATCTGTGGCTGTTACTTCCATAAGTAATACGCATTGACTTGCAATTTGTCCTTTAAATGAATGAACTAATATATTTATGTTTGATATACATTATTTGATAATAGATTTGGTGGATCCACTGATTATTCAAAATATAAAATAAATAAACCCGCTTATGACGAAAACATGTCATTTCACATGTTCTATGATCACATATATACTATGTCTTCTATTGCTACACAAACAACTCATAGATTTGTTAGAAATTATTGCCAAACAGCTCGAAATTATTTTTTATTTTACTTGAGAAGCCAAATGTCTAATTTAAAAGTAAACTTTGGAAGCGGAATTGGTGGATCAACATATGATTCAAAATATAAATAATAATCTATTTTAAAAATTGATGTTTTGTATATAGTACATTTAGAGCACAAAGGTGTTCATATTTAACTTGAGTAATCACTCATATTTAACTTAAGGTGTTGCATTAAAAATGTCAACTCAATTAGGAAAGTTTCTTATTTCAACTGAAATAACAAGGTTCGACACCAACTACACCTAAAGGGGGGGTGAATAGGTGATTATGGGGAATTAAAAACTTAATAATTAATTAGCAACAAGTTATTATTAATTATATCTAGATGGTTAATCAAACAGTTCATTTTTCCTAGGTTGAAATACCACAGTTATGAAAGTAATGAACAAACACAAAAAATGATCACAGAGAAACCCTAATTGGGTAAAAACTCCAAGCACTTTGTCAGTCAGAAATCCACTATAAATGAATTATGAACTTACAGTCCGCCAAACACGACTACCACTAATACTTTCTGACCTCCTGACTGCAATTTCCACAGCTCTCTTGGATTGCGTGCTTCTGCACCAACTCTCAGGTGCAGTTTTCAAAACTCTCATAGATTGCGTGCTCCTACAGCAACCCCCGACTTTATGAATTTGTCTATCTCATGTTGATCAATGAAGAACTTCACGTTCTTCAACAATTGGAACTCCAACCACCTTTCTTTGATCTACAGAACTCTGACAGATGTATAGGAAGTAGTAGTTTGGTATTTGGATTATGGATTGGATGTTTTCAACGCCAAGATTAAATCAAAACATGAAGGTTGAAAGCTTGTTTGATTAAAAGGATATGAAGCAGTATGTATTTCCTCAACGATCAACCTTGTAAAAACCGTTCAGAGGCGTTTGATATTTATAGTTTAGGTTTTGAGGTTAAATGTGTCGGACAAATAGCCTTAAAAACGTGAAATAAAATTTTTCGGGAAACCCTATCGCTTGAGCGAAAGGCGGACGACTATTGTTCGAGGGAAGTCCTGGCGACAGACTAGCGACAATGTTACTGTTTCTGACGCTTGAGCCAAGTCATGGCGAGAGTCTAGCGAAATCGCAGCACCATTTTTCCTTCTTTTCTATTCTCAAACCCTAGACCTAATACAACTCAATTTCTATTATTTGCAACTTACTTCTTGACTTTTACAACATATTAAATTTAATCCTCTTTGTTCACAAATTTGTCAATTACATCAAAAACCTAACATCAACCAACTTGCCATTTCTATTGCTAGAAAGAAGTTCATATTCTCACATCCTCTCAGTCCATCAATCTCTCTTTTTCTCTCCGTTTTGTCTCAAACCAGAAATTGTGTAAATAAGATACACATTTTTTGAAACACATTCATTCTCATTAAAATCTCTCTTTCTGCCAAAGCAACAACACTTGATGGGAGACCCTTTGTTTGGCGGAATGGCTCTCTCTTATGCGAAGACTTGCTCTAATGACGAAAGGGCTCTCAGTTACAAAAATCTGTCACGTCTACTCACAAGCCAAGATCTCCTTTTGCGTCTGCAGCATTTAAAGCCAAGATTTAGTTTTTTCCATAGAAGAGAAAAAGTTATTGGCTTTCAGTGGCTTGGGCCATACTTTATAGTTTTTCTCGAAAAACTATGCAATAGTCATGTAGAGGATGAGAGATTGCATCTTCTACGGAAATTTAATGATCTGTTGAAGCATCTTGATGATTCATTCTCCAGTTGCATCTTGAACGGAGAGACTAAAGATTATCAAGAATTTTTAGAAATCATTCTTGTTACGGGCCTGTGTCAGACCCGCCACCTCTCCCGCCACGTGTCCACACCCGTGACCCAAGCCACGTACCGGACGAGGTGATTGAACCAAAGAACGAGCTTATTGTACATGCCTAGGTGATTGCATTAGGAATGAACTGAATACGCGTCAGCAAACGAATCGGACTCATCCACAAGTACGCAGTGGATGCAAAGGCCCGCACTTCGCTTTTACAACGCTGCAACGCTTCACCTGCCACACCTCGCCTCTACGAAGATCCTTTGTACAAAGATCTTCCCAAAGTCAAATCTCTAACTGATGGGACGTATGGCAGGTTCTCAAACGGTCAAATCAGCAGCCTGTGGCTAAAAACATTTAATACCAGTCGACCTATGGAGGGACAGAGTGACGCCTAGGATGGGACGAGCCCTAAGGATCCAGCAACACGTGCCCCCTCATCCAATGGCTCTCCTCCTTCCATCCTTAGTATAAATAACCCCTTATTGCGCCAAAGATTGGATTGAAATCCCTTTTGCTCTCCTTAATACTGCAGAAAACCAAGTATCATCCTTTCCCTCAGATATTTATCAATATTACCACGCTTATCGACCACCTTCCCGGCGAGTGTTCTACCGCCGGTGAAACCCTTACCGGTCGAATATAAGCTGATTTGACCGTCGGAGTGCTTGCGGCCGCTCCCACCCTCTCAGGGAGAGGCCACGAGTGACTGAAGGCGTGCTACGTGTGCAGGAGGAGCCGACTTGAAGACCTATCCTGTTGGCCACGTGTCCGAGCCATTTTTCGAGGTCAACAGATTGGCGCCGTCTGTGGGAACTAACTTAACCACGAGTTCTCCCACAAAAATTGCCTAAATACCCGGTTGACATTTCCCCCTTGAAAAAAGGGTCGATTCTTGAAAAAGAGTCCTTTTCAGCCGCCTCGGACCATGAGTTCCAGTTAAGGTGATAATGTGAGGGCAAGGGATGTCTCTGAAAAAGAGATCATTCGAACCAATGTTACGCAACAACGGCCCCATCATCGCTACCGTAGAGATAGAAGAACGGCAGCACGTTTGGCGGCCGAAGTGGCCATTGTGGCCCAAATGGCCACTAACATGAGGACCATCACGGCTCAGAATGTAGCCATGCAAGAACTACTCATGCAAGTACAAAACCAGAGCGGTTTTCAAGCCCCGCATCATCCACAGCAATCGGGACGTAGACAAGCTGAGGCGGAATCCAGCAGGAGAACCCACGTGAGTCCCCAGGGAGAGGCTCCCGTGGAAAGGGATGTGGGAATGGACACTTCGAATTACACCGCTGCCCCAGCCGGTGGTCCTCCTGCGGGAGATAGTTTCCCTCCGGAATATGAACGACCTCGGAGGTCTGTGAGTGTTTTCGATCGAATCGGACGGGCACCTAGAAATAAGAACCAACCCCCGCCGCAAACAACTCGCCAGCAGGGACACGAACAAAGCCAAGAGGTCCAAGCCCCTCCGCCTAGAAATAGGCGGGAGAGGCGAAGCCAAGTGGATTGGGGGAACAGGGCTGAAACGGCTCAGGTTCCACCTCGGCAGCAGGCGGATGGCAATGATTCCGACGGACTCTGTAGGTCGTATGAGCTTGATGACGATGATGACAATCTGCCCTTCTCCAGGGAGCTTCGCACATTTCCGATGCCTCACAACTTTGTTCCTCCTAAGATCCCAAAGTACGAAGGGAAGGGCCACCCGGAAAAACATCTCAACAAATACAAAACACAGATGAGCCTCAGGGGCGCCTCGCCACCTTTGAAATGTAGAGCCTTCCACTTAACTCTCGGCGGTTCTGCCGAAGAGTGGTATAGTAGGTTGGCACCACTCAGCATACGGAGCTGGCCGGATTTGAAAAAAAGCATTCTTGAACCAATACCTCTCTAGAAAAGAGGGGGAGGCTCCTATTCAACGTTTGCAAGACATGAGGCAAGAAGCAGGGGAAACCCTAAAAAGTTACCTTGCTCGTTTCACTGATGAGATAACCTACTACGAGCAGGTCACGGACAAGGAGGCCCTTTCAGCTCTGAAAGGAGGACTGAACATGAACAAACTGTTTTGGAGGGATGTCCGAAGCAAGAACCCTTCGACATATGACGAGCTGGTGGAAATGATGAAAGTAGAAATCGTCAACGAAGAAATGATCGATCACAGGAACAGGGCTGTCCAAGGGCTTCCACCACCTCAGAGGCAGATAGGTAGGGGGCCCACGTCCCAAATAGTGAGCCAGCAATGGACTCAAGCTGGGCACACAGTGGTCCCCACCTCGGGATGAGCATTAGCCACTGCCACACTCAATGCGGTCCCCACCTTAGCCTACGAAAACGTTGGGCCAGGCGCGAGCAACCCTGCTAGAAGTACGGGATAACCCTCCACCTCTAGAAATAGGGGAAGAGGAGGAAGGCCTAGAGACAGGCCCCCAGAGGCGCGACCTTATTGCACCATTCATCGCCATTATGGCCATGACACCAGGGATTGTGCAGGCTTAGGAAGACCTACAAGCAACCCTCGTAACAACAGGGAACACAATTATGAAGGCAATAATCCAAGGCGCAGTCCCCTAAGGAGAGGCGAGACGAGGCGGCACTCTCCAAGCCATAGGAACGATGATAGGGAAAGGCCCCGGAACGGGCAACACCCCAGGAGAGATTTGGCCCCCTCGAATGAGCAGCAACCAATTCGTGAGATAGATACCATTATTGGAGGACCCCACATGGGAGGTGAATCAAAAAATGCTCAGAGGAATTATACCAGGGAGGCGAAAACCCCACCTATGGTCAGTTACTTGGTGAACCAATCGCAGGGTGGAAGGGCTGTAGAGCCCATAATCTTCACCTAGGAGGATACTACAGGAGTGCACTTCCCACACTGGGACGCCCTGGTAGTCAGAGCCGTGGTGGCTCGCAACGGGCTGAAACGCATGCTGGTGGATAATGGCAGCTCAGTCAATATCCTGTTCGGCACAACTTTTGACAAAATGGCAGTGGATCACGAGCTAACACCCATGAGCTTGCCTCTCTACGGATTCACTGGAGACAGCATTATCCCCAGAGGTAAAATCACCCTCGCTGTCGAAATGGGAGCCTTGCCCCAGGTAGCACATCACTTCATGGAGTTCTTAGTGGTCGATCGCCGATCCACCTACCATGGAGTCCTGGGGAGGCCTGCTCTAAAGGAACTGTGGGCAGTCACGTCCATCCATCACCTCTGCATAAAGTTCCCAACAGAACGAGGGATCGCAACCGTTCGAGGCGACCAGATGGAATCCAGGGAGTGCTATCTTAACTCCCTTAAGAAGGCAGAGCCTCGAGTCAACATGGTGCTGGATACTGAAATGACGGAGGCCCCTGAAGGACAACCTCCGACACAAGATGTAATCATGGCAGAGGCCAGATCTGAAACATCTTTGGAGGAACTGGACCCCAGGGTGGTTGAATCAGAATCGCAAGCTGCCCCAATAGAGGAACTACAAACGTTCCCAGTAGACTCCCAAGACACGTCCAAGTTCCTGCAGGTCGGAAAAGAGTTGAATGAGGAAATTAAGGAGGAGCTGAAAAGCTTCCTTCGACAAAATTCCGATGTTTTCGCATGGAAGCATGATGATATGATTGGTATAGATCCCAAGGTCAGTTGCCATCGCTTGCGGGTCGATCCGAGCTGTCCTCCGCATAGACAGAAGAGGAGGGCATTGAACACCGAAAGGTATGAGGCCCTGAAAGAGGAGGTGGAGAGGCTCATCAGTAACGGTTTCGTTCGCGAAGCCAACTATTCGAAGTGGATTTCGAATCCTGTGCTTGTGAAGAAGCACAATGGCAAATGGAGGGTTTGCATTGACTTCTCAAACCTCAATCAGGCCTGCCCAAAGGACAGCTTCCCACTTCCACGGATCGATCAACTTGTAGACTCAACTGCTGGGCACGAATTGTTAAGCTTTATGGACGCCTATTCGGGCTACAATCAGATACCGATGTTCCCAGGCGACGAAGAAAGCACCTCTTTCATCACCGATAGGGGGCTTTACTGTTACAAGGTGATGCCCTTTGGCCTGAAGAACGCTGGGGCAACCTACCAGAGGTTAGTCAACAAAATGTTCGCCGATCAGCTCGGCAAAACAATGGAGGTCTACGTTGATGATATGCTTGTGAAAAGCCTCATGGCTAAGAAACACATCGAACACCTGGCCGAGGCCTTCAGAACCCTAAGAAGGTATCACATGAGGTTAAACCCCTTAAAATACGCCTTTGGCGTGGATTCCGGGAAGTTCTTAGGTTACATCGTGAATCAACGGGTAATAGAAGCCAACCTAGAAAAAATTAAAGCCTTAATCGAGATGAGGTCACCTCAGAAACCTAAGGAAGTACAATGGCTCACTGGCAAACTAGCCGTACTCAATCGCTTCATCTCAAGGGCCACTGAAAAGTGCCTGCCCTTTTTCAAAACCCTCAAAGGAGGTGGAAAGTTCCAATGGACTCCAGAGTGCGAGGAAGCGTTCCAAGAGTTGAAAAACTACTTGGGGCGAGCACCTCTCCTCAGCAAACCGAGGGAAGGAGAGCCCTTATTGTTATACTTAGCCGTAGCTGAAAGCTCAGCTCGGTCCTTGTGCGGGAAGAGGCGTCGCACCAACTGCCAATATACTATGTGAGCAAAGCCTTGCTCCCCGCTGAAGTAAGATACCCAGATATGGAGAAATTGGCTCTTTCATTGGTCATCGCCTCTCGAAAATTGAGGCCATATTTTCAAGCCCACAGCGTCCATGTTTCGACAAATTTCCCGCTAAGGCAGGTCTTACAGAAGCCTGATGCCTCAGGAAGGCTACTGAAGTGGGTAGTAGAACTCAGTGAGTTCGACATAATCTACGCGCCCCGCACGGCCATCAAGGGTCGGCCCTGGCCGATTTTGTCGTGGAATTCGCCAGGGCTCCTGAAATTGAAGTAGATATGGAACCAGCAGAGCCTCCCACTTGGAACCTCTTCGTCGATGGCTCCTCCGGAGAGACAGGCTCCGGAGCCGGCATGGTGTTGGAAAGTCCGGAGGGGCACAAGCTTAACTGCGTAGTAAGGCTCGGATTCAAGGCCTCCAACAACGCGGCTGAATACGAGGCTCTCCTGGCCGGACTCCGGCTCGCCAAGGAACTGCAAGTAAAAAGGTTGGTTGTAAACAGTGATTCGCAGCTGGTGGTGCATCAGGTCAATGGTAACTTCGTGGCCAGGGACAAACATATGGCGGCCTACCTGAAGCTGGTCATGAATTTCCTGCCCAACTTCGAAAAATTTGAGCTGATCCAAGTGCCTCGCCAAGAGAACTGCCACGCAGACGCCCTATCAAAGCTGGCTAACAGCAAGGATTCAGAGCTTCTAAAGGTGGTCCCCGTTGAACACCTAGCCGAACCATCTATTAAGGAGGGCGAGAAACTAATGTAGATTGAGAGCACCCCGCCATGGATGCTACCTATACGGCCTATCTGAAAGAGCAAAACTTGCCAGAAGACGAAACCGAGGCACGAAAGCTTTGAAGGAGGGCTGCGCACTTTATACTACAGGACGATATCCTATACAAACTCGGCTTCTCCTCCCCCCTTCTCAGATGCACAGGAGGGGAAGAGGCGAACTACATCCTCAGGGAAGTATATGAAGGTGTTTGTGGAAATCACTCCGGTGGAACATCTTTGGCCCACAAAATACTTAGACAGGGATATTACTGGCCAACCCTGAAAAGGGACGCCACTGAGTTCGTGCGCAAATGTGATAAATGTCAACGCTTCTCCAATGTACAGAGGCAACCATCTCAAGAGCTCACAGTGGTATCAAGCCCCTGGCCTTTCGCCAAATGGGGTGTTGATTTCATTGGCCCCTTGCCAAAAGGAAGAGCGAATGCTCGCTTCGCCATAGTCGCCATTGATTATTTCACCAAGTGGGTGGAAGCAGAACCTCTAGCCAAGATCACTGAGGCCAACACCTCCAAGTTCCTTTGGAAAAACATCATCTCCCGGTTCGGCATACCTCACTCCCTAGTGTCTGACAACGGCAAGCAATTTGACAACAGGAAGGTCCGGGACTTATGTGATGAGCTTGGAATCAGAAAGCATTTTTCCACACCCCATCACCCCCAAGCAAATGGGCAGGTCGAGGCAGTCAACAAAACCATCAAGCTCACCTTGAAAAGGAAGCTGGATGCCTCCAAGGGCGCCTGGGTTGACGAGCTTCCCCAGGTCTTATGGGCCATCAGGACCACTTGTAAAACCGCTACTGGGGAGACTCCATTTTCCATGACTTACGGAGCCGAGGCTATGAGCCCTGTGGAAGTTGGCGTTCCATCCCCTCGACGCATCCACTTCGATGAAGTGACTAATGATGAGCTGAGAAAGCTTGAGCTAGACTTTCTCGGAGAGAAGAGGGACGGGTCACAGGATAGACTCGCCTTGTACCAGCGAAAAATGATGCGCTACTACAACGCCAAGGTGAAGAAGAGAGCGTTTCGCATTGGGGACTTGGTGCTTCGTAAAGTCTTCCCTCCGACCAGAGATCCTGGCACAGGGACTTTGGGACCAAACTGGGAAGGGCCTTATCGCGTGATGGCGGAAATCAGGCCTGGAACCTATAAGATTGAAGAATTGAATGGGAAAACGATGCCTCATCCCTGGAATATTGAACACCTAAGGAAATATTATCAGTAGGGGACATGTACTGTTGAAAATGTTGCAATCAAATAAATGAATATTCTGTTCACTTTGTTCCTGCATCCGTACACATCAAACTTGGCGAGGTACAAGCCCATCCAAAGGGTACACCCCCAAGATATTCTGCCTAAACCGGAGATGGTGCGGGTGCCATCCCGGACGAAGCAGCGCGCACACATCAAACTTGGCGAGGTGCAAGCCCATCCAAAGGGTATACCCCCAAGATATTTTGCCTAAGCCAGAGGTGGTGCGGGTGCCATCCTGGACGAAGCAACATACGCACGTTGAGTAAGTCCGATGCGTTATCTCCTATTCATTGGCTTCTTCCATTTTATTAAGTGGTTGAGTAAGTCCGATGCGTTATCTCCTATTCATTGGCTTCTTCCATTTTATTAAGTGGTCGAGTAAGTCCGGTACGTTATCTCCTATTCATTGGCTTCTTCCATTTTATTAAGTGGTCGAGTAAGTCCGGTGCGTTATCTCCTATTCATTGGCTTCTTCCATTTTATCAAGTGGTTGAGTAAGTCCGATGCGTTATCTCCTATTCATTGGCTTCTTCTATTTTATTAAGTGGTTGAGTAAGTCCGATGTGTTATTGGCTCCTTCCATTTCATTAAGTGATTACTAGTCCGATACGACATCTCGTTCTAAGCTATGCTACGAAGTGAGGCAAAAAAAAAAAAAAAAAAACAACGGAAGAAGCAACAACACTTGATAAATTTTTTTCATTCATAGCCGAGGAAAAGGCCGAAGCCATTACATAGGGGATACGAATTGCGAACTAATCTACATTAATCGCCGCCTCAGGTCCTCCGCCTTCGGCCTCCTCTGGAGGGGCCTCTTCATCCTCGGCAGGCCTGCCCCCAGTGGGGCCCCCAAACTCTTCCTCCAAAAAATTGATGTCCAGATCGGGGTGCCTCTCACGAAGGCGGGACATCATCTCCTTTGCCACCCAAGAGGCCCAATAGTTGGCGAAGTCGTCATACTCTGGCGTATTTTCGAAATTGTCCTTGTAATTCTGGACTGCCACTTCGCCAACAGTCCTAGCCTCTGCCCTCAGCAAATTTATCTCCTCAGCCTGGGCTTCAATGCGTCTCCTCTGCTCGGCCCTCTCCTTATTGGCCTCCTCCAAGGCTTTAGACGTTAGCCGTTGGTGGTCATTGGCCTGGTCCACCCTTTTCGTCAGGGCCGCCACCTGGGAGACGGACTCGTGAAGCTCATTCTTCAACTGATTAATGTGCATTTCAGCCGAGTCCAACTTCGTGGCGGCGGTCACCCACTTCTCCTCCACCTCCTCCAACTCCTTCTTGGCCTTCTCCACTTCGGCCTCCCAGTTTGAAGAGGCCTTAACCATCTTCTCTAAATCCTCATTCTTCCTCCGGAGGCCCCTCACCAGATCTTCTGCCGCGGCCCCCATACTTAGGGCCCTGGCCACACAGGCATTGTTCGCCGTCAGCAAGTCCTCGATGTCGCACGAGGCGGCGTGATTAGCCCAGTCCTCGGTCCAGTACTTACTGTGGACCCTCATGGCCAATGCAGTTTCTGCGGGAAGCATCTCCAGCACAGCTTCGAACAAATCCTCATCCTTGCTTCCCAAAAAGTCAATGGATTTTCCCTTGCCCGCCGCACTGGCTGGCCTCTTCAGCCTCTTCTTCATCGCCCCTTCGGCGAAGTATGCAGTAATAGGCATGATGGCCTGGGCAGAAGGTGGAACCGCCACACTAACCCCAGCTTCGGTCGACGGAAGAGAGGGCTCCGCAGGGGTGGGGGCCACGATTGGGGCAGCTCGCCTCTTTCTCGGCACGAGGGAGGCCCCTTCCTCCGCCTCATGCTCTTTGGCAGGGGGCTGAGCTGCCTTGCTCAGCATCTGCAGCCACTCCGACTGCTTCTTGTACGCGGCCGAGCTGGTCTTTAGCAGCTTGGCCTCCGCCACGCTTTGACGGATTGTGGCCAGGTCGGGCCTGGGAGGCCTCTTGTTTTCAAAATCCCCTGCAAGGAAGAAAACTACTTAAGTATCCCAATAAAATATTGAGACAGAACCGAAACGAAGTACACTCACCCCTGTTCGTCATCAGCCCGTGTAACGTGAAGTGGTAGTTCTGGTCGATCAGCTCCTTGTAGCTTCTCTCCTGCAGAGGCGTCTGATACAGCCGGGCGATTATATCCCAGTCCTCCTCTGCAATTTCACACCTCGGGAGGGAGCCTGCGAAGAACGGTAATATTAAAACCATAAGCAAAGTTAGCCAAGTAAATTCAAATCGGAAAGTTGCTTACTGCAAGTGGAATATGTGGTGGGGACGGTCAGAGGCGCCATCGGGTCATTCTCCACAGTATCCCACCGTCCTGACGCCCAGAACCACGAACTCCTCCAGCCTTTAATCGAGGAGGGTGTCTCAACCACGAATGGCGAGTGGGACCCCCAGGGAGCCAGGTAGTACCAGCCTTTGCTCGCCTCGCCCCCCGCCGTGGCTTTTGGAAAGAAGAGGGAGTGGAACACACTGAAAGGCATGTCCACTCCGATGCTGGCCCTCCGCCACAGCATCCACGTCCCTACCATTTGGGACCAAGCATTGGGATTAAGCTGGGTAGGGGCCAACCCAAAAGACCTAAGGACTAGGCGAAAAAATGGGTGGAATGGAAGCCTCAGTCCGGCCCGGAAGAGGTGGTCACTCACGGCTACGCACCCCGGCCTGAGATAACAGGCTCTCTCATGAGGTTCGGGTCGAATGAGCAGAATGTTGTGAGGAATCCTAAACACCTCCCTACATTTTTCTATCTACTCCGAGGTGATTTTGGATGGATATTTCGAGGCCCCCCATTGTACGGATGTGTCTACGGGGGAATCTGGGCGTTTCCAAATGTTCTCCCCGGCCCTAATGGCCCTACTCAGTTCTTCGGATGAGATTAGCACAGGTTCCCTCAAAGAAGTGCTCTCTTCGCCTCGCCTCTCCTCTCCTCACTCTCCCCCTCGACTTGTCCACTCAACATCTTACTAGACAGACTCAAAAGAAAAACGAAAGGAAGATGGAGAAAACTGGAATCTGGAACCTGGAACGTTACCTAAAAACAGATTGAAAGAACTCGCCCACCGGAATGCACAAGGAGGCCGCCGGAATCCTTAACGTTCGCCGGAGGATAGAAACGGTCGCTTGGTTTCAGGGAGTTTGAAAGAACTTCGAGAGAGAGTCGCGAAATAGAGATTTTGAAATGAGAAGAATGGGCCTTTTATAGGCACTCCAAACTCACCTCAACCGTTGGATTAACCTGAGCACAATCTGGGCCCTCCAACACTCAAATGCAAGGATCTCCATCCAAACCAATGGTCATTTGAATTAACGGTCCTGATGAAGCGGTGAGTCACACGCTTGGCTTAAGCACGTTGCCTTGATGAATGGGAGCCGTCGTCATTATTATCATTCATACCAGAGGAGGCGTGCCTTGGAAGAAAGCGAACACCTCCCCATGATTGCCTTGGGAAGATACAAGGGCTCCCAAATCATTAGCACAAAGCTCAAGGTCAACCCCATTTCGCCTCGGCCATCAGAATGTAGTGTTGCGACAACTCTCCAAAGAGTTGCCAACCCATTTCGCCTCGGCCCATCAGAATGTAGTGTTGCGACAGCTCTCTAAAGAGTTGCCCACCCATTTCGCCTTGGGCCCATCAGAATGTAGTGTTGCGACAGCTCTCCAAAGAGTTGCCAACCCATTTCGCCTCGGTCCATCAGAATGTAGTGTTGCGACAGCTCTCCAAAGAGTTGCCAACCCATTTCGCCTCGGGCCCATCAGAATGTACAGTATTGCAACAGCTCTCCAAAGAGTTGCCAACCCATTTCGCCTCGGCCCATCAGAATGTAGTGTTGCAACAGCTCTCCAAATAGTCGCCAACCCATTTCGCCTCGGCCACAGTGGGATCCCCGTACCTCCCAGCTCGGAATTGAAAATCCTTGTATTATATAAATATTCATACACGGACTTGCGGGACTATTGTTACTGGCCTGTGTCAGACCCGCCACCTCTCCCGCCACGTGTCCACACCTGCGGCCCAAGCCACGTACCGGACGAGGTGATTGAACCAAAGAACGAGCTGATTGTACATGCCGAGGTGATTGCATTAGGAACGAACTGAATACGCGTCAGCAAACGAATCGGACTCATCCACAAGTACGCAGTGGATGCAAAGGCCCGCACTCCGCTTTTACAACGCTGCAACGCTTCACCTGCCACACCTCGCCTCTACGAAGATCCTTTGTACAAAGATCTTCCCAAAGTCAAATCTCTGACTGATGGGACGTATGGCAGGTTCTTAAACGGTCAAATCAGTAGCCTGTAGCTAAAAACATTTAATACCAGTCGACCTATGGAGGGATAGAGTGACGCCTAGGATGGGACGAGCCCTAAGGATCCAGCAACACGTGCCCCCTCATCCAATGGCTCTCCTCCTTCCATCCTTAGTATAAATAACCCCTTATTGCGCCAAAGATTGGATTGAAATCCCTTTTGCTCTCCTTAATACTGCAGAAAACTAAGTATCATCCTTTCCCTCAGATATTTGTCAATATTACCACGCTTATCGACCACCTTCCTGGCGAGTGTTCTACCGCCGGTGAAACCCTTACCGGTCGAATATAAGCTGACTTGACCGTCGGAGTGCTTGCGGCCGCTCCCACCCTCTCAGGGAGAGGCCACGAGTGACTGACGGCGTGCTACGTGTGCAGGAGGAGCCGACTTGAAGACCTATCCTGTTGGCCACGTTCTCTCTTTCATGCCAGATCTCAACAAACTCTTCACAATTCGAAAGCTGCAGCAATTGTTTGGCACTAAAACGACATATGAACTTTTGGCAAGGTTTATCAGCATTCTTGTTGAAACTATTGGAGAATTGCTTAGTTGTGGAACGGATTCCAGTGTTCTTGTGATTAATCAAGTCAAAGTTCTTCTGCAGGCGCTCAAATTTCTGCTCAATTTTCTTGTTGGTGCAATGCAACATACCAAGGAAGAAGAGAACAAGAATATTTTGACAGAAATTGAAGCTGTATCTAACAAAGCAGGACTTTTCCTGTAACCAGAGCAACAGAAAATGGATCCGGCAGTAACAAAAAATGGGAGCCAAAAGTGGAAGTGGGATAAGAAATCTTAAGTGGAGGTAATGTTTTCAATTTATAACAAATGGGGAACGTGATGGCAGTAACTGAAATGATAGTGGAAGGGTTTTGGTTTCAAAAGAAATTAACAGTCACGATTTCAATAGTTAACAGAAATGGGAAGTTACAATTTGTGAATTGGAGAGTGGGAGAGTTGAAAAGTCAAGTTGAGAGACAATGAAAAAAAAATAAATAAATAGAGATGAATTAGTGAAGGAAAACCGTCAATGAGAAAAAACTGTAATGAAATGAAGTAGAGATTGTTTGGCACAATATAATCGATTTATCTATTTTGTTTTATAAATTTAAAGCACTTAACATATAAGCAACAATTAATGTAAAGTATGTCATCACAAATAACAAAACAAAATCAAAATAAAATAAGAAAATTGTCGTTCAAGAGACATACGATACCATTACAAAAATTTTAAAAACAAGTTCGGGAAACTTTATTATTGTGATCAATACTTTAATTTGAACTTTTAGGAAGGGTCTTAGTGACTTAATATAACTCAAATTATTTTCGGTTTCTACAAGATTTTTTTAAAAAAAATGAAATACGAGATTTTTTTTCTTGGTAGTTACAATAGTTGTCCAATTGGTACTAGAATTCAACTGAAGTCTCCCATGAACTGGAAAGACCTAGTCCTAAAGAGTTCCAAAAACTCAAATTCTTTAAATTAGTTACCCTAGTCATTGAAAAATGGAATTTCTCACACGAACGTCTCCCTATTCTTGAACGATTGGTGTTGCTCTATTGCTACAATTTGGAAATGATCTCTTCTGAATTTATCAATATTCCAACATTTTAGAATATTGAGGTAGATAATTTTGGCAGAAATGTCTAAAATTAAGCTTTGCAAATTCGTGAAGAACAACTGGAGGATTTTAATTAACGAAGAGTTTGATGTGGCCATCTATAGAGCTTTCTCTTTTTTTTTTTTATCTTGAATAAAGAGAGCCTTTATTCTACCGTTGTACATCCAAACAAGTCAAAACTCAACTGAGAATTCTTTTTCGTTCACCAAAAACCTTTTATTATTTATTCGAATAAATTATTTTTTATTTCCTAGTAGGAGATTCCTTGACATCCCACGTGGCGAGAAAAGATAATTTTTTCCGGCTCCATGTTGATTGCTAGTTTTTGTTCTATTCATAGTATTTTCTTAGTACTGATGATTCTGATCGTGAAGTTGCATTTTTTTTTTTTTGTGAGTGAAATTAAATAATGGCCTGATTTCCAACTGCATTATGTTATAGCTAATTTGACTACGGGTCGAATTCGTGTATCTTAGTCTCCAATTTTTGTTCTGGTAGTTTTCTTCTGTGTCATGATATATATCTCTATTTCAGTATTTCTCCCACGTGTAATTTTTCAGTTGCTTTCACCTTTGTTCATCTAATTTATGTCTTATCCTATTAAACTTAGAAAAAATCTGACAATCAACACTGTCTATTGGAATAATCACAAAATTTACCTCCACGATGATGATGACGTGTGGGGTGTTCCGGTTGCTCAAATCAACGAATGTTACCTGCAAAATGAGGTCGGGGCTTTGTCCCCCGTTGTACCTCCGGCATGAGAATTAGTAGTCGGTTTTAGGGAGTAAACAGAGAGTATATGAGCATTCAATAAGTTCGAGTTCCAAGAGGAAACTACCTTTCTCACCTTGGAGGTATTTATAGGCACCTGTTGCTACGCATTCGGTGGTCGCTGGTGCCACGTGTCCTACGTAAACCTTCCCACTTTCCCCACGTTCGATGGTGGTAACCTCCACTCGTCATTCAGTTGATTATGCCCCCACGTTCGTCGTTGGGTGGTTTCCGTCTTGCTCATTGCTATTTGTATGGTTAAGTATAGCATTGGCCGCATGGTGGTTGCTACATGTGTGAACGTAGAAGGCCTCATGGGGGTCGACGGCCGCGTAGTGGTAGACGGCCTAGGTGACCATTGAGGGCCTCATAGGTGATAGGTGGTCTATCATGAGAACGTAGAGCACCCCTTGGTGGTAGACGATCTATTATGAGAACGTAGAGCACCCCCATAGTGGTAGACGGTCTATCATGAGAACGTAGAGCACCCCCATGGTGGTAGGCGGTCTATCATGAGAACGTAGAGCACCCCTTGGTGGTAGACGGTCTATCATGAGAACGTAGAGCACCCCCCATGGTGGTAGTCGGTCTATCATGAGAACGTAGAGCACCCCTTGGTGGTAGGCGGTCTATCATGAGAACGTAGAGCACCCCCATGGTGGTAGGCGGTCTATCATGAGAACGTAGAGTACCCCTTGGTGGTACGCGGTCTATCATGAGAACGTAGAGCACCCCATGGTAGTAGGCGGTCTATCATTGGAACGTAGAGCACCCCCCTTGGTGGTAGGCAGTCTATCATGAGAACGTAGAGCACCCCCCATGGTGGTAGGCGGTCTATCATGAGAACGTAGAGCAACCCTTGGTGGTAGGCAGTCTATCATGAGAACGTAGAGCACCCCCATGGTGGTAGGCGGTCTATCATGAGAACGTAGAGCACCCCCATGGTGGTAGACGGTCTATCATTAGAACTTAGAGCACCCCATGGTGGTCGACGGCCTCTGACGTGGTACTTTACAGGGGTGCATATCAAGTAACCCTTACTTCGATCCCATCATATCAAGTTGTCCTCACCTATCGGTTACAATCACCCGCGTACGCGGTTAATTATTGATGTCATCCTATATCATTAGCCCCTCTACCCCTTGTTGATGTTATCGACGGGGGGGTAGCCTCTTTGCCTCTTCCATGTTGGTGAAAGATTTTATTCTCACCTTATTTCATCATCATTCATTCTCCTTCAAAGTAATTTCTCTCTTTTTCGTCTTTCTTCATCTATAAAACTTTCATTTCTTCATCTTCCGGCGAAAGCGAGGGTGAGGGGGCGAGAGGGTCGTTCGACCCACCTTTAGGTGGGTCAGTCGACCATGGGTCGAGGCCGACCAGCCTTGCTGGTCGACGGTTGGGGTCGACCAGCTTTGGAGCTGGTCGACCATCGACCAGCTGTAAAGCTGGTCGACCATCCACCCTGCTGGTCGACGGTCGACCAGCCGTACTGGTCGACCCCCATCGACCAGCCCTATGGCGGTCATGTGTCACTCGTCGATGGTGTCCTGCCTCTCGCTCCGATCCCTTTCAAGTCAAATATTTCGATTCATTCAGTTGAATTTCAAGATTTCCAACCGATTTTCACAAAACGTCATGTTGGGTCAGCTAAATCTTCAAACCAAAATGTAGAAATTGAGCGAGATGCCGCGGGCGAGGAGGTACTTCTTGAGATTCCAAAGTGTCCTAACTTATATAACTTCCCATTTGAGTTAGAAAAGTCACTTAACCATTTTTAGTTTTCTGCTTAACCATTTTTGGTTTTGAAAGCTCACCATTAGCCCCTAGCGATTTTGAGTTAGTCAAGTTTTTGACTTTTTTGCTCACCACTATGCGTTGAGCGATGTTGATCATCGGGTTTGGTGATTTTGAGTCTTAACCATTTTTGATTTTGAAAACTCACCACCAGCCCCTAGCGATTTTGAGTTAGTCAAGTTTTTGGCTTTTTTGCTCATTGCTATGCGTCGAGCGATGTTGATCACCAGACTTGGTGATTTTGAGTCTTAACCATTTTTGGTTTTGAGAGCTCACCACCAGCTGCTAGCGATTTTTGAGCCAGTCAAGTTTTTGACTTTTTTGCTCACCGCTATGCGTCGAGCGATGTTGATCACCGGGTTTCGTGATTTTGAGCCTTAGCCATTTTTGGTTTTTAGAGCTCACCACCAGCCCCTACCGATTTTGCGCTAGTCAAGTTTTTGACTTTTTTGCTCACCGCTATGTGTCGAGCTGTCTTGGATCGTCGAGGTCGAGGTCACGTGATTTTGAGCCTTAACCATTTCAGGTTTTGAGAGCTCACCACCATCCCCTAGCGTTTTCGAGCTAGCCAATTTTTAGGCTTTTTTGCTCACCGCTATATGTCAAGCTGCCTTGGATCATCGAGGTCGAGGTCTAGTGATTTTGAGTCTTAACCATTTTTGGTTTTGAAGAACTCACCACCAGCCCCTAGCGATTTTGAGCTAGTCAAGTTTTTGACTTTTTTGCTCACCGCTATGCGTCGAGCGATGTTGATCACCGGGTTTCGTGATTTTGAGCCTTAGCCATTTTTGGTTTTGAGAGCTCACCACCAGCCCCTACCGATTTTGCGCTAGTCAAGTTTTTGAATTTTTTGCTCACCGCTATGTGTCGAGCTGTCTTGGATCGTCGAGGTCGAGGTCACGTGATTTTGAGCCTTAACCATTTCAGGTTTTGAGAGCTCACCACCATCCCCTAGCGATCTCGAGCTAGCCAATTTTTAGGCTTTTTTGCTCACCGCTATATGTCAAGCTGCCTTGGATCATCGAGGTCGAAGTCTAGTGATTTTGAGCCTTAACCATTTCAGGTTTTGAGAGCTCACCACCATCCCCTAGTAATTTCGAGCCAGCCAATTTTTAGGCTTTTTGCTCACCGCTTGTAGTCTTTATTTCAATCAATTATGGACAGCACTCCTTGTAGAATTTAATTTGCCAAGATTTGGGGACTTGGTAGGCACACCGGGACGTCTCAGCTAGGCTGGCCCTTCTATAGCACCCTCATCATCTGCCGCCACTTAACATTTTCACTAAACAATTTTCAATCAAGTGTGCCTTAGCAGACATTACATCATGAAAATCTTAGCTTCAATATTTACATGTGATCATTACATCAGAAAGAAGAAATAAAAACTCCCCTAGCGACTATATTCGCAGGTAGGCATCATGCTGCTCAAATTTCATGCTCGTCTCTGTTTGACCAAGTGGTCCTGAGGGTACCCTCGACTTGAACGCTCATTCATCCGCTTGTCCTTGTCACCCAATTTTTGCACGTCACCTATCTTTCGCTTATGGCTCCCCGTCTCCCATCCCTCTCTAAGATTTTTCGTGATCTTCTCAGCTTCTTCGACGTCAACGTACTTGTCACCCTTCTTCAACAGGTCATGCATTGACTCCGGTGGATTTTTGGAGAGCGACATCTTGAAGGCTCGATTTCGCGTCCCGTTCATTAATGATGTCACTACTGCAGACATTTGAAGTTCCCTTATACCAAGGGTTGCTCGGCTGAACCTAGCCAAGTACTCTTGCAAAGATTCCTCCTTCTCCTGTACCACCTGCATCAATCCAATGGCTGTCTTTCGTTTTCTCTTACTACTCATAAAATATGCCATGAAGCTCCTGGAGAGTTCATCAAAAGTCCTTATAGACCTGGGCGCCAGTGTGGCTACCCAGTCTCCTGCTTCCCTCCTAAGTGTTGGGGGGAACGACCTACACATCACTGCGTCTGAGGCTGTATAGAGCCTCATTAAATCGACGAAAGTTCGCAAATGGTCCAGCGGCTCCGTGACTCCATCGTACGCTTCTATCATTGGCTGTTTGAAGCCCCTCGGCAAAGGGACGGCCATTATTTCTGGGGCGAACGAGTCCTCTTCCAGAACCATTTGCCTATGCCTGTCCTTCCTCCTAGTCAAGGCATCATCTATCTTCTGGGTCTTCATCTCCTCTATCTTCTTTTTCAAGTCTGTCACGGGTTGGGGAATCCATGGAAACATAAAATCGGAAGCCCCCATGTCTCCCATTGTTGGCTGAGTAGCAGGCGGGGTAACCGTCTGCGCCACATGGGGTGGTTGCTCGCGTACGGCTTCCGACGAACTCTGCGGTGGGGCTGCAATTTTCTGTGTTTGGTTCTGCAAGAGGGTCATCATGGCCGCCAATTGTGTCTCCAGAGCATTAAATTGGCCTTGCGTTACGTACTGCGGTAGCGGTGGCGGATCATGATCCCTCGCAACAGACTCGGATTCCGCATCCGCCATGTTTCCGACCAAGCGTGTTTCACTTCGTGTTCGTCTTCTTGACATAGCTTTTTTGTTCAGTGGATTCCCACAGACGGCGCCAATGAAATAATCACAAAATTTACCTCCACGATGATGATGACGTGTGGGGTGTTCCGGTTGCTCAAATCAACGAATGTTACCTGCAAAATGTGGTCGGGGCTTTGTCCCCCGTTGTACCTCCGGCGTGAGAATTAGTAGTCGGTTTTAGGGAGTAAACAGAGAGTATATGAGCATTCAATAAGTTCGAGTTCCAAGAGGAAACTACCTTTCTCACCTTAGAGGTATTTATAGGCACCTGTTGCTACGCATTCGGCGGTTGCTGGTGCCACGTGTCCTACGTAAACCTTCCCACTTTCCCCACGTTTTATGGTGGTAACCTCCACTCGTCATTCAGTTGATTATGCCCCACGTTCGTCGTTGGGTGGTTTCCGTCTTGCTCATTGCTATTTGTATGGTTAAGTATAGCATTGGCCGCATGGTGGTTGCTACATGTGTGAACGTAGAAGGCCTCATGGGGGTCGACGACCGCGTAGTGGTAGACGACCTAGGTGAGCATTGAGGGCCTCATAGGTGATAGGTGGTCTATCATGAGAACGTAGAGCTATTGCACTTATTGAATCTTAGGCCTCACTTCGTAGCCTTTTTGACTCGAGTTATTAAGTCCGTTGGGGTATTTTAAAACCCGGTACCCTTTGGTCTAAACAACCGGGGAGCTATCGACCTAAAACTCGCTACAAGGGTTAAGAAGAAAGCTTAAAGGAGTGAGGTAAAACGTGAAATTTAATTGAAAAATAAAATAAAATAATTTGATTTGGTGCAATTGTAATTGATATTTTGGCTTAGATAACTAGTGGGTTTGAATTACTTAGTATAAGCTTGAATGTGGAAGCACTCATTAGTGGAGAATCATCACATTTCTGATGTTGAAATTGCCGGTTAGACCCAGCCGAACTAGAGCGAAAAAAAAGAAAAGAGTGATTGAGGGCGATCTTTAGATTTACACCTTGGGGTAAAAAAAATATATATATATATTTATTTGGTGTGTGAATCTTACGAGCGTGAAAGGATATATTTGACCACAAAGGGTTGGGTTGGAGCCAATTTAAGATTTTTTCCATCTTGATAATTGTTTCCTAATTTAGATGATGATTGAAAATGGCTATGCACACACAAACACCGATCGAACATTGGATGAGTTTAAATTATTTTTGATAGCATCATTTGGAGCATAGTTGTAAATTGATATACAATTTTATACTCATTGATATTTTTGGCAAGGTGTCTAATATGTTGATCATTATCGCATTTGCATGATTGCGTTAGAAATTAATCTTGCTCGGGACGAGTAAGAGCTCAAGTTTGGGGGTGTGATGAGTGTGTTTTTACACACTTATTAGGCATTTTTTGGATCTAATTATAATTGAAATTGAGTCGATTTCTATGCATAATTGTGTAATTTTCATTTTTACAGACCAAAATCCCTACAAGAAAGAAAACAAGAAAAGGAGGAAAAAAAAAGGACTTAAAGCGTATAAAATTGTGAAGTTTGGGACCAAGTTGCACAAGTGCCGAAAGTTTAAGGACCTTGGATGCAATTTATTAAGGGCGTGATCGATATGAAAGTCAAAATTTGAGGACTAAACTGTACAAGATCAAAGCTTAGGGACCAGATGTGCAATATCTCCGAACTTTAGCTACAAAATAAAGGAATTTTGACTTTTAACAAGACTTGGGGCTGTTTTAATTTCTTTGTGCAACTCCAAGGACTGAAGCTGCAATTTTTGGATTGATTGGTTTTAAAAACCTAGAAACTCACCTGGGAATTTTTCGGCTTTTGTGGACGTCTCCAGCCTCTGTTCTTTTTTTATTTTCCTTTCATTTTCTCTCTTTTCTTTTTCTTTTGTTTTTTGCTTGGTATTTTGGGAGCTAATCAAAGAGCACAAGAGGAGATTCAACTGAGAATTTGGCAAGGAGTTGGAAAAATCGAGTTCTAGCTACAAAAGGGTTTTATCTTTAAACTTTAATTTTTCTCAATTGTTTTGTCAAATTTGGAATGCATTGGATTAATATTTTCATTTGTTATCAGTTATTTAACATGGGCTAAATTTATTGTGTTGGGATTTATGGTAGAATTTAACCTAACCTTAGTTAATTTTGATATTTGCCTTTTGATGTTAATTTACTTATTTTCATGTGTTTCTACCATTGTTATTATTGAATTTTCATTTATATGGCCAATGAATGATTATGTTTAGTGATTTGTACGTCGTTTGAGAGAAGATTGTGCATTTTAGACCAAATAGTAGGAACCCTAGGTTTGTGTAGGGGATAGAGATATACCACTAACCCTAGGTGATCCATTGAGTTATTTTCACAAAAATTAATGCAATTGTTTAGTTTAAATCAACATAGAGATATAGTAGGTTAAACTAATCAATTAGGGTTAAGTTCGCGAGAGAGGTAATTAGCTAAAATTGGAAAATCGGATCTAACATCGTAAAGGAGTAATTTATTAATTGGCTTGTGGAAAAATTAATTAGGTGACGGTTAAGCGAAACCATGAATCTCAACCACGTTCTTTCTCTGAAATTTTCAAGTGTTTACGTTTTCCTATTTAGTAGATTTTTAGTTAATTTCTTATAATTCTCAAAATCAAATTTTATTGTGTGTTTATTCTTATTGTCAAAATTAAATTAACTAAATTTGTGTAATTAAAAGTAAGCATTCGTTGATGGATCGACAACCCGGACTCAAAAAGTTCACTTTATTACTTGAACGTGATCCGTGCACTTGCGGTATAATATTTTCAAGCGAAGAAAGTTTTTGGCGCCGTTGTCGGGGAGTGTTTTATTTTAATTACCATCTTAGTTGATTCTAATTTTCAAAAAAAAAAAAAAATTGTTTTTTATTTTTTTTTATTTTATTTTTATCTTTTATAGCTTTTACATATTTATTGTGTAGTTGGCTTCTTAATTTTTATTTCCTTAGGTTTTCGATAGTGCATGCTTCATTTGAAAAGTTTTAATTTTTTTGAACTTGATCCGGAGATTGAAAGGACTTTTCAAAGAAGGCGACGGGAACAAAGAGAATTAAGAAGACAACGATTAATCGAGATGGCCCAACAAGGAGAAAATGTACAACCCAACGTTCAACCAGAAAATATTCTACGAGGTGGCATTCCACCGGGTTTTGGTAACCAAGCAGGTAGGGCTCAAGAGCCTGTTGTAAATGAGGAAGATATGCTATTTGGAGACTTCATGAACCCACCTATGGTAGAGAATGAATCAAGTATTGTCTACCCTTCTTATGGACATCCAAACTTTCAACTTATACTGGATGTCATCAATTTATTTTCCAATACCATTCCATTTTATGGAAGGACTGATGAAAATCCACACTCTCATGTTGCACGATTTGTGGAGAATGTTGGCAATTTTAAATATGAGGGCGTGAGTGTGGAGGCAATCCGAATGAGATTATTTGTCCATACACTGAAGGATAAGGCAAGGGAGTGGCTTGAAACTTTACCACCCGGGAGCATAAATAGTTGGGCGGAGTTTGTTCAAAAATTTACAACCAAATTCTTTCCACCCGCTCGAGTAGCTAAACTCAAGCATGACATAACCACTTTCCAACAATTCGAATTAGAGAGCTTTCATGAGGCTTGGGAGAGGTTTAAAGATATGCTTCGGAAATGTCCAAATCATGGAATCACAATGGGGCAACAAGTAAATTATTTTTATGCCGGGTTGACTCCTTCTTGCCGTTCAAATGTAGATTCTTCTTCTAATGGATCAATTAAGAAGAAGAGTATTCGGGAAGCATATGATCTATTCGAGGTTATGAGTGAGCAAAGTACGATGTGGCCGGATAGGGGTTCACAAAGGGGAGTTGGTGGAGTTCGAGATGGTGAAGCCATTTCAATGGTTCTAGCAAAGATTGATTCCCTAGCAAAGAAGGTAGAAGGACTTTCTACATCTACTTCTAGCTCTCATTCTGCTCATATGATACAATCTCCACCTATTTGTGATATTTGTGGAGCAAATCACCCAAGTCCGAGTTGTCCATTGATGGGTAGTAGTTTGGCATCCACCGAGCAAGTGGCATATGCTCAAAACTTCCAACGCCAAGGGTATAATCCTTACTCTCAAACTTATAACCCTGGTTGGCGAAACCATCCAAACTTCTCTTATGGGAACAATCAAAATGTGCTAAACCCGAGACCACAAGAAAAGAAAGAAGGATGGGAAGAAGCCATTGCTAAGTTGGCGAATCATCAGTTGCAATATCAAGAACGCAATGACGCCTCTTTGAAAAATTTGGAACGTCAAGTAGGCCAAATAGCCAAGCTTCTCTCCGAAAGGCAACAAGGAGCATTGCCTAGCAATACCGAAACAAATCCAAGAGAGAATGTGCAAGCTATTACCACTAGAAGTGGGGTGCAATTACCCGAAATTACGGTAACACGAGCAAGGGTTCAATCTGACAAAGCACCCATGGAGGAAGATGTACTTGTTCAAGAGCCTAATATTAGTGTTGACGCAGCCAAGGAAAGTGAACATGAGCCATCAACATTAAAGGCTCCAACAGCGGTTAAGGCATATGTACCCCCTATTCCATTTCCACAGAGACTTCAAAAGCATAAGCTCGATGCTCAATTCAGCAAATTTTTGGAAGTGTTCAAGAAGCTACACATCAACATTCCATTTGCTGATGCCTTAGCTCAAATGCCAAGTTATGCCAAGTTCATGAAAGACATTCTTTCCAACAAAAGAAAACTTGAAGAGCATGAGACGGTGATGCTAACGGAGGAGTGTAGTGCTATTTTACAAAATAAATTGCCTCCAAAAATCAAAGATCCAGGGAGTTTTACTATTCCGTGCACTATTGGTGATTTAAACTTTAGTAAAGCTTTATGTGATCTTGGTGCTAGCATTAATTTGATGCCTTTGTCAATTTTCAGAAAATTGGGCTTAGGAGAGGCAAAGGCAACTACTGTGTCCTTGCAATTGGCTGATAGATCTATCAAGTATCCAAGGGGTGTTATTGAGGATGTCTTAGTCAAAGTGGACAAGTTCATCTTCCCGGCCGATTTTATAATTCTTGATATGGAGGAGGATCATGACATTCCTATTATCTTGGGACGACCATTTCTTGCTACCGGTCGAGCTTTGATTGACGTGCAAGAAGGGAAACTCATCTTAAGGGTTCAAGATGAACAAGTTACATTTAATATCTTGAAGGCCATCAAGTACCCATCAGAATTCGATTCATGTCTTCGAGTGGATGTTGTTGATCATGTGGTGGCCGATTCTCTTTATGGGTTTTTTAGGATTCTCTTGAAACATGTCTTACACGTTCTTCAACTACCAAGGATGGGGATCCCGAAATTGAGCACGTGGCACATTATTTGGGGGCTACATCGTCTTGTTCTTACAAGAGAAGACCATACTTTGAGGATTTGAAAAAGAACTCTTCACCACCACTACCATCTCTTCAATGAGCACCTATACTTGAATTAAAGCCTCTTCCATCTCATTTAAGGTATGCATATTTGGGAGATGCATCAACACTTCCAGTTATCATTTCCAACTCCTTAAGTGAGTTGGAGGAAGAGAAGTTACTTCGAGTGTTGAGGGAACATAAAGAGGCTATTGGTTGGACTATTGCAGATATTCGAGGAATTAGCCCTTCATTGTGTATGCACAAAATCCTTATGGAGGATGATTTTAAACCATCGGTGGAGCATCAAAGGAGGTTGAATCCGAACATGAAAGAAGTGGTGAGGGCTGAGGTTGTAAAGTGGCTTGATGCAGGCATTATTTATCCAATTTCAGATGGTGCATGGGTGAGCCCTGTTCAAGTGGTACCAAAAAAGGGAGGTGTAACAGTAGTCGAAAATGAGAACAATGAACTTATACCTACAAGACCCGTGGCCGGTTGGAGAGTATGCATTGATTACCGCAAGCTCAATAACGCTACTAGAAAGGACCACTTCCCTCTTCCTTTTATTGATCAAATGCTTGAGCAATTGGCCGGGTATTCTCACTATTGCTTTTTGGATGGGTATTCGGGCTATAATCAAATTCCAATAGCCCCGGAGGATCAAGAAAAAACTACTTTCACTTGCCCATATGGTACATTTGCGTATAGAAGGATGACTTTTGGTCTTTGCAATGCACCCGCCACTTTCCAAAGGTGCATGATGGCTATATTTTCTGACATGGTGGAGAAATGTATTGAGGTTTTTATGGATGATTTCTCGGTGTTTGGAGCCTCATTTGATGGATGCTTGAGGAATTTGGAGATGGTATTAAAAAGATGTGAGGAGACCAACATAGTACTTAATTGGGAAAAATGCCACTTCATGGTCCAAGAAGGCATAGTTCTTGGCCACCGAATTTCACGCGAAGGGATAGAGGTTGACAAGGCAAAAATCCAAATAATTGAAAAATTACCTCCACCAACTTCGGTAAAGGGGATAAGGAGTTTTTTGGGACATGCTGGATTTTATAGGAGATTTATCAAGGACTTCTCAAAGATCACAAAACCACTTTGTTCCTTACTTGAGAAGAACAATACGTTTGATTTCTCTCAAGAGTGTCTTCACGCTTTCAACACTCTTAAAGAGAAACTCATCACTGCTCCTATCATTATAGCTCCAGATTGGGATCTTCCATTTGAGCTTATGTGCGATACAATTGATTATGCCATTGGAGCAGTTTTGGGGCAAAGAAGAGATAAAATCTTGCATGTTATCTACTACGCTAGTCGGACCTTGGCTGATGCTCAATTGAACTATGCTACTACAGAAAAAGAGATGCTCGCGGTGGTATTTGCATTTGATAAATTTATGTCATACCTCATTGGGTCGAAGGTGATTGTTTACACCGACCACTCGGCCCTCAAGTATTTACTAGCAAAGAAAGATGCCAAGCCTCGATTGATTAGATGGGTTATTCTTCTACAAGAGTTTGACTTGGAAATCCGTGATAAGAAGGGGACCGAAAATGTTGTTGCAGATCATTTGTCTCGACTTGAGCACACCGAAGAAGTGGAGGATTGTGAAATAAATGAGGTATTCCCCGATGAGCAACTCTTGCAAATCATGCATCTTCTACAAGTCACTCACACACCATGGTATGCGGACCATGTGAATTTTCTTGCTAGTGGTATCACTCCCCCAGATCTTTCTTACCAACAAAAGAAAAGATTCTTCGCCGACATCAAGCATTATTTTTGGGAAGATCCTCTGTTGTTTAAACAAGGCCCGGATCAAATTATTTGGAGATGTGTGCCGGAAGATGAAATGGAGCAAATCCTCGAGAAATGTCATTCCGCTCCCTATGGTGGCCACTTTGGTGCTGTGAAAACCGCATCAAAGGTACTTCAATCGGGTTTCTATTGGCCCACATTATTTAAGGATGCCTACACTCTTGTTTCTAAATGTGATAGATGCCAACGTAGTGGTAATATCTCCAATCGAAATGAAATGCCTTTGAACTCTATATTGGAGGTAGAAATTTTTGATGTGTGGGGTATTGATTTCATGGGGCCTTTTCCTTCATCATTCTCAAATCAATACATTTTGGTGGCGGTCGATTATGTGTCAAAGTGGGTCGAAGCGGTGGCTATGCCCACTAATGATGCTCGAGTGGTAGTAAACTTTTTAAAGAAAAATATTTTCTCTCGCTATGGCACCCCCCGAGCTATCATTAGTGATGGAGGCAAACATTTTTGCAATCGCATTTTCGACTCATTATTGACAAAATATGGAGTGAAGCATCGTGTGGCCACCCCCTATCATCCCCAAACTAGTGGCCAAGTTGAGATTTCAAATAGGGAGTTGAAGAGGATTCTCGAGTTAACGGTGAGCACCTCAAGAAAAGATTGGTCCAAGAAATTGGATGATGCATTATGGGCTTACCGCACCGCCTTCAAAACCCCTATTGGTATGTCTCCTTACCGTCTTTTATTTGGGAAAGCTTGTCACCTCCCTGTTGAACTCGAGCATCGAGCTTATTGGGCAATGAAAGCTTTGAACTTTGATATCAAATTGGCCGGTGAGAAAAGATTGCTTCAATTGAATGAACTTGATGAAATCCGCCTTGATTCTTATGAGAATGCTCGAATTTACAAAGAAAAGACAAAGAAATGGCATGACAAACACATTGTGAAGCGGGAGTTCTTTGTTGGGCAACAAGTTCTTCTCTACAATTCTAGACTCCGATTGTTCCCCGGAAAGCTCCGCTCAAGATGGTCGGGCCCTTTCACCATCGCGAAAATCTTTCCACATGGAGCAATTGAACTTTATCATGAAGAAAAAGGGAACTTCAAGGTCAATGGGCAACGTTTAAAACCATACTTAGGAGGCGATTTTTCGAAAGAGAAATCATTTATTCTCCTTGACAATCCAAAGTGATCATGCCCCAGAAGTCGAGCTAGAGACTTTAAAACAAGCGCTTATTGGGAGGCAACCCAATTTTCTAACTTTTAGTCTTTTATTTAATTTTATGCATTTTTCTTATTTTTATTTGATTAGCTATCATCTTTTGTAGGTAATGTTTGAAGTCCCACATATCTTTTGTTCCTCACAAGTTTGGGGGTAGATTGATGTACAGGAAGGCCACTTGCCCCAGTTCATTAAAAGCATCACAAATCCAAGTAGAGCATTGGTACCTCTTCACCAAATATACAATCAGGGAAGTTTCGTTATCCCATGTTCTCTTTTATCTTGTACTGTACACATTGAGGACAATGTATGGATTAAGTTTGGGGGTATTGAGCCTTGTCGGCTTTTGTTGAATTGATTTGATGTTATAGCCTTGCCGGCTTTTCTATTTGTGCTTATATTGGTGATTTTGTATTGACATGTTAGATAGCCTTGCCGGCTTAGAATTGCTTGATGTTTGAAATTGTTATTAATTTATACTCTATGCTTGACCAAATATACTATTTGTGCGTAAAAATTTTCAAAAAATTGCTTGTCCATGTGAGATCCTAAGTTACATGGAGCACAATAGTCATGATTAATTGTTATTTAGATGTGGTAATGATTGTTTTGATGGGAAAATCTTTGTATTGGTGGAACTAGGTTGTGAGTTACTTGAAAATTTATATTAACCTATATCCACTTCTCTTTCACTTAACCATATTGTAAGATAAGTTTGAGGGTGGTCGAGCCGGTGAAGGATATTATCTAGAAGCATGTTGATTCCATGCATGTTAAAAAAAAAAAAATTGTGTGGAGTGTCTTTTGCTAAGTATAAGCTAGGTAATGACCATATGCTAGGGATCTAAGCCCCATTTATTTTGTAATACTAAAAATGGATACTATTGCACTTATTGAATCTTAGGCCTCACTTCGTAGCCTTTTTGACTCGAGTTATTAAGTCCGTTGGGGTATTTTAAAACCCGGTACCCTTTGGTCTAAACAACCGGGGAGCTATCGACCTAAAACTCGCTACAAGGGTTAAGAAGAAAGCTTAAAGGAGTGAGGTAAAACGTGAAATTTAATTGAAAAATAAAATAAAATAATTTGATTTGGTGCAATTGTAATTGATATTTTTGCTTAGATAACTAGTGGGTTTGAATTACTTAGTATAAGCTTGAATGTGGAAGCACTCATTAGTGGAGAATCATCACATTTCTGATGTTGAAATTGCCGGTTAGACCCAGCCGAACTAGAGCGAAAAAAAGAAAAGAGTGATTGAGGGCGATCTTTAGATTTACACCTTGGGGTAAAAAAAAAATATATATATATATATATATTTATTTGGTGTGTGAATCTTACGAGCGTGAAAGGATATATTTGACCACAAAGGGTTGGGTTGGAGCCAATTTAAGATTTTTTCCATCTTGATAATTGTTTCCTAATTTAGATGATGATTGAAAATGGCTATGCACACACAAACACCGATCGAACATTGGATGAGTTTAAATTATTTTTGATAGCATCATTTGGAGCATAGTTGTAAATTGATATACAATTTTATACTCATTGATATTTTTGGCAAGGTGTCTAATATGTTGATCATTATCGCATTTGCATGATTGCGTTAGAAATTAATCTTGCTCGGGACGAGCAAGAGCTCAAGTTTGGGGGTGTGATGAGTGTGTTTTTACACACTTATTATGCATTTTTTGGATCTAATTATAATTGAAATTGAGTCGATTTCTATGCATAATTGTGTAATTTTCATTTTTACAGACCAAAATCCCTACAAGAAAGAAAACAAGAAAAGGAGGAAAAAAAGGACTTAAAGCGTATAAAATTGTGAAGTTTGGGACCAAGTTGCACAAGTGCCGAAAGTTTAAGGACCTTGGATGCAATTTATTAAGGGCGTGATCAATATGAAAGTCAAAATTTGAGGACTAAACAGTACAAGATCAAAGCTTAGGGACCAGATGTGCAATATCCCCGAACTTTGGCTACAAAATAAAGGAATTTTGACTTTTAACAAGACTTGGGGTTGTTTTAATTTCTTTGTGCAACTCCAAGGACTGAAGCTGCAATTTTTGGATTGATTGGTTTTAAAAACCTAGAAACTCACCTGGGAATATTTCGGCTTTTGTGGACGTCTCCAGCCTCTGTTCTTTTTTTTATTTTCCTTTCATTTTCTCTCTTTTCTTTTTCTTTTGTTTTTTGCTTGGTATTTTGGGAGCTAATCAAAGAGCACAAGAGGAGATTCAACTGAGAATTTGGCAAGGAGTTGGAAAAATCGAGTTCTAGCTACAAAAGGGTTTTATCTTTAAACTTTAATTTTTCTCAATTGTTTTGTCAAATTTGGAATGCATTGGATTAATATTTTCATTTGTTATCAGTTATTTAACATGGGCTAAATTTATTGTGTTGGGATTTATGGTAGAATTTAACCTAACCTTAGTTAATTTTGATATTTGCCTTTTGATGTTAATTTACTTATTTTCATGTGTTTCTACCATTGTTATTATTGAATTTTCATTTATATGGCCAATGAATGATTATGTTTAGTGATTTGTACGTTGTTTGAGAGAAGATTGTGCATTTTAGACCAAATAGTAGAAACCCTAGGTTTGTGTAGGGGATAGAGATATACCACTAACCCTAGGTGATCCATTGAGTTATTTTCACAAAAATTAATGCAATTGTTTAGTTTAAATCAACATAGAGATATAGTAGGTTAAACTAATCAATTATGGTTAAGTTCGCGAGAGAGGTAATTAGCTAAAATTGGAAAATCGGATCTAACATCGTAAAGGAGTAATTTATTAATTGGCTTGTGGAAAAATTAATTAGGTGACGGTTAAGCGAAACCATGAATCTCAACCACGTTCTTTCTCTAAAATTTCCAAGTGTTTACGTTTTCCTATTTAGTAGATTTTTAGTTAATTTCTTATAATTCTCAAAATCAAATTTTATTGTGTGTTTATTCTTATTGTCAAAATTAAATTAACTAAATTTGTGTAATTAAAAGTAAGCATTCGTTGATGGATCGACAACCCGGACTCAAAAAGTTCACTTTATTACTTGAACGCGACCTGTGCACTTGCGGTATAATATTTTCAAGCGAACATAGAGCACCCCCATGGTGGTAGGCGGTCTATCATGAGAACGTAGAGCACCCCTTGGTGGTAGACGGTCTATCATGAGAACGTAGAGCACCCCCCATGGTGGTAGTCGGTCTATCATGTGAACGTAGAGCACTCCCATGGTGGTAGGCGGTCTAACATGAGAACGTAGGGCACCCCTTGGTGGTAGGCGGTCTATCATGAGAATGTAGAGCACCCCATGGTAGTAGGCGGTCTATCATTGGAACGTAGAGCACCCCCCTTGGTGGTAGGCGGTCTATCATGAGAACGTAGAGCACCCCCATGGTGGTAGGTGGTCTATCATGAGAACGTAGAGCACCTCTTGGTGGAGGAGGTCTATCATGAGAACATAGAGCACCCCATGGTAGTAGGCGGTCTATCATTGGAACGTAGAGCACCCCCTTGGTGGTAGGCAGTCTATCATGAGAACGTAGAGCACCCCCCATGGTGGTAGGCGGTCTATCATGAGAACGTAGAGTACCCCTTGGTGGTAGGCGGTCTATCATGAGAACGTAGAGCAACCCTTGGTGGTAGGCGGTCTATCATGAGAACGTAGAGCACCCCCATGGTGGTAGGCGGTCTATCATGAGAATGTAGAGCACCCCCATGGTGGTAGGTGGTCTATCATTAGAACATAGAGCACCCCATGGTGATAGACGGTCTATCATTAGAACGTAGAGCACCCCATGGTGGTCGACGGCCTCTGACGTGGTACTTTACAGGGGTGCATATCAAGTAACCCTTACTTCGATCCCATCATATCAAGTTGTCCTCACCTACCGGTTACAATCACCCGCGTACACGGTTAATTATTGATGTCATCCTATATCATTATCTATGATGTCCTTGTTCTAGCATTCTTACGAAGATATTATGTTACCTTTATTTCAACAACGTAAAATTCCGAGACTGGTTTACTAAAGTTTTCATAATAATATTTTTATATTCCTTAATTGGTTGTATTGCACCTTTTTGAGATGCCACAACACAAATGTCACTTGTTCATGGCAATTCAAACTGGCTCAGCAAATCCATTTGTACATAAATGGATTTGCTAGAATCCCAACAGATCACTCACATGGAGTCCACCCCATGTGAATAAAATATTGAATTCTGCTTTTGTACTGAAGAAAAATTCAAACTGGCTACATGACAAGTTTTGGATGAAAGCCGTCCGAGTAAATTGGGTTTGCCTTCGAGTAGTCAGTCTACTCCAAAAACCTAAGCCCATATTTACTATCAAAATTAGACCAAAAAACTACTGATAAGCTTAGCCCTCATTGGTCAAAGGTCCGTTTGACATGACTTTTTAAAATTCAAAAGGAGCTTTTGAGGTCTAAAACAGCTTTTAGATCCGTTTAGCTAATTTTATGAAAGTACTTTTGCTCGTTAGAAGAGTTTTTAGAAGACACTAATCCACTATGACTTACTTTAAAAGCACTTTTAGAATAAAAAATACTTTTAAAAAAGAGTTTTCAAACAAAAATTAAGGTAGCTTTTTTGCAGGAAGCAAAAGTCATGTCAAGCGGATCCCAAGTTGCTTCCTATATGTTAGGGCAACCTGCTAGCCAATCAAATTTCTTACTTCATCAGGGCTGCTTGCCCACTTTATGAACCGAACACGGTGGTAAAGAAAACATGAAGACTATTTCATGAAGCTAACTTGAAAAGTTAAACTTTTGTTTGTTTGATCATTAATGGAAATATTTACAGTTACATGGGATTGTTCTGAATTTATATTTTTCCTCAGGACCTTCTTGAAAGTCCCCATTTGTTGATATAAAACATTTCAATATCAAATACTAATCATGCTTCATTGTTTTATTTGAATTTCTGAGGTTCAACTCTATAAACACTGAACAATACCTATTTGCTTCTTTTACAATTTATGCAAATCGAAAAACATTAACCTCCATGTTCAGTAATCAGAACCATCTTGTCGATGATAGCATTCCCTATCCTTCATCACCTCTCAATCGATTAGCACCTATCATGACTCAAAGGGTTTTCAATTTAATTGGGGCTTACAATGAATTACATATATTTGTACTACAATTTGAGTTTAATCGAGAAAGATAAACTCAACAAATTTTTATTTATAATTTCGCTCGATAATTAGAAAATTGTTTCACAAATTGAATATATAATGACACCATACTAGTTGTGCAGTAGATCAAGGGAGTTTACTTTTCATTTTTGGTTGTTGAATTTTTTTTTTATGAGATAGGAACTTCACTAATGTTTAATTGATAAGTGCATGTAGATGAATTAAATAAGTTGCTTTTTAACAAATGACACAAGTTGTATCTGGCTGCTATATCACGCTCTTTTCTTTTGTTTTTTCTTAAACAATGAAGCGACTCATGCGCACAAACCTAGAAAGTTGGGTCCACCAAAGCCCACAACCAAAGAGAGAGAGAGAGAGAGAGAGGGAGAGAGAGAGAGAGAACAGTAACTCCACTCATTTGAGATCTCTAAAATGTGACTTCTTCGTAATTGGGGATTTTAGGGGAAGAATAAAAGTGAGATTGAGAAATATAGTCTAAATTCTTGTAGACGTTAGTGTTATAGCCACGCGCAGTTGGGACACGAGCGATATGGACAAAACTTCGGTGAATGGAGCTTGCCATGGTGGTTGCCGACTTATCGTGGTGTTGTGGTGATATTGAAATTAGTGGTTGGGACGTGCAAGATCCAGCTTGCAAAAATGAGGTGTAGAAAGCGGGACGAAAAGAAAAGATAGGAATGGATTGTGAGAAGGCAATGGCAAGACAAAAACTTGCTAACGCACGATTGAGAGACATCGATGGATGGTGAAATGCATATTGAAGGCCTCCACTATTGACCGCGGCAATTATATCACCAACCAAGTTCTAGTCGATAATGTGGGAAAATCGGCGAGCGTGCTCCTCTCTGTATAAACCCAAAACAATGATCACCCACCAATAATTGTCGATATAATAAGTTTATCTTATAAATATATATGAATTAATAAAATTCTATGTAGAATCCTTTAATGACCTAAAAAAAATTAGTTGACGAAAATAGCATATCAGCGACCATTGTGTGGTTGCTAAGGCATATAGTATCACCACCCATTTCATTATAATAGCTGAACTTTCCCAATAACATCAGGAAAAAAAAAACAGAGAGTGAGAGTGAGAGTGAGAGTGAGAGTGAGAGAGAGCCAAGTGTTTGAGCAATCAAGATGAATTATTATCTCCATCCAATCAAGATAATAATAAACTAAAATCCTTTTCAATGTATTCATCAATTGAATTAATTGATTTATTCATATTAAGCCCATTTGATTTAGCTAAAAATTAAATTTTTAATAGATTTTAATAAAAGTTAATGAAATATGTAATGGAAAAGTTGAGAAGAATTGTTGGTCCTATGAAATGTGTGATTAAAAATGAGTTTTGAAAAATGAGAATCAAACAAGGACTGGATGTCATAGATAGTCATCTAGCAATGTGTCAATGTAACCAATATGGCATGATCGTTAATGTTTAATCAACGTAAAATAAAACCACTTCATCTAGTATATCCCAATTGGTTCTGAGACATATTCACTTACTATCCAAGAGTGTGGAATCCTTTCTTAATCATCCACCATTCTTCATATTTGTCTGTGTGTATATATATATATATATATATATATATATATATATTTGAATAATAGGGTTACATCATATATATACTAACCTTGACCCATATACAACTTTAGAGCCTGTACAAGAATTTAAGAAAAAAAATTCAAAAATACTCATGTACCGTCCACGAAGGTACTTCTCCCGCATCCCAACCTAGTAAGCGTCATTGGTAACTTGACAGTAAACTAATAGCTGAAGAGGCCGATGTCGTCTCTCCACTCCGCCATCGACCTATATATTTCAGTAAACATGTGTTCTACTCTATATAAACAACTTATTACAACATTCTCCACTTTGACGAATATCCACCTCTTATGATAAACAATGAAAAAACATAACTTGGGAAAACTCCATCTGTGACCAATAGGTTGTGACGTCTTCTCTCTCACACCGAGAGATGTTAATTAAGTTCAAGCAATATCAATGACCTTTTTTGTCAACATGTCTACTGCACTTTCAGAAGTGTGAACTTTATCAAGTTGTAGTTCACCAGTAGAAACCAATTCCCTAATCCTTTAAAACCTCACATCTATATGCTTGGTCCTTGCAAGATACACTTGATTTCTTTGCAAAATAAATGACACTCTAACTGTTACACTTGGATTCTTTTTATGAATAATAGGATTACATCATATATGTACTAACTTTGGCCCATACACGACTTTAAGACATGTACAAGACTTCAAGAAAAAAATTCAAAAATACCCATGTACCGTAACAAGAGGGAGCTACCCCTACACCATCAACCTATCAAGTGTCACTGGCAAACAGACGATAAATTACTAGCCCAGATGTTGATACTGTCAATCTGCTCTGTTTTGACATCGACTTACTTATTCTAGTAAATATATGTTTCACTCTATATGAATTATATAACATATATTGCACTAAAGCAAGATAAAAATCAATGTGTTACAAAAATAAAAAAATTTGTTTGAACATACATATATCACTAAAGAAGGAGAAAAGGGCAACACTCCACGAGTTGGATGAGAAGTTATGTTTCTAACAAATGACATGTGAAAAAAATTGAAGAATCGCTTCTTTATTTCTAAATATCATCGAACACATGATATACAACAACTTTAAATTTAAGAATATTTTTTTATGTACTTCAACAAATTCTTTATTTTACTTTTTTTATTTTAAGAAAACATTTATTATTTTTCCTTTTTAAAAAAAAATTAATATATACGTATGCAAGTGTCAATGGTCAATAAAGTAAAGATGGCGTTAATAATTCATGAAGTGAAGCTTCGGAATCTGCAACTTGTTGAATGCGATCATTATAAGTACAAAAGTCAATCTCTTCAAACACAATTTCAAGAAGTTACAGTCCAAAATATAGAATATCTTACATTTGAGTCATATATTTGAATTTAATGGGGAAGGCCCACCTATTTTCTAATTTAGTCTCTGTTTGAGTCATATTATTTTTTTCATTATCATTTTTCTATTCATTTTGAATCACACATTTTTCAATAAAATAATATTTTCCATCACATTAATAACTTTTCCTTCTTTTCAACCACATATTCCTCATCACATTGAAAAATAATGCATTCTTAGAGCAAAAATGTGCAGCAAACAGGGGCTTAACCAATAATTACATTTGGGAATTCTTATAAATATCTAAATTGAACTTTTTGTCCCTTTATCTTACCCCACATATTGTATACAAAATCATGCCTAATTCAAATAATGCCCCAACTAATTTATTTAAACAAATAAAATGTCCCTTTTTCTTTGTCTGGTTACTCTGTAGTTGTCAAAAACAAAAAATGCAATTATTCCTAACAATAATGATTTAATGCTCTTGTCTGATTTTCCTATCAAGGGAGTTCCCAGGCAACTTAGGTGGTCGAAAAGCTAACATGCATTTGTAAGATTCAAGAAAGAAAATGAAAAAATAAAAATAAAAAAATCATTAACTTAATAGTTTGTATTTAATTTTGCTTTTTTATCTGCTTTAGTGATCTAGCAAAATTATAAAAGAATTAATGAATTCACGATAAATTTCGTCGAATGCTGATTTGGATATAAATTTAGAGGGGAAAAAACACTCAAATTTTCTATATATTTCAATTAAACCAAGCCAAAAAACAAACTGTGAGGCCAGGTAGATTAAACATAAATAAACAAGATAAGATTGCTTTTTAAAAATTTGGTCAATTTTAATCTTGGTAACTGAACTTCAGTTAAATCGCCATTAGGTAATCAAACTTTGATTTGACGCAATCACGTCATCAATCAATTTCAACTTACTTTAAATGTTAGTCGCTCCATTATTCCTTTCTTTCAAGCTTAACGTCTTGATCCTCCGCTAGCCCTTGTTTCTAGGTAAATACGCCGCATGGTTATTTCTTTGTTATAGAATCTTGAAATTGAGGATGAATAGAGCCTCCCTCAAGTGAATTACCATCAAATTTTAAATGTAATTTATTCTCGAACTTTATAGTCACGATATGATTAGGTAGCTTGTTATTTGGAAACTTGATACGTAGGATTGTGACCGTTAGCTTAGTATCAAGGGTTAATAAAGTAATTAATGTTAAAAGTAAATTGAAGTTCCGTGATTTGATTGAGACAAATTAAAATTGAATGACCCAATTGAGATTTCACTGAAAGTTCAGCGACCAAAAATGAAGTTAGCTCTTTTTCCATTACACGTTACTTTTGGCTTTTCACGAACAGCCTTTTTGATTGGTTAGCTGCATCATTTGCTATTATCAATCTTGTTATATATATATAGACTATATAAAAATATTAGGCCTAAGCATAGGTTTATTATTTATATTAGATGTAATTAACGTGACATCAAATTTTAAGGTAATGACAAGTTGCTAATCTTCATTACAAAGTGTGAATCCTTAGGACATGTAAATAGGATACATATTTGTTTAATGAGGTGGATGGACATTATTAAAGATAAATTAAAAAAGTCAAGCGGGAGCACTTTCTTCTCAACTTACTAATTGCTACTCTAATATACGTAAATTAACTCTTGAAAAATGCTTGAATTTTGAAATTTTTACCACTTTCGTGATGAACATGTATCGCACGTGTAAAACTTGAAAATGTCCCACATGAATCTTCTATTGTAGCGTCTATTCAAGAATCGCTCCTTGAAATCTGGCCCAGTCTTGAGATGCATATGAATCAGAAATCGAAGAACGAGACGCTTTAAAAGTAGGATGACAATTAAAAAACTTCGAAGTCAAATTCATGTGACTGATATTTATTAATTATTATGTAGATGTAGTTGAAAAAATTTCCCAAAAAAAAAAAAAAAAAAAATAGTTAGAAGGGATAAAAACATTTCCCTCCTAAGATATTCTTAATTGTAACACAATAAGTAATTAGTGCATTATATAATGAAAGTTGTTGAAAGTAATATAAATTTCTCTTTCAAATAAGTAATCACTAACATAAGCTTTGCCTGTATTTAAGGAAGTGAAGACAAACCATCAAAATAAGTAACCACTAATTTAAAGTAACTTAAAGGTTAAAGCTGCCATCCAATTATTAGGCTATTCACAAACCTAGTGTCGAATGCTTAGCTTGGCATCAAAGTCTGTCCTCCACCCCCATCCCCCACTATGGAATATATATGTGTGTGTGTGAGTGATATTTTATATCGTGTTCGTTTTGAGCAAGATTTTAAAATTGACAAAGCAAAACTCTATGGAATGTCTCCAAAACGTTATCGAGATTCAATTAAAATTTTCATTCTCATTTTCAACCACACATTTTTTAATAAAATAATATTTTACATCACATTACTAAATTTTTTTTTTTTTTTTTTCAACCGCACATTTTCCATCAATTTACTATTCCAAAATATATCTGAAATGTTTTTCTCAAAACAAGAAAAATGTTTTCTTTTCTAATATATATTTTTCATGTCAATTAAACACACTCTAATATTTAAAAATTACGATTAGAAATTAGACTTTATCGTGGACTTTGTTGCGGCCTTCAACTAATAATTAATTTAATTACATGCTTGTTTTTGTTCTAATATTACAAAATACTAATAAATGATTAGAGTTTAAATTAATATTGAATATTTTTTCAAACTTAAATAGTAAAATTAATAAAAAGTTATATTTTTTAACTTATTTTTCTTCTTGAAAATGACATATTTAAAAGTCAAATCCACGCATGTTTTAATTCGCTCCTATTTGTCTATCATTATTTCAGAACTCTTTTTTTTTTCTCAAACTCATTTTCAATCATATATTTTCATAATAAATATTCTTCACGTAAACTTGAAATTTTTTCTTACTTTTTAAATAGACGTTCTTCAAATAATTTCTATTTCAAAATTCGTTTTCATTGAGTAATGGTGGACAAATAGAGACCTCATTTCTGCCCCTGTACAACCCTAATATATACAACGTAGCCGCTTAGCTCCTTGAAATGACGCAGTTTTTGGGCATGCAATGGCCCCATAAAAAAGCCACTACGACAAAAGCTTTCCTTAATGGAATATAAAGAATACAAAAGCTTTGACAGCAGCGCCGGAGAGCGGTGGCCCACCACCACCGGCCACCACTATGTCCTCCAAAACAAATACTGACATCTGTGTATGATAGGACCAATAATATTCATGACCTTGATTGTTACTTTGTTAGTCTAAATAAATATATGCAATAGGGAACTGTTGTCTTGCCTCATTCACCTACTGTCGCTTTATATAATCCAATGGATAGGGTCATAGGGTTCAAAATTCCTTGCTGTAAGCCATTCTTTTTTGAAAAAAAAAATAAATAAATAAATGCTACACGTGTAGAATACTTTCACAAAGCAAAATTTCATTTGTTTTCGCTAAAACAAACAAAAAAATGCACCATACATGTGTCTGCGAATAATTCCGAATTGTTCTTTTAAAAAATTTCAACGGCTCTGTTTAAGACATGTTGAAAAATGGGTTTTGTAATAGTAATTTTTCGAAGAATGTATAATTAAAAATTAGGCAAAAATTCTAGATTTACATGTAAATTATTTTTGTGAAAGAATAACTTGTCAAAAAAATGAGTTTTTTTGTGAAATGTGGTTCAAACATGTGCTAAGCTAAATCACGACACACCAAATAAATTTGGGAGTACCATCAATCCAAATAATAGAGTTTGGAGATGAGGTAATTTCAGAGTGCAACGACCAATTTTTCTAAACAGATAACAATACGACTATAGTTAACGTCAAGGAGTGCTATAATATCAAGTAATAACATAGTTTTCAAAAATGTCACACTCTCTTTGCAATATAAGCGATTTAACTCAATATGGTGACTGTTTTGAGATTTCGACTATATATTATTGAACAATATAAAAAAAAAAAAAAAATTTAAGTATCTACCATTGTAAATTAGCTAAGTGGTAGTCAATGATTTTTGATTTATTTGCTTCTATATAACTAATCATGTAGTGACTTAAAGGTTTAATATTTTATGATGAACAAAGGAGTGCCACTTTAGATCTCGTAAAGCTCAAGTGTAGGGTTCGAAGCCGTAGCCCATACATTGATAGTTGTGACTAACTAGAGCAAAATTCATAAAAAAAAATTAAAAAAAAAATAAAAGAAAAATGTGTAAAATAAATTTTATCTAGTAAAAAGAATCTACAATTTGTTTCTCTTAATTATTTAAACTATCATAATATATATTAGACTAAGTATCGAGCATTCAATCATACAGAAATGATCTAATGAGTACCGGTGCTCATCTTATTCTAAACACCAATGAGTTGACACATTAATTCATTGGTGGATGGAACTCACAAAATCTTTATCCACCAATGAATTAATGTGCCAACTTATCGGTGTTTAGGATAAGATGAGCATCGGTGCTCATTAGATCATTTCTGTTCAATCATAATAGATAATAATGTATTTTTCTATGTGCATTTCAAATATTGGGACGACACTGTCAAGAAATGAAGATTGGGGACGAAAGCGATAAATAGACAATTTTCAAAATCGCGTCTGAAAATTTTCCATTTAATTAATCATCGCAAAACCCTTCAATTATTAGCAGTAAAGATGTTACATTTTCCATTAACATTCACAATATTTAAAATAGAACATAGAAATATAGGTGCAATCAAATGGTGCTACCTAAATTAATAGCTTGTAGTAAAGTGAAGAGCATGAAAATCAATTGATCAATGCATCCAATATCTTGTGGGTGCCCTATATTCTTATAAGTCATAATTCAAATGTCTTTATCATTTTTGCCAAATTCATGCACCCAAAGGATTAGGGGATAAGGCTATATAGCTACTCCATTCTTTATTTATTTAGCTTTTTAGGTTCTCTTAAGTATTCAAAATATGAATTAGTTGCTTTTATTGGATATCGTCGCTATGTTCAACGGAGTTGGTTGTGATTCTTGTCGTTTTACACCCTGTTTTGATGATGAAGTCGTTCATAAATTTCTTTCATTGGCTACTAATTCTTGTTTGAAAAATTGTGAACCCATTGTATTATGATTTCAATTTGATATGAATTAATAAATTACGTTGATTTCTTGCAAAAAGAAATAGAATTCATTGCAATAATTTAGGCCGCTTGACCATTCATTCAACATGGAAGCATGGATAAGATATAAAAGATATTAAAAGTTAGAAAACGAAAAAGGAAAGGCATTGAAAATATTATCTTGTACGTCTTACAACGATGAGAATTGACTAAATCATGTTTGATTCAACCGAAACCTACTTGAGATAATCTAAGAAAAACCCATCGAGGATTTGCATTTAATTCCAAAATATATCTGAAATTTGAATTGAATTCACCTTTGAAAAGAAAATCTTTAAGAGGGCTCTTCTTGAATCTTGAGAGCACTAAGATTTTCAGTTTGTAATATGAGTACTACTAAACATTAATTTCCATAGTATTGAAGTCCCCACACGAAGTGTCCATCAAACTATCTGTTGAAACGTCAAATGCCTCTCATTAGAGACACGACTCATCGTAAGAAGAAAAAAGCCATTTTCCCGGACTTCATGTGATATTTTCCCAACTTCGTGCAATCTATGTCCCAGCCACCCGCTTTTCTCTGTAGCTCGTCCCCCTCGTTCCTCATCTTTCTCTTTCCCATCACGACCCCCCTTTCGCCATCCCCGTTTTCTCTTTGTAGACACAAGTCAGGGTGGGGAACTTGAAGATTAGTAGATAAGTAAGGGAAAAGAAAAGGTTTTATTATTATTATTATTATTTTTTTGAATCTTCTAGGCCCTGTTTGAGCTAAATTATTGTAGAATAAGAATGAAAAATATAGTCGTTATTGAGGCCTACATAAAAGATAGAAAATTTGAATTTAAATGTTGATATAATGGATAACGGTCATATTTTTCATTTTAATAAGATAATAATGTAGATCAAACAGGGGCTGAAAGAGATGGTTTAATTGTCCTTTTATTTACTATTGTGGTTACTTGCTAAGCAATCAATCAGACGAATTTTTGTACAAGATTCATAAGTTAGGACACAAATGTTACGAAGTTACAAATTAAAATTAAAATACCAAAATTCATATGAAAACAAGTGTTTCTTACTGCTAGGATACCAATCGGCTTGCATCACTCGATAATATGACTCAAGTGATTTAACTTTTGCTGATATTTTCTTCGAGGCTTCAGAAAGGTAAAAAAAAAAAAGATAAATCGAGATCAAATGAGTCGTATAGTAATAATTTGGCTCGATTTCATGCCCACTATATTTAAACTTAGAGGAATAATCCAAGAAAACAACATTCTTGGTTACAATTCATTTAATTTGTAGTGATAAGAATACATGAAAAAGATAATTAGCAAGGGCCCATTGCACTCCCACATTATTCGTGCAACTTGTTCCCGATCATTAGACAAACCAAACGCCAGACCCCTCAGCGAACTAATTGTGGCTTAGTGGGTCCAATAATTATTTTCTTTAATTATTTTAGCTTTTTTTTTTTTAAATAAAAAGGGCCCGCGTGGCATGGAGAGCGAGGAATGGAATAGTTTTCCTCTCTAGCTACGACATGGCCTATATCAAGCCAAATAAGGGTTGAAACTCATTGTTTTTATATCTTTCTTATACATTTTCTTGGAAAGTTTAGTCTTACCTTAGAAATAAGCATTAATAAATGGATGGTTGTATTGTCATATTTCATTCTTGGACCACTTTTTAAGCCCCTGTTTGACACCCATTTTTTTTTTTATTTCATTCTCATTTTTCTACAGTACTCATTTCTAACCACACATTCTCCAAATAAAATAATATTACACATAAATCCAAAAATTCTTCTTACTTTTTAACCACACATTCTTTACATCAATCACTATTCAACAACTCATTCTTCAAAAGAATGGGTGCCAAACAAGCCCTAACTATATTAAAGGTCTTTAATCTTTACTTATTGTCTTATTAACATCAAAAGTTTTTTAGCTGCATTCTTATCATCAACCTTTCACGAATTAGTATGATTCGTCTCAAATGCGGATTTCCATCCAAGAAGTTCGTCGCGAGGGTGTGAAAAGACTTAATTGCCCTACATCAAGCTTTCTAGGGGCTCATTCAAGACGGAGGAGGTAAAAAGACTTATTTTTCCCCCATTTTTAAATAAGAAAAATTACAAAAAATTGACATAATATTTGCCCGTCATTTTAATGCAAGCTAATAAAATATTTGGACTTAAAACCATCATCAACTACTAGATGCGCAATTTAAAAGAGCACGACCAAAAAAGGTAAGAACATAATTGAGACAATAAAAGAAGATTGAGGGCATTGATTTAAATAAAAATTAATGAAATAAAAAGAAATTTGTGATATCAATACAATAATTACCTGAATAAATTTCTTGAACAAATCAATAGGTTGCTTCTCCACAATCATGAGTGGACTACATATGGGGACAAAGTGTTTATCATCTACAGATAGATAAAAAAAATTAAAAATCCATTTCTTGATGGATTTTGACTCATTATCTAACAAGGAAAAGATAATTGATCTCAAAGAAAGCTCAAGTTGACTATAAAAATATTACCAGGCAAAAGGACAGGAGGTTTATGTTAATCATGTAGACTTGACTGAGTATATTATCATAATCATGTAGACAAGTTGGTATTTGTGTTGCTTGACTTATAAAGGTGTGTTCTTGATTAGAAATCTATTCAGTTTTAATGGAAAACCATTTGAAAACCCATAAAAAAAAAAACTTTCAAAATTTGCACATCAACTATAGTCAATTTTTGAAATATGTACCATGCATAAAGTAGAAAGCTTAAAAGAAATGCATTGAGAAATTACATAAGAAAATAAACTTTCAATACTACATGAAAAAACTAGGTAAAACAAAGATTTTTTCTAAAAATAAAAAATAAAAAAATGACGCGTCGATTTCTTCTTCCTACTTTGAATATAGTAAAAAAAATGACACGTCACGATTCCTTCAATTAACTTGACAAGTAACTAAGTTTGATTGGTAAATCTATATGCGTGAATTCATTTGATAATGTACTTCAATAAAGTAGATAAACATAGAATTATTCGTCTCTTTTATTACATTTGATACAATAAATTACCGAAAGTTAAAATATTATCTGTTTTATTTTACAACGCTCCTACCATGTACACTTTAACATCGTAATCCAAACATAATACCTTCATGTACTATTCTTAATCTCGAAAGTGTTTGGTGTTGTAACAGACTAAAGATAATAATAACTGAAAGTAGAGACTAGAGAAGCTAAATAAAAGGTCTAAAAGCTTGTTAGAGATAAAATTTGAAATTTTTTTTATCCACCCCACCCCTTTTTGGCAGGTTTACAAATGGTTGAGCAGGTTGCTGGTTAGAGCAATATAAAACCAAGGGGCATAAGGGATTAGGATTTAAATAGAGATGGAACATTAGCAAAGGAATCTTGTGTTTATATATGTAAAAGCTTTCTTTGTTTGGTGTCCTTTTGGAATACTGAAGCCTCTTTAATCTCATCATATGTACCTTCCACTTCCTTCTTGTCCTTGCAAACTGCTTTAATTCCGTCTTCCTCTACTTCACTAATTTGTTCTTGAGCTCAGTTTAATTTCATGGCGTTTCTCTTCGTAGACAGTTTACCACACAAGAATAAAAAATTTTGTATGGCGGTTAAGGCCTTGGAGGTTCTGCTTTTATCAGCAGGACTTATTTCGACTCTGCTGATGGTTAGAGGATCCTTGATGCCTTATTCGTGTGAAATGGTTGTTTCGAGTCTAGTGGGATTTTGGAAGTCCTGCAAATGCTTCTTGTCTTCTCCTCTCTACATAGGCATAATCATCAACTTCATGGTTTTGTTGATAGCAGCTACTTCCAGTCTGCAACGGCACGAAACTGACAATCATGATGGTGTTGTTGATGTTGATGAGGATATGCAAATTGATAAATCTCCCTTGGTGTCACCACCACCAGCACCACCACCACAGCGTAAGAACCAGAACCAGCCTCGGGATTTGACTGAAATAGTAGCGCCACCACCAACAACAGAAGCGAAGACAACTTTATACGAAGGGGATCATAATCCTCCGCAAATTTGGCAAGATTTTATAGATCAAATTTGTGTTGACAAAAAAGTTGAGGGATTTTCATCGGATTCATTTACTGATGAAGTTTTAGCTGAAACGATAGAGAGAGCCATGAAAGAGGAGAAAGAGGTACAATTAGAGAATAATGAAGAAGAAGATACAATGGAGGCAACATGGACGGCAATAACTGGTGGAGGAAAACAGAAGGCTAAAAAGAAGCAACTGAAGAAGAGTGAAACGTGGAACTTGGCACCACCAAGGAGGGCGGTGCAAAGCCTCGACTCCGAGGAATTGTTGCCATCAATTCCAGCATCATGGAAAGAGCTAAGGAAATCAGAGACATTTAACGATGCGGTTTCAATAAGGCAAAGAGGTGGTCTAAGGAGGGATCCTTCAATGAGTGTGGATGAAATCAACAACCAATTTGAGGCCTTCATCAAGAAAGTCAATGCCAGCATACGGTTACAGAGGCAAGAATCTGATCAGAGATTCAGAGATATGATCAATCGAGGATTGTAGATTCTACATATCGCTTTCTGCGTGTTTGGATAGATCTGATGAGTGAAATAATCAAGATTTTACCTTCTCTTTGTTCGTGTCGAGTACTATCTTATCCTTCGTACGAAACATACCATTAATCCGTCTGCATCTCATAAATTTTGCCATTCCTTTCATCAGGTGACATTATGTACTTTTTTATCCATATGTGCATTGTGTATGCATTTCAATAATCAAGATTGTAGAATCTTTCTTTATTGTACTACATATATTTGATGTCTGGCAATGCTTTTTTTATGTATAAAATAAATTCTGAGTGCATTAACATTCCTGGCTCCCTTTATTATTCTAGTAGGTATTCTATTAAACGATCCCTAAAGCATCTTAACAACTACCCAGCAAACATCAGAATTTTCACTTGGGACGACATTTCAACAAAAGCATCCATGGCCATTAGAGCAGAAGTTTATCGAGCTTTTCCCGGGCTTAGCTTATTACTTGAATGTAGTGGTCTTAAAAAATTAAAGTGAACCTTCTTCTAGGCCAGTTATGCTGGCCAAGAAATTATTTTCTTCAGTTCAAGTTGTAATCTATCTAGAAGCTTTACTTTCTTTCTTATCAGCCTTTAAGACTATGATTATTGATAAGAAAAATAACAGTCATATCATTTGGTGGTTAATTTATCATTTATTACCTTTTCGACTCATTAATAAATAAAAAGTTCAATTCCTACAATGACTTAAGGCCAATACTACAACTTCTTGGACAAACTAAAGCACATGTTTTCAAGCAACTAAAATGTCAATTCTTGTATATATAAACTTATATGTGTCAATATTCGCGACTAGGGAAATTACAATTCCAATAACTAATATATGTGACGTTAGAATAAAGACATTCTATCGATCCTTTTTGTTATTTTATTAATGATCACCTTGTTAGTGTACAGGTGTCCTACATTGATGAACACCCAGAGTCCACGTGTTCACTACGTAGGCAAGCGAACACCACATAGGGCCAATAAACTAAATGACAACACTACATATGGTTATCTAAAGGAAGGTTACCATAATTCAATTTTGGACAAATCTTTGCTTATTTGTCTCTCCACACCCAATTTTCCGTATATTCTCTGATATCGGCGGTTGATTTGAACATCGGAGTGCAAACTTCACTCATCCCTTTTTCTTGATTTGCCTAACCGTTTGTGTACGCGTGCAAGAAACATATCGTTAGGCAGGTAAAAATTGACAACAAAGTCCCACATCTATCTGTGGAAAATTTGACACTGAAATTACAATAAAAAAACATATGGAAAAGGAATCCATGTACCTACCTACCTATATGTTTCTTGCACCCTCAAAAGAAGCCCAAAGATAAAACTTAAAGTTAAGGGCGTATTAGTAACTGATCCTTCAAATCCAATAACTATGAGTTATGTTACGTTTTTTGTGCTTGCCATCTTCAGCTGGTTAAAGCCCAATGATGAAGCCCAATTAGTAACAGCCCACTTTACCTTTTGAGTGTGACCCGTTTCCTGGCCCCAGTGTGCAATCTCGTGTTTCTGTTATGCGATTTTGGTTCTAACTAATTAAGCTAGCTGAGATTGTGACACTTGGTAACGGCTGGATCGTTGGATGCACTGTGACTCTACATAATTCCAGACTCTTCCTTTTCTAATTCATTCAGTCGATTCATTTAGGGTTCAGTCTGGTTTGAGTTTCTCTCTGTAATTTTTCTCTTGATGAAAACTTATGGTTTTCATCTGTAATCTTGAGGTTAGATAATTTTGGTGATATCTTTGTATAGATTACAGTTGGTTGTGATTCTTGTGTTCTTGGTGAGCATAGATCAGGTTTACTGTGTGTAATTCGAAAAGGGAAAAATAGAGAGATTTTGGCTGAGGGGTGAGTCGAGTGGTTCTTTTGTCTCTGATCTGTACTTGATAAACTTCGTTCGGATTCTAGTGGATTAGAGCGATAATCACTCCGGTGAATGCTCAACGGGTGACTAGCCCTAATTTTTAGGTGAACATCCGGGCCTTAGGGTGAAAAATCTTCTGTGTTCTTTTTGTTCTTGTTATTGTGAATGTTTTTGGGCTTATAAAATACCAACAGTAGTATCAGAGCTTCTCGATCTGAGACTGGAAATTTTCGATCTAAGGGTTTTTCTTGGCATTCTTGGCGATCTGGTAATTGATCTACATGGATCTGTATTAAGGGAGTTGGATCTTCAATTTTTGTGAAAGTAAAATAGTTTGATTTTCACTATTTCAACTGTTGAACTGAGACACGTCTGGTAACGAGTATAGAACCCTAATCTTGTTTTTAAATTTTTTGATTTCTGGTAATTTTAGTCTTCTTGGTTAAAACCCACCCTGATCTTCCTTTGTCTAGGGTTTCATACGAGAACCCTAGAATCTGAGGGGACAGAGTTTAACGATTTTTTCAAGACCGTCTTTCTTTATCTGTTTTTCGAATTATTACATATTGTGTTCTATTACTTAAGACTGTCTGCTTACTATGTTCACGTGTATTATACAATCTGAGTGAACACTACTGCACACAAACGCTTGGTGTGTTTTCTTTATGTGCATACTTTTCCATACTTTCATTATTTGTCACCTCTGTTTATGTGTGTACATTGTGGCAAGTACAAAAATTGATATTGAAATTTGGAATGTTAAAGGAGACTTAAGTCTCTGGAGTAAAAAGATGAAGGCACTTTTAATGCAACAAAAATGTGTTAAAGCCTTAGATGAATCTTGGGATACTGAAATTACACAAACTAGAAGGACAGAACAAATTGAGACTGCCTGGAGTACCATATTCCTACACTTATCTGACAATGTGATTAGAGAAATAGGAGATACTACTACTGCAGCAGAAATATGAACCAAACTTGAAACCTCATACAAAACCAAAACTCTTCCCAATAAATGTTACTTGTGGAAACAGTTTTTCAGTTTTAAGTTTGACTCAACATGTGATCTTGAAACAAACTTGGACAGGTTTAATAAACTGACCCAAGATCTCACAAACAGTGGTGAGACCTTATCTGATAACCACAAATCTGTAGCCTTACTATCATCACTGCCTGATAAGTATAAGGAACTTTAAAATGCTTTAGAATATGGTAGAACCTCTATTACTGTTGACGATGTTGTGTCTTCTTTAAGGAACAAAGAACTTGAGTTCAAAAGTGAATCAAAAACCTCCATAACTGGAGTGCGTTATAACATAAAAGGTAGTTATCCCTTCAAGAAGAACAACAATCAATTTCAGAATAGAAATTTTGTAAAACCAAAAGTATATTCTAAAAATTTCTCTAAAGGTAAACCTAAATTCAATAAATTTAATAGTAAGGCTAAAGGTAAGACATGTTGCTTCTGTGGTAAAATGGCTCATTATATAAAAGACTGTCTCAAGAGGATGAATGAACTGAAAAACTGCAATAAAATGGAGGGTGAAGTTGCAATAGCTTATGAAGAAGCTACAGTCACTAATGGACAAATCTATGTGACTTGTCATTCATCTGTTGGAGATGAATGGATTCTAGACTCAAGATGTACTTTTCATATGACACCTTGTAAGAAGTACCTTACTGAATTCTTATAGACTAATGGACGACAAGTAATAATGGGAAATGATTTTTCTTGGAAAATTAAAGGAATTGGAAAAATTGTTTTGAAACTTGACAATAGGAATGATCTAATTCTGAATAAGATCAGATACATCCCCAACTTAAAGAGACATTTAATTTCTTTGGGCACACTTGATGATGAAGGTTTTAACACAATTATAAATAAAGGAACCTTGATTCTTCAAAAGAATTTTGCTGAAATTGCTCAAGTTTTTAAATCAAATGGAATTTATATTTTGAAAGCTTTACAACAAAAGAATCAGTCCATTGCTGCTGCAATCACATTGTCTGATAAATTTGAAATATTGCATAAAAGGTTAGGACACATAAGTGATAAGAATCTGCATATTCTTAAGAAATAAGGACACTTAAGAAATGAAAAAATTAAAAAGGTATCCTTTTGTGAACATTGCATTATAGTAAGAAAAAGAAATTGCCTTTTTCTGCAGGCACACATAAATCTAAATGCATACTTGATTATCTTCATGCAGATTTTTGGGGACCAGTACATATTCTGGTTTTAAATACTATCTTCTAATTATTGATAATTTGTCTAGGAAAAGTTAGGTCCTACTTTTGACAAATAAATCTGATACTTTTCAAAATTTTGTTACTTGGAAAACTCTTGTTGAAAATCAAGTAAATAAGAAGGTGAAAGCCCTTAGAACTGACAATGACCTTGAATTTTGCAATGAGGAGTTTGATAATTTTTGCAAAGACAATGGGATTCTTAGGCATAGAACTGTAGTCTATACCCTACAGCAGAATGGACTGGCTGAGAGGATGAATAGGACTCTGTTAGAAAAAGTTAGGTGTATGTTAACTAGTTCAGGTCTTCCAAAATTATTCTGGGGGGAAGCTGTCAAAACTGCCTCATATCTCATAAATAAATGCCCCACCAAATCCCTGAACTATGAAACACCTGACCAAGTTTGGAATGGACAGCCTGCTGATTATTCTAAACTTAAAACCTTTGGCTGTTCTGCCTATGTACACCAAAATGAAGGAAAACTGGAGCCTAGGTCCATTAAAGGTGTTTTCTTGGGGTATGGTGAAGGTGTTAAAGGTTATACGGTTTGGCTGAAGGGTCACGGAGGTTACAGAGTCACTATAAGTAGAAATATTGTCTTTAATAAGTTAGACATGCCCTGCCTCAAAAGAAAAGAGTCTACTCCAACTGAAACTGATCAAAATACAAGCATTATTCAAACAGAACTTTCTCCAGCTGATTTTAACACTGGAAATGAAGATCAGTTTCAGGTGGAGCATGTACCTGAGCAGGATACTCCTGAACCTGATTCTGAAACTGAACTTGACCAACACATTAACCCTTTAGAAGATTATCTTTTGGCCAGAGATAAAACTAGAAGGGATATAAGACTACCTGCTAGGTACAGTGAACTTGATTTTATCACTGCCCTTAGTATTATAGGATCTTTGGAAGGTGATCCTACTTCTTATGAAGAGGCTGTTGAAGGAAAGAATGCTAACATGTGGCTTGAAGTCATGAAAGATGAAAGGTTGTCTTTAGAAAAGAATAACACTTGGGTATTAGTCAATAAACCAAAAGGGGTTAAAGTCATTGACTGCAAATGGATCTATAAGGTCAAAGAAGGAGACCCCAAGGATGGTAGTGTTAGATTCAAGGCTAGACTGGTTGCTAAGGGGTTTAACCAAAGGGAGGGAATTGACTATAATGAAATTTTTTCTCCAGTAGTCAAGTATACCTCTATAAGAATTTTGTTATCTATTGTTTCTCAATAGGATTTTGAATTGGAACAACTAGATGTGAAAACAGCATTTTTGCATGGAAATTTGGATGAAAATTTTTTTATGAGTCAACCAAAAGGTTTTGAACAAAAAGGAAAAGAAAACTGGGTGTGCTCTTTGAAAAAATCTCTTTATGGTTTAAAACAAGCACCTCGACAATGGTATATCAGATTTGATACTTTCATCAAAAGCTTTGACTTTAACAGAAGTGAATATGATCCATGTTTTTATTATAAAGGAAAAGGATGTCCAAATTCTTATTATCTTTTGCTTTATGTGGATGACATGTTATTGGCTGGTTATGATGTAGATGAAATTAATAACATCAAGCAAAAACTTAAGCAAGAATTTGAAATGAAGGACCTAGGTTGTGCTAAAAGGATTCTAGGTATGGAGATTAAAAGAAATAGATCTGATCACACCCTGTTTCTAATACAACAGACTTACATTTTAAAAATGTTAACTAGATTTTCTATGAATGAGGCTAAAGGTGTTACTTTACCACTTGCAAGTCACTTCAAGTTTACTGTGGAACAATGTCCTAAATCTGAAATTGAAAGAAGTAGAATGGATAAAATCTCTTATGCTAATGTTATAGGTTCTGTTATGTATGTTATGGTCTGCACAAGACCTGATCTTGCCTTTGCCATAAGTACTTTAAGTAGATATATGAGCAATCCTGGTGAATATCATTGGGAAGCTTTAAAGTGGCTGCTGAAATACTTAAAAGGGACTTCTGATCTGGGTTTAATGTTCTGTAAACGTGAAACTGAAATTCAACTTAAAGGTTTTGTTGATTCTGACTTTGTTGGTAATTGTGAAAATAGAAAATCTACTTTTGCATATGTTTTTACTGTGAATAATACATGTGTTAGCTGGAAATCTCAGCTGCAAAAAATTGTAGCCCTTTCCACCATAGAGGCCGAGTACATTGCAGCCTCAGATGCTGTAAAGGAAGGTATTTGGTTAAAGAATTTATTGGATGAAATTGGCTTCTCTGGTAATGATGCTACTGTTTACTCTTATAGTCAATCTGCAATACATCTTAGTAGAAATCCAGTCTTTCATGACAAGACAAAACATTTAGATATTAAATTCCATTTCATAAGAGATATCATAGAAAAGGAAATTATCAAAATTGATAAGATTTCTACTTAGTGTAATCCAGCAGATATGAGAACCAAAATACTTCCTTTATATAAATTTAGGGATTGTTTAAATCTCCTAAATATTGTTGCTAACTAATATTTTTGCAGGAACATGAGCAAATGAAACCGGATGAGGTGTTAACCTCTAATCCACAATGAAACCCGAAGATGTCAAGCAAGGTGGAGATTGTTACGTTTTTTGTGCTTGCCATCTTCAGCTAGTTAAAGCCCAATGATGAAGCCCAATTAGTAACAGCCCACTTTACCTTTTGAGTGTGACCCGTTTCCTGGCCCCCAGTGTGCAATCTCATGTTTCTGTTATGCGATTTTGGTTCTAACTAATTAAACTGGCTGAGATTGTGACACTTGGTAACGGCTGGATCGTTGGATGCACTGTGACTCTACATAATTCCAGACTCTTCTTTTTCTAATTCATTCAGTCGATTCATTTAGGGTTTCAGTCTGGTTTGAGTTTCTCTCTGTAATTTTTCTCTTGATGAAAACTTATGGTTTTCATCTGTAATCTTGAGGTTAGATAATCTTGGTGATATCTTTGTATAGATTACAGTTTGGTTGTGATTCTTGTGTTCTTGGTGAGCATAGATCAGGTTTACTTGTGTAATTCGAAAAGGGAAAAATAGAGAGATTTTGGTTGAGGGTTGAGTCGAGTGGTTCTTTTGTGTCTCTGATCTGTACTTGATAAACTTCGTTTGGATTAAAGTGGATTAGAGCGATAATCACTCCAGTGAACGCTCAACGGGTGACTAGCCCTAATTTGGGGTGAACATCCGGACCTTAGGGCGAAAAATCTTCTATGTTCTTTTTGTTCTTGTTATTGTAAATGTTTTTGGGCTTGTAAAATACCAACAAGTTAATCTCCTAATAGACTTCATTGCTAACAAAGGAATCCATTTGATAACTGATGAAATCTATTCGGGCCGCCGGACTTTGTGAGTATAATGGAGGTTCAAATGAAAAAAAACTCCATGAACACAACTTTGGAACCAAATTTATATAGTGTACAGTCTCTCCAAAGACATAGGTATTCTAGTAGTTCGAGTTCAATGAAATAGTTGTATTTGCAGCAACAAAAATGTCAAGTTTTGGATTGGTTTCTTCTTACAGTCAGTAATTTCTTTCAGCCATGCTCTCGGACAAAATTTACAAAAACTTATGTTTCAGAAAACCAAGAATGGCTTAAACTAGGAAGGAAATGCTGACTCGATGTCTTAGAAAATGCCGGTATTGGGTGTTTAGAAAGCCATGCTGGTTTGTTCTGCTGAGTAGACATGAGGCGCCTTTGGATATCCAATACTTTTGTAGCAGAAATGGAGATTTGCAAGTGATAAGAAGAGCCATGAACACTCCGTCTTGCTGTTAAACGTGAAGACTGTAGAATCACATGGAGCGTGATTGATGCTAATGTGCACCTGTGGTCCGGCATTTGTTTGTTGCAATTATTTTATCCTCACATGTGATGTACATATAATTAGTTATATTTTTGGCTTGTTGATCACTCAAAACTCTTGTATATAAATGTATCAAGCTCTGTACAATATATATACATTTTTCGCAATACGATTTCATCTCTTTTCAGCTTCATTATTCTTTGGTACTGTTTTATCTATTATCTTCATCGTTTTAACTTGGTATTAGAGCCTCTAATGGCTAATACCGGATCTCATGTTAACACCCAATCAGCTCAACCTAAATCAAACACTCTGATGCCTCCAATGCTGGGAGGAAATTAGACACCAATGTTTGGAATTAGCCTTTCTCAATTGCCTCCGGTAAAACTTGATAGGAATAATTTCTTGCTGTGGAAAAATAGGCATAACCTTGAAGGATTCATCAATGGAACAATGGCGTGCCCAGCTGAATTTCTTGCAACGCAGACCATAAGACCTTGCTGGTGTTACAGTAGAGATGACACCAAACATTGAATATGGGAAATGGATGTCCACAGATCAGCTCCTAATGGGGATGGCTCTATTCATCAATGATTGCAGAAATAGCCATGAGAGTAATGGGATCTACTGTAACGACCCGGTCTCTATACCCTAACCGTTAGCTTGCATATTGTCCGTTTTGGGTAGGCCTATGCCCACTTATCCTTCACGGCTTTCTGATGCATCCTCCAGGATTTGAACCCAAGATTTTCATCATATGGGAGACTTAAGTTGAATTTTGGTACCAATTAGGCAAGTTGTCCAATTGGTACCAGGATTCAATTTAAATCTCCTATATGATGGAGGTCTTGGGTTCAAATCCTAGGGGACGTATCAGAAAATTGTGAGGGGTAAGATGGGTTGAGGCTCTCCCAAAGCGAACAACACGTATGATATGATGACGCTCCGTCATGAGGTCGAGTCATTACAAAAAATACACTTTTTTTGTAACGACTCAGGTTTCTATACCCAAGCCGTTAGCTTGCATACTATCCGCTTTGGCTGGGCCTATGCCCACTTATCCATCACGGCTTTCTGACGCTTTCCCCAAGATTCGAACCCGAAACCTCCATCATATGGGAGATTTAAGTTGAATCCTGGTAACAATTGGGCCAATTGGTACCATGATTCAACTTAAATCTCCCATATGATGAAGGTCTTAGGTTTGAACCCTGGAGGATGCATCAGAAATCCGTGAGGGATAAGATGGGCCCAGGCTCTCTAAAAGTGACAGTACGTATGATATAATAATAGCTCTAGCGATAGATCAAGTCGTTACAAAAAGCACGTATGATTCAACTTAAGTCTCCCATATGATGAAGGTTTGAAGTTCGAATCCTGGGGATGCGTCGAAAGCCGTGAGGGGTAAGATGGGCCTAGGCTCTTGTGACTCGACCTCTCGTCGAAATCGTCATCATATCGTACGTATTGTCCACTTTGGGTCATAGGGACTGTACGTACGATATGATAACGGCTCCGGGGCGAGATCGGGTCGTTACATCTACAACTTCACAGAACCTCTAGAATGCTGTCCAAGAGAGTTTTGGTGTAATGAAAATCTAGAGTCACTTTTCTCATAAGTGAACTCCAAAGGACAAGGAAAGGCTTGATGAGTATTGATCAATACTTGAACACAATCAAACAACTAACCGACAATTTGGAAATTGCAGGAAAAAGCATCTCTCACAATGATCTTGTCACACAAGTTCTTGCAGGACTTGATGAAGAATATACACCCATAGTAGTCCAAATCAACAATAGGGATTCCATTAGCTGGCATGAATTGCAATATGTTCTAATGACCTTGGAAAGTCGACTGGAGTACCTTAATTCTATGAAAAATAACTTAGCCTCAGTTAAGTTAGGTCAAACCTCATCCAACATTGTGCATAAACCAAATACCAACAGAGGAGGCAGAATTAGCTTTGCTGGAAGAAGCTACAACAGCATGGGAATTGGAAAAAACAAGGGCATATTCATCAGTCAAACTGAATTCAGAGGACCATACCAAATCTGTGGCTTGAATAGTCACTCTACTGATAGGCATTTTAATTGTTATAATGAAAGATATGTGGGTGAAAGACCCAACTAGCATCTTGTGAACAACTCTTCAAAGCCATGAGCATTTGTAGCATCTCTAGCACTGTTGCAGATGCATCCTGGTTCATGGATTCTGGTGCCAGCAACCATGTCACTGCAAAGAAGAAGAACCTGTTTGAGGTTCTTGAATATGGTGGTAATGAGAAACTGACTGTTGGTAATGGTAATAAATTGCACATCTCACATGTTGGTATCAATCACTTGTGCACCTTGAGTGATAAATCTCTTGTTCTTAATAATGTACTATTGGTGCTTTCAATTAAGAAAAATCTTATAAGTGTGTCTCAGTTAACTTCAGATAACAATGTATTCATGGAATTTCATCCAAGCCTCCGTGTTGTGAAGGACAAATGAAAGAAGGAAGTGCTGCTGGAAGGGAAACTTAAAGATGGACTTTATTAGGTTGAGCTGCCAAACCAAACCAAAGAATTCACCTACCAACAGTCAGCCAACTCCAAACCAGCTTACTCCAATGAATTGAGTCATGCTACTTTTGTTGCTGAGTCAAGGTTAAGGCAATGTTACGTGAGGCTTGGACATCCCACCATCACTGCGATATCTCAAGTACTCAAGCTTTGTAGTGAAAAATTTAATACCAATGAAATCAGTCACTTTTATGATGCTTGTCAACTTTGTAAATCCCGCTCTTTGCCTTTTAAATTGTCTGATTCACATGTTCTTGCTCCTTTAGATCTTATCCACTCAGACGTTTGGGGTCCTGCACCTACAACTTCCACATCAGGATTCAAATACTATATCATTTCATAGATGACTACAGCAGATTCACATGGATTTATCCAATGAAAAACAAATCAGATGCCCTAAACCTATTCATTCAGTTCAAAATTTTAGTTGAAAATAAGTTTGATATGACGATTAAAACTCTCCAGACTAAGTGTGGAGGTGAGTTCAGAGCCTTCACTGCCCTCACACTTCAGCTCAAAATGGAAGAGCTGAAAGAAAACACATACACATAACTGAAATATGATTACGTATTCACACTCCTTGCTCAAGCCAATATGCCATTACGCTATTGGTGGGAAGCTTTTCAAACAGCCACTTTCTCGATTAACAGATTACTACTCATGTTCTTAAAATAAAAGCACCATACCAGGTTCTAAATAATAAACAAGTATCCTATAATTCTCTTAAGACCTTTGGTTGTGCCTGTTTCCTTTGCATAAGGCCATATCAGGAACATAAGTTCAGTTTCTACTCTATAAAGTGTGTCTTCATTGGCTTCAGTAATTCTCACAAAGGGTACAAATGTTTAAGTCCAACAGGAAGAGTTTACATATCCAGACATATAATCTTTAATGAAAAAGAATTCTCATTCCAGTCAGTCTTTCTCAGTAACAGAAATACCTCACAAAATTCTGAAACAATCGTCCATTAACTACCTTTCTATTCACCTCAAAACTGCAGGCAAGTTGGCTCAACTGATAAAGTTTACTCTCAAGCAACTCCAACAGCTGCACTTCACAGTTCAGAACAACAAGAGTTGGCTAAAAATAGAATGGCTCAGATAAATGAAATTACAGATGCTGACGCTAAAAGAGTCCTTATTCAAACTCAAGAGGAAACTCCGATTGATTAGATAAATGAAGCTGAATTAAATGATGAAATACAAAATGATGAAGGGCAAAAGAACTAGCTAATTGAACATGGTTACTAGAAGCAAAGCTAGAATTTTAAGCTTAAATTTTACTCCACAAAATGTAAAGAGTGCAGCTTTATAAGGATGAACTGGAACTTAACAACGTTTCTGAAGTACTGTCAAATAGAAACTAGAAAGAAGCTATGGATGATGAGTATAAAGCACTGATGAGAAATGAAACTTGGGAGCTAGTACCACCTCTGATTGGTCAAAAAGTGATTGGAAACAAATGGGTTTTCAGGGTTAAAGATGACATTGAAGGCAGAATACTGAAGCATAAAACAAGACAAGTGGCCAAAGGGTTCTTGCAAACTTCAAGTGTGGATTACCATGATACCTTTAGTCCTATCATAAAAGCTACAACTCTAAGAATTGTACTCACTCTTTCCATCTCTAAAAACTGGAGTATCAGACAAATTGACATCAACAATGCATTCTTAAACAAGAAAGTTGAAAAAGAGGTCTACACGAGGCAGCCTGAGGGTTTCATTGATCAAACAAAGCCTAATTTTGACTACAAACTGAATAGAGCACTCTACGGACTCAAGCAAGCACCTAGAGCATGGTATGAGAGACTAAAGAAAACACTTTTGGACTGGAGGTTTTCAAGATCAAAGGCTGACAATTCTCTGTTCTTTTACATTAACCAGAATCAAGTAATTTTTGCCTTGGTGTATGTTGATGATATAGTTGTTATAGGAAATGATCAGAAGGCAAAGCAAGATTATATTGACAATTTGAATGCTAAATTTGCTCAGAAGGACTTAGGTGAGTTGCATCAATTCTTGGGAATTGAAGTAAAAGGGGAAGAGTCTAAGATGCATCTAAATCAAGTCAAGTACACTAGAGACCTGCTTAAAAGGTTCAAACTTGAACATGTGAAACCATGTGCAACACCTATGCCTATGTCTGTAGAGAGGATCATCTCCAGAAGTGAAGGAAATGAAATGGCAAAACCTTCTCTATATAGGAGTGCTTTAGGTGGACTTCAATACTTGGCTCACACACGGCCTGATATAAGTTTTTCAGTCAACAAAATGAGCCAGTTTTTACAAACACCTACAGATGTTCATTGGAAAGCAGTGAAAAGAATATTCAGGTAACTGAAGGGTACAATTGAACAAGGACTCTGGATACAAAAAACTGATGCAATACATCTTACCGATTTTGCTGATGCAGATTAGGCATCATGCCCTGATGATAGAGGGTCTACAGTTGTTTATTGCATCTACTTAGGAGACACATTGGTAGCTTGGTCATCAAAAAAGCAACATGTTGTAGCCAGGTCCAGCACTGAATCAGAGTATATAACTTTAGCACAAACTGCAGTTGAACTGACTTGGATTGAATCACTACTTAAGGAGGTCAAATTAGTCTGTGTTTCACCTCCAGTACTTTGGTGTGATAATCTTGGTGCAAATGCTCTAGCTGCATATACATTTTGTCAGGGACAAAGTTATTGAAGGAAAGTTGAATATTCAATGCATTCCATCATCTGAACAAATTGTTGACCTCTTGACCAAACCTCTCTCACAAACCAAATTCACCTTCTTAAGGGAAAAGCTTGGAGTTAGATAATAAACTTCAGCTTGAGGTGGAATGTTAAGAAGAGCCATCAACACTCCACCTTGCTGTTAAACGTGAAGACTGAAGAATCACATGGAGTGCGATTGATGCTAATGCGCACCTGTGGTCCAGCCTTTGTTTGTTGCAACTGTTTTATCCTCACATGTGATGCACATATAATTAGTCATATTTTTGCCTTGTTGATCACTCAAGACTCTCATACATAAGTGTATCAAGCTCTGTGTGTGTGTGTGTGTGTGTGTATGTATGTGTGTATATATATATATATATATACATACATTTTTTGCAATACTATTTCATCTCTTTTCAGCTTCATTATTCTTTGGTACTGTTTTATCTATTCTCTTCATCATTTTAACTGCAAGGAAATTATTTTCGAAGTTGGCTTGAATATATCTCCAGGATCTTCATGATAGCCCTGAGCCTGGGTGGTTTCATGTTAGCTTCATGAACATGTTAGAAGAAACTTCGAACCTTGAAATGTAGTGTATAAAAGTCTTTGTCAATTCGGTATGGAAGATGAACATTAATGGACAGAATAGAAATCAAACCAGAGCAAGAATTTAAGAAAAAATTCACTTGCCAACTGGGTTTCCAGGCAATTGTTTCATGTCTACGAACGTGAAAGACAGTCCACTATATACGAACACTTTATCTAATTGAGAATTTAATTTTCTTAATATTGTAACACCTTAATTTTCTTAATATTGCCAACTGGGTTTTTGGGGAATCGATTAGAGGATTTGGTTTGATGGATTGGGATTGAGCAGTCATTGAAGATGAAGATGAGAAATTGAATAGAAGAATTACGAAAATTTGGGAATTGGGGCATACTGAAATCGGGAATAAAAGGGAAATTGAATCTTTCAAAGTTATGTTGGTTTGTGAAGGATCAAATTAGGTGTTTTTAATAGTTGGAGAATCAATTTTCATGTTTCTAATAGTTGAAGGATCACATTAGATGTTTCGCATAGTTTGAGGATCAAATTAGATGTTGCCATTAGTTGAATGATCAATCTAGATGTTTCAAGTATCTTAAGAATCAAATTAGATGTTTCAATAAGTTCAAGGAACAAATTGGATATGCACAATAGTTGAAGCATCGAAACTGGTTATTGTAATAGTTGAAGGATCGAAACAGGTGATTCTAATAGATGAATGGTCAAATTGGATGATTCCAACAGATGAAGGGTCAAATTGGATGATTAAATTAGTTGAAGGATCGAATTGCATGCTTAAAATGAAAGACCAAAATGAATATTTCAAATAGTCGAAGAACCGAATAGCATGATTCTAATAATTGAGGTTAGATGGTTAAATTCATTAATGACCACTCAATTTGATTTTGTTTCACCATGATCAACCAACTTTATACTTAGTGTCATCATGGCCACCCAATTTCATATAATATTTCACCATGGTTACCCAATTTCATATAACATTTCATCACGGTCGCTCAATTTATTTTCATCATTTTCACTAATTTTAAAAGGGCTAAAACAGTAACTTTACATTATATTAAAAAAAATAAAACTTATTTTAAAAAATAATAAAATAAAAAATAATTTTCAAAAAAATGTTACTTAAAAAAACCTATTTAACAAAATAAAATAAAAAGTTATTTAAAAAACTTTCCTTAAACAAAGTAAAATAATATAAAAACTTAATTTAAAAAAAATCTTTAAAATAAAATATAAACTTATTTTAAAATAATAAAAAAACTTTTGTTTTGTTTTTTAATTTATTATATTATATAATACAAATTTACCATTTTACCCCTTCAAAAATTAGTGAATGGTGAAAATAAATTGGGTGGTCATGGTGAAATAAAATCAAATTGGATGACCATGATTACATTTAAGTATAAAGTTGGGTGGACATAATGACACTAAACATAAAGTTTGGTGGCTATTGATGGATTTAACCCAATAATTGAATGATCAAATTATATGATTCAATAGCTGAAGGGTCGAATTGGATAAATCAAATAGATGAAGGATTAAATTGAATGATTAATTTAGCTAAAGGATCAATAGCATGATCCTAATAGTTGAAGTTGAAGGATCGAAATGGATGATACTAATAGTTGAAGGATCGAATTACGTCAGCTGAAGGATCGAATGGGATGACCATGATTATATTTAAGTATAAAGTTGGGTGGCTATTGATGGATTTAACCCAATAATTAAATGATCAAATTATATTATTCAATAGTTGAAGGGTCGAATTGGATAATTCAAATAGATGAAGGATTAAATCGAATGATTAATTTAGTCGAAGGATCAAATAGCATGATCCTAATAGTTGAAGTTGAAAGATCGAAATGGATGATACTAATAGTTGAAGGATCGAATTGGTGTTTGTAATATTTGAAGGATCTAATTGGATGATTCTAGTAGTTTAAGTATTTGTTCTACTGTCTAATTTAATAGCCTTGCCATATACGACGATATTAGTCAATACATGGGTATGGTTATTTCGATTACCTTATGGTGTGATTTTTCACTATTATTACAGTTTATTAGATTCCAGATAATAGAGTTCAATTTATTCAGTTTATAGAATAACTATTTCACCTTATAATATTTTAAAATGACAGTTTTACTCAAAACCTCATTATGTCAGATTACTTATATTCAAAATACTTTACAGTTTCTTATTTAGAATAAAGAATAAATGACTTTATAATGTCATCAAGTTTCAATCTTAAAAGTAATTATCTGATTTTAGAATTCTTAAAGCGTAATAGAATAAATAAGATTTTTCAATAAATATGTATAAATTGAAAAAATATATTTATTTGCTAACTTTTCACTTATTGAGTTATAAGCTCATATATTTTTTTCCACATTTTTCCTTATAAGAAACAGTTCAATTGGAGTTAAATAGCATTTGAAGCATGTTGGTTTGTTGAGTCAAGCCACTTGACATAATGAGATTTATGATTTATTTTGTCAGTTCATGTAGTCTTTATTTCTCATTGGTCACATGTTTATTTTGTTAGATAGGCCTTTTGATTTATATGCACAAGCCTATAGGCTCGCTGCATATTTTATATAATTTGTTCATTTGGGGACTTCTGGTTATAAAGGACATTCAAATTATTTTTGACGTACTTTATTTTGGTGAGTACTATGATAAAGGGGCAGCTATTCCCTACCTTACATCCTATTTTTATATTTGGGGAAACCGTTGCTTTTCAAGTTGAGGTTGTCTAATTTATAAGAAGACAATTTTGGTCTCTTGTGCGCTGCGCGCAAGGCTATCCTGTGCGTAGGAGACCAAAATGCAATTTCTTAGCTACACAAAGCCAATTTTTTTCTTCATTTTAAGGGCTATCAACGTAGACAGCCCTTAAGTTTTATTTTTATTTTTATTTTTATTTTTTGACAATTTTATTCCACTTTTTTTTGCAATAATTGATTAGTTTAATTTTTTTTATTTTTTATCGATACATTAATTGATGATTATTGCGATCTTCATACTTATGAAATTAATAAAAATTGTTTGAACAAGAAGATAAATATAAAATCAAATTAACTTAAGGTAAACATACAATTGAAATGAATACAATAAAAATGTGACTTAACGATAATCATCGTTGTCAAACCCTGGGAACTCCCCCATAGTCATTGCTAGCAATGTTGGTGTACATATTACCTTCATTATCATTCCACGAGTATTGTGGTTCATATGGCTCGTCCACCAGTTGCGTCCTGATGACATGGATAAAAAATAGATTAAACATATTATTGGGAAAGAATGAAAGCTTAAACATGATATCATCTATCAACTCACCTCGGTTGTAAAGTTGGACAAGTTCTTCTATCATGTCTACTGCGACCACATCCACGTCAATTTCTCCGAGATTGGGACATGGCTAACTCCTTCGACGACTTAGATCGCTTTCCACACCCTTTTGTCCTAACCGGACTAGGATCAACTACATGTTGGGTACTTTCTTTACTCTTGTTCTACATTCTATTCATTCACATATCACTGCCGTCGTCGACATCCTTTACATGTAATTTCAAGTCACAAAACCCATCCATTAGAAATGTGGTTCGAGCATCGATCAAGGCTCACTCGTCGACCAACTCTGATGCAGTGAGCGACAGCATCCCGTGTCGTGAAATTAAAGAATGACCAGTAGATGGATCGACAATTGGTTCAAAAATGGGAATTGCTTTTGTAGTCTGGGTCCATCGACGTACAATATAGTGGTCTGGTAACAACATAACTTGTTTCTTGATCATTAATGAAAGCATGTGACGACATGGATATCCTTCGAACTCAAATGACCAACAACTGCATGTTATAATATCAGTCATCATGTAGTAGAGAGCCTCACGTTGTCGATCATACGTTTTTCCATTCTCAATACGCATGACGGAATATGTTTTGAGACCATCGTATGTTGATGTCTTCGAACAAAGATAGTAAGTACTCTGTGCAAGCTCTGTCTGAAAGCATAAGAAAATTGTCTTTGTATACATGCTAGCCATCTAAACTTCCATTACGAATGACGTTGTCATCCGAGGCTACTCGTTCAAGTCAGTGTGATTGACATCCAATTCCCCATATCGTTGGTGTGCCAGGGCATTGGAAAATCTTGTGATGAAATCCATCAACATATTTTTCTTGTCCAAGTATCTTTTGAAGAATGCATGGTTGCTTTCTGATCGCTGACTGGTAGACATCCCTGCAGAAAAGATGTGTCTCACATAGGTTGTATCCAACGGGTTCGTATTTCATACATATTGCACAACCACTCTTTCTCCCCTAGGCAAGTGGTCTCCATCACTTCAGACCAACGGCTTTAGAACTCATAAGGACTCTCAGACTCCAAAATGATGTTTACCAGATTATGGTTAATTTCCTAATAAAGTACAGGACCCATCTTCTCTGAAAATTTGTTCAATATGTGCCATAAACATAATCTATTTAGTGTGTCAGGGAATACCTGGCTGATCGCTCTAGAAATGGCACCATCTTGATCAGTGATAATCACGCCAGGATGCTTTTGTGTTGGCATAGCTTCTAGAAACTTTGAGAACAACCAAATGAAAGAATCAGTCTTTTCATCGCTCAGTAAGCCACATCCAAATACAATAGTTTGACGATGGTTGTTGACACCAATAAATGGTGCGAACACCATCGAGTACTTGTTGGTATTATAGGTCGTGTCAAACACAACAACGTCTTCGAAGTAGACGTATGAGCTCCTGGAATCGGAATTAGCCTAAAAACACCCAGCAAGCACTCCATCCTCATCAGTCTTGTATGCATAGTAGAAGCTTGGGTCATTTCTTTTCTCCAGCTCGAAGTATTCTATCAATGTTTCAGCATCATGTCCAATATATTCCTTTCGAAGGTCTCTGTGGTGGTTCCTAATATCCTGCTCAGAGCAACCAAGCAAAGATGGGCCACTAACATCTATCTCCAAAAGTCTAATTTGTTGGCAAGTAGGAATATTTGCCATTGAAAATTTCTCTGCAAGTGCTTTTTTCGTAGCTGAAACTTCACGATGCGATCGTAGCAGGTGAACCTTGCTCGATGTGAAAAGTGAGTGATTATGCGCTTCGGAAAAATGGCTCATAGCCCAAGAATTTTGTGTTTGTTTTTTTACAACTGTTAACTTGGCGGTGCAGCCACAACGGGTGTCTCCACGATTTCTTTCTCCTGAACGGGCCACCAAATTTTTAAATTTCATTTGGTAGGTTTCATCTTTCTGGCCTTGTTTGAAACAAACATATGATTTCCAGACAACTTAGTTCGTTTGTGCGTTCATTCCACTACTACCGATGCGTGCATTAAACCCAGCTAATTTTGCATACTCATTGTAAAAGTTGTATACATCGTCTAATGTTTCAAACTCTTGCCCAATTTGTGGAATCGCACCTACGTGAACTTGTGGAATGAATACATTATCATCTCCTTCCATTCCTACAACATGTTCTACAAAAAATTAAATGCATACAAAATCACATTTCATTACGAATATGACAAAAAAAATTATTGTACTCACTTTAAAAATAGATAATAAACCACGATAAATCCAAGGCAAGTAAGTATCTCACTGAAATAAACTAATTGCTGAAGAAAAAATATGGTTGAGAAGATGAGACTAGAATGAATTGGTTGGTCGATGGTTTTGAGAAGCGAATTTATAGCCAATCCAGTCAAAAAAATAAATGTTAAATCTGATGGACATGACAAATCATATAGCTAATTCAGTGAAAAAAAGTAAATGCCAAATCTGATGGACATGACAAATCAGTAGGAAAAAATGAAAAAATTTCAACTTGGTGACAAGAGAAAAAAAAAAAAGTCAAATAAAAAATTAAAATTGGCCAAAATGTCAGTCAAAGGCTGATAGAAAAATAAAAAATAAAAAACTTAAGGGCTGTATGCGTGGACAACCCTTAAAATAAAGAAAAAAAGTTTAAAATTTAAAAAAAAAAAAATGGCTTTTGTGTATCAGCCTTTGGCTGACACACAAAGCCAAAAAAATGCACTCTGTATAATAAGAACTCTATCTAAATTTTTATTAAATTCATGTTAGTCAAAATCATTCTTGATGGTGGGTTCGACATTTAGCGGCATCCATCATCAGCGTATATCACGTCTCTAGTTCATTAGAATGATTCGGGACTGTTCGCATCAATTAATATCAGAAGAAATTTTGATAGCTGCTACTCAATAGCTGAAGTAGCGAGACCAGAGGCCATTTCGTGCTCTACATCCTTATTTCAAGCTTTACTTTGTTTGTATATTTGCTTTCGAGTCGTTAACTAGTTCGTCAAGCTACATTGTTGTAATTAACTATTGTTTTCCTTCCAAAAGTAGCAATTCCCTTCACTGAGGAATGGAATAACTTCATTAATAAAAGAGTCTAGTTGAGGTATTTGTTCAACCCTCTGATGTATGACGACGATTCAGTGCCGCAACTAAATCACATGGCGACAATTTGTTATTGTACCGTGGGCTCCATTTTAATCAAAATGTATTTTTCTCTCTTTTTCTCAATCACACATTATTCAATAAAATAACATTATACATAAATTCAAAACTTTCTTTTTCTTTTTAATTACACATTCATCAAAGATTTAAGCTCAAACAAGGGCAGTATCTATTTAGAGACGTCAATTCGCAAAGTACGAAATGGGACTCAACCTCATTGGAGAGAATCCTTGCTTAAATAGGTCCTTAACACGCTTTTATCAATCTTCACTTTTATCCTGCCAAAATCTTCGGTCTATACACGTACTTATAAGCATTTACTTACACAATAAAATGTCGGCGGCAGAAGATCCCGGCACGGCGGCGGCAGCAGGGGCGCACAACAATATTACTGCTACCAATGCGAGCGCACTGTCGCCATCACTCCCCCACAATCGCCCACCGCTGAGCTCGTGGGGTTGATTTTGGGCTACCTTCGAATCTCGGTGACTATTTTTTTGGGCCGGGGTTGGAGCAATTGAGTCAGCAACTTGCAGAGAACGATCCCAACAGGTATGGAACTCCACCTGCATCAAAGTCTGCGGTGGATGGGTTGCCAGATATAAAGATAGCGGATGAATTATTGGCAACAGATTCGTCACAGTGCGCCGTGTGCAAAGACATCTTTGAGTTAAGCGAAGAAGCAAAGCAGATGCCTTGTAAGCATATCTACCAAAAATATTGTATATTTCCTTGGCTTGAGTTGCATAATTCTTGTCCGGTTTGTAGATATGAGTTGCCCACGGATGGCCGAGATTATGAAAATCGAAGAACCGGGCAAGTGAGTGATAATAACAGGAATAATAACAATAATAATTTAGGCATGGCCTCGGGCGGTGGAGACCAAGAGATCGGCACTGATAATAATCAATTACCAAGAACAATGGAAAGGGGGTTTAGGATATCACTGCCATGGATTTATAGAGGGCTTGGTTGACCAGCAGAGACAAGCAACGTCGGAGGTGGAGCTGGCAGTAACCAAGAAGAGAACAACAGCAACAATGACAATAGTGGGGCATCAAATGCAGGCTCTGGATGGGGAGCACAGGCTAGAGAGGAGGACCTGGACTAAAGTATGTCGGTTATGTACTTCTAAATCTTTTCTTTCAGTTTTGTGTTGAATTGATTTGCTTTTCTATTATCTCTATATCTTCTATTACAATGCAATTTGGTTTAACTGTACTAGGGCCACGGGAATAAAATTTGAATATCATATGCGACATGTAATGATTTAATTATCTTGCTTCATGGAAAACACAGTGGGGGAACAACCTTTTACTTCATCTTTACAAGGCATCAGATTATTTTGCTATCCTTTGGGAAACCTAATTTTCTGATCCTAAGCATAGCTCATATTACACGACAAGAAATGCATGAGTTAATCCAGGTTGGCTTACTTTTGCATGGTTGAGAAATGCGCGTTGATCAAGTACTGTCACAAAATGTGCGTTTATGAGCCTTCTAGGAAATGCTCACCCTTATCTGCCATCTCTCATTAAAATATTATACCATTGCTTTCAGTTTTGCAATTGATGCACAATACGTAATGTTCTTGTCTTTACGCACAGTTTTCTGACTTTTTTCTTGTGATGGCTAACTTTTAAACACGCTGTCAAATTAGTTTTTTTTTTTTCACTAATTTACTCATTGTCGTTTTCACAGTCAAGTCAGTGGCTGTTAAAACAGCCACGTGGATTGAATTTTCAGTGTACATGATTTGTAACTCAAAGAGTGTTGTAACAGATTGATTGCAGTGATCTTCAGTAGGTAAGTCCCATTTGAACTTTTCCTTTTGACGTGATTCTAAAACTGACACAAACTGCATGTCGAAGCCAGCTCTTAGTGTGCTTTTCAATTTGCTTCATCTGATGGATTATTGAAGCTTTCACATTAATGACTCGAATGCTGACTTGCCATTTGAAATTAGAGATTATTCCCTAAAAATAATTGAATAATTGAGTATGTACTCATAGTTACCCAATAATGGTTTGGATACAATGCTTTTTGACCTGGTGGGTATAGGAGGTTATTCCCATCTTAAAATTGAATCATTGAGTTATAGACTTGTCAGCAGGTCTATTAGAAAAATGCAGCCAAAGCTTGACTCAAGGATTATTTTCATTTTATTCTCTATCTGACCAGTCGAGAAAATCAGTTTACTTGGAATTTTTTCTCCTCGGTTCCAAGCATAACAATATAGATTCTCAATTATGGTGATCTAAGGCATTGAACTGTGCATTTAGTTTAATAATTGATTTTTTGTCGTGTAGTCTTAAATTTACTATTGATGTTTATATTAGTGCTTTCAGAAAGGATATGAAGAGGTTGAACACAGTATGGTTTTTATATTTATGCATGGTCTATTCATGAACATGAGAGAATCACCAAAAGATCATGAACCAATATGACAATTAAAGAGGTACTGACTGGCACTGAAAGAACAGCTTGCTTTAGCTGGGGCTTAGTAGATGTTGCCTTACTCTATTTAGTGCACATGTTGTTTTAGTTTATTTCGTGTGTCTTTTACATCTTTAGAAGGACAGTCTAGTCTTTTCGGAATGGATAAAAACTTGTATGGTTGACAAAAGCATTCAGTTGTTTTGATTAATAAAAAGTTTGAAGAACTTCGGATCCTTTCTCATATTCTTTATTGATCATATTTCAGCTTTCTTACGAATTGACGAATTAGCGATCAAAATCAATTATTTGTATATATTCTCAAATCACTAAAATATTCATTGGTTGTTCCTTGTATTCCTTTTGGAATTAATCAGATTTGATATGAGTTTTTCCATATTTCTCACATCGCGTTGGATGATTTATGTCTGAAAGGAGCTCTTATATGCTAATTTGTCCCTTTTGAAGATATATCATATATCAAAATAATTTCTTACATATTTGCCAGATTCATTAGCTTTAGAGTGCTACTACTAAAGCTCTTTAGGTTGATGATTAGAAATGGTTTTGATTGAATGAATTCAAGATTAATACGAGAAGAATAAAGATTTGTAAAATGAAAGAGGTTTAGGGACGTCGTGGGTGACGTACGTAGGTACTGAGAAATAAATGTTGTTTAAGCATTTGAGCCGTTCTAGAATTGTAGGCTTTGGAGATAACTAATTAAGTTTGTCTGATTCTGGTTGTTTGGGTTCTAATGGTATTATTCTAGAGGATTACATTTATGGTATTGTACTTGGAATCAGTTGCATCTACTTTATCAAGAGAGAATTTGAAGTCTCAACTATGTTTTTGTGTACTTCGTATTTTGATAACAAGAGAATTTTCGGATGAGCTTTCCAATTGTATCAGGAGATTGTAATGCTCCAGTCCATGGTCGCTCCATGCTTTCCTTGGAAAAGGAAAGAGTGGATCTTGAAATTTTAGCTTCATCAGTTTGAGAAAAGTATCGTGACTATGCAAGTGTTTATTTATTTATTTTTCCTGTAACTACTAATTAGGTACTATGTTGGTTACGTTAGTGTTTTTGCTAAAACCATACTCATGGCTCCCAAATATGGTGGTTGGTGTAAATAGGGGTATGCCATCCCTCATAGATACATGGGCCAAGACAAACATTGCTTGTGGCCTATCTTGCCAAAAAATAAAGGGAAATTATAAAAATTCAAGTATTTAAAGATTAGAGTGCAAAAATCAGGTGTGAATTTTATTTAATCAAAAATCAGTTATTGAATTAATAATTAAATCAAGTATTAAATATTATATATCCACCCTTAAATAATTCAAACCATAAATAATTCATTTCTCTCACCTTTCTCACGTCACCGCCGCTTCCCTCTATTCTCCTTCCCCTTTCCATTTCCCCTCCATTGAAATGTGAAAGTTGTTTTATTATTTTTGAAATATGGTAAAGATAAAGTAGGAGAAATAAATTTTTCCCTTTATTTTTTTTTTTTATCAAAACACAAGCTATAAACATAAGTCCAAGATCAATATAAAACCAATAGCCCACTGCCATTACTAAAACTATTTGCCCAAATTAAACTCAAGCCCACAATCCAGTTTTCACTCCTTCAACTTCTTGATTATCAAACCCTAGTTTTTGATCAGAACCCATATTCTGAATCTCAGTCTCTAAAGCCCGAGCCCGGCAAATCGCTATTTGACGAAGAACAAAATCCAATTCCGCCTTGTAAAAATGTATATGACTTTCCAACTCTTTGATTACATGACAGCTGTTGGAAACAATGAAGAACTAGACAGAACTAATAACGCAACGAACTTACAAAACATAATAATATCACTGCAATATATAGATCGACAACAAAATTAATATAAACGATACTGACTTGAATTTCAGATTGAGGCTAGCACAATGCTATGTCTTATAGCAGAAATTCACCCCTACTTCTGTGCTTGTAATTCGATGAAAGTCTGCCACCAGGATTCAACAATCTATACCCAAGAAACGAGCACTCGATTCTTGGTTTTGGCGATTATACTCAGTGTTTTCTTCTCTCAAACAAAATTTATGAAGGATTAAAATGCAGGATTTTTTCCAGTAAAAAAGAAATAGACATTTTCTCTACAGATATATAGAAAACGGAGATCCTTATCCTTTGTGTCGGTTATGGTAAAACAGTTGTGTTGATCAAACACATCCATTCAGACAAAATCGAACAAAACCGAAAAAGAAAATTATAAGTGCTAAAACTGAAATTTAGACATCACAAGACCCAAGACCCCCAAGGCTCCAAGGTCCATCTTTTGACCATATAATATATATATTTATATAGCTTATCAAGGAGCTCAATCAAACCCAAATCATATGGGTCAGGCCCAAAACCCATTTGAGTGGTCTTTTATCCAATTTATTAAGAATATAACTTTCACACTTATAAACAAGTTTTTCTTCCTATTCATATCCTATGTGGAACAAACAACAACATCCGAAATCCATATTTCTATACAAACTCTCCAACAATACCCCACATTTGTATAGCAAATAGCATCAGTTACTAGGGTTTGGACGGCCTGGAGAAAAACTAGATTCGATTTGCATCAGGATATGTGTCGTTTGGACTTGAACCTTCATTAGTGAATACTTATCGGAGTTACTAGTGAATTAGTGTATATAGGAGACATTGAACTGTTCACCATGTTTAGTAAACCAAGACAACAAGTATCGCACATATCAAATCTTCATACCTTTCAAATCATACGGTTGAGTTCATTTTGGTCATTTACAGTTCTGAATTCATAGAAGCTTTAGAGAATTTAGCCAGGTCATTCTCATTAATGCAACCCCACATTACTCCTATATAGGTGACATGATGATTATGAATACCCTGCAATATTCTTTTCAATATATACTTTGTGTCATTAAGAATGATTAATCATTAACCCTTATCATCAAAGGTAGCATACGGTTCTTATCATAGGAATGAACAATATTGTATGCTCTATTCTTTCGAGTTTCACTCAACTCGTTTTCCTTTTTGAACCTAGAATTGGATAACCAAAATTGCTAGGTTTGGTTTCCACCAAGTTACTCCTCATTGCATTGGCTTTAAGCCCACTCCCCTCGATAGATATAACACTTGCTCCTTTGGTATACCCTTTGTAAGTTGATCTGCAATATTCTCCTTTAATTTCACATAATCAATGGAAATAATGCCACTTGTGAGCATATGTTTTATAGTGTTATGTCGACGCCTTATATTCCTTGACTTGCCATTATATATATGACTTTTTGCTCTACCAATAGCTGCCATGCAATCACAATGTACACATATGGCTGTCATAGGTTGAGGTCATAACGGAATATCTTCTAAGAAGTTTTTAAGCCATTCCACTTCTTCGGCAGTCTTATCTAAGGCTATGAACTCTGATCCATTGTAGAACGTGATATACACGTTTGCTTTTGTGATTTCCATGATACTGTAGCCCCTCCAAGTGTAAAACATAATCACTTGTAGCTTTTTCCGTATCATTTGAAATCCAATTTGCATCACTATATCCTTCCAAAACTGGAGGATATCTTGTATAATACAATCTATAGTTCATTGTATATCTTAAATATCTCAAAACTCTAATCAGAGCTTCCCAATGAGCCTTTGAAGGATTGCTTGTATATCTTGCTAATATATTCACAGAATAAACGATATCTGATCTAGTACAATTTGTAATATACTGTAGTGTACCAATGATCCGTGCATATTCTAATTGAGATATACTATCTCCAACATTTTTCTTCAAGAAACTTTTAGGATCAAGTGGAGTACTAGATGGTTTGCTATCAAAGTGTCCAAACCTTTTAAGTATTGTTTCCAAGTAATGTGATTAGCTAAGTATATATCCATCATTACTTCTTTGAATTCGAATTCCTAAGACAACATCTGCTTTTCCCATGTCTTTCATATCAAATGTCGAATTCAATATCCTCTTTGTGGAGTTTATGACATCTAAGTTTGGTTATATGATGAGTATATTATCAACATATAAACATACAATTACATAAGAACCATTGTCAAACTTTTTGATGTAAACACATTTATCACATTCATTGATCCGAAATCCATGTGATATCATTGTGTTATCGAATTTTTCATGCCATTGTTTAGGTGCTTGTTTAAGTCCATATAAGGACTTTACAAGTTTACACACTTTCTTCTCTTTCCCTTTCACCGTAAAACCTTCAGGTTGTTTCATATAGATTTCTTCATCTAACTCACCATTAAGGAATGCGGTTTTTACATCCATTTGGTGTATAACCAAATTGTAAATAGTTACAATAGCAATTAACATCCTTATAGATGTAATCCTAGTTACTGGTGAGTATGTATCAAAGAAATCAAACCCTTATTTTTGACGATAACTTTTTGCTACCAACCGAGCTTTATATTTATCAATAAGCCTTCAATTTCTTTTTGAAAATCCATTTATAACCAATCGGTTTACATTCTGATAGTAAGTCTACCAATTCCCATGTATTATTTTGTAAAATAGATTCAACTTCATTATTTATTGCTTCTTCCCAATATATCGATTCAGATGAAGTTATAGCCTCTTTATATGTTTGTGGCTCATCTTCAGTAAGAAAGGTGTAGTAATCAGGTCCAAAGTCTTTTGCAACTTTGATTCGTTTTCCCCTTCTAGGTTTCATTTCTTCCCTTTGCTACGATATGTCTCTATTTGACTCAAAGTCCTTTTCTCGAACAACAGATGATGGCACATCATCACTTTCATGACTTAAATCATGTATATTTCTTTTATTTTGATCGAGTCTTTCTTTATATGAGAAAATATACTCGAACCATTTAGCCTCATTAGACTCAATAATGGTATTTGATTGAATTTCCGAAATTCCAGATTTAATAACTAGAAATCGATAAGCTGCACTATTATTGGCATATCCAATAAATGCACAATCAATAGTGTTAGGACCAAGTTTTACTCTCTTAGGTAAAGGAACATGAACCTTTGCTAAACAACCTCACACTTTTATGATTTTGTAACTTGGTAGTTTCGTGTTCCATTTTTCATATGGAGACTGATCACTTTTCTTTGGTGGGATTCGATTTAAGATGGTATTTGCAGTTAGTATAGCTTCACCCCACATATTAGGTGGTAAACCAGAACTGTTAAGCATGGAATTCACCATATTTTTCAAAGTTCTATTTTTACGTTCAGCCACCCCGTTTTGTTGAGTATGGGGAGCTGTCGTCTGATGTACTGTTCCATGAGAAGTACAAAATTCTGCGAATGCATTTGATTCATATTCTCCTCTTCTATCTGAACGCAGTATTTTGATCTTCTTATCTAACTGATTTTCCACTTTTGCTTTATATGTCTTAAACATATTCAAAACTTCATCTTTAGAGTGCAATAAGTATACATAACAATATCTGCTGCTATCATCTATAAAAGTAATATAACAATTCTTTCCTCCACGAGTTGGTGTTGATTTTAAATCACCCAAATCTGTATGAATTAATCCCAATAATTCGTTTGATCTCGTGACAACAGATTTATATGACTTACTAGCAAATTTTGACTCAATACACGTTTCACATTTATGCATGTTATCCATAGTACAACTAGGCAACAAACCAATATTAACCATTCTATGCAAAGACTTAAAATTAACGTGTCCTAATCTAGCATGCCATAGTGTAGAAGATTTAATCAAGTAGATGGAAGCCTTATTTATATTATTAATAACATCATTCTCCAGTACATTGAGTTTAAAGAGCCCTTCAGCCAAGTAGCCCTTTCCTACAAATGTTCCCCCTTTAGTAAGAACAAACTTGTCAGATTCAAATACAAGTTTAAATCCCTTCTTGCTTAGAACGGGACCAGAAACAAGGTTTTTAGTAATAGTAGGAACATGTAATACATCCATAAGAGTAAGTTCTTTTCCAGAAGTTAATTTCAGAACCACTTTTCCTTTTCCAGCGACATTTGCAGTAGATGAATTGCCCATAAACATCTTTTCTTCGCCATTGTTAGGAGTGTAGGTGTTAAACATATTTCTGTTTCCACAAATGTGCCTTGTTGCACCGGTATCCACCCACCAATCCTTGCTATCAATCATCATATTAATTTCAGATATAACACCAACAAATTCTTCAGCCACATTAGCCTGATTGTTGTTGTTGTTGTTAGTCGCAGGATTTGATTTCTTATGTTGGCAATTTTGTGCTTTATGTCCCCTTTTTCCACATACCCAGCAAGCACCTTTAATTGCCTTGAAATTCTTTCCTTTTGGAGCAAAAACACTTGGACCTTTGCCTTTGTTGTTGAACCTTTTATTCTTCTGAAATTTAGACTTAGGCTTGGATGATTCTCCACCCTCAATGACATTGGCTTTGGTTTCGAACACTGAAGCATTCAACCCTTCACTTTTTCGGTGATCTTTTTGAACCCTTAGTTTGAGAACCAGATCCTCCATAGACATATCAGTCTTCTTGTACTTTAAATGAATCTTGAAATCATTCCATGATGGAGGTAATTTCTCTATTACAGATCCGACAGAGAATGTTGTTGGTAGGTCCATTCCCTCTGCAGCAAGTTCATGGATAATAATTTGCAATTCTTCAACTTGATTGACAACAGCCTTTGAATCCACCATTTGGTAATTTAGGAATTTTCCAATGATTCGATCTTATATTTGTTCTCTAGCGAATCCCAGAGTTCCTTTGCAGTTTTATAAGATCTGTACACATCATATAGCGTATCATCAAGGTTGTTCAGAATATAATTTCTGCATAAAAACTCACTGTGTTTCCAAGCATCGACTGCACTGAGTTGTTCTGTAGAAACATTTTCTCCTTCTACTTCAGGACATTCTTCCTTGACAACATGAACGAGATTCAATGTTGTTAAATAAAACATCTTCTGTTGCCATCGTTTGAAGTCCAATTCTTTGAACTTGTCTGACTTCTCAACATGGGGTTTCAATTTCACGCAAGTCCCATATTGTTCCATACTGGAAAATTAAACTAACAAAATAAACACGAAAAAACGAAATTTCTGCTATAGATTGTTGGAAACAATAAAGAATTAGACAGAACTAATAACGCAACGAATTTACAAAACAGAATAATATCACTGCAATATATAGATCGACAACAAAATTAACATAAACGATACTGACTTGAATTTCAGATTGAGGCTAGCACAATGCTATGTCCTATAGTAGAAATTCGCCCCTACTCCTGTGCTTGTAGTTCGATGAGCGTCTGCCACCAGGATTCAACAATCTATACCCAAGAAACGAGCACTCGATTCTTGGTTCTGGCGATTATACTCAGTGTTAAAATGCAGGATTATACTCGATTCTTCTCTGAAACAAAATTTATGAAGTATTAAAATGCAGGATTTTTTCCAGTAAAAAAGAAACAGACATTTTCTCTACAGATATATAGAAAACGAAGATCCTTATCCTTTGTGTCGGTTATGGTAAAACAGTTGTATTGATCAGACACATCCATTCAGACAAAACCGAAAAAGAAAATTATAAGTGCTAAAACTGAAATTTAGACATCACAAGACCCAAGACCCCCAAGACCCATCTTTTATATATATATATATATATATATATATATATATATATAGTAGAAATTACACCCACCCCTATATTTGGAGATTCAAATTCTAAAATCAGATTTTGTGTTTAAAGTTTCAAAAATCAGATATTTAAATATAGATATTTATATTTAATTAAATATTAATAACAATATTATAAAAATTAGTTTATATACACCCACCCTATCCCTAATTATCAAACACTACTCACCCGTCTCTCTCTCAAGCCCTAATTTCTCCCTTTCTGCACTTCCTCACCCTACCCCTCTCTCTCTCTCGGCGGCGTGGATGGTCGCTAACTCGCCGTCGCATATACAGCCTTTGACGTCGATTTCGGAGGTGTCGAGCCACCGGAGTCTCTGTCACCGCTCCTGGACGTGAGCGCTGTGGATGCGGAGCCGATCGAGATAGAAAACGAGATTGATGCTTGTGACTGGAAATGACGAGACGCCATTGCAGGCGCAGTCGACACCCCCTTCTCTCTACCCATCGCGGCGCGGTGACTCCAATGCGTGTAGTGGCGAAGAGGACGATGGATTTTGGGTGGATGTGGTGGTTACAGTGTAATTTGGGGATTTTTTGCTGTTTGTGGTGGATTGGGGGATTTTTTTGCTTGTTGTGCCGACGACAGGGATCTGTACGACCGTTTATCTGACGTTCTCTTCTCAAAAATCGGCTTGAAACTCTATGCAGTGCGCGTTCTATTTGGGGGTTTGGCAGTGGCAGGGGACGGAGATGGAGGAGATGGTGGTGGTGGTGGTAGTTGTGAGCTGTGTTGTAGTGTTGTGGTGGTGGGGGGTTTGGTGGTGGCTGGGAGCGGTTTTGTGGTGATGACGGTTGCTGGACGTTATGTTAAGTTGGTGTATTGTTTTGTGTGTGGTGGGTGTGGTTGAATCCTAGTTGGTGTATTGTTTTTGGTAGTGGCGGCGGCGTAGTCGGCCATCGTGTGAGGGTGGTCGCAAGTGGCAGTGGAAACATCGGAGAAGTTGGTGGTATGTGATCCAGTAGTTGACTTGTGACCAACTATTTGGTCACTTGTGGTCAATTACTTAACTGTGATATTTAAAATTCGATAATTTGTGACCTTAAAATTCGAACGGTGACTCACAATTAATTAAGTTGTGATCGAAAAATTAATCTGTGACCTATAAGATTTTCGATTTGTGACCGAGAAATAAGTTGTGACCAATAATTTGATAATACGTGACCAATGAAATAAACTGTGACATACAAAATTTTTGATTTGTGACCTCTAAATAATTTGTGACCTACAAAATTTTTGATCCGTGATCGATAAACAAATTGTGACTTGAGTTGTGATCTGGGCTGTGACCTGTGACCTGAGTTGTGACTTGGACTGGGACCTAGGTTGTGACTTGTGAATTGAACTGTGACCTGTGACCTGAGTCTTCAGAATCGGAGCAGTCGCCGGAATGATCGCCGGAGCATTCGCCGGAATAGGCAACGAGTACTCGCCGGAATAGTCGCCGGAGCGGTGGGGGTGGTGGAGGTAGGGGCGGGTTAATTATATGTGTGTGTGTGTGTGTGTGTGTGTGTGTGTGTGTGTGTAGGTTAAAAAATCTGATTTTTGAAATATGAAAGTTATTTTGTTATTTTTGAAATAGGGTAAAGATAAAGTTGGAGAAATGAATTTTTCCCATATTTATATAGCCTATCAAGGAGTCCAATCAAGCCCAAATCATATGGGTCAGACCCAAAACCCATTTGAGTGGTCTTTTATCCAATTTATTAAGGATATAACTTTCACACTTATAAACAAGTTTTTTCTTTCTATTCGTATTCTATGTGGGACAAACAACAACATCCAAAACCCCTATTTCTATACAAACTCTCCAACAACAGCACCCTCCAACAGGATGAATTACTCGCATATTGGCTTGATAAATAATCGATCTCATTGCACTTTCTTTCTCGTTTTGTTTCACATTTCTAAGGATTTTCTTGATGTTACTGACCCCAAAAAGCTTCTGTGCATTGAGGAAATCTTTCTGTCTGTGTGCAGGAAAGTGCGGGGCAAAAGAGCAATTGGGTGCGCATCTTGAAAGAAAAATTGTGGGGAAAAATTTGGCCGAGCAAGGCTGTTCGTTGGAAACGAAATTTAAAAGTTGATTTTGTTTAGGATCGAAACAGTTCTGATACTATGTTAAACAAATCAAAGAAATCAAGAAAAGAAAAATGAGGCTAGAGTTTCATTAATTCTGCATAATGCAATTGAATACAAAAGAATGATTTACCCTAAAAACAAGGAGACTATATATATGCTAAATAAAGAAAATTGAAAAAACCATTAGACCCTTAATAAACAATAAAATAAAATAACCCTTTATTTCTTAACAGTACTTACAGTATTAGCTTTCTTTACTAATAGGTTTTGTTAATTAGCTAACATGGGATGTATTTACATTCATGTTGTTGAATGATAAATGTGTTTTATATATTTATTTATGCTATCAAAAGTGGATATTTGGAAGATTTTTTAGGAAATTATTATTTAATCTCGTGTAATTATTGTTTATTTAAGTAGAACTTGATGTTGTATGAGCTTGCGGGCGAAAAGAATGAAAATTGGATAAAAATGACGTATCTTGTGCTTCACTCTGAGAATGAGGACATTGTACAAATTAGAAGATCAAGGATCGGATTGCATTTTTAAAGGACTTGAGCTAACCCTTATAAATGAAATCAGGGACCAAACTATAAATAATTGAAAGTGTATTGTGCATTGCGGTTGCAAAGTGGATTATGGAAAGAGCAGAGAAGAAAATGTGGCAACCATGCGATCTCATAGTGGTTTTTCCATGTTTTGGAAAGCAATTTGGCCAATGAATTTATCCTATTTGAAATGCTAATTTCAACATTATTCATTGAAGAACGTAGAGAACGAGGCTGGTAAGATATTCAAAACCAATAACATGAAGAATTTGAAGATTTAAAACATGGAATTGAAGACTAAAAGCCAAAAAAAAAAAAAATTCTGAAATCAATTGAAGGCTCGTTTGGACTTTGGTGGAATTCAAGGAGGCGAAATTGATTGTAATTCTTATTCTTATTCTTGTACATATTTTTTGGGTGATGAATCATATCTTTTAAGAATAATTGCAGTAAAGTCCCAAATATTTGAAACATTAGCGGACTTTTCCCAAACTTTCAATTTGTTGCAGCCGTCATCCCTAACATTTCCAAACGCTGCAAGTGAAGCCCTTTTAAACATTTTCCATCCATGTGTCCGTCAATTGACGCAAAAGTTAAATTTGACCGTGTTTTAATCAATTAGAAAGGGGACAAAATGGTAAATATATATTAAAATTAATTAAACATCATCTTATTTATCCATCCACATTCTCTCCACTCCATGCACCCCCACTCTTAACCACAAAATCACCCCAAACAAAAAATCACCCAATCCCAATCTGTTTCTCACCATCAGCACCAACGGAAGTCACTGAAGCCAACACAAACCACCGACACCAACACCCACACCCACTGGAGATCAATAATTTTTTGGAGAAGGTAAGTAGTCGAAATTTTTGGAGAAGTACAGTAGGGTTTTTGGCTTCATGTATCTTCAAGTATAGAAGAAGTGTTCTAAGTAAATCTTGTAGAAGGCTGTAGTACCATTTGTAGTCATTGTTGCAAATGTAAGCTTGACATGGAGACAAATAGTCAGGCATTTATTTAGAATATTTGGTAGTCCTCAATCAAGTTATTTCCCACATTTTGTGTCTCTTTATTATTATTCTCTGAAGAGATTCTATTTTGTGTTGGGGGTGTGAAACTGTCGGTGTGGGAAATATTTTTAAGACAGCTTTGGAGGCGGCAAGGTGGTGGTTAAAGTGATGAAGTGCATAGGCCGGTTCCATTTAGGCTTTTCAATTTTTTTAATTTTTCATTTCTTGAAGCGATTGTTCTTGGTTTAACAAGGAATTGGTGTTTACGGTGGTGGTGATGGTGGTGGTGGTAAATGGCGGTGGGCATGGCGATGACACATTTCTGGTTTTGGGTTGAGGGGTTGGGTTGTGCTTGTGCTTGTGCGTGGGGGAGGAGGAGGGGTGAGGGAGAAGAAGATACATTTTTTTTTTCTTTTATTTATTTATTTTTCTTTTTTTGTTTGTTATTTAGCTTTTTAATTATTTTATGGGAAAAATAGTAAGTAACCATTTTGCCCTTCCCTATTTTGGTAGAAAGTGGTCAATGGTTAACTGACGGAGAAATAGATGGAAACCATAAAAAAGGGTTTCACCTACAACATTTAGAAATGTTAGGGGTGACAGTTGCAACAAATTAAAGGTTTGAGAAAAGTCTGTTAATGTTTCAAATGTTTGGGACTTTTGCTGCAATTATCCCTATCTTATATTGTAATTTCATTATAAGTATGCTTGGCTAAAATTGTGAGGGTTGAAACGAAGACATAAATAGTTGTTTTGCCCTTTTAATTCGAAAATCGTTTCTTTTAGTATGTTTTGTGCAATTGATTGATATCACATGATTATTGTTTATTAAAATTCTTGATCACCATTTAGATAATAAGTTGATTATTTATTTCAGGGAGGTTTGAAATAAGTTCAGAACATTATGATAATCAACATATGGCTCAATAACAAACAAGATCTTTAGTTATGAATTCTCCAATGGACTATTTCCATCATTGGTACTCTTCAAGGAGGGAAATTGAACCTTTAGGGGCTGAAAATGGTGGGAAATGGTGATTAACACACACTAGAAAATAAATGAGATCATCAAAATATCGAACAAGCGGAGTGCCCCATTGTTGAATGTTAATTGATTGGACACAATTATACAAATAGTGTATGAATGACTAATTAATTTAGGAAACTTGTTACTATCATATGCTTTAAAAAACGATAAATTGAATGATCAAGACTCCCTAAAGGTAATAATAATACCAATTATGGAGACAAAATTCTAGATAATTAAAATCCTAGGAGAGTGACCTTTGAGAGGAATAAGTTTGATAACAACATCTTAATTTAAGAATAGCAATTCAAGAATTGGGCTATGTACATTTGGTTAGATATATAAATCGGTCAATGTCTACAATACGTTGCCAAATTAAACATCCAAAGAGGAGTCAACATCTTATCATTTTTATTCCCAAGTTGTTTAGATGGCGACATGCTCAACCAGAGAGGCATATGCATGTTTTTGTTGTATCCAACAAACTTGACGGAAATGTTTAGTTTTAAAACCTTAGATTCGACTTCAAGTATCCTATATATGCTATATATAGGTTCGTATATACCAAAAGATCCATTAACATAATACAATAAGAAATTAAGATTCTCAATATTTTCCTAGAATTGGTGTAGCTATGGAGAGTAGTGGAAGTTTAGAAAATGTGGATAGTAGAGTTCCCGAGTTGAACATCAATGAAGAAGAAAGGAGCGATGAGATTAAGAAAGAAGAAGAGTTGTCAGTGGAGCAGATCTTTGCAAAGAAAGAGGTTCCTTCATGGAAGAAACAATTGACAATAAGGGCATTCGTTGTGAGCTTCGTGTTGTCAGTGATGTTCTCGTTCATAGTAATGAAGCTTAATCTCACTGTTGGTATAATACCGTCACTAAATGTATCGGCTGGCTTGTTGGGTTTCTTCTTTGTCAAGACGTGGACGAAGTTACTTGAGAGATCAGGGTTGTTGAAGCAACCTTTCACTCGTCAAGAAAATACTGTTATTCAGACATGTGTTGTCGCCGCTTCTGGCATCGCCTTTAGTGGTACCAAACTATACCTTTCTATCGATAAATATGTACTATTCCTATCTCTCGCCTAGAAAAGTGTAAAATTGAAAAAATAATATCGTGTTGCAGGTGGGTTTGGGAGTTACCTATTTGCGATGAGCGAGCGTGTAGTGAAACAATCGGAGAAAACTCAAGATGGATTAGAGTACAAGAATCCAGAACTCGGATGGATAATTGGCTTTCTTTTTGTAGTCAGTTTTCTTGGTCTATTCTCTTTGGTTCCACTCCGAAAGGTATTCTTCATAGAGTTGTGGAGTTCAGAATTTCATAATATACATGTTAACAGACCTTTGAACTCCTACTTAAGCCTTCTGTTTGGCAAAATTTATAAATCGTTTATCATGGTCAAACTTCATTTTTAACTACACGTTAGAAATGTTGATTATTCTTTTTGTCAGATCATGATAGTAGACTTCAAACTGACGTACCCAAGTGGTACTGCGACTGCACATCTTATTAACAGCTTCCACACTCCCGAGGGAGCCAAACTAGCCAAGTAAGTTGCTAGTTATGTAACGCTCTAGTTTAACAAATTATGTTGGAAGTAATTTTGAAAACTGAACTCTTGATTTACTACTGCGCCGTTACAGGAAGCAGGTCAGAGAATTGGGCAAGTTTCTCTCTTTTAGCTTCTTATGGAGTTTCTTTCAATGGTTCTTCACCGCTACTGATGATTGTGGTTTCCAAAAGTTCCCGACATTTGGACTAAAAGCATTCGAGTACAAGTAAGCATGTTACTTTTTTCTCTATAATTAAAGGGCGTACAAGGTGATTGTCTATCAAAACAAAGACTAAAAAAATATTTTAAGTAATGTCCTCGTTCTAAAATCGCAGGTTTTACTTTGATTTCTCAGCAACTTATGTTGGAGTCGGGATGATTTGCCCCCATATTGTAAATGTATCGGTTCTGATTGGAGGAATTCTTTCGTGGGGTATCATGTTGCCGCTTATAGAAACTAGAAAGGGTCATTGGTATACTGATCTTGATCCAGATAGTATGCAGGGCCTTAAAGGATACACGGTGCATTCTGGATCTTTAGTACCTGTTTTTGAACTTTAAATTACAGTTTTATGTTCTAACTTCTTCATTTATGTAGGTATTTATAGCCATTGCTTTGATACTGGGTGATGGCTTATACAGTTTCGCTAAAGTGCTGAGCCAAACTATGGCTGATTTGCACAAGAAAATTCGGAACAGAAAAGCAATGCCTCTCCCAGTGTCTGAGCGCTCTTCTCCGGTCACCAAAACTCTCTCTTATGATGACCAGTGTCGGACTCAACTCTTCCTCAAGGATCAAATCCCAACATGGCTTGCTATTGGAGGCTACATAGCCATTGCTTCAGTATCGACTGCTACACTTCCACACATCTTCCACCAGCTCAAGTGGTACCACATTATAGTAATCTACACTTTTGCACCAGTATTGGCATTCTGTAATGCATTTGGATGTGGACTCACGGATTGGTCACTAGCTTCAACTTATGGAAAGCTTGCAATCTTTACTATTGGAGCATGGGCAGGTGCCTCACACGGAGGAGTTTTGGCAGGTCTGGCAGCCTGTGGAGTCATGATGAACATTGTTTCCACAGCCTCCGACCTTATGCAAGATTTCAAGACAGGCTATATGACACTAGCTTCACCTCGTTCCATGTTCGTGAGCCAAGGGATTGGAACTGCAATGGGATGTGTGATATCCCCATGTGTATTTTGGATCTTCTACAAGGCTTTCCCTGACCTAGGAATGCAGTCGAGCGAATATCCTGCTCCCTTCGCTTCAATTTACTATAATATGGCTAAATTGGGGGTTGAGGGCTTCTCAGCATTGCCAAAAGAATGCCTCAAATTATGTTACGCCTTCTTTGCTGCGGCCATTTTAATCAACATAATTAGAGATGCTCTGGGAAAGAAACGATCGTGGTTTATTCCACTTCCAATGGCAATGGCAATACCGTTCTTTTTGGGTTCCTATTTCGCCATCGACATGTGTATTGGAAGCCTAATTCTATATATCTGGCAGAAGAGGAATAAGGCGGGCGCAGATGCTTTCACACCAGCTGTAGCTTCTGGTCTAATTTGCGGTGATGGGATATGGGCTTTGCCTAGTTCCATACTTGCCCTGGCTGGCATCAAACCTCCTATTTGCATGAAGTTCCTTTCAAGGTCATTGAACAGCAAAGTCGATGGTTATTTAGGATCCTAGGCCACGGCATTAATAATGTCGTGAGGGTTCTTATGGTCTTTTCTTTATGCAACATATATATATATATACTAGGTGCAAGCAACGTGCAATGCACGTTTGCCTAGTTTATATTTAATAGTTTTGTTTAAGAATTAATTTATTATTAATAAAGATGTAATTTTTTTGGTTAATTAAATAATTAATGATGTAATGTTTATGTAATTGATAAATAATTAGATGTGTGATTTTGATGTTGTAATGTTAGTTGGTGAGATCGAAGAAAATAAGTAAAAGTCGACAAATTTGGAGAAATGGCTAAATTGTAAGGGAACCAAAGTTCGGGGATTAAAATGTAAATACTTAAAAGTTGTGCCGAACCTCACGATGAAGATTTGAGAGTGCTCGGAGTCAGTTGGATAAAGGAAGACGTCAATGGAGTCAAATTTAGTCAAAAGATGATCACAAATCAATTTCCAACCGAAAAGTTATGCTCCGATGTTTTAGTATCATATTGAGACCTATTTTTGGTATAGAAAGTGATCGAATTGGAGAATGATGTCTGAATCAAAGTTGTAGCCAAATGAGTTAGTTTTCCAACGCATTTTGAATCGTCTCAATCGGATATCAGAATACAAAGTTATGATAAAAACACTGAAAGAAGGTGCAGCTGCCTGTTTAAAACAAGAAATTCCGTTACATAATCCGTTAAAACAACAAATTCCGTTAGTTTTTCCGTTAAAAACAAGAAATTCCGTTACATAGCCACTTTTAATATATAGAAGATATGTAAATTTCAATTGTATATCAGATTACATCATAATAACAGAACCGAGCCATCTCTTTATGGATTAATTATTTGTTTAGTGGTAAAACAAACTGATTCATTTGTAAATATAATCGAGTCATAGCATACCTGAGGACAGGCCAAAGAGGGTCAGGGCTCAGATTATGTCCCTTTTTGGACATATTTTCTCGAAAATACATTTTTTTTGAAACTTATTTTCAGTCATGCATTCTTCCACAAAATAATGTTATACGTAAATTTAAGATTTTTTTCTTATTTTCTAACCACACATTTTTCGAAAAATCACCATTTCAAAACACATTTTTCTCTCCAAATCTCATTTTAGTGGAGCCCTTAATTTCTGTTCATACTTTTAATGCAATATAACATGCAGTATAAAAAGAGAAAGAAAGCTAAAGGAGAAAATATATAATATATTAAATATCACGTTAAGTGAAAATAATTTTTTGGACGATTATAGTCCTACTATAATTCAATTATTTTAATAATACCTTACTTTTCGTTTTCAACATATATTTAATTTACAAATTATACTAAATACTATAATTAATTCTCAATTAATTAACATTCACATTCATTTAATTGATATTAATTAGAGTTTTACATTCACCACGTCCATGTTATTAATTCCAATGTTTTAAAAATCGACAAAGCCATAGACTTGAAAAAAGAGAAAGGGTCAAAACGTTTATATAAAAGCGTAACAATCAATTATATATTAATTTATTTATTTTGATTTTAACATATTAAGCCCCTGTTTGGTTCGAATTAAAATCTGATTTTAATTTCAAGTGAAAGCCAACAATTAATTTTAATAACACATTTCATGGGGTTCACAATTTTTTAACCACATATTTTTTGTTGGTGTCCAATTTGAAGAGGCCACTCGGATTATACGTGGAGTACCCATTTTAAAGTAAGAATAATATTATTTAGCTCCACTAGAGTTATATTCCCAATTGATGTGGCATTAAATGATAAGTGGAATAACATGAGTCATTTAATTTCACATTTCATTTAGCATATTATCAAGGTCGAACCAGAATCGAACCGCGATTTTTAAAAATTTTAAAAATATAAATTTACAAAAATTAGAAATATATATATAAACACATTTAAAAAATTTTAAAAATATAAATTTACATAGCTTGAACCAGTTAAACCATGAACTGGTCACATGTTTTTAAAAATCGATCGGTTTAACAGGTTTTGGGACGAATTTTTAAATAGAGATTTTATAAGTCTAATCGGAACGATTTTGGTCTAGGTTTCTAAACCAGTTGAAACAATCAGATCAATTCGATATTTAAAACGCCGATTAATTCTTAATTTATTAACATTCACATTCATTTGATTAATATTAATCAAAATTTCACATTCAGGAATGCGGTTCGTTATTCACGTTCATATATTCTAATTAGTATCCAGTTTCACTTTATTAGAAATTTAATTATATTTATTTAATATAAATGATTTAGCATTTATTATCAAGTATATATATTCATTGATGTTAATTCTAAATTAACTGATATTCACGTTAGTTCATATATCGTATTTGTCATTCATGTTCATTTATACATTTAGTTGTAATTTTAATATTCACATTCAATTATGTATTTTACTATTTACTCACATATATAATATTTAACATTTATTTTCAAGGAACTGCATTTCTTTCATATTTAGATCAAAATGGTAAATTGATGGACAAATATTACTTTCACGGTAGTTATAAAGCATTTTAGAATAATGTGTAACGCGTGTTCAACTCTAACAATGATGTTGTGCCATGTGTTGTCTGTAAGGATTTTCTGTCAAAAAATTCCATATTTGTAACATGATTATTGATTATGAATTATGATCGTACTAATATATAAATAATAATAAATGAATAAAAGTGCGTAAAATACATTATATGTCATCCAACTTTGAGTGGAGGTTCACTTGTAAATCCGATCGCTTCAAAATAATAAGATTGTGACTCGTGCCATAATCTCCATGAAAATGATGGACGGACTATCTGTTTGATTGTTTTTTTTTTTTTTTCAAACTATTCAATTATATATCGACACATGTTCGTTTTTTTTTTTTTAATCACATCTTTGAATCTCTTTGTGTAACGTGATTGAATCACCATGGGTTAAATAACATTAAATATACCTAAAGGGCTTTCTTAATCAATAGCAGTGAAAATTGACCATTCACTACTGAAAACGGGATAAGAGGATAAGGCATTGTGCCGTGCAGGCTATTAATTAATCCTCTAGCCTGGACCTGGGCCGCTGGGAACATCAGACTCGAGTTAATTAAACCTATAATATACTCAAATTCAATTATAGATATGACCACGGATTGGTAACTTCTCAATTTGCAAACGAATTTTGAACGTTGATTCAGTATTTGGATTGGATATCCTTAGACCTTAATCTATTTTGAGTGTAGTCAGTGAGATTAATTATGATTTTATCTACGCCTAAAACGGACTTTTTTGATATCGAAGAAAAAAAAGGTAATTATTAATGACGCAATTTTTATTTTTTGTACTTAGGGGTCTTAATCTTTACTCATTATAGTACTTATGTCCCTAATGATTTTCCATATCACTCTTATCCTTAAACTTTCCATTAGTTAATACATTTTGTATTTAATAATAGTTTTATGTCTAAAAATCCATTGAAATAGTGTGAAACAACTTATTTTCCCATCATATTTTTAAAAAATTAATAAAAAAATGCGAATTTTTTTTATCACTTCAAAATATTAAAATAAAACATTTTGATATAAATCATTATCAAGAACGAGACGTACTAATTAATGAAAGATTGAATATAGGAATTCGACGAAAAAAAGCTAAGGAAATAACTGCAACAATGAGCAAATATTGAGGAGTTTAACTATAATTGAAATGTGGTATAACAACTAAAAATTGTGGTGGCAATGTGACCACCCAAACAAATTATATACTATATTTTTAATCTTGTGTAAATTTACTTAAATAGACACTAATAAAATCAAATAAAATCTATCGCTCTAAATACATTCACTAATATTTATCTAAAATAGTAATATTCATAGAATTCCTCTACTTAAATTTCAATTGTAATTTTTTTTTTTAAACTCTTTTTTGGCCTTTTTCATCGGCCAAATACGGTTATTGCTTTACCCTAATAACTGAACTACCATACTTTTAGCCTTTCTAATGTGTTGTTTTTCATGCTTTTCAGTAATTATGGTATATGATTTATTTTTTTTAAAAAAAAATTCAGAAATAACAATTTCAACAATCTAGGAAATATTTTCATGATTTGTTTTGATGAATATTTGTATGCATGCTTTTATATATAAAAAAACTCAACTGTTGTCTAATTGGATGTGCAGATTTTCCCCAAATATTTGATTTGTTACAGTTGTCATCCCTAATCTTTTAAAACCTTGATGAAGTCCTTTTGGACGGTTTCCATTTACAATCCATCAGTTGACCAAATATTTAACTTTGGCCACATTATAATCAATTTCAATTAGGGTAAAATGGTACTTTTATATTTACCACATTAAATAAAAAAATAAAAAATAAAAAGAAATGAAAAAATGTACCGTCTTTTTTCCAAATCCACCCAACTCACCCAATCTCCAATCTGAATGAATAATCATTGGATCACAAAAAACACAAGATTTTTCACAAAGGAGTCAATCATAATGATTGAATAGCCAAGAGAAAGTTTAGCAAGAAGAAGCACAATTTTTCCCAAAGAAAAATGGAAGAAGAATATGAAAGAGAGGTTGCTGCTTTTCTATTCCTCCTTGCTCCATTCTTTTGTGGGCTTATATACATACATATATATATATATATATATATATGAATCTTTGTTATTATGTAAAAGCCTAACTGGATATAGTAAGCCTCCATTAATTAATCCAACCCACCGAACAACTAAATGTGAACATGTTTTTTTGGAATTTGGACATGGGTTTTTAAGTTTGTGTTGTTTTCCGTATTTTCTTGGATGTAGGTTTCTTGATTTGGTCTGAATTGTGATATGCTGTGATTATTTTTGGTATATAGTGGTTTTTTCCTCTAGTCAAGGAGGAATGTAACCGTTGGTGGTGGTGGTTGGGGTGGGTTGGGTTGGGTTGGGTGGATTTGGGGTAAATATAAGAAAATGTTCAATTGACAAAGCCATATTTCCGTACTAGCCTTTGACCACTAAAAAAAAGAAAACAGTTAAGACATATAAAAAGCTAGGTTAAATACTAAAACCCAAAAATACCCTTATCTTCTACAAATTGTTTGAGAGGAAGGAAAAAAATTCAAATTACTCACATAGTCCACAGTCAGGATCCAATCGAAAAAGCATCTCACTATCAAACCCAACGTTGATCACCAAACACGGGCCATTATCTTCAACAATGTTAATTTTTTTTTAAAATTATTATGAGATTGATTTTTTATTTATTGTGTTTTAAATTTTTATGTATAATGTTTATTTTTCATTATTTAGGTAAATTATTATGTGTAGTATATATATATTTGATGTTTTTGAAGCTTAGTCTCGTCAGAAATGGCGACTTTTTGCCATTTCCGATGAGAAACAGTCGGATTCACAGTCGGCCCACAAGGTGGATTGTGCCGATTGTAGTTGGCCCAAATGGTTGTTAGCAATCGGCGGTCGCGCCCAAAAGTTTTTTTTTTATTTTCTTATCTATTTAAAATTATTTTCTTTTTATGATAAAATTTATTTTTTAATTTTAATTATATAATATTTATATTCTTTGTTATTCAATTTTTTCAATTTTAATTAAATAATATTTATATTATTAATTTAATTTTCATAATTTCCCTTTATTTAATTTGTTTTTTTTCATTGATTTTTTTTTGAAATAGTTTCAAAATTTCTTAATTGTTTCTTGTTTTATTTTAAATTATTTTTTCCGATTTTTAATAATCGGCTGTTTGGGTTGACTGGGCCCTTTTTCATTTTCTTTTCAATTTAAAATTATTTTTCATTCTTTTCTTTTCATAGAGCTTGTTTGTGAGGGATTAAAATCAGATTAAAATTGAAAATATAGCCGTTGGAGTTGACTTTTATTAGACGAGTGGGACCCAATAACGGTTATATTTTCAATTTTAATTGGATTTTAATCATTCCCAAACAAGCTCATAATAAAATTTAATTTTCTAATTTTAATTATACAATATTTATATTCTTTATTATTTTAATATTTTAAATTTTAGTTAAATAATATTTATATTCTTTATTTAATTTTCATAATTTCCTTTTATTTAATTTTTTTATTATAATTTTTTTTAAAGTAGTTTTAAAATTTTTAATTGTTTATTTTTTTGATTTAAAATTATTTTTTTCGACTTTTAACAATTGACCGTTTATACCGACTAAACATGCCTTTTTTTTTTCTTTTCAATTTAAAATTATTTTTAATTCTTTTCTTTTTATAATAAAATTTCATTTTCTAATTTAAATATGTAATATTTATGTTCTTTATTATTTTAATATTTTAAAATCTAAACTTCAATTAAATAATAATTATATTCTTTATTTAATTTTCATAATTTCCTTTTATTTAATTTTTTATTATAATTTTTTTTAAAAAATAGTTTTAAAATTTTTAATTGTTTATTTTTTTGAATTAAAATTATTTTTTTTTCGACTATTAACAATCGACCATTTAGACCGACTAAACATGCCCTTTTTTTCATTTTTTTTCAATTTAAAATTATTTTTAATTCGTTTCTTTTTATGATAAAATTTAATTTTTTAATTTTAATTAATATATATATATATATATATATATATATATATATATATATATATATATATATATATATATATATATATATATATATTATTTGTTAATTTAATTTTAGTTAAATAATATTTATATTCTTTGTTTAATTTTCATAATTTCCTTTAGTTTAATTTGTTTTGTTATTATTATAATTTTTTTTTGGAAATAGTTTTAAAATTTCTTAATTGTTTTTTCATATTATAAATAATTTTTTTCAATTTAAAATTCTTTTTAATTCTTAATTTTCTATATTTTATTATTTTCTTTAATTTTTCTTATTTTTGTCTATAATTCGGTTCACTTAATTTGTTGAAATTATGTTTATTTCATTATCTTTTATTGAAGTTTCTAATATTTGAACTTTTGTAGGATGGAGTACCATCTAATTGTGAATTTGATACAGATAGCGGGGAAATGTATGTGGAATAGTAGCTTTGACAGTTTTACAACTATGTTGGAGTTGTTAGATGATCACATGCAGATATCATATGCCAGTCCTTTCTGTGTCCCACGTATCAGTTGAGAGAGGTACATTACTTTGGGCGGATTATTGATACATTACTATGTCGGCTTCTTAGGCAAGTCAACATCGATGCTCTTCACTTCGACCTCGAGAGCAAGGTCGCTACTTTCTCCATATTTGAGTTTGCCCTCGTGACTGGATTGAGGATAACGGGCGATGAGACAGCTACTGATGGTATTCAAAGATGCAATAGGCTGCACGAGACGTATTTTCAGGGACAGGGGACAATGCTTCTACCACAGTTGATCAGTGCAATTAGGGAGTGTGACCAGATGTTGGACAGATTGAAGTTAGGACGGTCTACATCCTTGAGAGCGTGCTGAGATATCATTACAAGAAGACTGTGCTCGACCTTTTCCATTGGAGGTTGTTGACAACATCGATGCCTTCAACAACCATCCATGGGGTCGGAAATGTTTTGAGGATACCGTACACGACTTCACCATATCACACTCGAAGCCCAATGGGCCCACACGTAAGTACGATACTTATGGATTGCCCCCGACATTGCAGGTAAATGTTTAACATAATCGATGTTAAAATATTTTTTATATTGAATTTATATATCGTAATTGTATGTGTTGCAGACCTAGGTATATGAGATTGTTCTTCTCTTGGGTACTCGATTTGCTAGACGATGGGAGACATGTTTCCCTCGAATGCATCATTGAAGAGCATCCCGAGCAGACGAATGTCCATCTGGCAAACAGTTATCAGCCCTCCTCAACGACCTCAAGTGAGTGTTACACATTTGTGGTTTATATTGTAAGTCGTTTAAAAATTTCATCACATGATCATTAACTAGTTGAGCTGTCAATATGTTAGCTTGAAATCCTAATTGAATTGACGCCGTCGACGAAGGAGGATGGTTGAGGTATTGTACATGAATTAGCCGTTTCGCATACTCGACACAACCAGATGTACAATTCCATCCTGGACCGAGATTGGATATGTGAATTGAATATAATTTATTGATTACCATTTTGTATGAGTTAGCCTATTTTAACTAAGTTAGTAATTTTTAATGATGCTATTTGTGTAGAAGCGCGGTTCAGTCGATCAATGATTACCTTCGTCGATGAGATCTTCCTCACTCTCCTCCATCGATCTCCTACACACTGTTAGAGTCATTATTTTCATGATCTGTAGGTCTACTTGACTGGATTTATGGCGTAGGAGGTGGGTGCACTTCAAGAGAAGGTATGGGCATTACGACGAGAGATAATGGAGGAGATGGGCATGCTACGGAGGAGATAGGGGCGCTGTAACGAGGAATGAGCAATGAGATATCAAGTTTATGACATGATGTTCCATTACTACGAGGCCATATAGTAGAATTAAGAATAAGGTCGCAGCATTTCGAGGATATATAGCATGCATACGAGGGGTGATAGACGGGGTGATGGAGATCGGGGTCACACACCGTTGTGGACATATGATGACGCATTAAAATTATTTTTGTTATTTATGAAGTGGGAGGGGATGGCCCCAATGGGGACGGGAGAGGTGGCAAAAAAGGAGGTGGCGTGCCTAAAACGGAGGGGGTGGACCCGATAACTGAGAAGGTAGCAGTGCCTGAGGTGGAGAGGGTTGCCTTAATGACGGAAGAGATGGCGTTGCCAGCGGCAGAGGATGTGGCAGTCCTCGAGGCAAAGAATGTACCCGAGACGGAAGGGGCAACCTCGATGACGGAGGACATGGTTAGCCACAGGACGGAGAAGGTGGAGGATAAAAAGAGGACGCTAGTCATGACAGATGGTAAGAAGCGTGTTATTGACGTGCCGGATGAGGTGGTCGCCAAGAGCTAAGATCTCCGTCACAGTAAGTTATTTCTCCCTTTACGGCTGAGGCGAAAAAGAAGGCATTCGTAGATAGACGTACCCCAATATCTTCCAGGAGATGGACTATGCCAAGTGGAAGGCATTCGAAACAAAGTGGCAAAAAATTATGCCCGGGTAGGTATTTTATAATTTTAGTGAAGTACGCTAAGCTAACTCATCTATGCTTCGTTTCATAGTTTTTCTATCTTTTTTCAGAACTAGCCACAAGATAGCTAAAAAGACGATCACTGACGGCTATAAGTGGTTTCATGATGTCTAACTTCAGGTGCTTGGTTCGTCGAGGATACAAGTGTAATATCGCAATTGTTATTTATTATGTATACATAATTTTTTGTTTATTAAATAAAATAACTATCTCTATTCTTTTTCTATTGATATTTCCTGATGTAGCACATCAACCTGGCTATGGACTTGTTGCACGATCGTGCGGAAGATATCCAAAATCATTCAACATTTCAACCGAGTTATTTTAAGCAACGAGTTCTAATGTATCGTTACAATTAAGTATCAGTCGCTCCAATTTGTGGGTAATGAGTACACGGTTCCCAAATATATGCTCGACTGGGTTATGAGAATGTGACAATGTGTCGGGGAAAAGTCAAGGGAGGGTTTTACGCATATGTACATTCCAGTGATAGCGAATCATCACTGCTTTGCTGTGGATATCGTCTTTGCTGATTACACTATATATGTGTACGACTCCAATCATTCCTATCGACACATGGTTAGCTCGAGCTTCACCTAGAGGCGATGGCTGTGATCGTTCCTTTGATGGTTAGGCGACCGGGGGGTGATTGTGCAGGATAGAATAGTCATCGTGCGAGACATGACGACGAGACAGTTGAAATTGTAAGTACTTATAATTTTTTTAGTTCGAAAAATTAGTGTTTAACTACACAATACCAATAGAACTAATACATTATTATTTATTTGCACGAGCGAATGTGACATATGCACAATAAAGTATATCGAATTTTTGAGTATAGCACATAAGGTTGATAAAATCAACTAATTTTGGATATAAAATTGGAGGAATAAGTTAGCGTACGATTTATATGAATTCAATTGTGGTCCGTGCATTTTGTATATTTATTTGTGAAATAATTGTAGATATAGTAAAAAAAAATATAAGCATTGTATGTTTAACTGTTTATTTATTTGTGAAATAATTGTAAATATTGTAAACAAATTATACATATTATAAATTTAATTATTTATTTATCTGTGAAATAATTATAAATATTGTAAAAAAATGTAAATATTGTTCAATTATCAGTGAAACTATTACTTATTTATCTAATTATCATTTAGAGGAATTTGACTTGTATAAAATTGGTGAATATGTCATGTTGCTCTGTACTTATACGGTCAAGGAAACTCTCCAGTAGATGATATTCTTGACATATGTGGACGTCTAGGACCATACGGTTCAACTTCGAGTTGTAGCAAACTATTAAGTGGAAAAATATGGTCGGGAATTTCCCACTCGACTTCGTTCGGTAGAGGAAATATAGTCTTAGCGTATGCTGCTCTTTAATAATCAGCTGTGTAATACGGAGAGCATGAGGGTCTAGCTGCAAATCCTCTATATATAGCCACTGTGACTGCAAGCTCACATGGAAAACTCTCCAACTGAAATCGAATACAAGTGCACATGTTATCAGTTAAGTCCACCAAGCATACCATATTACGTGCACATTTCATGGAGAAGCGCAACTCATCTAGTGATTCCACATTCAACTTTCACAACCTCTACAACCTTGAAGAGTTTATCTTCCTAAGTCGAGGCTAACATGCTCGTGCAACTTTGTAATTCTGCACGTCAGTCGTGAAACTACTGCTGGAGCTTGTTACAAATGTTCTCAATCATTGCGAGGATTGGTAACTCTCGATCCTTCTTGAATAATGTATTGAGAGACTCCGCATTGTTTGATGTCGTCATGTTGTATTGACGTCCTGGAATATGTGATCGCGTTCAATGTTTAATTCTCATTTTTGTTAGATACTCCCATGTCGAGAATGATTTACTTCCTATTTCCACCATGAATTTATTGCACTCTTCAACACTATAAGCTTCAGCTCTCCTGAACAATGAAACGATTTTATTCTTCCATGTGAGAGAACAATGAAACGATTTTATTATTTCAATATTAAATTTTATTACACATTTGAGAGAACAATTCAATCTTTTTGATCCTTTAAATATTCTTCCATCTCCCTGTGGATACGACACCCCAAAACTGTGCTACAACTACTGCGATATTCTTTGGGCGTAATCAAGCTCTTTATCAAAGTTAAGTAAATATTCCAACACTACCATACTATATTCTTGCATTGTAGTTGCAAATGGATTTTCACTTACCTTTTTGCTCTTGTGTGTGTGCGCTTCTACGAGGTGTAAATCAATTCTCTTTCCCACTTAAAATCAGAAAATCACTTGTATTACCATCTAATATTAAACACAATCCTAAATTTCATAATCTTAATGTACATACAATCCCATGCTATGTCCATTCATGCCAAAATACTTGAGATGATATTAACAATTCAAGTTATCGATTGCATTGCAAATTAGTCCCATAAATCACACTATTTCTCGAGTCCAATTATGAACGTCAATGTTATACAATTGTTGTTTAACCACCTAGCACTCCTTAAACTCCATTTTCTAGCCCTAAGAGATAATTAATGAACATGTAAAGGGTGAATCTAAGTTAAATAGGCAATTGGACAGAATCTGTTTTAAATTTTTAATGCTGTCGATTCACTTTCCGACCTCCTTTTTGTACTCTTAATCACATCAATAAATTCCCAAACCCCTACCACACTTATACAACATATAAATGCAGGTAAATATGTCATTAATTCACCACAAGTAACCAATTTATAGACTAAAAACTAATCCCTTTTTCTGAACACCGAATCAAGAATTTTTATCATGGCTGCTTTGAGTTTCATTTGGATTAGACTTTCAAAAAATGGATTCTAACCTATTAAAGATCATTTCTATACCTATAAATCTTATATGAGAACATTCAAAGTGATACACATACATTCCTTTCAAGGTATAACATAATATTGAAAGTTGAATTACTAAAATCCATCAACCATTAATTTCTGTCCCTATTGAGTTAGTTCAAGTTCTTGCAACCAATTACAATTGTTTCATCATCATTAAATCATCAAAACACCCCAAAATGATCTTAAAGACGTCAAGAGGTTCAAGAAACTATAAAACCCTCAAAGGTAATAAAGACAAACCTCAAAATAGTGCACAACTTCAGCTGCCCAGAATTTCTAATTCCAGCTTTTTGTTTTCTACTTCTCTTTAGCTCTTTTGCTTTCCCTTTCGCTTGAGTTCATTTGGGGATAACTTGAAGGGATAACATACCTTAATATGGGGTATTTATAGAGTCCTAAAGGGTTGGGGTCGTGAGTCTTACTTCAGAGCCATTAGATGCCCATACTTGATATTATAGGTCTTAAAACTTTGACCATGCTCCACAACATTGACTTTAGCCACACGAAGATTGAACCCCTTCTTTTCTAAACTTCGGTCTACTTTGATTTGAACCCTAACTATTAGTTCTTCAATGTTCTTTTCTTTTCACTTGTACTTTAGGTAATTTTTGAAATCTTTCTATGTCGGAGGCAACTTTTCAATAATTGTAGCCTCTTGGAAAGTTTCACTCAAGTTCATTCCTTCAGCATGAATCTCATGAAAAATCACTTGGAGTTCTTGCATTTGATTGAGTACAATTTTGGAGTCCATCATTTTATAATCTAAGAATCGGCCAACAATGTATTTCTTAACCCCAACATCCTTAGTCTTATATTTTTGGTCTAACGACTCCCATAACTCCTTAGCAGTTTTCATCGTACTATACACGTCATATAGTGAATTCGTTAAGTTATTCATAATATAATTTCGGCACAAAAAATTCGAATGATTCCAAGCATCAAGTGCGATGATTGTTTGGACATATCTCTCACCCTCATTGAGTTTTGGGGGCAGTCTCAGTCAAGAATCTCGCAAGATTCAAGGTGGTAAGGTAAAACATTTTTTTCCTGCCACCTCTTGAATTTCTTCGATTTTTTCCCATGATTACCGGAATAGTTACGGTATGGCCAGCCAAAGTTTGGCCCGCAACATAGCTTGACAATTTAGCCACAGTCTGAGCCATAACAGAACTTGGCTCTTGAGGAACAGTAGATCCCACAGCCCGATTTTCAGTAGCCACAGTCTAAGTTATATCCATGTTAGTTGATTCAGTTGCCATTTTTGAAATATTTAGTAAGTTGCATTAATTTCAAAATTATGTTATTTTTCAAATAACTTGAAAATTATATTATTTTCACAATTACGAAAATATGCTAATTTTTCACTTGAAAATTATGTTATTTTTAAAATAGTTTGAAAATTATGCTATTTTCTCAATACCAAAAATACGCTAATTTTCTAAAAAAAAAAAAGTGCTTAATTCTCAAACAAGCTATTTTTTACCCGCATATCACTACACAAGTAATTTTTAAAGAAGACTAGAAGGGTCTAAGCCCAGCCTCAACAAGTCCAGACTCCTTAGAAAATATTCAATTCTCAGGCGGTTGGATGGGTTATAAATGGTCCCACTTAAAACCCAGCCTCCTAGATAAAACTTCTCAGTATCATAACTTTCAGTTTTCAAGATTTTATAAATTTCGAGGAGAATATTATTTTGACAATAATCTTCAAAATTCAGCACCTCCTTCGTCATTTGAGTCAAATCTATTTTAAGATATTAGGAAAAATACAAAAAAGAAATTAAAAATACTGTTGGAATTGTATAAATAATAATGGAAGGAAACGTTACAATAAACAGAGTAATAATAAAATTAGAGGAAATGGTTGTTGAGGTAGTAGCGATAATGAAAGGAACCGAGACCTATGTTGTACATAGTTTTTTTAAGACAGATTCGCCTCCCATTATGGTGCAAGAGGACTGATGATGTATGTTTTCCAAGAGGTTGAAAGTAGATGACTAGCACCTTGTCACCACTTTAAGCAAATTAAAAATGCTCACAATTCTATCAGTAAGTTAAAACAAAGAACTAAACTATCTAAGTTACTAAGAACTAAACTCTTGAAACAAAGAGGAGAGAAACTTAGAGTGAATAAAGAATTCTCAAATTTTGAGTGTGTGAAGAATAAGGAGGAGAACACCTCCTTATATAGTATTAGGATATGAGAGGTTTCAAATTTTTAGGGCCCGTTTTGCTTCCAGTAGAAGAGAGCAGCTTTTGATCTCAAAAGCTTCTTTTGGCTTTTCAAAAATCATGTCAAACAAGTCCTAAGTTGATTTTTTATTTAACACAAATAATGTTACAATAGTCATGAATGAATTTTTAATCACAAAATGACTATGGAATTGAACCAATTCAAATACAATATAAAATTGACTAGACTTGAAATCTATGAATTGTTTTTACAATTCTATTCAAGTTAAATATATGGCTTTAATATATTAATTTAATAAATTATTTTTCAACACTCTTCCAACCCCATTTAGAATTTTCGTTCATAATCCCTTATTTTTAAAGACACATATGGGACCATTTTACGAGTTCCTGTTTTTTACTCCTTTTGATTTATTTTGTCTGCCGTGCTTCATCCACTAGCATTATGGTATTAACTTTGGGGCCCAAAACTAATCTAAAACATAAACTTTATGTCCCTGTTCAATCAACAATCCAACCAAAAAGTATTTAGGCCCCTATAAATTTTAATTTAACAAAAGAACATAGAAAAATAATGATGAATCATTTTGGTGTACTCTAATCTACCTAAAACTAAACAACACATTGATGTCTAGCATAAATAGAATTATAGAAATGCACAAGAATAAAACACCTAACACACTATTATTTCAACACACTTTCAATTGGTAAAAAATCTTGATGTCCAAGCTACTTTCAACATTGTTTTCCAACTTTGAGAGAACTTCAAATTTTTTCGATTGTTTTAAAGTTGTTTCCTAATAGTCACTGAGCTTTAAAATTCTCCAAATAATGATTATGCTTTTGAAGTCGTTCCTCAACAGTTACTATTCTTTTACCGTTGTCTTCCATCTGTAAATCAGGATTTAAGTTTGTAAATTTTAACAATTTCGTTAGCCATATCATCGAAATTGATAGTTTTCAAATGGAAAGAGACCAAGTGATGGAAGAAAAACGTTGAAAGGACTATTCATAAGAACATTTGGAAAACTTCTATGGTACTTTTCTCACCATCTCCTTCATTCAATAATGTATTCACTTCACTTATATTCCACGGGCTTGGATGTCAGGCGGGACTTTTAATCCTACCAACACAATCCATATAACTCGACATTTTGGTTGCAATATTAAAAAATAAGCCAACGAGAAAGTTTATCGTTATCATCTTTGTTTGCTAGGATTGAGGCCGACAATGAACATTAACAAAAAAATAAGGAAAGAGAAAGCAGAAAGGAAAATTACACCTAAATATACATAGGATTATGTAGGCCATCTATGTTGAACACGGAATAGTGCAACAGATTGTTATGGGTCCCTAATATGAGGAAAAAGGGATAAAGGAGAGAAAGAAGAATCTGAATCAAAGCTGAACAGTTTTGAGTTTCCTTTCCAGACTGGTCCTCTCATCCCCCTCACCCCATCCCACCCCACCACCAATCATCCTATTATAAGTTTATAAAACCCCTTCCGTTCTTCTTCCCAAACACACACACATACAAAACACAGATATTTAGTATAAGATCTAGAAAAATTATGGCTGAGGAAGTTCAAAAGACAGCTCAGGAAAAATCAAAATGTGTTGAATCAGAAGTTGTTGTTGTCACCGATGTTCCAGAACCCGAAAATCCCGCAATGGAAGAGACCCTTTTAGTTCCCGAACCCGAAATGCCACTAAATTCAAACGCTTGTGATGAGAGTGTGAATTTGGAGACATTGACGATTGTATATAATGAAGAGAAACCTCCTCAAGCTGAAGCTGTCAAGGAAGAGATAACTAATGCTTCGTCTGAACTTTCAGAAAATGAAAAGAAAGCATTAGAAGAGCTGAAACAGCTTGTTCGAGAAGCACTCAACAGGCATGAATTTGGCATTTCTTCATCTCTGAAAGAAGAAACAAATCCGGTCATGGTGGAGGAGGATGAAAAGCCTATATATGTCGAGCCTGAAGTTGAGAAAGATTCAAAAGAGGAAATAGAAAAAGACTCAATTCCAGAGGATTTAATCGAGAAAAATGAAAAAACTGTTGTGGATGATGATGGTGCAAAAACTGTGGAAGCCATTGAAGAAACCATTGTTGCAGTTTCAGCTCCAATTCCTCCAGAAGAAAAGCCACAGGATGCAGTGAATTTATGCAATGCAAACGCTCCTCAATCTTCATTAAAGCAGGTTGATGAATTATACATCTGGGGCGTAAAGCTTCTGGAAGATGAAAAAAGTGATGTAATTCTCTTGAAGTTTTTGCGCGCCCGAGACTTCAAGGTCAAGGATGCATTTTCCATGATCAAGAACACACTACGATGGAGAAAAGAATTCGGGATTGATCAGCTTCTTGAAGAAGACTTTGGGACTGACTTGGAGAGAGTAGTTTTCATGCATGGTTGTAGTAAAGAAGGCAATCCTGTATGCTACAACGTCTACGGAGAATTTCAGAACAAAGAGCTTTATCAGAGAACATTTTCTGACGAACAAAAGAGGCAAAAATTCTTGAGATGGAGTATTCAGTTCCTAGAAAAGAGCATCAGGAAATTGGATTTCAGCTCCAGTGGCGTATCCACGATTATTCAGGTTAACGATCTTAAGAACTCACCTGGGCCTAATAAACGGGAGCTCAGGCAGGCCACCAAACAAGCCCTTCAACTGTTTCAAGACAAGTATCCTGAATTTGTTGCCAAACAGGTAAAATTCTTTGTTTGTTTTGATTTTAATCTTTAGTTTGAATTTAAGTAATTGGTATTTACCTCGCATGATTTTAGGTGTTCATCAATGTACCATGGTGGTATCTAGCATTGAACAAAATGATCAGTCCTTTTCTAACTCAGAGGACCAAAAGCAAGTTTGTTGTTGCTGGACCTTCAAAATCTACAGAAACCCTTTTCAAGTCAGTACTAAGTTAAATTTACCAGTAAAGAATACGTGAATCCTGCATTTATATTTTTTGATATTTGCTTACTTTACTACTCATTGGCATGTACAATAGATACATAGCTGCCGAGCAAGTTCCAACACAGTATGGAGGGTTAAGCAAAGATGGTGATTTTGGAACAGCTGATTCAGTTACTGAAATTATCTTAAGGCCTTCAGCCAAGCACATTGTGGAATTTCCTGTCAATCAGGTGAGTTGTGTTATGATCATAGTCTCCATGGATGAATGTAAACAGTTGTCTGTGTTAAATTAATGCTTTTCCCCCCCTGTTTGAACAGAGCCACGAAGGCCCTCTTCAAATAACTTTATCCTTTGGTAAATTTATTAATTTGACTCTGAATAATTTCTAATCACTAACTTGGATCTGAGATTGTGAGTTTTGTTTCTTCTTATCTCTAATTAAAAATCAAATGTATCTTATGATCATTTGTGTAATAGATATACTTGCATCCATTAGTAGTCACCTATAAGTTTTCTTGTTATTTTAGTTTTAATTAATATTCCATCTTTGATGCGTTTGACCAAAAAAAAAAAAGTAAGAAAGAAAGAAAGAAATCAACACTGCTATCTAAAAGAGCAACAAACGGGTAGACAATTATCTAATTTTGTTTCTTGTACTCAATATTAATTGAGTGATCATTTATATTAGAGTACGATGACTCGAGTTCTGTTTGGCTTGACCCAAAAACTTTACGATGCGACACGTGGTAAAACTAAAATAGAATCTACTACATGTATATTAAGATTTATATAATGGATTATATGATGCCACGTGTCACTATACTATTTGTCAGTTTAAAACATAATCAACTTTTTCATCCAATATTTTTCCTCTAAATCATATTATGTACATTTTTTATGTACAGGTAGCAAAATTCAACTAAAATTGTGAGAATTTTTTGTGATGTCAGTTTGGACTTGTTTTATTGTTCTCTCGCACACATACATTATTATTGTAGTGTGTCACGCCACCTAGTGCTTATATATATATATATATTAGGGTTTCATTGCATTATTATTCGGAGTAGCCGTTAAAACACTTATCTCTTGTACTCGTCTTTGATATAGTGACTTTTCTTCTTTTTTGTTCGTGATTTTTTTTCGTCTAAGGTTTCCACGTAAATTTGTGTGTTCTTATTCTTATTTTTTCTTTTGTCTATTCTTGCTTTTATGTAACAATTTATATTTGATTTTTAGGCATGCTTGGTGAGCTGGGAGATAACAGCGGTGGGGTGGGATGTAAGCTATGGTGCTGAATTTGTTCCAAGTGCAGAAGATGAATACACAGTGGTAATACTGAAAATGAGAAAAATTTCCTCAACTCAAGAACAAGTGATTTCTGATAGCTTTAAAGTCGAAGAGCCTGGGAAAGTAGCTTTGACTCTAGACAATCCCACTTCAAAGAAGAAGAAGATTCTCTACAGGTTCAAAACCAAGCTTTCTTTTGAATAAAAAACATATAAATATTACAAGGGAAAAGTACTAAATTAAAGCCGGGGAAAAGTTATGAGAATGAGCAGTCCAAATGTACTTTTTCTTTAATTAAAGATTTACGTGTTGATTTTTATATTTTTGACATGTAAGTTGCATTTCAATTGGTTATATAAATTAATTTACCTTTATTTTGATTGTTAGGGTTCGAAAGTATTTATTTTCAATCCTCATACGAAATGAAAACGAAAGCAACTAATACTTAGATGTAATAATCTTATTTATTGATAGTCGTCATTTGTTTCATTAAAATCGTACTTATTTCATGAGAGCAACTAATTCTTAGAAGTAATAATCATATTTATTGACTGTCACATCATCAATTTATGTTGGTGGAGTTGGTTGAAGTTAATTACCTTAGTTGAAATCGAATCAAAATGTAGTCACCTAGTCAAAATTAAATTAAAATGGAGTCTCTCGATTGAAATCAAAAAGTGTAGTTACTCGATTGAATAAAATTAAAGTAGGATTACGTAATTAATATTAAGTGAAAGTATAGTTACTGCGAATGAAATTTACCTAAAAAAAATCTATTATTGTTTAGAGTAGCATTACACACTAAAATGTCCAGAAAATCTCGACAACGATTTTTTATAACTTTGATTTTAACTAAAAAACATGTTAACGCAAAGTACTAAAAACAAATAAAAACTCCATTTCTTCCTCAAATAATTAGAAACTAAATTTTTTTGACAACTGACTCCTTGTGCTCATATAGATCAGTTCATATTTGGTGTTCTATGAAATTAAATTATCATCTTTATCAAAAGACACAAGATATAAAAACAATTCCAGATATGTAAGAGTCAAAAGCAAAAGTGATGACCAGAAGAAAGCAAAGGTTATATAAGAATTATATTAATACCTATGAACTAGGCTGCATGGAAAACAAAATTGGAAGTCATGATGAGACAAAACATGACGAATTGAAATATTCTTTTCAAAAATAACGTATTCGCGCAATACCTCCATCTTGTAGATCCATTGTGCAATACCCTCACTTTTTGGAATTGGCGAAAAACATTCTGCATGAAACTTGAGGTGCGGAAAACCCATTGTATCATCTTTGAAGTACGATCCATTCCCTACCATCCAATTTCGTTAAGTTCAGCATTCAAAATAATAAAAAATGGCCAAAGTTAAAATGAATAATGGTAAGCGTGATCCCAAAACTTTTATTTTTTTACAAATTACACCCAAATCTTTTATTTGTACCATTCACAATCCCAAATATATAAAACTATTTTTTTTCTTTTTAATTGGGGAAGAAATGGCCAAACTTTATAGATAAAGAAAATAAAGTTTTAAAGGTTTGAGATTGTAAGTGGTACAAATAAAAGATTTTGGTGTAATTTGTAAAAAAAAAAAAAAAAAGTTTGAGACCACATATGCAATTATTCCCATGGGCGGACCCAAGGGGGGTCCTGGGGGGTAGGTGCCCCGCCAGCTTTTGAGATTCAATTTTTTTTTTTTAAATCACGTTTGTTATCGATTGAAATTTAAATCAAAGTTAACAATTAATTTTAATAACATATTTTCATGAAATTCATAACTATTTAATTTGTACCCAAATTTACTAAAAATTTGATTTTAATCTCCACCAAACAGGAGTAAAATAAAAATAAATTTGAATTTCGAAATATACAAATTTTAAAAATTCTCCGACGATCGTACGCTAATCGAATCTACAAATTATTTGTATCATTTCGAAACTTATTTCAAGAATTACATTATGAACATATCGAATAATTCAAACATATATCGAAAACAGTTAAAAATACATTAAACGTGAATCTTTAAAAAGACGTCTAACTCGCATTTTTTTAAACAAAAAATCAATTTTTTCATTAACATTTATTATTTTTGCGATGCAAATTTCTCAATGTAATTTTCATTATTTTATTAGGAAATTTTCAAAAAATTTCGAAATTTTACATCCGAAAAAGTCATATCTCATGTAAATTTTTAGATGTAAAATTACATGGAGTATCATTTTTTTTTGGACGTAAATTTTCGATTGTAAAAATTCTACCAACTTCTTTACAAGTTCGATTGTGCCCCCCAAAGTTAAAGTTCTGCATCCGCCCCCTGATTATTCCTTTTAAATTTTGGCCAATTTTATAGTTTTTAACGTCTAACTTAAGAGAATTAGATGTTAGAGGGTGATTTGGACTTCAAAGATGATATATGAGGGTTTTTCGCATCTCAAATGTTGTCTTCTGCACCTCAATTTCTATACAGAGATGTTTTTCATCAATTCTAAAAGGTGGGGTATAGCACAATGGGTCTAAAAGGTGGGGTGTATTGTGCCATAAGCCTTTAAAAATAGGAGGACTGGAAATGCAGTAGAAAAAATTATAATTTAGTTTTATAAAATAAATATTTAATTTTAGAAAGGATATTTATTTCAAACTCTATTAACATGCTAATTTTGTTAAAGATATGAAATTATGGAAAATTGTACTTGAAGCCCAAAGTTAAGCTAATTCTTCTTCTTAGGGGTGGGCAAAAAATCGACCGACCCGACGAAACCGATCGAACTGGTGGTTTGGGTTGTTTTTTTGCATTTGTTTGGGCGGTTTTCGGGTTGGGTGGTCGGGTCGGGTCGGGTCGGATCGCGGGTTTGCACCCTAAACTGGATAGAACCCGACCCAACCCAACCCAACCCAACCCAACCCGAAAATTAAAAAAAAAAAATAGGAAAAAAAATGACGTTAAAGTAAAAACCCTAAAAGTAAAAAACCACACCTAACTCCAGCCCTCAGCAGCCTTCATTCTCTCATTCACCACCAGTCACCTGAGCACCTCCAGTCTCTAGACTCTCCACCATCCTTCAAGCGGTCAAGCCTTTACGCTCACCAGTCGCCACATCGCCTGAGCGCCTCAGCCACTCGGAGTCCTGGTAATTAGATTTATTTATTTTTCTCCCTTATTAACACAACAATGGATTGGTCACTCAGTTAAAAACATCAACATTAAATCTTACGTGGCGTCGCTTTTCTTCAACGGGATCAAATGTTTACACTCCTCCTCCTAAAAGGAGGCTCAAACCCGATGGGTGTCATTAGGGAGGCTCAAACCCGACAAGTCGCTTTTCTTCAATGGGTGTCATTAAGTGTGTTTAATCTCTTTAAACCCAAAATCCGACCAAAACTAAAAATGTATTGTGATCTTATTTGAATTTGTTTAATCATCAAGTCCTAACTCCCCAATTTTCGTTGACTTGTCATAATAAATATTATTGTTTGGTAACATGTTTAACTTCACCATGGGGAATTTAATTTCAATCAACATTTAATCGTGATTGTTTATATGGAGGTATGTAAAAATTGACAAGGGTATATTGGTTTGATGCTTGCCTTCATAGTGACTACATATTCCAGCAGAGCATCGGGCCATGAAATACTTAAATGTTTGAGGAATTGTATATATGTGCAACTCTCTGTAATTTTAATGTATATCATTGTTTGGGCCTTGAAATATAGAGATATTTCACGTGTTAATTTCTGAATTGAAGTTAATGTTTCTTCAATTTATTTAAATGTCCTATGTCATCTGCTCTTGTTTGAAATGCTTTTCACTGTTTTCAGTAATTGATGCTTCACTGTATTGTGAGAAATTATGTTACCCATTATTTTCTGTCCCATTCTCGTCCATGTTAAACTGCTGTTAGCCCACTCCGACAAGCAATAGTATAAACAGTTCACAAATATATTCTTTACAAAGAATTTGAACTATTGCTGCTTGCATTTTCTGTATTGTGAGAAATTACAACCTTCTCTATTTTAAAAATTGTTTGCTTCACTCAGTGAGTTCTAACCATCACATTATTTATAGGGATAATTGGTAGATATGGATGTAGAAGAAGAAAGTGGCACTAGCGCACAACCTCAATTAGACTCAAATGCAACAGACACAGATTTGCAATCTGGTCTTCCTCCACGTGCACCGTCAACATTGTGTAAACGAAAATCTAATAGACTTGCTTCTTATGTTTGGGATCACTTCACTCTATTAGGCTCAAAGGATGATCCATATGTTAAGTGTATGTTCAATTATTGTGGTGTAGATTATGCATGTGGCACTAAGAAGTGTGGTACTAGTACATTAAGTAATCATTTGACAAATAAATGTAAAAAGTATACAGGTAGATTGGTGGATAAGAAGCAGAAAACCTTATCATTTGAGAACAGCAAACAGAATGGAGGAAGCAATCTTGTTGTTGTTGGTCGAAGCAAGGAAGAGTGTAGAGTTGCATGTGCTAAAATGATAATTGCTGATGAATTACCTTTTAAGTTTGTCGAAACTCGTGGTTTTAAGCATTTTTGTAGTGTAGCATGCCCTCATTTTCAGCCTCCATCTCGTAGGACTCTTGTTAGAGACATTTATCAATTGTATTTGGATGAAAAACTGAAATTGAGAGATGGCTTTCATTTTCACCGTCAAAGGGTTTCCCTTACGACTGATACTTGGACTTCTATTCAGAATATTAATTACATGTCTCTTACAGCAGATTACATTGATTCTGAATGGACGCTTAATACGCGTATTTTGAATTTTTGTGCCATTCCAAATCATAAGGCAGAAACTATTGGAAAAATGATTAAGACTTGTTTGCATGATTGGGCGATTGAGAAAATTTTTGCAGTCATTGTTGATAATGCAAGCTCCAATGACATAGCCATTTCTTATCTTAGGCGAAAGGTAGTTGCTTGGGGTAGTGATGGATGTGTTTTAGAAGGGAGGTATTTGCACTTGAGATGTTGTGTACACATTATCAATTTGATCATCGGTAAAGGGTTGAAGGAGGCACATGACTCCATTGTGCATATTCGCAATGCAATCAAATATGTAAAATCCTCTCCAGCTAGGTATGAAAATTTGAAGGAGTGTGCTAGGAAAAAGAAGATTAATTGTAAGTCTATTGTATTTTTGGATGTTCCAACTAGGTGGAACTCTACCTATTTGATGTTGGAAATGTCATTGAAATTTGAAAAAGCTTTCGATAGGTTAGAAGAGGAGGATGCTCAGTATTTGCATTACTTTCGTGAAGATGATAGTATTAGAAGGAAGGGTGGACTTCCGTCGAGTTCAAATTGGGAAAGTGCATCTGTGTTTGTCAAATTTCTTCAAAATTTCTGTAATGTGACTTTGACTTTTAGTGCTTCATTGCAAGTTAGTGCTTGTGCTTATCTTCATGAAATTTGTAATCTTGTACTTGAATTGGATGAATGAAGGTTAAGTGAAAACTTTTTGTTGGGTGAAGTGGCAACTAACATGAAGAAGAAGTTTGATAAGTATTGGGTTAAAGTGGAAAATGTGAATCAATTGTTGCTTTTTGCTACTATCCTCGATCCAAGATACAAAATTGATTATGTTGAATATTGTTTGAATGATTTATATATGGATGGGGAAGTTGTTAGTAACATGATGAAATCTTTGAAAGCCAATTTGATAGATATTTATGAGTGGTATGTACGTCATGAAAGTATTGATGGAAGTAGTAAAGTGTCAACCGAGGAGTCTAGAAGTTGTACCAATACATCTAAAGGATGTTATTCTTCTACGAGGGATGCTCGCCTTAATAGATTTATGGAAAAACAAGCACGGAAGGATTCGGTATACTTATTGGATGTTCGTGAAAGCATAGAAACAAAAGATTTTGAAGTTGTAGATTGGTGGAAGGTTAACAAAAATAAGTATGGTGTCTTGTCCAATTTGGCCAAAGATGTGTTGGCGATTCAAATGTTAACTATTGCTTCAGAAAGTGCATTTAGTACTGGAGGAAGGATACTTGATCCTTTCAGTAGTTCCTTAAGTCCTAAGATGGTCGAGGTTTTAGTCTGTATTAAAAATTGGTTGAAAGCTTCTCCGAACTTGGATGGTTTTTCCATGGAAGATGTTGAGCATTACAACCAAATGGATGAACTTTTAGATTCAATGAATTCAAAATCAACTGAAGATGACCACAGGCCCAACGTAAGTAATTCATTCATTTTACAAGATTTCACGTTTCAGTTTTATATATATATATATATATATATATATATATATATATATATATATATATATATATATATATAATGGGGGCAGCATCCATAAATGTTCCAGATCCTGATTTTCACGAAATTTGATGGAAACATACAAATCATGAAATTAAAAGCTCATACATACATACATACATACATACATCCATCAAATTTCGTGAAAATCAGGATCTGGAACATTTATGGATGCTGCCCCCATTATGCTCCTAAATTCCTAATCTACCTTGAGCCCAGAAAGGAGAACAAGATCTTATTAATGTTTAATATTTCAGTTTAATCATGCCTTTTGAGTAATTGAGTTGTAACTTTATTTGTTCAACATGTTAGTGCTTATTGGTGTATAATAGATTAACAGGGATATTATGCTTGTTTATTATTATTGTTATTTTAATTTTTAGTATGGATAGTGAGGTATGCAATTGGTGCACTAAACAAATGACAGTAACTTTAGGTAGATAGTTTTAACTTTTAAGAACAATTTTAGTCATTTCTTTAAGTTTGGTGTATGGTTAACACTTTAGAATCTCATCCAGTACATATAATCTGACCAAATATTACTTTTGGCTACAAAGATTTAAAAATAGTTTTTGGCAACCTTACCAACCCAATCCAACCCGACCGACACTTTATTGGGTTGGATTGGATTGGGACATTTACACGGGTTGGGTTGGTTTGATTTTAAATCAAACCGACTATGTTGGGTTAGGTTTGGATTGGGGCAAAACCCAACTCAACCCACACCCACCCCTACTTCTTCTAAGCCCAAACTTAAGTTAATAATTAGTTGAAGCTCAAAAATGTTAATGATAATTGTGCCATTCTTAAAATTGGGTTAATTTCACAATTACAATTATTCCAGTTTCAAAAATTAGGTAAATTAAGAAGTATTTCAAATATCAGTTTTGACTTCAAATATGCTATTTTTGTTATAGTGTATGTATGTAAGTTATCGTATCTTAATTTCTGGAGTATTTTGTCTACGTAATTTCTTACATTATCAATACATGTAACAAGTTATGATGCTTGTACTTATATTCTATGTTAAGTTATACTTAAATCGTGTTACAGTATATGCAATTTCTTTGAAATTGTTAAACTATGTGTTATTGCTATTACAATGTGTAATTTTTTTAAAATTATAATTTAAAATTATTACACCATCATCTCAACATGGTCACCACCATCAACACTGATAAGTGTATTTCGTACACTTATTTGTGCCTTTAAGTTAGAGTATTTATTGGTTATTTTGATGAATTATGACTTAATTCTATATGTATTGTGTTCGTTAGATACAAATCGACATAAATGACGGAATTGGAGAAAAGTAGCTCAATTGTAAGGAGATCCAAATTGTGTCGGACCTCTCAAAGAAGATTTGATACTGCAAGGGGTCAATTTGATGAGAAAATAAGTCAAAGAAATGTAGTCAAAGTACTCTTACATATCAATTTTCAGCCGAAAAAGTTATGTTTCGAATTTTTAGTCTTAGATTGAGACTCATTTTTGGTATAGGAAAAGTTTGAATTTTAAAAAAAAATGATATTTCTAGAAGTATTATAGCCCTTTGTGCTAGCTTATCAACGAACTTTGAATTGCCTCAATCAAATATTGGGAGAGTAAGATATGACAAAATACTAATGACTCCTTGGGATGTAACTAGGCGCAAGCCGGGCCTTTAAGAAATCTGGGGGGAAAATTCGTTTTTTCCCTTAATTCAGCAAGTTTTGGAATGATATCTTTGACGTCTCTTATAACATAAGGAAGGTCGAGAACGTGAAAGACATTATTTTTATCATTGAAGAGAGGCTAGCAAGCGACGAAGAGAAAGAATTAACACAAGAGTTGAAAATTCAAAGCTCAAATCAAAGGAAAAGTGCAAAAAACTAATTCGTCAAGCTCCTATATCTATTCTTTGAATTGGGTGATGTTTTTTCCGAACTCTGTATAATTTAGATACAAATATGGGCTAAACTTCTTTTTTGTATTGGATAAATGATGAAACTGTAAGTCATATGCTTCTAATTTCTTGAATTGATAGTTTGGTAAATTCTTATGTTGGTAATCAATTGTGCATTATTATTGCGTTATTTTATTGATAAGCTACCAATTAAATAACTTGTTGCTTATTATAGTGTTGTGAGATTTAGGAATATGTTTGGATCGTGCTTAGGTTATATTTGATTTATCTTGAAAAAGAAGGTTAAAAAATATATGATTATCGATTATCACGAACACATGAGCAACACTAAACTACGTAATTCGAAAATTAGAAATAGATGTCAATAGGTGGATTCTAAAATCCAATACATTCACTTAATAACTTGATAAAAACAAACCATTTACGTAATTAGTAGGTTAAGTTAGAATAATTACAAAAATCGCATCTATTTTGTGTTACTACATTGAATTTGATAGAAACTAGTAAACTATAGTTAACAACTATATTTCTTGGGACAATAAGTCAAATCATCACATTATTAGTTGCCAACAATTCCGTAAGCTTGTGGGATTTTACTGAACAATTTTTTGGCACCATTGCTACAGAATAATTTCTTTAATTCTAGTTTATTAGTTGATATTAGATTCAATTGTTCTATTTGTTTTTGGCCATCCACCACAATCTTGATCGCACTTGTATTTGGTGTTCTTTCTAGGCGCTATTTAGCAGTTCACAAGATTCTGACACTGACAAAGTAGCAAACTCTTTGCAATAAATAATCTCGACTTGGATGGTAAGGATATACTTGTAGAAGATGTATATTGTGAGTTTTGTTATAGGCTGCATTATACTGGCTACTGCTTGTATATATAAACTGATCCATTGAGGTTCAAGCTCCTATGATTTCAACAATATTTAAGATGTCAAAAATAAGCAATTGACAAATCTAATGAAATCTACGTGCTTGTGGGAGATTATGTACCTACAAATTGAGATGAGGATATCACGCTTCTGAAAGATGGCCCTCCCCTATTGAAAGAAAAGGTACTTGCAAAATATTATATTAAACTTGCCAAGTTGGATGAAAGCATAATGTTTGAGGTAGATGCCATATATTGGATTGAATTTAAAAGGTGGGGATATAATCTATTTGAAAAAGTTGAAAGGAAAGATATGTAATTGCACGTGGATTTAAATTATGAATCAACCATTTAACCCGAATGGATATCAACTATTGAAGAAGAGTATAAAGAGGAAGATAAAGTTATTAAAAATGAACCAAAAGAAAAGGTGGTAATTGATGAAGATGAAATTAACACACATTCTTTCAACTTTATCGATTGCCAAACAATTGAATTTGTGATTAAGCCTAAGGAGGAGGTAGAAGTGTACACGGTTGAGTTTGAATCAGATGGAATGAGTAAGTCATATCACATTGAAAGAGGTAACAAGGATTTGGAGAAGCAAATTTAGCAAGATATCAAAAACCTACTTCAGAATTTCTTGATACATATTGTCAAAATCAAGCTAACGACTATAAACAAGCGCTTATTAAGAGGTAACCCAATTTTCTTCATTTTTATTTATTATCCTTTTTAGATATAGGATAGGGAGTTCATTTTCAAGTATCATCATCCATACATGAAAAAAAAAGAAAAAAAAAAGCTCATAGTAACTTGTGTCGCAGCCCGTAACCGTAACTTACCTACATCCCCTGTTCCGTTTTCCCCTCCGTCCCTTAATTTTCTTGTTAGTTATGAGGTGTTTTAGCCTAATATTAATTGTTCTAGGTTATTTGATTACTAATGTTTGAACTTAATTCATTTTACAAGAACATAACATTGAGGAACACTCAAATTAACATTGGACAAGGGGACGACACGATCAAACAAATCATCTAGCTCTTGCATTTTCATGCCATTTCATCCACCACATGTAATTGCATGTGGATTTAAATTATGAATCAACCATTTAACCCGAGGAGATATCAACTATTGAAGAAGAGTATAAATAGGAAGATAAAGTTATTACAAAGGAATCAAACGAAAAAGTAGCAATTGATGAAGATGAAATTAACACACATTCTTTCAACTTTATCGATTGCCAAACAATTGAATTTGTGATTAAGTCCAAGGAGGAGGTAGAAGTGTATATGGTTGAGTTTGAATAAGATAGAATAAGTAAGTCATGTCATATTTAAAGAGGCAATAAGGATTTGGAAAATAACTGAAAAGTGGAGCAGAGTCAAAAGAACCAAATTCAACAAGAAATCAAAAACTTACTTCAAAATTTCGTGATACATCTTGTCAAAGTCATGCTAACAACTATAAACAAGAACTTATTAGGAGGTAACCCAATTTATTTATTTATTTATTATGCTTTTTAGATATAGGATAGGGAGTTCATTTTCAGCTATCATCATCCGTACATGAAAAAAAGAAAAAAAAAAGTGAATATTAACTTGTGTCGCAACCCGCAATCGTAACTTGCCTACGTCCCCATTTCCTTTTTTCCCATCCGTCCCTTAATTTTCTTATTAGTTATGAATTGTTTTAGCCTAATATTAATTGTTCCACGTTATTTGGTTACTAATGTTTGAACTTTATTCATTTTACAATAACATAACATTGAGGAAGCCATTTCATCCACCACCTTTGGCTTAACCAGGGGAATCTTCAGTATCGCCTCTTTGCCTTTATGTTTTCATACTTAGTGTCATATTTTTGTTTATTGAGGGTAATACACATTTTATGTTTGGGTTACATAGCCTTGTCGATGATGATCTATATATTGAGGGAGTTCATTTGTGTGTTTATTATTGTCAATTATGTGTGTTTTTATTGTTTTTGCTTGTTTGTTGGTGTTATATAGTGAAAAAAAACTTGTTTATTTTCTACTTTTGTGTGCTTGTTTGGGTTGCATAGCCTTGTCGACGATGATCTATATATTGAAATTATGTGTTAGACTATGAATGGTGGAAATATAAAATGTGATTGTTTTATGTTTTTTTAGGTAAAACTTGATTTTACTTGCACATGAGACTTTTATTTTTTGCATCATGAATGAATGTTTTGGTTTATATGTTTGAGTAGGTTGAAAGTAGTAGAATTAGTTGCTAAAATCGAGAAAAGTCACTATTACATACATCCTTAAACCACTTTTAGGATAATTGGAGATGGTTGAACTAGTGTAGGAAGATATTTATATGGTTAAGGATTTCATAGAAATTGTTGTGTAGATTGTCCAAGGCCAATAAAATGATGATTAGTTGAAAATCTTGGGTTTAATAAAAGACATTGCACTATTCATAGTATGAAAAAAGAAAAAGGGTTAACTTGTTGCAAAGTTACCCTAAAAGATCTCAATGAAGACACTTATGAAAATCCCAAAAAGAAAATTGAAAAAGGGATTAAGTTAGTGCACGAAATAGAATACGTACAACACAATTTAAAAAAGCAAGTGCAAGAAACATAAGAGACAGTAAATACTTTGATTAAGTCCCTAATACTTGTTTGAAAGAACTAAACCTTTAATAAGAGATAATTAGCCTAATTTAGTTTTAGAGGTTGAAGCTGTAAAAATTTAGGAGAATCCTTAGTTGTTGGAATGTTTAATTGCTACTAGTGAAACCTATTCAAACTAGAGAGAGTAAGGATTATGATTAACTAAAATTTAGTCTAGGATCACACATTGGAAAAATGAGTGAACAGAATGAGTTTGTGGTCTTATTGGGTTTATTAAGTGGTTCTCTTTAACACTTATTGGGCCGGTCTCTTTTGTGACCGTTGGATGAAGATCTAGGGCTGAGATTTAATCTTGTGTTAGATATTTCTTGGATGACTTTCTCTTTATATTCAGGTGGGCTTGGCTTCTTCGACACAACTCTCCTGACTTCCTTCTAGGGCACGATTTTTACTCTCCTTCCGTCTTCGTGACTGCCCCGTTTCTCTCCATAGATCCCGTTCTTCTTCTTCCTTGTTAGTACCTTAAAATTGACCTTGGTTAGCCCATTGATGGGAAATATACCTGTGTATTCTTAGGCCTGAAATAGTGGCTAAGTGTTGGTTCGTTCTCAAGGGCTTAGGTCAGATTTTAGGGGCTGATTTTAGCTACTACGGTTGATCCTTTGGTTCGTTCTCAAGGGCTTACCTATCTCTGGACGGCGATTGCATGGCATGGGAGGCTGTTCCTGAGTCTAATCTATTCGACCAGCAAGAAGGGAAGAAGAACGATGGAGGTCTTGGACGGTAAAGGGAAGATTCTGTCCAGTATATGTTCTGTATTTCAGTTTTTTTATGGTTTCCATTCTCGGTTTATATGCTTAGTTAAATGTTGGATTACATTGTATAATGAGTAACTAAGTATTATGATTTCTAGAGCATAGTTTTAAACTCCGTCATTACATTATTGGATAGGAGAGGTCATGCTGATTTATGTACATCTGGAAATGCACTGATATATGTTAATGTTAATGTTAATGCTGATTTCTGAGATTGAATATTTAACTGTCATTAAGGGTGAACCTGTAGAACTCTGTTATGCTGAATATTGTATCTGTATTGTTGTGTTAATTCCCAACTTCTGGTATCAAAGCTAGATTTTTCGATCTGGGGTTTGACTGCATCCTTCATTTAATCTGCTGATTAGGGTTCATTATTTTTGGGCATTTTAGGGTTTCTAATTCGATACTGATTATTAGTTACTTTCTGTGTGTATGTTGGTGGCTGGATTGGGTGATTCTGGAAACTTGGATTGGCAGAGGAACTGGTGGTATTTTTACTATTTTTCAACAATAGTTTGGAAAGATTATTCCAAACTCTCCGATAGGTTAAGTTTGGTACTTTTACCATTTTATGCACGATTGCTTGATTACTAAATTCTTTTGATTAATTTAGAACTTGAAAAGCATATTTACTTGCATTGTATACCAGTGCATTGCCTAAGTTTGAATAACACCAGCACACACATCACACTGAAGTTTAAGTGATCGAATTGATTCGGTGTTGTGTTTCATTTCTGGACACTGGTTTTAACTCTGCATTTATATTGTGTGTTGATCATCTGGAAAAGATTTTTTTAAAACCTTTAATGTTGTGTCCATGAGTACGGGCCACCATTTTATAGAATCTGGAATGGGTTCGAGGGTCGAATTATCGCAATTCGATGGAAAGAGGGACTACTCAATTTGAAAACAGAAAATGAGGGCCATGTTGGTCCAACAGAGAGTTACTAAAGCTCTCGATGATCTTTTGACTTTTTCTGACAAGTTAAAAGCTAAACCTGATAAAATAGAAGAAATGAATGAAATTGCATATAATTCCATAATCTTGTATCTATCTGATAACACTGTTAGACAAGTTGATCATGCTAAAGATGCTAGAATATTATGGACTGTTTTAGATGCCTTATTCTTGACTAAGACTTTGCCTAACAAGATCTATCTGTTAGAAAAATTGTTTAGTTTTAAGATGGACCCGAGGAAGGATGTAGAGGAGAATTTGAGCGATTATATCATAATCGTCAAGAGTTGGCTCATAATGATAAGAAGTTCGACGATGAGAATTTAGCTGTCATATTGTTAAATTCATTACCCGAATCTTACAAATAAATCAGAAACGCCATAAAATATGGTAGGGATACTCTCACGCAGGATATAGTGGTAGATGCGCTGAAATCGAGGGAACTAGAACTAAAAAGAGAAAATAGAACTAATGTGAGAGAAGAAAGCCTATTTGTTAGGAGGAGGACTGAAAAGAAAGAATTTAACTTTCATAACAAAAAGGGAAGGGGAAAGTCTAAAATGAGATCAAAATCTAAAGATAAAAGTGGTAAGAAATGTTATAACTATGGAAAGTTAGGACATTTTAAGAAAGATTGCTTTGACTGGAAGAAGAAACAGAGAGACTTGAATAACACTGTTCAAAACAATGATGTCGTTGTTTCTGAATTTGATAGTCTACACATCCTAAATGTGTCGGAAGGAGAATTTGATAAAAATTAGATCCTAGACACTGGGTGCACCTTTCACATGTGCCCTGAAAGGTCTTGATTCCATAACTATCGAGTGGTTGAGTCTAGGAAGGTCTACATAGGAGACAACAACTCTCAGAATGTAGTTGGAGTTGGTGACATAGCCATCAGGATGTACGATGGGGTTGTCAAGCAACTCAGGGAGGTTAGATATGTCCCTAATTTAAAGAGGAATATCATTTTCTTAAGTACTCTTGAAGATGAGGGATATACTTTTAAATCCGATAACAACGTTCTGAAAATCTTTAAGGGATCTCTGATAGTTATAAAAGAACCCAAGAGGAATGGGATGTACAATCTAGAGGGCAAAACTGAAATAACACTTGATTCGAGTCTTCTTGTCATTAGTAAAGATAAAATCGAACTTTGGCATAACAGAATGGGTTACATTGGGTTTAAGGGGCTAAAATCTTGAAGTAATCAAAAATTGCTTGGAAAAGATGATATTGAAAGCATGGATTTATGTGAAACTTGTGTTTTGAGGAAGTCATATAAGGTGAGCTTTAAAGCTAGCTCTCATAGAACCAGCAGTCCATTGGACTATATCCATGCTGATCTAAGGGATCCGAATAAGCATTCCACATTTGGTGGAAGTATGTACGTCTTGTCCTTAGTGGATGATTACTCAAGAAAAGTTTGGATTAATCCTTTGAAGGCTAAGTCGGAAACTTTTGGGAAATTCAGAATTTGGCTTAAGTCTGTTGAGAATCAGTTAGATAAGAAACTTAAAACATTAAGAACTGATAATGGGTTTGAATTCTGTAATTTCGAATTTGATAACTTCTGTAAACAGAAATGGATAACAAGACACAGAACAGTTAAATACACACTTGAACAGAATGTGGTCGCTGAGAGAATGAATATGACCATAATGAACAAGGTTAGGTGTATGTTGATTAGCTCTGGCCTTGCCAAAGGTTTTTGGGCTGAAGCTGCAAGTACTGCAGCTTATCTGATTAATAGGTCACCGTCCAGCAGTATAGGGTTTAAGACCCCACAGGAGTTGTGGACGAGGGAGCCTCCAAATCTGAGTCACCTGAGGGTGTTTGGATGTGCTACATTTGCATATCAATTTGAAGGGAAAGTTGAGCTTAGGGCTATCAAGTGTGTGATGTTAGTGTATCCCGAGGGTATGAAGGGCTATAGGTTATGGGTTTTAGAGGTTTAAGGCATTAAGATTATTAACAGCAGGAATGTAGTCTTTAATGAATCTGAAATGCCATGTCTAAAACAGAAAACTGATGAAACTAACAAATCTGAAACTGAGAGGAGTGTTCAGACTGAGGTGAAGCTTTCTAAGCTTGATTCACCTACACATAGGAATGATGATAATAACCCTACACATCCCGAACTTGAAACTGAAACTGAAACTGAATCTGAAGAGGTGACTGTACTTTAAGATAACATTGAACCAGTTGAAGTTGAACACTTTAATGATCAGCCACCTAATCAAGATTGCCAGCTTACTAGGGATAGGGCTAGAAGGCAGATCAGGCCTAATCCTAGATATAAATCCCTAAGTTTGACTAATTTTGCCTTAGTTTCAGGTGAAGCCCTTGAACCGATAGAACCTGCTACTTATGAAGAAGCTATTAATGAAAATTATTCTGAAAATTGGATAAAAGCCATGCAAGACGAAATGAAATCTTTGAGTGATAACGAAACCTGGAAACTTGTAAAGAAACCTAAAGATCATAAATTAGTTCCATGTAAGTGGATCTACAAGTTAAAAGAAGGTTTGAGCCCTAATAATTCTGTGAGGTATAAGGCGAGATTAGTGGCTAAAGGTTACAGTCAAAGAGAGGGTGTGGATTATAATGAGATATTTTCACCCGTAGTTAAGTACAATACAATCAGATTGATGTTGGCTCTTGTTGTTCAATTCAATTGGGAACTTGAACAACTCGATGTAAAAACTGTGTTTTTACACGGGGAGTTGGAAGATGATATCTTCATGAGCCAACTACAAGGGTTTGTGGCTAGAGGCAAGTATGATTATGTGTACAAGTTAGAGAAATCTTTGTACGGGCTGAAACAGAACTCAAGACAATGGTACAAGAGATTTAATGCCTATGCACTGAAGATAGGGTTTAAAAGAAGTGAATTTGATGCTTGCTTGTATTTTAATGACATAAAGAGCGGTTGTGAAGTCTACTTGTTGCTTTATGTCGATGATATGCTTTTAGCTAGACCTAGCAAGTCTCTAATTAAAGAACTGAAAGATCTTTTAAAATCGAAATTTGACATGAAGGATTTAGGGAATGCTAGAAAGATTCTAGGGATGGTGATAACAAGGGATATGGCTAAGAATAAGTTAACAATTTCACAAGAAGCTTATTTGAACAAAGTAGTAACAAAATTTGGAATGAAAGATAGTAAAACTGTTTATGTGCCTCTTGCTACTCATATGAACTTTTCACATGATCATTCGACTAAATCCGAGTCTGAACTGAAAGAGATGGAAAATATTCTGTATGCTAATGCAATAGGTTCTATCATGTTTTCTATGATTACTACCAAACATGATCTTGCATTTACCATCAGTCCTCTAAGTAGATATATGTCCAACCCTGGTAAGCCGCATTGGGCGGGTATGAAATGGCTATTGAGGTATTTGGTTGTGACTTTAAATCTAGGCTTAGTGTATGAGAAAAGATCTGAGAAGTCAACTCTTAAAGGCTATGTTGATTCGGACTTTGATGGTGATAGAGACAGTAGGAAATCAACTACAGCTTACTTCTTTACCCTAAGTGATAACTACATAACTTGGAAATTTCAACTGCAACCCTTAGTGACTCTGTCTAGTACGGAAGCTGAATATGTTGCCATAACCGAGGCAGTTAAGAAATGTATCTGGTTAAAGGAAATCTTAAAATAATTGAACTTCATGATGATGCACCTATTATGTTTACGGATAGTCAAAGTGTGTTGTCACTTAGCAAAAATCCGGTTATCATGAGAGATCTAAACATATTGAGGTGAAGTAGCATTTTATACATGAGAAGCTTTCTCAAGGTGAAGTCGAACTTGTTAAGATTCACACTGATAGGAATCCCTCTGATGTGGGAACTAAAATTCTACCTATAGGAAAATTTAAATTATGCTTATCTCTGCTGCATATTGATTCTGGTTAATTTTTTCTTGCAGGTAGTGGGGCGATGATGATGAACAGTCCTTCCATGTGCAATTCGCAATCGAGAGAGTGTGTTACGAGAACTAAGGTGAAGTTTGTGGGCTTATTTGGCTTATTAAGTGGTTCTTTTTAACACTTATTGGGCCAATTACTTTTGTGATCGTTGGATAAAGATCTAGGGCTGAGATTTAATCTTGTGTTAGATATTTCTTGGCTGACTCTCTTTATATTCACGTGGGCTTGGCTTCTTCGACACAACTCTCCTGACTTTCTTCTAGGGCACGATTTTTACTCTCCTTCCTTCTTCGTGACTGCCCCGTTTCTCTCCATAGACCCCATTCTTCTTCTTCCTTGTTAGTACCCTAAAATTAACCTTGGTTAGCCCATTGGTGGGAAATATACCTGTGTATTCTTAGGCCTAAAATAGTGGCTAAGTGTTGGTTCGTTCTCAAGGGCTTAGGTCAGATTTTAGGGGCTGATTTTGGCTACTACGGTAGATCCTTTGAATCGATGACCCTAGTCAAAATGTTGGAGATCTTGGTTGGTTTTTACCTCTCTCTGGACGACGATTGCATGCCATGGGAGGCTGTTCCTGAGCCTAATCTATTTGACCAGCAAGAAGGGAAGAAGAACGCTGGAGGTCTTGGACGGTAAAAGGGAAGATTCTGTCAGTATATGTTCTGTATTTCAGTTTTTCTGTGGTTTCCATTCTCGGTTTATATGCTTAGTTAAATGTTGGATTGCATTGTATAATGAGTAACTAAGTATTATGATTTCTAGAGCATAGTTTTAAACTCTGTCATAACATTATTGGATAGGAGAGGTCCTGCTGATTTCTGTACATCTGGGAATGCACTGATATATGTTAATGTTAATGCTGATTTCTGAGATTGAATATTTAACTGTCATTAGGGATGAACATGTAGAACTCTGTTATGCTAAATATTGTATCTACATTGCTGTGTTAATTCCCAACAGAACATAGATGGTCGAGAATTGAACTAAGCATGAGTTTGTGATGTTATATATAAGTCTTCACACACAAGTCAAGTTTTGCATTAAATAAGTAGAGATTAATTCTTCTATGTGATTTTGAAACTATTCTTTGTATTGACATAGAAATTCCAACCCTGACACCAACAACAAGTTATCCAACCAATTGTGTTTTGAGTTAGGTATAATTTATTTTAGGACAAATTAGTTGCTCAAGTTTGGGGGTATTTGATAAGTATATTTTGTAAACTTATTTGGATTTTTATGTTGGAGTATTTATTGGTTTATTTTGATGAACTAAAGTGCAAATACTCAAAAGTTGTGTCGTGAAGATTCGAGAGTATTAAGAACAATTAGATAAAAAAGAAGTCAAATGAGTGAAATATAGCGAAAGTATGCTCACAATCAATTTTCAGCCGAAAAAGTTATACTTCAAATTCTTAGCCCAAATTGAGACTCATTTTTGGCATAAGAAACATTCGAATTGAAAAAAAAATGATATTTCTAAAAGAATTGTAACTCTTTGAATTGGATTTTCAAAGCACAATAAATCACCTCAATCGGATATCGAAAAAGCAAGATATGAAAAATAGTGAGAACTCGGGAAATAAATAGGCTCGCGCCTGGCACCCAACGCAGGTGATTGAAGCCATTTTCTTCCTTAGAGGTGCACGTCCCACCTTCAACTAGGCGCTTACCTTCAAGAAATCCAGGGAGAAAATTTCTTTTTCTTGATTAACCATGTTTTAAAAGACCTTTTTTTTTTTTTTTAAAATCATTGAAGAGAGGTTAGCAAGAGGCGAAGAAAGAGAATTAACACAAGAACTTGAAGATTCAAGGCTCAAATCGAAGGAAAAGTACAAGAAATTGATTAGTCAAGCTCCTAAATCTATTCTTTCAATTGAGTGGTGTCTTTTCCTAACTGTTTGTGTAATTTATATACAAATATGTTAGGATCAACTTGTTTGTTATATTGGATGAATGATGAAATCAATGGTCATGCGTTTTTGATTTATTGAATGGATAATTGTATGGATTCTTGTGTTGGTGATTAACTATGCATTGTTATTACGTTATTTGATTGCTTAATTACCAATTAGATAACTTGTTGTTCATTATAGTGTTGTGAGACTCACAATAAGTTAGAATATTGCATAATAACACATGAGCAATAGGTTAAGAATATCATTTGTGACGTGTGCGATCTTGTATGATAATTGTGGTTGAATGCATCTCCTTGCATATGAATTTGGACTAGGAATAGGGTTGGGCTGAGTCGTGTTGTCATAGGATAGGTTTGGTTTATCTTGAAAAGAAGATTAAACAACATAGGATTATCGATTGTTGCGAGTACTTAAGCAATATTGAACTACATAATTCAAGAATTAGAAATAGATGCCAATAAGTGAATTCTGAAATCAAGTGCATTCACTTCATAACTTGATAAAAACAACTCGTTTACATAATTAGTAGGTTAAGTTAGAATATTTACAAAACATCACATCTTGTTTGTGTTACTACATCAAATTTGATAGAAATCAATAAATTACAGTTACCAATTATTCCTCGTGGTACAAAACTCAATTCATCACATTATTACTCGTCAACGACACTATACGCTTGCAAATTTTGTTCGAACAACCACCACCTCATTACCAACAATAGTCATCCCACCAATAGAAGCAAATTACATGCATTGATGTTACATTATTTGTAACTTTTTGTATTGTAGTTTATTAATCCATGCACTTCCACCCTCCGCCACCATCATTGCTCCCGCCTTCCCATGCATTAACGGACCTACAGTGGGTCACGTGACCCACCAACTAATTTTTTTTTTTATAAAATCGAAAATGATGAAAATGGGGGTAATCAAAGAATCCTTCCACTTTCCAATTCAAAGAACTCCGAACTGTCCAAATTCCAATTCAAAGAATGCCATTACCAAACTGAAATTCAATGCAAGAAACCGTCGGGATATTTTTCAAACTAGCCGGGTATATTGAATCCTTTTGAGTTTTTATGGAAAAGTCTATTTTACCCTTAATGAAATGAATTTCTTTATTGCAAAACATATCCTTCTTTTATGAATAATTTTTAGAGATTAGTCTCTTATATAAACAAATTTATTCTTTGATCCAATAAATTAGTATATTCTTTAATTTTTTTTTATATTTTGCAAATTCTAATCATTTTTTGTTTATATTCTTTTAGAAAAATATAATCTTTTATTTATTATAGATATATAAAATCTTAAAGTTAGATTAAATTTTAATTTCTTATATTCTTGTGGTAATCTATTCGAAATAAGCCTTCTCATTTTTTATAACCATTTATCCTAACATAATATAATAAAACAATAGTAGTTTAAACATCCCAAGAAATTTTAAAGGTTAGTATCTTTTCTTTCTTGAATTTTATTATATAATTTCTTTCTGAATTGTAGTATGTTAGAGTAATTTTCAACATATCTTTTTAACTTTTCTTCTATCCTATCAAGTTCTTCAGTCAATGTGTTTATATTTTCTATTTGAGATCCTAATTGAGAAGTAATTTTTATTTCATCTAACATTCTATTTAACAAATTATCTAATCTTTTAACTGTATATCCTGACATATCAGATAATATAATGAGATAATAATTCAAACATCATGAATGAACATTCAAATATGAACATTGAAATGATTAATCCCTACGATTATTTAAGATTTTAGAAGAATTATTTCCAAATTTAACAAAAACAATAGTTTTACCTTGATTCTGATCTTTAAGTTTTTCTCCTTAGAATCGAGTAACCTTCAAGCTCTGAATATGCAAATTATTCCCTCAAACAGCCTTCTGCCTCAACAGCGTTCTTTACTATTTCAGCTTCTTGCCCTCACTGTATCGTCTCTTAGAATCAAAACTCCAGATCTAAATAAAGAAAACTCTTTTTTTGTTAAAGTAAGAAATAAATTTCTTCTTTAATCCTTCAAGTATCTATGGGAAAGGTAATTTAGAAACTCATATCTATCTAAGAGGATCGGAATGTGAATGATAATGTCAAATTGTAGTATTGATATCGAAAGATTGATATAAGATCCAAACAGAAGATTTGGCTTTCTCACAAGTTGAGTGCTCAAATTTTTCTCTCCAATTCGTTATGTCTTTCTCTTAGCCTGAATATCTCTATTTATACATCCAATTGAGGCAAAATTATTGACATTTTACATCATTGCATACATCATATAGCACCAATAATTTGTGCTTTTAATATTAAGAGCATGTCGGCCCCTCCATTATAGTCACATTTTCTTTAAGTATTTGTCTTCGTATGCAGCTGGCTTTCTTTGGTCACATCTTCCTTATCTCTTTGGAATCTCCTTTTTTATTTTGTTGGCAGGTGGGGCAATCTCTTACCTCACATGCACGTTGTAAGGTAGATATGCATCCTGGCATTTGATGAGTATCAAATTTGTTGATATAGTCTCTGAGGACATCAGATCTTTGTTGTCCATCATTTGCAAGTAGGGTACATTCTTCATATTGGCATAGTCATCTAAATCTTTTTTGTATAAAGATTTTTTGCCATATTATAAAGAACTCTGTGTCTAAGAACTCTTCGATTTTTAATCCATGCTTTGGTAAACTTTGGTAATGGTTTGTTAATTTCCCCAATGTTCATGGAAAAATTCCATCCAACATATCAAATTGTAATAATATGTTCTGCTGGATAGAATATTCCTCCATTCACTTCTGGACTAAGGGTATAAAATTTTAGATATATGGATCTTCCTTGAGCATATTTGGAAACTTCGAATTTGAATATATCATCAAATTTCTCAAGTTCTTTAAAATATTTATCTGGATAGATTAAATCCAAATATCCATAGTCAGCCATCATTTTTACCATCGTTGGTTCATATCCTTTCATCATTATTATCCTTGGGTAAATATGATCACCTGGTGAAACGAAATGTGAATCAGTTGTTTGTAATTCATACATCATTTTAGTAACTATTTTGTATTCGTCTTCTTTTGGAGATAAAGAGACTTCATCCTCTTCATTCAGTTGTATCCTGATATATTTAGAATGTCCTTCATTGATAACAATCTTTTTGGGACTTTGAATAGTAATATCCTTTTTTGATCCACCGCTACTTTCGCTTGGTGGATCACTTCTGGTTTGTACATGTTTGGTATCAACCTTTGAATAGTAATATCATTTTTTAGTCTTATTAAATTTCTCTCTTATTATTTTATATTTATTACCTAAATCTTCAACTTCCATTATTTTTATTTATTTTAATGATTTTTCTTTTAGTAATAGTATTTTCATGATTTTTATAGATCATATGGCTCTAATACCAAATATGGGGGTTACTATGAGTGAACAAAAATCTAATGATCTAATAATCTTTTAAAATCTTAAAATAATTTTCTATTGATATTCGGAATTTATAACGTATTAAGTAAATCTTCAAAATCTAATAATATTTGAGAATTTATAATATCAAGATCTATTATTGTATCTATATTTGGATTAAAAGGTTTATCGTATTTTAAAATATTCTTTTTTCTTTTTTCCAGTTTGTCAATAATATTATGTATATAATTTATTATTATAGATCCTACTATTCATTTAGAAAAATTTTCCATCATATTTTCTTCAAAACATTTTAATATTTTTTGAGATGCATTCAATTGTTCTTGATATCTAATCTTATTAAATTCATTTTAAAATTTAAATTTTTTTATCTTTTATAATTTTCTTAATCTTGTATGGTCCTCTTTTAGTTTTAGGTTTTTTATAATTTTTATTTGTCATTTTAAAATCTTGGGCTTAGTTATATTCTTTTCTTATTTTGGATAACTTGGATGTAATTATTATTTTTAGCGGTATTTTAGGTAGTTACAAGGTTTAAAAAACTCAAAGGCTATTTTGGAAAGGGTATGTAGTGGTGTCAAATGAGCCGAGCGGCTCGTCGGCTCGCCCGCTCGGCTCGTACTGTTCACGCCCACGAGCTGCTCGGGCTCGTAAAAAAACGAGCCCGAGCACGAGCCGAGCGGGCTCATGGGCTAGACGAGCCCCCGCTCGGCTCGTCACTGTTCACGAGCGGCTCGCCAAGCCTCTCGTGAGACAAGCCCACGAGCCTGGCTCGTGGGCTCGTCTAAACGAGCCGCCGGGCTCGTCTTAGACGAGCCCATGTATTTAAAAAAAAAAATTAAAAATTGCTAAAAATGGGGTGACAAGAACGGTCACTGAATCAGTGACCGTTCTGGTCACCAAGTGACCAAACGGTCACTGATTCAGTGACCGTTTGGTCACTTATTTCAAAAATTTTTTTTTTTTCTACTTTTCTCCAATTCTTCTCCTATAAATACCCAACCCATTACAATATTTTTTTTCCCACCAAACTTTCATTCTATACTCTCTACTCTACAATTTACAATTTACAAATCATTATCAACAATTCTATAATTCTCTTATACATTTTTTTACATTATTATCTTCATTTTACAACTCATTTTATACACTAGCCAGTAGTACATAATCGTCATTTCTACATTTCTACATTCTATTTCAACAATTCACAAATGGATCCACGAGCATTTGTTGAAAACTTGTTCGGTATGGAGGGCGAAACACCTGCCCAAAATCAATTTGGGGATGAATTTGCCAGTCTCAACGAACTACCAATTCCAGAAGACATTGACGATTTCGACGTTCGTGAAGCCGATGCCGATCCAATTGATTTGGATGATGTTGATGTTGATCCTAGTGTTCCTATTGATTTGGAACAAGATGAAGAACCTGCATTAAATATTCCCGATACACGAGGGAAGAGAAAGGGGAAGAAGCAGGCAAAATGTTGGGACCATTTCAAATTGGTTAACACTGGTCGTGTAATTGATGGACTTCCAGAAACGAAAGCAGCATGTAAACATTGTCAACAACGACTGGCATGGCAAAAAGGCATTAGAACCACTCACCTCAACCGTCATTACAAAGCATGTGCGGCCAAACATGGGCTTCTTGAACGTGGACAAACGCAACTACAGTTTGGTACTAGTAGAGGCGGTGCTACTACTTCGCCAATTTCTACGTGGATGTATTCGGAGGAGGAAGCACGAAAGGGAATGGTGAAGTTCGTTGCTGCGGCGGAGCTGCCACTAGCAATAGTGGACAACGAACATTTCGTAAACTACGTCAAACAATATCTTCAACCAAGGTACGTTGGGGTAAGTCGAAATACTCTTCGTTCTAATACAATTGAATATTTTCTTAATGCAAAGCGATTATTGATTGGGGATTTAGAAAAATACGGGGGTGTCATATCTTTAACTTCGGATTTATGGGAAGTGATTAATAAGAGAGGTTATATAGCTGCAACTGCACACTATATAGACCCACTTTGGGTTATGCATAAAAAAATTATTGCTTTTAAAATAGTTGAGTATCCTCATAATGCTAACACTATATTTAATGCAATTATGTTAATAATTAAAGAATATAAATGCGAGAGTAAAATTCGTTCTTTTACTTTTGACAATGCTTATTTAAATAAAGTAGTTATCGATAAATTGCATAGAGTACTTCAACCCGATTTTGGTGGTTATTTATTCCATATTCGATGTGTGTGCCATATTTTTAATTTAATTGTACAAGAAGGTTTAAAACATGTGAAAGACGAAATTAGTCGAATTAGGAATGCACTTACGTATATCACGATTACACCTAGTAGAAAACAAGCATTTGAAGAATTTTGTGAACAAGCTGGGAACTCTAATACAAAAACTTTTATTACTGACGTAGATCATAAGTGGAATTCAACTTACTTATTATTAAAATCATGTGAAGGTTTTGAACCGTTTATCACTGAATTTTATAACAATAGGCATATTAGAGACGACGACGATGATATCTTAAATGAATCCGATTGGAATACAGTTTTTAAAATTAAGAAATTTTTGGAAAGTTTTTATACGTCTACGAATATATTGTCTGGTGTTTATTATCCAACTAGTTGCATGGTTCTTGAACGTCTTTATATAACTGTTAGGGCTTTTAATAGATATCAAAATGACCCTGATTTTCATGCTGTTATATATGCTATGGAATTAAAATTTAGAAAATATTGGGAAGAATTACCTATGTTATTTTCTTTAGCATGCGTCATGGACCCCCGATATAATTTATCGGGTACTAAATTTATAATTGACCAAATTTCAAATGCTTTAACTTTTAATATGCCTATTACTTATAGGAATTTGGAACAAACGTTAACTGAAATGTATGAATTATATGCTTCAAGAATAGGTACACAAGTTACTCGTGTACCTACTCCTCCTCCCACTAATATAAATGATGACGACGCTGAAGTAATTAATTTATTAGAAAACATAGACTCAATTAGATATGATTCAACTGCATATGCATATGGTTCCTCTAGTAGTAGTAGTAGTATGTGTTCCACTGCATGTACTCAAACTTCGAGTAGCAGTCCAAATGCGTTGCCATCTGAATTAATTGATTACTTTCGTTATACTATGCCTAGTAACAAATCAGTTAAGAAAAGTTCAGAAGATGTAATCGAATTCTGGCGAAATAATGAACGTCGATGGCCAATTGTTTACGCAATTGCAAAAGATCTACTAACACCTCGGTTAGTTTGTAGCTTCGGAGTCCGCTTAGTGCAGGGAAGAGGGTTCTCTCTGAAATTCGAAGTCGACTAAAAGAAGATATTTTGGAAGCGTTAATGTGCATGAAGGATTGGGAAGACGCTAATTATCGAATTCAACATAAATATGCCGAAATTGCATGTAATCAAGTAAGTGATATTTAATTTCAATACATTCATTACAAAATTTTATTTTCATACATTTATAATTTTTTTAAAAAAATTGTACACGTAAAAAGTTTTTCGTGTACAATTTTAACTCCACCTAGACGAAATTGAAGTAGCCGGTCCCAAGCCCGGATAAAGGAGGAGGGTTTATCTTTTTTTTTTTTTAAATAAATGTATATTTACTATTTTAAAAATTATAAATGTTTTGACGAGTCCCGATAAATATTTTGAAAAATATATATTTAAAAAAAATAGAAAAAATAGACTTGTAGTACTAGTAGCGTTATTTATTTATAAATAAATAAAAAAAATAAAAAAAATTAAAAAAAGGGCGAGCCGGCTCGCCGAGCCGCTCGCTTTGGGCGAGCTCGCCCAAACGGCAACGAGCCGAGCTCGAGCTCGGCTCGTTCCCGACGAGCCACGAGCTCGGCTCGTGCGAACACGAGCCGAGCTCGTTCGTCAATGGGCCGAGCCGGCCCATGGGTATTGTTGAATTTTGGGTATTTTCAATAATTTCCCGAAGCCGTCCCACTCCCATTTCAATCCCATCACGAGATAAAACTCCCGGCTCGGCGGCTCCCAATTCCAAACTTTGAAGCAAAATCCAGCAATTCAGTCCACACCTACCGACTGTTCCTGACCCGACTCCCTCCGTCGGCGATTGAACGATCTTAAACGGCAAAACAGGACAGCAAACGATCGAGTTGGGAGCACTGCTGGCTTTGGCTCGTACACTTGGAAATGTAAGGAGATTATTCTTGTTTTGAGCACTTTCATCTCGGGATTCAATTTCTTTTTCTCTTTGACTTATTATTTCGGCCGTTTCAATTTCTATCAAAGAGAATAAGAGATTAATACTACTGAAGAAGGGTATTTCAATTTTTTATTGTGTTTTATTTCTAGAGTTTCCAGTTTCATTTTTTCCATGTATATTGAAAGTTTTTAGCATTTCCATGGAGAATATTGAAGCGGTTAATTTTAATATATTTATTGGAAATCATTGAAAGTTATTTTCTGTGATGGACAATGGATTCTGTAACTAATACCTTTCTTCCTTCATTTTCCTGCATTTTTTCATTCAAAAATGCAATTAAATCCCTTTTTTTTTCTATTAGTTGAAATATATACTTAGTCCTGCCTGCTCCTGCGCTGCCCCGCCATTCTATTGCTACTTGCTTCCAGCCCTCCATCGTTGTCCGCCAGAGTGTTAAGGTCAGTATAATGTTCTGATTATACTTCCTGTCTGGTGGCTCCAGTCAATATCTGATTTTTGTGAATTTGTGATTTGTGAATATGTGATTTGTAAATTGTACATCTGTGATGGATATTTGTTATTTGTGTTTGTGATTTGTGAGATTTAGTTGGGGACTGTATCAAAAATTCAAAATAGATGCAGCATTATTAATGAGATTTGATTTATGAAACCGTTAATCTTAGATTCTTAGTAAAAACCTTTAGGCAATTGTGAGATTTATTTTGTGATTATTGATAGAATTACATTTTTACTACCACAATTATTGTACTTACGGATGCAATTGATCAATTATTCTCCACGGATAGCTTAAGTATATCTAATTTGAAAGATCAAGGATATGATGGAGCTAGTAATATGCGAGGTAAGTATAATCGTCTCAAATCACTTATTTTGAAAGAAAACCCAAGTGCTTGCTATATTCATTACTTTGCTCATCAACTTCAATAGCACTTGTAGCTGTGGCACAAAAACATCTGAAAATTGAAGCTTTCTTCACTTAAGTACACAAATTGGTGAATATTGTTGGAGGATCGGCTAAGCGGAGTGATCTTATTCGAAAGAAACAAAGACTCAAAATTCTTGAAGCACTCAATGTTGGTGAAATATCAAGTAGACAGGGTCTCAATCAAGAAATTATTCTTAAGCGTTCTGGTGATACACGTTGGGACTCTCATTACAATTGTTTGATTAACTTGATTCTCATGTTTTCAGCCACCGTTGAAGTTGCTGAGGCGATTGCTACTGATACTACAAGTTTCGGAAGAAGATGTAATGCAGATATTTTATTGGAGACAATGTTAAAATTAAAATTTGAATTTGCATTTAATCTACATCTTATGAGAAAGATATTGAGAATTTCAAATGAATTGTCGAAAGCATTACAAGGGAAAGATCAAGATATTGTCAATGCCATGAAATTGGTAAAATTATGTGAAGTACAGCTTCAAACCATGAGAGATGATGGATGAGATTCCTTTTTTGGAATGGTTTATTCATTCTGTAAAACGAGATAAATATTCCAAATATGGATGATATGTTCATAACTCTAAATCGTTCACGACGTGCCACAGTGACAAATTTGCATCACTTTCGTATGGAAATGTTTTATGTCATCATTAGCATGCAACTTCAAGAATAGAATAATCGTTTTTCTGAGGTGAATAATGACTTACTCCTTTGTGTTACGTGTTTATGTCCAAATAATTCATTTGCTGCTTTTGACAAGAACAAAGTGATTCGACTATATGGGTATTATCGAGCAGATTTTGACGCAACGGATATCTCGGAACTTGATGATCAATTAGATAATATATTTTTAACATGCGCACTGACGAAGATTTAGAAGGATTACAATGCCTTAGTGATCTAGCACAAAAATTGGTTGTGGAAAATAAGCATGAAGTGTATCTATTAGTCTATAAGCTTGTGACATTAGCCTTAGTTCCTCTCGTGGCTATTGCTACAATCGAGAGAGCATTTTCTACGATGACTTACATCAAAAATTGTCCGTGCAATCGAATTGGAGATCAATTGTTGAATGATAGTTTGATTGCATATATTGAGAATGATGTATATGACAGTATTGAAAATGATGTAATTGTGGAACGTTATCAAAATATGAAAATGCGTAGAGAACAATTGTAATAAAATATTGAATACATAAATTTTGTCGTAACTTTATTATAGGTTATATTGTGCCCCACTAACTCCAAATATCTACGTCCGCCACTGATCCATGCACCATCATTGTGTTACCGCCACCACCATCACCTACACAAGCTATAAACCACTACAAAACTGGCCCCAAACCACCAAAAAGAATTAGTTTTTTAAGGTCACCATCAACGTTGTCTTCATTACCTCGCACCATCATCACCGTCATCACCATCCAATCTTACTGTAAGACTTTCTCAATTGAAAATCTCAGATCTAGATAACAATGAAGGGAGGAAAACAAATCTATAATCGGAGATGAAAAAGATCGAATTCGTGAATTTAGATTTTAGTGAATTGATATATTTAGTTGTTCTAGGGTTTGGGAAGGAGCAGCATAGCTGGTTGGTAGGGTTGACAATTTTAGTGATGTTCAGTAAGAAGTCAGAAGATGGCTATTAAAGGAGATCATTATGGCAGCAGCAACGCGTCAACGCGGTGATAGGTAGTGGTGATGGTGAGAGTCGTCGAAAGTGGTGGAGGTGGGGATTAATTTGAGAGAGAGATGGGTGGGGTAGAGGAAAGGTTTTGGAGGTGGGCGTAGGTGTAAATGATAGAGAGAAGAAGTAAGGGGAGGAGTTATTTTAGGATTTTTTTTAATGGTACCAGCAGATTTGTACATATGTTTAACAAACACCTGATTTTTGAACTTTTAAACATATTTATATGATTGGAACTAATTTCTCTTCTTAATTTAAGTTTTCAAATAATTTGATCAAAGTTCCTATAAATTTTTGTCAAGATTTCAAAATTTTATTAAAAACTTATAAAAAAAGGGAGAAAAAAACCCTTTTGGAGTTTGGAGAAAACATTGGCATCTTAGCCGAGGCTGCCTTGGGCCAAAGCCACTGAGGCAATTACCTAGGGCCTCCAAGGCTGAAGCCTCAGAAAATAAAAAACAAACAACAAAAACAAAAAAAACCCCTAAGTTTTCCATAATTTCTTTCGTGTAAACTCTTTGTTTAAATATAAGTATGCTATTTATTTAAATATTTAATGTTGTTACACTTGTAAAAAAATTCTCTATAAGGATCTCATAATAAATAGTTGCCTAGAAGTCTTGTGCAACATAGACTATAAACTTCAAGAATATTGACCAAAATAACGATGTTCTTTGTAGCATTGAGCTTTAAGTTTAATGTCTATTGTGGATTGGTTTAAATTTTAGAAATTTTTTGTGTTTATCTTGAAGAAAGTCAGAACGGTGATTGAGCAATTTTGATAATGTAGAAGACTTAATTTTTCTAAAGTTGTTAAAGGAATTACAATTGTAGATAACAATTTACATAAACATGAGATAGATGTGAAAAATTAAATTAAGCAACAGCTCAATTTTCCTAATGCAAGACATAATTTTTGTGTTGTAGTTGCCGAAGTACTTTTGTCCGAATGCATCTGATTTGAATTGTTATGGCTTCAGGATGAGGGCTATGAAGAGGTGTAACAGAACACCTGGGGTCTGGAGGTTGGACGATGAAACAGATAAATCCATTTGGCTACTTACAGAAAAATCTTGTTTCTGTAAAGTAATGCCTTGCTAGGATGCAGTGGGAGGAAATTTGGTCAGTGGCACAATCAATTAAAGAAGCAGAACACTCGATCAGTAGAGCTATATAAATTCCCCAGCCGTGCCAGTTTTATGGTAGATGTTGGAAAACTAGAACTGCCCACTAATGAACTGATTTAGGAGGAGGAGTTGTCGAGTTGACACGAAGGTATCTAACAGAAGCTAGACTGGATGACAGTGAGGGAAGGTGATGGGTGGAGGATGGTCAGATTATTAAGGTGCTACAAAATTATTTTTAGTGAGATATTTCAGAGTTGTGAACTGCTGGAGAAAGAGTTGATAGTAAGGAAATAAGTTCGACTTTGACTGAGGAAGAAATGACTGGCATAGATGCGCCTTATACGGTGGAGGAGGTGCAGTTAGCATTGAAACTGATGGCTCCAACTAAGGCTTTGATGATGGATGGTTTTTTGAGATATTTTTCCAAAGACACCAGGATCTACTGGGCCATGATATCGTAAACATGTCACTTGAGGTCCTAATCAATGGCAAATCTTCCATAAATTCTACAAATTTGGTTCTTATCCCTAGGTGATCGAGCCCAGAATATGTGATGGCTTTCGATTCATTAGTCTTTGCAGTGTGGTGTATATAAGTATTTTCAAAGGGAAAATGCTAATAGCTTGAATTTGTCACTCTCTTATTTCAGAGTATCAAAGTGAATTTTTTCCTAGCCTCTAGATTAATAATAATATCATTATTGCCTTTGAGATTTTTGCATTTCATCAATGTAATGAAAGAATGGTTTCTTGGCTCAGAAACTTGATGACTGAGGCCTATAGCTATATTGAATGGTACTTTGTATTGAAGGTAATAGAAAAGATTGGGTATTCGGCAAGAAGGGTTCTGCTGGTCAATGATAATATCTACTTCATTTGCCTTTTATGTTAAAGATATTGTGCTGGGTAGAGTGATACAAACGATGGGCCTTAGACCTATGTGTTCTTAATGCATGCAGAGGCTCTATCAGGCTTATTTCGGATTGCAGAGAATGAGAGTTGGTTAATTGGTATGCATTGTGTTAAAGCAGGTTCTAAATTGAGCCCCCTATTTTCTTCTAATGGTTCTTTGATATTTTTTCGTGTTAGAGTTAAATTGTAAAACATTATTAAATATTATACTACCTAAAACAGAGCCTCGGGGCAGAGAGTTAATTTGAAGAAGTTGGCAGATACTTTTAGTCTAAACATGAAGACACGGATAGAGGAAGTACACATGTTTGGGTTGCTGAAATAATTGGAATATGTCTCCAATAGGTGTCTCTTCAATTGTAAAAGATGCATATGAAGAGTCATATTGCTTAAAATGGATGTGATTATTTAAAAGGTGTATGATGAAAAGTCATGACCATTTGATAGGGTGTATACTACACCATTTAATGTGAAAAGATGTGGTCTATGTTAAGAGATGAAGCCATTCAACAAGTCACTTGAAAATCTATAAATAGAGACCTTTAGTTCTTTTTTTTTTCCTACACCAAATAAATTTAAATTATTATGGATTTCTAATTCTCTCCTCTCTTCAAAAACTCTATTCCTTTTATTTTGCTGAAATAAAATTACCTTCGAATTATTTTGAGAAATAAAATTAACCGTCCTTACTGTCGTAAAATAAGAGCACCTTGCTTTGCCCATTCATAAGGACTTGATTCTATGTCCAAATCCGTTCGAGTTTTTAATTTGTGTCTATTCCGTTCAAGAAGAAAATTGTCTACACTTTGATTTGATCGACAAGGTTGGTATAGCGCAATACCTACTTTGGAAGAAGCATTATATTTTGGAAGACAGACAACCAATTATCCCGTTGCACCAGTGCATGGAAGGAATCTGTCTTAAGGAGATTTTCTACGGCACACCACGTTTCATCGTCACTCTTATTTTCTTTCTTTTGATTGTACTAGTCATTAATTTGACAACATGGGTAGCATGCAGTGCTTGATTATGGTAAATTTCTTGGTCTTCCATTTGTGGTTGGGAGATATAAAAGAAGAAAACTTTTGCCTTGTTTAAGGAGAGTGTATGACAGAGGGTTAGGAGTTGGCGCATGGGGTAAGTTTTAAGTTTGTGTTGCAAGCCATACTGACATACTTAATGAATAGTTTTCGCTTACCAGAGTCTATGGTATAAAGATTTTATATCCAATAATAGACCATTTTGAGAGGAAGGGAGATATGAGGGTAAGTTCGAGGATTGCATGGGTGGAATGGCTGAAAAATCGGGATTGATAAGGAATTTGGAGGCTTGGGTTTTCAAGATTTGAGATAGTTCAATTAGGCCTTAGCAAAGCAAGCGTGATGCCTATTTCTGTAGTATCACACTATCACTTGTAGACGAGTTCTAAAGAGTTAATATTGTTAGTCTGGACCTTTCTCTTAGCTAGAAATCTCAATGGATGCTCACTGGGGCAAAACATTACTTAGGGCAAGGAACCTTTCAAAAATGGCTTAGGTGGAAAATTGGGGATTGAGAATCGATGAAAATATTCTACGATCTGTTGATAACGCAGTCCTATTCTTTTTGGTGGATCTCAGCACCAAAGGGAGGGAGGATTTGCGGGACTGTGAGCTGTTCTTACCTTCAAGTAGATGTGATTACGAGAAGGTGGGGAGAGTTTTTGTCTTGACAGACGGTGGTTTGATTTTGCCAATTTTCTTTAGAAATTGCAGCATGCCCGATTAAAAGATTGGGCACTATGAGGTACGAGCAATATTCTCAGCTTGTGAAGTAGATATCAGCTGTTGTTATGGAAGGAGTTTTTTAGGGCAGAATTGAGTTCACGCAATATGAGAGGATGGTGGAAGTATATATGGAGACTTAATCTGCCTTAGAATGTTCGTGTCTTCCTTTGGAGTATTTTTCATGAGGTTCTTCACCGGAGGAAGGTCCGTGGGAGTGGGAAGTGTGTGAGTTGCGAGATGGAGGAAACTAATATCCATGCTCTGTTTAATTGCAGAATGGCAAAGGAGGTGGGGAAGATTGTAGGGGGGTGACATTCCATCAAAGTGCTGATCGATATTTTCCACAAACATTTGCAATGGACTTAGCCCTAGTGGACTGCCTTTTGTGGCTGCTATGGGAGGATCGAAACAAGGTGGTGCATTGAGGTAGGAGGCAACTAGGGGCTCTCTTGGTTGATTGTATAGTTGTGTTGGTGCAGGTTTGTGAGTCTAGTCAAGATGGGGGTAGAGCAAGATTGGGTGGACAGGTTAAGTGGAAATCACAGGGGGGAGGATGAAGGATGCTAGTACCGGGGATGAAAAGTTTTGGGACTGGGGCTGTGTTCAGGGATGTTAGAGGAATGGTGGCAGCAGCATAGTCAGGACATATTTTAGGCCACCCTTCGGTGGAGGATGAAGAGGAGTTTGTTATATGTGGACGTGCTTCTTCTCGCCAAGGACCTTGGAGTGAGCTTATGGGCGTGGAATGTGATTCGTTATGGGTGGTAAAGTGCTTACAAGATGATTTTAGTATGACTCTGAATGGTAGAGCATTGGCTCTTGTCGCTTTATACTTGGAAATAAGGCGACCCACAAACTTGTTCTTTGCAACTTTAGATAATAGATATTGTAGATGGACTTATTGTAATCACTTATTGATTTCTTCTGTGATTTAGGTTGATATATTTTGAGTGAAGGTTCTTTTATCCTAAAAAATAAATAATAATGAAGGAAAAACTTCTATAGTGATACAAAAAGGTGACAATTACTTTTCACAATTTTATTGTGACGCTATAATTAATCGAGGGGGTGTCTATGTATATGCTTTATGCGTCTTTTCCATAAAATGTTACATCTTTTATACAGCTTAATATGGACATTTAGATTTATCATTTTATCTTAGACACCCTACAGGTATGATATGTGACCTTTCTATACGTGTGCATGTGATAGGTGTCATCATGTTTCGATAGGTCACTCCCTTTCATCTACGCATATTTAACAATCTTGAATAGTTGTGTCCCTCTAGTCAACATAGTAGGACAGTTGACACTCCTCGTAAGATGCTACACATGCTCAATTTCCACAATCTGGCTATCTCCGATCATCTTGCCATCTCACATGTGAACAATGTACTAGTCATTGCCTAAGGTTAGTTCCATTTTGAAATTCCTAAAACTGAAAGGCTTCTTTTAGTAATGCATACATGCGAACTGTGCCTCTAAGCGCCTATCTGCTCTTGGGGACATGCGTTATACATCACCCTTCTCGTCTCTCTTGTGGTTTGTCAAGGCTAGTCTAGGTTGTAGCTTAGATGTGTTCTACAAAATTACCCTTTTCAATGAAGTTTAATACTATACAAGCAAGTCATTTTTATTACTTATCTTCTTCAATGTGGGATACCTTTCATTTGTATGTTTTGAACCAATTATACAAATACAATAATATTAATCGACTATTAAATTCGAAGACAGATGCAGATGGAAGTAGTGGGATGAATTCTGAAAAGCAACAAGGACAACAATCCACGACAAAAGTTGTGCATTCCTGCATAAGCATGTGAGCTGATTCGAAAGCCAAGCAAACCCATGCTCCATATCGAATTTCAAAGCTATTTCTCGTGACACAAGAACTGTAACATTTGCAGTGGTGCATTCATGGTACTGCACGTGAATCCTCGCATAATAAATTATCATATTACTGGTTTTTGAGCCATACTTCTTTGCTTTGCATCGCCTATATATCCAGTAAAAGACTCCCCCCTTTTTTTACTTGTATAAACTCAAGCAAAGTCAGTTAAGAATAATTCTGATATGGAGAGGAAAGTATTTGGCATTTTCCTTCTGCTTCTCATTGTCTTGGTTTCCCGTAAGTTTTCTGCTCTTATAGCTTCATTTGATCTTAATATTTAGTTTTAGTTCGGATCATTTTGTTCAAAGTTTTACTTCCAACACGATATCAGAATCGACCCATCTCGGCCGTGATTGCGAGTAGACATACCAGTTTTGCATGATCTATTTTTCACCAAAACATAAAAAAATGTGAACGTTTTAAAACTAGAGTTCTTGGCAAACTCCAGTAAACATTTTTGGAACTCAAAAAAGGTAGTTTTGATAGGTGGAAAAGACGATCTATTATGGGCTTGAAATAGATTTGTACATAAATTTAAATTAATACACAAACCACTAAGTTTTTAACAAAGTCAATGTGCATGCAAATACTACATTATATACTGCTTGGCTAAAATGTAATCAAATTTGAATGTTCAACCAACATTATTTAAAGAGACCTATTAGTAAGATAACTTTTTGAAGAATGTATAGTTGTTGATGGTTTTTCGAATTTGGAGTAGCGAAAGTATTGCTAAATGTAGACTCTAATTCTTGAAGTAAATGTTTTGAGATTTGGATTCAAGCAGTTCATTGAAATATATAGCACTATATGTAGCCATACTGTGAAAACTCTAATCTTAATCTATAGTGCTATGGTCCATGTGGTATGTATTTACTCAATTAACGTGATGCATACTTTTTGCGCGTGTGTTAGATATGTGTATATAACATGTTATTTACACGTGTTTGATACACTTGTGAGATGTGTGCATTTTGAATTTGAGTAAATATCTTAATCTAGCAAAAAAGCATCATCTGTCGGAGTATATATTCCCACATAGTTACGTGAGATATAGCATGTTTGGCTGTGCTTAAAAGCGTCTTTTTAAGTGTTTTTGGATTCTATTTGTGTAGCATAAGCGTTGCAAACACTTAAAAAGTTGCTTTTAAGTACGACCTAGCATGCTCTCAGAGGACGATGGTCTTACCCTTAGTTAAGTCATGGACCCTGCTAGATGAACAGGGCCTTCATGGCCCTGTTCAAACAGCTTAAGTCATAGTCAGGTTATATTATACATACAGATTATAATTCACATACATGAAAGATGCATAACATTGTCTAGCAAAACTGTAAAGACTACAATGTTATGAAATGATTTGGGGTCCAAGCACTCAACTAATAACACGTTTGACTAAGTTCAAAAGCTATTTATAAGTAATTTTTAGAAAAAAAATATTATATATTTTTTAAAAAAGTTACTTTTAAGTAGCTTTTGAACTTGGCTAAACATGTTAGTAATCTACAGCTCCATGCCTTTTTTTTTTTCTCTGTGGCTTAGAACCCTTCGCATTAGTAGATATGTATTTAATTTTGCTATTTTATAATTGATTTGAATAATAGAAGTGTACATTTCGTACTTGTATTAGATATGTGTATAATTATATTTACGTGTGTCTGATATATGTACGTGATCTGGACATCTTCCCATTCAAATGTACATCTATCATACACGTTTTGCTAGCTTGGCAGTTTATTAAGCAATTTTCTTATGATACTTGTAGGCCAACTATATGTACTTCCGCCATGTTCTTCTAGTACGTAATTTTCTCGTATATTTTTATTTGTAATTTTTTTCTTGTTTCGTTTTGATGAACACAGAAATGACAATGCCCGGAGCAGAAGCAAGAGTTTGCGAATCAAGGAGCCATGGGTTTAAGGGTGCTTGCCTTGGCGATCACAACTGCGCGCTTGTTTGCCGAAATGAAGGCTTCTCTGGTGGAAAATGCCATGGTTTCCGCCATCGATGCTTCTGTACTAAACTTTGTTAAGTACAATGTATGCACTCTAGAACTTCACCATGGTTTCGACACTTGGATTTGGGTGGAATTTGTTGAAAATAATTAGCTTGTTCTTCTATGTGCTCAATATTTCCTTGTGTAGGACTTAATTGAGTATTTGATGTTGTTTTGCTTAATTGCTGATTGGAAACTACTATGTAAGACCACTTGCTTGTGATGGATATTTTATTTACATTTTGAATTTGAAATTCTGTTTGAGGATTTCAAAATTGAATAATGATGATTGAACAGGCTCAAAGACATGGAAATGATGGACATATTGACTTGGCAGCACTTGTTTAGATTTTTTTTTCAAACTATCAAATCATGTGTCGACACGTGTCTTCCCTGTTTTTGACCCTGTTTGTGTAGCATGATTGTTCAAAATTTATTTTCAGCGACTTTATTATATATTTATCTGGAGTTAACATGTGAGTTGATGCAACCCGGGTCAAACTCTGGACTAGTGAGCAACCCAATTGTCAACATGTTAAACAACCTAATAATACACCACTAGCATTAAACACCAATCTATGTGGTACATATGTATCATTATTCGATAGTTATACATGTAATTTCTACATATTCAGAATTGGATGACTTTAAAACAAAAGAAGTGATAATCGGCCAAAGAAAAGCTAAAAATGACGAATTTCAAAGTTCAGCGATTAAATTAAAAATATTTAAAAGTTGATTCGGACCAAGGAATAAAGATTGAAGATTAAATGAACTAAATTGGATGGAATGGGAAGATGAAGGGCTGGAATTGCATGAGAAAAGGATTCAAGTGGAGCAAACCAAGAAACTTGACAACCAAAAGAACAACTTGTAGAAATGTATTGTGCGATCGCAACGTCATGTTTGACACCAGCGAGTGAAGTTTATTTTGCATGTGTGACCACATGCATTATGCTTGTGCGACAGCACATTTATATCCTTGGCACACATGACATTCAGTTTTAGTGTCAACTTTTTATGGCAGTCACTCTAAGCGCGGATTTTGATCTAATTTCAGTCTTTATAAATACAGAACGTCTGCCAACATTGCAAGATACCTCTAATATCAAATAATACACAAATTATTGCAAATCAAGGGAGGCCATTTATCAGTATTTTGGGAGAAATTCAAGAGGCAAAGATACAAGATATCCAAGATTTAAAGATTAAATCTTGGTTTTTGGGTAAAGAAGAGGAAGATGTAGGTGGAGGTTAACTAGGAAAATTGAAGAGATTCAAGATTTCATGATTTCTCCCTTTTTTTTTTCTTCATGTATCTCAAATCAGGGTGATGTCTTTATAAAGCTATATTAGATTTTCCATCGCTTAGACATAGACGAACCATTTGTTATGAAGTTTTAACTTCAATTTCAATACTTTGACACTCAATATATGTTTATCTTGGATGAATTGGATTAAAGTGTGATTTTTGTTAATTTCGATAGAAATAATTAGAAAGATAGCACATTATAATAATTGTTGTGAGGACAATGGATGATATAGATATACCACTATCTAATGTATGATTTCAATATGTGTTTTAATGTTTTAATGCATTCATTTATGTTCACATGTTTTATAGAGATAAATGGAGGTCACATAAGAGGATATGTTTAATTCTACTCGATAGACATTATTAAGTGAATTATGAACATTGATCAACAAGAATAAATAAATATGGTCATGGTATTGACTTGTATTAAAATGGATTAATAAAGGAGGATTTGAAGTCTTAGTGCATGCTTAAACCGATCTTACAAAAGCTTTCTTAATTGCTAATTAGTGAATTTAGTTAGATAATTAGTATAAATTTAAACAGCACAACTTACCTATTCGATTAGAGTTAGTATAAATTAACACTAGGTTAAACACACGGTCTTTGTGAGACTATATCTTATCCATCATTATATTATTGATCCATGATGTTGTGCACTTGCGGGATTTCGTGAATTAGGTAATCCCAATAATTGGGCCACAACAAGGATATGAATAATTGGAACACGATCAAGCCCAAGTTGATTTGCATTGGCCAAACCTAATTTCTCTTAACAAGATTGATTCACCAATTTTGTACATTGGTCGTTGAGAATAAGAGAAAATGCAAGGATGAAGGATCCCATCGATCTCAACCCTCATAATTATCAATCAAACACACTTCGTTCCTCCTATATTTCTTTGGCTAATTCATCTACATTATTAACGGTGAACCACACATGTCCCTGAAGAGGACCTTCAACTATAACGGAGTCATTATTAGAGAATTGATATCTCGACAAAGAATTGATAACTGAAAGTTCAAATTGATCGAACATTTAAACTCAACGGGCGAAATTACACAATTAAAAGCAACAAGTCATTTTTTAATTATTTCTAGGTGATTACTCAATCAAGTTCAACTACCTTGTGGTTGGTAAAGAACAAAATAATAATGATGATGATGATGATGATTATGATGATGATCATGAAAAAATCCCAACTAGGTAAACATTCCCGGACACTTTGCCAGTCAGTATTCCACTATAAATCGAAGCAAACTAATAGAACGGTCCGAACTCATCTACCCTGTAGAACTTCTGACATCAATTCCTACAATCTCTCTTGATCTTATTGGAGGAATACTCCTTTAAAACAAATTCCAGCTCCTAATTTATATCTTAACCCTCGTGAACTACGTACTCCTGGTACATCACCTAGTCTTCCTGAATTTGTGCTTCTCTAATAGTTCTCGATCCCTGGTATCAATTTATCTCCGACGGATTAAATTAAGAACTCCTTTGTTCTTAGGGTTGGTATTTGATCCAACGATCTTTGTATGATTTGATCAGTGATTTAATGTGAAACAATATGTCTTGATCAACAAATCAAGGTTCATATGAATTTACGGCTCAAATAATATGGTGATCGAATCTTGGAATCAATGAACGTGTTTTGAATCTTCAAATGCATGAATGATCTCTATGGAAAAATATAATTTAACACACTTTTGGACATCTCACAGGGTGTAAATTTATAGTTGATGGTGTTTGAATGAAAAGGAACTTAGAATTAGCTTGAAAATTGAATATTACTGTTCCTCAGATAACCACATCACTCTAGCGCTATGTCAGCGATAAGAAAGCGGCATCTGAGCAATTTTCAGTATTTTCATTATGACTTTCTCTCTCGATATTTGATTGAGGTGATTCAAAATGCATTTGAAAGCTAACTCAAAGGGTGACAATTGTTTTAAGAATGGCCTTGTCCAAATTCTAATATTTTCTGTGTGAAAAATGCATTACAACTTGGTGACTGAAAATCTGGAGCATGATTTGCGCAATACTTCTACACTTCTTTGACCTCTAACTACATTCTAGTGATCATATGCGATCTTTTTGGATACCTTGAACTCCTTTAAGACCTAAACTACCAATCTTACTATTTTTCTTTAAGTGGAACTCAATAACTCCTATTTTGAAACTCCGAATACAATTCAATTAGGACATAATTTTGACTAAGAAAATTGTCAATTATAATTTGATTTTAACAATAACCATGTACCAACTTCCATGGATCTTCAAGTTTTATGCCTCGTTTCACATCTTTACATCTGCCAACAATTATTATTATTATTATTATTATTATTATTATTATTATTATTATTATTATAGGATGACATCAATAATTATCCGTGTACGCGGGTGACAATCTTGCAAACCGCGTACACAGGTGATTGTAACTGCGTAGGTGAGGACAACTTGATATGATGGGATCAATAATTATCTATGATGGACATTGAAGTAAGGGTTACTTGATATGCACCCCTATAAAGTACCACGTCAGAAGCCGTCGACCACCATGGGGAGCTCTACATTCTCATGATAGACCGCCACCACCATGGGGTGTTTTACGTACTCATGATAGACCACCTATCACCTATGAGGCCCTCAACGCTCACCTAGGCCGTCGACCCCTACGCGACCGTCGACCCCCATGAGGCCCTCTACGTTCACATAGGTAGCTACCACAGTGAGATCAATACTATGCTTAGCCATACAAATGGCAATGCGTAGGACGGAAACCACCCAACAGCGAACATGGGCACAACCAACCGCTTGACGAGTGGGGGTCACCACGTTAGAACATGGAGGAAGTGGGAAGGTCTACGTGGGACACGTGGTACCATTAACTATTGAACACGTGCATAGCAACAGGTGCCTATAAATACCTCCAAGATGAGAAAGATATGGATTCTTGAAACCTGAACTGATTGAACTCCTAATATACTTTCTTCCTACTTTTCATAAATACCTACTGATTCTCACGCCGGAGGTACAATGGGGGAAAAAGCCCCGACCTCGTTTTGCAGGTAACGTCCATTGATCGGAACAACCGGAACACCTCACACGTCATCATCATCGTGGAGGTAAATTTTGTGATTATTTCATTGGCGCCGTCTGTGGGAAACCACTGAACAAAAAGCTATGTCAAGGAGACGAATTAGGAGTGAAACATGCATGGTCGAAAATACAACAGAGACGGAGTTAGAGTCTGTTGCCAGGGGTCAAGACCCGCCACCATAATACATAAAGCATAGCCAATTCAATGCTTTGGAGACACAATTGACGGCCATGATGACCCTCTTACAAAATCAAACACAGAAAATTGCAGCCCCACCGCAAAGTTCGTCGGAAGCCGTACGCGAGCAACCTCCCATGGTGGTACAAACGATTACCCCGCCTATTACTCTACCAACAACAAGAGATATGGGGGCTTCAGGGTTTGTGTTTCCACAAATTTCCCAACCCGTGACAGACTTGGAAAAGAAGATAGAAGAGATGATGACCTAGAAGATAGACGATGCATTGACTAAGAAGCAGGACAGGCGTAGGCAAATGGTTCTGGAGGAAGATCCTTTTGCCCCCGAAATTATGGTCGTTCCTTTACCGAAAGGCTTTAAACAACCCATGATAGAAGCATATGACGGAGACACGGACCCGTTGGACCACTTGTAGACTTTCGTCGATTTAATGAGACTCTATGTAGCCCCAGACGCAGTGATGTGCAGGTAGTTTCCCCCGACACTTAGGAGGGAGGCTAGAGACGGGTGGCCACACGGGCACCCAGGTCTATAAAAACTTTTGATGGGCTTTCCAAGAGCTTCGTAGCATACTTTATGGTAGCAAAAGGAAACGTAAGACGGCCATTGGGTTGATGCAGGTTGTGCAAGAGAAAGATGAATCCTTGCAGCAGTATTTGGCTAAGTTCAGTCGGGCGACGCTTGGTATAAGAGACCTTCAAATGTTTGCAGTGGTAACAACACTAATGAATGGGACGCGGAACCGGGCCTTCAAGATGTCACTCTCCAAAAACCCTCCAGAGTCGATGCATGACCTATTACTCTACCAACAACAAGAGATATGGGGGCTTCAGGGTTTGTGTTTCCACAAATTTCCCAACCCGTGACAGACTTGGAAAAGAAGATAGAAGAGATGATGACCCAGAAGATAGACGATGCATTGACTAAGAAGCAGGACAGGCGTAGGCAAATGGTTCTGGAGGAGGATCCTTTTGCCCCCGAAATTATGGCCGTTCCTTTGCCGAAAGGCTTTAAACAGCCGATGATAGAAGCATATGACGGAGACACGGACCCGTTGGACCACTTGCAGACTTTCGTCGATTTAATGAGACTCTATGCAGCCCCAGACGCAGTGATGTGCAGGTAGTTTCCCCCGACACTTAGGAGGGAGGCTAGAGACTGGGTGGCCACACGGGCACCCAGGTCTATAAAAACTTTTGATGGGCTTTCCAAGGGCTTCGTAGCATACTTTATGAGTAGCAAAAGGAAGCGTAAGACGGCCATTGGGTTGATGCAGGTTGTGCAAGAGAAAGATGAATCCTTGCAGCAGTATTTGGCTAAGTTCAGTCGGGCGACGCTTGGTATAAGAGACCTTCAAATGTCTGCAGTGGTAACAACATTAATGAATGGGACGCGGAACCGGGCCTTCAAGATGTCACTCTCCAAAAACCCTCCAGAGTCGATGCATGACCTGTTGAAAAAAGGTGACAAATATGTTGATGCAGAGGAAGCAGAGAAGGTCACGAAAAATCTTAGAGAATGATGGGAGACAGAAAGCCACAAGCGAAAGTCGGGTGATGTACGAAAACTCGTTGACAAAGACAAGTTGAGGAATGAGCACACAAATATGGTGTACACTCAGGATCGATCGGTCAGGTAAAAACGAGAGGTTGTCAAAACCTTCACCCCTTTAAATACTCCGCAGGACGAGATATTGATGGAGATTTGAGACAACAAAGAGCTCGAATGGCCAAGGCCAATAGCAGCGTCAACCAACAAATAGGAAGTTAAGCAGCATAGTGCTTGCATGTAAATATAGTTGCTAGGAGAGTTTTTATTTCTGCTTTTCTGATACAATGACCGTTTGCGAGTATTGTAGCCAGGGGTTTTTCATGATGTAATGCCTGCAATAGGCACACCTGATTGAAATTTATTTAATGAAAATGCTAAGTGACAGCAGATGATGAGGGTGCTATGGAAGGGCCAGCCTAACTGGGACGTCCCGGTGCGCCTACCGAGTCCCCAAATCTTGGCAAATTAAATTTTGCTAGGAGTGTTGTTCGTAATTGATCGAAATAAAGACTACAAGCGGTGAGCAAAAAGCCTAAAAATTGGCTAGCTCAAAATCGCTAGGGGCTGGTGGTGAGTTCTTCAAAACTAAAAATGGTTAAGGCTCAAAATCACCTGACCTCGACGATCCAAGACAGCTCGACGCATAGCAGGGAGGAAAAAAGCCTAAAAATTGGCTAGATCAAAATCGCTAGAGGTTGGTGGTGAGTTCTTCAAAACAAAAAAATGGTTAAGGCTCAAAATCACCTGACCGACGATCCAAGATAGCTCGACACATAGCGGTGAGCAAAAAAGCCTAAAAATTGGCTAGCTCAAAATCGCTAGGGGCCGGTGGTGAGTTCTTCAAAACCAAAAATGGTTAAGGCTCAAAATCACCTGACCTCGACCTCGACGATCCAAGACAGCTTGACACAGCGATGAGCAAAAAGGTCAAAAACTTGACTAGCTCAAAATGACTAGGGGCTGGTGGTGTGCTCTCAAAATCAAAAATGGTTAAGGCTCAAAATCACCAAGCCCAGTGATCAACATCGCTCGATGCATAGCGGTGAGCAAAAAAAAAGTTAAAAACTTGGCAGCTCAAAATCGCTAGCGGCTGGTGGTGAGCTCTCAAAACCAAAAATGGTTAAGGCTCAAAATCACCAAGCCTGGTGATCAACATCGCTCGACGCATAGCAATGAGCAAAAAAGTCAAAAACTTGATTAGCTCAAAATTGTTAGGGGCTGGTGGTAAGTTTTCAAAACCAAAAATGGTTAAGGCTCAAAATCACCAAGTCCGGTGATCAACATCGCTCGACCCATAGTCGTGAGCAAAAAATTCAAAAATTTGACTAACTCAAATCGCTAGGGACTAGTGGTGAGCCTTCAAAATCAAAAATGGTTAAGCACAAAACCAAAAATGGTTAAGTGACTTTTCTAACTCAGATGGGGAGTTATATAAGTTATGACACTTTGGAATCTCAAGAAGTACCTCCTCACCCGCGGCATCCCGCTCAATTTCTATACTTTGGTTTGAAGATTTAGCTGACCCAACATGACGTTTTGTGAAAATCGGTTGGAAATTTTGAAATTCGGCTGAATGAATCGAAATATTTGACTCGAAAGGAATTTGGGTACAAGGGGGGTGCCGTTGACGAATGACCTGCGACCAGCCGCGGGGTTGGTCGACCGTCGACCAGCAGCGTTGCTGGTCGACCGTCGACTGGCCCTGGTCGACAGGTTTCGACTGCCTTGCTGGTCGTCCCTAATCGTCGACCGCAAGGTCGGTCGGCCACGAGCCGAGGTTAGCCGACCCATCTCCGAAGATGGGTCGGTCGACCCTCTCGCCCCATCACTCTTACTTTCGCTAGAAGATAAAGAAATGAAAGTGTTATACATTATGAAACACGAAATGAAGGAAGGAAATGAGAGAAATTACTTTGAAGGAGAATGGATGATGATGAAATGAAACGAGAATAAAATCTTTCACCAACATGGAAGGGGTAAATAGGCTACCCCTTGTCGATAACATCAACATGAGGTAGAGGGGCTAATGATATAGGATGACATCAATAATTATCCGTGTACGCGGGTGACAATCTTGCAAACCGCGTACACAGGTGATTGTAACTGCGTAGGTGAGGACAACTTGATATGATGTGATCAATAATTATCTATGATGGACATTGAAGTAAGGGTTACTTGATATGCACCCCTGTAAAGTACCACGTCAGAGGCCGTCGACCACCATGGGGAGCTCTACATTCTCATGATAGACCGCCACCACCATGGGGTGTTTTACGTACTCATGATAGACCACCTATCACCTATGAGGCCCTCAACGCTCACCTAGGCAGTCGACCACTACGCGACCGTCGACCCCCATGAGGCCCTCTACGTTCACACAGGTAGCTACCACCGTGAGATCAATACTATGCTTAGCCATACAAATGGCAATGCGTAGGACGGAAACCACCCAACAGCGAACATGGGCACAACCAACCACTTGACGAGTGGGGGTCACCACGTTAGAACATGGAGGAAGTGGGAAGGTCTACGTGGGACACGTGGTACCATTAACTATTGAACACGTGCATAGCAACATGTGCCTATAAATACCTCCAAGATGAGAAAGATATGGATTCTTGAAACCCGAACTGATTGAACTCTCAATATACTTTCTTCCTACTTTTCATAAATACCTACTGATTCTCACGCCGGAGGTACAATGGGGCAAAAAGCCCCGACCTCGTTTTGCAGGTAACGTCCATTGATCGGAACAACCGGAACACCCCACACGTCATCATCATCGTGGAGGTAAATTTTGTGATTATTTCAATTATTATTATTATTATTTCAACTTTATCGCACTATAATTTTTTAATTTCGCTATATATTTACAATTATATTTCTCCATGATTTCCTCTTTGATTTGTCCTGCTTGTTATTTTATTTTATTTATTTATATCTGTTTTCATATTCTTTCTTTCTTTGCTAAAAATTATAAATATAATTTTATGGAACATTACGTAGCAGGAAAAGGCGCACTTGAGTCAGTCTTGTTATAATAATCAATCCAACATACAAAGAAAGAGTGATTTGATGACTTAGTAGGAATATAAGCCGAAACATCTCTCGGTTGTGTTTCAACTATTGGGAGGTGGTCATACTTCCTTCCCCCAAAGTCTCTAGGCCCTTGTTTGATAAGCTCTACCAACCTTTGATTAAATGATGTCAATGAAACAAATAGTTTTTCAATGAATGGAACATAATGCTAGAGCATTTTAAAGCATCCACAAGGTAAATGACACAATCGATTATAGATCCCATGCTTGGTATCCTCACCCAACATTGTCTCATGCTTATCGATTTGCTTTAAATCGAGCTCGGTCAATTGGGTTAAAATCCTTGTAAAGTCAATTCCTATCGATGTGCATCTCAACTATGTGGATAGGGTGTTAGGACTTGTCTATTTAGATAGAAAGGGACAAATCACACGCCTATTCAAGTTGTTGAGTTTAGCTTTCGGGCTACTCACTTAAAGGCTTATATAATATATAGAGGAGAGCCCTCTTAGGGTTCTTTTTATTTTAGAAATGAACATGAAATAACGAGACAAGAACTAAAATTCCAAGCTTTGCACTATTAAGCTTTTCTTTTCAGTAAAGTGGTTAATTAATCTTGAGAACTTTATGAATTTGGATGTTTAACTTGGCATAAAGATTGTATTCGTAGTCTTCCCCATTCTTCTTCTCTCAAGAATGGTATTTGTAGACCTTCAATTAGGTCTAATTTTGTGCCCAAAATTGATAGAAATCGAAATTATAGTTGAATTAGGAGATTCAAAATTTCTGAAATTTTCTGCATCTTACCACATTCGATCACATGGGGTATTGTAGTGCACTCACACCACTTTCATAAATTGTGGACCGTCGCTGTAAATAAATCGCTTGCGATTGAACATATGCTTTCCCATTGTGCGCGATCGCAATGGTATACAACTCTCTCGGATGTGCGATTTGGTCCTATATATTTTTGGTTTCTATTTCAATTAATGTCCCCCAATATTACAAAGAAAGCCCTTCAACTTTCCAAACCAACTTCTTAAATGTGTCCAGCTTTCGTCCGCTTCAATAGATTATCGTTCCTTTTCGTCCAATGCCTAATTTTCTCCTAAAATAATTAATTAACAAGCATAATTAAGTATCGAACTCATCATAATCACTATCAAAGGCTACTTGATCAAGATAAGTGTAACTTATACCTATCAATCACTTAAATAGAAGACGTCAGTGATAAAGAATAGGATAAACTTGTGCATTAATTAATTTTTATAAGAACTAATTATGAGCGTAATTTTTAATTAATTAAGACGTGGTAAGAGGATTACATTATAGCATAATTTGCAATCCCAAGAGCTTTTATAGTTTTAATCTTTATTATTTATTCACTTGTTAGCATTTCCTAACAAGGTTCCATGAATGGAGATCCTAAGATGTCAATGTCAAAAATAAAATAATATATATGTAAAAGTTGTAACATAAGACCTACCTTAGTTAATCCTCTGCAAATTAAACAGCTGTGGATAAATTATGAAAATGACAATTTAGGTACCCCAGTCGACACTATGTCTTACACAAACTAAGGATTTGCAAAATTTAATTTAGGTTATGTTTTTTATATTTGGAAAAAAAATATTTCAAGATTCACCAACTTCAAAATTTTTATGTTATTTAATACTATATTAACATTAAACTATTAAAACTTATTGAATAATCAGATTTCTTAAATAAAATATCATTAAAAAAAATTCTCAAAATTTCAAAGTAAACGCGTTTTCCATTTTTATGTTTTCAGAAACAATTTTTCAGAATGGTAAAAAGAATGCATTTTCAGAAATTTCAAAACAGACACTAAAAACACAAAATACAAAATGAATTCAAAACTCCAAACACAAAACTGAAACGCAAAGAGAACATCCCCTTAGTTTTGTTAGTAGTAAAACGGATATTAGTTTTCTCTGATACTGCTTATTACGAATTAAGCTAATGCCAATTTGTTATATATGATACTAGTTTGTTATAAATAAAGTGGGAATTTATAATATAAAAATAAAAGAACAAGAACACAAGATTTAAATGAAAAATCCAACCAGGAAAAAATCATGAGTAGGAAAGGAGAATTCACTAATATCAAAAGGATCCAAGATCAAAAGATTGGAGATCACAAAAGTTACAAAGGTGGATGATACAATGAATAAATCAAAGAATGAATTACTAGATGCCATGTTACTCCGATACATATAATACAATGAATTCCTAACATACTATGAAAATATAATGAAGTCCTAATACAACATGCCTAACAAATAATTAAGTGTTTGAGGTTGTTTTGGAGTGTAAATTCTGATTTCTTCTTCTTATCCGACTTGGACTCCTTCAAAACTTCTTCAAATCATTCTATCAACTCTCAATAGATCTCCCAAATAGAATTTGGGTAACCAAATTCTAACAAATTTTCACCTTAACGCGAATTCCAATACAAGAAACAAACTTCACTTTTCAACAAAAAAATTCTCCAACAAATTCTCCGCATCTTTCACAAATGCCCTTGAGGACTAACACAGCAATAATTATCAAACAGGGCAAAAACATACCCTATAAAAGATATTCTCTTATCAAGATCCCCAACAAAATCGAAATCAACAAAACCAAATGTTTTTAGTATAAGGTTTTTCACTAGACCTAATACCTTAGACCATATTTAAAGTATAACCAACCAAATTAGCCCCATTGTACCTCTATGGAGGTCTAATATCTCTTCTAGGGACTACTTTAGCAGTAGAAAATTGTGGCACCGCTAGTGGTGGTGGCAAAACGAAACCACCCTTAACTTCTAAACTAGATTGAGACATAGGCTCTAGTATAGACTTTGAACTAAGCTCCAACGGTATTTAACCAATATCAAACTTTACTAGTGTGCTTAATTTCTGTTGATTTGTACTAAATGATTCTGTAAAATCCTGCAAAACATATTATAGGACCTTCTTTGCCCCTTTATCACAATACATGCGTCTTCGTTAACTTTCAGGACTTCAACTTTACCCATGTACTTGTACCATTTTTAATCATAAATACTTAAGGAGATAAGATTTCTATTCAAATTTAGAACATATCTCACTCACCTCACAAGTGTCCTGACGTCCCATTAAATATTTTAATTTTTACCCTTCCAATGTCAGCTATGCTACAAAATGCATTATTTCCCATAATCACAGTACCTTTGGAATCTGTTGAAAACTAATTCCAGATTAGGGCACATATGAAACGTGCAAACTGTATCAAGTATATAATCCTAGTTAGGTTTAGAGTTGCCGTAAAAAATAATTAGAATTTCTCCATCACTGTATCCATCTTTTGTAAAACTGGCTTCATCTAAAGTTTTTGGTTATTTTCCCTTTTGATCGGCAATAGCTAATTTTTCTTTATTCTGCAACTTATAACAATCAAATTTAATGTGCTCCTTTCTCTTGCAGTAATTACAAATTTTGTTTTTATTCTTAGACTTCGATCTGCCAATCACATAACCCCATGAACAACAAGGCCTTCTTCATGAGCCTTAGATCAATTAAGATACTTCATCTTCTCATTTGAAAGTAGAGTTTCATATATTTTTTCAATGATGAGAGTATCACGACTATGCAAAATAGTATCTCTGAAAGACATATGAAGCAAGCAATGAGCACAATAAAATCAACCCTCAATCTTCTTCATTATACTTGAATGTTCAGATTCTAAAGAGAATATTTAATGTTCCGTTTTGGTAAATAAATTAGGAAAAAAAGATAAGCAAATAATAATACAAATGATATTGAGGTTAGGGATGGCAACGGGACAGGGCGGGCCCCCCGCCCCCCACCCCGTTACCCGTTTAAGGTGGGACGAGGTCTTTGCCCCGTTTACTATCCGTTTAATTTTTTTTTTTGATAATTTATTTTTATTGCCCATATTCATTAGATTTAAACAAATAATTTTAGTAGTTATTTTCTATTAGAACTAATGAAATTTGGTGAAAATTTTCTTTTAAAGCATTGAATTCTAAAAAAAAAATTAATTTTTTTTTTAAAATATTAATGGGGCGGGGCGGGGCGCCCGTTACCCTTCCCCACCCCGAATACTCGATTAAGCGGGTTATCCCCATCCCGTTCAGGGTGGGGCTCCACGGGTATCGGATTTGTCGGTTTTTTGCCATCCCTAATTGAGGCCCCCAACATTGGAGGCCCTAGGCCATTTACTCAGTGGCTTTGGCCAGAGTAGACTCGCTAAAACAAACTCTATATTTTAATTTTTTAAAATGGAGATTGAATTTGATTTTCGAAATTTGAAAAGTAAAATATTCCCTCTAATGTTACTTTAATTTGAATGCATTTAATAAGTTATGTAGATTTCAATAATTATTAAATTATTTAATTCATATTTGAATTGACGTATTAAAAAACTATTTTAAATAAAAGATGAAAACAAATCAATATATGTTTCTTGAAAAAAGAAAATGAAGAGCCAAATTGTACAAAAAAATATTACTCTCTAAACTTAAATAATTTCTCTATTATAATAATAAAATAAACAAAATGACAAAATTATTTTTGGAACACGTAATACTACTTATTCTGTTCTTATTGTCATAACAAATGATGCATATGAAGTCAAAGGAATCTATGACCACAAAAAATATTAAAAACAACATAACTAAATTTGAAGGATCCATTTATCAAGGATTTTGCTACTTTGACAGAAAAATTGTAACAGATACAATGACATAATCACAGTTGACAATAGATTATATGATGGGGATGTTGATTATATTTAAAACAATCTAATGATGAGATATCATGTGATATTATGTCAAGAATTAAATCAATCATTATGTAGCGATATCATGATTCATTTATTAATGAGAAGTGCTGCAGTGCCAGGGAGGGTGTGACACCCTCCCTGACAGGATAGACACATTGGGAGGGGATGTGGCCTTTTTTTTCATTTTTTATTACACATGGGTCCCGCATTGGTCCCACCCTTTTGTGAGGGCCGGTCACCCAGGTGGGTGCATCTCTTCTGGCACATAAGCAAAATTCTTTATTAATTGTTCAGTTCACTACATGATATACATATGTATGCAAAAAGTGGTGGTGGATCACCTAACCATATCAGATTCTCTCCTCCCAAACAATTTTAAACTCATAATTAATATTTTAATACCTTTCTAGAAGAAGATTAATTCTTAATTATTCTCTCCTCCCAAACAATTTTAAACTCATAATTAATATTTTAATGTGACATGATTAGGTCAGTTCTTGTAGGTATATATTCAGCTTCTTTATAATTAAAAATGAACAGTTGATAAAGACTCTAGGCAAAAATCATTTGGTATATAATTATTTCATACATACACTTTCTTTTTAGTTTGACAATTTCGCCTATAATCGTAATTAATACTAATGATCAGTTCCATGTAACTGAGAGATTTTAAGACGAGAGACTTGTTTTACATTAAATTATAAATTACTTTCCAAATAAATTGAAAATGGGTCATACGAAGAACAAAATTGAATTTTTAAGTCGATCATTCGAGGTTTTTCTTTTTCGTAAAATCTCCATTTTTACAACACAAAAATGTTAGGACACGCATTTAATTAGCTATGTGGGATTAGCTGTTAGGTTTTGTCATGATTACTGACAGGAAATTTGACCCTTATTTGAGTAAGTGGAAAGAGTTTAGTCTTTCTAGAAACTTTAATTTGAAACATATGGAAAATGTAAGTGTCCATAATAAATGTACACAATAAATGAGATAATGTGACGTGACAATCATTCTGTCGTTGATGTGAAAGTGTCAAATTTGAATTAAAGGTGTTGATCAATGACACTTGTAATTATGTAGATCATTATGTACTTGTAGCACCACTCGAAACATAAAAGGAAAACACGTTTGGTGGGAAGTTTTGCAGAATGTGGGAATTTGGGTTGAGCTATATATTCTCTCTTAAAGATCATAGTATGAATTACGGATTTAAATAATTTTGTAGGGAAAATGTACGATTTCAATCTATATTTATTATTCAAGAATTTTTAAAATACGTCGGAGGTGGTAGTTTGTTCTAGTGAATAAGAGAGTGAGAATGGGATGTAGTCAAAAAAATGTATAATCCTACATCCAAATATGAGTCTCATTATTTGAATCAGAATACATTTTGTAATAATAAATTGATAGAGAATGTGTGGTTAAAAAATAATGAAAAATTTTGAATTTGCATTTAATATTATTTTATTGAAAAATATGTAATTAAAAAAAAAAGAAAGAAAAATATATTTTGAAAATAATGGTAACAAACAATAGCATAATGATATATACAGAAAAATGTTTAAGTCAAAGGAATCTATGACCTCAAAATATTGAAAACAACATAACCAAATTTGAAGGACCAATTTATTAATGGTCCAGTCCCCTACATGATATACATATGTATGCAAAAAGTGGAGGTGGGTCACCTAACCAAAATTATTATTTTAGTACCTTTCTAGAAGCCGGATTAATTCTTAATTACTTAGTAAATTAATCTTTCCATAAGATCACATTTAATGTGAATGATGGGATCATTGTTCGGTAGATAGGGTTAGGTAAGTTCTGGTGGGTATATATTCAGCTTCTTTATAATTACAAATGAACAGTGATAAAGACTCTAGGCCAAAATCATTTGGTATAGAATTATGTCATACTTTGGTGGATATTAAAATTTAATTTTCAGTAAATTGTGATATAATTTTTTGAAATGTGTGGTTGAAAAGTTTTGCGACCCATGAAAGATATTGTTAATATTGACTATTTGACTTTGACTTTGACTTTGATTAAAATCAGATTTTAATTCAGACCGAACAGGAATTTACACTTTCTCTTTAGTTTGACAATTTCATCTGTAATCTGATTAATACTAATGATCAGTTCCATGTGACTAATGGATTTTAAGACGAGATACTTGATTTACATTAAATTATAAATTACTTTCCAAATAAATTGAAAATGGGTCGTACTAAGGAAAAAAATTAATTTTTAATTCAATCATTTGAGGTTTTTCTTGTTAGCAAAAACTCCATTTTTGACAACAAAAAAATGTTTAGGACACATTTATTAGCTATGGGCGATTAGCTGTTAGTTTTTGTCATGAAGGGTCAAACTAGAACGAAGATGTAAGGTGGGGATTGACTTGAAACAAATTGAAGCTCAGTGATCAACATGAACAAGCCTATAAGTTTTATTGAACTATAGTGAAATTTTCCTTTCAGTGATCATTTTGGTATAAACACAGTTTATTTTTATTTTAATTGTAACAAGGATAATAAACTGAAACTTTCTATCTTTGAATTATTATAATTACAATATACCCCTTCTCACTTTTTATTTATTTTGTTAATCTAAAATGAGATGATCTGATAAAAAATATTTTGCGAAATCATAAGCTATAAAACTAGATCCAGTGCAAGTACACGGAAAAAAACTAGATCCAGTGCAAGTACACGGAAAAAATTCCACTCGGGACCCACCTCATGTGAGAGGGTTTAGGGGTTGTGTGAACCAATATCCTTTGATCATTTGGGTGAACATTTTCTGTAACTATTTTTCTTTTGTTAAATCTAACTTGTCGATTGCATACGAAATTCTTAATTTGCAATTCTAAAGCGTGTGGTTCTTTTAGGCGAAAGATGGGTCATGCACTTGGTTGCGTTCAAGTAGATTAGTGACATCGAAGGAACATTTAGGCATCAAATAAATAAAACTGATTTTAGTAAGTCAGATCAACATAAATTGGTATCAAATAATGTAACATGTTTTGGTACGACAACAAAATAACTTGTATTGGTGACTTCTTCTATTTAGGTTTAGCGTTCATAAGGATGATAATGTTTGAATGTAATGTTGATGAACATAACATATATAAAATACTAGTTTAAAATTCAAAAATTTCAATAGGAATAAATTGAGGCGAGGCCATGGAAACCGGGTCGTGGATATTTAAATTTGAGATGGAAAGTGAGCATTGATATTTTGCGGAATGGAAAGGGAGATTGACCCTTTTTGAGTAAGTGGAAAGAGTTGTTGTATCTTTCTAGAAACTTTAATTTGAAACATAAAAGTGAAGTGGAAATAAGTATAAGTAGTTGTGACTGCAACAAATACTACCATTTTCTAAAAGGAAAACATGGTTGGTGGGAAGTTTTGCAGAATATGTGGGAATTTGCGGCCGGCTGGTCAGACATGTTTTTGTTAACCAATTATTTATTATAACTACTTTTTCAGGTTTTTTTTTTCTATTCTTTTTTTGGGCATGGACGTGACTAGAAGGAAGGTTGGTTACACATACAATCGAAATGGAAATCGAGTGTTTCGTGGTTAAAAAATGTCGAATCTCGATTGAAGACACCAACGACGAAAGGACTCTGTTGGATCGACAGTTACACTGAGAGACGAAAGTTAGGGAAGCAAATTAGATTAGATATCCTAGATGAAATGTTGCAATGATCTTCACAGGGGAACGATTGACCTTATGTCCAACATAAAAAAGGATACTTCTCCAATTCAAGATTAGTTAAACAATTTTGTAGGGAAAATGTTGTATGATTTTAATCTATATTTATTATTCAAAAATTTTTAAATGCATCAATGGTAGTGGTAGTTTGTTGTGGTGAATAAGAGAGTGAGAATGGGACGTAGTCAAAAAATTTATAACCCTACATCCAAATATAATCTAATGATTTATACAGAAAAATGTATTTGAATCGACTGATAAATAAACTAAAATTTTGTACCATAATGCATCCTTGTATGCAACAATTATTGTACCTAATCCAGACAAGATTTTGTAGGTAAAAAAGTAGATTGAAAGGTCAAAATAATTAATTATATGCGAGTTGGTAATGCGATAGAAATAATGTTCGAGGGATCTAACGTGGAAAAACGAATGGGGTGGAGGAAAAGAGAACAAGAAAATAAGTGCATCAGCATCAGATGCTGATAGGAAATAATTAAAACAATGAACATGGGATTCGAAAAAAGTGAATAACTCCAACTGCATAGAAAAAGCAGTGTTACCTACCAAATCCAGCACTAACTTAATTTGCATTTTCAACCACTCAAAGAGTTTTTCTTCAACTTTAATTTGGTCAAGCTCCTGCAACTTTAAGGTGAGGGTATGAGTCCATTTTCTTTTGCCTATCCTAATCGAGTTGTGATCTGTAATCCAATATACCATTCACCGGATTAATTATCAACACATGATTCTAAATAAACATGTTTAACTTTTTTCTAACGACTCTTTATGCTTAAAAATAGGTGGCATTTTAATGTAAAATGATGTGTCAATAATTAATTGGTGGACCGCAAATTGGATAGCAGAAATTGGACAACAGTCTCAACTCAACCTAACCTACTTATTTAAATTTGCCTGCCTTCCTCACCACAATTTTGTCTTTGTAAGTTTCCTTTGGAAAACCCAGAAGCCGCCCCAAGCCTCATCATCTCTCTATGTATCTTTGTGAGTGTGCGCGCGCTTAAGTGAAAGAGTTTTTCGGAGTTAGCTCATCTGTGTAAGATCACGACCCTTTATTGACCCCGGGAGTGAACCGGGTATAGAGAGAAGATACGCATCAATGGGTCGATCTCCTTGTTGTGAGAAAGAGCACACCAACAAAGGGGCATGGACAAAGGAAGAAGATGAACGCCTTATTAACTACATCAAACAACATGGTGAGGGTTGTTGGAGGTCCCTTCCTAAAGCTGCAGGTTTGAATCTTTAAATCCCCTTTTGCCTATAGATATGTTTGTTAGTGTGTGTGTGTGTGTTTGTGAGAGAGAGAGAGATTAGGGGTTCTGTATTAATATGTGTATGCATGAATTTTACAAGTTCTTGATTTTCTAATTTATTTTGGGCAGGTTTACTTAGGTGTGGAAAAAGCTGCAGACTTCGATGGATAAACTATCTCCGGCCGGATCTTAAGCGAGGAAATTTCACTGAAGAAGACGAAGAATTCATCATCAACCTCCATAGCTTACTTGGAAACAAGTACTCTCTCTCTCTCTCTCTCTCTCACACACACACACACACACAGTGGCTTACATGCCCTTTATTCTCTATCGCTACCTAGATTCTTCTTGTTCCCTATATATTTTTATTTTTATTTTTTTTTCTAAAGTTTTTGTTATCTTCTGTTGATGACATACAGATGGTCTCTTATTGCTGCACGCTTGCCTGGAAGAACGGATAATGAAATTAAGAATTACTGGAATACCCACATAAAAAGAAAGCTCCTCAATCGGGGAATTGATCCCCAAACACACAGATCACTCAACTCAACAACAAAAACTCCAAACCCGAACACAAAAATTTCGATAAGCAACCAAGAAAAAAATCTTAACAAATTCTCAGAAATAGCTCAAACTTTTTCCCTGCACTCAATCAATGTATCCGAAGACGATTTGATAAAAAACAGAATCAGTTTTAAGGTTAGAAGTGATTCAGCTGAAGAGTCATATAGCAGAAGTGTATTGTCTGAGGAAATGCACCCACAAATCAACTTGGAACTCTCCATTAGTCTACACAAATCATATGAAAAATCTGCTATTAAACTGAATGATCAGTTGAAGCAAGAAAAACAACAATTTGAGGACCAATCCTTCGGAACATTATCGCCACCAAGTGTTACACAGTCTGTGTGTTTCTGTTACAATTTAGGGTTTCAAAATGGGAATGCATGTCATTGTAAATCCATGAAAAATGTGAACACTGATGATATGCAGAGATATTATAGACACTTGAGTTTATGAGCCCTCATTTAAATTAGTCTCTTTGGTTTCTGTTATGTACTTTTATATTTCTCCATTTGTATTCGTTTAAGAACATGGAGTTTAATGAATCCAACTACCTGCAGGCCACAGTTTGAATTTTGAACTTTTTTGCCTTCACGTATTCTATCAACATGGATCAGAGTTGGTGAAATAATCAGAGATGGAATTAATTAATAGACTGGTAGTCAATGAATAGAAATAAAATAAGATATCACTAGAATTTAGATTTTTGCAGTCAATAATGTACGTTCTTTCCCTTACATGTTGACATTTCCTTTGTTTAAAAAATTGTAGACGGAAAAAGTGTGTGTGTTTTTTTTTAAAATTTTCAAATGGGATGTTATTACGTAACATAATGTAAACAATGATCTAAAAAATGATGTACATATATCATGATTTTTTTCCAATTTTAACCATACGGTATTATGTGGCACCACAAAGATTATTAACATCAAATAATGAAAAGTGGAAATCATTTAGTAATTGTGTAACTACCCACAAGTTGCAAAGGTTGATTGTGTGGAGCCTAATGTACACTTTTTAAGTATTATAGAGGTACTTTGGAGAATTTGTATATGTAATTTGTTGCTCTAATATTTTTGTCATATATAGAGGATATACTAGGGTGAGCCTCTATTCTGTGTTTCATGATAGAGAGAAACAGAGAGAAAAGTGAGTTCATAATACATTGTAGTTCTCTTCTTCCATATAACGCAATTCTTTGGCAGCACTAGGTAGATGTAGAACAGAGATCTAGTGAAGCGCTTCTATTCTGTGTTTTTCTTACATTTTTATTTTTCTATTTTGCTTTATAAATTCCTTTCGGTAAAAGATTATTTGTTTAATCCATAAATACTAGAAGAACCCTTTGTAAAAATAACAAATAGAAAAGAAAAATAAAAAAATAAGGTGGTCCTTTTCACTTGGTGTCTTACAAAGTAGTTTGCCACACTTACACTATGGTTTACAGCTTTACTTATACTCTTTGACATGTTACATAATTCTATCATTGATTTTAACAACACTTATTTAAAGGGCCATGTACACAATGGTTTACACTTTGATTCACACCCCTGTGAGTTGATAGATTTCGGTATATTGATCTTAACAATACATTTTTCAATTAGGATAGAGCTAGTTTTACATCTTCCATTACCACTTAGTTGACAGGTGGCATTTTTATAATGGTTAAATTAACTGTGTAAGATTTCAAAGGTAGTGTGAGACTGTGCTAAATGTAAATTCGATAAATTAAGGTGTAAATGGATGTGTATATGTAGCAAGATTGTTTCAATTAATGGCTAATTGTTGACACATAGGAGGTGTCAACAAAAATGTACACATTTTTGGAACTGAACTTTTCCAAAAAATTCTAGGAGGTCACCGAACTTCAAAACTTCCTTAAGTAGTCACTGAACTTTGCAAATAGTTCATATGGGGTCACTGAACTTCAAAATTTTCCTAAATAATCACTGAACTTTGCCAAAACTTCCCAGGAAGTCACCGAACTTTGCAAATTGGGACCCCATACATCAATGGTTTAGTGACTATCTAGGGAAGTTTTGGCAAAGTTTAGTGACTATTTAGGGAAGTTTGGAAGTTCAGTGACCCCTTAGAAACTATTTGCAAAGTTCAGTGACTACTTAGGGAAGTTTTGAAGTTCGGTGACCTCCTGAGAATTTTCGACAAAGTTCAGTGACTATTTAGGGTATTAACCCTACAATGAAATGTTAAAGTGTTTAAATTTTTTTGTGAGAAGCATGCCATATGGTAAAGCTTTAACGTGTCGTGATGAATGAACAATCTTCATGAGTTCTAATGCAATAGTGGGAAAATCAAGTTTCCTACCGACAAGAAAAGAGTCGAGAAGAAAGAGATTAAATGAACTCACTTCGTCTCGATGACCTTTTCGTGGTAGGATAACATTGGCAATGATGTTTTGTAAAACTTTGCATGGAATGGTCAATTGATTTGCACTAATTTTTGTGATATTTTCAAATTTTTTCTCGGTGACTCGACGACAAGCCTCGGTAGGGTCATAGCCGTCTAACGTGGGATGTTCCTTGTGACGAAAAAATTGTGTTGTACACAACTCGAGTTCTAAAATGTTACGAATGAGAGCCTTGTTTATGATAATGCATTTATTTTTAATCAAGCAAAATATGTCACCGGAACGGGAACTAGACATGCTTTTGTAAAATTCTTTCATGAGCCATGGATATGCATGCTCTTCTAAAGTTGTAATAGAAATCCAACCCATATTTTCAAAAAGTTCATCTATGTGAATGCGAGTGCTTCAATAGTAAAATCAGCAAAATCAACATTTTTACCTATCAAAATGGGGGATTTTTCAAATGAATTGGTCGGCACCTCGGGTTCTAAGTCAAACTATTCGTCGGATGAAGGAGATGGAGATCGCCTCACCGTGCTCTTGAGCCATTTTCACATTCGTTTTGATCCTAACATTGGTGAAAATCGAAAATGGAGATGGATTGAAGAATATGTAAGTTTAAAGTTTTGATTTTGGATTGTAGTGGATGAAATTAAGATTTTTTTGAAGAATTGAGATGTAGAAGTAATGAGTTTTTGATTTTGATGGGTAATTGATGATTTGAGAGTGAAGATTGAGTGATGGAGAAGATAATTAGGGAGAGAAAAGTAAGAAGATGGAAGAAAGAAGGGGGCGGTTCGACTATAAAGGACCTGCCCGTCGTTGAACTGGACGTCTGGACTATTGGTTCGTTGTCCGGATCCCTTTTTTTAAAGAATAATAAACATACTAAATTATGTAAATATGGTGCACATGCAATGATGAGATGTAAGCTCATGTAGTTTTTAAACTTAATCATGTACTTCAAATTCATCGATAGTGCCTAGACCTCTTCTAATATGTAAGAATCGATCAAGAGTTAGAGGTTTTGTGAAGATATTGGTCAATTGATTTTCAGTGTTTACGAATTCTAACACAATATCACCCTTTTGATCATGGTCTCTTGGGAAGTGATGTCTAATTTCAATATGTTTCGTCCTAGAGTAAAAATAGGATTTTTAGACAAATTTATGGCACTAGTGTTATCACAGATAATTGGTATATGATCAAAGGATAGGTAATAATAACTAAGAGTTTGTTTCATCCATAGAACTTGTGCACAACAACTAGCAGCCGAAATATATTCGGCTTCAGGACAAAATTTTGTTTCTTGCTAAACCATGATATAAGTGAAAAGCCTAAAAAATGACATGTTCCACTAGTGCATTTACGATCGATTGTGCACCCGGCCCAATCGACATCCGAATAGCTAAGTAGATCAATGTGAGTGCCCTTGGGATACAAAAGATTAAAGTTCTAGTGCCACTAAGCCCCTGTTTGCCCCCCATTAATTTAAATTTTTGGGGGATAGATAATTTTTAGAATAGTGATTGATGGGAGATGTGTGGTTGAAAAGTTTTTGATTTGTGTGTATTATTATTTTATTTGATGAATGGATGGTTGAGATGAAGAGAGAGAAAAAATTAATGTAATGGAATGTGATATAATGGGGGGCAAACAAGGGTTAAGATATCTAAAGATTCGTTTCACAGCCTTGAGATGTGATTCTTTAGGATTTGATTGAAATCTAGCACATAGACACACCCTAAACATAATATCGGGTCTACTTCCGGTTAAGTAAAGAATGAATCCGATCATACCTCGATACTTTGTTATGTCAACGTACGTACCTTAATCGTCCTTGTCCAATTTTATAGATGTACTCATAGGGGCTTTCATTGGCTTCAACTCATCCTTTTCGAACTTTTTGAGCATATTCAATATGTACTTACTTTGATTGATGAAAATTCCATCACAAGTTTTCTTAATTTGGAGGCCGAGGAAGAATTTAAGTTGTCCAATCATACTCATTTCAAATTCCATGCTCATGTACCTAGAGAATTCTTCACATAGATAAATATTAGTAGCACCAAATATAATATCATCAACATAAATTTAAACAATGATCATATCGTTCTTATGAGTTTTAACAAAAAGAGTGGTTCCAATTGAAAAACCATTTGAAATTAGAAATTTGCTCAATTGTTCGTACCAAGTCCTAGGAGCTTATTTTAGACCGTAGAGAGCTTTTCGGAGTTTGAAAACATAGTCCGGATGTTTGTGATTATTAAAATCAGGTGGTTATTCAACAAACACTTTTTCTTGAATGAAACCGTTAAGAAAAGCTCTTTTGACATCCATTTGATAAAGGGTGAACTTTTTTATGACAAGCAAATGCAAGGAACTCGCGAATTGATTTTATCTAGCTACCGGTGCAAATGTTTCTTCAAAATCGTTGCTTTCTTCTTGATTGTAACACTGCGCCACTAATCTAGTTTTGTTACGCACAATTATTCCGTTTTCATCAAGTTTATTTCTAAAGACCCATTTAGTACCAATGACGATTCGATCACTTGGTCGAGCAACTAAATCCCAAACATGGTTTCGTTCAAAATGATTTAGTTCTTCTTGCATAGCTAGAATCCAAAATTCATCAAACTCGGCCTCTTTGAAGTTTTTCTGTTCAATTTGTAAAATGAATGCACAACTACTTAAAATGATTTTAGTAGAGGCTCTAGTAGTGATACATTTTAATGATCACCAATGATTAATTCTTTAGGATGAGAAGAAACGAACCTCCATTATTTTGGTAGAGGTAAATCATTTTGGACTTCGGTTGGCTCTTCTTTGCTTTATTGAACATTTTCTCCTTCTTGATTTTTATCTTGTGGATTTTCTTTGTGTTGATCTTGAATAATCATTTGTTCAAATGGAGTTTCCAACCCTACAACAAAATCAATACCTTTTTCACGATCAAGATATTTAGTTTCATTGAAAGTAACATGCGTGGATTCTTCAACGATTGGAGTTTTTTTGTTGAAAACTCGATAAACTTTACTAGTCGATGAATATCCTAGAAAAAATCCAACATCGGATTTTAAATCAAAATTTCCCAAGTTTTCTTTTGCATTCAAGATAGAGTATTTACACCCAAAGATTTTGAAATAACCGATGTTGGGAATTCTATTTTTCAAAAGTTCATATGGAGTTTTAGTTTTCGTTCGATTAATTAAAACTCCTTTAATAATATAGCAAGCGGTGTAAACGGCTTCGACCCAAAAATATTTTGGTATACTATTTTCATTTAGCATGGTCCTAACTATTTCTTATAATGTGCAATTTTTCATTTCTACTACACCATTTTGTTGAGGAGTTCTAGGAGCCGAAAAATTATGTTCATATCCATTTTCGTTGCAAAACTCATCAAATGCGAGATTATCAAATTCTCCACCATGATCACTTCTAATGGTTGTAATAGAGTATAATTTTTTTATTTTGAACCTTTTTGCAAAAATGTTTAAAGGTTTTTAGAGCTTCATCTTTAAGACTTAAGAAGAGAACCCAAGTAAATCTAGAGAAATTATCAACAATAACGAAAGCATAGTATTTTCCACCTAAGCTAGCGGTTATTGATGGTCCAAAAAGATCAATGTGAAGTAATTGAAATGGTTTTGTAGTTGATGAGTGCAATTTGGGTTTAAATGAACGTTTTACTTGTTTACCAAATTGACATGCATCGCAAATTTTGTCTTTTTCAAACTTCAAATTTGGTAAACCTTTGACAATACCATTTTTTGAGATTTTTGAAAGAAGATCCATGCCAATGTGACCTAATCTCCTATGTCATAGCCAAGTATCCTCTTTCAAGCTCACTAGACATTTTTCATCATTTTGAAAATCGATATTTATGATATAAACATCTTTGCTTCGGCTTCCTATAAACAATACATCTTTAGATGTAACATCCTTAATGACACATTTAGAAGAATCAAATTTAATATGATAGCCTTTATCACATAATTGACTAATACTAAGTAAATTATGTTTAAGGTTATCTTCCAATAGTACTTTTTCAACGCAATGGGGGAAATGATTACCAATGTTATCAATTTCGATGATTTTTTCCTTTTGCATTGTCTCCAAATGTGATCCATCCTTCTTTTTTAAATTCGATAGTAAAGTTTTATTTCCGGTCATGTGCTTTGAACATCCGCTATCCAAGAACCATTTGCTTGTGATTTTCTTCAGTACCTACAATAACAATTAAACTTTTGATTTTTGGTACCCACACAAGTTTGGATCCTTGGTAGTTAGTTTTAGTGGATCCTCGAGTCCACTTATTTTTAAAGTGTAACTTCTTTTTGGTTAGACAATTATAGGTAATATGTCATTCCTTGTTGCAAAAGCTACAAGTAGTTTTTTAGGGGATTGTATTTAAAGTTTTGACAAATAAATTTTTGAGCTATTTTTGTTTAAAAAATGGTTTATATCCAATGCCTCATTTATCAAAAACACATTTTTGATCACTGAGCATTAAATCAAAATTCTTCTTCCTTTGAGTGAATTTAAAAATAATTTTTGTTAAGTTTTCAACATTTTCTTTTAAAGAATAATTTTCTTTGTACGATGAATCATAATCAATATTTTCCTTTTTAGTTTCCAAAATTTTCTCCATTTCACTTTTTAATAATTTATGTTTCTTTTTAAGAATAGAATGACTAAGGGCAAGATTTTCAAATTATTCTAAAATTTCATCATAATGGGAAGAAAAATCATCCTGTGAGAGTTTTTCAATAGAATTTATCTCATGATCGATTGCCATGAAGCACATGTTGGTAATTTATTCTTGACCTTCATTTTCATTGCTACAATTATCGTCGCTTTCATCCAATGTTACTTGGAGTGCCTTTTTCTTGATTTTTTTTTGTTTGGACACTCGGTTCTCTTGTGACCGGGTTTGCCACAATCATAGCAAACAATTTTCTTGCTTCTTTCTTCGCTCTTTTCTTCTTTCTTTTGAAACTTTCGATTATTTCGAAAGTATCTCCATTTTTTGACAAGAAGTACAAGATCAATAAACTCTTCATCACTTATATGTTCACTTGTAGTTCCTTCTTCAATAGTCGATTTGAGAGCAATTTGATGCCTAGGAGGCTCTTTTGATTCTTCCTTACTCTTCCTCGTCCTCTCTTTGGTTTCGACATTGTTGAGCTCGTATGTCATCAAAGTTCTTCCAAAGGATAAGTGTTGATGTCTTTTGTGTTCTTTATCAACATCCTCAATGAGCTCTAATCTTCCAAAAGTGACCTAAACATTTTACTTACAAGCTCGCCGTTAGTAAATTTACAACCAAAGCCTTTGAGGCCATTAACAATATCGGTGAAGCCAGTAATCATGTCAACAATGGGTTCGTCTTGTTTTATGAAGAAATTTTCAAATTCTTTGACCAACAAATTAATCTTGATTTCTTTTACCTTACTTGTGCCTACATGAGTGACTTCTAATGAATGTCATATATCATTTGCGGAGTCACATGTACTAATACGGTTAAATTCATTTCTATCTAAGGCACAATAAAGTAGGTTTTTGTCTCTAGCATTCAAAGACAATTTTTTTTATCATCTTCATCATATTCCTCTCTAGGTTTAGGAATAGATTGATTGAATTTTCTATAAATTTTAATAATTTTGGCTGGCACATAAGGACCACATTTAATGACTTCCCAAATATTATAATCTATTGATTGAATGTAAATCATCATTCTAGCTTTCCAATAATTATAATGTGTGGCATCAAAGAAGGGAGGTCGATTTGTGGAATACCCCTCTAGCAATTAAACGCAACAAATCATAGAAATAAATGCAGAAGAACATTCAATACGCAAAATATAAATCCAACAATAAGAAAAAATATTTAGATCTCACAATATGTGGTTCCGAGTCTTCCATTTCCTTCGACCAAGTGTAAAAGTTTAGTTATAATTCATAAATCTAAGTGAAAAATAGAGAAGAATGAAGTTGGGAGGCGTTTCATACGTTCTGGGTCGAGTTTAGGGTTTATATGACGTGAAGAGATTAGTTTCCATACGTAGTTGAATCAGATTAGGAAACTGAAAATCGCTTCTCGGGGATGAACCATGCATACGCATAGTACAACTAGTGCGTACAGACAATACACTGAATTTGACCTCAGGAAGTCAAAAATGGTCTTGTGCGTACGCAAGGCCTGCAGGCTTGTGCGTACGCATAGGATAAAATCTTTCTGCCGGATAGCTTTCAGTAGTTTCGTCATATCTTTCACTCCCGATGTTCGATTAAAGTGATTCAAGATGCGTTGAAAATCTAACTCAAACAGCTACAATTTTAATTCAGAAATAATTTTCCAATTCGATTGTTTTCCATGTCAAAAATAGGTCTCAATATGAGGCTGAAAATCGGTGCATAACTTTTTCGCCTAAAAGTTGATATTTGATAATTCGTTGATTATACTTCATCCATTTGACTTCTTTCTTTATCCAATTGACCTCTAACACTCTCAAAACCTCATTGTGAGGTTCGACCTGACTTTTGAGTATTTGTATTTCAGTCCCCGAACTTCCGATTTCTTTCATTTGGATCATTTTTCACTTATTTCTTCCAAATTACGCCATATCTATCAAATTACCACATAAACCAAAATATGAGATTAATAAGTACATTTTAGCATAAAATAATCATACAAGCGCATTAAATAAAGTGGAAAAACTATGCATTTTACATTCTTATCAAATTCTCCCACACTTAACTTTTGATCGTCCTCGGGCAAAACTCAATTTTAATTCCCCAAAAACACCCAGGTCGTTATACCAAGAACATAGAACAATCAAACTTCCTCAAAACACATAACACATCATAAATAAACATTCTCACACAACTCATAATCAATTAGCTAGCATTTTCATATGAAGATGGATTAAACCAAACATGTAGACTCTCACGAATACAAGCACTAAACTCTCATGTATTTAAAAGGTAAGTGTTTCGCTTAAATTCATTCCAATGGAAATGCTCTACCATATGCTTGCATATCTTCTCATTTGCCACCACTTAGATCACATGCTTTACAACAATCATAAGGATTTTTCAAGGGTTGTAATGTGGCTTAGGGTCATGGTGGGAAATATTTAGGTATGTGATTCAAGAGCCATCGAAACTAGTGGAGTAAAGATGAATAGACTTAGCTCAAACATGTACATAAGACATGTAAAACCAACCACTCCACACTACAAATTTTTTTTTACTTTGCATCTATCCCACACAAACCGAACTCTTTCTTGAAATATATGAGGAATTATGAACATATATATTTTGTAACATTGACATCACTTTCATCCATCACTTTTTTTTTTCTTTTTCTTCTTTTTTCTTCTATCATTCATTTTTTTTCTCTTTTTTCTCTCTCTCTTTTTTTTTTTTTGCAAAATATAAACTCCAAATGTTACACCAACAATGGAACTTATGAATTGAAATTGAAACATGTTCCATCCCACCAATCACAGCACTACCAAAAATCTTGATACCCACACACATATCATGATGATGAACAATACTCCACTAGCTCTAAAACTTGGGTAAAGACATTATTTTTCCAGTTTAAAGTTATAACGTGGGTTTTTACAATGAAAATGTCAATAAAGCTCAAAGGGGTTTAACAAATGGAAAATTCAATTACAGGGTAGGCTATTTAGCTAATGTAGCTAATTTATATAACAAAGATGGCCTTAATCATGTTCTTGCATGCATGTGTCAATATGATTTTGAAGAGAATCAAAACAAGTTCTAGAGAAATAAAACCATGGAAAAATATCACACATGAAAAAAATAATGAGACTGTTATGAATATGCAGTCTAAAGGCTCAAAATCTCACCGACTTTTTGTATTTAGTTACTACTATTTTCAAAGAAAATAACTCAACTGATTAACTCTAAGTTGAAAGATTATTCATTCAATCATGTTATGAGTTCTTCAAAAACCTAATTAATTCTTGCAAATAGCATACACAACCAAAAAAAAAAAAAAAATCATTTAACCTCATCTCCTCTTCTTGAAAAATCATGCAAAAATTTTCAAAATTTTTGAAATTTAAACTCAATCTAAATGCAACCTAAATCTAAATCCCCCTCCCCCCCCCCCAACACTTAAAACTTACATTGTTATAAAGGAACGAACTCCCCTTGGGTTGCCTCCCAAGTAGCGCCTTTATTTATTGTCTTTGACTAGACTCAATGTTTCCTTGTTTAGCCCGGGTCTATCATGGTTGACTTCGATCTTCCTTGCGGTGCACCAAGTCCATTGGGAATGATAACTGGCACCTCCATGGAATGCATATTTGTAGTGACTAAGGTGAGGCTCCAAATCCAGAATGGAAGTTTGCAAAACAAAAATTAGAGGCCTCTCATTAGAAATTGGCAATACAAAACAAGAACTGTTACCTAACTTTGGAAGAGCATTCAATGCTGCAACAGTTCTTTGTAACTCGGTGTTTAAGTCCAACTCCTCTTTTTCCTTCCCAAGATGCTCATTAATGACAGATTCTCATTCATTTTTAGCATCAAATTGAAAAACATCATGTGCTAATTGATCAATCACATCAATAAAATAAACATGATTATTGTTACATAGATACTTTATGGAATCATAGATATTAAATTTAATGATCTTATCATCAAATTCCATGGTCAATGTGCCATTATTAAAATCCATTTTAGTTTTTGATGTTCTTAAGAACGGTCTTCCTAACAAGATAGGAATAGTATAATTACTATTACCCATGTTAAGCACATAAAAATTAGTAGGAAAAACTAAACCATCAATTTTCACAAGAACATCCTCAACTACCCCCTTAGGATAGGCATTAGATTTATCTGCCAATTTAATTATCATACCAGTATCATTTAAAGGTCCAAGTTTCAAAGGAGCGTATACAGAATATGACATAACATTAATAGAAGCTCCTGAATCTATCATGGCTTTCTTAAATTTGGTGTTACCTATCGTGCAAGGGATAGTAAACATACCTGGGTCCTTGCATGTTGTAGGAAGTTTCCTTTGACTAATTGCAGATACGTTTTCTCCAACTTTAACCTTTTCAATTCCCTTCAGTTTCTGTTTCCTCTTACTTGTGCACAATTATTTTAAAAATTTAGCATAACGAAGTACTTGTTTAATGATATCTAACAGTGGAATATTTGCCTCGCATTTACTAAAAATTTCATATAGCTCATCATGATCTCGTTCATATTTACTAGATCCTACTAAAGCTTCAGGAAAATGAGGTACATGTTTATAATTAGAAAGAGGTGGAAACTTACGCTCAGTTACCTCATTATCGTTGGGAGTAGTCTTGTTTGCAACGAAGTTTTCTTGCTCTTTTTGCTCAGACGATGTAGGGGATATCTTTACTGGAACTTCAACCTTCGTACCACTCTTCAACGTGATTGCACTTATATTTGTCTTTGGATTTACTACCGTTTGAGAGGGTAGTTTTCCAGCATTCTGTGACTCCAACCGACTGACCGCGTTAGCCATTTGACCTATTTGATTCTCCAAACATTGAATGCTAGCCATTTTCTCTTGTTAAAATTGTAAAGTGTAAGTGGCTAAAGATTTAACAATATCTTCTAAAGACATACCAGAGTTAGAAGTTTGGCCATGTTGTTGTCTAGGAGGGTATAACTGATTATATTGTTGGAAATTCTCCCAATTTTGATTCATAGGTTGATTCACTTGTCAATTCTCATAACTAAGATTTGGATGATCTCTCCATCCTTGGTTGTACGTGTTTGAATATGGATCATAATTCCTCTGTGGTTGTCTAGGAAAATCACTTGCTGCATTTATGTATTCAGCTGATTCTTCTTGAAGTGTTGGGCACATATCGGTTGGATGACCTACCAATGAACAAATTCCACAAACTTTTGCTGTTTGCACATTACCTACAACCATTCGACAAATAAGAGTAGTTAGACTCGCAAGTTGTTCAATGGATGAGACATTTACCTTATTAACATATTTTGATGGCATGTCGAGTCTAGTGCTGAATTGTTGAGAATTGGCGGCTATATTTGCAATCAAGTTTCTTAAACTATCAAGGAAATTCAAAAAAAAAAAATATGACAAACAGTTAAAAAAAACTAGAATAAGAAAAACAAATAAAATTCTATGCTAAAATTCCTAAAAACAATAAATTGCTAAAAAAAACTTAGAAAATTATGATTTTTTTTGTTTTTTTGTTTTTTAATAAAATAAACAACTAAAGAAGTACAGAAATAAATTAGCACAACTCCCCAACAACGGCGTCAAAATTTGGTATGTACTGTCGCAGACTCCCAAAAGTAATACCATAACCTCTAAAACTAATGTAGTAGTGGAAGTAAGGGTCGATCCCATGAAGAGTGAGTAATTCAGTATTTATGCTACGTACAATGATTGGGGGAATTTTGTATGTAATTAATTGTAAATAATTCAATTAATAACAATGCAAATTAAATTAACGAAAACAATCAAAAGACTAACCTTGGTCGAAGTCCACATCTACCATCGAAAATCCACAATTGATCACAGATACAAGGATAATTCAATTCATATTTTGAATATTTATCGTTGGAATTGATTCCTATTTCTCCTTAATTTTAGTTAGTTAGTAACCAGCATTCTAATTAACCCTAATTATTAAATAACCTCAGACCAACGCTCAAGATTCAATTTAATAACAATTTTACACAATAAAGAAATCGATGAATTAGATAACACAAACACCAGCGGTTGCATTCAATTTATTTAAACATTCTTTTTAAGATTCAATAACCTCTATCGCAGAAAATCGTCAAATCATAATGCTTCACAAGTTAAAGGGATCAAATAATTACGAATTTGATATTTAACTTAGCGGTAGATTGTTACAATCAATGAACTAGCGGGCTATCTAGCAATTAAACGCAACAAATCATAGAAATAAATATAGAAGAACATTCAATACGCAAAATATAAATCAAACAATAAGAAAAACCATTTAAATCTCACAATATATGATTCCGAGACTTCCGTTTCCTTCGGCCAAGTGTAAAAGTTTAGTTATAATTCATAAATCTAAGAGAAAAATAGAGAAGAATGAAGTTGGGAGGTGTTTCGTACGTTCTGGGTCGAGTTTGCGTGAAGAGATTGGTTTCCTTACGTAGTTGAATCAGATTAGGAAACTGAAAATCGCATCTCGGGGATAAACCATGCATACGCAGAGTACAACTTGTGCGCACGCACAGTACACTAAATTTGGCCTCAAGAGTGCGTACGCATAGTATAAAATCTTTCTGCCGGATTGCTTTCAGTAGTTTGGTCATATTTTTCACTCTCGATGTCCGTGATTTAAGATGCGTTGGAAAGCTAAATCGAAGGGATACAACTTTAATTCAGAAATAATTTTCCAATTCGATCATTTTCCATGTCTAAAATGGGTCTTAATATGAGGCTGAAAACCGTTGCATAACTTTTTCGCCTAAAAGTTGATATTTGATAATTCTTTGATTGTACTTCATCCATTTAACTTGTTTCTTCATCCACTTGACCTCTAACACTCTCAAAACTTCATTGTGAGGTTCGACCTGACTTTTAAGTATTTGTATTTCAATCCCCGAACTTTCGCTTTCTTTCATTTTGGTCATTTTCCACTTATTTCTTCCAAATTACGTCATATCCATCAAATTGCCACATAAACCAAAATATGAGATTAATAAGTACATTTTGGCATAAAATAATCATACGAGCGTATTAAATAAAGAGGGAAAACTATGCATTTTACATTCTTATCGGATGCATATTCTTAATCGTCAACTTATTTAGTTCACGATAGTTGCTGCACATTCTCATTGTACCGTCTTTCTTCTTTACAAAGAGTACCGGAGCTCCCATGGAGATATATTCGATTTAATGAACCCTTTGTCTGGAAGCTCTTCTAACTGCATCTTTAACTCTTGCCATTCTTTTGGTGCCATACGGTATGGGGCTTTGGACACTGGAGTAGCTCCAGGTATCATATCTATCGTGAATTCCACTTGTCTATCGGGTGGTGTACCCGGTAGATCATCTGGAAACACATCAGCATACTCCCGTACTATTGGCACATCATCTAATATTTTATCTTTAGTTGGGGTGTTAGTAAGACTAACAAGATACATCTGACAGTCAGTCTAACGACCCGGGTCCCACTTAACGGGCTGTCCCGACCGTTAGATCGACGACGTACTTTCCCCACTGTACCAACATGGGTCTTTTCAACATGCTTTGTCCTCACTCGCACGCTCCCTGAGAAGACTTCCCATGGGGTCACCCATCATAGAATTGCTCCAAGCCAAGCACGCTTAATTGTAGAGTTTCTAACGATGAGCTTCCGGAAAAGAAGGTGCACCTTGTTGGTATGAGTAGTACCTATAATATCTTTTTAAGCTTTCATGGTCTGGGTATTACAATCACCCCCGTTAGACTCGTGACGTCCTCGTCGCGCTTGATCCATCTGAGGATTCGTTGCCAGGTGTTGGGATTCTAGAGGTGTCTCCTACGGGTTCAAGAGGTGGCTCCCGCCCTATGGCTTACAAAATAAAATTTTTTATTTCATCTACTACATTTTATATTTTGAAAGTTAGTGGACTAAGGTGACATATATTAAATTATATTTTATTTGGGTCAAATATCTAGATATTGATAGAGCAATGATAAATATATCAATATTTTACTCGTTAGATAGCTTGTGATTAATTATGTATATCGGGCTCGAGAAAAAGTCGATTCAAATAAGTAAGCTCCAAGATTTTGTGGCGGTTTGAAGAAGTTATTTAAAAACTAGGTTTCAATTTAATTAAAACCTTGAAAGAAATGGAGATGGTGCCACGTGTAGTGGGAAAATGGTGATAAAGGTAACATTGAATTGATTAAGATGATGGCTGATTTTCATATGGTTGACAGCCACGTGGACAATTTTAGATTGGTTTTGATAGATATATGCAAATCATTCCTTGATTAGAATAAACATAAATGGTAAACCTTATGGTACATGGCGCCTTTATCCCAATCATACTAAAACTAAGCTTTAGATGTTAGGTGCAGACCCTATAAATACCCCCATTACGTTCAAAGAATTCTCACCCCAAAAATATACGTCTACTTACACATGGTAGAAAACATACACCACAAATATTTATATTCAAAGTTTTATTTAGAATTCTGAGTGAAAATGATGCAACTCGTATTTTCAAAAGATCTCACAACATTTTTCATTAGTCCGATAAAGGTAGGATACCTATGTGCAAGTGATTTTTATCCTTACAATATTATAATTATTTTACATGATTTATTCCATGAAATGCTAATCGACCTACGGGTCTTGATGAAATGAAATGTGGGATCTCCTTCGGGTTTTCTCAAAATGCTAGAGCTTTCGATTGATCGCCGATTATTCTTGATGAAATGATGGTATGAAATGTTATAGATATATGTTTAAACAGTTATTGTATTGTTTGGACACACGTATCCTACTGAGTTTTAAATTACTCATTCCTTCAAATTTCAATATTTTCAGATCAGATCGGTCAACGTGGATGGTGGCTGTGCGGTGTGCGGGTTGCCAAGTAATAAATTTTCCAGGAAAGACATTTGACAATAGATTATGTTACGATATTTTGTGTTCTTTAATTCCGTTAAATATTTAGATTTCTTGACATTATGTTTAAATTGATGTTTGAATGTTTTAAATAAATTAAGGATTTCAAATTTTTACTTAAATAATTCCGCATTATGAAATGATATCGGTGACACCCCAGAATTTAAGTCAATGAAATTTGGGGCGTTACAGTATGGTATCAGAGTCAAGAGTTTTAAAATCGATTCTGTAGACAAAAAAAATAAATAAAATTATTTCCATCTTTCGTTTTCTTTTTTTTAGAATGATTGACGTTACTGAATAATAGTTCAAAATGATTTTTGAATTATGCTTCTCTCACAGTCATTTTCACATTAAGTTTCACAGTCTTTTGTCATTTTATGAATTAAATGTCTATTATACCCTTAGTCTTATATTTTAACTATTTTCCGCTTTTTTCACCTATAATTGGTATCAGAGCCTAGTAACGAAACTAAAGAAAAATTTTAAAAATGAATAGAAAGGATAAAATGATTTTAGAAGAATTACGAAATATTAATATTCTAACTAATACTAATCGAATTAAATTACAAGAATTAACAACAAATTTAAGTATTAAATATAAATCTCTAAGTGAAGAGATAAAACAAGTAAATAGTCCTCAACATTTAGCAGAAATAAAAAATAAAGGATTACAAATATTAGTAGATGAATTTTCTGAGAATGAAGAAGAAGATATTATAATAAATCAATTTTTAGAACAATATTATAATTTCGCTCAACTTTTAGGAGAAACGGATATTGTTTTAACTCATATAAGAAATATCGAATCTAATTTGGAAATTTTGAATGACAATATTAAAATAGGACCAAAAATCCTATATAAACAAATTGAATCTAAATTTGAAGAATCAAAATTTAAGGATTAGAAGAATTACCGGCATTTACCGGCATATGTTATAGAAGAATTAGAGACTAAATTCTATGAAGCCACAGGGGAAGAATTAGAAGCTTATAAACAAAGTCTAGAACAATTAGCTATTCAAACTGAGAATATTTATATGAATGATCCACCCAAAGAAGAAACAACTGAAATTAATACTCCACCTTTAAATCAACAAGTTGAAACACAAACATTAGTTGGAGAAACAAGTAATGATTGGACTCAAGTCGAGCCTGATGACTGAAATTTTGAATGGATGAAAGAACATGGAATAATAGAAGAACGAGAAAATTACAATTTTAGAAAAGGAGTTAGAACTACATCAACCAAGCCTATACACCTTAGGGATAATAATCCAGTTAAATTATTTACTGAACAAATTCCTACAACAGGAATATGGCTAGATGTTGATGATAGCAATAATAAAAGTGAAATTATTGACTCATAGGCAAAAGCTACTGATTTAGCGGTTGCTTTTCATAAATGGAATACCACTCAAGCATACAACTTTATAATCCACATCTTTAGAGGAATCACTTCAGATATCTGGAGAAGAACTTCTGAAGAAACTAAAAATCAAATTACATATGGAGAAAAATGTACAAGCACTATAGATAGCAATGAAAGCTTAGATGCTGAAAACTTTAAGGAAATTTTAAAACGAATGGAAAATTTCTTTAGACACTTACTCTTAGGAGAAGTTATACCAGAAACTAAAATAGATATGATCACTCAAGAAGCCTTACAAGCAGAAAGAGAAATGGAATTATTAAAAATCTGTGATATATGTGAATTAAACGAATATATGCAACAGATAAAATTGGATGTGATATCCTTTTAGGAGAAAATTTTATCTATACATATAGCCCTTTTACACAATATAAAGATAGTTTTGAATTTACTACCCCTTGTAATCACAAAATTAAAACACCAAAAATCTATAAAGCCATTGGAATTGCACATCAACCTATTCACTATAGACCTAGACATCCGAGTTCTGCAGGTATTGTGGTGGATGTTATACAGAAATTAATCAAAAACAAAAAATTACAGTATTAAGAATTGAAAACTTAGAAGAAGAATTAGAAAATATTAAATCAGAACTAAAAGAATGTTATCATGAACATCCCTTAGATGGGACAAAGATAAACCTATGGCAATCATTGAGTTAAAAGATCCAAATGCTAAGATATCAGGAAAACAATTTCCTTATAGTGAAGAAGATAAGAAAGAATTTGAAATACAAATTAAAGAACTCTTACAATTAGGAGTAATAAGAGAATCAACTAGTCCATATAATAGTCCAGGGTTTATGGTTAGAAACCATAGTGAAATTAAAAGAGGAAAAGCTAGAATGGTAATTGATTATAGAGATCTAAATTCTAAAACTATACCAAATAGCTATAAATTAACCATAAAAGATTTGTTAATAAAACAAATACAAGGAAGTAAAATATATTCTAAATTTGATTGTAAATCAGGATATTGGCAAATAAAACTAGATGAAGAATCAAAACCTTTAACTAGTTTTACTACCCTTAATCCATTAGGACAATTCGAATGGAATGTTATGCCATTTGGATTAATGAATGCACTAGGAATATTTCAACAAAGAATGTATAAGATTATTAGACCAATAAAGAACTTCTGTATTGTTTATATAGACGATATTCTTATTCATAGTAATAATTTAAAAGAACATATTGAACATCTTAAAAAGTTCAACTATATTGCAAGAAAGTATGGATTAGCCTTATCAGAAAGAAAATCAGAAATAGCTAAAACCGAAATTGAATTCTTAGGATATATTGTTACTGAAGAAAAAATACTTCAACAACCTCATATTGGAAAAAAGATTATCGAATTTCCAGAAGAAATTAGAGATAAGACAGAGCTGCAAAGCTTTGAATTATTCTGAAAAAATTTGTAAAAAATTGTGCTAAATACAAAGTACACTTTACCAAAAAACTCAAAAAAGGAGTTGTATGGGAATGGATACAAGAAGATATAGAAATGGTAAACAAAATTAAGAAAATATGTGAAAATCTACTAGAATTAAATATTCCTAATGATGATGATTTCTTTATTTTAGAAACTGATGCATCTTTATTACATTGGGGAGCAATCCTCAAGAGAAAAGAAAATCATAAAGAATTTCTTTGTAATCCATTATGTAAATGTATAGAAGAGCTTGTTGTTTATACTTCAGGTACATTTAAAGATGCTGAAACAAGGTATGACATTAACCGTAAAGATATGTTAGCTGTAAAAAAGGGAGTAGCAAAATTTGAACCTTATTTGCTACCTAAGAAATTTCTTATTGGAACAGATAATACTCAGGTAAAACCATTATTAACAAATAAACTTGGAACAAGTGCAGCTGAAAGGCCACTTATTAGAATGCAAATGTGGTTTGCACCATTTAAATTTGATATTGTCCATATTAAAGGGAAAGACAATTTTATTCCAGATTTCTTAACCAGAAATGGAGCCAATCAGGAAGGAGCTAGAAGCATTGAAGTTCGAAATGAGCATAAAGATTGCTACGATAGAATCCAAGATAACTCTAATGGAGATGGCTGCTGTCAAGCCAGTATCTGAAAAGGCCAACATGAAGGCCCTAGTGCCAATAAATCTGAAGGCCTCGGTGCTAATATTGAACAAGAAGCATTAAACCTTCATAAACTTTCAGTTAGAGAGAATACTACTTTGTCTCCCTCACAGGAGAAAATATTTACAAAGGATAGTATCTCCATACCAGAACTTAATAGCTCAAATATTATCAAAGCCTGTAACACTCATGGTGTTATGGACATCAAAAATAAAGACGATTTTATGCTAGCATATGTATTGTTCAATCTAGCATGCTGCTGGTTCACCAGTCTAGGAGGATGGATGAAAACGCTAACATATGGAACCTACAACAAAGTTAATCTTTATCCAGGAGCCCCAGCTTATTGGGTTCGTGCTCTTTACGAAATGGGAAATATAATTTGTATTTACCCATCGGAATCTTTAAAAGAAATTTCTTTGTTACCAAAAGAAGTAGTCCGAGCTATTGAAAGGTATTGCCAAGTTCTTAAACATAAGAACATATATATCAGGTTTTTCTCTGCCTGTCCCGAATGGGATAATGAAGAAGATAGGCTACTGCCAGTTAGCCATGTTATAAGGATTGCCACTACTTCCAAGCATCTTCAGCCTGAGAAGAGTGAAGTCCATGAAACTACACCAGAAGATGTTATCAAGATGACGACCTTCCGTAGAGCCAAGGGATATAAGGAGCAATTTGAGCATATCCAGAAAGTTATTGAAGAAAATCAGAATATTTGGGTGTATGAATCACAAGACCACTTGATTCTGATGAGGTGTGGCACCCACTAAACAAGGAGATTGGCACTATCTTGATTTATGGTGTGATCATATTTTTGGAGGTGACGCTAGTGGGACACGAGAAGACAAATAATGAAATTTGTGTAAAACGATTTTGGCGTTATCCAAACCATAAGTGCGAGTTCTGTAGCAATGAAGAAGATGGCTCACCAATCTCACTGGATCCAGAGGAATTTCCGGATGAATGGTTTGAATCTCATATGGAAAATTAATGGACCTCCTTTATCATTACTTGATCAAAGTTACTTTGATAAAGAAAAACTGTGGGGTTTCAACTACATTATTTTCCATGTTAAGACAAAGAACTTTAGGCCACAGTAAGATTCCCATTATCTTATACAGTAACACAACAATAATGAAGACCAGCTGTAGATCTTTTTCGAGTCTATAAAAGGAAGACTAATTCTCAGAAGAAGGCATCCCATCCTTAAGCAAAAAAAACTATCTTTCTCTCTAGTTTTTCGAATCCTTTAACCATTTCAGTTTCTCTCTTTCATTTGAAGCTTGTAATAAGGTAATCTCTATCGAGTTCTAATCTCTTTAGAGAAAGTACCAAGAGTGTAGCCGAAATATGTATGTAAACTCTTATATAAGAGATATTAGTGTGATGTGTTTATGAAATCCAAGTTGTTTGAAAATACTGTCTTTCTATTCTTGTTATTTTCTCAAAAAAACTCTTATCTTACTTATACTCCAACGGTGAGAACCTTGAGGGTTGTGCTAGTATCTTGTTGCCGTTTAGCCGTGTGTTGGCATTTGAGGCGTTGTTAGAGAAAGCCATTAGAACCCTGTTATCTTTCAAATGTGATGTTTTAACAAGGAGTTGAAAGGAAAACTGTGATTCCGTATGATCCATTGTGAGATATGCAAAAGAAGTCGAGAGAAAAATAATAAGAGTGCGAAAGTCGTGTTGGACCATAACCCACTTTCTTAAACTCAAATAACATCGATCACTTATATCTGAGTATACAAATATATGGGAGCAAGCTCGAGGGAAATCTCGTTGATATTATTCTGCATTTACCTTCTACTTCAATACTGTAAGATCTTTCTTATTTATGTTGAATACTTGCATTAATATTTGCACTTATGATATTTATGAAGTTTTAGTTACTATCATTCAATATTTAGAAATTGATTGCGAAAGGAAAATAGAAGAAATTAAATCATTTTATACTGTGCTTGATTATTTTCTGAAAAATAGTAGAAATCTACCTGTGCCTTTATATTTTACAGAAAATATAGTCAAAATTAATAAAAAGATTAATAAATTAGAAAATAAAATTAGAATATTAAACGATTGTTCTAATAAAAAATATATTGATAAATACGAGCATAATTGGCTTTTTCATTTATTAGGAGAAATAAACCAAACTTATCCTATAATATGAATAGAGAACATTGACTTGAGTAGATAATAGAAGTAGGGCATTTATGTCTTTTTATTAGAGAATGTCAACCAAACTGTCAACAAAAATGGTAGTGTAGCATGATTGTTGATTTTTTAAACACTAATATTTTGGATGGATTTTGAATTCATGGCATTTGTCGTACTATTGCTCGTGTTTTAGGGTTTAAAAAAAATTGAAATGTCACTGTTCACGCGACGTTAAAAAAAAAAAAGAGAGAACGTGAACAGTGTATGAACAGTGACGGTGTGTCACTGTTCACGCACTGTCACTGTTAGTGAATAGTGTGCATGCTTGACTTTGAAATTTCTTGCAACTTTATTACTTGCTCTTGTCACACCAGTAATTATTATATTTAATATAAATTAGGTATGTATGTATATTTTTTTTGTGACTGGTATTTTGTTTTCAAAATATACTTGCCTTAATTGAAACTTTGATTTTAATTTGTAATGATTTGAATGAAACTTTTCGTTTCAGCGTTAAACCTTGATGTCTACTAGATATATTAATGTTATTGAATGGCTTAATCATTGATTTATATTGTTGGGTTTACATTGAGGACTGATGTGTTACAATTGAAAAAAAGGATCCTTTATTTAAAGGACCAATGTTTGTTTAAATTTTGAACAATAGTAGTTTAGAATTTAAATTGTTATAGTTCAATGCTCATAGTTTAAATTTCACATGTGATAAATATTTATGCATTTAAGCTTTTTGTGATTTAAAAAAAAAAAAAGAATTTCACATTTTGAGAGATTTCACTTTCGATTTATTGTTTGGGGCTTCTTGATTTGCGTAGTTGCAAAATTGAAAGGTTTTGTCAAAAAGACTTAAACTGTCAAGAAAAGCTTGGGATTTAAGCGGTCCATTGTGACCCCCCTCCTCATTTGGAAATCTTTCAGTTGCGCGTTATTCAAATCGACGAAGCGAAAAACAATATTTCAAACATTCTATATAAAAAAAATGTAGTCGTTAAATCCCAAAATATATGTTTTTGTTATTGACATTATTTATATGTTACCATTATCCATACATATGACTCTAAGTACAAAGTTTCATCATTTTCTATTTGTATATGTAAGCTCGTTAGCAAGAAATGAAAATTTCGATAAACATTTTTAAGAAACAAGGATTTTAATAAAGTTCTTGGCACCTAGTATTCACCAACCACCTACCATCCGACGGACCGAAGGTATGTAAAATGCTTATTTAAATTTTGAGCACATACATTCTCATATTTAATTCAAGAAATATTTGAAATGAAATGAAATGTTATATTCTAGCATAAATTGCGAGCATGATGTTAAATATATTTGTTGTCATTTATAAATTACTATCTCGTATACTTTTAATCAAATTTCGATAGAAGCTAAATTTTTAGAAGTCTGGGGAAGAGGAGATCAATGTCCCAGGAGCTTTCACCTAGATAAGAAAAATTTCGAGGACGAAATTATTTTAAGGGGGTGAGATTGTAACACCCCGAAAATTTTACAAAATAAAATTATTTATTTCATCTACTACATTTTATATTTTGAAAGTTGGTGGACTAAGGTGACATATATTACATTATATTTTATTTGGGTCAAATATCTAGATGTTGATAGAGTAATGATAAGTATATAAATATTGTACTCGTTAGATAGCTTGTAATTAATTATGTATATTGGGCTCGAGAAAAAGTCGATTCGGATAAGTCAGGTCCAAGACTTTGCGGTTTGAAGAAGTTATTTAAAAACTAGTTTTCAATTTAATTAAAACCTTGAAAGAAATGGAGGTGGTGCCACGTGTAGTGGGAAAATGGTGATAAAGGTAAAATTGAATTGATTAAGATGATGGCTGACTTTCATATAGTTGACAGCCACGTGGAGAATTTTAGATTGGTTTTGATAGATATATGCAAATCATTCCTTGATTAGAATAAACATAAATGGTAAACCTTATGGTACACGGCGCCTTTATCCCAATCATACTAAAACTAAGCTTTTGATGTTAGGTGCGGACCCTATAAATACCCCCATTACGTTCAAAGAATTCTCACCCCAAAAATATACGTCTACTTACACATGGTAGAAAACATACACCACAAATATTTATATTCAAAGTTTTATTTAGAATTTTGAGTGAAGATGATGCAACTCGTATTTTCAAAAGATCTCACAACATTTTTCATTAGTCCGATAAAGGTAGGATACTTATGTGCAAGTGATTTTTATCCTTACAATATTATAATTATTTTACATGATTTATTCCATGAAATGCTAATTGACCTACGGGTCTTGATGAAATGAAATGTGGGATCTCCTTCGGGTTTTCTCAAAATGCTAGAGCTTTCGATTGATCTCCGATTGTTCTTGATGAAATGATAGTATGAAATGTTATAGATATATGTTTAAACAATTATTGTATTGTTTTCAACGCACGTATCCTACTGAGTTTTAAATTGCTCATTCCTTCAAATTTCAATATTTTCAGATCAGATCGGTCAACGTGGATGATGGCTGTGCGGTGTGCGGTTTGCCAAGTAATAAATTTTCAAGGAAAGACATTTGACAATAGATTATGTTACGATATTTTGTGTTCTTTAGTTCCGTTAAATATTTAGATTTCTTGACATTATGTTTAAATTGATGGTTGAATGTTTTAAATAAATTAAGGATTTCAAATTTTTACTTAAATAATTCCGCATTATGAAATGGTATCGGTGACACCCCAAAATCTAAGTCAATGAAATTTGGGGCGTTACAGTCAGTCTTCCTCAACATGCTCTCTACTTTTAAAGCAAAGATGACGCGCGGAAGTGCCTTAATATTCTATCCATAAAATCTAAATTCCTCTTTTCCCGGTCTGCGAAAAATTATCTCCTTCTCAAAACATACAACGTGGCTCGATTTTCACCTAACCAATACATGCCTAAAATAATATCAAAATATCTCATCTCTATAACATACAAATCTGCCTCTAAAGTTAGTCCCTCAAAATTTATTTGTACCCCCTTTGTTATCCAAATTGTATCAATCGTTCCCCCTGATGGCATACTAACCTCTAGTACACTATCATTCTTCTAACATGAAGCATTAATCTTAGCTAAGCATGCATTAGATATGAACGAATGTGTCGTACCAGAATCAATAAGGACGTAAACAAGAATACTAGAAACTGGTAAAATACCTGCAATCACGTCCGGATTTTGGGCAGCCTCGTCATGAGTTAAAGCAAACACCCATGCTTTTCCTTTTTTTCTCTTGTTTGGGTTTCTTAATTGATGGACATGAAGAAGCCACATGGCCAGGTTGTCCACACTTATAGCAAGTATACATTCCATACAAACGTTCTCCTCTATGAAACTTGTTACACTTAGGACATTGGGATAAATGATTGCTTGACTGACCCATATGTGTCCGCTTCTTAAACTGTCCAGAACTCTTATTCTTATCCTGCCACTTCCTTTTTCGAAGTCATTTCGTTGTCCCATGAATTTCCAACTTCACTCCTGAGTAAGTCATTATCTAAGCTTTCTTTACCACTGCCTGAAAAGTAGTGAGATCGTGTGAACTCACAATTTACTTGATCTCTGGGTGCAGGCCCCTCTCATAACGTTTTGCCTTCATGAGCTCAGTACTTACAAGGTGTGGGGCATATCGGGACAATTCTTTGAACTTACTCTCATACTCAGAAATTTCCATATCTCCCTGTACCAGTCTTAAGATTTATATCTCCTTATAGTCTCGTAGGGCTTGTGGGAAAAACTTTTCTGTTAGCTCCATTTTGAACTGAGTCCAAGTCAGATTACATTGTTCATCCTCGGTGAGAATACGTGATGAGGATTCCTACCAATGGCTTGCTCTTCCAATTAGTATAAGCTCAGCACATAATACTTTTTGATTTTCTGGACAAGAGATGTGCCGAAAAATCTTTTCAATAGCACGCAACCACTGTTCAGGTGCCAAAGGTTTCCCGCCATCAAAGGTAGGCGGTCGATACCTACAAACATGTTCTACCGTCGGAATAGCCGGTACAGCCGGGTATGTTGGTGGTGCTAGTGGTGCCTGGGAAACTGGTGGAGATTGGGGTGCTGAAGGTGTAGCCTGAGCAACTAAGGCCCGTTTCAGCCCATCAATCTCTCGCCTTAACTCCTTAATTGTCCTCTCTTGTGCTATATTCCTATATACCATAATAATAGCAATCTCATTCAAAGAAGTCGACGATATATTCGCAATATAGAAGAAAGATTTATAACTCAACATCTTTTATTATTATCTCAATAGAATCCTTCAAGATGAATACAAAATAATAAAAGAGCATCTGGCGTTAATCAACAGGAAAGCAAATGGAATCTTACTACACATCAACAACAATTAAACCTAATAAAATCTACTAAAATTCTGCCCTTCTAACCATCATTGCTATCATCTTCACTAATCCATCCTCTATGAACCCTAGGTTCCTTAGAAGATCGCGCTTCATCGTCTGAAATAAGTGGAGGTGCATCTTCACGAATGTACATCTCAGTAGGTACACTATCGTCCTCGGGAATCGCAAGTCTGGCCAGCTCCCACTGCTTAATCAGCGCTGGACAAAAGGACTTATAGTCAATCTCTCGAGGTAAGGTAGGCGCCACTACTCCCCATAAATAATCGTAGCCCTGTAAGGTAGGCGCCACTACTCCCCAGCTCCCATAAGCCACCTCTAGCCACTCTTCTGGTAAGGTATCATTAAGAAGACAAGTGGCCTGACGACCAGTGACCATATGGCCAAGTCGCTTCACCTCTCTCCACCTTACTAACATCTCCCAAATGTGATGGCCCATATTGTGTGCTGGATTCTATCAATACTCTTCATATTGCTTTACAATCTCATCTCGACGAGGCCTTATTAAACACGTCTTCCTACAAGTTCTCTTAGTTCGTACCATCTGTGCTACCAATTATTCAAGTCCAATTAATGGATATCTAGTAAGTTTTAGTTAATTATCAAGAACTTAAATAAACATTTAATATGGTCACATTCTCAAAAGTACTTAGTACAATAATGATTGCTACAAAAGTATTCAAACTCCAATATATACTGATATTCACGCATACATTTCAAATGTTGTAACAAGAATAAGATTTCTCATACTTATCACATAGATACAAGCATAATTATAAAACTTTATTTACCTCAAAATCGGCATAGCGCGGCTTTGGCAAGCATAGTGCTCATGATCTTTGTAAAAAAAAAAAATTTGATCAACTTTATATGTGACTTAATTTCTAATGCAAGTCTACAGAAAATAAACATGGCTCTGATACCAAGTTGTAATGCCCCAAATTCTAGGAACTCGAAGCATTAAAAGTCTTCTTGATTTGAGCTCTTTAATATTAACCAAAATAAAATTTTAAATGATAAAAGTTTTGGAATCTGTATGGAAGGCAAAAAAACCAGACAAAGCCGATACCCGCGGGGCTCGCCCCGAACGGGGTGGGGATAACCGGCTTAAACGGGTAACGGGGTGGGGACGGGGTGTGGAATTTTAAAAAAAAAAAAATTTATTTTTTATTTTTAGAATTCAATACTTTAAATGAAAATTTTCATTAGTTCTAATAGAAAATAGCAACTAAAATTATTTGTCTAAATCTAATGAATATGGGTAATAAAAATAAATTATCAAAAAAAAAAAAAATTTAAATGGGGAAAGAATCTACCCCCACCCCGCCCCGCCTTGCCTTCAACGGGTAACGGGGCGGGGAATTTCTTAGCTCGGCGGGGGGCCAAACATGTACGAAGATGTAATGAAAATTTTTTATTCATATAGACTTCGATAATTTGATGAAATTTTATTTTGGAAAACATTTGGGGGAAATTCAGCAATACCGGTTGCGCAGCAGCGGAAAGGAAGATATGTTTGGCCTAGCAAACGTTAACAAAAATTTATGAAATTTTAATAGAGATTATAAAAATCATATATGTATAACATATAAAAACTTGGGGTCTTGAAGATAACGTTTGAAGCACAAAAATACTGCACGACTATACTGGACAGAAAATTCGAAACAGACCCAATGCAGTTTAGTAAAATGGATATAACTTTTTCCCTAGATACTATTTTAAGGTAATTCCAGAGACTACAATTAGGAGACTCATAGGCCTTTCAAACCCCATTGATTGCACTCTAAAACATGCACTGTAGCCCAAGTTATACCATTTTCAAATTGAATGGCAGAATCTGAAATTCAATTCAGCAGTAAATAAACTTCATGCATTGTCAATTCAACATCTGTAAATTATAGTTGATATGCAAGGTACATATAACTGGACGAGATAAACATTAAAAACATTGGTAAGAGTGTCATATAAGCATTCATAAAAGGTCTACACGACTGGAAATTATTTTTACTAGAAAAGCATTTCAAACTGCCGAGCACTTGCCACTAAGCATTTCAAACTGCCTCGATTTAACCTGTGGAATTTTAATAGGGGTGAGTATCATAACTAATACTCAGTAGGAAGACACTTAAGTAATTGGTAAAAATATATATTTTCAGAAATGCAAACTTTGATTATTCGTGTCACCGTCAATTTTGCAAGGCGAGCCGATGATTAGTTAGTCCGCTCACTCTTAGGTTTTTAATAACCTATCATAAATCATCTCTTCATATTTTATTTAAACCACCAAACGGTGATCCCTTCATGACATCAAACGGTGCTTCGTATTTTATTTAAACCACCAAACGGTGCTTCCATCATAGGTGACCCAATAACATATTAAATGCAAATTGAAAACGAATAATTCTTACATCACTTACAAAAGTGCCGAAAATCACCCTACCTTAATTGCTTGGAGATTGAATACCCTTACAAAAGTGCAACATGATGCTAATGTCCTTCAATAAATTTTCAGATTCCAATGTATCTTTAGTCTAGGAAAAAGGGCAAGTGAAATTTATTTATATGTATGATGGTTTGCGAGAGTAGATATGGTTATAGGAGTTGAAGGAGGTTAATGTTTTTTTCTTTTCAAATACAAATGAAAGTGACGGTTGCCATTTAACCAAAATGCGAGTTAAAATGGTAAGTGGAATTTTATGTCTATAAGTGGTGGATTTGTGAGATGAAACGTGGCTACAGGTTAACTTTCCAGTAAAATGAAAATGGCAGTTTTTGATAGTTGACAAAAATGTGAGTGGGGGTGGGAAGTGCACTTAGTGGGTAGTATAACTAAATAAATGCTTTTAGTGGAGAAAAGAATCACGTTTGAGGGTTTTTAAAATGCTGAAAATTGGAGCCAAACATAGGAGAAAAATTATATTTTAAGGGCTGTTTGGCATTCACAATAACTGTATCAAATCTTGATTTTAAGGACTTGACATAGGCAGTAATTAATATAGAATGAGTCTTCTAAAATGAAAATTTTGACACCTTACAAAATTTTAAGACAAGTGTACACAACTTTACTATCGTGACCAAAACTTTAATTTAACTCTTAGGAACGGTCGTAGCGACGTCATAATATAATTCAAATTATTTTCGAGTTATACAAGAAAATTTTATTTGAAAACGACATAACATATTTTGAATTTTTCTCAGTTGCTACACTGTTGACCCTAAGTTATCGGGATAATCCTCTATCACCACATCACTTCATCCAACCTACGTGGATAATGGGTCTCCACCTAACAGAAGTGATAGAAGTGTCTCTCTCACACTCCACTTGATCATGTTCTCTTCACAAATAAATGATTCCAACCTTTGATCATCTCTCCACTCGTGATCCAAATGCCACACTCCACATCCCTTGTACAAACCACCAATGTACCCCTAGGCATATATATTCGACCTTACCAAAAAACATACAACACACTGCTAATACATCCCAAACCACTATGCATGCAAACAATTACACCAAGTAATAAGATCACTCTAATTCATGCCAAAGCACATATCAAACACATTGAAAATGCAACATATAATCCTGTAACATACATACAGAAAGGATTACACGCGGATGCACATGCAATAACTATGTTTACTCTCAATAAACCTCATTAGGGTCATCACTCGACCCTATAGCCAAATTCGCCTCGCCTCTCATCTTACCATTCTGCTTATCCTTTTCTTTCTCGGGACAATCCCTAATAAAGTGTCTAGCATTACCACAACTGTAACACCGTCTACCACTAGACTTGTCGCATCTCTTACCCTTCTTCTTACCACCCTCATCACTCGAGTCACTACTCGAATCACTATTGTCTTGAGCTCTACCCAAATTCTTCTGCTTAAACTTCATTCTACTCCTCATCATATGCAACTCACCACTTTTCTTATCCTCTTTTTCAGCTTTAATCTCTATTTCCTTACTTCTAAGGGAATCTACGACAATTTCAGGTGTTAAAGTGTCCAAATTATCATCAAGATCATTTGAATGATCCATTTTAAAGTTGAAAAATCTTTCAAGCAAGTGTAACTTATTAGGAGTAGACTTAAGCAAATATAAATCCTCCAACTTTTGCCAAAATTCTTTAGTAGAATCAAGTTTTCCAACTTTTCTCAAAACGGTGTCAGATAGGTGTAAAATAATTGAAGTGTAAGCAAGTTCATCATATTCTTCTTTTTTGTATTTCTGTTAAATTTGCAAGGAAATTTGTCATCTGTAGCTTTTGAAACTTTTTGTTGAATCAAAATCGCCTTCATCTTTTGTTGCCAAATTGAAAAGTCCCATTTCCCATTGAAAATTCAAATTTCGAAATGTAAAGACAATTTGAAAAAACATAACAACCAAAATGCACAAATATGTCACACAACAATATATACCGTTCTAGATTCCCAGGATTTCGTGAGACTCGAGATCTCAGATCAAGTTAATGTTCAAATGGGTCTAGTCTGTTCTAACAGAATAGTCAATGTAAGATGAAGATATGTCAACAAAAATTTCAAATTCTCACGCAATTAAACACAGAAGTAATTATCAACTTGCAGCTAAATCCAACACTTCAAATACAGCAAATAGTTCCGCAATGTCTAGCACAAGTAATGGTTACCCCTTGACGGTAACCCTAATCCTAATATTACGCCCACATGATGACGCGTTAATGCCAAAATTTAAACGGGATTAGCCATTTTATCAGAGCGTACCTATCTGAGTTCGTAAATTGCGAGATATGTGAATTTATCACTTTAGGGCCACCACTATTCGGCCTAAAATCTCCAGCAACTGCAGTAACCAACCGAACAAAAATTGAATCACGAACGCGCTGCGATAAAATCGTCCAGATTTCACTGTATAACCTGAAACACAAAACTAACAACACAAAATCGCTAGAAATATCAAAATGAAGGCTGTGTCTGAAAAAATCATCGCACGCGCCGCCGCCAACCCTCCACTTACAGAAGCCTCCTGTGGTGCTTGATTCTGCAAATGGTCACTGATTTGGCCGAAAATCCTAATTGCAGGTTCGATCCTTTTGCAAAAAGTCGAATAGGTTTTTCAATCTGCCGATTCTGGATCTGCCTTTGCCTGAAAAACACCACCAATCGTCACTCTGATACCAAGTGATACCAAATGTTGTAGATGAGTCTTCAAACACCAAAGAATCGGGATCAGTCTCGTTGAACCAACATCACAATATTCAATCCAAAAACACAAACCAATCGCCCAACCCGATTGCTCTCTAGTTGCCCACAAAGGGCTAAGTGTGAAGGCTTATTGTAGCCTCAAAAGTCAGCCACAAAGGCTAAGGAATGAGAAAAAACAGAGCATAAAAAACACGAAGCCAAGACAGGAAGCACAAAGCCAAGGAACGTCGCTCTCTCTCAAACACACAGGCTAATGAAAACCAATTTTCACAAACCAAACACAACAGTACGGGTAGCATATATAAAGGGGCTTGGGAGGACTTTAGGTAACATAAGTTATAGGGCCCAATAGGTAGAATAAATAGGTTATCAACCAAAAAGCCATCCAAGAGTTTTGGGTTGGGCCATGAGCAGCACTAATTAATTATGCTACTTCAAATGGTCCAAATAGGTTATAGGATTAGTTTAGACAATTGTGGTATCGATATAAAACTTCAGCCATTTGGTCTATGCCGACTGAATAAACAATAACTTAAATCATCGTATCAAATTTATTGGGTATCAAAACCCAACAATTTACAAAGAGACTTTCTCTCTAGATTCAATGAAATACTCTTTCAAAATTATAATGACACTTGTAGCACATTTTGACATTGAGCTACATTAGATGGATGTAAAGATGGTGTTTCTCAATGGTGACATTGATGAGAAGATATATATGGTATAATCAAAAAAATTAAAGAAAATGGTTTGCAAATTAAAGAAATCCATCTCTGGGTTTAAGCAGGCTTCCTATCAATGGTATCACAAATTTCATCAAATAATCATCTCATTTGGATTTGAGATGAATGTGGTTGATGATTGTGTATACAACATGTTTAGTAGGAGTAAGTATATATTCATGGTATTGTATGTCGATGACATGGTGCTTGCCTGCAATGATATTAGCTTATTGCATAAAATCAAGAGATTTCTATTAAAGAATTTTGAGACGAAAGATTTTGGTGACGCCTTTTTTGTATTAGAAATTTAGATACATTGGAACCATTCTCGGAGTATTCTTGGATTATCACAAAAGAGCTGTATCAATACGGTACTTAAGAGATTTGGGATGCAAATTGCAAACCAGGTGATACCTCTATTGCTAAGGGAGACAAGTTTAATCTCAATCAATACTCTAAGAATGACTTTGAAGTAAAGGAGATGCAAAAAATTCTCTATACTTCAGCAATTGGGAGTTAAATGTATGCTCAGGTATGTACGCATCCGGATATAACATTCATTGTTGGAATATTAGGCAGATATTTAAGTAACCCTAGGATGGACTATTGGAAGGCAGCCAAGCGGGTTATGCAGTATACACAGAGAACAAAAGATTATATGCTCACATATAGGAAATCAAACCAATTGGAGATCATTTGTTATGCTGATTCTGATTTCGCTGGATGTTAAAACAGTAGGAGATCTACATCGGGCTATGTCTTCCTGTTGGTTGGAGGATATATATCCAGGAAGAGTGTTAAGCAGACACTCATAGCTTCTTCAACCATGGCAGCGAAGTTTATAGCATGTTATAGGCATTCAATCAAGGAATATGGCTGCGGACTTTTGTCACTGGGCTATGGATTATACATGGAATTGAAAGACCACTTAAGCTATTTTGTGACAATAAGTCATCAGTCTTGTATTCAAATAACAATAGAAGTTTAACAAATTCTAAGTTTATAGACATCAAATTCCTAGTTGTTACATAAAGAGTTCAAAGTGGTTAGGTTAGTATAGAACATATTAGGACAAACTCTATGATAGCAGATCCATTCACTAAAGGTTTACCACCCAACCTCTTTCATGAGCACACCGCTCACATGGGTGTTGTAAATTTTGATGATATACAAGTTTAGTGGGAGTTTGTAATTTTGGATGTTGTCTTTCTGACACATTTTTTGTTGTTGTGCACATTAAAGTTTATTTTAGTTCATTTCAGTAATAAAGTATTCAGTTCCGTTTTGTTTACTCTGATTAAAGTTTTTTCAGTTTAATCTTATGAGATATGAAAGAATAAAGTAAGATCAGTTGGAAATAGGCATGTTTGGATCACATTGCATGTAATTTCCATGCTACACATCCACACTTGATCTATGTCGTTTGATTGTGTTGATGTATGTGATCATTCAAGATTTAGTTATGATATTTGTAACGAAGAATGCTTTGATCCTATATTGATATAATCAATGGACGAGATTGTTTAGAAATATTTTTGGTTATGATAGCAAAAGTTTTGAGTTCATAAAGTTATACACATTTATAAGGTAACATATGTGGCCCAAGTAGGAAATTGTTGAAAAATTATTTAATTTGCCATGTGGCCCGACATATGTAATTAATTGTGTATAAATTCTATCTTAAAGTTAAACCCAAAATTAAAGTGATCTAATAAAGAATTAAGTAATTGAGCTTTAGACATTTAAATAAAGTGTGGGCCCGAATTATATGTGTAGAGGCCGGATCCATTTGGATTTGTATTTGGCAATAGACCTAATACATATGAAAACTATATATAGGATTATGATCCTCAATTCATATGCAATTCTCATTATTTGTGCAATCTCATCAACACATGAATTATTAGAGAAAACATATTGAAGAGGAAAATCCAAAACCCACAATCAAGAATTAAGAATTATAATCAAGAATCAAGAAAAATGATTGAAACAATTAAAATGAGGAACAAGAAATCAAGAATCATTATTTAAGATACAAATCAATGGATCAAAGTATGTTCTGCATTAATTAATTTTCTTGATGATTTGACATGGAGATGTTGAGAATTCATAATATTTCATGAAATTTACATTCTATGAAAAATTCGACAAATGCTAGGCTTTTCGAGATAGCTTTTTAGTGAGTAAATCATTAGATTTTCCACCTTTTGATTTTTAACTATTTATTAGTTGTTCAAACTATCCCTCACTAATAACAATTTTAGGACTTTTTATTTATTTTTTGAGTTAACATTATCCAATCATTTTATTGAAGTCATCATTAAATCCAATTTCCAATATTCTTGCTGATTTTTTTGCTTTGTGACATTTGTCATGCAATTCGTTATATGCATGCATGGTTTATCTAATTAATTGAATTTAATTGTAAGTACACATCTGATTCGAAGTTTCATGATTATGTTTATAATTTTGAACTAATTATGAAATTGATTTGATTGAAAAATTTGCCCAAAAATATATATGAGTCAATTTTTATTTGACTATTTTTGTGTCATTGATATGTGTGGGTTTTTTGGCATAATCTTAATCAACAGCCTAAATTGGGCAGTAAAATCCTACATACCTGAAATAGGAGGATATTGATTTTTAAATTTTGGAAATTAAATATACATGGAATATAGAAGGATCAAATTGCCTTAACTAAATTAACGTTGCACAAAACTGAATTTAAAATTGAAAATGCTAAAATAAACGATGTGGGGGGACAGTTACGTAAAAACTGTATAAAAACAATTTTGGAATTAACTTCCTCATGCAAGTCCTTCAATTACAGTTAGCTAGTTGCAATTTTCTTAAATTTGAAATTACCCCCTTTCTGAAGGGCTAATCACTTTATCTTCCACAACCTTTTTCCACAAATACTCTCTACATTTGATCTATCTGTCTTTGTGTTTTAAGCTAGTTGCTACAGATAAAAATGGTAAAGACTAGGGGAAGGAAAAACAAGGAAAGGGAGAAACTTGTGGAAATACCACAATCGGAGCAGTGAGATTTTGTCTTATGAAGACATGTCAAAGGCAATGGTGGTCTATGAACCCCCCCAAACAAAATCATGTGGCTGTGAGAATAAAAGTGAGGAATCTGACGGTAATGTGTCTTAAGGAGATGACATAAAAGAGGAGATTATTGAAGATGCCGGATTCCAACCTGATGAGTCACTTACACAGTCAGCAAGAAGATAACCAAGCTGGAATCAGTGACAAGGATGCGGCAGAAGAATGATCTAGAAGCTGATTTGTTAGGCAGTTATTTTTGCACAGAATTGTATTGTTTTATTGGTTCTTCCTTCACGTGTTAGTTAGCCAGTTTTGTTAGGAAAGATTCCATTCATTGCTGTATATATTTTCTTTGTTGCTCAATGTAAAGTTATCGAATTCTTCTGTTGGCATTTGGACTCATTCAAGGACTATACTACCAACCAAATAATTCCTTGACTTTTACAACTGTTTTATAACAGTCGTTTTGTCTAAAGAATTGCCAACACACTAAAAACCTAACACTTTCCATAGCTGTTGATAGGTTTTCAAGTGATATACGTACAATGGAAGTGACAGAATTTGCTAACATAGAGGTTGTGGCAAACCTAATTTCATGTGTCCTTCCCCATTTATTATGCATTAATTAAACATAAAGGCTGGATATCACCGAGGGGCAACTCAGAGTGGTCAAGAATTAGGTGGCTTAAATATTCCTTAGCACCCAAAAGTTTTCTAATGAGTTTAAAGCCATTCGTAGGTTGTTGGAGAAACTGCAATACTTAGGGGATGAACGTATAAGGGATGATTGGAGGGTGACCACTCCTAGATTGCCTGAATATCAACCAGAGAAGACTGCTGGCACAACTTCTGCACCAGAGGCACCTGACGCACCTGACAATTTTACCTAAGTCTGTCCTGTGGCACAGGGTTTCGACACTCCTACTTGTCAAACTAAAGCACCTGCTTCAACACTTATTGCTTCCCGAAAACGAGGTATACGTCAAAACCTGGTGCTAAGAAGTCTAAGAAGAATTGATGCATTTCTGGTTCTGCCTTTCACTTTAAACCTCCCTGACAACTATTTTATCTGACTATTTGCAATCTTAACTAGCAGCCTCTATTTGGGTGACTATAATATGGCTATACTTGTTGGTGTCTGGTTACCTAGCCCACTTTAAATAGTGTGCTGTTAATTCCAAACAAGGAGCAGATAGATTTTATTTGGTGATTCAAATGGTGGAAAAACACGATCTCTTTGGCAATTAAATGAAGATGAAAGTGAATTTTCTTTATGTTAAATTACTGTTCACTGTATCTCATATTTACTATTGTATGTAAAAAATTTCGGCTACATCCCTACGACCCATTCGGCCATATATTCAGGCAGCACGTACTTACTACCCATACGCTGCAACGACTGATGCTCAATGGTAACAGCACCAAAAAACTCAGTGCTCAATATGAGTCGGCCGGGCTTGTCAAATGATCGCGGATATTGTCAAGCTCGATCTCACAATAATTCCATGGCCAAGTCGATGTACTACATCAGGAAACACCAATAAAAAATATAGGGAGTTATTTCATTTCATAAACAAAAAAAATAATGTATACATAATAAACAACAATATGACTATTTAACTTACATCGTCGGCGAGCCACGTCCCGGAAGTGGTGATGTCATGAAACCACTTATAGGCATCTAAGATCGTCATCTCCCCAACGATGCGGCTATGTCTAAAAAAAAAAAACAAAAAATGTTAAAAAAGATATTAGATGAGTTAGCGTAGCATTGTTCATTGAAATTCTAAAATACTTACTGGAGCTTAATTATCCTCCACTCTGTCTCGAACGCTTTCCATTTAGCTGCGTCCACCTCCCGAAACAGATTGGGGTACATCCTGTCGACGAACGTCCTCCTCTTTGCCTCAGCCGTGAAGACAGAAACGATGTACTGCGAAGGCAACTTGACCCTCTTGCCGACCACCTACTCTGGGGCGTCAACGGTACGCCTTTTCCCTGCAGCCACGTCAGGCATACGCTCGTCCTCCACCTCGGGGACCACCATCTCCTCCGGGCTCCCCACCACCACCATCTCCTCCTCCAAGGCCACCCCCTCCGTCCTACCATCCTTCGGGGCCACTGCCTCTATCCTCCCCACCACCACCTCCGGGGCCACTGCCTCTGTCCTACCCTCCTCTAGGGCCACTGCCTCCGTCCTACCCTCCTCCGGGGACAAAAAAAATGAAGTCAACGTAGCATCATTCGCCTAAAAATGACCCCCTACGTCACTCCCTCCATCACCCTGTCCCATACCTATTATATCGTCTCGGAGGGCTGCGAGCTCATCCTAAAGATCTCCCACATGGCGACGGAGAACTCCAACGTCATTAGATAAATTATCGACCAGTCCCCTAAACTCACGTCCTATCTCTCTCATCTGTTCCGCCATCTCCCTCCTCTGCTCAGCCAACTCTCGGTTCATCTTGCCTATCTGACCCGATATAAAAACTGTCAGGCAGTCATATAAATCAGTGGACGGTGGAGAAGGTGACCTGATCTGATGCGGTGAGGCCCTGGCGACAGTGATGCCCATGGCGGCGGTCAGGCACTAGGTGACAATGATGTCCTCAGCAAAGGTGAGGCCTTCGACGGCAGCGGTGAGGCCTTCGAAGGTAGAGGTGAGGTCCTCGGAGGCGGCGGTGATGCCCTCGACAGAGGAAATACCCTCGACGAAGGTGATCGTAGATCTATTGGACCGCGCTCCTACACAAATTGGAACATTATGAATTGTCATATTTAATGAAAATCGGCTAACGCATACAAAACTGTAATAAAAAAATTATATTCAATTTACGTACATCATCTCGGTCTGCTTCATCGTGTGGAGCAACCAATTCATGCACATATCCACGACCCCTCTCCTCCATCGACGACATCAACTCCGTTATGACTTCAAGCTGGCATACCAACATTTCGATCAGTTAATGATCACGTCAACATATTTTGGAACTACTTACAACATAAATCGCAAATGTATTATCTAACCTGAGGGTCGTCGAGGAGAGCTGATAGCTTATTGCTAGTCGGACATCCCCCTGCTCGGGATACTCGCCATGATGCATCCGAGGGCAGGGTGTCTCCCATTCGCAAACTGGGTACCTAGGAGGGGGACCGTCTCGTACGCTCAAATTTGCAACACATACAATTATTATATTCATATTTATTGTAAACAATATTTTTATAATAAATTATGTCAAACATTTACCTGCACTGCACGGGGCAATTCGTACGTATTGTAATTACACATGGTCCCCTTCGGCCTCAAGTGTGATCTGGTGAAGACGTGCACCGAGTCCTCAAAACATCTCCGACCCTACGGATATGTGTTGAAGACATCAAGATCGTTGACGATCTGTAGATAGAATAGGTCGATCCCAGTCCTCCGATGGTGACATCGCAACACGCTCTCAAGGATGTAGACCAGGCCGAGCTTCAGTCTGTCCAACATATGGTCAAACCTCGTGATCGCGTCCATCATATCCGATAGCAGCAATGTCCCCTGTCCCTTAAAGTAAGTGTCATGCAGTCTGCCTCTCTGAGTATCGGCACGAGCTGTATCATCACTCGTAATCTCCAGTCCAATGATGAAAGCAAAATCGAACATTGAGAAACTGGCAACCTTGCCCTCGAGGTCGAAGTGGAGGGCATCGTCGTCGACTGGACTAAGCAACCGACACAGTAGGGCATCGAGGATCTGCCCCGAGAAGTGTACATCTCTAAACTCGTACAGGGGCAAAAGAAATGAATGTCGAAGCATATCTGCATGCTGCTCATCTAACAACTCCAATACGACAGTGTAACTGTCAACGTTACTGTTCCAGGTAGCCTTGCGCGACATCTGTCTCAATGTCAGGTCTAAGTAATACTCCATGCTGCAAAAAAAAAAAAAAACAAAACAAAATAAAAAAAAAATTAAATATCTGCACTTCTAACATAAGATAATGAAATACAACATAATCTCATATAAATAAGTGAACTGACTTGTAACAACTACACAAAAGAAATAATTAAATTTAAAAAATAAAAGGAAACAAAAATTTGCTAATTTTATTAGTAATTATGAAATTAAAATTAATTATTTAATTATATAATTTTTTATCATAAACTGAGTAATAATTAGAACGATTTGTCCTTGACCATCGAACATTTCAAGCTTTTCGGTCTTGAATCGTTTTGCAAGAAGTTCCCCCCATTCACACCTTGTTTCTATCATTTGGTCTGACAAACTAGAGAAAGGATAACTTGGGTAGAATTTTTCAAGCCTATCAAAACTATTAAGCATAAAATAAAATGAAATAAAATAATGTATTGTTATTTAGCACCATTAACATTTAACAACAATAGCTTAAGTCACAACATTGGTGATATTAAATTAAAGGTTCAATTAAATACAGTGGTTTATAACCTAAATTGGTGCTCAACACTACTTGTGCTACTGCTACATATCATTATTCAATTAAAAATAGTGTTATAGTGATGTTAAAGCACCCGTTTATGTGGCATTATATAATTTGCTTAATTAAAATTGAAATTAATTATTTATTTATATAATTTTTTTTAATTCTATAAATATTTATTCAATTATTTATTTCATATTCGATTTATTCAATTATTAATAAAATTTAAAGGAAAAAAAAGTTACTAATATGTTAAAATATAATATTTAATAATTAAAATTATTTATTTAATTCTATTAGTAATTATCAAATTATAATCAATTATTTATTTATATAAATTTTTTTCGATTACGTAAAGTATTTAATTTTATAAGTATTTATTTCATATTCGATTTATTCAATTATTAATAAAATTTAAATGCAAAAAAAAAGAAGTTGCTAATATGTTAAATTATAATATTTAATAATTAAAATTATTTATTTAATGATATTAGTAATTATCAAATTAAAATAAATGATTTAATTATATAAATTTTTTTCGATCATGTAAAATATTTATTTCATATTCGATTTATTCAATTATTAATAAAATTTAAAGGAAAAAAAAAGAAGTTGCTAACATGTTAAAATATAATATTCAATAATTAAAATTATTTATTTAATTATATTAATAATTATCAAATTAAAATTAATTATTTATTTATATAAAAAAATTTCGATTACGTAAAATATTTAATTCTATAATATTTATTTCATATTCGATTTATTCAATTATTAATAAAATTTAAAGGAAAAAAAAAAAGAAGTTGCTAATATGTTAAAATATAATATTTAATAATTAAAATTATTTATTTAATGATATTGGTAATTATCAGATTAAAATTAATTATTTAATTATATAAATTTTTTTCGATTACGTAAAATATTTAATTCTATAAATATTTATTTCATATTCGATTTATTCAATTATTAATGAAATTTAAAGGAAAAAAAAAAAAGAAGTTGCTAATATGTTAAAATATAATATTTAATAATTAAAATTATTTATTTCATTCTATTAGTAATTATCAAATTACAATTAATTATTTATTTATATAATTTTTTTTCGATTACGTAAAATATTTAATTCTATAAATATTTATTTCATATTCGATTTCTTAAATTAAGTAAAATATTTAATTATATAAATATTTATTTATTATTCAATTACGTAAATCATTTATGTAATTATATTAGTTTTAATGAAATGGGTAAAATATTTAATTATGTTACTTTTATTCAATTATGTAAAATATTTAATTATATAAATATTTATTTAATATACCATTTATTATATTAAATTATTAAAAAATAATTTAAAAAAAATATCTGGGCCAACTTAACAGCCGGCCCAGATCCATTGATAACGATCGGATGCGAAGCAGGCGTGGCCCAAAATCCAACTGTTAAGAGCTGGTTTCAAAATCATTGTTAATTGATCGAGAACTGTAAACGACGGGTGTTGTCATTTGTTTGCGCTAGAAAATGGCCATTTCCGGAGACGTATAATGAAATAAATTCAAAAATTGTGAAAATAATTGAAACACAATCATCTATCAAAAAGGGCATTTAAATGATAAAATACTAACCTTCTTGTCGGCGCCGGCCTCTGTAGAAGAAGGTGGTTTGTGTGGTGGCCGGATTTCTCTTTTAAATGGTCGGTTTTTTTGAAGAGGGAGGTCGGTTTTTTGGAAGAGGAAGGTCAGTTTTCATCTCTTTCAATTAGGGGTATATTTGGCTTTTTGATATTTAAAATTATTTTTGGTTTTTTTTTTAAATGCTATTTCTTGGTCAAAGGCCAAACTTGAATTATGGCCTTTTCAACAGGCTATTCACACGTATTTCCTCTAGAAATCTAAATCCTCGTGAAAGACACTCTGCCCATCGACGAGGCGGCAGTTTGAGGAGTTACCGGCGAGAAAAACAACGTAATAATCTTCTACTTTCTCTCCTTTTATATAATACTAGTGTTGGTCCATGCGATGCATGGAATTTCTAATTTTGAAGGTTTCGTTAGCATTGGATATAGAATCTTTATTGAATAGTGTAAAGAGTTTAAATATGAGAGAACATTGAATAATTAAGAGGCATTCGGAGCAACATATTTTGTCAATAATATGAAAAATTATTTTATGTTATTGTGAGATAGAAGAAAAAATATTTCTGTTAAATATAGGCAAAGGAAAATGTTGTAACATGTGATTAAGGGTAAATGGCAATAAATTTGTATGTACCTTTGTACATTCAATTATAAGATTTATTTCTCAGTTTAAAAAGTATCGATCGAAACAAATATCAGTTGTAATTTTCCGTCTATATATAGTCATCCTATCTGCTGAAACTGACTCTATTGGATATCCAAGCATGAAGCATTCTATGTACTTGAGCACAAAAACACTGCAGTTTGGCCTATGGAAAGAAATTGGTTTATATTAAACGAGATTAGTATGATAAATAGATATTTGGGAGTGAAATGTTAGAAAGAATAAGAAATAATTAAACTGCTTACCCATTATTTACACAGGGTTGATATGGTATAATGTCAACGTCTATAGATGTGGTTGCAGTTTTCTTCACATATCGTCTGTAAGCAAAAAATTCTAATGCATTTAACATGAGTACAGTTAAGTCTTTGACTGCATTTGAATGGACTCTGATTAGGTCTGGTGTATGGACGTTGTTGTTGCAGTCATAGATTTCGAATTTCCATTCGGGGATATTTACGTGATAGAGGTACCAATTGTTGCCCGGTAATGAAGATGGAATTAATAGATGTTTGCATCGTATCCATGGACGACTGTCAATTGGAAGAATGTCGTTTACATACTTTTGTAAAGTGGCTAGATTCCCTAAAGTTCTAATAGTGCCTTCTTTGTGGACTTTAGCGTGCAACAACATAAGATTATTATATTCATAATCGTAGTTGAAGTCTAGAATTGCATAATCTTTTGATACAGGAGAAGAGTCGTCATTGATAAGTCGGCGTAACAATTTCAATTCCAATTCAAGACTCTAAGAAAAAAAAAAGACGTAAATTAAATGTAAGAGAATAATATATTATGATGAATGAATTTTACTTACCGGAACGCTGATATTTTTGTTACGTCCATCGTGGATTTTATGAATTCTCTTCTTTGGAAATTATTGGGTCGAACTTCCCAAATTGCACTATAAAAAATAATATAATTTAGTTTGCAAAAAATGGAAGTAAAATAATAATATTTAAGGTAATGGAATAGAGGTAGATTAATTACTCTTGTGGATTGTGCAACACCCAATCTCTAATTGTTTGATATTCGACGACAGTGTAGTCTTCTAAAGGATAGTTTGTTGGAGGCTGTGTCTTTTTTCCTTTAGTTTTCCGTTCTTTTGACAATCTTGTAACATCTTCAGTTTGGTGAGATGTCGAGGTATGTGCTGCAATGGGGCTTGTATGAACATGAACATCTTGCTGAAGGGCACCTATAGCAGCTTCCATATTCGATTTCCAATCAGATAGTTCGTTCAGTACGTTGTTATTTTGTTCGTTGATGTGAGATTCTACTGAATTGAAACTGTCATCGACATAATGTTGCATGTTAGATTGTATGCCTCGGTAATGTTCTTCTTGCCATTGTTGTTGTTTTTGGTAATGTTCTTCTTGTCATTGTTGTTGTTTTTGGAAGAACTGTTGTTGGTTGTCAAGAAGTGTTTGATACTGCATTTCTTGTAGAGCGACGGAAGGAATTTTGATTTTCTTGTATATACGTAATTGAATATTTTCTAATGTTTTTGAATTAAATTATTAATAAGTGAAGTTGAAGTTATAGTTTATGTGAAATGTGAATAAGTAGATTTTTTGGCAAAAGAAGGAAATAAAAAGAAACGGCGCAAGTGCGGAGCGACGGAATGAATTTTGATTTTCATATATGTACATAATTGGAGATTTTCTAATGTTTTTGAATTAAATTATTAATAAGTGAATTTGAAGTTATAGTTTATGTAAAATGTAAATAAATAGAATTTTTGGCAAAAGAATGAAATAAAAAGAAAAGGATCAAGTGCGGAGCGACGGAAGGAATTTTGATTTTCATGTATGTACGTAACTGAATATTTTCTAATGTTTTTGAACTGAATTATTAATAAGTGAAATTGAAGTTAAAGTTTATGTAAAATGTTAATAAGTAGAATATTTGGCAAAAAAAGGAAAAAAGAAAAGGGGTAAAAAAGGAAATAAGAAGAAATTCTGATTTTATGTATGTTTGAAAAGAAGCAAAAAATTGTAAAAAAAAAAAAAATACGCTAATTATGTATATTTTTTCTCCTAATTGTGATTTTTAATCTCCTAATTGAGGTAAGTAATTATTGTTTATTATATTATAATTGTGTTAAATCAGCGATACGCAATGAAAAATGACTTAAATTGAAAATTTGGAAGGGAAAATGACGAATTTTGGCATCGAGAACGACTCCCACCCAGCTAAGCTTGGTGGGCACGACGTGCGCACCAAGTAGACGTTTCTGAATTGGGGTCATGAGCGCGATTCTGATAACCGTATCAAAAGTCATGGTTGAAATACTAAAAAAATCACCAAAGTTGCATAAAAATATGACTTCGGGGATCGAATTGTATAAGGACTAAAAGTACAAGATTAAAGTTTAAGGACTTTACGCGCAATTATCCCAAGGACTTAACTACAAGAAACAGAAAGCAAAATTTTTTTTTTTTTTTAAATTTTAAGTCTTTGGAGCAATTGCTCCGCACAGTGCGGAGCAAAGTTTTTTTTTTTTATTTGCTTCGCTCCAAAGACTTTGAAGCAATTGCTCCACACAGTAAGGAGCAAAGTTTAGTTTAGTTTTTTTTTTTTTTTGCTTCTCTTCCTTTCCAAAGTAGGTGGGTTTTTTTTGGTTCCTCTGCAGTATATCAATAACTACAACAAATAAAACTAAAAATTCATTTTAAACAAATACAAATAAAAATTCATACTCAAAATTTCAAAACTCTCACCTGAGAAATATATAGATGCGGATACACATATATACCTGAAAAACATTATAATATACCAAACTCATATATGTATGAAAATCATAATAATTTTAAGCTGGAAAACAAAAAACACAGCAGGAACTTACATTTATTCTAACTGACTCGCGTCGTTCAGTCTCAATTATTTTTTTCTTTTAAATTATTTGATGTTTTTTCGATTACACGAGATTTTAATTCTATCAATATTTATTTCATATTCGATTTGTTCAATTATTAATAAAATTTAAAGGAAAAAAAAGAAGAAGCTGCTAATATGTTAAAATATAATATTTAATAATTAAAATTATATTCAATTCACGTACCTCATCCCGTTCTGCTAAATTGTGCAGAGCGTCCAATTCACGCACATATCTACGACCCTCCTCCTCCATCGACGGCATCAACCGCGTGATGACTTCAAGCTGGCGTATCAACATTTCGACCAGCTAATGATCACGTCATCATATTTTTATAGTAAATTATGTCGGACATTACTTGCAGTGCAAGGGGCAATTCGTACGTATCGTATTTACGCATTGTCCCCTTCAGTCTCGAGTGTGATCTGGGGAACACGTGCATCGTGTCCTCAAAACATCTCCGGGCCCACGGATATGTGTTGAAGACATCAAGATCGTTGACCATCTGCAGATGGAATAGGTCGTTTCCAGTCTTCCGATGGTGACATCGCAAACGCTATCAAAGATGTAGACCAGGCCGAGCTTCAGTCTGTCCAACATATGGTCACAACTTCTGATCGCGTCCATTATATCCGATAGCAGTACTATCCCCTAAAGTAAGTGTTATGTAGTCTACCTCTCTGAGTATCGGCACGAGCTGCATCATTACCCGTAATTTCCAGTCCAGTGATGAGAGTAAAATCGAACATGGAGAAACTGGCGACCTTGCCCTCGAGGTTGAAGTGGAGGGCATCATCGTCGATTGGACTATGCAACCGACACAGTAGGGCATCGTGGATCTGTTCCGAAAACTTTACATCTCTCAACTCGTATAGGGGCTAAAGAAATGAATGTCGAAGCATATCTACATATTTCTCATCCAACAACTCCAACACGACAGTGTAACTGCCAAGGTTTCCGTTTCAGGTAGCATTGCCCGACATCTGTCTCAATGCCAAGTCTAAGTGATACTCTATGCTGCCAAAAAAACAAAAAAAAAACAAAATTAAATATCAGCGCTTCGAAAATTAGATAACGAAATACAGCATAATCTCAGGTAGATACGTGAATAGACTTGTAACAACTATACAAAAGAAATAATTAAATTAAAAAATAGAAGGAAAAAAATTTGCTAATTCTATTAGTAATTATCAAATTAAAATTAATTATTTAATTAAATAACTTTTTTTCGATCACGTAAAATATTTAATGATATGAATATTTATTTCATATTCGATTTATTCAATTATTAACAAAATTTAAAGGAAAATAAAGTTGCTATTATGTTAAAATATAATATTTAATAATTAAAATTATTTATTTAATGATATTAGTAATTATCAAATTAAAATTAATTATTTAATTATATAATTTTTTTCCATTACGTAAAATATTTAATTCATATTCGATTTATTCAATTATTAATAAAATTTAAAGGAAAAAATAAGAAATTGCTAATATGTTAAAATATAATATTTAATAATTAAAATTATTTATTTAATTCTATTAGTAATTATCAAATTAAAATTAATCGTTTAATTATATAAATTTTTTTCAATTACGTAAAATTTTATTTCTATAAATATTTATATCATATTCGATTTGTTCAATTATTAATAAAATTTAAAGGGAAAAAAAAAGAAGCTACTAATATGTTAAAATATAATATTTAATAATTAAAATTATATTTCATTCACGTACCTCATCCTAGTCGGCTTCATCGTGCAGAGCGTCCAATTCACGCACATATCCACGACCCTCCTCCTCCATCGACGACATCAACTGCGTTATGACTTCAAGCTGACATATCAACATTTCGACCAGTTAATGATCACGTCATCATATTTTGGAGCTACTTACAACATAAATCGCAAATGTATTATCCAACATGAGGGTCGTCGATGAGAGCTAATAGCTTCTTGCTAGTCGGACATCCCTACGCTCGGGATACTCGCCAATGATGCATCCGAGGGGACCGACTAAATGCGCCCAAATCTTCAACACATACGATTATTATAATCATATTTAATGAAAACAATATTTTTATGGTAAATAATGTCAGACGTTACTTGCAGTGCAAGGGGCAATTCGTACGTATCGTATTTACGCATGGTGCCCTTCGACCTCGAGTGTGATCAGGGGAAGACGTGCACCATGTCCTCAAAACATCTCCGAGTCCACGGATATGTGTTGAAGACATCAAGATCGTCGACGATCTGCAGATGGAATAGGTTGATCCCAGTCTTCCGATGGTGACATCGCAACATGCTCTCAAGGATGTAGACTAGGCCGAGCTTCAGTCTGTCCAACATTTGGTCACACCTTGTGATCGCGTCCATCATATCCTATAGTAGCACTGTCCCCTAAAGTAAGTGTCATGCACTCTACCTCTCTGACTATCGGCACGAGCTGCATCATCACCCGTAATCTCCAGTCCAGTGATTAGAGTAAAATCGAACATGGAGAAACTGGCGACCTTACCCCCGAGGCCGAAGTGGAGGGCATCGTCGTCGATTGGACTAAGCAACCGACACAGTAGGGCATCGAGGATCTGTCCCGAAAACTGTACATCTCTCAACTCGTATAGGGGCTAAAGAAATGAATGTCGAAGCATATCTGCATGTTGTTCATCCAACAACTCCAACACGACAGTGTAACTGCCAAGGTTTCCGTTCCAGGTAGCCTTGCCCGATGTCTGTCTCAATATCAGGTCTAACTGATACTCAATGCTGCAAAAAAACAAAAAAAATTAAGTATCTGGGCTTCGAAAATAAGATAATGAAATACAGCATAATCTCATATAGATACGTGAACAGACTTGTAACAACTACACAAAAGAAATAATTAAATTAAAAAATAAAAGGAAAAAAATGTGCTAATTCTATTAGAAATTATCAAAATAAAATTAATTATTTAATTATATAAAATTTTTTCGATCACATAAAATATTTAATTCTATGAATATTTATTTCATATTCGATTTATTCAATTATTAATAAAATTTAAAGGAAAAAAAGTTGCTATTATGTTAAAATATAATATTTAATAATTAAAATTATTTATTTATTATTACTAGTAATTATCAAATTAAAATTAATTATATAAACTTTTTTCGGTCAAGTAAAATATTTAATTCTATAAATGCTTATTTCATATTCAATTTTTTCAATTATTAATAAAATTTAAAGGAAAAGAAGTTGCTAATATGTTTGATTATAATATTTAATAATTAAAATTATTTATTTAATTCTATTTTTAATTATCAAATTAAAATTAATTATTTATTTATATAATTTTTTTCGAATACGTAAATTATTTAATTCTATAAGTATTTATTTCATATTCGATTTATTGAATTATTAATAAAATTTAATGGAAAAAAGAAGTTGTAATAAGTTAAAATATAATATTTAATAATTAAATTTTTTTTTTTTATGATGTTAGTAATTATCAAATTAAAATTAATTATTTAATTATTTGATGTTTTTTCGATTACACGAGATTTTAATGCTATAAATATTTATTTCACATTCGATTTGTTCAATTATTAATAAAATTTAAAGGAAAAAAAAGAAGAAGCTGCTAATATGTTAAAATATAATATTTAATAATTATAATTATATTCAATTCACGTACCTCATTTCGGTCTGCTTAATTGTGCGGAGCGTCCAATTCACGCACATATCCACGACCCTCATCCTCCATCGATGGCATCAACTGCGTGATGACTTCAAGCTGGCGTATCAACATTTCTACCAGCTAATGATCACGTCATCATATTTTTATAGTAAATTATGTCGGACATTACTTGCAGTGCAAGGGGCAATTCGTACGTATCGTATTTGCGCATTGTCCCCTTCGGTCTCGAGTGTGATCTGAGGAACACGTGCTCCGTTTCCTAAAAACATCTCCGGGCCCACGGATATGTGTTGAAGACATCAAGATCGTCGACCATCTGCAGATGGAATAGGTCGATTCCAGTCTTCCGATGGTGACATCGCAAACGCTCTCAAGGATGTAGACCAGACCGAGCTTCAGTCTGTCCAACATATGGTCACAACTTCTGATCGCGTCCATTATATCCGATAGCAGTACTATCCCCTAAAGTAAGTGTTATGTAGTCTACCTCTCTGAGTATCGGCACGAGCTGCATCATTACCCGTAATTTCCAGTCCAGTGATGAGAGTAAAATCGAACATGGAGAAACTGGCGACCTTGCCCTCGAGGTTGAAGTGGAGGGCATCATCGTCGATTGGACTATGCAACCGACACAGTAGGGCATCGTGGATCTGTTCCGAAAACTTTACATCTCTCAACTCGTATAGGGGCTAAAGAAATGAATGTCGAAGCATATCTACATATTTCTCATCCAACAACTCCAACACGACAGTGTAACTGCCAAGGTTTCCGTTTCAGGTAGCATTGCCCGACATCTGTCTCAATGCCAAGTCTAAGTGATACTCTATGCTGCCAAAAAAACAAAAAAAAAACAAAATTAAATATCAGCGCTTCGAAAATTAGATAACGAAATACAGCATAATCTCAGGTAGATACGTGAATAGACTTGTAACAACTATACAAAAGAAATAATTAAATTAAAAAATAGAAGGAAAAAAATTTGCTAATTCTATTAGTAATTATCAAATTAAAATTAATTATTTAATTAAATAACTTTTTTTCGATCACGTAAAATATTTAATGATATGAATATTTATTTCATATTCGATTTATTCAATTATTAACAAAATTTAAAGGAAAATAAAGTTGCTATTATGTTAAAATATAATATTTAATAATTAAAATTATTTATTTAATGATATTAGTAATTATCAAATTAAAATTAATTATTTAATTATATAAACTTTTTTCGATCACGTAAAATATTTAATTCTATAAATATTTATTTCATATTCGATTTTTTCAATTATTAATAAAATTTAAAGGAAAAAAAAAAGAAGTTGCTAATATGCTTAAATATAATATTTAATAATTAAAATTATTTATTTAATTCTATTAGTAATTATCAAATTAAAATTAATCGTTTAATTATATAAATTTTTTTCAATTACGTAAAATTTTATTTCTATAAATATTTATATCATATTCGATTTGTTCAATTATTAATAAAATTTAAAGGGAAAAAAAAAGAAGCTACTAATATGTTAAAATATAATATTTAATAATTAAAATTATATTTCATTCACGTACCTCATCCTAGTCGGCTTCATCGTGCAGAGCGTCCAATTCACGCACATATCCACGACCCTCCTCCTCCATCGACGACATCAACTGCGTTATGACTTCAAGCTGACATATCAACATTTCGACCAGTTAATGATCACGTCATCATATTTTGGAGCTACTTACAACATAAATCGCAAATGTATTATCCAACATGAGGGTCGTCGATGAGAGCTAATAGCTTCTTGCTAGTCGGACATCCCTCTGCTCGGGATACTCGCCAATGATGCATCCGAGGGGGACCGACTCGTACGCCCAAATCTTCAACACATACGATTATTATAATCATATTTAATGAAAACAATATTTTTATGGTAAATAATGTCAGACGTTACTTGCAGTGCAAGGGGCAATTCGTACGTATCGTATTTACGCATGGTGCCCTTCGACCTCGAGTGTGATCAGGGGAAGACGTGCACCATGTCCTCAAAACATCTCCGAGTCCACGGATATGTGTTGAAGACATCAAGATCGTCGACGATCTGCAGATGGAATAGGTTGATCCCAGTCTTCCGATGGTGACATCGCAACATGCTCTCAAGGATGTAGACTAGGCCGAGCTTCAGTCTGTCCAACATTTGGTCACACCTTGTGATCGCGTCCATCATATCCTATAGTAGCACTGTCCCCTAAAGTAAGTGTCATGCACTCTACCTCTCTGACTATCGGCACGAGCTGCATCATCACCCGTAATCTCCAGTCCAGTGATTAGAGTAAAATCGAACATGGAGAAACTGGCGACCTTACCCCCGAGGCCGAAGTGGAGGGCATCGTCGTCGATTGGACTAAGCAACCGACACAGTAGGGCATCGAGGATCTGTCCCGAAAACTGTACATCTCTCAACTCGTATAGGGGCTAAAGAAATGAATGTCGAAGCATATCTGCATGTTGTTCATCCAACAACTCCAACACGACAGTGTAACTGCCAAGGTTTCCGTTCCAGGTAGCCTTGCCCGATGTCTGTCTCAATATCAGGTCTAACTGATACTCAATGCTGCAAAAAAACAAAAAAAATTAAGTATCTGGGCTTCGAAAATAAGATAATGAAATACAGCATAATCTCATATAGATACGTGAACAGACTTGTAACAACTACACAAAAGAAATAATTAAATTAAAAAATAAAAGGAAAAAAATGTGCTAATTCTATTAGAAATTATCAAAATAAAATTAATTATTTAATTATATAAAATTTTTTCGATCACATAAAATATTTAATTCTATGAATATTTATTTCATATTCGATTTATTCAATTATTAATAAAATTTAAAGGAAAAAAAGTTGCTATTATGTTAAAATATAATATTTAATAATTAAAATTATTTATTTATTATTACTAGTAATTATCAAATTAAAATTAATTATATAAACTTTTTCGGTCAAGTAAAATATTTAATTCTATAAATGCTTATTTCATATTCAATTTTTTCAATTATTAATAAAATTTAAAGGAAAAGAAGTTGCTAATATGTTTGATTATAATATTTAATAATTAAAATTATTTATTTAATTCTATTTTTAATTATCAAATTAAAATTAATTATTTATTTATATAATTTTTTTCGAATACGTAAATTATTTAATTCTATAAGTATTTATTTCATATTCGATTTATTGAATTATTAATAAAATTTAATGGAAAAAAAGAAGTTGTAATAAGTTAAAATATAATATTTAATAATTAAATTTTTTTTTTATGATGTTAGTAATTATCAAATTAAAATTAATTATTTAATTATTTGATGTTTTTCGATTACACGAGATTTTAATGCTATAAATATTTATTTCACATTCGATTTGTTCAATTATTAATAAAATTTAAAGGAAAAAAAAGAAGAAGCTGCTAATATGTTAAAATATAATATTTAATAATTATAATTATATTCAATTCACGTACCTCAGTTCGATGCAGCTTAATTGTGCGGAGCGTCCAATTCACGCACATATCCACGACCCTCATCCTCCATCGATGGCATCAAGCTGCGTGATGACTTCAAGTCGGCGTATCAACATTTCTACCGGCTAATGATCACGTCATCATATTTTTATAGTAAATTATGTCGGACATTACTTGCAGTGCAAGGGGCAATTCGTACGTATCGTATTTGCGCATTGTCCCCTTCGGTCTCGAGTGTGATCTGAGGAACACGTGCTCCGTTTCCTAAAAACATCTCCGGGCCCACGGATATGTGTTGAAGACATCAAGATCGTCGACCATCTGCAGATGGAATAGGTCGATTCCAGTCTTCCGATGGTGACATCGCAAACGCTCTCAAGGATGTAGACCAGACCGAGCTTCAGTCTGTCCAACATATGGTCACACCTTCTGGTCGCGTCCATTATATCCGATAGCAGTACCATCCCCTAAAGTAAGTGTCATGCAGTCTACCTCTCTGAGTATCGGCACGAGCTGCATCATCACCCGTAATTTCCAGTCCAGTGATGAGAGTAAAATCGAACATGGAGAAACTGGCGACCTTGCCCTCGAGGTCGAAGCGGAGGGCATCGTCGTTGATTGGACTAAGCAACCGACACAGTAGGGCATCGAGGATCTGTCCCGAAAACTGTACATCTCTCAACTCGTATAGGGGCTAAAGAAATGAATGTCGAAGCATATCTACATATTTCTCATCCAACAACTCCAACACGACAGTGTAACTGCCAAGGTTTCCGTTCCAGGTAGCATTGCCCGACATCTGTCTTAATGCCAAGTCCAAGTGATACTCTACGCTCCCAATAAAAAAAACAAAACAAAACAAAAAAAAAATTAAATATCAGCGCTTCGAAAATTAGATAACGAAATACAGCATAATCTCAGATAGATACGTGAACAGACTTGTAACAACTATACAAAAGAAATAATTAAATTAAAAAATAGAAGGAAAAAAATTTGCCAATTCTATTAGTAATTATCAAATTAAAATTAATTATTTAATTATATAAATTTTTTTCGATCATGTAAAATATTTAATGATATGAATATTTATTTCATATTCGATTTATTCAATTATTAACAAAATTTAAAGGAAAAAAAAGTTGCTATTATGTTAAAATATAATATTTAATAATTGAAATTATTTATTTAATGATATTAGTAATTATCAAATTAAAATTAATTATTTAATTATATAAACTTGTTTCGATCACGTAAAATATTTAATTCTATAAATATTTATTTCATATTCGACTTTTTCAATTATTAATAAAATTTAAAGGAAAAAAAAAAGAAGTTGCTAATATGCTTAAATATAATATTTAATAATTAAAATTATTTATTTAATTCTATTAGTAATTATCAAATTAAAATTAATCGTTTAATTATATAAATTTTTTTCAATTACGTAAAATTTTATTTCTATAAATATTCATTTCATATTCGATTTGTTCAATTATTAATAAAATTTAAAGGGGAAAAAAAAGAAGAAGCTACTAATATGTTAAAATATAATATTTAATAATTAAAATTATATTTCATTCACGTACCTCATCCTGGTCGGCTTCATCGTGCAGAGCGTCCAATTCACGCACATATCCACGACCCTCCTCCTCCATCGACGACATCAACTGCGTTATGACTTCAAGCTGGCATATCAACATTTCGACTAGTTAATGATCACGTCATCATATTTTGGAGCTACTACAACATAAATCGCAAATGTATTATCCAACATGAGGGTCGTCGAGGAGAGCTAATAGCTTCTTGCTAGTCGGACATCCCTCTGCTCGGGATACTCGCCAATGATGCATCCGAGGGGGACCGTCTCGTACGCCCAAATCTTCAACACATACGATTATTATATTCATATTTAATGAAAACAATATTTTTATAGTAAATAATGTGAGATATTACTTGCAGTGCAAGGGGCAATTCGTACGTATCGTATTTACGCATGGTGCCCTTCGACCTCGAGTGTGATATGGGGAAGACGTGTACCATGTCCTCAAAACATCTCCGGGCCCACGGATATGTGTTGAAGACATCAAGATCGTCGACGATCTGCAGATGGAATAGGTTGATCCCAGTCTTCCGATGGTGACATCGCAACACGCTCTCAAGGATGTAGACTAGGCCGATCTTCAGTCTGTCCAACAAATGGTCACACCATGTGATCGCGTCCATCATATCCCATAGCAGCACTGTCCCCTAAAGTAAGTGTCATGCACTCTACCTCTCTGACTATCGGCACGAGCTACATCATCACCCGTAATCTCCAGTCCAGTGATTAGAGTAAAATCGAACATGGAGAAACTGGCGACCTTGCCCCCGAGGTCGAAGTGGAGGGCATCGTCGTCGACTGGACTAAGCAACCGACACAGTAGGGCATCGAGGATCTCTCCCGAAAACTGTACATCTCTCACCCCGTATAGGGGCTAAAGAAATGAATGTCGAAGCATATCTGCAATCTTTTCATCCAACAACTCCAACACGACAGTGTAACTGCCGAGGTTTTCGTTCCAAATAGCCTTGGCCGACATCTGTCTGAATATCAGGTCTAAGTGATACTCAATGCTGCAAAAAAACAAAACAAAACAAAACAAAAAAATTAAGTATCTGGGCTTCGAAAATAAGATAATGAAATACAGCATGATCTCGGATAGATACGTGAACAGACTTGTAACAACTACACAAAAGAAATAATTAAATTCAAAAATAGAAGGAAAAAAATTTGCTAATTCTATTAGTAATTATCAAATTAAAATTAATTATTTAATTATATAAAAAAATTTCGATCACGTGAAATATTTAATTCTATGAATATTTATTTCATATTCGATTTATTCAATTACTAATAAAATATAAAGGAAAAAAGTTGCTATTACGTTAAAATATAATATTTAATAATTAAAATTATTTATTTAATAATATTAGTAATTGTCAAATTAAAATTAAATATATAAACTTTTTTCGGTCAAGTAAAATATTTAATTCTATAAATGTTTATTTCATATTCGATTTTTTCAATTGTTAATAAAATTTAAAGGAAAAAAAAAGAAGTTGCTAATATGTTTAAATATAATATTTAATAATTAAAATTATTTATTTAATTCTATTTGTAATTATCAAATTAAAAATAATTATTTATTTATATAATTTTTTTCGATTACGTAAATTATTTAATTCTGTAAGTATTTATTTCATATTCGATTTATTCAATTATTAATAAAATTTAATAGAAAAAAGAAGAAGTTGTAATATGTTAAAATATAATATTTAATAATATAAATTATTTATTTTATGATGTTAGTAATTATCAAATTAAAATTAATTATTTGATTATATGATTTTTTTCGATTACACAAACTTTTAATTCTATAAATATTTATTTCTTATTCGATTTGTTCAATTATTAATAAAATTTAAAGGAAAAAAAAAAAAAGAAGAAGCTGCTATTATGTTAAAATATAATATTTAATAATTAAAATTATATTCAATTCACGTACCTCATCCCGGTCGGCTTCATTGTGCGGAGCGTCCAATTCACACTCATATCCACGACCCTCCTCCTCCATCGACGCATCAACTGCATTATGACTTATAGCTGGCATATCAACATTTCGACCAGTTAGTGATCACGTCATCATATTTTGGAGCTACTTACAACATAAGTCGCAAATGTATTATCTAACATGATGGTCGTCGAGGAGAGCTGATAGCTTCTTGCTGGTCGCACATCCCTCTGCTCGGGATACTCGCCAATGATGCATCTGAGGGGGATTGTCTCGTACGCCCAAATCTTCAACACATACAATATTCATATTTAATGTAAAAAATATTTTTATAGTAAATTATGTCGGACATTACTTGCAGTGCAAGGGGCAATTCGTACCTATCGTATTTACGCATGGTTCCCTTCGGTCTCGAGTGTGATTTGGGGAACACGTGCACCGTGTCCTCGAAGAATCTCCGGGCCCACGAATATGTGTTGAAAACATCAAGATCGTCGACCATCTGCAGATGGAATAGGTCGATTCCTGTATTCCGATGGTGACATCGCAAACGCTCTCAAGGATGTAGACCAGGCCGAGCTTCAGTCTGTCCAACATATGCTCACACCTTCTGATCGCGTCCATCATATCCGATAGCAGTACTATCCCCTAAAGTAAGTGTCATGCAGTCTACCTCCCTGAGTATCGGCACGAGCTGTATCATCACCCGTAATCTCCAGTCCAGTGATTAGAGTAAAATCGAACATGGAGAAACTGGCGACCTTACCCCCGAGGCCGAAGTGGAGGGCATCGTCGTCGATTGGACTAAGCAACCCACACAGTAGGGCATCGAGGATCTGTCCCGAAAACTGTACATCTCTCAGCTCGTATAGGGGCTAAAGAAATGAATGTCGAAGCATATCTACATATTTCTCATCCAACAACTCCAACACGACAGTGTAACTGCCAAGGTTTCCGTTCCAGGTAGCATTGCCCGACATCCGTCCCAATGTCAAGTCCAAGTGATACTCTATGCTGCAAAAAAAACCAAAACAAAAAAAAAATTAAATATCAGCGCTTCGAAAATTAGATAATGAAATACAGCATAATCTCAGATAGATACGTGAACAGACTTGTAACAACTATTCAAAAGAAATAATTAAATTAAAAAGTAGAAGGAAAAAAATTGGCTAATTCTATTAGTAATTATCGAATTAAAATTAATTATTTAATTATATAAAATTTTTTCGATCACGTAAAATATTTAATGATATGAATATTTATTTCATATTCGATTTATTCAATTATTAACAAAATTTAAAGGAAAAAAAAGTTGCTATTATGTTAAAATATAATATTTGATAATTAAAATTATTTATTTAATCATATTAGTAATTATCAAATTAAAATTGATTATTTAATTATATAAACTTTTTTCGATCACGTAGAATATTTAATTCTATAAATATTTATTTCATATTCGATTTTTTCAATTATTAATAAAATTTAAAGGAAAAAAAAAAAGAAGTTGCTAATATGCTTAAATATAATATTTAATAATTAAAATTATTTATTTAATTCTATTAGTAATTATCAAATTAAAATTAATCGTTTAATTATATAAATTTTTTTCAATTGCGTAAAATTTTATTTCTATAAATATTTATTTCATATTCGATTTGTTCAATTGTTAATAAAATTTAAAGGGAAAAAAAGAAGAAGCTGCTAATATGTTAAAATATAATATTTAATAATTAAAATTATATTTTATTCACGAACCTCATCACGGTCGGCTTCATCGTGGGAGCGTCCAATTCACGCACATATCCACGACCCTCCTCCTCCATCGACGACATCAACTGCGTTATGACTTCAAGCTGGCATATCAACATTTCGACCAGTTAATGATCACGTCATCATATTTTGGAGCTACTTACAACATAAATCGCAAATGTATTATCTAACCTGAGGGTCTTCGAGGAGAGCTAATAGCTTATTGCTAGTCGGACATCCCTCTGCTCGGGATACTCGCCAATGATGCATCCGAGGGGGACCGTCTCGTACGCCCAAATCTGCTACACATACAATTATTATATTCATATTTAATGTAAACAATATTTTTATAGTAAATAATGTCATACGTTACTTGCAGTGCAAGGGGCAATTTGAAATTTACGCATGGTGCCCTTCGACCTCGAGTGTGATTTGGGGAAGACGTGCACCATGTCCTCAAAACATCTCCGAGCCCACGGATATGTGTTGAAGACATCAAGATCGTCGACGATCTGCAGATGGAATAGGTTGATCCCAGTCTTCCGATGCTGACATCGCAACACGCTCTCAAGGATGTATACTAGGCCGAGCTTCAGTCTGTCCAACATATGGTCACACCTTGTGATCGCGTCCATCATATCCGATAGCAGCACTGTTCCCTAAAGTAAGTGTCATGCACTCTACCTCTCTGAGTATCGACACGAGCTGCATGATCACCCGTAATTTCCAGTCCAGTGATGAGAGTAAAATCGAACATGGAGAAACTGGCGACCTTGCCCTCGAGGTCGAAGTGGAGGGCATCATCGTCGATTGGACTAAGTAACCGACACAGTAGGGCATCGAGGATCTGTCCCGAAAACTTTACATCTCTCAGCTCGTATAGGGGCTAAAGAATTGAATGTCGAAGCATATCTACATATTTCTCATCCAACAACTCCAACACGACAGTGTAACTGCCAAGGTTTTGTTCCAGGTAGCATTGCCCGACATCCGTCTCAATGCCAAGTCCAAATGATACTCTATGCTGCAAAAAAAAAACAAAACGAAAAAAAAAAAAATACCAGCACTTCGAAAATTAGATAATGAAATACAGCATAATCTCAGATAGATACGTGAACAGACTTGTAACAACTATACAAAAGAAATAATTAAATTAAAAAATAAAAGGAAAAAAATTTGTTAATTCTATTAGTAATTATCAAATTAAAATTAATTATTTAATTATATAAAATTTTTTCGATCACGTAAAATATTTAATTCTATGAATATTTATTTGATATTCGATTTATTCAATTATTAATAAAATTTAAAGGAAAAAAGTTGCTATTATGTTAAAATATAATATTTAATAATTAAAATTATTTATTTAATAATATTAGTAATTATCAAATTAAAATTAATTATATAAACTTTTTTCGGTCAAGTAAAATATTTAATTATATAAATGTTTATTTTATATTCGATTTTTTCAATTATTAATAAAATTTAAAGGAAAAAAAAAGAAGTTGCTAATATGTTTAAATATAATATTTAATAATTAAAATTATTTATTTAATTCTACTTGTAATTATCAAATTAAAATTAATTATTTATTTATACAATTTTTTTCGATTACGTAAATTATTTAATTCTATAAGTATTTATTTCATATTCGATTTATTCAATTATTAATAAAATTTAATGGAAAAAAGAAGAAGTTGTAATATGTTAAAATATAATATTTAATAATTAAAATTATTTATTTTATGATGTTAGTAATTGTCAAATTAAAATTAATTATTTAATTATATGATGTTTTTTCGATTACACAAAATTTTAATTCTATAAATATTTATTTTATATTCATTTTGTTCAATTATTAATAAAATTTAAAGGAAAAAAAAAGAAGCTGCTAATATGTTAAAATATAATATTTAATAATTAAAATTATATTCAATTCACGTACCTCATCCCGGTCGGCTTCATTGTGCGGAGCGTCCAATTCACGCACATATCCACGACCCTCCTCCTCCATCGACGACATCAACTGCATTATGACTTATAGCTGGCATATCAACATTTCGACCAGTTAGTGATCACGTCATCATATTTTGGAGCTACTTACAACATAAATCGCAAATGTATTATCTAACATGATGGTCGTCGAGGAGAGCTGATAGCTTCTTGCTGGTCGCACATCCCTCTGCTCGGGATACTCGCCAATGATGCATCTGAAGGGGATCGTCTCGTACGCCCAAATCTTCAACACATACAATATTCATATTCAATGTAAAAAATATTTTTATAGTGAATTATGTCGGACATTACTTGCAGTGCAAGGGGCAATTCGTACCTATCGTATTTACGCATGGTCCCCTTCGGTCTCGAGTGTGATTTGGGGAACACGTGTACCGTGTCCTCAAAGAATCTCCGGGCCCACGGATATGTGTTGAAAACATCAAGATCATCGACCATCTGCAGATGGAATAGGTCGATTCCTGTATTCCGATGGTGACATCGCAAACGCTCTCAAGGATGTAGACCAGGCCGAGCTTCAGTCTGTCCAACATATGGTCGCACCTTCTGATCGCGTCCATCATATCCGATAGCAGTACTATCCCCTAAAGTAAGTGTCATGCAGTCTACCTCCCTGAGTATCGGCACGAGCTGCATCATCACCCGTAATTTCCAGTCCAGTGATGAGAGTAAAATCGAACATGGAGAAACTGGCGACCTTGCCCTCGAGGTCGAAGTGGACGGCATCGTCGTCGATTGGACTAAGCAACCGACACAGTAGGGCATCGATGATCTATCCCGAAAACTGTACATCTCTCAACTCGTATAGGGGCTAAAGAAATGAATGTCGAAGCATATCTACATATTTCTCATCCAACAACTCCAACACGACAGTGTAACTGCCAAGGTTTCCGTTCCAGGTAGCATTGCCCGACATCTGTCTTAATGCCAAGTCCAAGTGATACTCCACGCTCCCAATAAAAAAAAACAAAACAAAACAAAACAAAAAAATTAAATATCAGCGCTTCGAAAATTAGATAACGAAATACAGCATAATCTCAGATAGATACGTGAACAGACTTGTAACAACTATACAAAAGAAATAATTAAATTAAAAAGTAGAAGGAAAAAAATTTGCTAATTCTATTAGTAATTATCAAATTAAAATTAATTATTGAATTATATAAATTTTTTTCGATCACGTAAAATATTTAATGATATGAATATTTATTTCATATTCGATTTATTCAATTATTAACAAAATTTAAAGGAAAAAAAGTTGCTATTATGTTAAAATATAATATTTAATAATTAAAATTATTTATTTAATCATATTAGTAATTATCAAATTAAAATTAATTATATAAACTTTTTTCGGTCAAGTAAAATATTTAATTCTATAAATGTTTATTTTATATTCGATTTTTTCAATTATTAATAAAATTTAAAGGAAGAAAAAAAGAAGTTGCTAATATGTTTAAATATAATATTTAATAATTAAAATTTTTTATTTACTTCTATTTGTAATTATCAAATTAAAATTAATTATTTATTTATATAATTTTTTTGGGGGAGTGGAGTTGTTCGAGTGGTGGTGAAGTAGAGGGGGTGTTGGGAAGGTATGGTGGTTATGGCTTGGGCTGTTTGGTGTTGGTGGTGGTAAAAATTGAGTTTTTTCCTTTTCCTTTTCATTTGCATTTTTATTTATTTCTCATTAACATTAACTCTCCATAGATAATTTTTCCATTTTAAAATGTCCACGTGTTCAAATAATGTGTGATTGGGATGCTTACATATTCAATTGACGGAGCCACATCTGCGTTCCGTAGTATTTATGGATATAATCTATTTTTGGAACTAATGGGTTCATGACATTAAGTTGAAGGGCTAATGAAGTCCATTGAAATTTAGAGATGTTATTGGCACATGATGTAAAGTTCAGGGACCATTACTCAACTAAATCCAAATATCTTAAGTATCCTTCATTGGTACCTAAAATATCATAGAACAATAAATAAATAACTTGAATACTTTTTCAGTATGAATTATGGTTTTCTTCTCTGTCATGTCATTTCTCATGATGGAAGAAATGGAGAAATTGAGTATGATTGCATGAACTAAAGCGCTTATCATTTTTCTAAGCTTCAAACTCAGTAGTGAAATTAATTTGGAAGAGATCTTATTCGTCCTGTTTGTAAAGGCAGCAAACTTGAATTACGCTGCGAAAAGTCACCGAAAACTGTACATCTCTCAGCTCGTATAGGGGCTAAAGAAATAAATGTCGAAGCATATCTACATATTTCTCGTCCAACAACTCCAACACGACAGTATAACTGCCAAGGTTTCCGTTCCAGGTAGCATTGCCCGACATCTGTCTTAATGCCTAGTCCAAGTGATACTCTATGCTCCCAATAAAAAAAAAAATTAAATATCAGCGCTTCGAAAATTAGATAACGAAATACAGCATAATCTCAGATAGATACGTGAACAGACTTGTAACAACTATACAAAAGAAATAATTAAATTAAAAAATAGAAGGAAAAAAATTTGCTAATTCTATTAGTAATTATCAAATTAAAATTAATTATTTAATTATATAAATTGTTTTCGATCACGTAAAATATTTAATGATATGAATATTTAGAGCCTGTTTGCCTACCATTATAGGGAGGAAAATGAAGTAATGAATAGTATTTTTTGAGAATGTGTGGTTGAAATTTAAAGTAACTTTATTGGTTTATGTGTAGAATATTTTATTGAGTGAATATGTGGTGGTGATTGTTTACTGTAGAAAAAAAATTTTTAGATAATGGTAGACAAACAGGGGCTTATTTTATATTCGATTTATTCAATTATTAACAAAATTTAAAGGAAAAAAAAAGAAGTTGCTAATATGTTTAAATATAATATTTAATAATTAAAATTATTTATTTAATTCTACTTGTAATTATCAAATTAAAATTAATTATTTATTTATATAATTTTTTTCGATTACGTAAATTATTTAATTCTATAAGTATTTATTTCATATTCGATTTATTCAATTATTAATAAAATTTAATGAAAAAAAGAAGTTGTAATATGTTAAAATATAATATTTAATAATTAAAATTATTTATTTTATGATGTTAGTAATTATCAAATTAAAATTAATTATTTAATAATATGATGTTTTTTCGATTACACAAGATTTTAATTCTATAAATATTTATTTTATATTCATTTTGTTCAATTATTAATAAAATTTAAAGGAAAAAAAAAAGAAGCTGCTAATATGTTAAAATATAATATTTAATAATTAAAATTATATTCAATTCACGTACCTCATCCCGGTCGGCTTCATTGTGCGGAGCGTCCAATTCACGCACATATCCACGACCCTCCTCCTCTATCGACGGCATCAACTGCGTTATGACTTCAAGCTGGCATATCAACATTTCGACCAGTTTTTTCGATTACACACAATTTTATTTCTATAAATATTTATTTCATATTCGATTTGTTCAATTATTAATCAAATTTAAGGGAAAAAAAAGAAGAAGCTGCTAATATGTTGAAATATAATATTTAATAATTAAAATTATATTCAATTCACGTACCTCATCCCGGTCGGCTTCATTGTGCGGAGCGTCCAATTCACGCACATATCCACGACCCTCCTCCTCTATCGACGGCATCAACTGCGTTATGACTTCAAGCTGGCATATCAACATTTCGACCAGTTAATGCTCACGTCATCATATTTTGGAGCTACTTACAACATAAATCGCAAATGTATTATCTAACATGATGGTCGTCGAGGAGATCTGATAGCTTTTTGCTGGTCGGACATCCCTCTGCTCGGGATACTGCCAATGATGCATCCGAGGGGGACTGTCTCGTACGCCCAAATCTTCAACACATATAATTATTATATTCATATTTAATTATGTCGGACATTACTTGTAGTGCAAGGGGTAATTCGTACGTATCGTATTTACGCATGGTCCCCTTCGACCTCGAGTGTGATCTGGGGAACACGTGCACCGTGTCCTCAAAACATCTCCGGGCCCACGGATATGTGTTGAAGACATCAAGATCGTCGACGATCTGCAGATGGAATAGGTTGATCCCAGTCTTCTGATGGTGACTTCGCAACACGCTCTCAAGGATGTAGACGAGGCCGAGCTTCAGTCTGTCCAAAATACGGTCACACCTTGTGATCGCGTCCATCATATCCGATAGCAGCATTGTCCCCTAAAGTAAGTGTCATGCACTCAACCTCTCTGACTATCGGCACGAGCTGCATCATCACCCGTAATCTCCAATCTACTGATTAGAGTAAAATCGAACATGGAGAAACTGGCGACCTTGCCACCGAGGTCGAAGTGGGGGGCATCGTCGTCGACTGGACTAAGCAACCGACACAGTAGGACATCGCAACACGTTCTCAAGGATGTAGACCGAAGAAGTTGCTAATATGTTTAAATGTAATATTTAATAATTAAAATTATTTATTTAATTCTATTTGTAATTATCAAATTAAAATTAATTATTTATTTATATAATTTTTTTAGATTACGTAAATTATTTAATTCTATAAATATTTATTTGATATTCGATTTATTCAGTTATTAATAAAATTCAATCGAAAAAAGAAGAAGTTGTAATATGTTAAAATATAATATTTAATAATTAAAATTATATTTAATTCACGTACCTCATCCCGTCCGGCTTCATCGTGCGGAGCGTCCAATTCACGCACATATCCACGACCCTCCTCCTCCATCGACGCCATCAACTCCGTTATGACTTCAAGCTGGCATACCAACATTTCGACCAGTTAATGATCACGTCATCATATTTTGGAGCAACTTACAACATAAATCGCAAATGTATTATCTAACCTGAGGGTCGTCGAGGAGAACTGATAACTTTTTTCATATTTATTGTAAACAATATTTTTATACTAAATTATGTCGGACATTACCTGCAGTGCAAGGGGCAATTCGTACGTTTCGTATTTGGGCATGGTCAACTTCGGCCTCGAGTCTGATCTGGTGAAGACGTGCACCGTGTCCGCAAAACATCTCCGTCCCCAAGGATATGTGTTGAAGACATCAAGATCGTCAACCATCTAAAGAGGGAATAGGTCGATCCCAGTCCTCCGATGGTGACATCGCAACACGCTCTCAAGGATGTAGACCAGGCCGAGCTTTAGTCTGTCCAACATATGGTCACACCTCATGATCGCGTCAATCATATCCGATAGCAGCACTGTCCCCTAAAGTAAGTGTCATGTAGTCTGCACTCTAAGTATCGGCACGAGCTGCATAGTCACACGTAATCTCCAGTCCCGTGATGAGAGTAAAATCGAACATGGAGAAACTGGCGACCTTGCCCTCGAGATCAAAGGATGTAGACCAAGCCGAGCTTCAGTCTGTCCAACATATGGTCACGCCTCGTGATTGGGTCCATCATATCCGACTGGAGCACCGTCCCCTAAAGTAAGTGTCAAGTAGTCTCCCACTCTAAGCATCGGTACGAGCTGCATCATCACCCGTAATCTCCAGTCCAGTGATGAGAGTAAAATCGAACATGGAGAAACTGGCGACCTCGTCCCCGAGGTCGAAGTGGAGGGCATCGTCGTCGACTGGACTAAGCAACCGACACAGTAGGGCATCGAGGATCCGTCCCGAAAACTGTACATCTCCCAACTCGTACAGTGGCTAAAGAAATGAATGTCGAAGCATATCTGCATCAACTTAGTTATGACTTCAAGCTAAAGAAATGAATGTCGAAGCGTCCAATTCACTCACATATCCACGACCCTCCTCCTCCATCGACGGCATCAACTCCATTATGACTTCAAGCTGGCATACCAACACTTCGACCAGTTAATGATCACGTCATCATATTTTGGTGCTACTTACAACATAAATCGCAAATGTATTATCTAACCTGAGGGTCTTCGAGGAGAGCTGATAGCTACTTGCTAGTCGGACATCCATCTGCTCGGGATACTCGCCAATGATGCATCCGAGGGCAGGGTGTCTCCCTTAGCCTCGTAAACTGGGTACCTATGAGGGGGACCGTCTCGTACGCCCAAATCTGCAATACATACAATTATTATATTCATATTTATTGTAAACAATATCGTATTTACGCACGGTCCCCTTCGGCCTCGAGTCTGATCTGGTGAAGACGTGCACCGTGTCCTCAAAACATCTCCGTCCCTACGGATATGTGTTCAAGAAATCAAGATCGTCTACCGTCTGCAGAGGGAATAGGACGATCCCAGTCCTCCGATGGTGACATCGCAACACGCTCTCAAGGATGTAGACCAAGCCGAGCTTCAGTCTGTCCAACATAGGGTCACACCTCGTGATCGCGTCCATCATATCCGATAGCAGCATTGTCCCCTAAAGTAAGTGTCAAGCAGTTTCCCACTCTGAGTATCGGCACGAGCTGCATCATCACCCATATTCTCCAGTCCAGTGATGAGAGTAAAATCGAACATGGAGAAACTGGCGACCTCGCCCCCGAGGTCCAAGTGGAGGGCATCGTCATCGACTGAACTAAGCAACGGACACTGCAGGGCATCGAGGATCCGTCCCGAAAACTACACATCTCTCAACTCGTACAGGGGCTAAAGAAATGAATGTCGAAGCATATCTGCATCAACTCTGTTATGACTTCAAGCTAAAGAAATGAATGTCGAAGCGTCCAATTCACGCACATATCCACGACCCTCCTCCTCCATCGAGGTCATCAACTCCGTTATGACTTCAAGCTGGCATACCAATATTTCTACCAGTTAATGATCACGTCATCATATTTTGGAGCTACTTACAACATAAATCGCAAATGTATTATCTAACCTGAGGGTCATCGAGGAGAGCTCATAACTTCTTGCTAGTCGGACATCCCTCTGCTCGGGATATTCGTCAGTGATGCATCCGAGGGCAGGGTGTCTCCCTTCGCCTCGTAAACTAGGAACCTAGGAGGGAGACCGTCTCATACTCCTAAAATCTTCAACACATAAAATTATTATATTCATATTTATTGTAAACAAGGATGTAGACTAGGCCGGGCTTCTGCCTGTCCAACATAAGGTCACACCTCGTGATAGCAGCACTTTCCCCTAAAGTAAGTGTCATGCAGTTATCCACTCTGAGTATCGGCACGAGCTGCATCATCACCCGTAATCTCCAGTCCAGTGATGAGAGTAAAATCGAACATGGAAAAACTGGCGACCTTGCCCCCGAGGTCGAAGTGGAGGGCATCGTCGTCGACTGGACTAAGCAACCGACATAGCAGGGCATCGAGGATCTGTCCCGAAAACTGTACATCTCCCAACTCGTACAGGGGCTAAAGAAATGAATGTCGAAGCATATCTGCATGTTGCTCATCCAACAACTCCAACACGGTAGTGTAACTGCCAGGGTTAACCTTCCAGGTAGCCTTTCCCGACATTTGTCTCAATGTCAAGTCAACGTGATACTCTATGCCGCAAAAAAACAAAACAAACAAAACAAAAAACATTAAATATATGCGCTTCGAAAATAAGATAGTGAAATACAGCATAATCTCAGATAAACAAGTGAACGGACTTGTAACAACTACACAAAAAAATAATTAAATTAAGAAAATAAAAGGAAATTTTTTTTGCTAATTCTATTAGTAATTATCAAATTAAAATTAATTATTTAATTACATAATTTTTTTCGATCAATTAGAATATTTAATTCTATAAATATTTATTTCGTATTCGATTTATTCAATTATTAATAAAATTTAAGGGAAAAAAGAATTTGCTAATATGGTAAAATATAATATTTAATAATTGAAATTATTTATTTAATGATATCACCAATTATCAGATTAAAATTAATTATTTAATTACATATACTTTTTTCGATCACGTAAATAATTTAATTCTATAAATATTTATTTCATATTCGATTTATTCAATTATTAGTAAAATTTAAAGGGAAAAAAAAGAAGTAGCTAATATGTTAAAATAAAATATTTAATAATTAAAATTATTTATTTAATTCTGGTAGTAATTATCTAATTAAAATAAATTTTTTTCCATCACGTAAAATATTTAATTCTATGAACATTTATTTCGATTCGATTTATTCCATTATTAATAAAATTTAAATAAAAAAAGTTGCTATTATGTTAAAATATAATTTCAAGCTGGCATACCAACATTAAGACCAGTTAATGATCACGTCATCATATTTTGGAGCTACTTACAACATAAATCGCAAATGTATTATCTAACCTGAGGGTCGTCGAGGAGAGCTGATATCTTCTTGCTAGTCGAACATCCCTCTGCTAGAGATCCTCGCCAATGATGCATCCGAGGGTAGGGTGTCTCCCTTAGCCTGGTAAACTGGGTACCTAGGAGGGGGACCATCTCGCACGCCCAAATCTGCAATAAATACAATTATTATATTCACATTTATTGTAAACAATATCGTATTTTGGCATGGTCTCCTTCGGCCTCTATTCTGATCTGGTGAAGACATGCACTGTGTCCTCAAAACATCTCCGTCCCTATGGATATGTGTTGAAGACATCAAGATCGTCGATCATCTAAAGAGGGAATAGGTCGATCCCAGTCCTCCGATGGTGACATCGCAACACGCTCCAAGGATGTAGACCAAGTCGATCTTCAGTCTGTCCAACATATGGTCACACCTCGTGATCGCGTCCAACATATCCGATTGGAGCACTGTCCCCTAAAGTAAGTGTCAAGCAGTCTCCCACTCTGAGTATCGGCACGAGCTGCATCATCACCCGTAATCTCCAGTCCAGTGACGAGAGTAAAATCAAACATGGAGAAATTGGCGACCTCGCCCCCGAGGTCGAAGTGGAGGGCATCGTCGTCGATGGGACTAAGCAACCAACACAGTAGGGCATCGAGGATCCATCCCGAAAACTGTACATCTCTCAACTCGAACAAGGGCTAAAGAAATAAATGTTGAAGAATATCTGCATCAACTCCGTTATGACTTCAAGCTGAAGAAATGAATGTCGAAGCGTCCAATTCACGCACATATCCACGACCCTCCTCCTCCATCGACGGCATCAACTCCGTTATGACTTCAAGCTAGCATACCAACATTTCGACCAGTTAATGATCACGTCATCATATTTTGGAGCTACTTACAACATAAATCGTAAATGTATTATCTAACCTTCGGGTCGTCGAGGAGAGCTAATAGCTTCTTGCTAGTCGGACATCCCTCTGCTCGGGATACTCGCCAATGATGCATCCGAGGGTAAGGTGTCTCCATTCGCCTCGAAAACTAGGAACCTAGGAGGGAGACCGTCTCGTACTCCCAAAATCTTCAACACATAAAATTATTATATTCATATTTATTGTAAACAATATCGTATTTTCGCATGGTCTCCATCGGCCTCGATTCTGATCTGGTGAAGACATGCACCGTGTCCTCAAAACATCTCCGTCCCTATGGATATGTGTTGAATACATCAAGATCGTCGATCATCTAAAGAGGGAATAGGTCGATCCCAGTCCTCCGATGGTGACATCGCAACACGCTCTCAAGGATGTAGACCAAGCCGATCTTCAGTCTGTCCAACATATGGTCACACCTCGTGATCGCGTCCATCATATCCAATTGGAGCACTGTCCTCTAAAGTAAGTGTCAAGCAGTCTCCCACTCTGAGTGTCGGCACGAGCTGCATCATCACCCGTAATCTCCAGTCCAGTGACGAGAGTAAAATCAAACATGGAGAAACTGGCGACCTCGCCCCCGAGGTCGAAGTGGAGGGCATCGTCGTCGACGGGACTAAGCAACCAACACAGTAGGGCATCGAGGATCCATCCCGAAAACTGTACATCTCTCAACTCGAACAGGGCTAAAGAAATAAATGTCGAAGCATATCTGCATCAACTCCGTTATGACTTCAAGCTAAAGAAATGAATGTCGAAGCGTCCAATTCACGCACATATCCACGACCCTCCTCCTCCATCGACGGCATCAACTCCGTTATGACTTCAAGCTGGCATACCAACATTTCGACCAGTTAATGATCACGTCATCATATTTTGGAGCTACTTACAACATAAATCGCAATGTATTATCTAACCTTCGGGTCGTCGAGGAGAGCTAATAGCTTCTTGCTAGTCGGACATCCCTTTGCTCGGGATACTCGCCAATGATGCATCCGAGGGTAGGGTGTCTCCCTTCGCCTCGTAAACTAGGAACCTAGGAGGGAGACCGTCTCGTACTCCCAAAATCTTCAACACATAAAATTATTATATTCATATTTATTGTAGACAATATCGTATTTTCGCATGGTCCCCTTCGGCCTCGAGTCTGATCTGGTAAAGACGTGCACCGTGTCCTCAAAACATCTCGTCCCTACGGATATGTGTTGAAGACATCAAGATCATCGACCATCTGCAGATGGAATAGGTCGATCCCAGTCCTACGATGGTGACATCGCAACACGCTTTCAAGGATGTAGACCAGGCCGAGCTTCTGTCTGTCCAACATAGGGTCACACCTCGTGATCGCGTCCATCATATCCGATAGCAGCATTGTCCCCTAAAGTAAGTGTCACGCAGTCTACCACTCTGAGTATCGGCACGAGCTGCATCATCACCCGTAATCTCCAGTCCACTGATGAGAATAAAATCAAACATGGAGAAACTGGCGACCTTGCCCCCGAGGTCGAAGTGGAAGGCATCGTCGTCGACTGGACTAAGCAACTGACACAGTATGGCATCGAGGATCTGTCCCGAAAACTGTACATTTCCCAACTCGTACAGGGGCTAAAGAAATGAATGTCGAAGCATATCTGCATGTTGCTCATCCAACAACTCCAACACGGTAGTGTAACTGCCAAGGTTAACCTTCCAGGTAGCCTTTCCTGATATCTGTCTCAATGTCAGGTCTAAGTGATACTCTATGCTGCAAAAAAAAAAACACAAACAAAACAAAACAAAACAAAAAAATTAAATATATGCGCTTCGAAAATAAGATAGTGAAATACAGCATAATCTCAGATAAATAAGTGAACGGACTTGTAACAACTACACAGAAAAAATAATTAAATTAAGAAAATAAAAGGAAATTTTTTTTGCTAATTCTATTAGTAATTATCAAATTAAAATTCATTATTTAATTACATAATTTTTTTTGATCAATTAGAATATTTAATTCTATAAATATTTATTTCGTATTCGATTTATTCAATTATTAATAAAATTTAAAGGAAAAAAAAGAATTTGCTAATATGTTAAAATATAATATTTAATAATTGAATTTATTTATTTAATGATATCACCAATTATCAGATTAAAATTAATTATTTAATTATATATACTTTTTTCGATCACGTAAATTATTTAATTCTATAAATATTTATTTCATATTCGATTTATTCAATTATTAGTAAAATTTAAAGGGAAAAAAAAGTAGCAGCTAATATGTTAAAATATAAAATTTAATAATTAAAATTATTTATTTAATTCTGGTAGAAATTATCTAATTAAAATTAATTATTTAATTATATAAATTTTTTTCGATCATGTAAAATATTTAATTCTATGAATATTTATTTCCTATTCGATTTATTCAATTATTAACAAAATTTAAAGAAAAAAAGTTGCTATTATGTTAAAATATAATATTTAATAATTAAAATGATTTATTTAATGATATTAGTAATTATCAAATTAAAATTAATTATTTAATTATATAAACTTTTTTCAATCACGTAAAATATTTAATTCTATAACTATTTATTTCATATTCGATTTGTTCAATTATGAATAAAATTTAAAGGAAAAAAAAGATGTTGCTAATATGTTTAAATATAATATTTAATAATTAAAATTATTTATTTAATTCTATTTGTAATTATGAAATTAAAATTAATTATTTATTTATATAATTTTTTTCGATTACGTATTTAATTCTACAAATATTTGTTTCATATTCGATTTATTCAATTATTAATAAAATTTAAAGGAAAAAAGAAGAAGTTGGTAATATGTTAAAATATAATATTTAATAATTGAAATTATATTCAATTCATGTACCTCATCCCGGCCGGCTTCATCGTGCAGAGCGGCCAATTCACGCACATATCCACGACCCTCCTCCTCCATCGACGGCATCAACTCCGCTATGACTTCAAGCTGGCATACCAATATTTAGACCAGTTAATGATCACGTCATCATATTTTGGAGCTACTTGCAACATAAATCGCAAATGTATTATCTAACCTGAGGGTCGTAGAGGAGAACTGATAGCATCTTTCTAATCGGACATCCCTCTGCTAGGGATACTCGCCAATGATGCATCCGAGGGCAGGGTGGTTCTCTTAGCCTCGTAAACTGGGTACCTAGGAGGGGGACTGTCTCGTACGCCCAAATCTGCAATGCATACAATTATTATATTCATATTTATTGTAAACAATATCGTATTTACGCATGGTCCCCTTCGGCCTGGAGTCTGATATGGTGAAGACGTGCACCGTGTCCTCAAAACATCTCCATCCCTACGGATATGTGTTGAAGACATCAAGATCGTCGACCATCTACAGAGGGAATAGGTCGATCCCAGTCCTCCGATGGTGACATCGCAACACGCTCTCAAGGATGTAGACCAAGCCGAGCTTCAGTCTGTCCAACATATGGTCACACCATATCCGATTGGAGCACTGTCCCCTAAAGTAAGTGTCAAGCACTCTCCCACTCTGATTATCGGCACGAGCTGCATCATCACCTGTAATCTCCAATCCAGTGATGAGAGTAAAATCGAACATGGAGAAACTGGCGACCTCGCCCCCGAGGTCAAAGTGGAGGGCATTGTCGTCGACTGGACTAAGCAACGGACACAGTAGGGCATCAAAGATCTGTCCCAAAAATTGTACATCTCTCAACTCGTACAGTGGCTAAAGAAATGAATGTCGAAGCATATCTGCATCAACTTAGTTATGACTTCAAGCTAAAGAAATGAATGTCGAAGCGTCCAATTCACTCACATATCTACGACCCTCTTCCTCCATCGACGGCATCAACTCCGTTATGACTTCAAGCTGGCATACCAACACTTCGACCAGTTAATGATCACGTCATCATATTTTGGTGCTACTTACAACATAAATCGCAAATGTATTATCTAACCTGAGGGTCTTCGAAGAGAGCTGATAGCTACTTGCTAGTCGGACATCCCTCTGCTCGGGATACTCGCCAATGATGCATCCGAGGGTAGGGTGTCTCTCTTCGCCTCGTAAACTGGGTACCTAGGAGGGGGACCGTCTCGTACACCCAAATCTTCAACACATACAATTATTATATTCACATTTATTGTAAACAATATCGTATTTTTTTCGATCAATTCAAATATTTAATTCTATAAATATTTATTTCATATTCGATTTATTCAATTATCAATAAAATTTAAAGGAAAAAAAAAAGAATTTGCTAATATGTTAAAATATAATAGTTAATAATTAAAATTATTTATTTAATGAAATTAGCAATTATTAGATTAAAATTAATTATTTAATTATATATACTTTTTTGGATCACGTAAATTATTTAATTCTATAAATATTTATTTCATATTCGATTTATTCAATTATTAGTAAAATTTAAAGGGAAAAAAAGAAGTAGCTAATATGTTAAAATATAATATTTAATAATTAAAATTATTTATTTAATTCTGGTAGTAATTATCTAATTAAAATTAATTATTTAATTATATAAATTTTTTTCGATCACGTAAAATATTTAATTCTATGAATATTTATTTCATATTCGATTTATTCAATTATTAATAAAATTTAAAGAAAAAAGTTGCTATTATGTTAAAATATAATATTTAATAATTAAAACGATTTATTTAATGATATTAGTAATTATCAAATTAAAATTAATTATTTATTTATATAATTTTTTTCGATTACTTATTTAATTCTACAAATATTTATTTCATATTCGATTTATTCAATTATTAATAAAATTTAAAGGAAAAAAGAAGAAGTTGCTAATATGTTAAAATATAATATTTAATAATTAAAATTATATTCAATTCATGTGCCTAATCCCGGTCGGCTTCATCGTGCGGAGCAGCCAATTCACACACATATCCACATCCCTCCTCCTCCATCGACGGCATCAACTCCGTTATCACTTCAAGCTAGCATACCAACATTTAGACCAGTTAATGATCACGTCATCATATTTTGGAGCTACTTACAGCATAAATCGCAAATGTATTATCTAACCTGAGGGTCGTCGAGGAGAGCTGATAGCTTCTTGCTAGTCGAACATCCCTCTGCTAGAGATCCTCGCCAATGATGCATCCGAGGGCAGGGTGTCTCCCTTAGCCTCGTAAACTGGGTACTTAGGAGGGGGACCGTCTCGTACGTCCAAATCTGCAATACATACAATTATTATATTCATATTTATTGTAAACAATATCGTATTTACGCATGGTCGCCTTCGGCCTCGAGTCTGATCTGGTGAAGACGTGCACCGTGTCCTCAAAACATCTCCGTCCCTACGGATATGTGTTGAAGACATCAAGATTGTCGACCATCTGCAGATGGAATAGGTCGATCACAATCCTCCGATGGTGACATCGCAACACGCTTTCAAGGATGTAGACCAGGCCGAGCTTCTGTCTGTCCAACATAGGGTCACACCTCGTGATCGCGTCCATCATATCCGATAGCAGCACTGTCCGCTAAAGTAAGTGTCATGCAGTTATCCACTCTGAGTATCGGCACGAGCTGCATCATCACCCGTAATCTCCAGTCCAGTGATGAGAGTAAAATCGAACATGGAAAAACTGACGACCTTGCCCCCAAGGTCGAAGTGGAGGGCATCGTCGTCTACTGGACTAAGCAACCGACACAGTAGGGCATTGAGGATCTATCCCGAAAACTGTACATCTCCCAACTCGTACAGGGGCTAAAGAAATGAATGTTGAAGTATATCTGCATGTTGCTCATCCAACAACTCCAACACGGCAGTGTAACTGCCAAGGTTAACGTTCCAAGTAGCCTTTCTCGACATCTGTCTCAGTGTCAGGTCTAAGTGATACTCTATGCTGCAAAAAAAAAAAAAACTAAAAACAAAACAAAAAACATTAAATATATGCGTTTCGAAAATAAGATAATGAAATACTGCATAATCTCAGATAAATAAGTGAACAGACTTGTAACAACTACACAAAAGAAATAATTAAATTAAGAAAATAAAAGGAAACAAAAATTGCTAATTCTATTAGTAATTTTCAAATTAAAATTAATTATTTAATTATATATTTTTTTCGATCAATTAAAATATTTAATTTTATAAATATTTATTTCATTTTCGATTTATTCAATTATTAATAAAATTTAAAGGAAAAAAAGAATTTGCTAATATGTTAAAATATAATATTTAATAATTAAAATTATTTATTTAATGATATCAGCAATTATCATATTAAAATTAATTATTTCATTATATATGCTTCTTTCGATCACGTAAATTATTTAATTCTATAAATATTTATTTCATATTCGATTTATTCAATTATTAGTAAAATTTAAAGGGAAAAAGTAGCTAATATGTTAAAATATAATATTTAATAATTAAAATTATTTATTTAATTCTGGTAGTAATTATCTAATTAAAATTAATTATTTAATTATATAAATTTTTTTTCGATCACGTAAAATATTTAATTCTATGAATATTTATTTCATATTCGATTTATTCAATTATTAATGAAATTAAAAAATAAAAAGAATTTGCTAATATGTTAAATATAATATTTAATAATTGAAATTATTTATTTAAGGATATCAGCAGTTATCAAATGAAAATTAATTATTTAATTATATAAACTATTTTTCATCACGTAAATTATTTAATTATATAAATATTTATTTCATATTCGATTTATTCAATTATTAGTAAAATTTAACGGGAAAAAAAAAGAAGTAGCTAATATGTTAAAATATAATATTTAATAATTAAAATTATTTATTTAATTCTAGTAGTAATTATCAAATTAAAATTAATTATTTAATTATATAAACTTTTTTCGATCACGTAAAATATTTAATTTTATAAATATTTATTTCATATTTGATTTGTTCAATTATTAATAAAATTTAAAGGAAAAAAAGATGTTGCTAACAAGTTTGAATATAATATTTAATAATTAAAATTATTTATTTAATTCTATTTTTAATTATCAAATTAAAATTAATTATTTATTTATATAATTTTTTTTGATTACGTATTTAATTTTATAAATATTTATTTCATATTCGATTTGTTCAATTATTAATAAAATTTAAAGGAAAAAAGAAGAAGTTGCTAATATGTTTAAATATAATATTTAATATTAAAATTATTTATTTAATGATATCAGCAATTATCAAATGAAAATTAATTATTTAATTATATAAACTATTTTCGATCAAGTAAATTATTTAATTCTATAAATATTTATTTCATATTCGATTTGTTAAATTATTAGTAAAATTTAACGGGAAAAAAAAGAAGTAGCTAATATGTTAAAATATAATATTTAATAATTAAAATTATTTGTTTAATTCTAGTAGTAATTATCAAATTAGAATTAATTATTTAATTATATAAAATTTTTTCGATCACGTAAAATATTTAATTCTATGAATATTTATTTCATATTCGATATATTCAATTATTAATAAAATTTAAAGAAAAAACGTAATTTCGGTGTCTATTAAATTGGTCCCGACTACAAGTATGCGTCTTCAAAATTTTTATCGTATTACAAGCAACTTCCTTAACCTTTTATAAATATCACCAAAACAAAAATCAGCATACGCCAATTTGAATCGTGGATCAAGCACAATAGCAATCAACAACAACTAATTAATATTTTCCATTTTCCCCCAATGCATGTCAAACTTTTTCTTCATGTTAATAGCCATTTAACCCAAAAAAAAAAAAAAAAAGAAAAAAAAATCACTATTTGAACTCAATTGTTCAAATTCGGTTACAAGTGAACATATTTCATGAAGATAAACATTAAAACTAACATGCATTGAAGTACTGAACTTCAAAGTTACTTCATAAAAACCTTTAAAAAATTTCACAAAATAGAACCATTTTCCCAATCAAAAGACTTTCTATTTTAACTTTTTAAAATAGAGAGTAGGTTTGACTCTCCAAATTTAGAAAGTCAAATTCACTCTCTATTCTTCATGTACAATTATTGCATTTAATAAGTTACACATTTCAATAATCTACTTCTTAAATTTTTTAAACTACATTTAAATTGATTGATCATTGACATATAAAAAATTATATTGTACAAAATATAAGGTGAAATCAATAAATGTTTTTTGAGAAAAGCAAAATGAAAAGTCAAAATAGAGAGTATTGTTGAAGTGCATAAAATTTTTGATTATTTAAATCTAAAGATGATCTATATAATATATAAGTTGTTCTTTATAAATAGTCATTAGAAGATGCTCTTAGAGAGTCAAACACACCCTCTATAATTAAATGCTTTCAAAGTATTTAAATTTTCAATGGAGAAAAATAATATATTAATTTAGAAGGAAGCTATTGAAAAATAAAAGATAAGAAAAAAATAAATATATTTTCGGACTAGTAAAATTAAACTCATGTTTGTGCCCCATTTTTTCTTTTTTTGGAAATTGTGTTTTGGAATAATTATTTTTTGGAGAATGAGTTTTTAAAAAATAAGGAAATTTTTTTGTGTTTGCGTGTAAAATTATTTTATGAAGAATATGTGGTTGAAAATATGTTTTGAAAAAATGGAGCCCAACATGGGTTAAGTATTAAATATAAAGATTTTAGATATTATTTTAGATATTTAATAAATTTTGATAAAAATATATGAATATGTGATTAAAAAGTTATGAATCCAATAAAATATATGGTTAAAATTAGTTGTTGGTTTTGATTTAAATTTTAATCTAAATTTTAATCCATATCAAATAGGACTTAAATTTACATTTCTCAATGCACGTGACTATCACATTGTAATTGAATAATTTCTTCTAAATCCGTTTCATTGAGCCTACTGGTTCAGTTCTATTGACTAAAGGAAATTAAGTTGAGTGCATTAATCCAATTCTAGTAGTATTTGCATTATGAACCAAATACGATTAAATTAATTCTTATCCAGTTTAATATGAGCACCAACCGTGTAAGTTATTTGGTATTTTACTTCAATTATGAGATTGTGTTTTAGTACATTTTGATTATGTAGTAAATTTTGAGAAATGTTTTATGTAGTAAATTAGTTCATTATTATGCTTTAATACTTCAATTGTGAGCATGTCTTTGGTCAATTAATGTGGTTGTTAGATTATTGTGAATTACTAATTCTTTCAAAATAAATTATCAGAATAATCTAAATGACTAAGTGAGATTTCACAGGAATTAGGTTGTAAAGCACTAAAATATAGCATGGAACACTTTTTTCTATTATTGATTCGAAGCCAACTTCATACGAGTTACCCAAAAATCAACTATTCATTTTTATCTATTATAATTTAAAACGATTTGAAACAATTTTGATACAAAATAGAAATTGTAAATCGATCAAATTGATCGTGGAAATTTTGTGTAAATTTTCTTATAATTCATGTATCTATCTTATAACTCAGATGTTTCACGGGCATACTACATGTCGAGACAGAAAAACTCAAATTAAAACACAGATATATCCTAAAATTTCAGATGACAAATTTTACTTGCATAATACAATCAAGTGAAGATTTATTCAGACAAATAAGAGTTAATGGAAATAAAAAATCGATACAAAGATGAGAATGATTACCGTTTCGGAATCAAAATAACAAAATCTGTTTTGAAATGCTTTCCTTCCCCTTACAATATTGATCAACTGAGCGGAGCAGCTTCCATGTGAAGAAGTAGGTTCTGTGATTTACTGATTTTATTCAACATGAGAGAAAAAGTAATGTGTTGAAAGAAGGCTGTCCTTTATTTTATTTCAAGAGTAATAATACTATTTATTATTATAACTGTTAGGATTGGTACCACTTGTGGTGACACCAATCACCGGATTGAGATATTGAAGTTATATGGCAAAGTAATAAAGTATTTGATCAAGAACAAAAGAATAAAAGAAGACAAGAATATGAGGAATTAAGAGATTTTATTGCATCAAGAGTAATGGAGAAGAGATAAAAATATTACAATGATCCTAAAAGCTAGTAATCATAAATCTCACACCATAAAATTGTATAGAAGAGTCTAGTATTTATAGGAAACATGTATGGGACGTCCAAAACTTCTTGGTAGAGTTGTTGATGAAGTATGATGCCAAAAACTGAGTCCAAAACAAAGTAGGAGAAGAAAAACCGCGAAAAACACACATTCGGGCAGGGAAACTCCCTGCTAGCCCCAGTGCCTAGGCGCCCAAGTTCTGCCCATAATTTAATGTGGCGCCTTGGCACCCGTCCCTCGGGTTAATGCTCCAAAAAGTGTCTTTTGTCATCCAAAAGTCCTCATTCAAGTCAAATTCCTAATTATCATTGAAATTTGATCTTCGTAACTTGACATAGGACTCAAGTAGCATTTCAAACTTGAATTCTTCATGACGTGCACTTCAATTAGAATTCTTCAATTACTTCAAATACTTCAACAAAAGAATTCAGTTCACACCTAAATTCCAACAATCTCCACCTTGACACGAATTCCACTAAAGAATGAACTGACTTTTTCAACAATAATTAAAACTTAATTTCTCCAACAAAACACAAAATACAAAATACCCCACCTCTTTCAATGAATCTAAGCACTACTCTACAGAATTACCTTAGATTCCAAAAAATTACAATGATTTTGAATTAACCAAAATGGTCTGTAACACACCCCAAAGTAGAATCAATACCGAATGCTTTTTCAGAAGGCCATTTGCTAGATTGTGCACCTTCTACTCCACTTAAAGCATGCTCAACAAAATCAACATCCACATACCTTGTTCCACTGGGTTCGTCTCTAGCAACTGAATACGATGACACTGCAGATGATGGTGGAAAGACAGTATTATCCATATCTTCAAAATTCCACTGAGATGTATTCTTCAAATCTGACCCCTTATAAGCTCCTAAAGGTATTGTACCAAACTGAATATCCACCATGGTATAGAATTTGTGCTGATTGACTTTTCTAGATTCTGCACGACCTTACAAGATGTATAACTGAGACCTTTTCCGTCCCTCCAATACAATCGGACACCCTTACGAACCTCCCGAATGCACCCCGGGGCAAAGTTATCGCCCCGAATACCCGATTAAGCCGGTAAGCCTAGCCCCGTTCAGGGTAGGCCTCGTGGGTATCGAGTTTGTCGGATTTTTTTACCATCCCTATAAAAGAAGATATTTTAACTTTTGTTCGAAAAATAAATTATAAAAGCACTTTATATTCTGGAAGTGCTATTAGAGGAAGCTATATTCACGAAAATATGTTTGCTTTGTAAATCACCGCAAGTGCACGGTTCGTTGACAAGTAATAAAGTGGAAATTGTAAAATTTCGAGTATCGTCCCACGAAAATTGATTTAATTTGATTTCTATTACCGAAACCTTAACTGAATCTATTTAACTCAAGATGGTTGATTATTTGAATTTTATAATTAAATTATGACCAAAATGCAATTTAAACTAAGGTTACTAAGGGTGTGTTTGACACCTATTTTGGAGAAGAAAAAATTTTGGAATAGTGATTAATGGAAAGAATGTGTGGTTAAAAATTAAGAATAATTTTTGGGTTTATGTGTAATATTATTTTATTGATAGAATGTGTGGTTGAAATGAAAAAAGAGAAAAAAAAGAGAATGAGAATGAAAAGAGAATGGATGTCAAACATGGGCTAAATAAATGCAATATGATCTTGAATGTAAAAGTTTAAAGAAATTAATTTATGAAAAATGTACTAGGATCCCGAATCACCAAGTAAGTTCACGTTTAACACTTATTTCACAATTTGACAACACAACGATTTAATTGAAGAATCAATATTTCCAACATATTCAATAATCTCTCTCGAGTAGAATTGAACTTATTCTCGCATACTATTTGACTATATTTTTATGAAAAATGCAATATATGATAATGCATGACGATTTGTAAACACTTAAAGATTCACGTAAAGTATAACGGTATATTTCTATTCCCTATCGGACTCTACGGGTATCGAGTTTGTCGAATTTTTTTGTCATCCCTATGAAAGAAGATATTTTAATTTTTGTTTGAAAACTAAATTATAAAAGCACTTTCTAATCCGGAAGTGCTATTAGAGGAAGCTACATTAATCCCTAAAAGCTCTCCTAACTATCAAAAGCACTTTCATAAAATTTTGAAGAATCTACTTTTTGTTTTTTTATCATGACATTATTGACACCACGGGTTACATGAAAAGAATATCAAAGTGCCTCTCATTCGCGTAAAGGAGATTGCACAGTAGACATGATAAAGTAGGGGAGGCACTAAATTTTTGTTGTCCTCTTCAATTATGCATATGTTAAAGTCTCTCTCTCTCTCTCTCTCTCATACGTTGAATAAATGAGAGAGCCTACTCTGCTGCACTGCAGATTGTTGATAGAGCATTCAAAAGATTGTTAGTCTGATTTAGACAAAGGTATGCCTACTTATTTTTCTATCTATTGTATTAAACGTTTAACACGTCTCTGAATATACCTTTACTTAATTATATGTGCAAATAAAATTTGACATAAACTTTTTTCATCTCTGTGGTCTTGATTTTGAAATTTTCTTTCTCAAAATTGGTACTCTCTCACTTTCCAGATTGGTAGAATGTGAAATCTTAGTATCCTATGTTTTAAAACCCACTAAATTCAATCTTCTTTATTTATACTATTGGATTCAAAAGCTTGATATTTAATTTTGGGAAAATTACATGAGGCCGAGTATTTAAAAATTGCTTTTTAAAAATCAGGTCCAAAGGTTATTTAATCAAAAATCAGGTGACCCTAATTTTTCACTCCCAACCCCCTCACTTCTCTACGCCTCCTCTCCCCCTCCCCTTCCCTCTCTTTCTCTCTGTAAATGGATCTCTACTCCCTCCCCTCCACTCCCTCGCCTCCTCTCACCTCCCCGTTCTCCCTCGCTTGTCCGACAACGGAGCGCCGGCGTCGCGCTCCACCTTTCTCCTCCCCTCCCTCCCTTCTCCACCCTTCTCTTCCCCCTCCACAGTAGCGTCGACGTTGCTGTCGACGTCACAGCAGTGGCAGGAGCGACGCAAACGAGATGTTGCTGGTGGAGGTGGCGACCGCCAGTTTTCTGAGACATTTTCTCGTGGTGGTGGGAGTCGCTGCAGTGTCGTAGTCGAGATGTTGCTGGTGGAGAGCGACCGCCAGTTTTCTGAAACATTTTCTCACGGTGGTGGATCTGATGGGGTTTGTTAGGTTTGTTCGATGGTGGATCAGGTAGTGGTGGATCTGACGGGGTTTGTTGGGTCTGACGGCAGCGGTAGCGATGACAATGGTTTTTGTTGGTAGAGGTGGTGGTGGATCTTGCTGTGGCGATGGTTTAAGAGTGTATGTAACTAATGATTTTTTTTTTTTTTTTAAAGTAGTGATAAGGTGGCAGTGGCGGTGGTTGTGGTGATGGCGACGGCAAGACGGTGCGTTTCTGTGACTTATAAAATAGGTAATATGTGATTGGTAGTGGAGGTGGAGGTGGTTGTTAGTGGCTTTGTTGGTGCTGTTGTGGCGGTGGCAGTGTGGTGAGAGGGGTCGAAAGTGGCCATAGTGGTAGTGGCGGTAGTCTATGACCAAATGTTTGGTAATCTGTGACCAAATGTTTGGTAATTTGTGACAAACTATTCAACTGTGACCTAAAAATTTAATAATATGTGACTAGCTCATTTAAAAATCTATGACCTCGAAATAATTTGTGCGTACAAATTTTTTGATCTGTGACCTCGAAATAATCTGTGATCAATTAATTTTAAAATATGTGACCTGTGACCTATAATTATGTATTTGTGATCATTAATTGTATAATTGTAACATAATTAGTAAATATTTTTAATTAGTTATTTAATACCTGATTTTTGAATTTTCAAACTATAAACTTGATTTTTGAATTGGGATAAACTATACACCTAATTTATGATTTTTTCCCTTTAATTTTCTTCTTTCCTAATGTAAAGAAAATGAACAATTTTTTGACATATATAATTATCGAACAAAAACAAACTTAAGTCTTGCTCATTTATGCTATCTGCTATGTTTATTGCTATTATGCACCAAATAATGTTACTTGATAACTTTTGGCGTACGATCGTATAAAAAAAAAAAAAAACTTATAAGTAACTTTTCAAGATTAGATCATCCAATCTGAAGCAACTTCTTGAATATCCATTATGTTAATTATTATTAGATACTTAGCCCAACGTTGAGATAATTATCCATAACAGTTGCATACCCCCCTCATTTAATATATATATATATATACACTAGTTTTTGCCCATGCGATGCACGGGTTGGGTTATTTTGAAGGTTATGTTAATGTGTTAATATGTGAAATTATGTTAAATTATCCTGAATTACATTTTGAATGTTATATATGGGCTATTTAAATCATCCCAATTGAATCATTAGTATTATATTGAATTTCAATTATGTTTTAATGTCAACATTATTAAAATTTCATTTACGTAAATTTGGATGTTGTCGATCTCATATCTTAAGTGCTAAAACCAAAACTGTCTGTCGAATATGAGAAATTCGTTATAAAAAATCATTCAAGAAATATTCAATTGTTTAAATTTTCTAACAATGTAATAATTATATAAAATTAATTACACTTTGTAAAAGCGCAACACATAGAATCTGAATTTGAACGACATCATTTAAACATTAATGACAAACAGATTTGTGCAAAAATTTTAAATGATGTACAAGCGTAAACCTTATTACGTAACAAATACAAACAACTGACCAAAAATATTCCAAATATAACCACAGCAAGCTCTAATAATCCTTGGTAAAGTAATAAAACCAATATTCTATAAAACCAATAAAGGTCATGGAGGTGTCGTGCCAATTACTCAAAATGAAATAAATATAAATAAAGAAAAAGAAATGTCGGGAAAACATTGAAAGAAACCTAACATAATTATTTTTGGTCTACTTGCAGAAATTTCGTGCAGAAAGAAAAGAATCGATCCTCCCCATGGCTAACTTTAATTTTTTTTACTAATTCATTTCTTGTCATTCAAAAATCAAGATCCAGTACTTTTTCACATTTCTTTCATTTTTGTTGTCATCGGAATTTGTTGTCAAAGTTTTGATTATTGTAGAATTTTATTGAGATCGATTGAATATATCCCATGTTTGGTGTAATTAAAAAGTGTAATTAGCACATAACGTTATCATATTTCACTATTATTGTGGAGAATGTTTTTACTTTTCATGTTTTTTTGGTATTTTTACTCTTATTTCAACATTTTATTGCGCAAAATGTCATATTCATCCATTTTCTCAATTAAAAATTGTGAAATGATGAATATATCATTCTCTTTGAATAAAAGAAAAACCTAATTGTGATCGTAGTCCTAATTTTTTGAAAAAAAAAAGTGCAAATGAGTTCCAAATAAATTATTAAAATGGTAATTAGCACATAATGTCTCTACTTTTCACTATTATTACGAAAAAATCCTCACCTTTCATTTTTTTGATATTTTCACATTTAATTGAATATTATTACGTAATTGAATATTTTCTAATGTTTTTGAATTAAATTATTAATAAGTGAAGTTGAAGTTATAGCTTATGTGAAATGTGAATAAGTAGATTTTTTTTGGCAAAAGAAAAGAAAAGGCGCAAGTGCGGAGCGACGAAATGAATTTTGATTTTCATATATGTACATAATTGGAGATTTTCTAATGTTTTTGAATTAAATTATTAATAAGTGAATTTGAAGTTATAGTTTATGTAAAATGTAAATAAGTAGAATTTTTGATAAAAAAAGGAAATAAAAAGAAAAGGCGCAAGTGCGGAGCGACGGAAGGAATTTTGATTTTCATGTATGTACGTAACTGAATGTTTTCTAATGTTTTTGAACTGAATTATTAATAAGTAAAATTGAAGTTATAGTTTAGTTTTTGAACTGAATTATTAATAAGTGAAATTGAAGTTATAGTTTATGTAAAATGTAAATAAGGAAATAAGAAGAAATTCTGATTTTATGTATGTTTGAAATGAAGCAAAAAATTGTAAAAAAAAAATTGTGCTAATTATGTATATTTTTTCTTCTAATTGTGATTTTTAATCTCCTAATTGAGGTAAGTAATTATTGTTTATTATATTATAATTGTGTTAAATCAGCGGTACATAAGGGAAAATGACTTAAATTAAAGATTTGGAAGGGAAAATGAAGGATTTTGGTATCGAGAATGACTTCCACCCAGCTAAGCTCGATGGCCCCGACGTGCGCACCTAGTAGACGTTTCTGAATTGGGGTCATGAGCGCGATTCTGATAACCGTATCAAAAGTTATGGTCGAAATACTAACAAAAGCACCAAAGTTGCATAAAAATATGACTTCGGGGATCGAATTGTACAAGTGTCGAAAGTTTAAGGACCTAGGTTGCAATTTTTGAAGGATGAAATTGTACAAGATTAAAGTTTAAGAACTTTACGCGCAATTACCTCGAGGACTTAACTGCAAGAAACAAAAAGTAAAAAATTTTTTTTTTTTTTAAATTTGAAGTCTTCATAGAGTGCGGAACAAACGCTTCGCACTGTTTGGAGTGAATTGCTCCTCACTGTGCGGAGCAAAGTTGATTTTATTTTATTTTATTTTTTTTTGTTGCTTCTCTTCCTTTCCGAATCCAAAGTAGATGGGTTTTTTTTTGGTTCCTCTTTCTGCCGGGTACTATTCATTTTTGAAGTATTTTACATTCCCATTTTATCCCCACCAATTAATTTGTTTCTCATTTTATTCCCATTATTAACTGTTCATTTGTGAAACATTTTCCTCAAAACAAAAGGGTAAACAACAGAAATAACTAAATATCATAAACCAAAATTTCAAATATCAACATAAACTCACTTTTGTTTGCGGATTTGTTTTTTTTTTCTTCTTCTTCTTTAGCTGCACGAAACAATTAAGTTTGATTCCCTTTCTGTATGTACAAACAAAAAAATTCCAACGAAAGATTCGTGCAATTACAACACTTTCTTGTTCCAATTAAATAAAATCACAACAGAATTAACTAAATATCATAAACCAAAATTCCAAATATAAATACATGAGGAACAAGATATTTTACAAAATAAAATTGCAATGCTTGGATAACAATTGTATCTCGAACACAATCATGACTGTAGTAATAACTGGGAAAAAAACTGCAGTAATAATAGGGAATCTTATGGGAAAATAGAAAACCTTGAATTCTCTGTCTCTCTCTATCTAAAAGAAGTTGAATTGAGATTTTTTTTTTCTCGGAAAAATTCTGCAATAGCTTCCACCACGTAAAAACCTAAAAACGGTGCAATAACATTAGTGAAGTGCATACAATTAAATAAGAGGATCTAATAAAGAACACTTCAAGAATCAAGCAGAAACTCAATCATGAAGTAGTGAAGATGTTCTTCTCATAACAATAAAACTGAATGGGAGTGCAAAGTTTAGGGACAAGAAGGGTATATAGAACATTTAAAAATTCTGAAAGGTAAGTAATAAAAATGTAATGGGAAACTGAAACAAAATTACTCGAAAAACTTTGCATTGTAACAAGATCCAACCACCTCTTCAGATGCAGCACCAGATGAATTCTTATTAAATTTTCTTGCCTGGTCATGTGGATTGAATGAAGAAGAGAAATGAAAATTTGTTTTATTCATACCGCCACCACCGCCTCACTTTCTTTTCATTTATAATTATCTTTTTTGCATGAGACATTATAATTTCACTAACAGATACAATGACCACCGCCTCATTCCCATTTAGTCAAAAACTGTGGTTGGGATATTTTGTATTCAACATAACCGGCTACATTAATTTAATTTGTCTGGGATGAATAGATGAAGAAGAGAAATGAAGATTTGTTTTATTCATACCGCCACCACCGCCTCACTTTCTTTTCATTTATAATTTTCTTTTTGTATGAGACATTATAATTTCACCAGCAGCTACAATAACCATCGCCTCATTCCCATTTAGACAAAAACTGTGGCTGGGATATTTTGTATTCAACATAACTGGCTACATTAATTTAATTTGTCTGCAATGAATAATGAAACACCAGTTAGCTACAGTAATGAAAATGAGGATTCAAATGAATAGTAAATTTGGGTTCTGTCTTTTAAGGTAAAGGTTTTAAGGTAAAGGAGGATATATAATATAGGCGCCTAAGTGGCCAAGTCCCAACCCAATTACCCAAATCCTCATTTGAAATCAACCTAATTCCCAAATTTCCACATTCTCCAACCTCTCGAGCCCGTCTCCGCCAGGGGCTAGCAGTCGCAGACCTCAACCGTCCGTCAGTTCGCTCCGGAATGATTCACAAGTTATTTCCGCTTCTATATAAGGCTACTCTCTCTCTCATATGTTGAATAAATTTCTATTATCTCGCAGATTATTGATTGAGCATTCAAAAGATTTTCAGTCTGATTTGGACAAAGGTATTCCTACTTATCTTTCTATCTATTGTATTAACACGTCTCCGAATATACCTTTACTTAATTATATGTGCAAATAAAAATTTTCATGAAATTTTTTCATCTCTTTGATCTAGATTTTGAAATTTTCTTTCTCAAAATTGGTACTCTCTCACTTTCCAGATTGGTAGAATGTGAAATCTTAAGTCTCCTATGTTTTAAAATCCACTAAATTCAATCTTCTTTATTTATGCTACTGGATTCAAAAGCTTGATATTTAATTTTCTTTTTTCCTACAGTAAAGAAAATTTAAAAAACTTTTGACAGAGATTATTATGCATCCAAATGACAGAAAGACGGCGTGAAATGGCTCCTTCAACCTCCAATCTGAAGCGACTTCTTAAATATCAATCCAAGTGCGAAAGGCTCGAGATGTTTGATGGCCAGGGAAAACTCGTTCTAATTGTCACTCAGTTTATAATAAAATTGTGTTCTGAAGATGATAAAATAATTATTTTATTGAACAGTCTTGAAGATTCAGCAGAGCTTGGTTGGATTTACCGCCGTAGTGAACAAGGCAGAAAATTTTCCATCTTGTTCTGGACTTTTATAGCAGAGCTTAAAGCACTCTTCAAAGTCCCAAATTTTAATACTGCAAATCCCAATGAGCTTGTTGCGGCCTTTATTGACCTTCTCCTTGAAATTTTAGAAGAAATACTGCATCTTCAGCTATACTTCGTTCATGGCACAGTCAAGGAATCCATTCTAGCTACAAAGAAGGAGCTGAAATTTCTTATCGTCTTTCTTGGTGATACACCATCTCAGCTCACTGAGCTTGAGACAACCAAGAATGTATTGACAGATATTGAAGCTGTGGCCAATGAAGTGGGAAGCTTCTTATATTCGTTCTTTCTCAGCAAAGATCAAATTTCTAGAGCTGCAATGAATAACTCTCTTTCTGATTTGTTGAGAAATGTGGAGCTTGTGAAAGAAAGCATCAAGAAGCACTGTGTCACAGTTGCGAATATATGGCCGAGCGATATGACTCCAAAGACTGCAGTGGGTTCACTCTCTTTTGTTGATTCTATCCTTGATTATATCGAGGATCTAGTGCATCGCAATGATGACAGGATTGTTGATGTGAAGGATCAAATTAGAACAATCCATCAAAACTTGATGAATTTGAAGAATGGCATAAAAGAACTTGAGATCGAACTGCGTCAGCAACATGAAGAATTTTCTATGCAACTTATTAACATAGCATATGAAGTTGAATACATTATCAACTCATTAGCTCCTGTGTGGTATATAACTTTGAGGCTCCTTCAAGTTGCTGAGAAGATTAAACCTATGAGGATGCAACTCCAAGAACTGAAGATGAATGATGCTGGAATGCTAAAGGATGCAGAATATCCAGGGCAACATATTTCATGGCAAGATCACACTCGAGACGAATATCTAGTTGGCTTGAAGGTTGCGGAAAGGGAAATAATGGCCCGACTCTGTGGAAGACCAAGCAGACTTCAAGTTATTTCCATTACTGGCATGCCTGGACTTGGCAAGACAACATTAGCAAATAGGTTATATAACAATCCGACTATTAGTTATCATTTTAACAAGAGGATCTGGTGTGTTGTCTCTCGAAATTACCAGATGAGAAATATGTTAATTGACATTTTGATGTCAATGGGCACCTATAACAGAGAACAATTTCTGAATATGGAATATGAAATGTTGGCCACTATGCTCTACAGGTTTTTAAAGTGGAAGAGATACATCATCGTCATGGACGATGTGCGGAATGTAAATGCGTGGGATGATATAAGAAGACTCCTTCCTGATGACGGCAATGGAAGCAGGATATTGATCACCAGCCGAAACATGGATGTGGCCACTATAGCTTCATATGATAGCAACTATCCTCTTCGTTTCCTTGTGGAGGATGACAGTTGGGATTTATTGAAGTGGAAGGTGTTCAACAAAGAACGCTGCCCTCCAGAGTTGGTAGATGTCGGAAAGAAAATTGCAAAAAATTGTGGTGGATTACCACTTACAATTGTTATGATAGCTTCAGTGCTTAATAATTTGGAGAAGAAAAGATCTTTATGGATGGAAGTTGCTGAAAATATAACTTCATACATCTCTAAAGAGACAAATGAGTACACGAGTGTGCTAGAACAGAGTTATAATGATTTACCAATGTACTTGAAACCATGTTTTCTTTACTTTGGAGTATTTGAGAAAGAAAGGGAAATCCAAGTGCAGAAGTTGATGATGTTATGGCAAGCTCAAGGATTTATAGGGAAAGTAGAACATAGGAGACCAGAGGATGTGGCACAGGAATATTTAATGGATCTAATTGGTAGAAGCATGTTACTAGTTGCTAAAAGAAAATCTGACGGTGGAGTCAAATCTTGTACTATCCATGATGCAATGCATGACATGTGCTTGAGACTAGCCGAAAAAGATTACTTCGTGAAAGCGATCACACGGTAAGCTCTCTATCTCTCTCTCAACCCCCCCTCCCCCCCAATTTTTCTCTAGCTTTTTGTTAATGTTTCTACTTTGCCCTGCAAATGCTGCTGACGAACATGGTGATCATGTCAATCATTGCTGCTGTTGCTGATATTGGTACATTATGATTCAGTCGATTATCAATATATGAGCATCACCACCGCCTAAGCATTCACTCTAACTCAATTCCTTCTTTCTCAAGACCTTTTGGCCTACATATTCACTCTTTGTTGGGCCATTTACCTGATCCATCAGCATTCATCTTTTCCAGCTTGAAACATCTTAAGGTATTGGACTTGTCAACCATAGATTTGAATTTGTATAATCTGACAGGAAGTGAAGCGTTGGCTTTCTTAAGGTTCTTGGCAGTTTCATCTATTCCATCATCAATAGAGATATTCAAGAACCTAGAATTTCTTTTCGTGGGTAACAAAGAAGTAGTTGAAATACCAGCTATCTTTTTAAATATGGGGAAGTTGAGACCTGAGCATTTCAGTGGTGGTGCCGAATTCAGTGAATCTTAGCGTCAAGCTATTCATGATGAAAGCTTCCAAATAAGTAATCTACAAAATCTTTCTTCTATTTTCATTTATGATGAAAATGACGAGAAAATCTTGAGATTTTTTCCCCATCTTCACATACTGAAATGCAAGTATACCGTGTTTTGGGATTCATTAGAGAATTGCTATCGCTATCCTGCCTTAAACAACTTCTTTCTGCTTGAATCCCTTGATATATCATTCCATCTAAGTTACGAGTCAGATGACATTAGTCCCGAGTTGATTAGTTTACCCTCGAGTCTTAGAAAGCTAACTCTCCATAACTTTGATTTATCTTGGAAGCATATGAAGATAATTGGGGAGTTGCCCAACCTTGAGGTTCTCAAGTTACGAGATGATACAATTGAAGGAAAACAGTGGGACACAAATTATGATGAATTCTCAGGACTCAAATACTTGGAAATGGACTCGGTACAAATCAAACATTGGAATGCCTCATATAATCATTTCCCCGTACTCGAAAGACTAGTGTTGCGAAGCTGCAATCATTTTCAGATCCCTTCCGATTTTGGGTACATTCCAACCCTACAGAAGATTGAAATATATGGCTGCGCAAAATCCATTGAAGACTCTGCTAGGCAAATGAAGGAAGAACTAGGAGGCTTTGGAAATGATGAGTTCAAAGTCATTATCTCCAGCAATGATGAATCTCCAGCTTCCAGCTCTTACGGTAAGTTTGGTAAGAACAGAAGAAAATATGTGAAGTACTTTAAAAATTGAATAAAATACTTTATTGTAACATTATTGATTGATGACCATAGGCCATAAGCACCTAGCACACATTTATTCCTATTCATAATAAAAAAAGCTCAACAACTCTCTATAACTAGTGTATATCCAAAAAATAGATAACAACTATCAAATAACAAATTAACAACTTTGTATTTATCCTTTGATTTGAATTTGACAATCTTATCACTCCAAAATTTTCTGATCTCCTTGTTGCTTCTTTGATCATCATTTCTATTGAAAATTGGGCTGTCTAGGACACCAAGCTATGCAGGTTCCATATCCAGCTACATTGACCACCCTGCCAGTGCCATATGGCAGTCCTGCAGGCACTTATGTTGAGGCTGGCTCTTCATCCCAGTCACCTGAACCTTCTGAAGTGACAGAGCAGATCGAGCAACTGAGAATCCAGTCAGAAGTGGCTCCAAGCCAAGCAATGCAACCTGCATCTAGCAAGTCAATGAGACTTCCTCTTCGGCCTGGACAGGGTCGCAGAGGCACCCGGTGTATTGTGAAAGCCAACCACTTTTTTGTTGAGCTGCCTGATAAGGATTTGCATCAGTATGATGTGAGTTATTTCTGCCCGTGGCATTGTTTGATTTTTATCAATTTTTTTGTAAATATTTCACTTCTTACAATTTTGTCGTAGTGAAACACTAATTCCTGCTTTGTGAGTAATAGGTATTTATTACACCTGAGGGCGCATCCCGTGGTGTCAACCGTGCTGTAATGGGGCAGTTAGTGAAGCTATATAAGGAATCACATCTTGGAAGGAGACTTCCAGCCTATGATGGAAGAAGGAGTCTTTACACTGCTGGGCCTCTCCCTTTTGTCTCAAAGAAATTCATAATCATGCTTATTGATGAAAAAGATGGTCCAGGCGGTGCCAGGTCCTTAATATATCATAGTTATTTTGCCTGTTCAGATCCTTCATTGAGTCCGAGGCAATGAATTTTTATTTTTATGTTGGATGCAGACGGGAGAGGGAGTTCAAGGTCATAATAAAGTTTGCCGCACGTGCTGATTTGCATCATCTTGGGATGTTTTTACGAGGAAGGCAAGCTGAATCACCCGAGGCGGCTGTTCAGGTTTTGGACATTGTTCTGCGGGAATTGCCTACCAGCCGGTGCTCGTTACTGCCCATTTTATTTTTTCATCAATATTATCTATTTTTTTTAAACTTGTGTACTGATTTTTCTGTTGCTTTTAGGTATTGTCCTGTTGCTCGCTCATTTTATTCACCTGATTTGGGGAGAAGGCAGCCTCTTGGTGAAGGTCTGGAAATTTGGCGTGGTTTTTACCAAAGTATTCGCCCTACTCAGATGGGATTGTCACTGAATATTGGTAAGCAAGTCTCTCGTTGGTTCTTATCCACTTCTTGTGTATTTTTTATTAGCTAAATTTTGTTGTTTTGCTAATGAGAGAACTATTTACTAATTTTGTACAATGATTTGTCTTCCCCACTTTATTGACTATGATCCTTCTTCTTCTTTTTTTTTTTTTTCCAGATATGTCATCGACTGCTTTCATCGAGCCACTCCTTGTGATTGACTTTGTCACACAGCTTCTGGATGGCGATGTTTCAGCCAGACCATTGTCTGATGCTGATCGTGTGAAGGTTAGATATTGTACTTTCTCTCTATAATGAAGAGAGTTTGGCTGGAATTATTCTTTAAATATTTTTTTTTTCTAAATTTAGCTTGCTCACAGTACATTTCAGCTATGATTTGTACTTGATACATGGACTTTGTGCTCTTTGATTCCATATGGATTGGGCTGGGCTGGCAGGATTTAAATTTAAACCTCTTAAAAGGTTGAATTTCATGGAAATAAGAAATTATTTTCTCTATCCTCAAACTTGTTACAAAGGAATCGAGGTTCATTCTCCATTTAGTATACAAAAACAAATTCTCATAAACTGAGTCTGCTTCATTATTGTTTGGTTGTTTTGTAACCTTTTTAACTTGCTACTTTTGGTCACCATATGAAGAATCTATAGGGGATAAAACTTTCTGGTGGAGTTTTTAAATTCCATTCTTTTTTAAAGACAACGATGTTTTCCTTAATCCGTTCAAGGTCAAGTCTGCTAAAGAATTTCTGGCATTTAGCTTATATAGTTTATGTATTGTCAAGAGGGATACATCTTATCTCTATCTAGTTTTATTAATGTTACTTTGATTACAGATCAAGAAAGCACTTAGGGGAGTAAAGGTTGAGGTTACACATCGAGGAAACATGCGCAGGAAATACCGCATCTCTGGTTTGACGTCACAAGCTACTCGAGAACTAACGTAAGGATCACTAATTGTTTGTCAATTAAGTTATATTTTTAGCTTCAATAAAGACCTCATAATCTTGATGCTTAGGTTATCCTCTCTTTAGAGGGTCTGTAGTTTGGCCAGTTGATTTCGCCTTGCAAAGTTCAAGCTATCGCTAGGCGTTCTCTTATGACACCAAAGGCTCATTACATGAGACCACTGTTTGGATTGAATGTATTCTAATCATGATTTAGGTCTATATGCAGTTGTCTGATATATTCTCTGGTATTGTTAGATTTCCTGTTGATGAAAAGGGCACGATGAAATCTGTGGTTGAATATTTTCAAGAGACCTATGGGTTTGTCATTCAACATACTCAATGGCCTTGTCTGCAAGTTGGAAATCGGCCGAGGCCAAATTATTTGCCAATGGAGGTCAGTCTACTTGATTTTCTGTTGACTTATTAGCTAGCTTTGTTGCTCAACTTGGATATGGTCTGTGGGGAGTTGGATTCATGCATTGATTTGAGTGGTGGACATGTGGCTTGTCAAATTTTGGGACCCTGCTCAAAATTCTTTATTTTCGAAATGGATAAGGGGATAGATCATTCATAAACATAGTGATATAATATTAGGATGTTCTAAAGATGTTGATAGTATAGAAGAGTCATAGTTATGCATTTTTCCAAGAAAATATATGATAACTGAAAGATGAAATTGAAGAAGAATATTGTTATTTTTTTGTTGGTAATTATGGTTGTGCCTGGTGTTTGGTACATACTTTTGTTAGTGTTAGAGAGTAATGTGCGTTTCTGAATGGCCAGACACGTATCTTCTGTCATGTTTACGACCCGACATGGGTATGGCATGGTACCGAAGTGTTGGAGTAACACAATTAGCTAAATTTCTTAGATTAGGGTCCTAAAAGATTTTTTTATAATCCAGGTCTGCAAGATCGTAGAAGGCCAGAGGTTCTCCAATAGATTGAATGAGAGGCAGATTACTGCTCTCCTCAAGGCTACATGTCAGCGGGCCTATGAGAGGGAGGTTGATATTCTTCAGGTTAGTCTTGTTTATAAAAAAAAATTATATTTTTCTGCGATTGCTTTGTTCTTATGTACAGGATATTTGCTTCGAAGCTTGTTATTGATACCATCACTTAGTTAGGTTTTGTGTGGAGGTATGGAATGATGGGGAAAGAACATGGTACTGTATGTATTCCATGTTTTTGTTTTAGTTGATGTTGCCTTCATATCTCATTTGTTATGGTAAATGTCTCGTATGATACCTTGTACAGATGTATAGCCATTTGGCTTTGTCGATATCATGTAGTTCATGTTTGGACCTAAGGTAGTTAGGTACTTGTCTGGTTCTTTTGCTTTGTTGGGCTTTGAGCCAAGTAACTTATAGTAGCTAGCAGATGATCTTCACCAGTTTAATCTTCAACATTCCTGCAACTAATCGACATATTTACTTGTCAGACTGTACATCATAATGCGTATGCTGATGACCCTTATGCCAAAGAATTTGGAATTAAAATAAGTGAGAAGCTGGCTCAAGTTGAAGCTCGTATTTTGCCTGCTCCTCGGGTAATTGGAAACTCTTATATTTGCTCCTGCTGAATAGCTATTGTCTTGGTCTGAATTCTTTTATATTATGTGATGTTTCAGCTCAGATATCATGATTCTGGTCTGGAGAAGGAGTGTCTACCCCAAGTTGGACAGTGGAATATGATGAACAAGGTAACTGTTGTGTTAAAATGGTTTTTCCTTTACTGGTAATTTTGTCGAACACGACTCATTGAATAATTTTTTTTAAAGGGAAAACATCCGTTGAATGCAAATATGTGAATCGGCAGGAAGACTTGTTGCTCGTGTTAAATTTTTGTTGATATGGATAGTAGTACTTGCTGATCATCTTCACTTACACATGGTGCTGATTTCTTTATTCTTTTGTGGACCTTGCTTGGCATGCATGATGGCTTTAATATTGCAACATGTTATGTCTTTCCTAACAATTGGAAGCAAATATTGTAATTTATTTACATGTTAGACAGATTTTATGGACGTTACATCCATTGTTATTTGATTGGAGTTTGTATTTTTCTGCTGCGTCGAAAACCTTAACATTAACCTTCTGATGCTGTTAAATTTTTTCTGGAAATTTGATATTTGGTTGGTGTCATGCAGAGGATGGTTAATGGTGGCACGATAAACAACTGGATCTGCATTAACTTTGCTCGCAATGTACAAGACAGCATGGCACACAGGTTTTGCCATGAGCTTGCTCAAATGTGTATGACTTCTGGCATGGTAATGCCATTTAAATCCTGTTGTGTCTTGCAGTATTTTACTCCATAGTTTTATTTCTCTGATTTTACATTTTTCATTACAGGCTGTCAATCTGGAGCCTCTCTTGCCAGTTGTGAGTGGCCGCCCTGATCGGGTGGAAATAGTCTTAAAATCTAGGTTCCATGATGCCATGACAAGACTGCAGCCCCATGGAAAAGACCTTGACTTGTTAATTGTTATTTTACCTGACAATAATGGTTCTCTTTATGGTACGAGAGGATGAATATTTGAACATAACAAGCCTTTCCTTTAAAATTTGCGAATGTGGATCAGGTTTTCTTTTACTGAAAATTACATTTGTTGTTTGCATAGGTGATCTGAAACGGATATGCGAGACGGATCTCGGCATCATCTCCCAGTGCTGTTTGCAGAGGCATGTTTATGAGATGAAAAAACAGTATCTTGCCAATGTGGCACTGAAGATTAATGTAAAGGTTGGAGGTAGAAATACAGTGCTGGTCGATGCCATCTCTAGGCGCATACCCCTCGTCAGTGATAATCCTACTATCATTTTCGGTGCTGACGTCACCCATCCTCACCCTGGCGAATACTCTAGCCCATCCATTGCTGCTGTAGGTTGCTTTATTTGACTGCTACTGTTTCTATCCATTTCTTTTTCTCTGTTGAGATGTCTTATGATTACTTTTCAGGTTGTTGCTTCCCAAGATTGGCCAGAAGTTACAAAATATGCTGGTTTAGTCCGTGCTCAATCCCCTGGGCAAGAGCTGATTGAAGATTTGTATAAAACCTGGCAAGATCCGGTTAGAGGGACTGTCTCTGGTGGCATGATCAGGTATGCAAACACCTGAAAAGAGAAGTTCCTTGATTCTTTTTACAATATATTTAGTGACTGCTTTATGATCATTGGGAGATTGTAATCTAAGCTTTTTTTTGGCCTTTTTCTTTGTGCTTCTACTATTCAGAGAACTACTTATTTCTTTCTATAGAGCGACTGGACGGAAACCACATCGAATTATTTTCTACAGGTATTGTCAAATAACATTTCTGTTATTCTGTCTTGTAAAGTACCCCTTCTACCGGCTCCTTCTCTTTTTTCTTTCCTCTCACTATGTCTTCTCTATTTCCAGGGATGGTGTCAGCGAAGGACTATTTTATCCAGTGTTGTATTTGGAACTTGATGCGATCCGTAAGGTAAATTGCCTTGCAGATTTCTTGTATTGTCATTTAGGTGCCTAAGAGAATCAATTTATGATTTTAAGGGTTATATGTTTGGAAGCTAATTCTGATATTTTTATCTGCTACTTTTGTTGTACCCGATTCAGGCATGTGCATCTTTGGAACCAACTTATCAGCCCCGTGTTACCTTTGTTGTGGTTCAGAAACGTCACCATACTAGGTTGTTTGCCAATAACCATAACGATAGGCATGCAGTTGACCGAAGTGGAAATATACTCCCTGGTACACATTTTAACTTGATTCCTGTTTGTTTTAGTTTTTCATATTTGATTGACTATTAAAATGCCATTAACTTTACGTATTTCTATGAATTTTTACAGGCACTGTCGTAGATTCAAAAATCTGCCACCCTACCCAGTTTGACTTCTACCTCTGTAGTCATGCTGGGATACAGGTAACTCCATAACTTTACTAAATTTGTATTTCACATTATGCTTAATGAACTGCTGCTTATTATCCAATCTGACTACAGGGTACTAGCCGACCAGCTCATTATCATGTTTTGTGGGACGAAAACAAATTCACCGCTGATGCTCTGCAGACTCTTACAAATAACCTTTGCTACACGTAAGTGCTTGTCTCCTCCATTCTTATGAACTGTTGGTATATTGGACTTGACAGTATGAATACACAAATTTCTAACTTCTTATTTTCAATACACCCCACCAAATAAGCATTAAGGGATGATTGCTAATTGGTTTCATATTTAACTTTTGTAGATATGCAAGGTGCACACGCTCAGTTTCCATTGGTAGGTTTCTTTTTTTATTTTTACAGCTTACACTGTATATCACTGTTGATCATATTATTCTTTTACTTTTTGACAGTGCCTGCTGCGTATTATGCCCATTTGGCCGCTATTCGTGCTCGCTTCTACATGGAGCCGGAAACATCTGACAGCGGGTCGATGACAAGTAGTGGTGCGGGTCCAGGTCCAAGGAGTACAAGAATTCCTGGTTCCATTAGACCACTACCTGAGCTCAGGGATAATGTGAAGAGGGTTATGTTCTATTGTTGAATGTGTTGCCAAGACCATTGGATGATGCTATTGAGTTCGTCGAATTGGATTATTTAACCAACTGAAACTCTGAAACAAGATTTGTGTCTTTTGTCAAATTTGGTTGTGCAGTAATGTCTTTATGATTTGGAAGAACGTCCCTTTTGTAAGGCTTTTGTTGTTTTAAGTTATTAGGCGTTTTCCTGGTTGATTTTAAGTCTTACTGAGCTTGTGAACATCGTTTTCTACTAAAACTTTCTTGGCGAATTTTGTCGTGTTTTGGGCCTTAGGGTTCTGATGATCCGAAGACACGAGTGAAAAACACGCGACTATTAGCCGTAGTTGTGTTCCAACTGTTTTAAGTAGCCAATTCTTCGATAGGGTCCAAGCTAATGTCATCTAAATGTTAGAAATTGCATCATGTTGCACCAGCAATGCACTATCTTGCTATTATCAAGTTCTGTGCGAGAGGATAAATTCAGCTGTGTCTGGGGTCTGCTAAGCCCTTGAGCTCTAGATTTTGCAACTTTTAACGAAGGTCATTCTGCCATCAAGAAAGTATAAACGAGTTCTTAGAGCAATTTTGCAACAGTGTTAATAGTTGAGGTTTGTAAGGATTTGAAAAATTTAAATGTTAAGATTGATGCAGGGGGAAGTATCCCACTCAAATGGGGGCCAAACAAAGGCTTGAGGAATCCATTGCATACATAAAATTGCAAGCATGTGTCAAGAGATATGGTATTGACCTTCCCCTCAATAGACTCCTCGGTCTATTTGCAATTTCATCCATATTCTAATTTGCTCCTTTTTGAACATTTGGGTTGGAAACCAACTTTCCCAACTCAAATATAATTGTTACTACCAAAATTTAAACCAGTAAAAATGAAGAATATTCAAGAAGAAACAATTTGCTCCTGGATTAGTTATTTAAACTTCAAAAATTGATTGCTAATTCAGTAAAGCAAAATGCAGAGTAAACCAAAAATGTTGATGAATATGATTAAAACTGCAAATAGATGAAATCAATTTTAAAACGAAAAATTCTCTGCTATGATCCTACTAAATTTGCAATCATTATATTGTTCCACACCACATTCCAAATTTTGATTAAGGGTGATAAACGGTAGAAGTCGCTCACAGGCTTTCGAACTCGGCTCGTCCCCATTTGTACTCGTTTTAAAACAGAATTACATTTATTCCTAGTTTGTTTTGTATAATCAAATTTTCATTTAGTTTAAAGCCTAATAGGGATTGTAAGGGCTCCCATTTTCCCACTAATTTATTTTCAAATTTTTAAAAATACTTTTACATGCAATTTAAATTGTAAAAAAAAAAAAAAAAAAAAATATATATATATATATATATATATATATATATATATATATATAACAGGGCATTTTGCCATTCTTGAAGCTAGGAAGGAAATTTGAAACTTGCTACAAGGCCTACATGCGCTATTTTCTCTCTCCTTTTTTTTTTATTTATTTTTATTTTTTTTTTTAATTAAGCTTAGCCAAACATGCTCTTAGTGTAGCAATACTATGCAAACGTGCAGAGGCAGTCACCTGTCACCCATTTTCTTTTAAAAGAAGCCTATACAACATAACCATTTGAAATTAATTAATTTTCCATACACTGTTAACATGGTTACGGACATAATGCAACAGCAATTGATTTACAAGATTGAATTTAAGGACGAAATCCGATCTACATTATATATGTCTCGAGCAACAAAAAATATATAGAATAGGTAGCATCGAACAGAGATGTAGCACATGATGCTATTCACTCGCTGCATTCTCCCACTAACTAATATGCAGCATCGAACAGATCTACATTATTGTTGAGAAGCATCATTCATCAATATCTCTGCGTTGCAATAGCAAGACAAATGAAAATTATATGATTCAGTTGAGAAATGAAAACGTCGTGCATCAATAGTTACAAAATAGGAGTAAAATTTGAAATCTCCCAGATAAATTAAATCATTACTCCAAAAACATGCACTTATTTTCGAAATTGCAAAATTTTCTATAAGATTCATCAACATGCTGATAAGGCCATAGGCAATCTTGAATGTTAAATTCCAACAAAATGTTTCACAAAATGTCCCGCATGAATTTTTAATGTTAAATTCCCAACAAAGGAAAGCTTCGAAAATTATATTCTAAGAAACACCTTCTCTATATTCAAGAACCTATAAAAATTCAATTTCATTGCTTTTGCTCCACAACATGAATGTGTTTCTAAAAGTGCGAAATTTACTTCTAGATTCATCATCGTGCCTAAAATAAGAATATATGTCAACAAGTAAAGGCAACACCAGTTGAGCAAAAAATCAAGGACAACTTAAATGGCAGGTTTGCATACATTTAAAGCGTCTCCCACCATGAGTGACAGGGATCTCATTAGAAAAGGTTAGAAGAGATAAGGAGAAGACCAAACTAAATGGTCAGCCGTAGTTGCTAAAGATCTTGTTAATTTGGACCTTTCACTAGACATAACAATAAATCGTATAAAGTGGTTAAAAAATAATTTTATTTGGCCGGCTCCAAAATTTAGCGGAAATAAAGCTTAATTTGTTGTTTTTGTATTTACCATCACACAATCAGCAACCCTGGGTGTTCCACAAAATTTACAAACCATTGTCTAAAATGTTTAGTATGAATTTCAATGTTAAAGTTGCAACAAAAGAAAAATGCATAACAATAAATTGTGATGTCAAAGAAACAACTTCTCTCTATTGCTTTTCCATTTTTACGTACGAAAATTGAAGTCATGGAAGTTGAAACCATAAATGTCCCATTTGATAATAGTCAATAGAACAAGTCAGAAGAAAGAATAACCTGATCTAGTTGCAAAGTATTTGATTTCATTTGATCCCCAAATGAGTGAAGGATCATATTTACTATTTTTGTTTATTAGAATTATGTAAAATTTGATTATTAGGTTTGTTGTAAAATTTTCAAGCATTTTGTTTTGTAATTATTATTAGGTTTGTTGGAAATTACATAATTGTGGAATATTTTTTTTTTTTTGTTTAAACTGTAAAATGACCTACGGCAACATTTAATAAACGTTGCCGTAGGGGTCATACTCTACGACAACACCTTGATTTACAACACACGTCCAAACGTTGCAAAAGGCCTACGGCAACATTTTTTGAACGTTGCCATAGGCTCTTTTTGTTGTAGTGTATAGAACAAGGATCACCTAACGGCTTTTCTAATCAGATCAATTTCAGCCATGGATAACAATCATTTTCTTGATAAAATCATGCAATTTAGGTTTTGCATTCAAATGTACAAGGTGTAGAAAGTCCCATGTTATCACTTTCACACCTCTGTGACATATTGTGGATAGAATTAATCTATTTGTACCAAGTTTGTTGACAAAGATTGTTGACAAAATGAGGTGTATGGTTTAGATGAATTTTAGTAGACAGATAAGATTGAATTGTCTATTATTATATTATTTCTTTACTTTTATGTTTTAAGTCTTTGTCCATTATACCCTTATTGTTATTTTCCTCTTTTGACCCTTATAATTGGTATCAGAGTCTAGTAACGAAACTGAAGAAAATTTTTAGAACTTTAGAAATATATTCTAAGATGAATAGAATCGATAAAATAATTTTAGAAGAATTACAAAATATTAATATATTAACTAGAACTAATAGAATTAAATTACAAGAATTAGCAACAAATTTAAGCACCGAATTTAAATCTCTAAGCGAAGAGGTAAAACAAATTAATAACTCTTAACAATTAGCTTAAATAAAAAACAAAGTATTACAAATTTTGGTAAATGAATCTCCCGAACATAAAGAAGAAGATATTATAATAAATCAAAATTTAAAACAGTATGATAAGTATAACCAGCCATTAGAGAAAACTGATATTTTAAATCAAAATTTCATAACTCATATCAAGATTATGGAATCAAATCTAGATATTGTTAATAATAATATTAAGATATGACCAAAAATCTTATACAAACAAATTGAATCAAAATTTAAATATTTGAAACATAAAAAAAGAATCTTCTTGAACAATTAGAAGCTAGTGGAGAAGAATTAGAAATTTATAAATAAAGTTTAGAACAATTAGCTATTCAAACCGAGAATATATATATATATATGAATAATCCTCCACCGAAAGACGAAACTATTGAAATTAATACTCCGCTTTTAAATCAACAAGTTGAAAAATCAACCGTTAGTAGGAGAAACAAGTAGAAATAATATAACTACAGATTGGACTCAAGTCGAATCTGATGACTGGAATTTGGAATGCATAAGAGAACATGGAAAATAAAGAGAAGGTTATAATTTTAGGAAAGAACCTAAAGCTATTCCTACTAAACATATAAATCTTAGGGATAATATCCAATTAAACTATTTACTGAACGAATTCCTACAACAGGAATATGGCTAGATGTTGATGATAGCAATAATAAAAGTGAAATTATTGACTCATGGGCAAAAGCTACTGATTTAGCTGTTGCTTTTCATAAGTGGAATACCACTGAAGCTTATAACTTTCTAATTCATACCTTTAGAGGAATTACTTCAGATATTTGGAGAAGAATTTCTGAAGAAAGCAAAAAAAAAATTAAATATGGAGAAAAATCTACTACTATTATATATAGTAATGAAAGTTTAGATGCTGAAAATTTTAAATAAGTTTTAAAACGAATAAAAAATTTCTTTAGACAAATACTATTAGGAGAAGTTATACTAGAAACTAAGATTGATATGATTACTCAAGAAACCTTACGAGGAGAAAGAGAAATGGAATTATTAAAAATCTGTGATATGTGTGAGTTAAATGAATATACTAAAATATTCGAAAAAATATATATTAAAGCATCAAATCTATAAAAGAATGGAATCTATATGAGGAAGATAAAAAATTATTAAATAAATATTTTCTTAAATTACCTTGGCCATGAGGTCAGAAACTATTTGAAGATTACCAAATCCATTGGAATAAAATAGAATGAGAAAATCTTAACTATAGAACAGATACTCTAGGAATGAGAACTTCATTGTTAAGAGAAAAATATCTGAATGATGTAAAAAATTAATGTATCAACATTTGTTTTGGAAACGTGGTAAGAAAGCTAGTTTATATTGTTATGAAGAAATAGCAGCAGTACCACAATTTGGTTGTCACCAACCATCCAAGAAACCATATTATAAAAGGAAATTTAAAAGATATCTTAAACCTTTGAAGAAAAATAAAAGATTTAGGAGCCATAAAAAATATTTTAAGAAGAAAAAATCATGGAAAAATGAATTTATCAATATAGAAAATCTCAGAAAAAATATAAAGAAGAATTTTATAAAAAATGTAAATATTTTACATGTAATGAAATAGAGCATATATCTCATAATTGTCCTAATAAAAATAAAAAAGAAAATGTCAAATATATTAGATTAATGGAAGAAATAGAATACGATTCAGAATATAAGATAAATGAGGACTTAGATGAACTATCTGAAACAGACTCAATCTATGAGCTAGATATAGAAGAAATTGAAGAACCAGAATATGAACAAATCTACATGAATTAGGAGATTATAGATACTACTGAAACTACGTTAGATACAAAAGAAGGGACTTCACAAACTGTTGTGTTTGATGAAGAAATATATGGAGCAATAAAAGGAAAACAAATATCTTTAAGAGATAAAAATGTGTTTGTTAGACCAATACTACATTGGTTCAACAAAACTATATACATTGCTAAATATGATGAAGTACCTATTAACATCGAAAATGTTAAAGGCAACACCACTATACCTCTAATAACCAGAGAATGGGTTATAGAGAATTAGCTAATATAAAAAGAACACTAGAGAGAGATTAAAGAATATTGTGATTAGAGGAATCCAAATCATGATTAAAAGATATTTTAGAGAAGGAATGGATATTCCTATACAAATATACTTAATGTATAATAGAATTCTTCATGATCCTATGGACTCCTTATTAGGAGTTGTCCCTGGAAACCTTGTTTACAAGTAAATCATATTCATTATAAGACCTGGATTTGCCATGTATTTATTAGATGAAAACTTAAGTCTAGGATTAAATTCATATCACAAAATTGATAGATTAATTATGTCACCAAGAAATAAAGTTATAACTTTACATTGTAAAGTTTTATATGCCTTTACTACTATGCATAAAAAAGAAATCAATAAGATATCAGGAGACTTCATTCAAATTCATGAAGACTTTAGAGACCTTGCACAATTTACACCACCAAGTATGTTAAACAATAATAACATTTCTTTACCACAAGATATATTGCTTGATTTTCATCAGCAATCTTAAAGAATAGACAACAATGTAGGAAATCAAGAATTAGTCACCTTGAATACCTCAGGACGACTTATAGCTAGAATGCCTAGTAGAAGAATAGAAAGAAGTATCAGCACTAGAGAACTTTCAAGTTCTAACAGACCATCTACTAGTAGAAATTACCCAACAATACCTAGAAATAGTATTGATATTGATCTAAGAAGATGAGAGGAAGATAATTTCCTTATCTTAACAAAGTATATAAATGATCAAAATAACTACGAAGAAATTATAGCCCTTGTTAATACATGAGTTAGTACTAGTCATATTAGTGCAGACTTGGTAGAACATTTAATAGAAGAGAATTTACCACAAGGAATAACTCTTACCGATTATCACGGGATTAAATATGAAATTAGAACATTTGTTAATCTTGAACTTAGTTTCACAGACATAAAAGGAGAACAATTTAAATTAAATCTTAAAATCCATAAAGATTATAGAAAATGAAAAGATACTAATCCAATATTACTTGGAATGAACTTTCTTGAAAATGTTTCACCATTTTATATCCAAAAAGATACTCTACAAATAAATATAGAAGGAAAACAAAAACTTCTTTCTAGAGTCAATAAAATCAAGGAACCAATTTATATGATACAAGGAATTAGATCAATCAAAACTAGTATACGTTGTCCATATATTGAGATAACTCTCAATTTACCAGATTATTGTCTGATAAAATTCCATGCCATAATTGATACTGGATCATGTATTTACCTATGTAAAAGAAATGTGTTCCCAGAATATTATTATAAAAGAGATTATAAGAAAACAACTTATGGTCAAACATCAAGTGATATTGTAAAAATCTATAGAGATTTTGTAGAAAATGTTCCTATCATTATAGGAAATAGAGAATGTTTTATTCCACGAATATATGCAACAGATAAAATTGGATGTGATATCCTTTTAGGAGAAAATTTTATCTATACATATAGCCATTTCACACTATATAAAGATAGTTTTGAGTTTACTACACCTTGTAATCACCAAATTAAAACATCAAAAATTTATAAAGCAATTGGAATTGCACATCAACCAATTTACCATAGACTTAGACATCAGAGTTCTGCAGGTAATCGTGGTGGATGTTATACAGAAATTAATCAAAAACAAAAAATTTCAGTATTAAGAATTGAAAATTTAGAAGAAGAATTAGAGAATGATAAATTAGAACTAAAAGAATGTTATCATGAACATTCTCTAACTAAATGGGATAAGGATAAACCTATGACAACCATTGAACTAAAAAGCACGGATGCTAAAATATTAGGAAAACAATTCTCTTATAGTAAAGAAGAAAAAAAAGAGTTTGAAATCCCAATTAAAGAACTCTTACAATTAGGAGTAACAAAAGAATCAATCAGTCCATATAATAGTCCAACATTTATGGTAAGAAATCATCGTGAAATCAAAAGAGGAAAATCTAGAATGATAATTGATTATAGAGACTTAAACTCTAAAACTATACCAAATAGCTATAAACTAATAATAAAAGAATTGTTAATAAAACAAATATAGGGAAACAAAATTTATTCTAAATTTGATTGTAAATCAGGATATTGGCAAATAAATTAGATGAAGATTCAAAACCTTTAACTAGTTTTACTACCCCCTAATCCATTAGGACAATTTGAATGGAATGTTGTGCCATTCGGATTAATGAATGCACCAGATATATTTCAACAAAGAATGGATAAGATTATCAGACCCATAAAAGATTTCTGCAAGTATGTAGATGATATCCTCATTCATAGTAAAAATTTAAAAGAACATATAGTAAAAATTTTATTATATTGTCAGAAAATATGGATTAGCTCTATCTGAAAGAAAAGCAGAAATAGTTAAAACTGAAATCGAGTTCTTAGGATATATTTTTACAAAAGAAAAAATACTTCAACAACCTCACATTGGAAAGAAGATTATTGAATTTCTAGAAGTAATTTGAGATAAGAAAGAGCTGCAAAGCTTTATTAGATTATTAAATTATTCTGAAAAATTTATGAAGAATTGTTAAAAATATAAAGTTCATTTTACCAGAAAACTTAAAAAAGGAGTTGTATGGGAATGGACACAGAAGATATTGATATGATAAACAAAATAAAGAAAATATGTGAAAATCTACCAGAAATGAATATTTCAAATGATGATGATTTCTATATTTTAGAAACTGGTGCATTTTTATTACATTGGGGAGCAATCCTTAAAAGAAAAGAAAACCATAAAGAATTTTTGTAATCCTTTGTGTAAATGCCCAGAAGAACTTGTTGCTTATACTTCAGGTGCTTTCAAGGATGCTGAAACGAGGTATGATATTAATCGAAAAGAATGTTTAACTGTTAAGAAAGGAGTAGCTGAATTTGTACCTTATTTTTTACCAAAGAAATTTCTTATTAGAACAGATAATATTCAAGTAAAACCATTATTGACAAACAAACTTGGAACAAGTGCAACTGAAAGGCCACTTATTAGAATGCAAATGTGATTTGCACCATTTAAATTTGATATTGTCCATATTAAAGGAAAAGAAAATTTTATTTCTGATTTTTTAACCAGGAATTGAGCAAATAAAGAAGGAACTAGAAGAATTGAAGTTCGAAATGTATGTGAAGATTGCTGTTATGGAATCCAAGATAACATTAATGGAAATGGTTGATAATAAGCCAATATCTGAGAAAGCCAAAGAGGCTATACTATCTGAAGGCTCTAGTGCCAGTATTTCTAAAGGCTCCAAAGCCAATATCGAACAAGAAGCATTCAACCTTCATAAATTATCAGTCAAAGAGAATACTACTTTATTTCCATCACATGAGAAGAAATTTACAAAGGATAGTATCTTTATACAAAGTTTGATTGCTCAAATATCATCAAAGTCTGTAATGTCCCTGGCGTTATGGATATCAAAAATAAAAACGATTTTATTTTCGTATATGTACTGTTCAATCTAGCCTGCTGCTGGTTTACCATTATTGGAGGATGGATGAAAACTTTAACATATGAAAATTATAACAAAGTCAATATTTATTTAGGAGCTCAAGCTTATTGGGTTCGTACTCTATATATGAAATGGGAAATATACTCTGTATATGTCCATTAGAATCTTTGAAAGAAATTTCTATGCTACTGAAGAATGTAGTTCGAGCCATCGAACGATATTGTCAAGTTTTTAAACATAAGAAAACACACACACACACACACATATAAAAGATTTTTCTTTGCAAGTCCCGAATGGGATAATGAAGAAGATAGGCTACTTCCAACAAGTCATGTCGTAATAATGGCCACTACTTCCAAGCATTTCCAGCCTGAGAAGAGTGAAATCCATGATACTACACCAGAAGACATCAATAATTTGATGGCCTTTCATAGAGCCAAAGGATATAAGAAGCAGTTTGATCATATTCAAAAGGTTATTGAAGAAAAGTAAAATATTTGGGTGTACGAATCACATGATCACCTAATCTACAGCAAAGATGTGGCACCCACCAAACAAGAAGATTGGCACTATCTTGACACATGTTGCGATCATATTTTTGAAGGACAAGCTGTGGAACAATGTAGACAAAAAATGAGCTATGTAAACAGTTTGGGCGGTATCCAAATCATAAGTGTGAATGCTGTTGCATTGAAGATGACATCTCACCAATTTACTTGCATCCATCAGAATTTTTGGAGAAATGGTTTGAGTCACAAATGGAAAAATAAAAGAAAGTGACCCTTAAAGAAAAAATGTGGGTTCGCCTCCATTATTTTCCATGTTAAGACAAAAAACTTTAGGCCATAGTAAGATTCTCATTATCTTACACAGTAACACAACAATAATGAAGGGCAACTGTGGAGCTTTTTCAAGTCTATAAATTGAAGACCAATTCATAGAAGGAGGCATTCGAGTCTTAAGCAAAGAAATTATCTCTCTACCTAGCATTTCAAATTTTGTAACATTTTTAGTTTCTGTCTTTGAAGCGAAGCTTGTAACAAGGTAATCTTTATGGAGTTCTAATTTCCTTAGAAAAAGTACCAAGAGTGTAGCCGAAATATGTATGTGCACTCTTATGCAAGAGATATTAGTGTGATGTTTTTATGAAATCAAGTTATTTCAAGACATTGTCTTTTTATCCTTGTTATTTTCTCAAAAAACTCTTATCTTACTTGTACTCCAACGGTGAAAACCTTGAGGGTTAGTGCAAGTATTTTGTTGTCGTGTGTAGGCGTTTTAGGTGTTGTTAAGAAAAAGCTACGAGAACCCTATTACCAGTGAAGGTGATGTTTTAACAAGGAGTTGAAAGGAAAACTGTGATTCCGTGTGATCCATTGTGAGATATGCAAAAGAGTAAGAGAGAAAACCAATAAATGTGTGGAAGTCATGTTGGACCATAATCCACTTTCTTAAATTCAAATAACACCGATCACTTATATCTGAGTACACTAACATATGTATGCAAACTCGAGGGAAATCTCATTGATATTACTCTACATTTACCTTCTGCTTCAGTACTGTAAGATCTTTCTTATTTATGTCAAAACTTGCATTTATAATTATATTCCTGCTATTTATGAAGCTTGAGTTATTTTTAGCAAAAACTGAGATTTTTATGAGGAAACCTTTATTAAATAGTTTACTTAAAGAAATTAAAAAATTAAGATATATTTTAACAATTAGATTTTATTTTAGAATATTTAGTAACAAATTAAAAATTAATCATATAAAATAATATTTAGAATATACTTTAATTGATAAAAACGAGCATAATTGATTTGGCTATTTATTAGGAGAAATAAATCTCATAATTGGGAATAGATAGAGGAAAGACATTTAAGTTGTTTAGAGTCCTGCCACATCACTTTGTAACTCCAATTTGTCAGGCCGCTTTGTACAAGTAGCATGATCGTTGTGGATAATATGGCTGAGCAATAAAACTGTCAAATCTCAAAACCAAATTGAAACTTCTTTTTCAAAATCGTTAGTTTGGGTCTACGAAATCCTTCAATGTTTTGATTTTAAAGCGAACCAAACAACTTCGAAATAGTTTTGTTTGGGTTTAAATTTATGTTTACCATTTCAAATTAGCAAACTGTTTACAAAGAAATCTAAAAATAAATTAATTTAAATTTATACAACCCTAGTCTAATAAAACTAAACATATCCAACCCAGTTAGATAATTATCCATCACAATTAATTAATTAAATCATACTCAATTAATCCATCGTTATTACAATTGTGAATAGAAAATCCTTAAAGTGGGTGAATGACTGTTGTTGAACCACATTGTCATTCAACCATCGCAATTGAGTAGACAATTAACTGAACAATAGTTTTGTTTATTTACATCTCAATTTTCTGATCATCTTTCGTCAACATGGAATTTGAAAAGTATTAGTTTTGACGCAAATAGCAGCCATAGATGCTGAAACTTATGTTATTTGATTTTCGACGAAAATGTTAAAATAAAATTGGGCCAAGTCACATATAAAATTTTCTTATAAAAGGGTAATCAAGTTGTTGTATATGAATTACTTTTTAGCTTAGTGAGGGGGACCCAAAGCATTATAGAAATCACTCATTTTGAAATTGACTCCACGGTGAAATATATTCCCCCATGGCATAACTTTCACAACCAGTCTTTTAGTAGAAGTAATATTCTCTAGGTCATCGAAGACTCACCAAATATCAAATATCATTAGTGCTCATATGATAATTGATTTCTATACTTGATGACCGTATTAATCTAAGTAACGTACATCATTAATATACGCATGGTAACTGACCTCTCTGCTCAATTGCTAACAAACTTAGTGCAATGTACCATTAGTATTATCATTATGCAATCTTATATTTAAAAATCCATTTATTTACATGTTGTATTTATTCCTAAGTTACCCTTCTAAATTAGTATCAAAGCTTTTACAATTCTGGCTTCTCAGCTCGATCACTATACGAGACTTACCAAGTTCCGTACGGCAATTAATTTCTCTGCTCGATGATTGTATTAGTTTAAGTAAGTTCAAAATACATTAATATCTCTATAGGAATAAATTTCTCAGCTTAATCACCGTACCAAACTTATCAAGTGTAAAGTACCATCACAACTACTTAGAAGGGAGAAGGGGGAAAGAGCTTAATGGACCGACTGCACCGTTGTTCTAATCGCACCAATTTCCGCAATTGATAACAATCACCTGCTTGATAAAACCATGTGGGGCAATTTAGTAATGTGTACCAAACTTAATGACTGCATTTTTTCCTCTCTCATTCATTTCATACTTACATGTCACGCTTCCCTATGATGGGTACAGGTACAGGTACAGGTACAGGTACGAGTATATATCTAACCGTAGTATCTTTTATTTTCTAAAGAGTTCATGTTTCGGACACAAGTACATAGGTATGTCTTTCAAACTTCAATTTTATTTTTTAGATTTTATTTGTACTTTGATATTGCAGTATTTTTTGAATTAAAAATGATGAATTGAAATTTTTTTTTTTAAAGGATTAATTGTATTATTTGAATATTTTGTTAAGCTAAAATATGTGTAGTGTAAAATTATTAGCCCACTCATAACCATATTAAAAATGGCATTAAAAATGGCCCAGGCTCCAATTAAACCCACTCATATCCATATTATTCACTCAATAAAAAATGGCCCAGGCTACAGTTAAACCCAAATCTCCTCCCGCACCTCCTCCTCCTCCTCCTCCTCCTCCTCCGTCGTCGTCGTCTTCTGCTGCTGCTGTTGTCGTCTTCTTCTTCTTCTTCTTCTTCTTCACGATTTTAGGGTTCCAAGTGAATGTATATATACAGACGGCCAGCACAAATTTATTTTGGACCAAATGATGTCGGCGCCAACCTGTTATTTATTTATAGACATCTTCCATCTCCAGCCGCACTACCGGTGAGGTAAATCTCAAATTTTTTAAAGCTTTCTTACCGTGTCTGGTTGAAACTTGAAGAATCCGATCCGTATTCCTTACCCGTAGCCGAGTCGTTTCGTGTCATGTCGAGTACTCAGGCCGGGATGGAGAGTCCGAGCATCAATGTATATTCCTACCTCCATCCAAGGAAGAGACTTTTCTCTCTCTAAATACAAACTAATGGTTCTATGTGATATTATTCCAAATCTTTAAGAAGTTGTGTCCTAAGGCCAAAAAGGTCACAAATAGAAGAAATCTAGAAATTGGGGTTTCTTTCATGGAATTTTGTTTTGTAAATTTGGCAAGGGCCATGTTTGTTAATTAAGATCAAGAAATTGTGAATTTTTTAATGGATACATAACGAATAATGTGACTTTTCGATATATGTGTATGTGTGTGCGCGCGACGAGCTTTCAATGAAAAAGTAACAAATGTGTAACATTTTACTTGGATGTTAATTTTTAATTTATAATTTTTTGGAGTATTTCCAATCTATATTTTTTAGGCACAAAAATATTAGGCTCCGTTTGATTGGCGGAGTTTTCTAGGGAAGTAGGAAAATATTTTCCTACTTTCACTTTTTTGACTGTTTGATATGCGAAATTTTCCACGGAAAATGTTTTCCTCCCTTTTTTTAGGTACAATCATTTGATTCACAAATGGTGGAAAATGTTTTTTCACCTAATAGGTGGGAAAACATTTTCCACCTTTTTTTTTTTTTTTTTATGAGAACAAATTCTAGACACAACGGTAAAAAAAAAAAAAAAAAATTCACTTTTATCGACAACTTTCATGCAAAATAAAGTCAAACGAATGATAATCGGTATGGTAAATTTTTTTTTTTTTCAAAATTTTTTTTACAATTAGAACAAATTTAGACTCAATGGTAGAAAAATTTTCATTTTAATGGACAAATTCCATAAAAAAGAAATCAAATGGACACCAAATTTTCAACATTTTCCATGGAAAATTATACAAATCAAATACAATTAATTACAATTCCTAGTAAAACATTTTCTAAGAAAATCAATTCCCTGTAAAACATTTTATTTCTACCCATTTTCCACCCTTGCAATCAAACGGACCCTTAGTGTTCTTAAAAAGCCCACATAAGCGGTGCCTAGGCGCAAAGCTCAGGCGAAACACCACGCCTTGGCAATGAGCGCCTAGTGGCGCTTGATTAATTTTTTTCTTATTTTTTACTTTTTTTAAATGCCTTTTATTTGTATTTAGTTTTAAGTTTTTAAATGACTTCATCTGTACAAAAATAAAAAATGAAAACATGTTATAAAATTTCAATGAATAATGTTATTTATCATTATGATGATGGAAAATTGGTGATATGACAGTTTATGTGGAATAATGGGATTGAACATTTCAATTTTTATGAGAGAGAGGGAGAGGAGAGAGAGAGATAAATGTGAGGGATAATGGATTACCAAATCACCGATGTTTCATCATCGTGACGATAAATATCATTACTTAATTTCAAGTATGACTTGTCAAGTATGACTTGTCTAGTTGAAAATTGAAGCTATGAAAAATAATTTAGCTTTTGCATTTCGAAAATTTGAGAATTGTATAAATTACTAATTGTATGAATTATTAAGCACATCTAGTATTTTATAATTTTAGATATTTGATATGTGTTGTTTTCATTATTAAATGATTTTTAAAATGATTAAGAATTTAAAATAATATTAGGCCTCGCCTAATTTGAAGATTGATCTCCAAGTCTAACCACACTTTACGCTTTTTAGAACATTGAAAAATATAAATTCTCTAATAGCAATTATAGCCCAAATTTTGCAATAAGTTATTGCCCACTATGGTTATTAATCCATTACCTTTTATTCACAAAAAAAAAATGGAAAAATTTGAGATAATGAAGGATTTTGAATCCCTAATCATCAGGATTGTCCCCCAACAAACAAAATTCAAATCCGAATTTATTTTATTGAGATATGTTCAAAACAAAAATTACCAAAAAAGGAAAAAACGCATAAACGAGGGCCTGAACAAAGGAATTTACCCGAAATTGGCCCTACGTTAGGGGCAAAACCTCTGAGTTTTGTTCATTTGCTCGTTTCCACTCAAATTTGACTAAAATTTAGCCAAAAAGGGACAGCCCCAAAATTTCTCCAAAAATCGGGAATTGCATATTTCTGTTTGTGCCGGTCCCACTTTGCCATAAAATCTAATTCCTTCTGCACCACATCACTACTTCTTTAAAAAGAATTAGGGATTTCAATGAGAAATATAGTAGGATGTCAGGCAAGCTATTAATGTTAATAAAATTTCTTTTACTGTTAGGAAGGTGAAATTTCAAGAAAGAGTTGCAAGCTGACTAATTTTTAACTTCAGAAGCTTCCCATGGTCTATTTGGGTTTCCTGTGTCCAAAGGGCATATAAAAGTGTTTCTTTCTGATAACCTTGCTACTAAAATTAGAAACCTCCTCCAGTTCTTAACCCATTCAGGTGTATTAAGAAAAATTGAAAGAATTTTCATTGCTTTTCTTTGGGGTGACATACACCAATGATACAACTCCCACAACTAAACTGAAGTGTTTTTCAACCGATATTAAAACTTTCAAGTATTGATGCTATGGAAGTTGTGCGTTCAAAAAATCGATTGAAATTTTTTTTTTTCTCTTTTTTGTTTGTAATATAAAAGTGTCGAGGATTCAAAAAGCTGCAGAATTTGTTTTTAACTTTTTATTTTTATTCCAAATTTGTAACGACCACTTTTTTCGAGTTCCTACCCAGCAAAATTCTTACTAACGTTATTCGATTTTGAAGCAACCACTATTGGTCGACCCCCAATAAAATCGCTACGAACATTATTCGATTATTTTGTCCTTCATTTCCGGAATAATAATATTTGAGGAATCTGCTTTCTAGTTCTAGAGGAATAATAGTAATAATATTAATAATAATTAATTATTATTATTATTATTTATCCTAAATCAATCATTTCTCTTAGAAACTGAATATTTCTTATGACCTATACTCGAGTCCCGGAAAATGAAATTTTTTTAAACATCGTAATGAAAGCGTGTCTGACACAGCTGAAATCCTGGCTGAAAATTCGTTCTTTGACCGTTGAGGGCTTCAACGGTAGTATTATCAATTAACTGGCCAAAATATTGTGAGATAAAGTCAACATAAACGGCTCCAAAATCAATTATGGAAAGCTGAAAATCGTAGTAAGACAAGCCGAATTTCCAAGTAAAATATATAACTTTTGAGGTGTTATGATTAAAAACTCTTTAGAAATGCTATTTATAAATCTAATATTTCTTAAAATTTGCTTTATAAACTGTCCATTGAAATATAAAAATTGTTGTCATGAAGTTCAAAATAAAGCACAATGTTAAGTCTGAATGTTGAGAGAAGCGACCACCAAAAAAATTGTTCAAAATTAAATCATGTAAACAAGAATGAACACTTATCAGGAGTGGGAGATAATGACTTCGAGATCATTTCTGTAATCTTCTTGCTCTTCGTTAATCTTCGAAGCAGAGAGTTCAACAGATTCTTCACAACCATGTAACTCAATCTTTAGTAGATGTTCACAAAAGCCTAAATCAGGAGGGATCTCCAAATGCTGGCAGCTTCGCAACACTAATCGTTCAAGTTTAGGAAAATGATCGCATAATGCATTCCATTGTTCAATTCGTACCTCATCCAGTTCCAAGAGTTTAAGCTTTTTGAATTCACCCTCACTTGTGTCCCATCTTTTTTCCTCAATGGTACCATCTCGTAACTTGAGAACCTCGAGCTCGGGTAGTTTTCCAATTATCTCCATTTGCTTCCAAGATAAATTGAATGTACTGAGAGTCAACCTTCTTAGATTCAAGGGTAATTTGGTCAAATCGGGACTGGGGTCATCTATAAAATAGCACCTGCAGAAAAATATGCTAAGGGATTCCAGCTGATCAAGGAAGTTCAGGACAGGATAGCGATATTTATTCTCAGATGAATCCAAAAATGCTGCAAATCTGCATTTCAGTCTTCGGAGATTAGGTGAATTTTTCAAGATTTTCTCATCTTTTTCATCATAAATGGAAACATTAGAAAATCTTAGTAGTCCACTTATTGGGAACCTCTCACCCTCAGCTGCTCGCTCACGCCAGGATTTACTGAATTCTGCACCGCCGCTGAAATACACACGTCTTAACTTCACCATATTAAAAAGGTTCTCTGGAATTTCAACCGTTTCACTATTATCCACAAAAAGAAATTCTAGGTTCTCAAATCTCTCTATTGATGACGGTATAGAAGAAACTGCCAGGAACCTTAAGAGAACCAAATCCTCTACTCGTGTTGAATTATAAAGTCTGAAATCCATGCTTGACAAATCCAATACCTTAACAAGTTTCATGTTGCCAAAGATGAATGTGGAGGGATCAGGTAAATGTCCTAATAGGGATCGAACATGCAGTCCAAATGGTCTCGAAAAAGAAGGAATTGAGCGAGAGCGAATGCTTAGGCGTTGGTATTGCTCATATATTGACAGCTGACTGAAGAACCACAACGTAGCATAATCAAGCATTACAGGATGATAGCACCAAAACATCAACGGCAACAACAGCAACATTGACATGATCACCATAATGTCACAATCGTTAGTATGCATAAATATAAACAAAAACAAGACAAAAGGCCAAAGGGGAGAGGGAGGGAGAGAGAGAGAGAGCTTACTTTTGGATCACCTTCATAAATTTATGTTTTCCAGCTATTTGCATGCACATATCACGTAATAGGTCATGTATATGACAAGTTTTGACTCCTCCATCTGGTCTTCTTTGAGCAACTTGTACCAAGCTTCTATTTATGAGATGTTCCAGGTACTCCTGTGCTACAGTCTCCATGCTCTTCTGTTCTACTTTCTCGATAAACCCTTCGGCAATCCATAGCAATATCAACTTCCGGACCACAATTTCCCTGTCTTCCTCAAAAGCTCCGAAGTAAAGAAAACATGGTTTCAAATGCATAGGTAAAGAATTGTAACTGTGCTCAAGTATGTTCATGTACTTGTTTGACTCTTTAGTAATGTGTGAACTTTTTCTTCTAGCAACATCCTCCCATAACTTTGGTTCCTTCTCTGTATTCTTGAGAACTGCAGCTATGACAACAACTGCAAGTGGTAATCCATCACATTTTCTTGCAATTTCCTTTCCAGCGACTATCAAATTTTCAGGGCATGAATTTTGTTGGAAAACCTTCCTCTGCAATAAGTCCCAACACTCTTTATCAGTCAAGCGCTTAAGAGCATTAACAAAGGGAGAAGGTGAAGCTTTGGAAGCCACATCTTTATCCCGGGTGGTGAATAATATTCTGCTTCCTTTTCCACCGTTTGGAATATATGCTTTAATTTTATTCAATGTGTCGACATCCCATATATCATCTATGAAAATGATGTATCTTCTACTTGTCAATAAACATTGGTGAAGTGTTCTATGCAATATATCTTCATCTTCGACCATCATTGTTTCTTCGTCAAAGACATCCATTGACATCAAAATGTCAATTAAGATATTTCTAATTTGAAAACTTTGAGAGGCAACACACCAGGCGCGCTTGTCAAACTCTTCAACAATCAAGGGATCATCATATAGTTTCTTCGCCAAAGTAGTCTTGCCAAGTCCTGGCATCCCATATATAGAAATAATTTGTAGCTGTTCTGTGTTTCCCAGGAGTTGTTCTTTCAGTTTTTTCACCTCATCCTCTAAGCCAACGTCGTCTCCAACGTCGGGCATTTGAGTTTGCAATAGTATTTGTTGCCTTGGATATTCTGCATCCTTTTTCATCTTCCTTTCTTGGAGTTGTATCCTGATAAGCTTCATCTTCTCAATTACTTGAAGAAGCCTCATTGTGAGATACTGTTCAGGAGGAAATGAGTTGACAACATATTCAACTTCATATGCTATGTCTCTAATTTTTATAAAAAATTCTGAATACCGTTCCACCTCCATGTCTGCAAGCAAGGATCGCAATGACATTAGCTGATAATGAATTTCATGAATATGAGGCTTCACAGAAACAATCCTGTCATCCTCGCGATTCATTACATTCTTGAGGTCATCTAGAATTGAATCAACAAGAAAGAGCGAAACTACATCCGTATTTGGAGTCCCACAACTTGGTAACATCTTCGGGATTGTGTTGCAGTGCGCTATTATCGTTTCTTTCACTAGATTCAGCTTTTCCAACAAATACGAAAGATTTTGATTCATATCCGTCACCGAAGTATAGTCTCTGATGAAAAAGGAAGTATATAAGAAACTTCCCACATCATTGGCCACAGCTTCAATATCTGCCAATACATTCTTGGTTGTACGGAGCTCAGTGGGTTGCGATGGTGTATCCCCAAGAAAGGTGATAAGAAATTTCAGTTCCATCTTAAGAGTTTGAATTGAATCCTTGACACGAAGAATGAAATTTGGCTGAAGACGAAGTATTTCTTCTAAAATCTCGAGGAAAAGGTCAATGAAGACCGCAACAAGCTCATTAGGATTAATGAGAGGTGGCATGGAATTCGGGACTCTAAAGAATGCTTCGAGCTTTGTTATGAAAGATCTAAACATTTTGGAAAAGTTTCTGTACTCTTCACTATGTCGGCTGAAATCTGAACAATGACCGGCCAATTTGTCAAGTCTCACTAACAAAGCAATTACTTCATCATCTTCAGGGCGCATTTTTATCATAAAATGGGTAATAATTAGAACGAGTTGTCCTTGACCATTGAACATTTCAAGTCTTTCGTTCTTGAATCGTTTTGCAAGAAGTTCCCTCAGATTGTTTGTTGAAGGAGCCATTTCACACCCCGTTTCTGTCATTTGATCTGCAAACCAGAGAAAGGATAACTTGGAGAAAAGTTTATGAGAATAATCAAAGAAAAACAAAAGAAAACAGAGAATGGATTGAAGTTGACAACAAAAGCAAGAGAGGGGGCAGAGTTTGATATTTAGCACAATGTCAATATTTCAAGATGATTTAATATTTCAAAGGATGAAAGATGATTTAGCAGAACTGTTAGCATTCTACCTGGCCCCTGTTTGACAACCATTATTTAAAAACTTTTTTCTACACTCATTTTCAATCACACGTGCAATAAAATATTCTCCATTCAAACCAAAAACTTTTTCCTTCTTTTTAACCACACATTCTCCTAAAAATCACTATTCAAAACATTATTTTACTCAAATAATGGACATCAAGCGGGGGGGGGGGGGGCCGGGGGGTGCTAGATATTACAAATGAGAAAAGGTAACATTCCCCTAAATTTAATTTCAGGGTGGCAACTATGGTTCGACACTGTAAGCCCTCCTGGATGATTTAGCAGAATGTTATTATTTCTACTAGATATTACGAATCTGAATAGGAGACATTCCCCTCATCTAATTTCATTTCTGGATGGAAACTAAGGTTAGGCAATATCAACCCTCATGGATAATTATTTAGCCTGTCTTTGGCTCGTGTTTATGAATTGTTTATAAATACTCGAGACACTTTTTGTCAATGCATTTCAAGCTAATACTACCCACTTATTCACCACTTGTTTCCATCCATTTATAATTTAAACCATTTATAAACATTTCTCAAACATGCTTCTACTTACATGTTTAAATTAATTTCAACTTATGGCTATCAGCCACCAGCGGCTAAGAAAATTGATCAATGTGTTGGCTTGTCATCATCATGGCAATCACAATTCAATGCATGTGTTCCAATCAACAGAGTTTGATAAAAGAACCTTGGCATTCAATTTATTCGTGGATTTGCTATCACTGGTTGACGATCCTCCAACAGAGAAAGAAACATAAAGTCTTTTACCCAGGATTCCCTGCTTCATTAGTACAATGCTCCCTCAAATTTGTAACGGATTTCAGAAAAAGCATGCAATAATAAATAACATGGAAATGTAAAAGGTTGCTTCGCTGATCACATCACTTTGGTCACAACTTGCCTACATCCATGTCCTGAACAACCCTAATAACCGTTATTTCCTCAATCTTTACTAATCTTCCTTCAAAGAAATCGTATAATTATCTTTCAGAACAAATTCGCCCTTCCATGTGCTAAATGACCCGTATATAAAATCATGTTCCCATAACATACTAGCATGGTTATGTCCTATACTCTTCAATTTCATCAAACTTCACACTACCAACATAAGAGACATAGAAGTAGTATAAATCTATTCATCTATAATTTAAGAAATTAAACACATTTAATCAATATTAAGAATGCAATCTTCTTATTAGAAAGAAATATAAAAATGGCTAAAGACTAAATTGAAAACATCGGATACTTACCAAGGGAGGCTGAATCACTCTGTGAACCTAAGTACTCGCCAATTCCAAATTTGTCCAAGTTCAGAGCCGAACTGGGAAAGTTAATTCATATCTCCCAATCATCAGATCCCACGAGCATCTTAAATTCTTAATGCTAACAAATGCACAAATTAACAATGAATCAACATATGAAATTCACCCATTACATAAAAAGATTAATATCTGAAATCAGTACAGAAAACATTCTTACTTAAGATTATCAAACTGAGATTCAGACACGCTTCATTTCGATGAAGAAAAACGAGTAAAAAATGAAAACCCACCACCAAAAACTTGAAGATCAACTCAAAGTACAGTCTGAAACGATCAACAAATTGAATCGGTGCAAAAGCAGGAACCCTTATTCTTCGCGATCTTCGACTGTACAATATACGCTAGAAGGGGGAAGGGAAATTTGGCCAAATAACCTCCCTCAACAATGATTTTGGATAAATGGCCTTTGACCAACAATGAAATAGAATAAAAAAAATGAAAATGTTTTAATGGTAAAATGTCAAAATTGTCCTTCAATTTATATCAAATTATTTACCCAACTTCTTTCATTTCACCTTCTTCTTTCTTCTTCATTTTCACCCATTTTCAGCAGCCACTTAAGGAGCCCCATTCCACCACTTTTCGATCACCCAAACCATCGGATTCCATCACCCCTAACCTCGTCTCACTCCCATCTACAACCTCTAACCAACCATTATCCATGAAACCACCAGAATTAGCAACAAACTAGCCCAAAAAACTAGTTCTCACCCACTCTTCTTCCAGGAAAACCTACCTCCGGCGACACCCATGATCGGCACCACCACCGAGTGGATAGCACTAACCCAGACGACGAACACCATGACTTAACATCGACCAATAATGCACCCATTCAATCTGTTGTTGCCCAAAAAGGTCGCGATCGCGATGTAAAACGACACTACAGTCGTTATCTGCAACGTAAAACGACACTACAGTCGTTATCTGCTGTAATTTGATTTTTTCAACGAAACGACCTCTAATAACTTATTAACATGTATAACACAAAAAGAATGACAAGCTACGAAAAAAGAAAAAAGAAAACGACTTAACTGTCGTTACTGTTTTGAAAACGGCACAAGTGTCGTTCTGGCTCTAAAATCGATTTTGAAGAGCCGCGACCCATCTAAACCACGATAATGATGAGTAGAACTCATTTAAGTTGCAGGCTGAACGCGCCACTTATAACATTCGAAATTTATGCTCATTACTTAATCAAGAGGAAAAAAGAAAACGGCACAACTGTCGTTCTGGCTCTAACATCGATTTTGAAGAGCCTTGACCCATGCAAACCACGATAATCGATAAACTGAACACATTTAAGTTGCAAGCTGGACACGCCGCTTACAACATTCGAAATTTATGCTCATTACTTGATCAAGAGGAAAAAAGAAAACTACACAATCGTTATTCTTTGTTTTCAAAAGCGGCACAAGTGTCGTTCTAGCCCTAAAATCGATTTTGAAGATCCGCGACGATAATGATGAGTTGAACTCATTTAAGTTGCGAAATTTGAACACGCCGCTAAAAACATTCTAATTTTATGCTAATTACTTAATCAAGAGTAAAAAATAAAACGACACAGCTACAATTCTTTCGTTTTGAAAACGGCACAAGTGTCGTTACGGCTCTAAAATCGATTTTGAAGAATCGCGACCCGTCTAAATCACGATAATGATGAGTTGAATTCATTTAAGTTGTGAAATTTGAACACGCCGCTTACAACATTGAAAATTTATGCTCATTACTTGATCAAGAGGAAAAAGAAAACGACACAACCTGTCAATTCGTTTTCAAAACGGCACAAGTGTTGTTACGGCTCTAAAATCGATTTTGAAGATTCGCGACCCGTCGAAACCACGATAATGATGAGTTGAAATCATTTAAGTTGCGAAATTTGAACACGCCGCTTACAACATTCGAAATTTATGCTCATTACTTAATCAAGAGGAAAAAATAAAGCGAGCGTTTGCAATTCTTTGTTTTGAAAGCGACACAAGTGTCGTTACACGGCTCTAAAATCGATTTTGAAGAATCGCGACCGTCTAAATCACGATAATGATGAGTTGAACTCATTTAAGTTGCAGTGAACACGCCGCTTACAACATTGAAAATTTATGCTCATTACTTGATCAAGAGGAAAAACTAAAACGACACAACTGCCGTATCGTTTTCAAAGCGGCACAAGTGTCGTTACGGCTCTAAAATCGATTTTGAAGAGCCGCGATCCGTCCAAACCACGATAATGATGAGTTGAATTCATTTAAGTTGCGAGGTGAACATGCCGCTTACAACAATCGAAATTTATGCTCATTACTTAATCAAGAGGAAAAAGGAAAACGACACAAGCATCGTTCTTTGTTTTCAAAGCGGCACAAGTGTTGTTACGGCTCTAAAATCGATTTTGAAGAGTCGCGACCCATCCAAACCACGATAATGATGAGTTGAACTCATTTAAGTTGCAGGCTGAACACGCCGCTTACAACATTCGAAATTTATGCTCATTACTTAATCAAGAGGAAAAAAGAAAACGACACAACTGTCGTTACTGTTTTGAAAACGGCACAAGTGTCATGCAATCAACAGTTTCGTCCTTCTTAGGTTAGAATGTCCAATCCTTGATGTTCTTGTCTTGAAAAGTAGCAAAATATGTGAAAAATCAACAGAACGACACAAGTGTCGTTCCAAGACACAAGTGTCGTTCTGCCAATAAATACGATTTTGAAGAGCCACGACCCATCATAGCTATGATAATCGATAAACCAAACACATTTAAGTTGCAGACTGAACACGCCCCTTACAAAATACTTGAGATATGCCCATTCCTTGTACTTTCAATTGAATCTAGACTAAGACTTGTGCTTTCACCGTTTCATACCTTATATTCAATATCAATTCCACTGCTAGTTGCCACGCAATCAACAGTTTCGTCCTTCTTAGGATAGAAGGTCCAATCCTTGATGTTCTTATCTTAAAAAGTAGCAAAATATGGGAAAAATCAACAGAACGACACAAGTGTCGTTCCAAGACACAAGTGTCGTTCTGCCAATTAATACGATTTTGAAGAGCCGCGACCCATCATAGCTATGATAATCGATAAACCAAACTCATTTAAGTTGCAGACTGAACACGCCCATTACAAAATACTTGAGATATGCCCATTCCTTGTACTTTCAATTGAATCTAGACTAAGACTTGTGCTTTCACCGTTTCATACTTTATATTCAATATCAATTCCACTGCTAGTTGTCACACAATCAATATTTTCATTCTTCTTAGGTTGGGGTCCAATCATTTATGTCATTGCCTTGAAAAGTAGCAAAATATTGGGAAAATCAACAGAACGACACAAGTGCCGTTCCAATACACAAGTGTCGTTCTGCCAATAAATACGATTTTGAAGAGCCGCGACCCATCCTAGCCATGATATCGATAAACGAAACTCATTTAAGTTGTAGGCCGAACACGCCCCTTGCAAAATACTTGAGATATGTCCATTCCTTGTACTTTCAACCGAATCTAGACTAAGACTTGTGCTTTCACCGTTTCATACCTTATATTCTATATAAATTCCACCGCTAGTTGTCACACAATCAATATTTTTGTCCTTCTTAGATTGAGGGGTCCAATCCTTAATGTTCTTATTTTGAAAAGTAGCAAAATATTGGAAAAATCAACAGAACGACACAAGTGTCGTTCTGTCAATAAATACGATTTTGAAGAGCCGCGACCCATCATAGCTATGATAATCGATAAACGGAACCCATTTAAGTTGCAGACTGAACACGCCCCTTACAAAATACTTGAGATATGCTCATTCCTTGTACATTCAACCGAATCTAGACTAAGACTTGTGTTTTCACCGTTTCATACCTTATATTCTATATCAATTCCACCGCTAGTTGCAACACAATCAATATTTTCGTTCTTCTTAGGTTGGGGGGTCCAATCCTTGATGTCCTTGCCTTGAAAAGTAGCAAAATATTGGAAAAATTAATAGAACGACACAAGTGTCGTTCCAATACACAAGTGTCGATTACGCCAATAAATACAATTTTGAAGAGCCGCGACCCATCCTAGACATGATAATCGATAAACGGAACCCATTTAAGTTGTAGGCTGAACACGCCCCTTACAAAATATTTGAGATATGTCCATTCCTTGTACTTTCAACCGAATCTAGACTAAGACTTGTGCTTTCACCATTTCATACCTTATATTCTATATCAATTCCACCGCTAGTTGCCACACAATCAATATTTCGTCTTTCTTAGGTTGGGGGGTCCAATCATTGATGTCCTTGCCTTGAAAAGTAGCAAAATATTGAAAAAATTAACAGAACGACATAAGTGTCGTTCCAATACACAAGTGTCGTTCTGCCAATAAATACGATTTTGAAGAGCTGCGACCCATCCTAGTCATGATAATCGATAAACGGAACCCATTTAAGTTGTAGGCTGAACACTCCCATTACAAAATACTTAAGATATGCCCATTCCTTGTACTTTCAACCGAATCTAGACTAAGACTTGTGCTTTAACCGTTTCATACCTTATATTTTATATCAATTCCACCGCTAGTTACCACACAATCAATATTTTCGTCTTTCTTAGGTTGGGGGGTCCAATCATTGATGTCCTTGCCTTGAAAAGTAGCAAAATATTGAAAAAATTAACAGAACGACACAAGTGTCGTTCTGCCAATAAATACGATTTTGAAGAGCTGCGACCCATCCTAGCCATGATAATCGATAAACGGAACCCATTTAAGTTGTAGGCTGAACACTCCCATTACAAAATACTTGAGATATGCCCATTCCTTGTACTTTCAATCGAATCTAGACTAAGACTTGTGCTTTAACCGTTTCATACCTTATATTTTATATCAATTCCACCGCTAGTTACCACACAATCAATATTTTCGTCTTTCTTAGGTTGGGGGGTCCAATCATTGATGTCCTTGCCTTGAAAAGTAGCAAAATATTGGAAAAATCAACAGAACGATACAAGTGTCGTTCCAATACACAAGTGTCGTTCTGCCAATAAATACGATTTTGAAGAGTCGCGACCCGTCCGAGCCACGATAATCGATAAACGAGACACATTTAACTTGCAGGCTGAACACGCTCCTTTCAACATTAAGAATTTATGCTCATTACTTAATCGATAGGAAAAAGAAAACGACACAACTGTCGTTACTGTTTTGAAAATGACACAAGTGTCGTTCTGCCAATAAAATCGATTTTGAAGAGTCGCAACCCGTCCGAGCCACGATAATAATAAGCTGAATTCATTTAAATTGCGATGAACGAGATAATGTTCGTATTGTCATTTTACATGGAAGATAACGATTTATCTTGTCGTTCTACACTACGTAAAGCGGTGGAGTGTCGTTCTATCTTTGTCAGACCGTCCAATAGTTATACCCAGTACAGTAAAACACCAACTGTGGAAAATTAATCAGCTAAAATATCATTTCAAACTATATTGAACAATAAAAAGACCAATGTACACGAAATTACCAAAATTACCTTTCTTTTTTCTTCAAATATTTAGAGGTTTTAATGTAGATAACTTAAAAACCAAAATTCTTGTTCAAATACTCAAAATGTAGGAAAATAGAGGTGAGTAATACAATAAATAACAAGATTTTGTGGGGGGAAGCAAGCATAGGAGATGCCGAGATGGAGAGCTCGTGTTAATTGAATTGAAGACGAATTGGGAAATTTAATGGATTGAAAGGGTATTTGAGTCTTTTGATGATAGGGATATTTTGGACCTTTTATACCATTTATTTATTCTATTTTTTAATGGAGGACATTTTACCAACAAACATTGACAAAATCCTTTTTATCCAAATACATTGTTTGACTAGGCTCTTTAACAAAGAGTCCCAAGGGGGAATTTGTCCATTTAACCAACCTAGACATAAATAAAAAAATGTAAAATATTTAATTGGCAAATTGACAAAATTCTCATCTATTAAAATATTTTAATATCCTCCATTTTTTCTCATTTCATTCTCCTCCACCTTAAAACCCTAATTTCTTTTTTTTTTTTTTTTTAAATAATGTCTTCTTCTTCTTCCCATTTTTATCTTTTTCAATTTTAGATCCTCAAGATTACAATCACCTATTTCTTCTCTTCAATCTACATTCTTGCTACCCTAAAATTATGTTCTTTATCATATTTTTCACTTATTTTGGATATCTTGTGAGTATTTGAACAAGAGCTTGATTAGCATATCATCTACATTGAAAAATCACACACTTGAAGAAGGAAGAAAGAAGATCTTAGAAATCTCGTGTGGATTGTATTTTTATCATTAAATATAATATTAAATAATATTTAGTTGCTATTGTTTTCGTATTTAGTGTGGTTTTTGTGTTGTTTGCAATCATTGGATAATATTAACATACCAGTTGCTAGCTGAAATGTAAAATAACACTCCAGTCGTTATCTGCAACGTAAAACGACACTACGGTCATTGTCTGTTGTAGTTCGATTTTTTGAACGAGATGACTCTAATAATGGACTCACTAACGTCTATAACACAGAAGTTAGGGGGTCCAATACTCGAGGTGTTGCGGTGAAAAAGAAGCAAAATACTGAAAAAATCAACACGACACAAGTGCCGTTACTGGTCACATGTGTCGTTCTGTCGATAAACACGAGTATGAGCAGCCACGAACCATCCGAACCCCGGTATTTGATAAGTTGAACACTTCTATGTTGCAAGATGGAGGTGTCGTTTATAAAATTTGAGAGATACACTCGTTACTTCTATTTTCTAACAAATGTACATGGTGACTTGTGATTTCACAAACTCAAAATCTATAATAGATGTCAATTCTACCGTTGTTTGTCATGTAATCATCATTTATGACTTTCTTAAGTTAGAGGGTCCAATGCTTGAGGTGATTGCGGTAAAAAAGAAGCAAAATACTAAAAAAATTAAAAGAACATCACAAGTGTCGTTACTGGTCATATATATGGTTTTGTCGATAAACATGAGTATGAGCAGCCACGAACAACCCCGGTATTCGATAAGTTTAACTCTTTTATGTTGCAAGATGGAGTTGTCGTTTACAAAATTTGAAAGATACGCTCGTTTACAAAATTTGAGTGACACTTGTGCCGTTATGCATTTTATACAAGTCCATGGAATGACACTTGTGTCATTACTAATATTGAAAAACATACGAGAGAACACAGTTATGACAATAGACTATTCCTCATAATGACACAAGTGCCATTACTGTTACTATAACGACACAAGTGTCGTTATTGTTACTATAACGACACTTGTGTCGTTCTACCCATAAACAAGAGTATGGGCGCCCAAGACCCCTCCAAACCTCGTTAATTAATAATTCGAACTCATTTACATTGAAAGATGGACATGCCATTATGTTTGTTATAAAAGTCCATGAGAACGACACTTATGTCGTTACTGAAATTGAAAAATCTGAGAAAACGACACAAATGTCGTTATGACAATAGACAGTTGGTTCTTCAGAACGGCACAAGTGTCGTTACTGTTACTATAATGAAGCTTGTGTCGTTCTATAAATAAACACGAGTATGGGCGTACACGAGTAAAATGCTTGAGGTCGTAGCGGCGGAAAGGAATCAAAATAGTGCAGAATCATCATAACGGCACATGTGCAGAAAATCAAGATAGACATGCCGTGCAGAAAATTTAAGAAAAATGGATTGTTTCTTATCTTTGTTAAAGAAAATACAATTACAAATATTCTTCAAACTAGATTATGTAAGTTAAATGTTTATAAGCGTTCATGAGAACGATAGAAGTGCCGTTACAAGAGTTAATCAAAAAAAAAAGATGAGAACGACACAACTGCCGTTACTATTTAGAAAACGTCATAAGTATCGTTCTGCCTCTGAACAAGTGTATTAAGCGCTACGATTCTTCCGAGCCACAATCATCGATAAGCTGAACGCATTTTGGTTACAGGATGGGCACGCCTCTTACAACATTCAATAGATATGGTCATTACTTAATAAAAAAGAAAAACGAGAACGACACAACTGCCATACTGTTTAAAAAACAGCACAAGTGTCGTTTTGCCTTTGAACAAGTGTATTAAGCGCTACGATCCTTCTGAGCCACGATAATCGATAAGCTAAACAAGTGTATTATGATGTGTAAATGAATTTCAATGAGAACGGCACTAGTGTCGTTACTGTCATGAAAACGACACTTGTATCATCCTGCTTGGGAAGATAACATTTATTTGTACAAATATAACGATAATGAGAAAGACACTTGATGAAATATTGAGTCATGAAAATAAAAGCAAATTTAACGGAACAATGTAGAAAACGACACATGAGCCGTTACTAATATCAAAACGGCACAAGTGTCGTTATGCCGTGTGAATGAATTTCAATGAGAACGACACTAGTGTATTTTCACCATTTCATACCTTATATCCTATATCAATTACACCGTTAGTTGTCACACAATCAACATTTTCGTCCTTCTTAGGTTGGAGGTCCAATCTTTGATGTCCTTACCTTGAAAAGTAGCAAAATATTGGAAAAATCAACAGAACGACACATGTGTCGTTCTGCCACTAAAATCGATTTTGAAAAATCGCGACCCGTCCGAACCACAATAATCGATAAACTGGACCCATTTAAGTTGCAGGCTCAACACGTCGCTTACAAAATTCTTGAGATATACTCATTACTTGTACTTTCAAATGAATCTAGACTAAGACTTGTGTTTTCATCATTTCATACCTTATATTCTATATCAATTACACCGTTAGTTGTCACACAATCAACATTTTCGTCCTTCTTAGGTTGGGGGATCCAATCTTTGATGTCATTGTCTTGAAAAGTAACAAAATATTGGAAAAATCAATAAAACGACACTGCTACTAAAATCGATTTTGAAGAGCCGCGACCCGTCCGAACCACGATAATCGATAAACTGAACTCATTTAAGTTGCAGGCTCAACATGCCTCTTACAAAATTCTTTAGATATGCCAATTACTTATACTTTCAAACGAATCTAGATTAAGACTTGTGTTTTCACCGTTTCATTCCTTATATTCTATATCAACTCCGCCGTTAGTTGTCACATAATCAACATTTTCTTCTTTCTTAGGTTGGGGGGTCCAATCCTTGATGTCACTACCTTGAAAAGTAGCAAAATATTGAAAAAAAATCCACAGAACGACACCAGTGTCGTTCTGCCACTAAAATCGATTTTGAAGAGCCACGACCCGTCCGAACCACGATAATCGATAAACCGAACCCATTTAAGTTGCAGGCTCAACACGTCGCTTAGAAAATTTTTGAAATATGTCTGTTACTTGTACTTTTAAACGAATCTAGACTAAGACTTGTGTTTCACCATTTCATACCTTATATTCTATATCAACTCCACCGTTAGTTGTCACATAATCAACATTTTCTTCCTTCTTAGGTTGGGGGTCCAATTCTTGATGTCATTGCCTTGAAAAATAACAAAATATTGGAAAAATCTACAAAACGACACAACTGCCATTACTGTTTTGAAAACGTATCAAGTGTCGTTTTGCCTCTAAACACGATTATGAAGAGCCGCGACCCGTCCGAGCCACGATGATGATAAGCTGAACTCATTTAAGTTGCAATCTGAACACGCTGCTTACAACATTCAGTATTTATGCTCATTACTTAATCAAAAGGAAAAACAAAACGACACAACTGCAGTTAGTGTTTTGAAAACGACACAAGTGTCGTTCTGCCTCTAAACACGATTATGAAGAGTCATGACCCGTCCGAGCCACGATAATGATAAGTTGAACCCATTTAAGTCGCAGGATGAACTCATTTAAGTTGCATGATAAGCTGTCATTAAACAGTATTACTGCTGTTATGGATTTATCGAGCCTAAGACAATGACAAAATCCTTCGTTCCAATCATTATAAATAGTTTGCTTTTCAAAATGATAAAAGTAGTATATCATAACATAACGCCACCATCATTTTTCAATATTACAAGAGAAGTACATCGTAACACTACAAAAATCACATGTGTGCAGTCCTGCCTTCATCGTTCATGTCTCTCACTGAGCGGTACACTATTTATACAGCTCTATATACGAAATGTTAGTTGGAACATAAAGAATATCCATATTTTCTTCAGCATTCTCTACATAACTCCATGTTCATTTGCCTTCTTTAGTCTTTTTAAGCTCAACAAATTAGCATACTTGTACCCATGTTATTTCTACAAAATCCATAGATGCAAATACGATAAAAAAGTTCAATAGTTTACTAAAATATATATCAAAATAATATGAAAATAGCTTTCATATTTAAATTATTAAAGTAGCGACATTATATTATCAAGAACGGACAGATCATAATAGATATTGTTTTTATTTTCATTTTATATGGACGATAACGACTGTAGTATCGTTCTACACTACGTAAAACGGCAGGACTGTCTTTATGCACTACAATTCGTCCAATAGTTGCGGACAGTACAGAAATACAACCAATTATGAAGAAAAATCACCTAAAATATCATTTTATACTATATTCAACAATAAAAGGATCAATGTACATGAGATTGATAAAAATACTTTTCTCTTTCTTCAAATATAATAGAAATTTCAATGTAAATAATATAGAAACCAAAATTCTTGTTCAAATGTTCAAAATGTTGGAGAAGTTAGGTGAGAAATATAATGCATAACAAGATTTTTGGGATAGCAAGCACATGGACGGAGAGCACGTACGTTGATACAGTTGGAGTCTTGGAGATGAATTGGGGAAATTAATTGGATTGAAAGGGTATTTGCGTCTTTTCAAGATAGGAATATTTTAGACATTTTATACCCTTTATTTATTGAATTTTTTAATTGAGGCCATTTGACAAACAAACATTGAGAAAAACCCTTTTATCCAATAACAATGTTTGAGTGGGTCTTTTAACAAAGAGTCCCCACTAGAAGTAAGAGAAATGAGTTCAAATGGCCAATCACAAACATTTTGTGGGAGAATTTTCAACTCAGTCGGGTCTCTTTTGGGTTTTTATTTTTATTTTTATGGGAAAGTCTATTTTGCCCTTAATGAAATGAATATCTTTATTGCAAAACATATCCTTCATTTATGAATAGTCTTAAAAACTAGTTTTAATATATATATTTTTTTATTCGTCTTCTCTTGATATCTCATCTGATTTTTCTTCAAAAATTTCTTCATCGGTTTCTATTTCTTCAAAGTTAATTCCTTCACATTCATCCCTAGTTTTTTCAAAATCTGTTATTAGTATCTAACTTTCTTTTTTGGACATTCAGTACTTATATGTCATTTTTTATTACAATTTACATCGTTTTTTATCTAATAGTTTTTTATTATAATATTTATATTTTCTTTTAAAATATTTTCTTTTTAAACTTATTATATTTTTTATATTTCTTGGATTTTATTTTTCTTTTCCGTTTATAATCATAACATCCCCAATTTTCTGGTATTTCAATATCTCTACAACAAATCATATCTTGTATGATCCTGATTGTTTATAAATCATTTGATTACTAGACATAGTGCTTATTTCATTTTTTATAGTTCTTATTATAAATCCTAATGTATATGCTTCTGCATTTCTTCCAACTTGTTTTTCTTTAATCTTACTTTGAAAATAATTATTACATGGTGGTGGTAATTTTCTAATAAAGACTTCTTTATAATAATTATTTTCGACTCCAATAATAATATTTACTATATTAACAACAATATTCATTAAGGTAACACATATTAAATATTTGTAAATATTATATTCTATTTTTAGCATCTTCTATTTCTTATGTTCTAGCTTTAGTACTTTCTGTTACCCAATCTCCTCTTGCGAATTCTCTATAGATTCTTCTATTTATTCTTTCAATTATACTAATTCCAAATCCTGCTTCAATACTATCTTTTCAAACACCTTTTGTTGTTTCAACTATATTTCCTTTAAAAGTTGCTAATAAATATTCGATTCTATTTTTATTATTGGTATTACTACAATTATAATTAAAGTGTGCTATCATAATAGTACTCCATTCATTTATAACTTTTCTAATTCACAATCTAAATTTAAATATGATCTTACAATTTTCATTGGGTTTGATTCTCTTAATATTGGTTTAAATTGGTCTCTGTACATTTTATTTTTTTTAGTTTTAAAATCAACTTTTACATTAACATATCTTCTAGGGTCTATTTCTGTTTCATATTTAGCTGTGCTAATTTCTCCATAATCTTCTTGTTTAATTGCTCATGGTTCTCCTGTTCTTCCAACCATATGAGTTTTAGTTATTTCTTCACAAATTTTTAAATCTTCTAAATCAAATATTAAGTTTTCAATATCTTTGTTCATTATTTTTCTATGATTAATTTTCCTTCTTTTTCTACGAGATTTTCTTCTTATTTTTTAAGATCAATTAATAATCCTTCAATATCTTTTTTTAATCATCCAATAAGTTTTATTAATTCTTCATATTTTTCAATTTTCTTTTTAATTTCTTTAAGTTCTTTGGTATAATCTGGTTTAAATGGTTTTTCTTTGTTTAAATTTTCTATTATTCTATTTAAAAGATTTTGTATTCTTAAAAAAATTATTTTGTAATTTTTCTTTTTCTTCTTCATAGTTTATTTCAATTCTAGCAATTTTTTCATCAATTATTTTTATATATTTTTTAATTAAATTGATTTTATCATTCATACTCATCTTTTAGGTTTTTTTATAAGGTGGTTTGTCAATTTTATATCCTAATTTATTTAATAGAATATCAATTTTATAATTAATAATATTTATTTTTTCTTCTAAGGTTGCTATTTTATTAATACTATTTTTCTGTGCTATTTTTTATGTTTGATTTTGGATTTCTTCAAGTTTAGCTTTATCAAACATTTCTAAATTATTAATTTGTTCATTTATTTTATTAAATTGTTTAGACATATTTTTACTTAAAATTTCTAATCTTTCTTTAGTTATTTCATCTTTTAGATATATATTATTATTATTTCTGTCTATAGCTTCTATGTCTTTAGATTTTAATTGTCCCAATTGTTGCAATAAAAATGCATTAATCCAATTTGTAGTCATATTTAACTATCATCTGTATTTTCCCATGAACTCAAGGGTTGAAACAAAGTTGTATTCCATCATCTAGTTTAATAACTTCCTATTGATAGTTTTATATTTTATATTTCATGTTTATCAAATCTTATTTTTGTTGGTAGACTCATATTAGTCTAGTAAGTTTAAGATATTTACTATATTATTTATCATTTGTTCTATTTCTCTTCTTAATTGTTCTTCTCTTCTTAATTCTCTTGTAATTTCATTTCTTAAAAATTCTCTTTTAATTTTATTCCAACCAAAAATTTCTTTTTGGGTTTCTCTACGATTATTACTAGTTATTATTTGTTCTTCTAAAATTTTTATTTTATTATCACAAAATTTTTTAGTTATTCCAAGCACATATTTTTTATTCTTATACTTCTCTATACCTTTTGTGGTATACTAAAATAAACTGAAATCTTAAAAATTTTAATCATTTTTTGTATATTCTATATATTCTTTTAATTTAGAAAGATTTAATCTATTAGTTATTTTAGATATATAAAATCTTAAAGTTAAATTAAATTTTAATTTGTTATATTCTTGTGGTAATATATTCGAGATAGATCTTCTCATTTATAGATTTCTAATTAATCTTTTATTCTTTATCATCAAAACTAAGATCAAAATCATATATTTCAGCAAGTTAATTATAATTCTTATGTTGTTCTATTATTTCAAAGACGTTTTCACTATTTTCACTATTTAACCAAAAAATATAATTATTTTTATTATTTCTTTCGGTAATATTTCTTTTAATCTAAATGATACGATTGTAAGATATTTTTTTATAATATTTGATATCTCTTTTTATGAAATTTATTCCTCTAGTATAACTATCATAAGTTTCTGAAATTTCTATTATGTGACTATAATCAATACTATTAGTATATCTAAAAGGTACAATTCTATAGTACAATTCTTAATTTTCCATAGTAAAAGTTCCTTAGAGTATGCAATCTTCTTAAAAATTCTTACATAATAATTTTCATGCAAATGTTCAGACAATAAATTTTAAGGGCATTACCACGCTTCGTCAAATGGCAAGAATGTTAAACGTTCATAGTCACCTTCGTCACAAGAGTTGGCCAAAGTCCGACAGCATCACAGCAAAATGGACACAAGGGCACTCAAAACTCTTAAACAGACTCACTGTGTAGAACAACACTCAAAGCGTAATAAAAGATTTATTTCAAACTCAAAGATTTTATTGATCTGATGATAGGTTGAATGCTATTATACAAGGATTCTATAAAGATTGAAACTTCGAAGAGTGGTTTTTATTCTCTAAAGAAAGAGTTTACAAAGATCATTTCATTATGGTGACTTTTACAAACTGGTCTATGGTTATTTAGCGGTATTCTTTTTGGTCATACCTCTTCAAATGATATGAGTCTCGTTTTATAAAGAGGCTCATGCTTCATAGAGAAACTTCTGACCAATTAAATTTTTACAACACAAAAGAAAAAGTAAAATAATATCTTTAAAGTGGTTGAAATAATTAAAACACTTGTCGATTACTTTATTTCAGCTTTAACAGCTTTCTTTTTCTTTACAGCTCACATTGTGCTATTGGTCTCTTCTTATCGTCATTTACCTGTGGACGTATCTCATCAATCTATAAGCTTCTTTGATGCATTCCTCGCTTCCAATGAATTGGTCGTTTAAGATTTCACAAATCTAATCTTCAAGGATTTTGATTATTTATCTCCTCTACAGATAAGGATCCAATTATTATTCATTCCATACACCATATACTTTTCTCCGTAGAAAAATTGCATGGTTGAACAAACTAATTTAATTCCAAGGGCTTGCACAAGAAGTTCAACTGTTAACCGCCAATTTCTAGAAGATATCACGTGACGCGTACAGAAAATTCGGATAAATAAATATATTATTTATTTTGTTTAAAATAGTATAATTCAAATTCCAACTTATCCCAAGCCCACGACTCACGACTCTTGTCCATGCCTAACAAGTTGGATGACGGTGGAGCGCAAGTGTTGGGCTTTGGCTCAACCTATTAGCAAGAGGTTATCTCCCCTTTAAAGATTATTGGTACCCCTTAGGGTCCAAAACCAAGTCACAAACTTGAACAATATAAAGTGATTTCTATTCTTCTAGTTTTCGTATGTGGGATTGACATATTTCAATTTCCTATCATTTTTTACCAAATTTATTTCTACTTCAAGTGGTCATTTTTTTATCTTAATTTCTCATTCACCCTAAATCGGTTTTGAGAAAATAAATACAATACATTATACACGTGGAGTAGAATACACTCGACCAAATAAATGTTTTGTCCAACTAACGGGACCAACTAAAATAATTGGTCAAAAGTTAGTCAAACCAACTAATTAAAACCAATTTTCCAACACGACTTACTTGCCTTTGTTGATTGTTTACTGCTTGTCAAGAACATTTTTAATTAGAAACTCAATCACAATGGAAAGAGTTTCATATCCACAATCCAAACCACTGCCGAGACACATTATTATTATATACTAACTGGGTTTTAATTGGTATTATTGTCAAAAAATTTCGATGGTCAGCATATGCTAATTTTTTTCGATATTTGCAACTCTATTTTTCATCGACGGATAAGCAACTAGTTTTATGTTGATAGGTTTAGTAAAAAAAAATATTATAACTGACGAGCGAAATATTTTATTTCTACTTTTTTTGGGCAAACAGAAGTCAAGAATCTATCGTTACATTTCTTACTTACCTACTAACTTTAGTCCGTAGGTAAGCCCTTTTTCCTAATATTCAATTATTTTTATACCTGTCTTTATAATCGTCATTCAATTTTCTAGTTTTGTAATTTTTCACTATATATTAAACGACTCTCGTGGGTGAGTTTTATATTTTTTGAAAAATTGTCAATAGATTAGCAATTATATGACACCTCGACTCTAAATTGATTGTTACTAACAATGTTTCCAGGTTGTAGAGAATGTTCCAACCTATAATGAAGGGGTTCCTTGTTCTTCTCGACTATCTTACCGACCTCCTATTACCTATAGTACCTAAGCGCGCGTACCAATCAAGTAATTGATTCCATCCTAGTTTCTAGGGCAACGTCCTCGCATTATCAGCGCTCTGCACATATTATAATCATATGGGTGTATAGCTATAGTGTATGATGAAGGTCCATCTCATAAATTTAAATACCATAGTGAATTCATCATCGTCATTCTCTTTTTGAAGTTTTTTAAGATCATCTGCTATCTTATCCATCTTATATTTGTCGTCCTCCTAGGAGTTCAATTACTTCCTTACAGAGATGACAAGGATAAGATAGCCAAAGAAAGTTTTGAAACGCCTAAAAAGGATAATTTCCCGAGAGAGAAGTATAGTTGAGCGGTGACAAATGGTTTGACGACAAATAATGATTTTCTATAAGTAATCCGTCGGTAATTTTATTTGCCTAGGAAACAAGATGTAAAATATTTGTCAACATTCCAATTCTAATAGCCACTGACAATGTTTGTCGATGAAGTTCCATTTTTGTTAACGTCTTTTTTAGTAGTTAAAAGTCTACGTATATCTTCTTGAAGAAAATTAAACTGTGCATAGAGAGCTTAGAGCCCGTTTGACGTGGATTTTGAAAAGCCAAAATGAGTTTTTGATATCCAAAAGCTGCTTTTTAGCTAATTTTATGAATGTACTTTTGACAGTTAAAAAATCTTCAATAAAGCTGCACGTACAGGAATTTTTAACAGAGATTGAACTGGGTGCTGCCTGTTTTTCTTTTTCTTTTTTTTTTGCCTTCCAATGCTAACTTGCCAAGTGTATTTCCTCTTAAAACTCTATAAAATCTTCCTGTACTCGTAGCATTGTTCAAAAATCTTTTAGAAGAAACTGATTCAATGTAACTTCCTCTAAAAGCACTTCCGAAATAGAAAGTGTTTTTAAAAATTAGTTTCCAAATAAAAATTAAGGTAGCTTCCTCCAAAAACTCTTCTACGGAAAGCAAAAGCAAACGTCATGTCAAATGGGCCCTAAATCTAAACAGGCAGTCTTTTGGCATCTCAGGAAATCAAGCTATAACGACCCGGTTCCCACTTAACGGGTTGTCCCGGCCGTTAGATCAATGACGTACTGTCCCCATTGTACAAACATGGGTCTTTTTAGCATACTTTATCCTCACTTGCAAGCTCCCCAAGAAAACTTCACAGGGGGTTATCCATCATAGAATTGCTCCAAGCCAAGCACGCTTAACTATAGAATTTCTAACGATGGACTTTTGGAAAAGAAGGTGCACCTTGTTGGTATGAGTAGTACCTATCAAATCTTTTAAACTTGTCCAATTGGTACCTAGATTCAACTTAAGTCTCCCATATGATGGAGGTATTGAGTTCGAATCTTGGGGGACGTGTCAGAAAGCCGTGAAGGGTAAAATAGGCATAAGCTCTCCCAAAACGGATAATACGTAAGATATGATAACGATTCCGGCAAAAGGTCGGGTCGTTACAAAAAACATGCATTTTTTGTAACGACCCGGCCTATTACCGGAGCCGTTATCTTACGTACTGTCCGCTTCGGGAGAGCCTAGGCTCATCTTACGCCTCACGGCTTTCTGATGTGTCCCCTAGGATTCGAACCCAGGAAAGGTTAAAAGATTTGATAGGTACAACTCATACCAAGAAGTTGTACATTCTTTTCCGGAAGTCTATCGTTAGAAACTCTACAGTTAAGCGTGCTTGGCTTGGAGAAATTCTGTGATGAGTGACCCCCTGGGACGTTTTCGTGAGGAGCGTGCGAGTAAGGATAAAGCATACTGAAAAAACCCATGTTGGTATACTGGTGATAGTGCATAGTCGATCTAACGGTCGGGACAGCCTGTTAAGTGGGACCCAGATAGTTACAAATGCTATCAGAGCCGGTTGCTAGCCGAAAATCAGAAACTAAGTGCTATGTGGGACAAAGTGCTACGCTATTGGGCGGGAGCCACTTCTTGAACCCGTAGGAGTCACCTCTAGAATCTCAACACTTGGCAACGGATCCTCAGATGGATCAAGCGCGACGAGGACGTCGCTAGTCTAACAGGGGGTGATTGTAATACCCAGACCAGGAAAGCTTAAAAAGATTTGATAGGTACTACTCATACCAACAAGGTCCACCTTCTTTTTTGGAAGTCCATCGTTAGAAACTCTACAGTTAAGCGTGCTTGACTTGGAGCAATTCTATGATGGGTGACCCCCTGGAATGTTTTCTTGGGGAGCATGCGAGAGAGGATAAAGTATGCTAAAAAGACCCATGTTGGTACAGTGGAGACAGTACGTCGTCGATCTAATGGCCGGACAATCCGTTAAGTGAGACCCGGGTCGTTACAAATGGTATCAGAGCCCGGTTGCCAGTTGAAAATCTGGAACTAAGTGCTATGTGGGACAAAGTGTTACGCCATAGGGCAGGAACCATCTCTTGAACCCGTAGGAGCCACTTCTAGAATCTCAACATCTGGCAACGGATCCTCATATAGATCAAGCGGGACGAGGATGTCGCGAGTCTAACGGGGGTGATTGTAATATCCAGATTAGTAAAGCTTAAAAGATTTGATAGATACTACTCATATCAACAAGGTGTACCTTCTTTTTCGGAAGTCCATCGTTAGAAACTCTACAGTTAAGCGTGCTTGGTGTGGAGAAATTCTGTGATGAGTGACCCCGTGAGAAGTTTTATTGGGGAGTGTGCGAGTGAGGATAAAGCATGCTAAAAAGACCCATTTTGGTATAGTGGGGACAGTACGTCGTCGATCTAACGGTCAGGGACAGCCCGTTAAGTGGGACCCGGGTCGTTAAAAAATTGTAATACCCACACTAGGAAAGCTTAAAAAGATTTGATAGGTACTACTCATACCAACAAGGTCCACCTTCTTTTTTGGAAGTCCATCGTTAGAAACTCTACAGTTAAGCGTGCTTGACTTGGAGCAATTCCATGATGGGTGACCCCCTGGATGTTTTCTTGGGGAGCGTGCGAGCGAGGATAAAATATGCTAAAAAGACCCATGTTGGTACAGTGGAGACAGTACGTCATCGATCTAACGACCGTGACAATCCGTTAAGTGGGACCCGGGTCGTTACAAATGGTATCAAAGCCCGGTTGCCAGCCGAAAATCGGGAACTAAGTGCTATGTGGGACAAAGTGCTACGCCATAGGGCAGGAGCCACCAACGGATCCTCAGATGGATCAAACGCGACAAGTATGTCGCTAGTCTAACGTGGGCTGATTGTAATACCCAGACCAGAAAAGTGTTCGCTGAAATCTATTGCCGCAAGCGCACGGGTCGAGAACAAATAGTAAAAGTGGACCTTCAGAGTCCAAGTTGATCCCTCAGAGAGTGTTGAATTCAATTCTAAGTTTATCCATCTTAATTGAACGAAATGTACACACACATTTAAAAATTGAATTTTAAAATCCTGAAAACTGCAATTTAGATTAAAACTGATAAAATGACAGATAAAAAGTAAAAAGATTTGGATTTTGAAAAGATGTTGGAATTTATGTTTTCGCTTAACCTATACTTCATTAATGTCAATTCAATCACGCACAGATGCAAATTATCAAAATAAGTAGTCAGACCTCATTTTCCTATTTTAGTTAATACCCTCTCTCGAGGTCATATTAACCCTAATCAGCGAATCCATACCGCATATCTCTATGTCGTTACAAACATAACCAAGAGCATGAATTGTTATAAAAATACTCAACGGGTCACCTAGAGTAGGTGTATATCTCTATATCACCTAAACGCACAAAAGATATATTAATGCAAATCCAGGGTATTAATCATTTCGGTCTAGCAAATGTAATTATTTTTCAACAATCACAAAAACACCCAATTACCACATCTATTAACGTCTAATAAATGAAGCAATTTTCAACATGATGATTAATACACTAATATTTTGATAACAAATGCATCTTAACAATCTATTAATACATGATATTAATGAAATACTGGTTAAGTTACTACATAAATTCCAACACAAGGTATCTACCTCATCTTAGATAAATAACAATAAAGGAGATTCATGTTACAATACATAGCAAATATTGGAAAATGAATTGAAGGAATAAAATTATAGAAATACAACCCTTTGTAGCTTTGAATCCCTCCAACGGTTTCTCCAACCCTTAGGTATGATCTCCTTGTATTGTTATGGAATTGTTTCACAAATTAAACCAAGAACAAGATTAAAAGAAAGAAAGCTAAAAGAAAGATAGAAAAGAAAGGGAAAAAACGTCCAAGGCAAGAAAAAAATAATAATTTTGAGTTCTAGTGCTTCTAGTCTATTTAAATGGATAGAAAGTCTAACTAAAATATCACAAAAATATCTACCAATAAAAATAATAAAAGATAGTGCAATCTCATAACTTAACTAAGAAGTAATCTAAGTTAAGTGGCTAAAAGATCAAGAAAATATCCAACTTTGACCAAAGAAAGATAAATTTCACTCCAAGTCCTCCAATTTTATGTCTTGTGCAATTTGGTCCCCAACTTCACCACTTTTTTATGCTTTAAGTCCAATTTTCTTCCTTTTCGCCCATTCTCTTTCTTATCGGGATTTTTGCCTACAAAAGTGAAAATTACACAATTATGAATAGAAATTTACTCAATTTCAACAATAATTAATTTCAAAAAGTGTCTAATAAGTGTGTAAAAACACACTTATGGCACCCCCAAACTTGAGCTCTTGCTCGTCTCGAGTAAGATTAACTTCTAACATAATCATGCAAATGCGATAATGATCAACACATTAGATAACTTGCTAAGAATGTCAAAGTTTTAAAATTGTCTATCAATGTACAACCTTTTTTCTCCAAATAATGCTATCGACAATCATTTTAGCTTATCCATTGTTCGATCAGTGTAGTGTGTGCATAGCCATTTTCAATCATTATCTAAACTAGGAAACAATTATCAAGATGGAAAAAATTTTAAATTGGTTCCTACCGACCCTTTGTAGTCAAATATATCCTCTCAAATAGATATTTCTTTCATTTTCCCAAGGTATAAATCAAAAGGGTTCTTTCCATTCACTCTTTTCTTTTTCAGCACTAGTTTGGTTGGATCTAACCGGCAATTTCAACATTTATCAATGTTATGATTTTCCACTAATGAGTACATTACAATCAAGTTTATACTAAGTAAGTCAAACCCACTAGTTATCTACGCCCAATATCAATCAATTGCACCAAATCAAAATTTTCAATATAAGCTCAAAATTTACCTCACTCCCTTAAATTTTATTCTTGACCTTTGTAACGAGCTTTAGGTCGGTAGCTCCCCGGTTGTTTAGACTAAAGGGTACCAGGTTTTGAAATACCCCAACGGACTTAATAACTCGAGTAAAAAAGGCTACGAAGTGAGACATAGTTTTAACACAGTGCAATGTTCTTTTTTAACCAATAGTAAGGCGTAGATTCCTAGCATATGGTCAATACCTAGCTTATACTTAGCAAAAGACACTCCACACCAATTTTTTTTTCAACATGCATGGAATCAACACACTTCTTCAATAAAATCATTTACCTGCTCGATTGCCCCCCAAACTTATCTCATAACATGGTAAGGTGGAAGAGAAATGTATATAGGTTGATATAATTTTGCAATAATACTCACAACCTAAGTTATACCAATTCAAACAGTTTCCTTAAAACAATCATTTCCATGTCAAAATAACAATCAATCCTGACTATGTGCTCAATGAAACTCAATATCTCACATGGATAAGCAATTTTTCACAAAAATTTTGGCAGCATAACAGCATAATTTGGCAAACAAACATAGTTTGTGAATCAATAACAATTCCAACTTCATGAATCAATTAACAGCCGGCAATGCCATCTAATATGTTACAGCATCATTGCCAATTTAAAGCACACAGAAAAGCCGGCAAGGCTCAATACATCAAACAACTCAACATCAGTAGCCGGCAAGGCTCAATACTCCCAAACTTAATCAACACATTGCCCTCAATGTGTAAAGAACAAGCGAAAGGAAAATAGAGACTTCCTCTAATTCAATGTGAAAGGGTACCAATGCAGGTGTTTGGACTTGTGATGCACTTGAATAGCTCGGACCAAAGACCTCGTTGTACATCAATTTGATCAGACCTGCGAAAAAATCAGAGACATGTGGAACTGCAAACAGGGCCTACATAAATAGCGGTATTAGTACACAAATATAATAATAAAAGCAGTAAACACACTAAATACATAAAATAACACAATAAGAAGGTTGGGTTGCCTCCCAACAAACGCTTGGTTATAGTCGTTAACTTGACTATAAGACTTGATCATTCGTTGTTATCAAGAAGAACGGTGGACTGTTCTTTATCAAAGTCACCTCCCAAATATGGTTTCAATCTTTGACCATTGACTTTGAAATGTCCCTGTTTTTCACCATAAATCTCAATCGCTCCATGTGAGAAAATTTGAACGATGGTGAATGGTCTCGACCACCTAGAGCGGAGTTTACCAGGGAATAACCGGAGTCGAGAATTATAAAGGAGAACTTGCTGTCCAACATAAAATCCCCGCTTAACAATGTTCTGATCGTGCCATCTCTTTATCTTTTCTTTGTAGAGACGAGCACTTTCATAAGCATCAAGGCGGATTTCATCAAGTTCATTTAGTTGGAGCAACCTCTTCTCACCAGACAACTTTTCATCAAAGTTTAAAGCTTTTATAGCCCAATATGCCCAGTGTTCGAGTTCGACAGGTAGATGACATGCTTTTCCAAATAAAAGGCGATATGGAGTCATACCGATTGGAGTTTTAAAAGCACTGCGGTATGTCCATAACGCGTCGTCCAATTTCTTGGACCAATCCTTCCGTGAAGCATTCACTGTCAACTCGAGAATTATCTTTAACGCTCGATTTGAGAATTCGACTTGGCCACTCGTTTGGGGGTGATAGGGTATAGCCACACGATGCTTTACCCCATACTTGGCCAAAAGTGAGTCGAAGAGGCGATTGCAGAAATGTTTGCCTCCGTCACTAATGATGGCTCGGGGAGTGCCATAACGAGAAAAAATATTTTTCTTCAAGAAGTTCACAACTACCCAAGAATCATTAGTAGGTAAAGCTACAGCTTCAACCCACTTAGAAACATAGTCAACAGCCACCAGAATGTACTGGTTTGAAAATGACGATGGAAATGGCCCCATAAAGTCAATGCCCCACATATCGAAAATTTCTACTTCCAACAGCGAAGTCAATGGCATTTCATTTCACTTGGAAATGTTACCAGTACGTTGACATCTATCGCATTTAGAGACTAGTGTGTGAGCATCTTTAAATAACGTGGGCCAATAAAAACCAGATTGAAGCACCTTGGATGCAGTTTTCACAGCACCAAAGTGACCACCGTATGGAGAAGAATGACATCTATTGAGAATGTTCTCCATTTCATTTTCCGGTACGCATCTCCGAATGATCTGGACTGGACCCCTCTTAAACAATAAAGGATCTTCCCAATAGTAGTGCTTAATATCAGCGAAGAACTTTTTTCGTTGTTGAAACGAAAGCTCAGGGGGTATAATACCACTTGCAAGATAATTGACATGGTCCGCATACCATGGCAAAGCAGTTACTTGCAACAATTGCAGAATTTGCAGTAGTTGTTCGTCTGGAAATACCTCATTAATATCTCCCTCTGATACGTCTTTGGGTTGCTCGAGACGAGATAAATGATCAGCTACAACATTTTCGGTTCCTTTCTTATCTCGAATCTTGAGGTCAAACTCCTGTAGAAGGAGTACCCATCTGATCAATCTCGGCTTGGCATCTTTTTTAACTAACAGATGTTTGATAGCCGAATGATCAGTGTAGACGATGACCTTTGAACCAATGATGTAAGATCTGAATTTATCAAACGCAAACACTACTGCAAGCATTTTCTTCTCAGTAGTGGCATAGTTCAGCTGTGCATCGATTAGGGTTCTACTGGCATAGTAGATCACATGCAAGATTTTGTCTCGCCTTTGTCCCAAAACTGCTCCAACAGCATAATCACTAGCATCGCACATCAGCTCGAATGGAAGAGTCCAATTCAGAGCTGCAATGATAGGATCACTAATGAGTTTTTCTTTTAAAGTATTGAAAGCAATGAGACACTCTTGAGAGAAATTGAAAGTAGTATTCTTCTCAAGTAAGGAGCACATGGGTTTTGTGATTTTCGAAAAATCTTTAATAAACCTCCTGTAAAATCTAGCATGTCCGAGAAAACTCCTAATCCCTCTTACCGTGGTAGGTGGGGGCAATTTTTCAATTACTTGAATTTTTTCCTTATCCACCTCAATTCCTTTCAAGGATATCTGATGACCAAGAACTATGCCTTCTTGTACCATAAAATGACATTTTTCCCAATTCAGTACTAAATTGGTATCTTCACAGCGTTGAAGCACTCTCTCCAGATTATTTAGGCATCCATCAAATGAAGGCCCAAATATCGAGAAATCATCCATGAAGATCTCAATGCATTTCTAGACCATGTCTGGGAAAATCGCCATCATACAGCGTTGGAAAGTCGCGGGTGCATTACAGAGGCCAAAGGGCATTCTCCTGTGCGCAAAAGTACCATATGGGCATGTAAAAGTAGTTTTCTCTTGGTCTTCCGGGGCTATTGCAATTTGATTGTAACCCGAATAACCATCAAGAAAACAGTAATGTGAATGCTCTGCCAACCGCTCTAGCATCTGATCTATGAAAGGAAGAGGAAAATGATCATTTCTAGTCGCAGTGTTTAATTTGCGGTAGTCAATGCACACTCTCCAACCAGTAACAGGTCGAGTAGGTATCAGTTCATTATTTTCATTTTCCACCACGGTGATACCTCCCTTCTTCGGCACGACTTGAACATGACTTACCCATGGACTATCAGAAATGGGATAGATAATTCCTGTGTCATGCCATTTAACAACTTCGGCTCTCACTACTTCCTTCATATTCGGGTTAAGTCGCCTTTGATGCTTGACTGATGACTTAAAGTCATTCTCCATCAGTATCTTGTGCATACAAAAGGACGGACTAATTGCTCGAATATCTGCAATCGTCCACCCGATGGCTTCTTTATGTTCTTGAAGAACTCAAAGTAGCTTCTCTACTTCTAGCTCACTCAAGGAGTTAGAAATGATAGCCGAAAGTGTGGATGATTCACCCAAATAAGCATACCTCAAATGAGGTGGAAGAGTTTTCAATTCAAGTGTGGGTGCTTTTTGAAGTTGTGGAAGCGGTGGTGAAGATGTCTTGTCCAAATCATCAAAATATGGTGCCCTGGTGAAAGTGTGGGAAGGTACTACATTCAAGTAATTCACCATGTCCTCAACATCAGGGTCACAATCATTGTTATGTGGCGAACTCATAAGGCATTTTTCGAGATGATCCTCAGAACGCCCACAAAAAGATTCGGCAACCAATTGATTGATAACATCCACTCTAAAGTAAGAATCGGATGCCAACGGGTACTTGACTGATTTCAAGATATTAAATGTGACTTGCTCATCTTGTACCCGTAAGATGAGTTTCCCTTCTTGTACATCGATCAAAGCTCGACCAGTAGTAATAAATGGCCGCCCTAAAATGATAGGGATATTATGATCTTCCTCCATGTCGAGAATAATGAAGTCAGTTGGAAAGATGAACTTGTCAACTTTCACTAACACATCCTCAACGACACCCCGAGGATACTTAATTGAATGATCGGCCAATTACAAGGATACCGTAGTAGCCTTGGCTTCTCCCAATCCCAACTTTCTAAAAATCGACAGTGGCATTAAATTAATGCTCGCTCCAAGATCACACAATGCTTTACTAATATTCAGATCACCAATGACGCATGGAATAGTAAAGCTTCCTGGATCTTTGATTTTTGGAGGTAACTTGTTTTGAAGGATAACGCTACACTCTTCAGTCAGCATTATCGTCTCATGCTCTTCTAGTTTCCTTTTGTTAGAAAGGATGTCTTTCATGAATTTTGCATAGCTCGGCATTTGAGCTAGAGCATCAGCAAATGGGATATTAATGTGTAGCTTTTTGAAAACCTCCAAAAATTTACCAAATTGAACATCCAATTTGTGCTTTTGGAGCCTCTGTGGGAAGGGAATAGGTGGTACATAAGTCTTGACTGGTGTTGGAGCCTTTGATGATGACGGCTCTTGTACATCAGTTTTACTTGATTCAGCAATTTCATTTGGTTCTTGTACCACCTCTTTTTCTTCAGTGGGTGCAGTGGGCCGTTCTATTGTGGGTTCAGGCAATTGCAACCCACTTCTGGTAGTAATGGCTTGTGCATTCTCTCTAGGGTTTGTTTCAGTGTTACTAGGTAAAGCCCCTTGAGGCCTTTCAGAGAGAAGTTTAGCAATTTAGCCCACTTGCCTTTCCAGATTTTTCAAAGAGGCATCATTGCGTTTTTGGTATTGCAATTGATGATTTGCTAATTTAGCAGTGGCATCTTCCCAACCTTCCTTCCTTCTTCTCTTGTGGTTTAGGATTCAATACATTTTGATTGTTCCCATAAGAGAAGTTGGGATGATTACGCCACCAAGGTTATAAGTCTGCGAATATGGATTGTACCCTGGGCGTTGAAAATTCTGAGTATATGCTACTTGTTCAGTGGGTCCTGAACTACTGGCAATCAAAGGACAACTTGAACTGGAATGGTTTGCTCCACACAAATCACTAACAGGCGGTGATTGTATCATGTGAGCTGAATACGAACTGGAAGAGGATGTAGAAAGCCCTTCTACCTTACGTGCTAAAGAGTCGATCTTAGATAAAACTAAGGAATATGCTTCACTGTCTCGAGCTCCACTAACTCCTATTTTAGCACGTCTATCCGGCCACATAGCACTTTGTTCACTCATCACCTCAAATAACTCATAAGCTTCTCGGATACTTTTGTTTTGGACATATCCGTTTGACGATGAGTCAACATTTGATCAGTGAGATGGGGTTAAACCAGTATAGAAATATTGGACTTGCTGTGCTAAAGTAATCCCATTGTTTGGGCACTTTCTAAGCATGTCATTAAATCTCTCCCAAGCTTCATGAAATGTTTCCGAGTCAAGTTGTTGAATAGTGGTTATGTCGGGTTTGAGTTTGCCAACACGAGCAGGTGGAAAGAATTTTTGTACCAATTCTACCCAACTCGTGATACTCCTCTGCGGTAGAGTGTCAAGCCACTCTCTCGCCTTATCTTTCAGAGTATGCACGAATAACCTCATTCTGATAGCCTCCTCACTCACACCTTCATAAGTGAAATTGCTCACAATTTCCATAAATCGAGCCATGTGAGCTTGAGGGTTTTCATCTATTCTCCTATAGAATGATATGGTGTTGGAGAATAGATTAATTACATCAGGCCTCAGCTGAAAGTTTGGATGCCCAAAAGGAGGATAGATGATTCTTGATTGATTCTCAACTACAGGCCGGTTCAAGAAATCCCTAAACAGCATGTCTTCTTCGTTTACAACGGGATTCTGGATCCTACCTGCTTGGTTATTGAAACCAAGCGGAATACCATCTCTCGGGGCATGTTCAGGATGAATGAGAGGGTCAACATGAATTCCTTGTCGATCCATCTCTCGGGGCATGTTCACTTTGTTGTCTACTCAACTCATTTTATTCACGCAACCTCTTTCGAAAAGTCTCCTCGATTTCCGGATCAAATTCAGCAAGATCGAGACTTCGCGAACGATGCATAAAAATTCAACGAGTTTGGAGTTTTGAAAATCAAGAAGACAATCACACTTTTGGATTTTTAGGAAATATTTAAAAACAACAAAAATAAAGTTCGTTAAAATGAAACTTGTTCGCTGAAATCTATTGTCGCAAGCGCACGGGTCGAGAACAAATAGTAAAAGTGGACCTTCAGAGTCCAAGTCGATCCCTCAGAAAGTGTTGAATTCAATTCTAAGTTTATCCGTCTTAATTTAACGAAAAGTACACACACATTTAAAAACTGAATTTTAAAATCTTAAAAACTGCAATTTAGATTAAAACTGATAAAATGACAGATATAAAGTAAAAAGATTTGGATTTTGAAAAGATGTTGGGATTTATGTTTTCGCTTAACCTATACTTCAATAATGTCAATTCAATCACGCACAGATGCAAACTATCAAAATAAGTAGTCAAACCCGATTTTACTATTTTAGTTAATACCCCATCTCGAGGTCATATTAACCCTAATCAGCGTATCCGTACCGCATATCTCTATATCGTTACAAACATAACCAACAGCATGAATTTTTATAAAAATACTCAGCGGGTCACCTAGAGTAGGTGTATATCTCTATATCACCTAAACGCGTAAAAGATATACTAATGCAAATCCAGAGTATTAATCATTTCGGTCTAGCAAATGTAATTATTTTTCAACAATCACATAAACACCTAATTACCACATCTGTTGACGTCTAATAAATGAAGCAATTTTCAACATGATGATTAATACACTAATATTTTGATAACAAATGCATCTTAACAATCTATTAATACATGATATTAATGAAATACTGGTTAAGTTACTACATAAATTCCAACACGAGGTATCTACCTCATCATAGATAAATAACAATAAAGGAGATTCATATTACAATAAATAGCAAATATTGAAAAATGAATTGAAGGAATAAAATTATAGAAATACAACCCTTTGTAGCTTTAAATCCCTCCTACGGTTTCTCCAACCGTTAGGTATGATCTCCTTGTATTGTTATGGAATTGTTTCACAAATTAAACCAAGAACAAGATTAAAAGAAAGAAAGCTAAAAGAAAGATAGAAAAGAAAGGGAAAAAAAGTCCAAGGCAAGAAAAAAATAATAATATTGAGTTCTAGTGCTTCTAGTCTATTTAAATGGATAGAAAGTCTAACTAAAATATTACAAAAATATCTACCAATAAAAATAATAAAAGATTATGCAATCTCATAACTTAACTAAAAAGTAATATAAGTCAAGTGGCTAAAAAATAAAGAAAATATCCAACTTTGACCAAAGAAAGATAAATTTCACTCCAAGTCCTCCAATTTTATGTCTTGTGCAATTTGGTCCCCAACTTCATCATTTTTTAACGCTTTAAGTCCAATTTTCTTCCTTTTCGCCTCGTTCTCTTTCTTATCGGGATTTTTGCCTACAAAACTGAAAATTACACAATTATGAATAGAAATTTACTCAATTTCAACAATAATTAATTTCAAAAAGTGTCTAATAAGTGTGTAAAAAACACACTTATCAGAAAGTTTAAAAGATTTGATAGGTACTACTCATACCAACAAAGTGCACCTTCTTTTCCGGAAGTCCATCGTTAGAAACTCTACAGTTAAGCGTACTTGACTTGGAGCAATTCTATGATGAGCCTCTTAGGAAGTTTTCTTGGGGAGCCTGGGAGTGAGGATAAAACTTGCTGAAAAGACCCATATTGGTACAGTGAGGATAGTACGTCATTAATCTAACGACCATGACAGCCCATTAAGTGGGACTCGGGTCGTTACACAAGCTGTATCATTACAATTATCATATACCAAGAACTTGTTGCAAACCCAATTTAATTACCTTTTCCTTTGCCGCTTCAACCCCTTCATGACAGGCTTATATCACCAGAATTGCCCCAATTTTCCACATTTCTCCACGGGATCATCTACTTCATCTGGTGATAATTCACATGCATCAGTATCAAAATGACTGAAAAGTAGCAAGAAATTGGAATAGCTCCAATTAGTCTTCACCCTCCCTCCTTGTGTAGCCCAATCATCAGCATCCCATAATGATCCATGAATTCCCATTAGTCGATTTTTCGGATATGTGACCCCTTTTTGCTCCTTGCTCAAAAATTCTCGAATCGGAATATCATCCACAAGAAATCTGGATAATCAAGATCAAGAAAATTACCAAGAAATCTAATGAGCACAAATTTGTTGGCACTATATGTTGATAAGATTTTGAACTTAATGAAAAAATAAAAATAAAAAGAAGTGTTTTTAGTGGATGCATCATGCAAGAAGAAAGCTACTGACAAAGAGGGTCATTTACTCTTTTAACCCATTAACAAAAATCCAAAGACTGATATTATCTATAACTCGGCTTGTTTTCATGGCTTGCATGTGAAGATTGAGTTAATATATGGTACATATATAACGAGATTAATATTAATCCTAAGAATCATACTTGAGATTTAACACAAGAATAGCTAATTAACGTTAAGTGAGATAGAAATTGTTTAATTACAAGATGGAGCGACAATTCCAGAAGACCGAGTAAGTATGGAAGTCCATGGTCGGATCGAACAGACTGTGCCTCTGCTCTCGATTTTCCACTGCTGTTAACGTATATGTTTGTCTGTACCATAGACTGTGCCTCTGCTCTTGCTTTCCACTGCTGTTAACGTATATGTTTGTATATACGAGGAATGGTTTTCCTGAAACATTGCCAAGAAACTCAAAGTCTAGCTCATAGTGGTTACTCACATCCGATGCCACCTGCAAAAACATTAATTTTATCAACATAAATTATGAAACAACGTTTGCTACACTCGATTTATGAATGTATGTGTGATGTCCATGTAAGTGTTATGCCCTAAGTCCAATCAACTTTGGATATAAACACTTTGAATATATATATAATCAATGCATATGTATGGCAATATCTATTATTTAATTGAATTAATATTCTAATAAATTAAATAATAGAATCCGTAGATTCAAGTTTTGGTGATTTGTTAATCACAACGAGTTGTGATTGTGAGATACAAATTACATATGACTGAATCTTAAATCGTCCGTGGTCGAAGTAATAACGAGATACGGATATCGTTATTACGGATAGACTATCGCGTGTGGCATTCTTACTTGTGAAGTAAGTAGTTGATCACACAAGCTAAAGTATGGTGACACTTGAATAAACACGTGGATGTTTTGTTATAGAACAAAACATTGGAGACCCGCTGAGAGATTCCACATGGATAACTATCTAAGTGTTAATGGTTAATCTTTAACGTGCGGTAGTGGAATTGGTCATTTGACTTGAGCTCATCACGGTACCTTATATGAGGACAATCATACTTTGGTGGTGTTGGATGTTGCTCTGCCAAGGGTCGCTAATATAACATCGTTCGGGTATGTCAATAATCATATGAAGGTTGTGAATGACCAATAGATGATTCGTCACTCTTAGATAGTAAGAGATTATGATCTACATTTTATCCAGTTAAGTTGATAGTGAAATCCTTGGCCAAGGTGAACTCATAAGTCGGAAAAGAATTTTCGACGTACATTGACTTAACAGCGGGATAAAAGATATGATCGATAATTGAGATTGACACATATCCATATCTCATAATTGATCGGATCATATTGACAAAAGAATTATAGTTTCATGGTAAACGAACAAGTTTGGTTTTGTCATAATACGTGATATTTTTCGTCACATGTATTGCCTTGACACATTACTAGATATCAATCTGGGATAACGAAAGTGAATTAGTGATAAATTAGAAGGGGCGTTTTAATTTATCGATTTTGATTAGATCAAAATAATAATTCACGTCGTTAGGTATCGTGATCGAGAACCTAATGGGTCACACACAAAAGAGAATGAGAAGAATGAGATTTACCAATTAATTAATTGACAAGTGTTGGATAATTAATTAATTGGGTTGCTTATTAATAGGCCCGAATTAATTAATTTGATTAATTAATTCATGGATCAGATTTAATTAATTTGATTAATTAAATATTGGATCGGATTAAGTTTAACAGATGGGCCGAGCCATTTGAACTTATATTAATGGCTACTAGGGTTTGAAAATAGGATGAAATTTTTCATTATTCTTGCTAGTACAAGAAAAGAAAACTCTAGCCGTCATTCTTGTTCTCTGTGTGGATCACCATTGGAGGCTGGACAATTGGACAACTTGGATTACAGATCGTGATCATTGGAGTTCAAGAAAAAGTAAAAGAGTTTGTGGAATTCATCAAAGGTATTATTCTCATCACAGTTTCTATCTAAACACATTGCAGATCCTCGTTTGGGAATTGAAAATTATTTCATTTCCGCTGTGCATGTTAAGTAAATTCCCAACAGTGGTATTAGATCCTACTTTGTGTTTGTTAGAAATTGTTTTGCATCATATAACAATCAAAAGTTGATTGTTATTATTTTTCTCGTTTCTAGTTTTTAAAGAAAATTGATTTCTGGTTCTAAATTTGATTTGGAAACGAAAATTAATTTTGATTAAAAAAAAATTGGGTCGAAGGGGGCGTTGTCGGCGATAACACCGCCGCCGGACCTTGCAGCGCACGGGCCGTTGAGCAGCGGCGACAATCGCAGCGACGATTGTCGCCGTTGCGATCTGCAGCGAACGCTGATGCTGCGACTGACATCGGCGACGTCCTCCGGAGAATGTATCTGCGGCGCCGGGCCAAGAAAAAAAAATATATAGGTGAGGTTTTAGGGTTTTCAGAATCGGGTGGAGGCGTGGCCCTGTCCTGCAATTTGTAAAATTGCAAGCCCTCGCCTGCAATTATGAAAAAGGGGTCATTTTGCAATATTTAAATGGAGACCATGTCATGCAATTTTCGAAATTGAAGAGCTTGCTTTTAATTTTAAACTTGGATCAAGTTGCAATTTTCAAAAAGGGGTTTTTGAATTTATATATTAAAATTGTTTAAATTAGATTTTAAAATGGTTTGACCTTAAAATTCAAATTTGACCCATTTAAAATTTTATTTAAAATTGACGACTTTTTATATTTTCGTTAAAATTCGATTTTAACTTAAATATTAAATTTTGACCCTAAATTGAATTTTATTTTATTTAGGAGTTTTATCCTAAATTAAAATTTTAATTCAATTAAATTAGAGTTGGACTCTAATATAATATTTAATTAAATTTTGATTTTAATTAAATTATCCACCCTAATATATTCTTGAAATTAGAGTTGGACTCTAATTTGACATCTAATTGAAATTTGATTTTAATTAAATTGTCTCACCCTAAAATCTCTCTTGAAATCAGAGTTGGACTCTATTTTGTATTTAATTAAAATTTGATTTTAATTAAATAAGTTCACCATAATATCTTGGAATTAGAGTTTGACTCTTATTTTGTATTTAATTAAAATTTGATTTTAATTAAATTCAACCGTATTAATGTGATTATAATTAGAGTTGAACTTTAATTTGACATTTAATTAAAATTTGATATTAATTAAATTGTCTTGCCCTAAAATTTTATTGGAATTAGAGTTGGACTCTAATTTGGTATTTAATTAAAATTTGATTTTAATTAAATAGTCCCGCCCTATAATTGTAGAATTAGAGTTGGACTCTAATTTGATATTTAATTGAAATTTGATTTTAATTAAATAAGTCCGCTAATTAAATTAATTAATTAATTTGATTAATTAATTATTTAATTGTTCCCATCCATTTGTCTAAATTAGTTTAGACGATTTTAATTGCTAGAAACTTGAAACATGTTTACATATAATATTAGATATTATATAGGAACACATTTATATGATGAATGTTTTATTAGTGGATAATTATGGACTCGACCATGTGGATGTGTTGTATGGTTAGTTTTATTCTTGTTGTTTTATGTAGCCTGCGAGCTCTAATTTATTTTAGACCTGCGAGTCCGTTACTATTGTTATTATTATGGCCTATGCGTCCAATATTATTTAGGCCTGCGTGCCAACTGGTATGGGATACAAGTTGCAGCTGGACTAATTGAAAATATAAGAAAAGGAGGAGACCATAGAGATGGAGCATTGTATGAATCAATGCTATACCCCCTAGGAACTGACCGACTAGTCTTCCTTATGGCTCGGGAAGATTAGATAGTATAAGTCCATAATCGTCCACACTATTATATGTATGTTTATTTGCATGTTAGATGTATAATAAAATATATATAATTATTACAATGAGACCTTTTGCATACAAAACCCCTCGTTAAAATATTAAGTCAATTTGTTATTTGCCTTCCATCATTATAGTGAAAAACGAGAGTCCTAAATCGATCTTAACTTGTTGAGTACACTCAAGGCTGGTCCATTAGGGATATGTTTGACACTATGAAATATTAGATATTTCTGAATGATGGGTTTGACTTAACTAATATTTATCTTTTGTTGAATACACTTAAGAAAATATATTTTAGAGGCATGTTAAAATATTAAGTCATATTTATATTCGCATTCCTTCATTATAGTGAAAAACGAGAGTCCTAAATCGATCTTAGTTTATTTAGTACACTCAAGGCTGGTCTATTAGGGATATGTTTGACACTATGAAATATTAGATATTTCTGAATGATGGGTTTGACTTAACTAATATTTATCTCTTGTTGAGTACACTCAAGGAAATAAATCTTAGAGGCATGTTAAGCTAACATATAAGATGTGTGAAGAAAAAGAGTTGTCAGTTTAATGATCTAAGAGTTGTATGGAGATACAATTGATAATAGTATCTATCCAAATGTTTTATTAGGGCTTGTTGAGTACACTCAAGATTTTAATATAACAAATGAGATTCCAACCCACTGGGAATCAAGTATGGATTCCATAAATTTATGTGAGAGGGTCATAAATTTGAGTTAAACAGTGGGAGCGAAATTAATTTAATAAAAGACCATGTTAAATTAATTCATGCACTATATATATTATTTCTTTACTTTTCGTCGTTTACATTTATTGAATCATGAGTAACCATATGTATTTAAGAGGCATATTGAATGCCAACAACCAAACGAAATTTTCTTGATTGGCACCGCAATATGAGAATTGTTCTCAGGCATGAAAAATTGGTTGTGTCCTTGAGTAGCCCTTTCCAGAGACACTTGCTGATGACTCGACAAAGGAAGAGGTGGCTACTATAATAAACACAGTGATGACGATAGTACTGCAACATGTATGATGTTTGCGACTATGTCACCTGAGTTACAAAGCAACATAAAAGTATAGATGCTAACACATGATTTTTCATCTCAATGTGTTGAATGATGAACAATCACATGTGAAAAGATATGATATTTCCTAGTAACTATACTAGTGCATAATGGCAGAAGAATTTTCAGTCAGTGCTCATGTGCTGAAGATGCTGACTACTTTGAGAAGTTGTCTCGATTGCGTTCAGTCATAAACAATGAACTAAGTATAAACTTGGTTCTGCAATCTCTGTTAGAGAGTTATTCATAACTAATTATGAACTTAACATGAATAAACTCGAAGCACGCTCATTGAGTTGTTGAACATGCTTAAAACTGTTAAGTCCAACATCTGTGTTTGTAGTGGACAAATCTTAGTCATAAATTCCTATAGGGAAGTCTAAAAGATGCTTTAGGAAAGCAACGAAGATGACTAAGACAGTTAAAACGAATAAGGACGATACCAAATCTGATGATCCCTATTATCATTTTGGAATGATGGGTCATTGGAAATGAAATTGCAAGGCTTAAATCCACTTCATTAGTTTCATGGGTATTAGATACTAGATATGGATCTCATATTTGTATAAATATGCAGAAACTAAATAAAAGTAGATCGCTGCAGAATGGAGAACTTGACCTACACGTTGAAAATGAGCAAAAGTTGTTGCATTGCCTGTAGAAGCATATTTCTTGCCATTGCCTTTAGGCTCGATATTAGAATTAGAGAAATGTTAATTTTGTTCTCACTATTACCAAGGGCATTAAATAAATTTCATGGTTTGACATGAATTATTTTAATGTTAAGGACAATTGTTGTTCATTTTTATCTTGATAAGATCTTAATGGTTATGGTAAATTACAAAATGACATTTATATTCTAAACATTGAGTATTCTATAATGAGTATAGAAATTGAAAGGCATAAAAATGATAATCTAAAGAACGCCTATATCTGGCATTATGGATTTGGTCACCTAAATAAGAATGCAATTCCAAACTTACATGGAGATGTATATTTGGGTCAAATGATTTTGAATCATTTGACAAATGCGAATCACGTCTGTAAGACACAGTGACCAAATTTCCTTTTACTTGAAAAGAAAAATGATCTGCACAATTATTAGGTCAATACATAGTGATGTATGTAGATCCATATCAATTAATGTCAGGTGATGTTTATCTTATCTCATCACATTTACTAATGACCATTTCAGAAATGATCATGTATATTTGATGAAATTCAAGCAGGAAACTCTTGAAATGTTCAAGGGGTTCAAGCTAGAAACAGAGAAACAAATAGGTAAATATATTCTTACACTAAGACTTGTTCGAGGTAAAGAATATCTAAAATGGAGAATTTTAGATTATCTAAAAGAGAATTAGATTCTCACGCAGTGGATTCCTCCACATACATTGCAACATAATGGTGCATCTGAAATGAGGAATCGTACACTATTAGATATAGTGCAATTAAGAACAGCCATGCAAACATTCAAAAATCGTTTTGAGGTCATGCACTGATTGATACGTGCTGCGCACTAAATCGTGTCTCATCTAAATCTGTTGACAAAAACTCCATACGAGTTATGGAATGGCCCAACATATCTCATATGAAAGTTTGGGTTGTGACGCTTATGTGAAGCGCACTGAATCAGATAAGTTTAAGACTAAATCCGATAAATATATATATATTTGTGGATATCCAAGAGATAATTAGATATCAATTCTATAATCTCGTTGAGAAGAAGTTGTTCATCTCAAGACATGTCATGCTCTTAGATAAAGTGTTTATAATAAGAGAGACGGTGGGAGCAGAATAAATCTCGAAGGAGTTCAAGATTTCACGGATATAATTGATCGAATAGATGAACCTGAGTCTTATCCCACACCTGTTGAGGGACATACTCTTGATTAGGAAGTGGAGACTTCTGAGGACACATTAGCTCCGTGTAAATCTTGTAGGGTCATTCGACCTCCTAGAAGATACGAATCCGTGATTACTAATCGGGCATTACTAATCAAGGATAATGAACCTACTAATTACGCAAAAATAAAGTCAAGTATTGACTTAAAGAGATGGACTTGATGTATGTAACCAAGATTTGACCTTGGTCGACTTGCCTAATGGATTAGAACTCATAGGTTGTAAATGAGTTTACAAGAAAAAGTCAATATGGATTGAAACAAGCCTCTTGGAGCTGGAATCTTCGATTTGATGCAAAAATCAAAATGTTTGATTTTTATCAAAAACGAAGTGAATTGTGCGTTTACAAGAAGATAGTGGGAGCATTGTCGTATTCCTGATATTATATGTATGAGACATTATAGGAAACATCGTCTCTATATTTCAATTGTTGAAATTATGGTTGTTAAATAATTTCTCCGTGATGGATGTGGAAGAAGCAAGTTGATCTATAGAGATAGATGTAAAAGATTGCTTAACTCATCCCAATCTATACAAATAAAATCTCGAGAAGATTATATATGGGGAAAATGAACTGAGAGTTCATAGATAGACTGATGCTAACTTCTAGTCAGACTAGAATAATAGCATATCTCAAATAGAATATTGGTTTACTCTTAAGGGGCGTGTTGGAAATGTTCCAAATCTAAAATAACCGTTGATTCAATAATAGAAGCCTTATATATCATTACTTTAGAAAGCAACAAAAGTTGTGATCTGGATCAGGAAGTTCAATAATGAACTTCGTGTAGTTCCTAACATTGTTGATCATATGCTTATGTATTGTGATAACAATGGAGTCATCGTGTAAGCGAAGGAACTAAGATCTCATCAATGATCCAAACATATGTTAAGACAATGTTATCTCATTGGTAAGATAATACAATAAAATAACGTAAATAACGAACGAATTCCCACAAGTTATTAAATTGCAGATCCACTGACAAAGAGTTGTCGCAGCATAAACATGATCGTCATGTAGACTCTTATGGTATAAGATACATAAGTGATTGGATCTAGTACAAGTGGGAGTTTGTAAGTGTTATGCCCTAGGTCCAATCAACTTTGGACATAAACACTTTGAATATATATATAATCAATGCATATGTATGGCAATATCTATTATTTAATTGAATTAATATTCTAATAAATTAAATGATAGAGTCCGTAGATTTAAGTCTTGGTGATTTGTTAATCACAAGGAATTGTGATTGTGAGATACAAATTACATATGACTGAATCTTAAATTGTCCGTGGTCGAAATAATAACGAGATACGGATATCGTTATTACAGATAGACTATCGTTTGTGGCATTCTTACTTGTGAAGTAAGTAGCTGATCTCACAAGCTAAAGTGTGGTGACACTTGAATGAATACGTGGATGTTTTGTTATAGAACAAAACATTGGAGACCCGTTGAGAGATTCCACATGGATAACTATCTGAGTGTTAGTGGTTAATCTCTAACGTTCGGTAGTGGAATTGATCCTTTGACTTGAGGTATTCATGGTACCTTATATGAAGACAGTCATACTTTGGTGGTGTTGGATGTTGCTCTGCCAAGGGTCACTAATACAACATCATTCGGGTATGTCAAGAATCATATGAAGGTTGTGAATGACCAATAGAGGATTCGTCACTCTTAGATAGTAAGAGATTATGATCTACATTTTATCTAGTTAAGTTGATAGTGAAATCCTTGGCCAAGGTGAAATCATAAGTCGGAAAAGAGTTTTCGACGTACATTGACTTAACAGCGGGATAAAAGATATGATCGATAATTGAGATTGACACATATCCATATCTCATAATTGATCGGACCATATTGACAAAAGAATTATAGTTTCATAGTAAACGAACAAGTTTGGTTTTGTCATACTACGTGATATTTTTCGTCACATGCATTACCTTGACACATTACTAGATGTCAATTTGGGATAACGAAAGTGAATTAGTGATAAATTAAAAGGGGCGTTTTAATTTATCGATTTTGATTAGATCAAAATAATAATTCACGTCGTTAGGTATCGTGATCGAGAACCTAATGGGTCACACACAAAAGAGAATGAGAAGAATGAGATTTACCAATTAATTAATTGACAAGTGTTGAATAATTAATTAATTGGGTTGTTTATTAATATGCCCGAATTAATTAATTTGATTAATTAATTCATGGGTCAGATTTAATTAATTTGATTAATTAAATATTGGACCGGATTAAGTTTAACAGATGGGTCGAGCCCATTTGGACATATATTAATAAGATATTTGGGTTTGAAAATAGGATGGAATTTTTCATTATTCTTGCTAGTACAAGAAAAGAAAATCCTAGCCGTCATTCTTATTCTCTGTGTGGATTACCATTCGAAGCTGGACAATTGGACAGCTGGATTGCAGATCGTGATCATTGGAGTTCAAGAAAAAGCAAAAGAGTTTGTGAAATTCAACAAAGGTATTATTCTCATCACAGTTTCTATCTAAACACATTGCAGATTCTCGTTTGGGCATTGAAAATTATTTCATTTCCGCTGTACATGTTAAGTAAATTCCCAACAGTCCATGCATTTTCTGACCTAGTCTTGACCAGTTGGTCAAACCGAAAATACTAATAAAGTTGAGATTCTTACGTAGAAATTAATAACGGTTCTAGCTGAATTGCCTTGAACTAGTTTGAGTTGAGTAGTAGCTTTCCCAAATAGATACTTTTTTCTTGGATTCAAATCCACAACCTGTGCAAGATCAAAACTGTCAAGGGAAAAGAAATGGAAATCGAAATTTGTTGGAAGATGAAGCTCGAGTTGAAGATGATGTCGGATCAAGAAGGTGAGTTGGCTTCCTTGTCATCTATTCCAACTTCTGCCAGGTTGGATCATCAGCTGGCAATGCTGATTAAGCAATGGAAGATACTAGAAGGCAACAATCCATTTGGCTTGCACATGGATTTTATTAGAAGAATATTCTTTGTAATTGATTTTGTTCTTTTCCTTTTGTGAAGTGTATATATTTGTACCTTGTAATCTTATGCAAGATATGAAATTGATAAAAGCAAATTTACAGCAAGATTGATTGTTCTTAGATTTCATATTTATCTCAAAGTTTATATGGTATCAGAGACTTTTTTTCATTTCTTACAGCTGAACCTTCATGGCCAAATCAGACAATCAATCTTCAAACCTTCCATCAAACGCAAACGCAAACCAAAGCCAAAACAATAATTCAACAAATCATGATCCAAACCATTTTAGTAGTCCTTATTATATTGGAAACAATGATGGCACTGGAGCCATTCTAGTCACTCATATCCTTGAAGCAAACAACTACCATTCTTGGGCTAGATCAATGAAGAGAGCCCTCAGAATAAAAAACAAACTGGGGTTCATAGACGGAAGCATTGATGAGCCTCGGGACCCCAACGATCCACTGATGGAGCACTGGCTCAAGTGCAATGATATTGTCATCACCTGGCTTCAAAACACCATGGCTGTCGACATAAAGTGTAGCACTATGTATGCTGAGACTGTTCATCAGTTATGGCAGGAGCTGGAGCAACGTTTTGCTCAGCACAATGCTCCTAGAATCTTTGAGATCAAGCAGGCTATCACTACATTGACTCAAAATTAGGAAGTTGTAAGTGTGTACTTCTCTAAATTCAAGACCTTACTTGATTGACTGCTAAATTATGAGTTTATTCGTAGATGCACGTGTGGAAGTCTAAAAATAGTGGTTGAAAACCAGAATCGTGATTGGGTGATGAAATTTTTTATGGGATTAGATGAATCCTATAAGGCCATTAAAGCTCAAGTTCTGTTAAATAAGCCATTTCCATCCTTGAATGAAGTGTATGCTATTATCCAGCAAGAAGAGAAAAGGAAGGAGATCTCGAATGATGGTTCCCTCAATGAAGCAATGGCATTTCTGGCTAAAGGGAATTTTAAAGACAATGGCAGACAAAATTCATAGAGAAGTAAGAAATATTATTGTACCTATTGTAAGGTCTCAAGCCATTCACTTTAGAGATGTCTCAAGGATCCAAACAAGCCCATATGTTCCCACCTGCAAGATGCCAGGACACACTGCAAATAAGTGCTTTAAGCTATATGGCTATCCACTAGGTCACAAGTATGAAGAGAGGAACAGATTCATGCCAATAGCAAATCAGGCATCCATCTGTATGCCCATTAGTCAGGAACAGCAGATCAACAAGCCAAATGTATCTCTAACTCAAGAGGAATACTCTCACTTGATTGTCATTCTCAACTCTTCAGTAAACCAGTGTCTAACTCCTTCAGCAAACCAAGTTCAAAGCATTGCTGCTACAGATTCAGACAATGCACTTCCCAAAATTTCTGGTATATCACTTTGCTCATCCACTTTTAATCCTACAAAAATCAACAATGCTGCAGCCCCTTGGATTATTATGGACACGGGGACAACATATCATATGATCTGCAGCCCAACATATTTCTCTTCTATTCAATCTCCAATCAATTGCTCAGTAAGCTTGCCAAATGGAGCTGCTGTCCCTGTAACTAGCATTGGCACTGCACACATCACAGACACTTTAACTATCCATGACATGTTATGTGTGCCTTCCTTTTCCTTTAATTTGATATTTGTCAAAAGACTCACCCAGGCACTTAATAACTGCATTGTTTTAAGTTCTGATGTTTGTTTCATACAGGACCTTTCGACTTGGACAACGACTGGAATGGGTAAAGTAAGGTCTGGCCTCTACCATATCCTATCAAAATCAGTTTCTCCTATGGCCCTTCAAGAAAGATTGAGTCGTTTAACCAACACATCTCCTCTTACTGTCTCTGATGTTAGTCAGATTGATGAGTTCGATATTTGGCATTATAGAATGGGTTAGTCAGATTGATGAGTTCGATATTTGGCATTATAGAATGGGACATCCATCCCATTCTGCCCTTGCATTTGAACATTGCATCTCTAAGTCAGCCTCTCACAATAAGCCTTGTTCCGTTTGCCCTTTAGCAAAGTTACACAAACTTCCCTTTCCCATTAGTAAGCACAAATCTGAAAAGTGTTTTGATCTAATACATTGTGATATATGGGGACCTTGTAATGAAGTTAGTTATGATGGATCACATTATTTTTTTACTATTGTAGATGATTTTAGCAGGAGCACTTGGGTTTATATGCTGAAATTGAAATCTGAGGCTACCAATGCTTTGCAAAATTTCTAGAAACTAATAGATACTCAATTTCAAACCAAAATCAAAGTAATACAAAGTGACAATGGGGAGAATTTAATATGAAACAATTCTATCTTGAAAGAGGTATCATTCATCAAAGAACTTGTGTTACCCCTCAACAAAACGCCATTGTTGAGAGGAAGCACCAACATATACTAAACGTAGCAAGGCCCTGAAATTCCAAAGTGGGATGCCATTAAAACGTTGGAATGACTGTGTATTAACTGTTGTCTATCTAATTAACAGAACCCCCTCAGCAGTTTTAAATCACAAGAGTCCATTTGAGATCCTTTTTCAAACTAAACCTGCATACTCTCACCTAAAAGTCTTTGGATGCCTTGCATACTCCACAACTCTTATAAATGGAAGGCACAAGTTTGACTCTAGAGCTAGGAAATGCATTTCCTTAGGTTATCCTTTTAACTTTAAAGGCTACAAACTTCTTGATTTGGAAACAAATAAGGTATTTATATCAAAGAATGTTGTGTTCAATGAAACAATTTTTCTATACAAAGAAGCAAAAACCACAAAGCCAAATCCTATTGATCTATGTTTTCCTCAAAATCCCATCATTGTTGTTCCTACTAAAGAAGCAGAAAATCATCAAACATCTTATCCTTCAGCAGACTTGATAATAGAACAAACATACACTGAAGTTAATCCAACCACACAGCAGCCAAGCCAACATAAACCTGATAACAATCAAACCATACCTCATCTACCTAGAAGATCCACCAGAACTTGAAATCCTCCAGCAAGACTGCAAGATTTTATATGTCAATAGGCCACCTTACTTTCCCCATTTTAGACTTTGGACAAGAAGACTAGTTCTGTAACTTCAGGTAATCCTTACCCCCTTAACTCCTCTGTGTCATATGATAAATTGTCTGCACCTCACAAAGTATTTGTCTCCTTTATCACCACACAAATGAGCCACAAACATATCAACAAGCTGTCAAGCTCCCTGAATAGTGTAAAGCCATGAAGAATGTGATTATGGCTCTTGAGTTAAATGATACATGGGCTATAGTTGATTTGCCACCTAACAAGAAGGCAATAGGGTATAAATGGGTTTACAAAACTAAGTTTACTGCTAATGGAAGTGTGTAAAGACACAAAGCTAGGCTTGTGGCAAAGGGATACACTCAACGAGAAGGATTGGATTATCATGAAACCTTCTCACCAGTGGCGAAACTTGTCACCGTTCGAACTTTACTTGCCATTGCAGCCTTGAAGGGTTGGTTCCTATACCAATTGGATGTAAACAATGCATTCTTACATGGAGATTTAGAGGAGGAAGTATATATGGAATTGCCACCAGGTTATGACAATGAAGGAGGTTCAAAGGTGTGCAGACTTCACAAAAGCTTGTATGGACTCAAACAAGCTTCGAGACAATAGTATTCTAAGTTATCCGATTTCATTCTTTAACAAGGTTTTACTTAGTCTAAAGCTGATTATAGCTTATTCGTTAAATTCACTCAAGGCTCTTTTATGGAGGTTCTAATCTATGTTGATGACATAATTGTAGCTGGAGGTTGTTTAGAAACCACTGACAGCCTCAAAGCAACACTTGATGCACAATTCAAAATTAAAGACTTGGGAAAGTTGAAATATTTTCTAGGTATTGAAGTGGCTAGATCAAAAGAAGGGATACACATTTACCAAAGAAAGTATGCTCTTGATATTCTAACAGATTTGGGAACAATAGGATCAGCTCCTGCTAAGGTATCGCTCGATCAAAATGTCAAACTATCAAAAGGGGGAGGTGAGTTACTTGCTGATCCATCTATCTATAGGTAACTGAGGCGCTTATTATATCTAATCATAACTAGGCCAGATATATCTTACTCAGTTCAGCTTCTAAGTCAATACATGGATCAGCCAAGGATACCTCACCTTAATGCGACTCATAAAGTGCTGAGATATCTTAAAAGAACTCCAGGACAGGGATTATTTTACTCTTCTACATCTGAATTGCAAGTAAAGTGGTATTCAGATTCAGACTGGGAAGCTGTCCAGATACTAGGAAATCAGTAACAGGCTATTACATATTTATTGGATCATCTATAGTCTCCTGGAAATCAAAGAAGTAGAGCGTGATATCGCGATCGTCTTCTAAAGCAGAGTATAGAGCAATGGTGAGTGTTAGTTCTGAATTGACTTTGCTAAGGTACATGTTTAAATACTTACAGATTGAACACACAAAGCAGCCAGCCTACGTTGTGACAATAAGTCAGCCATTTACATTGCTACAAACCCAATCTTCCATGAGAGAACTAAACATATTGAGATAGATTGTCATCTCATTAGAGATAAGATACAGGCTGGGGAAATCGTGACTGAATATGTACATATTGGTTCATAGGTTGCAGACATTCTAACCAAGTCATTGAGTTCTGCAAGTTTTTCTTTTCACATGGTCAAGATAGGAGTAGCAAATATTTAATCTCCATCTTGTGGGCGGACGTTGGAAGATGAAGCTCAAGCTGAAGATGATGTAGGATCAAGAAGGTGAGTTGGCTTTCTTGTCATCTATTCCAACTTCTGCCAGGTTGGATCATCAGCTGGCAATGCTTATTAAGCAATGGAAGATACTAGAAGGCAACAATCCGTTTGACTTGCACATGGATTTTGTTAGAAGAATATTCTTTGTAACTGAATTTGTTCTTTTCCTTTTGTGAAGTGTATATATTTGTACCTTGTAATCTTATGTAAGATATGAAATTGATAAAAGTAAGATTGATTGTTCTTAGATTTCATTTTTATCTGAAAGTTTATAAAATTGCGAAAATCTTGTAAAAAATACTTACCGGTAGTGTTGTCGAGAGACAATGAAATTTGGTCCCCTTGAATGACGCTGTGGTCAGGTGCCCAGTTTGACTGGAAAATCTCACTGAAATTAGCTGAATTCATAGCATGTACAAACAGAAACAAAAGCATAGCCAGGTTGAATAATACCAATATCATTATCATTGTTGATTTTGATTTTGATAGCCAAATCATTTGAACAAAATGAACGTGTCTATAACCTGTCAATTAATTTCCATCAGAAAGAACATAAATTTAAGGAAAATGCTAGGGGTACATTAGGGGTGACATAAAGGATAACATAATGTGAGTGAGGTGGGTCCCATGCTACAGTATCGTGGGCCCCACCCCCACTCACATTATGTCTCCATTTATGTCAACCCCAATGTACTAGTAGATTAATCCTAAATTTAATAGAAAAAAAAATAACTAAAACATAGAATTGGGATAGTGGGAGTCATGAGAACAGTCATTACTCACTATAGATAGTTGGCATTCAGGGTTTTGGGGAATCTGGAATCAACATGACAGTGAGATTCCCCACCCACAAAATTTAATATTTTCCCATCATTTTTATTTTTTCTTAGTATCGCTTTAAGGCATTAAAGATAAATATGTAGGAGATATTACACCGATAATGTGCATATTATATTAATCAAGAACATACCGTGAAATCGAAATATCATTCGATTTACCCAAATCTGATTTGAGAAGACAAAATAGTGATTACCGACTTTCAATATATGAATATGGATTCATCACTTTCCAATCTTGAACGCTTGTCATTCTTTAATTCAAACCTTGCATGAAATCAAAAGAATATTAGTTACTTTCCGAAATCAAAATACTAAATTAGAATGAAATCGAAAAAGAAAGATGAGATGCAAGTAATGCGATCGGTCCAGGCAAGTGTTTGACACTTTGTCCTTAAAATGAATTTGCCCCGCATCGGTGCTCACGGTTTCTTGGCAATCATCTCCCAAGATACAACGACCACGTCAAGCCATAGGAGCACTCCAAATGATTTAGACCAACGAACTCGAACGGAGTTCCCTCTCTACCATAACTATGATTTTGATGCAAGAGAAAATCACTTCTATAAAGTGTTTTATGCAAAATTAAAGTAACCATGATATGAAACTATCAAATGAATTGTTTGTTGTGTAGTTTTTAATCCAAACACATAGGGAATCCATATATATAGTAGTTGGAACATTCATACCAAGAGACACATCTCTTGAATAATCATAATTATTGGAAGTTACTCATACCAAAAGTCATGCTCTCCAAGAGTCATGATCCATATGAAAAGATACATCTTTTCATCTACATTCTCTAGAATATTCCACAATATTCTACACAATTCCAATAATTTCAAGTATTAAGTGGTTTAAGTTTGGCTTAATTTCTCATTCACCAAACATGGAATTTCCACTTAAATCATTTCAATTGGTCACAACCGATTTCCAATACAAAATTTCAACAATCAGAAATCTGATTTGAGAAGATAAAATAGCGATTTACCGACTTCGAATATAATAATATGAATTCTTCACTTCCCAATATGAGTGAACGCATGTTGTTCTTCAATTCAAACCCTTCAATAAAACACATAAATAAATTAACCATATTTTGAAATCAAGCATAAATAAAATCAGAAATGAGAAAGATGAAATGCAAGTTATGCGATCAGTCGAGGCAAGTGTTTGACACTTTTTCCTTAACATGAATTTGCCCCGCATCGGTGCTAACGGTTTCTCGGCAATCATCTCCCAAGATACAACGACCACGTCAAGCCATAGGAGCACTCCAAATGACTTAGACCAACAAACTCGAACGGAGTTCCCTCTCTACCATAACCATGATTTTGATGCAAGAGAAAATCATTTCTATAAAGTGTTTTATGCAAAACTAAAGTAACCATGATATGAAACTATCAAATGAATTGTATGCTGTGTAGTTCATCCAAACACATAGGGAATCCATATATATAGTAGTTGGAACATCCATACCAAGAGACACATCTCTTGAATAATCATAATTATTGGAAGTTATTCATACCAAAAGTCTCACAAACTAGAATAAGCAAATTGGAATAAAAAATCATTCGTATGCATTAATTATATGTTCAGCCACCATTTGCCATTAAAATATAATTCACACCACACAAATTAATGTCCATAATCATGGCTATGGTAACTTTCAACAGTATATTCAATAGAATGAATTTGAAACATAGATTTCCCACTTTCAAAACCGAAGTCACGCATCCATATAAAACATATTTTATATGCTATCAAAACCCACGTAAGTTGTCTATCTAACATGCACAATGAAACCCAAAATTCATCTTAAGATTGTAGGAGATATTACACCGATGATGTGCATATTATATTAATTAAGAACATACCGTGAAATCGAAATATCATTCGATTTACCCAAATCTGATTTGAGAAGACAAAATAGTGATTATCGACTTTCAATATATGAATATGGATTCATCACTTTCCAATCTTGAACGCTTGTCATTCTTTAATTCAAACCTTGCATGAAATCAAAAGAATATTAGTTACTTTCCGAAATCAAAATACTAAAGTAGAATGAAATCGAAAAAGAAAGATGAGATGCAAGTAATGCGATCGGTCGAGACAAGTGTTTGACACTTTGTCCTTAAAATGAATTTGCCCTGCATCGGTGCTAACGGTTTCTTGGCAATCATCTCCCAAAATACAACGACCACGTCAAGCCATAGAAGCACTCCAAATGACTTAGACCAACAAACTCGAACAGAGTTCCCTCTCTACTATAACTATGATTTTGATGCAAGAGAAATTCACTTCTATAAAGTGTTTTATCCAAAATTAAAGTAACCATGATATGAAACTATCAAATGAATTGTTTGTTGTGTAGTTTTTAATCCAAACACATAGGGAATCCATATATATAGTAGTTGGAACATTCATACCAAGAGACACATCTCTTGAATAATCATAATTATTGGAAGTTACTCATACCAAAAGTCATGCTCTCCAAGAGTCATGATCCATATGAAAAGACACATCTTTTCATCTACATTCTCTAGAATATTCCACAATATTCTACACAATTTCAATAATTTCGAGTATTAAGTGGTTTAAGTTTGGCTTAGTTTCTCATTCACCAAACAAGGAATTTCCACTTAAATCATTTCAATTGGTCACAACCAATTTCCAATACAAAATTCCAACAAAATATGCAACTTGCTATTATATGTAGCGAAGCACTTGGCCTTTTCTTCGTTCTACTTGTGTCTCCTGGTTACCAGCTAATTCTGCATTTACATTACCTACCAAAGCCAAGGAATTCGAGCATCAACCCAGAAGTTGAACGAAGAGAAGAACTTGGCCTCATCAAAATGCAAACTTCCAATTCAAACACAAAAAGCACCATAATCTTGTAAAGACCAAGTGCTCAAAACAAAGATCAATTACTCAGCATTGTGCTTTGTTGGACTGTAAAAATACCACAACCAAGCTACTCAGCCAAGGTCAACAACAGGGTGAATAACACGTGTCAGTGGCTGAGTTGGTGAAAACGGAAATGCTTTACCTTTTTTGTTTTGGATTTTTCTTATTTTTATTTTTATTTTCGAGATTATTACGTGATGTCAAACGAAGTCGAAATATTGCATTTTTAACACCATTTCAAAGCGCTCATGACCTAATTTCTTCCATCCCTGATGGCGTACGAAACGGCCAACTGTAGCGAAAGTTACCACTCATCGAAGTAGGTCGTTTCAAAATAATTAATTCTAATCACATGTTTCATAGAACTCACAACTTTTCAACCATATATTTCATTAGTTTTTTTTTTTTTTTGTTTTTTATGAAAATCTGAAATAATCTCCACCAAACATTCTTTTTGGGTTTTGATAAAAATTATATTTTTAGTAGATTTTGATTAAAAATGAAATGGATGGTTGAAAAATTGATGAAAATATGAGTCTTATAAAATATTTAATTAAATATGAATTTGAGAAAAAATGAATTTTAGTGAGATTGCAGTGGAATTAGGTTGAAAAATACTAAAATAGTGCATGGAACAGTTTTTTCCAATATTGATTCCAAGTCAACTTCATACTAGTTAAAAATCAAATTAATACTTTGAAAAAAAAAAATGGTAAAATACTTTTTATGTGTACTTTTCATTAAACTCACAAATACTTCCCACTTTATCAACTACTCATTTTTATCTATTATAATTTAAAACAATTTTGATACATAATAGAAATTGTAAATCGACCAAATTGTCCATGGAATTTTTTTGTACTTTTTCTTATAATTTATTTATCTATCTTTAACTCAGATGTTTCACGGGCATGCTACATATCGAGTCAGAAAAACTCAAATTAAAACACAGATATCCTAAAATTTCAGATGACAATTTTTACTTGCATAATGCAATCAAGTAAAAAATCGATACAAAGATAAGTAGGATTACCGTTTCGGAATCAAAATAACAAAATCTGTTTTGAAATGCTTTCCCAAGAACAATATTGATCAACTGAGCGGAGCAGCACGATTTTTTTGGCTTCGTTGTGAAGAAGTAGGTTCTGTGATTTACTGATTTTATTCAACATGAGAGAAAAAGTAATGTGTTTAAAGGAGGCTGTGCTAACAATGAAATATGGACGATTCAATTTTCATGAGATGGAGGAGGATTGAAGTGTCATATTCCATTATTTCACTCAAATTATCACATCATCATCGATATTCTATTATTATAATGATGAATAACATTATTCTTATTTTGATGTGCATAATTGAAGTTGTTGGGAACAACATTGATTATTAATTCGTGTGTTATATTTCTACTCATCAATTAAATTGCTTTTTAAAAACTTTAGCTACTCTAATTTCACGTTTTCCAATTTTGCAAGAGAGAAAAATTAATAAACAAACTTCAGGTTTGTTTGGCATGACTTTTATTTTTACTTTTATTTTTTGTAAAAAAACATTTGAAAGAAGTAATTTTAATTTTTGTTTGAAAATTAAATTTTAAAAATACTCTCCATTCCAAAAGTACCTTAGAGAAGGTTAGTTTAAACCAATTTTCCCTAAAATTTCTCCTTACTACTAAAGACACTTTCTTAAAATTTTGAAGAATACACTTTATGTTTTTCCCTTTTTTACCTCCATGCCTCCAACCACTCATTATTGTCTCTTTAATTTTCTCACTTGTCCAACACCCACTTCGGCCAACTCAATTGGGCCCCACTCCATGATTTGCAAGCTACCCGTTTACTTCCGCTCCCCAAGCAACAGCTTTGCATGATTTTTATTTTTTGTAAAAGAGTTTTTGAAAAATGAAAACTAGGGTTGGGCAAAATGTCCGAACCGAACTGAATAGAATCGGAATCGAACCGAACCGAGCGGGTTTTCTTAACTTAAAAACCCGAAGAACCGAGAACCGAAGAACTGAAAAATTTTGGTTCGGTTCTCGGTTCTAGACCTAGAACCGAAGAACCGAATAAGAACCGAATTTTTTTTGATAAATCAGTTTATTTTATTTTTTCTAAACAAATTAACAATTTTTTGTTTTAACTATTTGATATATATATATATATATATATATATATATATATATATATATATATATATATATTCCTTAACCTAACACGGGTTTAATTTTTGGATTAGTTTGTAGTTTTGTTTTTATTTCCTATTGGATTTAGTTTAGATTGGGTTTGATTTCAATCTTGGGCTAGGCTTTAGTTGATATTTTAGCCATTCATGGTTGGGTTTAGGGTTTAGTTGCTAAGATCGAACTTCGTATTTGTATCTATTTCTTGTTATTAAGCCCCTGTTTAGCCAGCATTCTTGTGAAGAAAAAATGAAGAATTGGACCATTTTTTCCAAATTAGTGGGCCCCTCCTTCTCACAAGTTGGTCAAATATTTCGGCTGGCCCCATGTCTAACGGTAAGAAAATTTCTAGAAATGGGAAAAAAATGCCCTCCAAACAGGGGCTAATATTAATATCTACTTTCAGGTGTATTTATGTAGTATTATTTTAAATATTAAAAAATTTAATTATAGTACGAAACCGAATCGAACCGAACTGAACCCGAACGGTTCCAAAATATATTTGGAACCGACGGTTCCATTTACTAAAGAACCGAAAATTTCTGGAATCGAAAAAAATCGAACCGAACCGACCCGCGCCCAACCCTAATGAAAACTACATTTTAAAAGCACTTTTTATTTCAAAAGTACTTTTAGACAGAGTTACATTAAACCATTTTCCCTAAAATTTCTTCTTACTACTAAAGACAGTTTTTTAAAATTTTGAAGAATCCACTTTATGTTTTTCCCTTTTTACCCCCATGCCTCCAACTACTCATTATTGTCTCTTTAATTTTCGGGAAATAATTGAAAATACCAAAAATTTAGCAATATCTTTCCAAAATAGCCTTTGACCATTCCAAGCCTTGAAACTACCTAAAATACCCCTAAATATAATAATTGCATCTAAACCACTATCATATAGAAAGAATAAAATCGAGTCTTATAAAAAATGACCAACAAAAATTATAAAAAACCTAGAACTAAAAGAGGACCATACAAGATCAGGAGGTAGTAAAAGATAAAAAAGAATTTGAATTTGAAAATGAATTTGATAAGATTGGATATCAAGAACAATTAAATACATCTCAAAAAATACTAAAATGCTTTAAGGAAAATATGATGAAAAATTTTGTTAAGAGAATAGTAAGATCTATAATAATAAAAGATATACATGATATTATAGATAAATTGAAAAAAAAGGAAAAAGAATATTTTTAAATATAATATACATTTTAACCCAAATATAGATACAATAACAGAATAAATTCTCAAATATTATTAGATTTTGAAGATTTAATTAAAACATTATAAATGAGAAGACCTATTACAAACAGATTACCTCAAGCATATATAGATATAAAATTTGAATTAACATTAAGATTTTATATAGCCCTAGTACATAATAGATTAAGTTTAAAGAAATTAAAAGAATACTTAGAATATTAAAGAATTGCTAAAAGAACTATTTAAAGATTATTATATTATTTGTTCGCTCATAGTAGCACCCCTTTCAATTGGTATCAGAGCCAAAGATCTATAAAGAACTTTAGAAATCATAGAAATTACAATCAGTAAAATAAATAAATAAGATAAAGGAAATTGAAGATTTATGTAATAAATATAAAATAATAAGAAGAGAAAATTTTAACATAATAATCACAAAACCAATATTATGTAATGAATGAAAGAATAAAATTTTCACTAAATTACCTATAGAAATAAGACAATTTATAATTGAAAAAATAAAATTAGGAATTGTAAAAGATATGTATACTTGTGAGATGATATTAGAAACTTTTGAAGAAAATATGTATAATCTAATTAAAGAAGAAATAAATAAGTGTGAATAAGAGTAAAGAATTATAAAAAGTTATGGAAGTTACAATTACTAAAACAGATTAGTATTACAAGTTAGAAGAAAATCAAGGAGATTATATATTATAGAACTCTTTCCTAAAACATTAAAAATAATAGCATTAATTATAATTAAAGAATTATCTAGAGAAATAAGAGAACAAATATTAGATAATCTAATATTAGGATCCATAAAAGATGAATATATATACGAAAAAAATTATTGCTGAATTTGAAAAAGAATAAATTATGTTATACTATAAAGCAAATTATGAAACACATGAATTAGAATTAATTCTTAACTAAAGATATAAAACAATGAAAAATAATTTGACTAAAAAATTATAAAGAATAAAAAATAATAAATCATCAAATACTAGATGAATTATTAACTCCTGAAAAATTAACAAAATATTAAGAAAACCAAATATTAAAATTAAAACAGGAAAAATATAATGAAATAGCAAATTATTATAAAGAATTAAAAGAACTAACAGATAATGGAAAACAAAAGTATGATAGAATTATAAAAGATTGTAAAGATGCTGAATGTAGAACACATTATTTCAACCAATCAAAAAAAAGATTATAAACAATCATATGGAAGAATTAAAAGTATTAATAAAAATATTAATAACTGATGTACAAAATCTAAGAAATGAAATGAAGGAAGAAATAAACATATTAAAAATTGAAATTAGAGAATTAAAAGAAAATAATAAATGTAAAGATCAGAAAATAAATAAAAAATTAATAGAAAAAGAGATGTCAAGAATTGGAAAGAAACACAGAGAAAAGAAAACTTAGTAATAGAAGTAGGAAGTATGGATGATGATTTCAGTAAAAATATTTTACCAAAAATATTAGAAGAAGAAGAATAAAATTTCAAAAAATTACTAGGAAAAGAAAAACTGAAGAAGAACTGGATTTATTAATAGAAAATTTTGATCAATTAAGTTTAAAAAATATAGATGAATACCAAGTTTTAATGAATATTGGAGGAGAACCTACTCCAGCAAAAACCTCTAATCAAAATAAAAAGTTTGATTCAGATGAAAGTTATGCACCTATATGTAATAAACCATATAAACAATTCTACAATAAGGTAAGAGATAGACAATCACGTAAAGGAAATAAATATGAGATAAATTTGAACTAAATGATAATTATAAAAAAAAAAAAATTAATCATGGAGGAACTAAATTAGATCTAGATTGTAAGATAGATACTAAAAAAACCTTATTAATTTGGACAGATTCAATGATACTATTCTTTTTATATAACAAAGATGATACATGGGAAAATACAGAAAGAATAATAGATTTCTTAATAGCATCATTTGAAGGAATGTTAGAAACTGGTGGGAATGAGTAAATAATGATACGAAGTCATTAATGAAAGGAAATATACAAATAGAAATAATAAAATAAGATAAACAAGGAATAGAAAGACTAGTAGAATATATTGCAAATGAATTGTTAGGAGAAAAATGGATTAGAAATGTTGAAGAAGAAGCTAAAAGAGAAAAAACGATGCTAGAATAAAATTAATAAATTTAAAAATTTGTGATATGTGTAAGATAAAGGAATATACTTGTGAATTTAGAAATTACTACTATGTACAATTCTATAGTAATGAAAATCAAGAAGTATACCTAGACATGTACTATACTAAATTACCTCCATGGGGAATATATTTTAAAATAGAATTTGAAAAATATCTTAGGAATAACATTGGAATACCAAGATCCTTAGGATCAAAATAAAATTTCTATTTGATATACTTGCATATATATGTCAACAAAGACAATTATTAAAAAAATCAGGAAAATTAAAAAGATTATGCTATGAGGATATGAAAAAACCTACACAATGAGGATGTAATCCTGAAAGAAAACATATTAAAAGAAAATATAGAAATAGAAGATTTAAAAAGTTCAAAAATTTTAAGAAAAAATATTTAAAACTAAGAAAGAGATACTATAAAAGAAAGTATAATCTAAATAAACAACAAAAGAATAAAACTTATAAAAAAGATAAAAATCAATGTAAATGTTGGAATTGTGGAGAATTATGTCATATAAGTCCAGATTGCAATAAAGTGAAAGTTAAGATATCACAAGCAGAATATTTAAAAATAGAAGATGAATTAAGTGAGATATGTGATATTGGAGAATATTATGATCAAGAAGTATATATAAGTGAGATAGATTCAGAAGAAAATGGATCAGAATCCGAATAAAGAAATTGAGGAAATAGAAAACGATAATATAGAAATACAAGAACGTGAAGGAATAGAAATTTATGGATTAAAAGTAACTTTTGATAATAATAAATTCAAGAAATTACAAAAATTATCTTTAGATTTAAGAATAGGAAAACGGGAAATCTTTGATAAAATATGGAAAAATGATAAGATAGCTATTGATGAATATCATCAAATTGAGAAAACCATAGACGTGAGAACAACTCAAAGTACACATAAATTAAACCTCTTAACAAAAAATACAGTTAACGAGTTATTATCAAAAATTAATAAAAAACAAAGCAGAAAAATCCAATATGTTTATTTAGCAGGAATACAAATAATGTTGAAATTCTTATTTAGAGAAGGAATAGATTCACCATTAACTATAAGTTTACATGATGGAAGAATAATAAATTCAAGAAATAGTCATTTAGGAACTATAGAGGGAAACCTAGCATATCAAAAAAATGATATTTACTTGTTACCCAAAATATTGTATATCGTTAAAAGATAAAAACTTTAATGAAGTCTTAGAATTGCATTTTAAGCTACATATGAATTATATAATGCAACCAAGAGACCAACTTATGACTATTGAATATAGAGTCTTATATATATATTTACCAACTCTAATTATGGAAACATTTATTCTTAAAAACCATATATAGAAGTTCATAAGGAATGTAAAGATATTGGTAAAATAATAGAACCAATTAAGCAGGTATACATGATTCCAAAGGAATATGAATTGATGATATCAACAGATAAGCCCGAGATAGTAGAATTTAGAGAAGAAGAAGAAGAATATCCTAATAAAAATATAATATTTAAAGATGGAAAATTAATCAGAACATCAAAAAGATTTAGAATACCTAATAGAATATCATTAGAAGGAACTAATTACACAAAAGAAATAAAATTTCATAAAAATACAGGAAATATGAAAATAAGTTGAGAATATTTTAATGGAAGAGAATATATATCAGGATCAAATATATTAATAGATACGTGATCTATTGAATGTCATATAGTTTCAATAAGAAATAAATGATTAGTACCTCATAAAACTGAACCATATAAATATGTAAATTTTGATGGACAAATACATATTGCGGAATTAGAAGTAAAGGTACCTATAAAAATAGGAGGAATGGATCTTATAGTACCATGTTATACAGAAGAGAGTATCAATATAATAAACTCTCATATATTATTAGGGACGAGTTTCTTAAATGGATTTGAAAATTATAGTATAAAAAGAGAAGGATTATATATACTTCATAATGGACAAAATACATTATGTGACAAAGAAATAAATGAATAATCAAATAAGCTTTCCATTAGCTGTATATATACAAGTTACTATTATAGAAACAGATATAACAACATGTGCTCTAATAGATACAGGAAATGATATAACTATATTTAAGAATTTCTTAATAAGAAAATGGGATAATAAAAGTAATATAAATATAACATGGGTAACATGAGAAGGTACTCAGATAATAAATAGCGTTGAAAAAATCAGTATAATCCTTGGAAGTAAACAAATAGTAATAAATAAGATATCGAGCTACGATAAATTAGAATTTGATATATTATTAGGAAATAATTTTATACAACAATTTCAATATTATAAACAAAATAATTATATGATAATATTACAAACCCCTTGTGGACATTTATTAAAAATAATAAGAGAATTTAAACCATATAGAGTTCAGCCAGTCCAACATTGTGATAGATGAGAGAAAAAACCAATTATAAATAATGAAATAAAAAATAAAAGGATAACGTATAAAAAAAGTCCTAAAAATAAGAGTAGAAATAAGTATAGGAAAAATTATAGAACAGTTAGAAAAAGTATATGGAGAAAATCCGTTAATATTTTGGAAATCATACAATCCTAAAGCAAAAATAGAATTAATAAAAAATGTAATCATAAAAATTAGACCAATGATGTATACCATACAAGATATAAAAGAATTTAAAATCCAGATAAAATATACCAAAATTATGACTACCAGATGAAAAAGACAATTTAATTGTCAACACAGATGACTCAGATAAATATTGGGCAGCCATATTAAAAACAGATTTAAATGAGATTTGCAGATATTCAAGTGGAACCTTTAATTAAGTAGAAATAAATTATACCACTCATGAAAAAAGAATTACTAGCAATAATTAGAGGAATAAAAAGTTTTCATTATTCCTATTATCTAAAAAATTCATTGTCGAAACTAATAATTCTCAAATTGCAGAATTAATCAGAAATAAGTTACCAATGGAATCTCAATATAGGAGATTACACAGATGGCAAGCATACCTATCATTTTATAATTTTGAGATAATTCATTTTAAAGGAAATAACAATATTCTTGCACATTTCTTAAGCAGAAATATTGAATTTGAATATGGATAATATCAAAAAGATATTAGATGATCTCAAATCCATGGCTATTTATGTTAGGGAAGAAGCTGAAGATATCAAATTCGGGATGGAAAAGATGAACGAAATTTTACAACATAATGTAAAAATTATGATGGAAATAAGTTGATCAGATACGAAGGTTACCAATGATATTATTGATTGAATTGAAGCTATTGAAGCTCAATTAAGATCACCGGATAACAAAGATACTATTAGATACGAACAGGTTGATACCAAACAAGTATAAACTCGAAGTGATCCACCAAGAGAAAGCAGCAGTAGACCAAAAAAAGGATATTATTATTCAAAGTCCCAAAAAGATTGTTATTAATGAAGGATATACCAAATCCATAAGGATATAATCAGATGAAGATGATGAAGTCCATTTGTCATCAAAAGAAGAAGATGATAAAATGATCACCAAAATCATCTATGAATTACAAACATGTGATTCACATTTTATTTCACCAGGAGATCACATCTACCCAATGATAATAATGATGAAAGATTTTGAGCCAACTATGGTAAAAATGGCAGTAGACTGTGAATACTTAGATTTATTATATCCGGATAAAAATCTTAAAAAAATTGAAAGATTTGATGATATATTTAAATTCGAAATCTCCAGATATGTCCAAGGAAAATCCATTTATCTAAAATTTTATACCATTAGTCCAGAAGTCGATGGAAGAATATTCTATCAAACAGAACACATTATAACAATTGGATATGTTGGAAGAAACTTCACCATGGACATTGGAGAAATTAACAACCCATTACCAAAATTTACCACAGCATGGATTAAGAACTGCAGAGTTCTTAGATATAAAGTTCTTTATAACATGGCTAAAAATCTTTATGAAAAGAAATTTAGATGTCTATTCCAATATGAAGTATGGGCCCTGCTTGCTAACGATGGAAAGAAAAAATCTGAAACCCTCAAAGACTTTATCAACAAATTTGATATCCATCAAATGTCAGGAAGTATCTCAACCTTACAACGTGCATGTGAAGCAAGAGATTGTCCCACATATCAACAAAATAAAAAAGGAGATTCCAAAGACATAAGGAGGATGTGACCAAAAGAAGACAGCTGCATATAGAAACAATATCTTAAAGAAGATGTGACGATAGTGGAGGGGCTGGTAGACTTTTGATGTAAAAATACAAATTATTTAGTGTTATATGATGTATGCAATTATGTAAAATACCAATAATTTTGCCTCAATCAAATGTATAAATAGAGGCCTTCGGGCTAAGAGAAAACAGAACGAATTGAAGAGAAAAATTTGAGCACTCAACTTGTGAGAAAACCAAAACTTCTGTTAGAATCTTGTACCAAATTTCAAAGATATCAATACTACCGATTTTGATAATATCATTCAATCCTCTTAAATGGACATGAGTTTTTAAACTACTTTTCCATAGATTCTTGAAAGATTAAAGAAGAAATTTTTTTCTTACTTTAACAAAAAGAGAGTTTTTCTTTATTTAGGATATGTAGTTTTAATTCTAAGAAACGATACAGTGAAGGCAAGAAGCTGAAATAGCAAAGATGCCGTTGAGGCAAGAGGCTGTTGAAGGGAACAATTTGCATATTCAGAGCCTGAAGGTCACTCGATTCTAAGGATAAAGGCTTGATATCAAAATCAAGGTAAAAATATTGTTTTTGTTAAATTTGGAAAGAATTCTTCTAAGATTTTAAAGAATCGTAGGGATATTTCAATGTTTATGATTAAAATTATTCATGATGTTTGAACTATTATTGTTTCATCGTGTTTATATTGTCTAAAAATGTCAGGATATACAGTTAAAGGATTAGATAATTTATTAGAAAGCATCTTAGAAAAAATAAAAACTATTAGATCTCAATTAGAAAATAGAGATGTACCATTTAAAGAATATAAAAAGCTTATGACAGAATATAAATAAAAAATTATAGATTATGCTAATTTATTAGATCAAATGATGAATTTATTTGTTAAGATCAACAAATGATGGATTTGTTTATTAGAATCAGAATATAAGAAACATAAGATACTAACCTCTAAAACTATTAATAAAAGAAGGATATGTCTTTTAATAAAAAAATACATCTCATTAAGGGTAAAATAGATTTTTCTATAAAAACCTTAGAAAACCAAATTGACCGGCTAGTTTGAAAAATCTCCCTTAATTTTCTCAGCTAACCGTCCAACGCCCATTTCGGCCAACGTAATTGGGCTCCACTCCATGATTTGCAAGCTACCCGTTGACTACTACTCCCCAATCGTAATGAATATACATTTTTCACCATTTTGTAAATGATGATTATATTACCATCATAAAATTTAATCATTATACCATATTGTAATCACACTACAATTAAAATATATTTTCATTAAATACACCACAATAAATTTATAACTATATTCTTAATACAATAAAAACTAAAAATAAAAAATAAAATACAATATTATCGTGTACTCATCCTCCCAATATACTTCATCTTTATTTTATTTTTTCTTAGAATGTGTTTTTCTCATTCCGCTTTTCATCTCTATCTATGCTGACTAATTGCAAGTTTTTTTAATTTAACCGCAACATAAATGGCTTATGTATACCGTCCATTCATAATTTTTTTTCCCAAGATCTCTGTAAAATTTTAATTCATTGACTTCGAATGTAGCATGTTTGGAATTGAATGGAGTAAATATGCTTCATGAGGAGTTTGACTTATCAACATCTACGGAAATCCCAACTTTCTCTCCAATTTTCTCCGAATAAGTGTAAACATATCCGAGAATTCGTCTTTACTAATTTAATGACGTGTTGGTGTTTTTCAAATTTCTTTTCAACTTCTTCAATTATTTTATTTGATTTTTTGCTTGTGGATGAATCTTTAATAATTTACTTCCAGCAAATACATTATGGTGGCAACGGTTCCCCTGCGTTGGAAGCATAGGCGGCATAAGAAAGAAGGGAATCCTTAATTTGTACTAATTAATTGTCAATTCACGACACCACCAGATTTAAAAAAATAATCATGGAATAACACCATATTGTATAAATACATTTTCCATGAGAAAAAGAAAATTATCTTTGCTGCCATCAATGGAAAAGCTATGCGCAATTAGATGTTTAGAAAAAGGAGAAAAAAATTAAGATTTTGTTTGTGGTGGAACAATAATTTATTTTAGGCTAATTATATATTAAACTCTAATTATGTAATTTTACTTATGACTATTTAAGTAAATAAGAAAAATATTAAAAATTGTGGTGTGGTAATTTAAATTTATAGTGGTAATATAATTATGCTCTTGCAAATCCAGAGTTCTATTCATACACGTAAGCACACATTAACTTTTTTAGTTATTGATACACTTGTGAATAGAACAACAATGCGACAAGAGCAAGTTACAACCTGATCAATCATTTTCGGATTGTAAGATTTTTCTTGACAGTGCAAACTGAGTAACGATTTCTTTACTAAAATATAAATCCACTTTGTAATTGATCATGACATTATTGACGCTACGGGTTACATGAAAAGAACATCATATTGCCTCTCATTTACGTGAAGGCGATTGCACAGTAGACATGATAATTTAAGTTGTGTACACCTATTATTGCAATAACAACTGCAATTTGTGTTTGAAACGAATAGTTTGACATACAGTCTAGTATTTTCCATCTTTATTTCCATACACTGAATAAGCGTTCAATTACGTTTCTACATGATGAGTGCATATAATGGAACCTCTCATGAGCATTTCCAAATCTCCTTACATTACCTGTCGCTTCGTCACGAAACTGTTAGAAATGATACAATATATCTGAGCCTTTGTACGATGCCATATATCCAGTTGATGTGCAAATTCAAAGTCGACTAGATAGTACTTTCCTGAAGTTGGTAAGGGAAAATGAACCTTCGAGCTATGAATCGCACGTGCCAAAATGCGTGCGTCGTGTGTATTCTAGTGTGTTCGACAAGCACGAACGTGAAGCATAAACTAAAATTGCAGGCAAGAAGGACATTCTTTCAGAACATTATGTACATACACTTCTTCGTACACACCCACTTCGCACATATAGGCATCGTCAAATATCGTGGAATCATTTTTCCAACAAAACGTTGTCGATACAGTTTCATGAGTAATATTTAATATGGAAAATTGTAGCAGCGGTCCCAAACCTTTCGATTTCTAACAGACTTTACCTTAACATTTAGTTTGTACCATCAGATGTCCCAAATCTTACATTTTGTTGTAGTGTAAGGACAAATGGATGGGGTTCCATCAATTTGATCATTAATTGACTAGTGAAATTGATTTTGACCAAATTAAAACGGGCAAAATGATAACTTTGGTATTTTAACATGAAATGGTTAAAAAAATGGAAAACAGAAAGAGAACTGTTCATCATCACCTTCCTCCCCTTCCCATTCCCATTCCCATTCCCCTCCCCCTCCATCCCACCCTACGCCGCCAAACCAAACCAAATCAACACCGTCCTCTCCTTTCACAGGCCTTGCAATCGTCCTCAGTTGGATGAAGATGAAAACCCCTTCCATATTTATCCAATTCTGGATCTATTCTTCAATGGCCAAAAGCAAAAATCCCAGAAAAATCACAAAGAAACATCAATTTAATCAGAATATGTATTCTCAGAGTCATGAAAAACAACATTCATGAGTAGTTGTAAGATATCTCTTCACCTGCAAATATGTGCAAGTACAACAGCAGCAGCAGAAGGAACAACAAAATCAGGAGCATCTAAATGGCCATAAAGAGAAAAGACAAGAACAAAAGCAAAAGCCACAAGAACAGCCACTGCCGTCCCCAACACCAACGGAGGAAAGCGACCAGAAATGCAAGAAAATAAAACAACCAAAAGAACAGCAGCCGCCTCCACCCAACCAAATGAAGCAAAATCAAGAGCCACTAGTGGCAGAGGAAAGCAATCAGAAATGCAAGAAAATGAAAGAACCAATACAAGTGCCGCCACCGCCGGAGGGAAGCAACCAGAAAAGCAAGAAACTCAAACAAGCAAAGAACGAACAAGCTCTGGAGAAAATGAACAAAAAAAGCAAAAATATGAAGTGTTCAGGTTCACTTTGCAGCAACAAAAAAATAATGCAAAGACCTGAACTTTTATCACCCACAGAAACCCAGAAAAAAGATCATTAATGGGATCTTCTTCTTCTGAGATTGATGGTTCAAATAGATACACTAGAACGACATTAAGTGAAATGAATGGGACTGGGTTTTCATCTTCATCCAATTGAGGACGATTGCAAGGGGTTGTGGAAGGAGAGGATGTCGTTTATTTGGTTTGGGTTTGACGGGGTAGGGTGGGATGGAGTGGGAGGGGAATAAAATAGGAAGAGTAATGCTATTCTTCCTCACTAGGGATGAAAATACAGTCTACGTAGTGTCAATATGACATTAAATGATATGTGAAACTAAATAAGTCATTTCATTTCACCTTTCATTTAACCTATCATTTAAAGCCACAGTGTTTTCATCCCCACTGGGGATGAATAACATTACTCAAATAGGAATGGGAGGAAGATGATGAACAGTTTTCTTTTTGTTTTTTTTTTTTAACTATTTTATGTTAAAATAGCAAAGTCACAATTTTATCCTTTTTAAATTTGGTCAAAATCAATTTCTCTAATCAACTAACAATTAAATGGATTGAATCCATCCATTTCTCCTTGCGTTACAACGAAATGAAAGATTTGGAACCTCTGGTGATACAAACTAAAAATTAAGGTAAAGTCTGCTAAAAATCGAAAAGTTTGGAATCACTAATACAATTTTCCCTATTTAATATTTATTATTATTGTTAGACTTGTCAACGGGTAAAAACGTGATATCTTAGTATCTTATATTTTTAAAAAGAAGATTATATTTTCGTGAGTAATATTTAATATTCATTATTATTGTTAGACTTGCCAACTGATAAAAAACGTGATATCTCAGTATCTTAAACTTTTAAAAAGAATATTAGAATTAATTAATCAATATTCAATTCTCTTATCAACTGCTCCATGTGTCCCATTTATATATTCTAGTTTTGTTTTTTTCACATGAATTAAGAAATCATATTTAATGTTATTGTAAAAACAGTTTTTGTCAAAAACTTCCTTGGTTACTTTTATTTAATTATCAACAACTAGTAGTAAATTGAGAAAAACTTGTTATAATTAGGCAAATTAAATAAAAGCATATTAATAAACGAATAAAATAAATCATTCTTAATGAAGAAATAAGATTATATAATTAGAGCAAGAAACTAAGGAAAACATAAATGGGGGAGGCACTATTAGGTTGCAAATTTCTATTGTCCTCTCCGATTATGCATATGTTAAGAGTCTCACTCCGTCCACACCCCCCCGCCCCCCGCCCCCGGCCCCCTCTCATGTGTTGAATAAATCAAAGAGCCTACTCCTACTTATATCCTTTACTGCACAACACGGGCTTGGACACCAAAAAGATTGGCCTTAATTTATCTGAGTTTTTAATTTTTTTTAAAGGTTAAATAAACTAACTAAATAAATGAAATAATTATTAATGGTATTATTTAAACCATTAGATTATGAAATAATTATTAATGGTCTTGATATAATTAAATAAAAATAGAAATGCAACATATTATATGTAGGATTCAGTTAGGTATATCTAGGCTCGTAAGACTTAAAGCTTTAATTTATCACCTTGTTACACCATTTAAATATTTGTTTATGGATCTTTTGGTACAATGAAGAGACTGATAGTAAATCTGATTTAATTAATAGCTGTGAAAACCTAAATTAACAAATAATAAATGTAATCAAGGAATTGAAATAGGCTATCTATTACAAATTTACACTAGTTTATATAAATGAATTCAAGCGTGTAGTTAAGCTTAATTTAAAGTTCAATAATCCACTTTTTATGACAAATAATTAACTACTTAAGTTCTCATACATTTAATTAAACCTGAAACTGAAACTTAAATTAGTTCATGAAGAAGAGTCAGCTTATCATTCACGCGGAGTTAATAAAAATTAAGAGCAATACTACATTTATCGAAAATAGTTGACAAACATTATGACCGAACACTCACAATAGAGAGAAGACCCACATTTTTTTTGAAATTTTGTATTCACGCGGGGCCCGCACGCATGTGAAAATTAAACACCACAATGGACAGGCCAGATTGAAAGTAAATTTATGGTAAGTCTCAATATGAAGATAAAAATTAACGTTAGAAATCTGATTTAACTGTTATATTAAGTCAGCACTTTCCATCCGGGGATTCATTCAAAATTTATTTCCTTTTTGTGTACTTTCCTTTCCTTTCCTTTCTTTTCCTTCTCGAGATTGATTCACAATTTATTTCCTTTTCCCGGAATGATTAAGGAAGAACAAAAAAAATATTATTCCAAATATCATTTATATTCACACTATAGTTTTTGTTTGGTGCATCACATTTTAAATGCAATTAGAGTCTCCAATAGTTTCTCATTGTCGTGTTTATGTTCCTACCTATTTTTCGTCGCATTCTTATCATTAATCTTCAGTTTAATTTAATTAACATATCTTGTCTCTAACTATAGTTTCTTTACAAAAAACATACATTAGAGTGCATGAAAGACTTCTTTTCCCTTCATAAATGTACGACGGATTTCGCGTATTAAAATACAGAAAACGTCACAAATTGTATTTTAAGAAATACAAATAAATGAGAATCTTCTTGTAATTGCAAAATTGCAAAACCCTCTGATTAATTATCTGAATGTTTGAAGAAGAGCGGCCACGTGGCTTGAATCCGAGATTTCGAGAATTGTTGAGAATTTGATTTGCCGAGAACTTGACTTGTTGACACTTGAGTTTCAGAGCTTGGATTTGGACTTCGAAACTTGGGCTTGATCTTGATTTGATTCGAAGAAGATTTTGATCTTCTAGGATTTGTTTGATTTGAAGGAGATTTTGATCTTCTTCGTGTTTGCCGGATTTGGAGTTGAGATGATTTCTTCTCTTCCTTCGGCTTTTGAATTTCTTCAGCACTTCGTGATTTTCTTCTTCACTTTTTGCCTCCCCTTTGCAATGGACCTTTGACTTTATTTATAGGAGAAATTTGTGGCCAATTTTGGTAATCATTCAATTAAATTGATTATAATTGAATAATTGTGGATTTTAAAAAAAAGTAGGATGAGCCTTTAATATCTTATGGGTTTACTAAGTTTTAATTTAATTGGGCTAATTATTTAAATTGACCTAACCCATTATTTATTATTATTATTATTTTATTATGTCTACAAATGCCCCCTCAAGATTCATTAATTTATTATGAAATAAATACATTAGTAAATCTTGATTTTTTTGATTTTTTTTTTGTCGTAATTTTTTTTTATTCGATAATTCGTTTATTTTGATTTTAGACAGGTTTTTTATATTTTATGGTAAGTCGGGCTTAAGTGAAGCTTGATGCTTACCTATTTATAGGAACGAATTATAAGATTTTGAGACAAAGATTCAATTAGCAGATAAAGGTAAGAAGTATTAGGTTTTTTTTTTTTTTTTTTATATTCTCCCTCTTTTCACTTTCTTTTTTCTACGACGGCGGACAACGTTTACTTTTCCTTTTTTTTTTTTAATTTTTTCTTGATTTTAATTTTTTATTATTTTTATTATTTTTTATTTTTTTTGCGGCAAAAACGAAGAGACTATTCTTGGTTCTCGGTTTCAGAAACCAAGAATCTTGGCAGAAACCAACTTTTTTTTTTTTTAATTTTATTTTATTTTTAATTTTATTTTTTTCTTGTTTTTTTGCGGTAGAAAGAAACCTAGGTTGTTTTTTTTTTCTTAAATTCTTTCTTTCTTGGTTTTTGCAATTCGCAGAAACCAATTGTAGTAAGTTTTTTTTTTTTTGGACTTTGGCGAGAACCAATTTTGGTTTCCGCCTTGGTTTTCGCTTTTTCTTTCTCTTTTTTTTTTTGAATGGGCAGAAAACGATTTTGCCTTGGTTTTTCACGTTTACACGTTTTTTTTTTTTTTTTTTTTAACTTTCATCTTTCGCGTTATTTTTTTCTTGTCCCTTTTTTTTTTTTTTTTTTTTTTGGTATGGTTATTATAAAAAAATGGAATTAACATTCTTCATTTTTTTTTTTCAGGGATTCAACTTTTGGATCAAATCAGATTTTGAGGTTTGAGATTTTCTTAGTGTAGAGTAAAATTTTGTGCTGCGATTATTTTATGGGTTTAGAAAATATTTGTTCATGAACCAACTCAAGACCAAAGGCTGCCATGTTTTGCCATTCGAGTCACTTTGTGTTTGGGACCAAGGACCGACTCCTTCGACCGTCCTGGGCACTTTGTGTTTGGGACCAAGGACCGACTCCTTCGACTGTCCAGACACTTTGTGTTTGGGACCAAGGACTGGCTCCTTCGATTGTCCAAGGCACTTCGCTTTGAGACCAAGGACTAGCTCCTTCGACTGTCCAAGGCACTTTGTGTTTGGGACCAAGGACTGGCTCCTTCGACTGTCCAAGACACTTTGCTTTGAGACCAAGGACTGACTCCTTCAACCATCTTGGGTACTTTGTGTTTGGGACCAAGGACCGACTCCTTCGACCGTCCTGGGCACTTCGCGTTTGGGACCAAGGACCGACTCCTTCGACCGTCTTGGGCACTTCGTGTTTGGGATCAAGGACCGACTCCTTCGACCATCTTGGGCACTTCGTGTTTGGGACCAAGGACCGACTCCTTCGACCGTCCTGGGCACTTTGTGTTGGAGGCCATTTACATATCAGAGAAGCTCATGATTTAGACAATAAATGAACTTAAAAAATTTATTGCCCATTAATTTTTTTATTTACTTTTTTTTTGCTAACTGTCTTTCTCTCCCTCTTTTTTTTTTTTTAGGAATGGCCGAGACGAACTCTAATGATAGAGTATATTCTGATATACACGAAATTGTCGAGCTTAAAAGTCAAGGCAAAAGTTATCTCCGTTTCAAAGATACTGATGTGAAGTACCATGCCCAGCTTGGAGTACGAGGTGACCTTAAACTTAGCATCCATAAGCCGACTACATATCCTTCTCCTGAGCTCTTGGAACCTTTTTCGGAGTTGCACACGCCCATTATTAGTGAATGTCACGAGAATTTAGAAGATGCCATGTCCAACCGATCAAGCAGTCTTCCCTTTTTGCGTCTTCCGCCTCATCATTCCCAAAGCATGGAGTGTGTCCGAAAGGCCGTAATTTGTGAGAGGATTGATAGCAAAGAAATACGATGGGGAAGCACGCTTGTCAGTCGTGGAGAAATTTATTTTCTTCCAAAATTTTGGGAATGGTCTTCATGGGTTCAGAAACTTCTGCTCAAGAGGAATCTCCGATTAGCTAGCTTCAGTCGGGCTCCGCCACGAAGGATTATTATCGTCCAAATTCTATCTACAGAGCTCTTTGTGAGGTTTGGTGTCCAGAAACCAACACATTTGTGACCTCCTGCGGTGAAGTTGGTATTTCTCTTTGGGATATCCGCGAGATAAGTAGACTTTTGATCGAGGGTCATTACTATGAAGAAGTTGTCCCAGCCCTTTCAGAGCTGACAGATCAACACTCCAAGTCTTGCCTGTATCTCTTTAATGTTTTCGCACTGATCGCGAATGTGATTGAATCTGATTGCGTGAGTCATGAGGAATGGATCAATTTCTGGTTTCGCGAGAATGGTTGTGCCCAGTATCCTCGACAACACAAAAATTATAAGACTGCTATGAGTCTTAATCCATTTAAAAGGCTTCATCAAAGAGCTTCAAAGGAAGTACGGAGACCCGTGGTTGTAGACAAGCCGAGAGATATTTTTCGTAGGGACCGGAGTCATTGGAGTGATTTGCCAATATCTTTGTCTATAGAAGAGGAAGAGGAATTAGAAATAGCAGCTTATCTCTCCCTATGGCTTTGTCGCTTCGTTCTTCCATCTGGGGACGAATGTATGAGAGTTGGGACTGTTAAAGCGTCTTCTAAAATGGCAGGTGGGTACACTTATAGCCTGGTTCCTCCCATATTAGCGAGCATTTATAGAGGACTTACACGGACATCGAATCATCAATCAAACCCGGACCTTGGCTCGATTTCACATTCATTTCCTGGACATTTTCTTTATGCTTGGGCTGCTACTTATTTTGTCCGAGGTGTTTATGTTCATGTGGACAAGAGTTATACTCGTCCTATAATTCGGAGATATGCTGGCACACTAAATGCTTTCCAGTCTTGGGAGAAAAATGTTGTTGATTGTCGTGACCTTATCCGTGGAAGGATGGATGCGAACGACTTTTGCTGGAATCCATTTCCCTCATCGTCCCGTCCTCACGTGCGAGTGGACGACCAACAAAGGTCTATAGATACTTCAGAATTCATGATGAGTATTCGGTCTGGATTCGTCTCTTACCGTCGAGGGAACTCTCCTTTCATTCTCGAGGCATATAATCCTCATAGGTTTGCGAGACAATTTGGCTTTAGACAAAAACTTCCCGGTTCACCAAGAAAGTTGGATATTGCTCTCAATGCAGGCGATATGTATCGCGTTTGGTTGTCTCTGACTCAAACAATGAGTGGATCTATATTTCACATTCCAGAGTATGTAAAGGATACTCATCAAAATGTTGATGCGGAGTATCAAATTTGGTGGAATAATCAAGTATTACCGATCTTGACCAAGGTTCAAGTGCAGGTTTTATTTTCTAGTGAGAGCCGCGACTTTGTTCTTAATCCAGTTCCGAACAGGGTTATAGCCAAAGGGCTAAGTTCTCCACACATCATCCCCGAAGAGATTTCTCGAAAGAGAGAATTGGATTTTCGAAACGAAAGAGTCATTAAGAAGATTAAAATTAAAGTTCCCTCAACAAAGTTTGCTTCCACCTCTAAGCCTGCTGATAAGATGCCCGAGGTAGTTTTGATTCCAGACCACAGTAGTCCTGAAGATCGAGCGTCCCACGCACCTGAAAAGACTCTAGCTCTGGGAGTTGAAAGCTCTGGAGATCAGGTATTTTTTTTAATGCTTCCTGTATTTGGTCTTATGTAACAAACTTTGATTTCAGACTCCTCTTTCTCGAATATATAATGTTAAACGACCGATAAAACCGATGCCGCTTCAAGCTGTCCCGAATCCTTCAAAAGGTGAAATTGGGGTTTCTCATATTAACACCAGTCTTCCGAATACACCATCAGATGACGAATTTTTAGCTATATCGCCTAGAACGCGGAACGCTGGTAGGCTTTTCTTCTTCTTCCTTTTTTTTAATCTCTTCTTCTATTTTTTTTTATATTTCTACCATTTTGTAGGTTTTCCAAGCATTCCTGAAGGATTGGATTTTTATGTGAATCCGAACTCTTTGCAAGATCAGACTGGCGAGAATGATGGTAGGATCGGTGCACTTCAAGGAATAGATGGTACTCATGATTTTCGCGACCCACCTTGCAAATACCCGAGTATGATTAATGAAGGCATTTCGGCACTCAACATTGATGGTTTCCATGATGAAGATGAGGTGAATTCTGAGACTGCGAGAGATAACATTTCGGAGATTGAACAAGAAATTCCAGCTGCTCCACCTTCATCGGCTTTAGTTATCATTTCGCCTTTAGAAACAAATACTCGTCGGGTAACTCCAATTTGCTCTTCTGTGGCTGGTCCCCTGCCTGGGATAACTCAAGAGTCCCCTTATTTGAAGGCTGCTTTGCAAGATGCCATGACTAATTATCTTCAGAAGTGTTTTAGAGACGTCCTGAAGCATGGGTTTTCTAACATCCGATCTTGGTGGGATGAAAATAATGTAATTCTTCAAAATGTGATTACCAGCTCATTCCGCGCAGATCCATCACCTTTGATGAAACGTATGGACGTATTTCTTAAAGAAATTGACATTTATTTATCTGAAAGAAAGCAACACTTGGAGTGTCCAACCTCTGAAGAAAAGGCCGAGCGGTTGAAGTTTTTGAATATTCAGCTCGAAGTGAAAGATTCTACACGTTCTTCACTGGAAGATAAAATTAGTCAGCTGACTTCAGAGTTAGACAGACTTCGTGATGAACTTCAAACCTGTCGGGAACAGGAGAGCATTCTTGGAACTGAAAAGGCCGCGTTGGAAGAATTACAAACTAGAGATGTTTCTAGCGCAGCATCCATTGACCAGAGAAGGAAGACCCTTGAAGATAGTTTCCTGCAAGTGATCAATGGCGAGTGATAAAATCGAGCCTTTATGATTTTCTTTAAAAAAAAAATATTGTATGGATTTTTATTTTCCATCGTTCTTTTTCTTCTCACGATGAACTTTTCTTTTTCTTGTTTCTTGGATATTTTTCTTTTGTTGCTGTGAAAAATGGTAAACAAATTGAATGAATTTATTAGTTGTGACTGAACTTGAATTTATAATTTATCCAAGCTGCCTACATACCCAAACGGGATCAAGTCGAACGTAGTTCGTTACAAGAACGAAAAATTCATTTTTTTTTTGAGGGCCGTTCACAGTTTATCCTCTTGCGGGTCAGGAGTATTACAATGAAAATTTTACAAAATAAAACGTTTCAAGCGAAAAAACGCTTTAGAAATTTTCCGTTGATAGGCCCGATTTGTAATCCATCTTTGTCGACGATCTTGTATGCTCCGTTTGTGAATGCATGGGTCACGACAAATGGACCATCCCATTTAGGTTGGAACTTGCCCCCTGTTTTTCTTGTGATTATGATTGGTCTGCGTACGCAAAGGACCAAGTCTCCAACTTGAAACGATCTTGATCTCACCTTCTTGTTGAAGGACTTTGCCATCCGAGCTTGATAACATTCCAGATGCATTTGTGCTTCCAATCTCTTCTCATCCAAAGCTTCTAATTCCTCCAATCTAAGACGGGCATTTTGCTCTGTCGTCAAACCTTATTGGAGGGCAATCCGAAGTGACGGGATCTGATACTCTAGTGGAAGTACAGCTTCCACTCCATACACTAAGGCAGAATGAGTGGCTTGTGTTGGAGTCTGATAAGTAGTTCGATAAGCCCATAAGATTTCACCAATTCTTTCATGCCAATCTCTTTTTGATTTGGAGACAACTTTTTTTAATAGGTTGCATAAAGTTTTGTTGAATGCCTCTGCTAGACCATTGGCTGCTGCATTATACATGGACGAGTTGTATTGTTTAAATTCAAATTTTGCGCATAAGTTGTTTATGTGGCTATTGCGGAAGGGCTTTCCATTGTCAGTGATGATGTATCGTGGGACTCCATATCGATAAATGATTTGGATACGGATGAAATCCGCAATATTTTCTTTCTTCACTTCTTTCAATGGTATGGCTTCAGCTCACTTAGAGAAGTAGTCGGTTCCAGCGAGGATATATGAATGTCCTGCTGAAGACTTTGGAGTTATGGGTCCAATTACATCAAGACCCCATGCATCGAATGGCCATGAAGCTACTGTCGGATGTAATGGTTCCGGAGGTTGATGGATGAAATTTGCATAAACTTGGCAGGCTTCACATTTCTTTGCATAATCCATCGAGTCTTGTACCATAGTCGGCCAGTAGTATCCCATTCTCTTTATTCGAAAATGGAGCTTGGGTCCGGACTGATGAGCACCACAGATTCCAGAGTGGGCTTCTTCCACGACACATGTTGCTTCATCATTACTTAAACATCGAAGGAAGACTCCATCAAATGATCGTCGATAAAGCGTTCCTTTATAAAAGACAAAGCGTGATGCACGTCTCTTAATTTCGGTTTTTCGCCGTGGATTGTCTGGTAGCTTTTGATGTTGAAGGAAATCGATTATCGGTTGTCTCCAATCTTCTTTTTCCTCATCTTTGATTACTTCAACGCTATTATTTTCTTCCATATCACTGGGTAGTAATGACGGAAGCACCCATCTTTGAGCAATTGAAATGGAGTGAGAAATCTTCGTCCGTCCTGGCTAGAACAGCGGCCAAATTAGCTAAGGTATCGGCTTCCCTGTTTTCATTCCTAGGTATGAATTTGAGTTTCAACGAATCAAATCTTTTCATAAGAGTTGATGCATATTGATGATATGGCTTCAAGTCTGAATTACGGACTTCATACTCGGCTAGAAGTTGGTTGACTATTAATTTAGAATCCCCAAAGACTTCCAGCTGATGGATGTCCATATCTAATGCTGTTTCCAAGCCAATGATAAGGGCTTGATATTCTGCCACGTTGTTTGAACATTTCTCCGTTAAGGCAAAAGAGTACGGCATAACAAGATCATAAGGAGTAACAAAGATGACTCCCGCTCCAGCACCATAACTTCGGGCTGCCCCATCGAAGTACAGCCTCCATGATGGTATGATTTCAGTAAATAGAACTTCCTCATTCGGAAGGTCTTCCTGTAGTTCCCATTCCGCTGGGACTGGATGGTCAGCAAGAAAATCTGCTAAGGCTTGTCCTTTGATGGCTTTTTGTGGAATGAACTTGATGTCGAATTCGGACAATAACAGCGCCCATTTTCCAATCCTTCCAGAACGAATCGGTCTAGACATTATGTACTTTAAAGGATCAACATTTGAAACAAGACTGATCGTGTGTGATAGCATATAATGTCTTAATTTTTTAGCCGCGAAAATTAACGCAAGACATATTTTTTCAATAGGTGAATATTTCATCTCGGCGCCTACCAGTGTCCGGCTCAAGTAGTAGAGTGAATTCTCCTTTCCTTCATCATTTACTTGGACAAGAAGTGCTCCTAGAGAATATTCGTGTGCTACAACATAAAGAATTAGTGGCTTCCCTGGGACTGGAGCTATGAGTACTGGTGGATGAGATAAATATTGTTTGATGCTTTGAAAAATATTTCGACATGTATCATCCCATTCGAACGGTACATCTTTCTTTACCAATTTGTTGAATGGATCGTCCAGCAAGGTTAAAGAAAAATCTTCGAATGTATGCGAGTTTTCCTTGAAGACTCTTCAACTCATGCACATTTCTTGGTTCTGGCATGCTGATTATGGCGTCAATCTTTGATTGATCTATTTCAATACCTCTATGTCGAACAATGAAGCCAATAAATTTTCCAGATGTGACACCAAATGCGCACTTCAGTAGATTCATCTTTAATTGATGACGTCGAAGTCTTTCGAAAATATCTCGTAAGTCTTGTAGTTGATTGTCACGTTCCTTTATTTTTACGAAAAGATCATCTACATAGCATTCTACATTCTTATGCAACATGTCATCGAAGATCTTCTGCATTGCCCGTTGATAGGTTGCCCCCACATTTTTTAATCCAAACGGCATAACTTTATAACAAAATATGCCTTTAGGGGTACGACATGCTGTAAGTTCCTCGTCTTTCGGATTCATGCGTATTTGGTTGTATCCGGAAAATCCGTCCATGAAAGATAAGACTTCATACCCGGTGGTTGCATCCACCATCAACTCTATTATTGGAAGTGGAAAGTCATTTTTTGGACATGCTTGATTTAAGTCACGAAAGTCAACACATATTCGTAATTGTCCATTTTTCTTCTTGACAGGAACAATATTCGCGATCCAAGTTGGGTACTTGACTTCACGTATGAATCCATCCTCGATAAGTTTGTTAACTTCCGCTTCGATTTGAGGAACGAGTTCTGGTCGAAATCTTCTTTGAAGTTGTTTGATCGGCCGAACTCCATGTCTAACTGCAAGGTGATGTACTGCAATCCTCGGATCTAACCCTGGCATTTCTTTGTAAGACCAAGCAAATACGTCTTTGTATTCTTGAAGCAAATGGGTGTACTCTGATTCTTCCTTTTGACTGAGGAGAGCACTTACAAACACTGGTCTTGGGTCTTCTTCAGTCCCCAAGTTTATTTGTTTCAAGTCATCCACAGTAGCTTGTCCCCCTTCTTCAAACGTAAGTGGGGCCGATTCAGGTTCATCTGTTGTGGCAGAGTTTTCAGGCTCAGGTTTTGAGTTGGGAGCTTCTTCAAAAGCTATATGATTAACGGAGACCTCTTCTTCGTCCTCATCATTCTTTAGAAAAGGGTAAACCTTTTGACGTTGTAGTCTTCTCTTTGATCGTTGAGGCTTTGGACTTAGATCAGAAATCTTAGTTCCAAGTCGAGAAAATGCAGATTGTCTTCGAGATGACTTTTGGGGAGCTTGTGCGTTAGTATCAATTTGAGTAGAAGGAGAAGGATCCTTACTTAACCTTTGGAAGGCAGAAGCTTTGCCTTGTATGTCAAACATTTGGGAGGGTTCCCCTTTTAACTTTTTAAACACCGAAACTCTGACATTTTCACTTTCAATTCGATCGAACACTGAAGGTTTCGGCTGTTCAGGTTTCTCTCTTGCGACCTCGTAGATTTGAATCATGATTGGGTTCGAAGAAACCTTCTTGACCTTAATCTTTCTTAGTGGATTTGGATCATATCCCAAACCATCCCTAGGTTGCGACATGAGGATCCCGTCAGAATGAGAAGGGATACGCCCACCCGAAAGGATAGCGTCGAGATCACCCAATATGCGAGGCTCCCCTTTCCCAAATCCGGCATTCTCAAACAGCTTTTTGACTTGGGGATTATAACACCCTTTGAATGTCTATTTTGGCCCATCGGCTCCAGGCTTATTTTATTTGGATGAGCTAGAAATACTGAGTTTTGATATGTCCGGAATAGACGTCGAAACTCCCGCTGTTGATTCGTGGTCTCCCGGGATTGCCATGAGTTGATGGGGCAGAAACAATTTTGGAATGCTAGGTATTGGAAGAGTTAACTCTTTCCTCAATACTTCAACATCGGTCGATTCTATTTGAGGTGTTTTACCTTTAGAGAACCCCTCAGATATAAGTCTTGATTTACCTTTGATGATTTGATGAGGTTGAACAACGCCGGATGTATTATCATCGTCTGCATCTCCTTTAACTTTGAATCCGGCCATGGTTAACCCCGCAGAATTACATTCTTCATCCTCTACGTAAAATTTGGCGTCAGCAAAATAAGATTCTTCTTCAAGGAATGGTTTAGACTCAGCTACCACACATTTGACTTCTCCATCTCGACTGTATTTGAAACATTAGTGCCAAGTCGAAGGTACAACTCCAGTTTCATGTAACCAAACACGTCCCATGAGTAATTCATATGATGTTTTGGCATCAATGACGTGGAAGAGAGCTGAGGAAATTAACTCCTCTATTTATAACTTCAAACGAATCATGCCAACGGCTCGTTGACCCTTTTGGTTGAACCCTTGGATCATAATTTTGCTCTTGGATAGATCACCGACATTAATTCCAATTCTCTTCATCGTTTTGACTGGCATAATGTTGACAGCAGATCCGCAATCGATCATTATGCGATTTATCTTGAATTCTCGAATATGACCACTAACATAGAGTGGTCTATTATGTAAACGAGAGCCCAGTTGCAAATCTTCGTCGTCAAATGTGATAGTGGCCATACAGTCTTGTCGGGTTGTGGATCCAATATGTTCTAGGACTTTGCCTTCGTATTCTTCCGGATCTATCAACGCTGCGATTAGAGCCATTCAATCATCAAAAGGAAGTTTAAGAGACTCTGCTAAGCTTGTATCGGAAGGAATATTATTGAGTCGCGAGATAGTTTTCTTCTGTTTTGAACTCTTTCTCAAGTCCTTCCTTGTTTCGTCTTTCTCCTCTACATTGACAACATTGGAGGTAAAACATTCGTTGTCGAGGAAACCTTTAGGAAGGTAATCACCAAGGGTTGGCAGTCTAGGAGGAATGCGTGAAGCAGCTTCTACTCCTGTTGATTTAGTTGGCACTTTTAACTTGGTTTTAGACCTCCTCCTTTAGTTGTTTGTTGTTCTCAGTTTCTCGTCACAAACACTAGAAGAGGAGAAATGTGGGGCCTTTCGATGACGTCCTTTTACAAGGGTCCATCCTTTCTAGTGTTACCTTTTCATTAGGTTGAGCTTCCATACCTGATGCCCCCAACTTTGGTCCTACAAGAGGCGTAGAAGGTGGTATCTTACTTGTTTTATCTAATATTTGGTATTTCTCCTTCTTACTTATGAAGGTAGACCAGCCATCACCAACCTCGTCTTCGGACTCTGAATCAGAATCCCAGACATCCAAATCGTCTGTCATAATTTAGTAAAAGGTTGAACGATTGGGTGCACTTGGTCCCTCCATTCCCGGGTAGACGTAACTGATAGTGATTTCCCCGTCTACTTCAAACTTCACTGGGATGGCTCCTTCTGGAAGTTGTGGTCCAAACTCCTCAGTCGGAGATTTATTCGCATCGCATATATGAGAAAATGCATGTTCCCATTTTGCAATGGGGGTTGGATCAAACGACCCAAACGAAACCATCGAGCAGTCAGCAGTTAGGCTTTCTCCCGTTTCAAGTTTGATCTTATTTTCTTTGTCCAAGCGAACAATAAGATCTTTCAGCACAAAACATTTTTTCACCGGGTGACTAATGATCCTGTGAAATCTATAATATTTAGGATGATCGACCTTACCTACTTCCTCTGGTCTCTTTGGGGCTGGTAGTTCGATAATCTTCTGTTCAAGAAGTTGATCCAAGATTCCAGGAACTTCAGAATCTGAAAATGAGTACTCCTTCTCTTCGAGTTCTTTCAGAGTCACTTGGCCTCTGCCTTGGACTAAACCTTTGGTAGGTCTGAACTCTGGTTTTGGTTTTGGGTTTGATCTCGTCCCATGGAAGGCTACCTTTGCAGGGATAGTGGAAATTGTCATTACCTCTTTGGGCTTACCTATCTTGAAATCCTTCTTTATTTCTTTCTTGGGATCTTTCTTGTCACGTGGATCACTTGGCAAGTAACTCCCATGCCTTGCAATTTGGAGCTCCAGGTCATGAGCACGTGTCGCCAACTCTTCAAAGGAGTGAGACATATTTGCTTGAAGATTGTAGAGTAATCCCCAATTCATGCCTTGTACGCACATGTCAATGGAAGAGGCTTCGCTTATTCGTTCTTTGCAATTGAGCACGAGGTTTCTCCAGCGTTCGATGTACTCTACAACTGGCTCTTCCTTGCTTTGCTTTGTTCGAGCAAGTTCTGGAAGGCTATCCCAACTATCAATTGACCCAGCCTGTAAGTCGGTGTACCATTCGAACGCAGCACCTTTGAGGGAGCGTACAAACTGTTTCACCATGGTGTCATTGTAAGTGCCTGCATTGTTACATGTCTCAATAAAATGAGTAACGTGTTGCTTTGGGTTGCCCTTCCCATCAAAACATTGGAATTTTGGAGGTTGGTAACCAAGTGGCATCTTTATCTCGTCGATTCGACGGCTCTATGGCTTGGCATACACCAATGAAGATTGCATTGAACCACCATACTGGGCACGAATGGTGTCCGCAATCATATGTTGAAGTTGGTGGACGGATAGAGAGCCAACATAAAGTTGAGTAGTATCACGCAAAACGTTTTGGACAACTGTTCGATCATGTATATCTTGTTTCTGTTGGTGTTCTTGGACTTCCAGATCCTTACTTTTGGAAGATTCTGGATTTTCTTGATCTTCTTTTGCCAGATTTTACAGTTCTAGCTTGTGCATGAGTGCAGCAACCTGCACGTCTTTCTCTTCTAGTGACTTCGTTAGTTTTTCAATGGCTAAAGCCATTTGTTGGATTCGATCATCCGAGCCTGAGGTCGCCTCCGTGACCATCACTGGCTCAAGTGATTCTTCAGACGAACTATAGTCTCCCCACCTTTGCAGAGAAGTGGTATGAGGGGATCCGGATAAGGATCTGCCACTGGAGACGGAGCCCGAACGAGAATTTTTCGCTGAACTCTTGGTCTTTTCTGTTGAACGAGTAGTTGGCTTTGTGAAAGCAATTTTCATTCTGCCTTTGTTGGAGAACTTCTTTAGCGGTGGAACCAGTTGAGTTTTTCCACTTTTTATTTGGGCTCTAGTCGTATGGAACAGTTCAGCAAGTGTCTCTTCGAGATGAGTCATGGTTTGCTTCGCTTGTCCGTTTGCCATTGTTGATATAGTGGTTGAAAGTTGAAAATTCTGAGATCAAAAGATGAGAGGACAAGAAGGTCCCACCGGGCGTGCCAAGAAATTTGTACGACGGATTTCGCGTACTAAAATACAGAAAACGTCACAAATTGTATTTTAAGAAATACAAATAAATGAGAATCTTCTTGTAATTGCAAAATTGCAAAACCCTCTGATTAATGATCTGAATGTTTGAAGACGAGGAGCCACGTGGTTTGAATCCGAGATTTCGAGAATTGTTGAGAATTTGATTTGCCGAGAACTTGACTTATTGACACTTGAGTTTCAGAGCTTGGATTTGGACTTCGAAACTTGGGCTTGATCTTGATTTGATTCGAAGAAGATTTTGATCTTCTAGGATTTGTTTGATTTGAAGGAGATTTTGATCTTTTTTGTGTTTGCCGGACTTGGAGTTGAGATGATTTCTTCTCTTCCTTCGGCTTTTGAATTTCTTCAGCACTTCGTGATTTTCTTCTTCACCTTTTGCCTCCCCTTTGCAATGGACCTTTGACTTTATGTATAGGAGAAATTTGTGGCCAATTTTGGTAATCATTCAATTAAATTGATTATAATTGAATAATTGTGGATTTTAAAAAAAAGTAGGATGAGCCTTTAATATCTTATGGGTTTACTAGGTTTTAATTTAATTGGGCTAGTTATTTAAATTGACCCAACCCATTATTTATTTATTATTATTATTATTATTATTTTTTTATGTCTACAATAAATACGAAAGTTGGACAAAATATCTGAAATCATGCTAAAAAATATTTTTACAATTCTTAGAATATGGGGAAGTTAGTCGTACTACAAGTAAGACAAGCAAACGACCAGTTCAATTCTACACACCAAAACATTAGAATTAGGTTGCACGGAGTCCAAGTCCAAAAATTCACACATTAGTTTTTAAAATTAAAACCTCTTTAGGATAACATGAACAAAGAATTCAATAGGCCAAGCTCAGATTTTATCGACTAAATAACTATCTTCAAAAAGTTACCTAATATCACGAGAAGGCAATGAAATTGATATTACATCTTAAATTTTATCATTACAAGGTTTAAATAATTATTCCTTGTTATTTTCCTTGAAAAATAATATTCTATTTAGGCCATGTTTGAATCACATTATTTTTTTCATTCTCATTCTTCTACCCATTTTTAACCATACATTCTTCAATAAAATAACATATTCTCCATCACATCAATAGTAAAAATGCATTCTTTTTCCAAAAATGTGCATCAAATGGGGGCTTAATTTCAATACCAAACCTCGACATATTATATTTTTATGTGAGTATGTATTATATACTATTATTTATCATCACGTTTTTTTTTTTCTCAGTTGATTAATATACTCTGAATTGATTTAGAAGTTTCACCAAGGAAATTATGACAAGATGGAATTCTCCCAAACTTTCCATATATTTTTTGAATAATAATACTTGTACGTAATTGAGTCACACAATAATTTACATACGTATGAGGTATCAAAAAGATTTCTTTTTTTTTTTTTGTTTAAGAAATTTTGACTCAATTGTTTCTCTCCATATCATGTGTGTGTGAACCATTATGTAAACTATTCTATACATATAGCACAATCGATATATTTTTGGGATATGCTACATGTACGTCATGAAATTACATAATGATTTACATACAAATGAGGTGCCAAAAAGAAATGAGAAGGTTTTTTCTTTTTTGTTGAAAAATTATAACTCAATTATATCTCACCACATCATATGTATGTAAACCATTATGTACATATAACAAAAACGTATAGTTTTACATGAGTAGGTAAAATGTAACATTATATTCTTGAATTAGATTTTTAAACAATATTATAAAAATTGTCTACGAACTAAAATGATCACTTATATGAGGATGCATGTTTTAGATATATTTAACCACCTAATTAAATTGGGTAAATAAGCTGTAATAAATTTATTTTTAAAATTTAAGATGAAAAAAGAAATAGTTGTAGATTGTTATATTTTACTTTGTAAGTTTTATTGGGTAATTATATTCACATCATAGATTTTCATTTTTTCACCATATTTTAATTGCATTTAATACTTTTTCAATATTTGCTTATTGTAGTACTTATATTCTCAACTTTTTTACATTATTGTCCCTAACTTTTCATTACTAGCACATCTTATCTCTTATAATGTTTTTCATTCAAAAGTATGTTGAAAAGGCATGAAATGACTTACTTATTCGTCATATTTTAAAAATGATACAACTTAAATGAGTTCAGTATTTAACGTTTGTTAATTATTTTAAAATATTTTCATCAAATAAAACTTAAATGGGTTCATTATTTGACATTTTTAATTATTTTAGGGGACATTTCAAAAATGAAAAGCTACCATATACCACCCTTGCCTCCAAACCCACCAACCAGCAACCAATCCTCCAAAAACTACCCCCACGCACCTCAGGTCCACAATCCTACCAACAATAATAACCACCACCTCCGCTCTCAAACTCAAGAACCATAGTAATCTACCTCACCCCACCCCATCCAAAACCCATCTACGCGTCCCAAACCTTCCACCACCACCACCACCACCACCACCGATAATTATATTTTTTGGGTTAATCGAGCCATTAAAAATGGACATTTGGGAGTCTTTTAATTGATTAAATACTTAATTTTGTTTATTTTATGATTAATTTTGGAGAAAATGTGAATTGAAAAAGTTTGGATGAAATTGAATTGAAGCTGTGCAAAATTGAAGAATTGAGGACCAAAATAATCAAATATTGAAGTTCTGGACCTGCCTGCAAATAAAATGGAACCGAGATGAACAAGAAATTAATGTAGAGGGCCAAATTGCACAAAATTGAAAGGAATTTCAGTCTTTGTTGATTTTCTAATTAAATATTCCATCATCAAATATTTGTAGTTTACTCCTTTCTTTTGGAGTGGCAGAGGCGGTGGCGCATACAGACGCAGTGGAATCACTTCCCTTGATTTATAGAATTGAATTAGGGATTTATGATTTTGTCTTCTGCAAGTGAATTGGACGTGTTTTGTTTCCAAATGGAGAAGCCTGGGAAATGTTCCTGTTAAATGAATTAAAATTGGTAGTTAATAAAATGTGTTTTTATCCTACATGTCCTCCAATTTTGAAGGAGCCGTGTTTTGTTAATTTAGGTTTCAATTAGAACAAAAAAGTGCAAAAACTTACCTCGGTGACCATTTTTGAAAGTGTCTTCAAGTTGAGTGACCGTTTATGCAAGTTTCGAATTTCAGTGACCATTTTGTTATTTTGCTGTAACTTCAGTGACCATTTCTGAAATTAAACCATATATATATATATATATCATTCAGCTAAAAAGTTAAAAGGAACTCAGCACATATCTAAATAAAACAACACAACTAACAATAAATTATAGCAAACCATTTCCGACAAATAAATAATAATTGGATAATCGAACCTAAAAAATTGTGTTGAAATTTGAGAAAATTATTAGTAGAATGAAAATAAATTATGTGAGTTTGAATTAAAATCAAGATTTAATTGTTTACTCGTGACCATGAATATTGTTTAGCAACAATTGTTAAACACTTTAATCAATTTGAGATTTCTGCATTCTTAATTATGATGTTTGATGGATAATAGAGTATAGTTTAATTTAATTGGGATGAGTAATTGCCTATTGAGTTTAATTGAATGAGTCTAATACGAATGTGTCTTTTTAATTGGGATGTGTTGTTTTAATTAGGCTGGATAAAAAATTAATTCAATTTAAATTTAGATATCCTTTTTGTAAAGGATTATGCAGTTTGAAACAGTTTGCAAAATTCAAAACTTAAACCAAACCTATTTAAATCAATTTAGTTTGGTTCGGTTCAAAATCAAAACGTTAGACAGATCCATGTGGACCCAAATCAACATTTTCGAAAAAGTCATTTTTGTTTGATTTTTGATGCAACAAGGGAATGTGGGTCGGACGGGTAGAGTTATTTTGTCATTCCTAGTTGATGAGCTATGTTATATAGGACAAAAAGTGAAGAAAAAATTGAGACTTGATCCATACGTTGGGAATTTTATATGCAAATTATCCAAAAAAGGGGAAGAAGAAGATTAAAAATGCTCAACCCTATTTCCTTTCCGTTTCCTGTATTCCTTTTTCTTTTTGAAACCCAAAGGGTCGAAAACTGGAAAGAAGTGAATTTTCAACGTGGAGACCAAGTCTTAAATAGACAGGTACATACCAAGAAATTGCTGCGACGCCAATAAAGAAAATGTCAAAAAAAAAAAGTCAAACGTTGACTTTATTTCTCACGGTCCTCTCTTCTTCTTCTTCTTCTCTTCTTCTTCTTCTTCACCACATCAAAATTCAAGATTAAAATAAAAAATCCATAATCAAGAAAGCAAATTTCATGGCGCAGCAGCATCTTCCAAAACCAACAGGGGTCCTTCCCTACAGCACGCCAAGTCTTCACAGTCTTTATTCTATAGGCAAGAAGCTAGGCCAGGGCCAGTTTGGAACTACCTTTCTGTGCACAGAGAAATCAACTGGCATTCCCTATGCCTGCAAGTCCATTCCCAAGAGAAAACTCATATGCAAAGAGGATTGTGACGATGTATGGAGGGAGATTCAGATAATGCATCACTTGTCTGAGCACCCTAATGTGGTGAGAATAAAGGGCACTTATGAGGATCCTGTTTTTGTGCACATAGTGATGGAGTTGTGCGCTGGTGGCGAGCTTTTCGATAGGATTGTGAAAAAGGGACATTACAGTGAAAAAGAGGCTGCAAAGCTGGTGAAGACTATTGTTGGGGTAGTTGAGGCTTGTCATTCTTTAGGGGTTATGCATAGGGACCTTAAGCCTGAGAATTTCTTGTTTACAAGTGCTGATGAGGATGCTGCCCTCAAGGCCACTGATTTTGGCCTCTCTGTCTTCTACAAACCAGGTTTCTTTAATTATCTTGGAATTCATTTTACCCATCATTCATTGTTGCATTTTCTTATGTTCATAAATCGTGTTCTAATTGATGGGTTCCTGGAGTTATGTGATTTGGACAATCTAACAGAGGATGATACGGGTTGGCTTTGGCATTTCTAATCCGCCGGTGACTCGAGATATTTGAAAATTTCCTATGATTTCTTTGGCCTAAGAAAAGGATTATTTGTCGTTCTTTAGATCGTTGGCATCAATTGAAGTCCACACCCTGTTGATAGATTTTGATTTCAATAGTTGCAGTACTTGTTTTGACTGGTTTTTTTAATATGGACTTACCAGCTTAACTACTTGTATAATTCATATCTTGGTTTCGGTACCGGGATAATATTGCCTAATGAGTAGTTTATTCGGTTCCTGGTTTTGTCCGCCTTTGCAATTTGCTTCCTGTTGGTGTATGTTCGAGGTTTTCCTAGTTTTCTGATTTTTGTCATCCATCAAATTATGCACAACATTCTTTTTCTTCATTTAGCCTGTCTTCTCTTTTCGAAGGTTTTTTGAAGGAGTTATCTTTAGAAATGCAAATAGATTCTGTTGATGGATTACACAGCATTTTCACATGGAAGGGGGACCATACACAATAAAATATTCGTGGGCCCTCCTCCATGTGAGAGGGTTGTAATCCATTATATAAACCACCAGGTGCACATCTAGCATAATTCTTTTTGAAGATGTTCGTTCACCACATGTATCCTTGATTTCAGCTAATATGAATGATTAGAACATTTCCAAGAGACTCTTTGTAAATTTAGAGAGTAAAACTTTTTAAGTACTCAAACATGCTCTTTATATTTAACACTTAGTTTTACTATTTCCAAAAAAATATTTATTATTATTTTTTTTATATTTTATTTTAACTAGCTTTCTTCCAAATTATTATATTATTTTCTTTCATTGAAAATTGAAATACTTTGAATACATTTAATTATAGAGAATGAATTTGACTCTCCAATTTTGAAGAGCTAAACTCGCTCTCTAAATTAAATTGTTAATTTAAAGAGTCTCTTGGAAGATGATATTACAGGTTGACTCTTTAAAATAGAGAGTATCTTATATTTAAAGAGTTTTTTGGAGATGCTCTTAATTGCGAATTGCGTTACTAGGATTTTTTCTTTCACCACATGAATGGTTATCTTCTTCCTAATAATTTCCTAATAATTTGAGTGCATTTATCACTCATATTAACCTCGTTTTTTTTTTCCATCTCACTTCTATGTCTTCATGTATTCACAAATTACAATTGTGATACATATTAGAATTTCATGATTGAAGCTTCTTTTCATTATAATATTCTCTGGGACTTGTGAATCTGCTATACTTTTTTATCACCTGTTAATCAGTCTTCTAACATGAAATTGCTGATTTCATATTGTTATTTTTTCAGATGAAAGTTTCTGTGATGTAGTAGGAAGTCCTTATTATGTTGCACCGGAGGTTTTGCGCAAGCATTATGGACATGAATCAGACGTATGGAGTGCTGGAGTTATTTTATACATTTTACTTAGTGGTGTTCCGCCTTTCTGGGCAGGTATCTTCTTGCTCGATTCATTTATCTATTTTGGATTAGACACTAAAAAAACATAGAAAGTTTTTATGCTACCAATACCTAATACATTAACTGGGTTTTATGTTCTTCTTCCCCCAGAGACTGAGAAGGGAATTTTCCGCCAGATATTACGAGGAAAATTGGATTTTGAGTCTGAACCATGGCCTGGCATTTCAGATAGTGCCAAGGATTTGATTAGTAAAATGCTTGATAAGAATCCAAAGACAAGGTTAACAGCACATCAAGTTCTCTGTAAGTAACTTTCAAGAGCATAAGAATAAATGTGTCACGCCATTGAAACAAATTGTAGCTCTGCAACTTTATTGTAAAGATAATGACTTTTTTCTTTCGTTTTTCTTATCAGGTCATCCATGGCTTGTTGATGACAAAATGGCCCCTGATAAGCCTCTCGATTCTGCAGTTTTATCTCGGCTAAAGCAATTTTCTGCAATGAACAAACTTAAGAAGATGGCTCTACGGGTTAGATTCTTATTATGAAAAAACTTCCTGGTTGAGTTTATATCCCGTGCATCATTTCCATTGAAATGTATAATGTATGCAAATAAAAATTATCACTATCCTGTCTGTGTTATGATCATGTTTTTGCTCAATTGAAGGTCATTGCGGAGAGACTATCAGAAGAAGAGATTGGCGGTCTCAAGGAGTTGTTCAAAATGATAGATACTGACAATAGTGGAACTATAACTTTCGATGAACTTAAAGAGGGTTTAAGACGAGTAGGCTCTGAGCTAATGGAGTCCGAAATTAAAGATCTCATGGATGCAGTAAGAACATGCTTCTTCGTGCATTTGAATTTTCTGCCTGTACAAATGCCTATTGCCATTTTTAGTCGACCAAGTCCTTTTTTGGTATTGGCAGGCGGACATTGACAATAGTGGAACAATAGATTATGGGGAGTTTCTTGCTGCTACAGTGCACTTGAACAAGTTAGAGAGAGAGGAGAATCTACTTTCAGCCTTTGCTTTCTTCGACAAAGATGGTAGTGGTTACATAACTATTGATGAGCTTCAACAAGCTTGCAAAGAATTCGGGTTGAGTGAATTTAACCTTGATGAGATGATAAGGGAGATCGATCAAGATAATGTAAGTTTCTAACTCGGTATATATCCTTTCTGAAATCTCGATTGCTATAGAATGAAGTAACTCTTCTGTGAACCAATATGAGTTGAAAGTAAGAACTCCAAGCGAAGTAGCCTTTGTCTTTGTTTTCATATCAAGAAGCCACAATTTGATGTACACGGACTTATATACCAGTAGCCTCCTCTTTCTTTCTTTATCAGGAAGCCAAAAGTTACAAGCCCAGATTCATGAAAGAAAGCCTAAGGCCCTGTTTGGGAGGGATTAAATTTTTCTACAGTAAATCAATTCTCATTTTTAACCACACATTCTTCAATAAAATAATATTTTCCATCACATCAATAATTTTTTCTTCTTTTTCAACCACATATTTCCCATCATATCACTATTCAAAATCAATTCTTCCCCAAAAAATCTCTCCCAAACAAGCTCTAAATGTTTATGCAAATTTTCGACCAAAAAATTTAATGTCAGCTTCTGTCCAGTTTCCTCATTTCATATCCCAGTTCGCATAGATTACACCTGTCTTTGATGACCATTATTTGGCAAAAACTTTGTGAATAGTGAATTTTTGAAAAATGTGAAGTTAAAAAGAGGGAAAAGTTTTGAGTTTACGTATAGAATGTGTTGTTGAAAATGAGTATGTAGAATAAAGAATTTTGAAATAATAGTTGTCAAACATGGTGCATTATGTAAAAGCACTTTCGGTATCACCCTTGAAACCAAATTGTAAGGAAAGGGTGCTCAAATTGCTAGTAAAGTATAAAACAGGCCTTTCAAAAATGACGGATACAATTAAATATTGATTTATTGCAGGATGGTCAGATCGACTATGGCGAATTTGCTACTATGATGAGAAAAGGAAATGGAGGAATTGGAAGGAGAACCATGAGGAAAACTATAAACATGGGAGAAGCCTTGGGATTACATGTTACTGAAAGTGGAGAATACAGCCAACAAACCTAATTGAATTGAATTCCATTCTAATTTTCGTTTTTTAATTTCGTCTAATTTGATTTTGTAAAGGTTCAATGTTCTATACAGAGGCTCTTCGCATCCTCAACCAATAATCTTTCCTTGATATGAAACTCAGTCGAGAGAAGCGGGGAGGCGGTCATGTTAAGTACGAACACATGTAATCTTTACCTATACATTCCAAATTCTACGAGGAATAATACACAATACTTATTTAAGAAATACACAAGATGTTTTATGTCATGACTGTTGAATGTGTACATTATATTGTCTAGGAAAGCATTCTCAAAGCACACTTGTTTGCCTTTTTGGCACAACAATACGCTTCTCCAAGATATGTAAATACTGGCTGCTTATAACTTACTGGATACAGCTAGGTATTTTGTATGACGCCCCTGAGCAATAATTTTCCCCGACTCTTTCTTTCTAAACTCGACGCTTACAACTGCAAAAGCCTTTCCAACACGTAATGCTTTTGATTCTATCTCAATTTCCTCCTGAACAATAGAAAGCCACAAATTAATACAATGGTTACATGTCAAGTTACAGAAAGGCAAGAAACCTTATGCATTTGGCCTTAAAGCAAAATCACAGAACTTGTGACTAAAAAGAAATCACAGTAAAAGAAGCATCAAAGAACTATATTGGAAGAAAAAGCTAAGAAAACAACACTCTTCTTAGGTCAATCATCAGTTTTCCATTTAGATATCAAGAGTTCACCAAACTGAAATGATAGCCCGATGGCTTCACCAGGACACTTATCACGATCATTACTTATAAACAAGAAAGAATATGGAAGGCAGGGTTCTTTGGAAAACACAGGACACATGCAAAAGAGAACAAAAGTGGACATAGGAAGACACATCACAGGGAGAAAGAAAGTCAAAAAGAGCTGGAACCCTCAGCAATTTTGCAACATCAAATTTTGTGCACCCTTGTTTTGAAACAAAATGCTCTGCCATTGAATATGTCTGAAAGTTACAACTTCAACAGATTCATAGTTCTGGATCCTATTAAACACAACTTCCAGTTTGTAAAACCATTTTAGGGAAATAAATTAACTAAATCTAATGACGAAAGGACAATTAACAAATTCGACAATCAGCCTTAATTCACTTGATTTGTTTCATGCCCTGCATAATGGAAATTGGAAGATACAGAAAAAGTTTGCAGAAGACATTCTCTTTGATTTGTTTATGATCTATGAAGAGTTATAGCTACAGAAAATAGTTTAGTTATTAGATATCTTTGAACTCAAGGTATTAGTATTGGGAGTAGTATATTTCTCTCCCTTCTAATTCTGGAAGGTTAGATGTTCCCCTCCCTTGTATTAATTCTTTCTATTAATAAACAAGGTAGGGATCAATGCCAAACCCTCGTCTATAAGCTAAATAGAAGTATAAAACCCCACATTTAGACATAGGTAGAAAAATGTAAGCAAAGGTAATACATTTTGATTCCGAAATACTCACAATTCGCATTCCTAAGGAGCAAACTTGATTCAGTGAACTGACGTTGGAACATGAACAAAAAAACTCATAAATGGGGATCTCAAGCAATATTTAGGCCCCGTTTGGTACGGATTCTCCAATTCTACAGTAAATCAATTCTCATTTTCAACCACACATTCTTCAATAAAATAATATTTTCCATCACATCAATAATCTTATCTTCTTTTTCAACCACACATTTCCCATTATATCACTATTCAAAATCAATTCTTCCCCCAAAAAACCCCTACCAAACAAGCTCATAATCAAATTTCGCATACCTACGTGGAAACAATGAGATAAAAAAGAGAAGAAAAGCAAGAATATGGGTGGCACAAAAGCATCGTGAACGGAGTACTTTCAGGAAGACGAGCATCAACATTACAATTCAAAGAGAGCATTTTAAGTTCATTGGTTCACTTGTCAAGCCCACAAATCAGCAATTCTGGATGAATTCATTTCAAAGGAAGCACCACTATTAAGGTTTTTTTTTTTTTTGTAAGTAATCAAATATTTTATTAATCAAAGGATAATAAACAGGAAGCGTGTTATCAATTTAAACAAGAAAGAAACAACATAAAATTGAGCAGCCCATTTATATGACTAGTAGCCACAGCATTAAACCAAATATACAACATCAAATAAAATAATTCTCTAATCTACTCTTGTTTCCGTGTTTGATCATCAAAATAGTGGTTGTTTCTTCCTCTCCACACGCACCATACAATGCAACCTGAAATAAGGTCCCTGTCCTTATCATAGAACTTTCTGAAACACATCTTCCATACGCCTCGACAACACCCAATCGATGTGTCGAAAAGCCAAAATATCATTCCACGGCAAACGAGCACCATCACAATGAAGGAACAAGTGATCAATCGTTTCCCCATCTCTCCTACGTATATAACGCCAGTCTGTAACATAAAAACCCCTCATTCGAAGATTATCCACTGTTATCATTGGTTCTTACAACCGTTTATAGTAAAAATGCCACACGTGGATGCAGTTTACATTGTCATACCATCTCCACAGGTCACAATAAGGATCTAAGATAAGTGCCAACTGAGAAAATGTCATCCCGTGCCAATCACCCTCTCCTACACTGATGTAAACCTCATACAAAGAGGTCAAAAGCAGCGCATAATCATCCAATTCCCAATCATGCAAATCCCTCCAAAAAACAATGTTCCAGCTAAGACTCATGTTATGTATATCTAAGACATCTTTCACTATAGCAGAGTACAAAAGCAATACGATACGAAAAAGGAAATCCTACCCTTAGCGGTTGATCTCCACACCAACAATCATCTAAAAAGCTAATAGTATTACAATTCCCAACCACAAAAGTCAATCTATCCCGAAAGTCTCTTTACCCTCGTCGGATATACTGCCACAAACTCACCCTACAAGAACCACAACCCTCAACTAAGCATCATCCCCCTTTATAACACCATATTTTGCCCCTATAATTTCTCTCCAAAAACTCTCTCTCCACTCCGAATCGCCACAACCACTTACCCAACAAGACCTTATTAAACAATACAAAGCTCTCCAATCCGTGACCCCCCAACCTTATAGGAGAACAAACGGCACCCAATTAACCAAATGAAATTTCCTTTCCTTCCCTAACCCTCTCCAAAGAAACTCCTTTTAAATCCTCTCTAATCTTTTTGCCACTACAACAGGAATAGGAAACAATGACAATAAATAGTAGAGTGATTCGAGAGAGTGGATTTAACGAGAGTAAGACGACCTCCCTTTTAGAGGTACATACGCTTCCAACCTGCTAACCTGTTCTCCAACCTTTCCACAATGTTCCAAATATGTATACTTTTAAACCATGCTCCTAATGGGAGCCCAAGATATGACTTAGGCAATTGTGCAACCCTACAACCCAATATAGCAACCAACTCCTCCACATTATCGACCTCTCCCATTGTGATAGCCTCAAATTTCTACAGATATATCTTCAATCTAGATACAACTTCAAAGCACAAAAGCAAACGACGCAAGTTCATGAATTGCTCAAACATTTGCATCACAGAAGATCGACGTATCATCTGCAAATAACAAATGAGATACCTGCAATTGATCAATCATAAAGCTCCTTAGCAAACTCTCCCTCACAGCCTTCTCAAACATCCTACTAAAAGCCTCCATAACAATAACAAACAACAATGGAGACAAAGGATCACTTTGACTCAAACCTCTGCTACTCTTGGAATAACCTTCAGGAGTGCCGTTCACCAAAACTCAAAAAGAAACAGTAGAGATACAAAACTGAATCCACTAGCACCACTTATCCCCAAAACCACATCGCCTGAGCATATACAAAAGTAATCCCCAGTTCACGTGATCATAAGCCTTCTGAATATCAAGCTTACATAACATCCCTCGAGCCCCTAGGTGCAGTCTCGAGTCAATGCATTCATTTACTATAAATATGGAATCCAATATCTGGCGCCCACAAAGCATTCCAAACTTAGATACCACTTTTCCCAACACCTCATTTAATCTATTTACAATAACCTTTGCAATAATCTTGTACACCCCACTTACTAAACTAATAGGACGAAAGTCCTTAATATCCATCTCTTTCGGTTTTTTTGGAATTAGCACAATAAATATAACATTACAACTTCTCAAGAACCTGCTACACTGAAAGAAATAAGGACATCCACAATGTTCGATGACACCACATCCCAACAAACCTTATAGAACGAGAAAGAGAATCGTCGAGTCCAAGGGTCTTATCGTCATTCATACTAAACACCACCTCCATAATCTCATCCTCCTCAAATGGTCTTTCTAATCAACCGGCATCTTCCTCAATAATTGTAGAAAAATCTAGCCCCTTCAACTTTGGCCTCCAGTCAAACTGCTCCAGATAAAGATTTTGATAGAAACTCACCATTTTGGGTCCTAATATCTTGTGGGTCCTCATAAGTAACCTCATCTACCTCCAACATAGCGATACAATTGTTGCACCTATTGAAATTAGCGACCATATGGAAAAATTGGGTACATTCGTCCCCCTCTTTCAACCACTTGACCCTAGATTTTTAGCACCAAACAATCTCCTCCATCTCCACCAACCTCTCCAACTCTCCCCTTAATTCTCCACGTCTCTCCCTCTCATCCCCTACCAATCCTCGACTCTCCACCCTCCAATCCAACTCTTCTATATCTGAAACGCATTGATTTTTAAGCCAATTAACATCTCCCACCACCTCCTCGTTCCACCTCTTTAGATCCCCTTTCAAGGCCTTCAGTTTCTGATCCAACACATAACTAGGAGACCCCTGAAATCTCGCTATCCAAAACTTTCTACTTTTAGCCGCATCTTCTCAAATATAAAATGCCTTCTTCCACTATACGTCACGTTTCCAGATAACGAAATAGGGAAATGATCTGAATACCCTCTCCAATCCCCTTTGAATGACCTCTGGGTACTTTGCCCCCCACTCCCCGCTAACCAAAAACCAATCTATTCGAGATAGAACAGGTTGATCCCGATTAGATGACCAACTAACATCTCCCCCATCATAGGCAGGACCACCAACATATTCTCCTTGATAAAATCTGAAAAGTCCTCCATAGCTCCTGTTAATCTCCCACCACTAGACCTCTTAGTAGGAAATCAAACCACATTAAAATCACCCCCAATACACGATGGGAGGTTCCAAATACCTAAGGATAGTCTAATAATTATAGTTCTTGTTAACACAGTCGTGGAGCCTTGAAACTAACCACAACATTGTCAAACAAAACAGAGAACCATGAAGTGTGAAAAAAACTAATAATAAATAAATCGAATTAGCATAATATTTCATCTGTAACCAAAAGCAAAAGTGAAAAAACAAGAAAACAGCGATGTTGTAAGCGCACTTACACCAGCATATGCAGCATCCAAATAGGAAACGTTGATCTCGACCGATACTCCGGTGGTCGGAGCACCCATAGTGTATATTACAGCCGATCCAACAATGTCGACCAACGCCGCCGTCGCCCCACCATGCAATGAATTCCCAGAATTCTTCAATTCACAGATAAAAAAAGGAAAAGTTACTTTATAAAAACAACAAATGTCCAGGGGTTAATTTTCAGAAATAGAATCGAAAATGAAAAATCAAACCAGGAGGCGATCTGGGACGGTGAGAGAGCAAAGGATACGGCCGGGTTCAATGTGGTGGATTTTGAGGCCTTGCATAACCATTGGCTCTATGAAATTTGGGGGCATTGAATCAACTGTTGATTCATAATCGCCTCCTTCTTTCTCCACGAATCTCTTTACATGCTCCAAATCCATTTTGCTGAATTTGCTGTTTGTCTGAGCAGTGCGGTCCTTGCTCGTCTCTACAGATAAAAGGGAAATTGAAGCATTAGACCCCTACCTATACACTCTGTCAAGTTCGTCCCCAACTTATGTTTTATTAGTAGAATAGTCCCCAACCTATATATTTCGTTACACATTTGATCACTTCTAGGGATGTCACCAAGCCGAGCCGAAACTTTTTGCTTGGGCTCGACTCGAGTAAAAATATTTCGAGCTTTTTTTGGCCCGAACCGAGCAATAGCTAGACCAAAAAATTTAGGCTCAACCCGAGTTTTCAGCTCGGGCCGGGTTCGAGCCGACTGGATTTTTTTTTTAAATTCGTGACAAATCTAAATTTTTTTTAAAGAATTTAAAATTTGTGCAATTTATACCTATTATAAATAATAACTAAATATTAACATATAAAAAAATTACAACTAAAATGAAAAGAAAAAAAAAAGTGGCAGGCAAGTTTTTTTTTTTTTAGGCTCACGAGCCGGCCCCGCTCTAGCCGACACCCCAAAATGGGGCTCGGCCCGATCCTCGGCTCGACCCCACCAAGCCACGAGCAGGCTCGAATCAAGCTTTTTCCACCATTTTGCCATCCCTAGTCACTTCTGTCCATTTCATTGTTAAAAGGGAAAACAACTTTTTTTTTATCTTCTTCGAAGGTTTGTTAATTCAATAATAACAAAGAACGATCGAGTTCATTAAAATTTTGAAATACTTCAATGCTAAAAATAATTTTAATGTACAAAAAACCCTAAAATGATCATACTTAAGACAAGTGAATATTACTTTTGCGCTTGGGGTACTCAACCGTGCATCATTCCCACCATATTCGAACCCGTGATGAAAGCACTTGCAGCATCTCGTACAAAGGTGAAAGATGTTTAACATTGAAATAATTCAATGCTAAAAATAATCCCTGCATACGTAAAAGACCTAAAATGACCATACTAATTACTTCAATCATGCTACATTACATTTTTTTTTAACATTGTGCCAGCGACAACACGCCATTGGACAATTTAAAAACAAAAAACAATTTTTTAACTAATCAAATCTTGCCAACAAGAATGATGTCATGCATGATGTACAAGTGGCTTTATCCTACTTAATTACTTAGACAAGTGAATATTACTTTTGTGCTTGGTGTACTCCGCCATGCATCATTCCCACCAGGTTGGAAAGGATTCACCCTCAAAACCGGACCTGTGACGACAGCACGTGCAGCATCCTCGTACCAAAGTGAAAGATGTTTCACGGTAAAGACATCCGAAGTGAGGAAGAGGAAGCTTCAAGCAGTAAGCATTAGGATTTATCTTCTCAAGTACTTCTATAGTGCCGATCTACTAGCTTATTGTGATCTTGACAGCCCAAACAGAGCCACTAATCTCGAATTCCAAATGACGCCAAAGCTGGCCATTTACTTTTTTATACTTGATGGTCATCTCCAACTAGCAGCCATGTGTAAGCTCATGAATCTGTTGGAAATTGGAGATGAAATCAGAAGTAATACCCTGGATCTTAGAATGATCAGGCAATTGAATAAGATCAATAAGTGCCAAAGAAATCACATTTTAGACGACTTGGAATTGAATGAAGCTTGTGCTTCTATCTACCGCAAGGATATGTGCAAATTCAGCTGCTAACTTTCCCGTGCCTTGACTTTCAAATATCATCGACTAGGCTGCACAAGAAATAGCCCAGTAATAAGCTAACCACCTCAGTTTTACCATTCGTTTGGGGATGATCCAAAAAATGACCTACACATGTATCATGATCTGACACAATAGGTAAATGGTAAACCATATAAGCGATAAACCTCGCAAAAGAATAATTTTGCCATGAATACAGCATTCGTAGTTCTCTTACATGGAACAAAATGGACCATCTTTTAAAACAACTCACCACCACAATTATAGAGTCGTGTCCCTTTTGTGCCTGCGGTAAGCCGATAATGAAATATGTTCTCAAGTCAGTCCAAGGTTGTGTGGGAATAGGTAATGGAAGAGATATCCTGACATTTGAAGCGCAATCTTTTACAACCTGACAAACAAGCATCGGTTCACGTGCGTGCAATGAAAGCTAATAAAATAAGTGAGAGGCGAGGGCAAACATCCAGGCTTTGTCAACAATGTCTTCATGGTGTATCTTGTAACATCCCAAATTCTAGGAATTCGAAGCATTAAAAGTCTTCTTGATTTGAGCTCTTTAATGTTAACCAAAATAAAATTTAAATGATAAAAGTTTTGGAATCTGAAACATATACGAAGATGTAATGGAAAATTTTTGTTCATATAGACTTGGACAATTTGGTGAAATTTTATTTTGGAAAACATTTGGAGGAAATTCAGAAAAATACCGGTTGCGCAGTAGCGGAAAGGAAGATATGTTTGGCCAAGCAAATGTTGATGAAAATTTATGAAATTTTAACAGAGACTATAAAAATCATATATGTACAACATATAAAAATTTGGGGTCTCGAAGATAACGCTTGAAGCACGAAAATACTGCACGACTATACTGGACAGAAAATCCGAAACAGACCCAATGCAGTTTAGTAAACGAACATAACTTTTTCCCTAGATACTATTTTAAGGTAATTCCAAAGACCACTATTAGGAGACTCGTAGGCCTTTCAAACCCCACTGATTTCACTCTAAAACATGTACTGTAGCCCAAGTTATACCATTTTCAAATTGAATGGCAGAATCTGAAATTCAATTCAACAGTAAATAAACTTCATACATTGTCAATTCAACATTTGTAAATTATAGTTGATATGCAAGGTACATATAACTCGACGGGATAAACATTAAAAACATTGTTAAGAGTGTCATATAAGCATGTTGGAGATAGTACAGCGATAATGTGCATATTATATTCAAATCAATACGTACATTTTTATGCTCATGAAATCGAAATAGAATTCGACTTACAAAAATGGAATTTGAGAAGACAAGCAATAATTATCGAAGTCGAACACGTGTCGACGGATTCAATTCATTTCATTCTTTATTTTAAACCTTGCATGAAATCAAAAGAATATTGATTACTTTCTGAAATCAAAATACTAAATTAGAATGAAATCAGAAAGAAGAAAGAGGAGATGCAAGTGATGCTATTAGCCGAGGCAAGTGTTTGACACTTTGTCCTTAAGATAAATTTGCTCCACATCGGTGCTAACTGTTTATAGCAATCATCTCCCAAGATACAACGACCACGTCAAGCCATAGGAGCACTCCAAATGTCTTCGACCAACGAACTCGTACGGAATTCCCTCTCTACCATAACCATAATTTTGATGCAAGTGTTTTATGCAACCAAAATTGTAAACATGGAATGGAATGATATGGAACTATCAGTTGAATTGTTGTTTTTCCAAACACATGGGAAATCAATATATATAGTAGTTGGAAAGGTTTGTCAAAAGACACAACCATACCAAGAGACACATATCTTGAAATTTATATCTACATATTAAGATACATAATTATTGGAAAGTAATCATACTAAAAGTCATGATCTCCAAAAGTCATGATATTCCATATGAAAAGACACATCTTTTCATCCACATATTTTCTAGAATATTCCACAATATTCTATACGATTTTCCAACAATTTCAAGTATTTAAGCGATTTAAGTTTGGCTTAATTTCTCATTCACCAAACAACAAATTCCACTTAAATAATCACTTAAATTGGTTACGACCAATTTTTCGATACAAAATTCCAACAATCCCCCACATGAATGAAAATTAATGCAAATGACTATGCAGACACTAGTAGAGAGAGCGGAAAAACACTGCATTAGGTAAGGTAGCTTTCGGCTTTGAACCTTACTTAGTGAAATACCACCGGATTTACTTGGCTAATTGGTAAACATGATGTCTTGAACCATTCAGTCGTTGGTGTAAACCAAGACAACAGTACTCACACAATGTCTTCACTAAACCGTTCATGGTTCTCATTATTGTGTTCATTTTGGCCCTGAACAACTCTTGGTTTCATAAGTGTTTAGAGAATTTTAGTCTTGAACAATTCTCATTGAAGCGGCCGCACTTCACACTTACATAGGTGACCTCCTATTAAGAGTATTATGTCTTACTCTACTTGACTTAATCAAGATATAGGAATCTACCTTAACCTCACACTTTTCATAAAGCACTATAATTATCATAGGAATGAGTTGGGAAGTATTTTCCTGAGTGCTTTATTGAGTCTTTATAACTTAGTTGTCCATTTGAACCAAAATCTTGGAATATCCAGTCAACAAGGTAGGGTTACCATTACAAAGACTCTTACATAGTAGGCTTTAATCTCATTCCCCTCGATATGCAGTATTCTTGATCTCTCGGTAAATCTCTTAAAGGTACATGAGTTTACACCATTGAGATTGACTGCTTAACGGTATTATGTATACGACTTATACGTCTAAAATTACCATTACATGTGACTTAGTATCTCATCAAATATAGCTAGCTTACGATCGATTGATTTAACAGATACAACATGTCACCACCAAGAAATCCTTTCATGAAGCTACGTGCTTCTAACTAGCTTTATCTAAAGCTTTATAAATTCCAAACAACAATGTTAGAGGATTTCTATCACCCACTACACTAATCAATCACTTTTACTAGTGGATTTCAGAAACATGTGTATTCAATATCATTATTGAAATATTACAATGTTTTCAACTTTTTGAATATTTTTCAAATATTCCAATTGATCTTGCTTATCCAAACAAACTCCGTAATCGACTTTTATCCCATTTCATCCACTTTAGACTTAGTGTATATCATCCTTATAATTAATATAAGGGGTTTCTACCTTTCTCACCTTCATAGATATATTTCTATGATTATAAGGTATAGAAAAATTGTAACTTTTAACATAAGTTACCCCACAATTCCTCAATTAGGAATGCATGTGCAACTAATAATGTTGCATCCACAAATCTTGAAATTTTCATATAAGTTCACAAGTATTGATGTTAACCCCCCACATTTTTGGTTACACTTGAACTTAGAGTTCATCAACTCTTTCATGGTTCAATTCATTTATCGAATAGCTAATGTCCATATCGAATGCTTCGTGAAAGTTTAAGTACTTTCAAAATAGTGGTCGTCTACCCACAATTTATTTCAATTGAAATTGTATACAATATACTTCAATCCAACTATCTTCAATTTGATCACACACAATTTGATCAAGATCATCACATAGATCAATAATCTTTTTTCAAGTATAAACCAACTTAATTGGTCTACGCATTTTAGTATAGTATAGTCCAACAATGAAGGGCTAAACATCTCGATTCACAATAATTGCATCTTCTCCAAACATATGCAATATATCAAATTTGTGACATTTCACATGATAGTTGAATGAATGAATCAAATGTAGGCTGAAGAAGTTGTGTTCTCAAAAGACACAATCCTACAAAATGAAACACCTCTCCATCTAAATTGATCCTAGAATATTTTATAATATTCTACACAATTTCACAAATTCCAAATTTTGTCATATTTTATGCAATTACAATTTTGCATAAATCATCTCACTTAATTTCATCAAATTAATTGAGGCTATCATCATTAATGTAATTTTCCATATTCCATTAAAAAAAATAATTATGAAAGTTCATATACTTTCAATAACTAGTTGGCATTCTTCCAACATTTATACATTTCCAATGGTTAGGAGTAAATTCTCCTTCCTATCAATTCGTTGCCTGAATTGTATTAGTCTCAACAACATCTAATTCATCACGATCAAGGTGACGAAATAGCAACTTATGTTCCAAACATTTATACATTCATTGTATAAGTTTATTCCATTTTAGTCAACACATGTCATGACTAGGAATATCAATATCTTGAGGAAATCCATACACTTCCATATTTAGAGATATCATCATTGATCTCAATCTCGATCAATTAAATTAACCAAGACCAAATGGTCAACCATTGAATTGGTACAAGCCTCGAACTTATCATATTAGTTTGATAAATTGTTTGAATAATGTTCAATTGAATTTAATCATACCAATTCGCATATGTGCGCAATGTTAATTCAATATTATTTCAAACTATCTTTAAAAGAACTTTGCCTCCCTTCGGCAATCCACATTTAACTATGTCTCAATTTGCAGTCTCTTGTAAGAATAATTTCCTTTCTAAAAGGAATTACACAACCTTTGCATAACATAGTTCTTATCATTTACAAATGAATGTCATTTACAATCATCATATCAAGGATGTCTGGCAATATCACCAACTATCTGTGCTTTATAAGATATTTTCATATTCCAATAATTGGGCAAGCAATTTCCACTTGATTTAGGCTTCAAACTCCACCAAATTTATTTACAAACTTGGTCCGCCAAACTAGGCTATTTGACCAAAACATTTGTTTGAAATCCAAACCCTTGTGTGGAAATAAACCCCATCTAACCATATGGGTGGATGCCAAAACATGCCCCCTTGTTTGAGCAAGTGAGAATAATATAATAAAAATTCCCCAAAGGAAGGAACACAAATTCCCCTTCATGCACGTACATTTGTCAAAATAAAGTAAACACTTGCATGCCCATTTCGTAACTATCAAATAAATTCACGATAGATTATCACATCTAAATAGTTTCATGTATTTGAGCATGTTCATATAGCAAATATGCTACTCGAAGTCATCATACTACAAGATGACAAAAATATCTTATCGAGTGATTATCACCAATTAACTTAACTAATTAGAATCCAGATAAACTGGTTTCTTTTAGAATTCAATAGACACATTCATATTAATAAATCAATTGTTTCATTTTTTAGACTATCACGGTCTACAAATAAGGATAACTACCTTTTAAATTAAGGTGGAAAGACAATCTTTCACTTTACTTTAATATGCATGCACAATGGTTCGCATGACAGTTTTATGAAATGAACAGATATACTTTGAAAATTCATGTATCATTAAATCATTTCATATGGTATTTATACATCATTAATGCACAATGTAATATGCATTTACATAGATCAATTGTGCAAGAAACTTCAAAACAAATATGAATGATTCTACGTTATATAATCACTATTGATTCTGTGCATTTAATCATCCAAATAATACACAAATTCATTACCCATGAACGCCGGATGGAGGAATACCATATTTGATGCTATTGTACCATATTTACAGCATACCGTATTTGCAAATACCGTATTTACAGCTTACCGTATATGCAGATAACATATCGTATTTCACATATACTGTATATGGGATAGATACCATATATGCAACTTACATACCGTATATAGACATACCGGATTTGCAAAAGTGATACCGGATTTACTCATACTGTATTTGCAACCATCATACCGTATATGCAGTTTTCCTTTATTTTCTTTCCAACTTTGGACCGTTATTTCTCATTCATCCGGAATTGGTTTTAAGATTCCAAATCCACGACCATCTACTCGACGAATAGAACAAGTTAGTCTATTTACATTTGTAATTTGACTATCGGATCAAGTCCGAATATTTAGCCGAAGTTGACACAAAGCCACTTTTTCAAATTTTTTTTTCTTTTCTCCATGTTGACATCAAGTCAACACACCATAGCCTTTCATTAGCCTCAACCATTTTCATATCCATAATTAAGCATACTCAAGTTAAATGATCACACATTTTTCAGAAAATTAACCGTCTTTATACATACTTGCCTTATTCTAGCCAAATATATCATGCAAAGAATTTACACAAATATGCAATTTGGCAAAATGGAATATAATTATTGACAAAAAAAAATTCATTCAAATTCCTTCCATCCACTAGTAAACCAACTTTCATGGTCTTTGAATAATTATGGAAATACATGTACTGGGTCTGTAGCCATCCATTTGCAGTCATAAATAATACTTTATTCATGCACAATCTTATGGAATAATATTTCAATGCATAATAATGCGGATTTAAATTATTATGCAAATCAAAATCAGAATGAAATGCACCAAAGATTAAAATCTGGCCATTAAATGGTTTCTGCCTTTCCCCATATTTAAACAGTTTATTGAATTCAACAAGTAAACATTCACATGAGTAAATCCCTCATTTCATAAACAAAACCAGATTTAAATCTCACACGTGCATATTTTCAGATTGCACGTGAAAATCAGATTCTAAAGATATTAGAATATGAAATGCACACAAATAAAAAAAAAGTTCATCTTAAGTTTGTTGGAGATATTACACCGATAATGTGCATATTATATTCAAATCAATACGTACCTTTTTATGCTCATGAAATCGAAATAGAATTCGACTTACCAAAATGGAATTTAGAAGACAAGTAATTATTGAAGTCGAACACGTGTCGACGGATTCAATCCGTTTCATTCTTTATTTCAAACCTTGCATGAAATCAAAAGAATATTGATTACTTTCTGAAATCCAAATACTAAATCAGAATGAAACCAGAAAGAAGAAAGAGGAGATGCAAGTGATGCTATTGGCCGAGGCAAGTGTTTGACACTTTGTCCTTAAGATGAATTTGCCCCGCATCGGTGCTAACAGTTTATAGCAATCATCTCCTAAGATACAATGACCACGTCAAGCCATATGAGCACTCCAAATGGCTTTGACCAACGAACTCGAATGGAATTCCATCTCTATCATAACCATGATTTTGATGCAAGTGTTTTATTCAAATGATATGGAACTATCAATTGAATTGTTGTTTTTCCAAACACATGGGAAATCTATATATACAATAATTGGAAATGTTTGCCAAAAGACACAATCATACCAAGAGACATATCTCTTGAAATTTATATCTACATATTAAGAGTGTGTTTGGGACACATTCTTTTGAAAGAATGTATTATTGAATAGTAGATTGATGGAGAATGTGTGGTTAAAAATGAAGGAAAAGTTATTGATGTGATGGAAAATATTATTTTATTGAAAAATATGTGGTTGAAAATAAGTAGAAGAATGAGAATGAAAAAAATAATGTGTACCAAACAGGGCCTAAGATACATAATTATTGGAAAGTAATTATACCAAAAGTCATGATCTTCCATATGAAAAGACACATATTTTCATTCACATATTTTCTAGAATATTCCACAATATTCTATATGATTTTCCAACAATTTCAAGTATTTAAGCAGTTTAAGTTTGGCTTAATTTCTCATTCACCAAACAACAAATTCCACTTAAATAATCACTTAAATTGGTTAGGACAAATTTTTTGATACAAAATTCTAGCAAAGCATTCATAAAAGGTTTACACAACTGGAAATTATTTTTACTAGAAAAGCATTTCAAACTGCCGAGCACTTGCTACTAAGCCAAACCACTACCATGCCTCGTTTTAACCTGTGAAATTTTAATAAGGGTGAGTATCATAACTAATACTCAGTAGGAAGACACTTAAGTAATTGGTAAAAATATATTTTCAGAAATGCAAACTTTGGTTATTCGTGTCACCGTCAATTTTGCAAGGCGAACCGGTCATCAGTCAGTCCGCTCACTCTTAGGTCTTTAATAACCTATCATAAATCATCTCTTTTAAACCACCAAATGGTGATCTCGTCATGACACCAAACGGTGCTTCGTATTTTATTTGAACCACCAAACGGTGCTTCCATCATAAGTGACCCAATAACACATTAAATGCAAATTGAAAACGAATAATTCTTACATCACTTACAAAAGTGCCAAAAATCACTCTACCTTAATTGCTTGGAGTTTGAATACCGTTTTACGTCCAATTTGAAATAAAATGCAGCGCACTCTAGCCTCTTCTTCAGAAAATTTCCAGATTCAAATATATCTTTAGTCTAGGAAAAAAAATGGGCAAGTGAAATTTATTTATATGTATGATGGTTTGTGAGAGAAAACGTGGTTATAGGAGTTGAGATTTGATTTTCAAATGATGGAAACAATTTGGATTTACCTTTGAATAATATGTATTTGAAATAAGGATAAGACTTATCTTCAAATTAAATGAATAGCCACGGTTATAGTTAACAGAAAGTGAAGTTAACTGATAAAGTGGAGAGTGGGGAGTAGTTAGGCACTTAGTGGGTGAGTGGTATATTTAAATGGGGTGCCTTAGTGGAAAAATCAGATTAAGGGGTTGAATCAAAATAACGTGGCTAAATAAATAAATAAATAAAGTAAATTTATCGTTTAAAAGAGTGTTGGACACCTTACAAAATTCTAAGACGCGTGCACGCAGCTTTAAATATCGTGACCAAAATAATTAATTTAACTCTTAGGAATGGTCGTAGCGACGTCATAATATAATTCAAATTATTTTCGAGTTATACAAGAAAATTTTATTTGAAAATGACATAACATATTTTGAATTTTTCTTGGTCGCTACACAAATGCCAAGCAACCAAAAACTCTGAGATTAGAATATGCTGGCTTGGTTTTGAAAAGCACTTCAAAATGAGTTTTGTTGTCCAAAATAGGTGTGGGTATCCTGTTAATCAGAAAGACAGCTGTTAGGACAAATTCATTCCAATATTTCATAGGCAAACCACTTTGGAATTTTAGTGCCCTTGCAACATTCAATATGTGTTGATGCTTCCTCTCTACTACATCGTTTTACTGAGGAGTCTCAACACACGAAGTTTGATGTATTATTCCATTTTTGGAGTAGAATTGTTTCAAGTCAAATTCTCCTCAATTATCAGACCTAATGATTTTGATTTTGGAACAAAATTGTGTCTCACTCATAGTGTAAAAATTCTGCAAGGTAGTGGAGGCATCATATTTCAATTTCAATAAATAAACCCAAGTGCACCAGCTGTGATCATCAACAATAGTAAGAAAGTACTTTGATCCATCATATAAAATGTCAGTACAAGGTCCCCATAGGTCGCAGTGAACTAAATCAAAACAATTTTCTAACCTGTTATAACTAGTGTTGAATGACTGCCTATGAAGTTTAGCTAAGGGGCAGATGGAGCAAGGTTTCTTGGTGTATTTGGAACTGGAAGTCTGATGTAAATTGATCAAGTGCAGCCTGGGATCTGAGGGATGGCCTAATCTAGAATGCCATAGGTCATAGTTTTCTTGATTTGCAGCGACAGTCATGACGGGTTGGTTGGTAAATTCTAGTGAATTCCGATTCAGGCTAGTAGGGGAGAGCTTATTTCGCACTAAGTGGTATAAGCCTTGCCTCATTTCACCCAAACCAATCGTCTTCGAAATTGAAAGGTCCTGCATATAACATGAATCAGAGGAGAATATAAGGCAACAGTTGGATGTCTGAGTAAGTTTTCTAGTAGATATTAGATTGAACATGAATGATGGAACACAAAGAACATCATGAAGCAATAAATCTTTTGTGATCCTAACACTTCCTATGTGAGTTGCAATGGTGACATTTCCATTTGGTAGACTAATGGAGTGTGAAATTTTAGATTTTATGTCTGTGAGAAATGAGATGGAGCAAACCATGTGGTCAGTAGCCCCAATATCTATAATCCAAGGTATTGGTGAAGTTATTCTACTACCATGAGCAGACAAACATATAAAAGTACTAGATATTTTAGGTGCATCTGTGTGTTTAGGAGAGTTCAGAATGTGATTAGCAAAGAGTGAGTGAGAATGGCTGATTGGTGGTTTGAGCAAAGCCATCAGTTTCTTGAGTTAAAGCGACTTGGTTCCTGTCACCGATTTGATCCTGTGCAGGTCCTATGGCATCAGCACTCTGATAAGTAAGAGCAGCATTTGCCTTCATTTTTCCATGAAACTTGTGACCTGGAGGATACCCATGGATTTTATAACAATTGCTAATGCTGTGACCTGGCATTTGACAGTGCGTGCACATAGGTTTATCCTTGTTAGCCTTAAAGCACCTATCAAATGAATGGCCAGGGATTCTACAGAAGGTGCAGAAGTATCTCTTCTAAGGCCCAAATTCATTCTTCTTTGTCTCCCTCAAAGTATTTCTCCTTGTCATTATTTCCATTCCATCTGTAATACTTACATCAGTAGATATGTCTCTCATATTTTCTTCCTATTGCATAATAGAGTTTACCTCATTCAATTTGGGAAATGGTTTGCTCAATAAGATTTGAGCCTTAAGGCCCTTGTAGGAATCATTTAGTCCCATAAGAAACTTCATCACCCAATTCCTTTCTTGGTTTCCAACTACCGTCTGTAGCCCTCCACAAGTGTAATTGGAGATAGATTCATAATTCATCAGCTCATCAAGTAATGTTTTGAGTTTTGAAAAATATGTGCTGACAGAATCCTACCCTTGCATTAATTTCGTTATTCCCTATTTCACGTCATAGATTCTGGGAGCATTTTGATAAGCCAAACGTTGCTCTAATTCCAGCCACAGCTGGTGTACCGTTTCAACATAGAGTGTGCTGGCATTAATATCAACAGTCATGGTATTTTGCAGCCAAGTAATGACTATGTCGTTACTTCGAAGCCAATGTTCCATCAGTGGGCTATCAACATCATCAGGCTCACATATGGTTCCATCAATGAAACCAAGTTTGTTTTTGATTCGAAGTACTCTTCTTATAGACCTTGCACAAGAATGGTAGTTGCTGGAGTCAAGCATTTGGGTTACCAGTAGTGCACCAGAGTTCTCGTTTGCACCAATGAAATAAGGGCTGTTACGTAGAGATGGATCATGAGTGTTTTGATTTGAATTTGAGCTTTGAGGTGGAATTGGGTTTTGATTTACATCTATAAAACTTGTGCCATCATTATCAGCCATTAGGCTCTGAAACCATATAACAAATCAACTAAGAATTTAAGATGGCAACACAACAATAGAAGAAGAAAAACGTCTGCTATATTTTCACTAATGTGAAGGAGATTACAAGGGGAGTATATATACACAAATTACAACTGATTTGTACATGTGGTAAAACTGAATTCTGTTACACACTAGCACTACAATAGATTTGGAATCAATTGCAACTTCCTGAAGCAAGTGGCAGCTTCTCGTTCATTCCAGCAGCTTCTAGTCCAACTCCTCTTGCTTGATTGATCTTTAATCTTCAACACTTTTACTTTGATTTCTAGTACGTGATAAATTAGACAAAAATTTATTACAAGTTATTATTACTATTCGATTAAAGATATTATTAACTTTAACTCGATAAAACACGTAGTCCTCGTGGGTTCGATACACTACACACTACTATATTAATTGATCACGATCACGTTCATGTTCACTTGCGGGTTTTCAAAGGGTCACAGATGATTAGGAAGTGGCATGCCCAGACCTAAGTCTATATGATGCCTGATATGCCACATAGGAGTCAAGCCCATAGATAAATCAGTAAGGAAAATTTCATTGAATTAGTCAAAAGATGAAGGACAACTGCCGACATTTTAACCTCCGCTACAACTTCAGCGCCAATAGAACTAACACGATCTACGACCTCTCCAATTCGTGCTCAAACGAGACTTGCAACAACAAAAATGGCACTCAGCCCAGACTCATGGGGCTGAGGAACAATTTTATCAAAGCCGCAAAATAATTTTAATGCTAGTAAGAACAAGACTATAAGTGTTAAATTTGCCATCATGCGTGACATGACAGTCATATTGCCACGGTCAACACACTAAGAAATGACGTGCATCTGTCGTCACTATATCAAACCACAAATTAGCTTTATATTCATTGCTAACAAATAAGTCACCATTATACATTGATCAACTAAAATTTCGATCCTCTTTCTAAGCTACAACAGTTTATATGGATGGGATTTTTTTATTTTATTTTTTTTGTTACACGATTTAATTTTTTTACCACTTCTTTATATAACATTCACATCTCACGGAATCAATAATAAAGTGACATACCTTCCTGTCAAAGAGGATGCAATGAGATTATTGGTACATCCCGAAACTAAATTGATATTTATTACCGCACCTTACAATTCTAATATGTGGCCGAAAATATTAGGAGTTTAGCATAATATTTGACATCTTTTTTTGTCATGAAATAAATATTGGTCAGCACGAAAGATTTTTGGAGACGAGTGGTGCAACAACCGGTGTGTGAGTCAGTAGGGGAGGAGAAATCCAACAATGACAATTATGCTTTTGCCTCTTTCAATCATGAGTAACAAATGGATGCTAACTATTTGAAGGATGGTCCAAAGAAACCTTGTCAAATATTAAAGTATCGAAGAACAACGAGGAATCAAATGACGTATTTGTAAGTGTTATACCCTAGGTCCAATCAAATTTGGACATAAACGCTTTTAATATATATATAATTGATACAATTTTATGGCAGATCTATTATTTAATTAATATTCAATTAAATTAAATAATAGAGTCCGTATATTCAAATCTTAATAATTTGTTAATCACAAAAAGTTGTGATTGTGAGATACAAATTATAAATGTCTGAATCTTAAATCATCTGTCGTCATAAGTAATAAAGCGATACGAATATCATTATTATTGATAGACCATCACGTGTGGCATTTCTTACTTGTGAAGTAGTTGATTTCATGAGCAAAAGTGAGGTGACACTTAAAGGAACACGTGAATGTTTTGTTATTGAACAAAATATTGGAGACCCGCTCCGGAGATTCCACATTGATAACTATTGAGTGTCAGTAGTTAATTTCGAATGTTCGATAGTGGAATTGGTCCTTCGATTTGAGGTCATCATAGTGATAGCCCAAGACTAGCTAACCAAAAGGGTGGTGAATTGGTTTTTAAAAACTTTTTCGGAAGATTAACTTACAATTAACAAGTAATAACTATATATATTGATTTAAATATCAAACACAAATATGAAAGCAATAAGTTAAGAGGGATAGAGAGTGCAAATGATATATTTGTGGAGGCTCGATCCAGCGCAATGATCTACGTCCCCCGTTACCAAGCTCTCCGGTACGAGCAATGCTAATTTCACTATGTTGATTGACTTGTGGTGCAATTCAACCCTTTACAATGCTTCCGGTGACTTACAAGCAAGGAACAACGATCCTTTTACAATGTTGAGCTTTCCGGGATCTCAACACGACCCACAATTCAAGTAAGTTTACAAATGAAATCTTCTCTTCTTAATAAATAATGATTCCAAAGTTGAGTATAAGAAGAGAAGTGGGCTAACACTAGAATAGATAGCAATGAATGAAAATCAAATGTTAGGTATAGAAGTCTTTGATGTATGGAATGATTCTCAAGAATTAATTTGATCAAAGACTTTTCAATTGTAAAATGATTTGATAATGAGTGATATGAGAAATCAATACAATATTTGCTCAAAGGAATATCAATTGAATGCTCAAAAATTCTCTTTATAGATGGAAGGTAAGTTGGTATTTATAGCAGTTGAAAAAGTTAACTTTTCTGCTAAACCGGAGGACCCGTCCGGACGGCCGGTTCAGAACTGGACGATCCCAGAAAATATCCGTTTGAAACTTATCAGAACGGTCGAAAATTCGATCGTTGCTGGTGAATTGGACGTCCGATTCGCCATCCGGACGTCCGAATGACCAGAAATTTCTTGGTCAAAACTTTGTTTTGTTTACATCCAGTAAATATTTTGCATGACATTTTTACTAGATATTTCAAGGTAAGTGAGGTTTAATAGTATTCAAGATTTGGTTGAAAATCTTACCTTTGAAAAATAATTTTTTTGCAAACATTTTTAATGATGCGAATTCTTATCGTGCATAAGAAATTCATCACTTGAGCTTTCAATGTATCATTGCCAAGAATTAAAGGGCTTTACCTTTACAAACAAGCTAAAAATATTTAGTTCCAATGTCTTCGATTAAATTGGCGCGAGTGCTCGATTTGTTGCTTGATTTTGAAATGACGCGAAGTTTGTCTTCATGAGTGCTTGATCGATTTTTTTTTATCTTGAGCTTTCTATCTTGAGCTTTCTTGATCAACAACTTTTCGTCCAATAGTTTTGTCTCCAATTTGATTAAGTCGGCAACATGTAACATTTTGAAGATTCGAATTAGAGATAAACATAGTTTGGTTGTTATAATCAAAACATAAAATTTGACCATAGGTCAACAATTTCCCCATTTTTGATTATGACAAATAATAGATGATTTGCAATAAGAAGAATACTTTATTCTCATATAATTCATGCATTTTGCAATATTATTCCCCCTATGTTTTATAGATCAAGAATTCTCCCTTTCTTATTCACATTTAGCACATTAAGCATGTATATCATCGTTCATATGTTTTCCCCCTTTTGGCATAAGCAAAAAGATCAAGAAGCAGAAAAATATACACGAGAGGATAAAGCAAAACATAAGACAAAGAAACTTTGAAGAAAAATAGCAACATGGCAAAGAAGATTCACAACGAAATATTCAACATGTAGAAAATAGAAAATTTTAACATGAAGCAAAATGTGAGAAATCGTTATAGTGAAGTAAAAAATGGTAAATTTCACGATAATATGAGATCGAACTAAGACTAGGACTCCGGAGGAGGTGGTGGAGGAAACTGCTGCCCGAGGAATGAGGGATATTGGAACCCGAAATGTCGAGATGATGGACATGAGCTTCTTGTACGTCATCATCATCACCTTCGTTGTCACCCTCAAAGGGTAGAGTTGATGTACCCGAGGTGCGGTCGAATCCCCTAGTGTGTGCCACCCACTGACCATGTTCTTTTGTGATTTTCATGCGTTTAAGGGTTTTGATGTTGATCGTGTCGGTGGGTTTAAGTTGGACAAATGTTTCACTATCCAATGAGACGTGAAAATGTATGAAAATTTTGGTGAGAAGCATGCCATATGGTAAAGCTTTAACATTTCATGACGAATGGACAAATTTCATGAGTCCTAATGCAATGGTTGGAAAGTCAAGTTTCCTACTGACAAGAAATGAATGAGAATGAAGAGATCAAATGAGCTTACTTCATCTTGATGACCTTTTCGAGGTAGGATAACATTTGCAATAATTTTATGTAAAACCTTGTATGGAAGAGATAATTGATGTGCACTGACTTTGGTGATATTTTCAAAAAATTTCTCGGTGACGCGACGGCATGCCTCGGTGGGGTCATATCCGTCGAGAGTGGGATGTGCTTTGTGTTGAAAAATTTTTGTTTCACACACTTCAAGTTCTAAGATGTCACGAATGAGTGCTTTGGTTATGATAACACGTTTATTTTTGACCAAACAAGAAATTTCCTTTGAACGTGAAATCGACATATTATGATAAAACTCTTGCATAAGACGTGGGTATGCGTGTTCTTCTAATATTGCAATTGAAACCCATCCCATGTTTTCAAAAAGTTCCTCAATGTGAAATGCGGGTGCTTCTATGGTAAAATCGGCAAAATCAACGTTCTTACCAATTAAAATGGGTGATTGGGCAAATGGGTTGGATGGCACCTCGGGTTCCAAGTCGAACTCATTGTCGGAAGAAGAAGCTGAAGGGCCCTCTCCATTCTTTTGAGCCTTTTACCCGTCCGTTTAGAGTTTGCCATAGTTGAAATTCGAGGATGAGTATGGAGAAAACTAGGGTTCGAGATTTTGGGACAAACATGGAGTATAGGGGATGAAATTGAAAATTTCTTGAGAAAAAGAAATGTAAAAGTAATGGGTTTTTGAGATTGAAAGGTGATTGGTGATTTGAGTGAAGGAGAACAGATTTAGGGAGAGAAATGAAGAAAAATGATGAAGAAATGGGAGAACATGGGGTCTTTTCGTGAAATAAAAGACCCCCCAGTTCGCTGAACCGGACGTCCAGTTCCTTGTCTGGATGACTTTTTTTTAAATGCACATGAATTACAAAAAAAAAACATAGAATCATATAGGAGCAAGTAGGTTCAATCATATAATTCAAATTCATCAGTTATGCCTAAACCTCTTCTAAGATGTGAGAATCGATTAGGAGCCAGAGGTTTCGTGAAGATATCGGCCAATTAATTTTTCGTGTTTACGAATTCTAGCATAATGTCACCCTTTTGAGCATGGTCTCTAAGAAAATGATGTCGAATCTCAATATGTTTCGTCCTAGAGTGCAAAATAGGATTTTTAGATAAGTTAATAGCACTAGTGTTATCACACATGATGGGGGTATGATCAAAGGATAAGTGATAATCACTAAGAGTTTGTTTCATCCATAGAACTTGTGCACAACAACTTGTGGCCGAGATATATTCAACTTCGGCGGTAGATAGTACAATGAAGTTTTATTTCTTGCTAAACCATGATACAAGTGCGAAGCCTAGAAAATAACATGTTTCGCTAGTGCTTTTACGATCTATTGTACATCCGGCCCAATCGACATCCGAATAGCTAAGTAGATCAATGTGAGTGCCCTTAGGATACCAAATCCCTAGAGTTCTAGTGCCATTTAGATATCGAAATATTCATTTTATAGCCTTGAGATGTGATTCCTTAGGATTTGATTGAAATCTAGTACATAGACATACACTAAACATAATATCGGGTCTACTTGCGATTAAGTAAAGAAGGGATCCGATCATACCTCGATATTTTGTTATATCAATGGACGTACCTTGTTCGTCCTTGTCCAATTTTATAGATATGCTCAAGGGGGTGTCCATTGGCTTTAAATCATCCATGTTGAACTTTTTGAGCATGTCTAATATGTACTTACTCTGATTGATGAAGATTCCATCATAAATTTGCTTAATTTGGAGATCGAGGAAGAATTTAAGTTCTCTCATCATACTTTTCTCAAATTCCATGCTCATGCACTTTGAGAACTCTTCACATAAACGAATATTAGTGGCACCAAATATAATATCATTAACATAGATTTGAACAATGATCATATCATTTTTGTGAGTTTTAACAAAAAGAGTTGTGTCCGTCTTTCCAATTAAAAAACCGTTTGAAATAAGAACCTTGCTTAATCATTCGTACCAAGCTCTAGGACCTTGTTTTAGACGATAGAGAGCTGTACGAAGTTTGAAAACATAGTCCGGATTTTTATGATCTTTAAAACCGAGAAGTTGTTCAACGAAAACTTCTTCTTGAATAAAACCATTTAGAAATGCACTTTTGACATCCATTTGATAAAGAGTGAAATTTTTATGACAAGCAAAAGCAAGAAGCATCCTAATGGATTCTAATCTAGCAACCGGTGCAAAGGTGTCCTCATAATCGATGCCTTCTTCTTGATTGTAACCTTGGGCCACCAATCTTGCCTTGTTATGTACAATTATCCCAGTTTCATCCCGTTTATTTCTAAAAACTCATTTTGTACCGATTACGGTTTGATTATTTAGTTTAGCAACTAAATCCCAAACATGATTTCTTTCAAATTGATTTAGTTCTTCTTGCATTGCTAGTATCCAAAAATCATCAAACTCGGCTTCTTTAAAGTTTTTAGGTTCAATTTGTGAAATGAATGCAAAACTACCAAGATAATTTCTAAGAGAGGATCTAGTGGTGATACCTATGGATAGATCCCCTATTATTAATTCATTTGGATGAGATGGAACAAACTTCCATTCTTTTGGTAGCGGGGGATCACCTTCAACCTCGGTTGATTTTTCTTCTCTTTCTTGAGCATTGGGCTCCTTCGTTTGATATTCTTTAGGCATTTCCTTGTTTTGATCTTGAATGTTCATTTGTTCGAATGAAGCTTCCAAACCTACATCATCATCAATACCTTTCTCATAACCAAGAGGATTAGTTTTATTAAAAGTAACATTCATGGATTCTTCAACGACTAGAGTTCTTTTGTTAAATACTCTATAGGCTTTGCTAGTCGATGAATATCCTATAAAAATACCAATATCGGATTTTGAATCAAATTTTCCCAAATTATCTTTTATGTTCAAAATAAAACATTTGCAACCGAAAACTTTAAAGTAGCTAATATTGGGGATTCTATTTTTCTGACGTTCGTATGGATTTTTGGTTTTCTTGCGACTAATCAAGACTCTATTTATAATGTAACAAGCGGTATTAATGGCTTCGGCCCAAAAATATTTTGGTAAGTTATTTTCGTTAAGCATGGTTCTAGCCATTTCTTGTAATGTACGATTCTTCCTTTCTACTACACCATTTTGTTGAGGAGTTCTAGGAGCCGAGAAGTTATGATCATATCCATTTTCATTGCAAAAATTATCAAAGGCAACATTATCGAATTCTCCACCATGATCACTTCTAATTGTTGAAATTGAATATCCTTTTTCATTTTGAACCTTTTTGCAAAAATGTTTGAAAGTCTTTAGAGCTTCATCCTTAAGATTCAAGAAAAGAACCCAAGTGAATCTTGAGAAATCATCAACTGATCAACAATAACGAAAGCATGGTGTTTTCCTCCTAAACTAGCTATTCTAGAAAGTCTGAAAAGATCAATGTGGAGCAATTGAAGTGGTTTTATAGTTGATGAATGTAATTTTGATTTGAATGAACTTTTTACTTGTTTGCCAAATTGACATGCCTCGCAAATTTTGTTCTTTTTTAATTTTAGATTTGGCAAACCTTTGACAAAGCAATTTTTGGAAATTTTTTAAAGGAGTTCCATGCTAACATGACCTAATCTCCTATGCCATAGCTAAGTATCCTCCTTTAGACTCACTAAACATTTTTCATTATTTTCAAAATCGATATTTATGATATAAACATCTTTGTTTCGGCTTTCTACAAACAATACCTCTTTAGATGTAGCATCCTTAATGAGACATTTGGAAGAATCGAATTTAATATGATACCCTTTGTCACACAATTGACTAGTGCTAAGTAAATTATGTTTGAGGTTGTCTACCAATAGGACATTTTCAATGGAGGGTGAGAGATGGTTACCAATATTTCTGATTCCAATGATTTTTCCTTTAGCATTGTCCCTAAAGGTGACATGGCCCCCATCCTTCCTTTTGAAGTTTGATAGCAAGGTTTTATCTTCGGTCATGTGCTTTGAACATCCGCTATCTAGGAACCATTTGCTCGTTGTCTTCCTTGGTACCTACAAAAATAATTCAATTTTTGATCTTTGGTACCCATACAAGTTTGGGTCCTTGGTAGTTAGTTTTAGTGGATTCTCGAGTCCACTTGTTGTCAAAGTATAGCTTCTTTTTGGTTAGACAATTGTAGGCCACATGTCCATTTTTATTACAAAAGCTACAAGTAATTGTTGAGGAAATTGAATTTGAGGCTTTGACAACTAGATTCTTAAGAGATTTTTGTTTCAAAAATGGTTTATATCCGATGCCTCCTTTATCAAAAACACATTTTTGATTGCCGAGCATTAAGTCAAAATTCTTTTTCCCTTGAGTAAATTTATAAATGATTTTTGTTAGATCTTCGACTTTTTCCTTCAAAGAACAATTTTATTTGAATAAATCATACTCTTCATTTTCCCTTTTAGTCTCTATTTCATTTTTTTAGTAATTTATGCTTCTTTTTAAGAAAAGAATGACTAAGGGCTAACTTTTCAAATTCTTCTAAAATTTCATCATAGGAGGAAGATAAATCGTCGTAAGAAAAATGTTCAATAGATCTTACCTCATCATTGATTGCCATGAAGCACATGTTGGCGATCTCTTCTTGACTTTCATCTTCATTGTCGCTTTCATCCCATGTTACTTGAAATGCCTTTTTCTTGAAATTTTTCTTTTTATTTGGACACTCGGTTCTTTTGTGGTCGGGTTTGTCACAATCATAGCAAATGATTTTCTTGTTTCTTTCTTCATTCTTGTCTTCCTTCTTTTGAAATTTTCGATTGTTTCAAAACTTCTTGACAAGAATAACTAAATCATCAAGCTCATCATCACTCATATTGTTGCTTGTTGTTCCTTCATCAATTGCTGATTTTAAAGCAATTTGGCGTTTAGGAACCTCCTTTGATTCTTCTTTGCTCTTTCTTGTCTTTTCTTTGATTTCGGCATCGTTAAGTTCGTAGGTCATCAAATTTCCATAGAGTTCTTCCAAGGGATATGTGTTCACATCCTTGGTTTTCTCTATTAACATTATTATGGGGCTCCATCCCTCCAAGTATGACCTAAACATTTTACTCACAAGTTCACCGTTAGTAAATTTGCGATCGAATCCTTTTAGGCCATTTATAATATCGGTAAAACGAGTAATCATATCAACAATAGATTCATCTTGTTTCATAAAGAAATTTTCCAATTCCTTTACTAACATATTAATTTTTGTTTCTTTAACTTTACTAGTGCCGACATGAGTAACTTCTAATGCATGCCAAATGTCATATTCGGATTCACAAGTGCTAATGTGATTAAATTCATTTTTATCCAATGCACAATAGAGTAAATTCTTCGCTTTGGCAATTGAGGATAATTTTCTTTTGTCATCTTCATCAAACTTTTCTTTAGGTTTGGTGATAGTTTGATCGGGTTGACCATCTATCTTAATGGTCTTGGTAGGCTTATAGGGACCATACTCAACTACTTCCCAAATATTATAATCAATAGATTGAATGTAAATCATCATTCTAGCCTTCCAATAATTATAGTGTGTGCCATCAAAGAAGGGAGGTCGATTTGTGGAGTGTCCTTCATGATTTTGAAACATTGGGTTAGCCATTACTCAAGATTGTGAAATCTTTGAAAATGAGTGCCTCGCTCTGATACCAATTGATAGCCTAAGACTAGCTAACCAAGAGGGGATGAATTAGTTTTTAAAAACTTTTTTCGAAAGATTAACTTATAATCAACATGTAATAACTAGATATATTGATTTAAATATCAAACACAAATATGAAAGCAATAAGTGGAGAGGGATAGAGAGTGCAAACGATATATTTGTGGAGGTTCAATCCAACGCAATGATCTAGGTCCCCAATTACCAAGCTCTTCAGCACGAGCAATGCCAATTTCACTATGTTGATTGACTTGTGGTGCAATCCAACCCTTTACAATGCTTCTAGTGACTTACAAGCAATGATCACCGATCCTTTTACAACGTTGAGCTTTCCGAGACCTCAACACAACCCACAATTCAAGTAAGTTTACAAATGAAATCTTCTCTTCTTAATAAATGATGATTCCAAAGTTGAGTACAAGAAGAGAAGTGGGCTAACACTTTAATAGATAGCAATGAAGTTTTAGGTGTGGAAGTCTTTGATGTATGGAATGATTCTCAAGAATTAATTTGATCAAAGACTTTTCAATTGTAAAATGATTTGATAATGAGTGATATGAGAAATCAATACAATGTTTGCTCAAAAGAATATCAATTGAATGCTCAAAAGTTCTCTTTATAGATGGAAGGTAAGTTGGTATTTATAGCAGTTGGAAAAGCCAACTTTTTTGCTAAACCGGACGACCCATCCGGACGTCTGGTTCAGGACTGGACGATCCCAGAAAATAGCCGTTTGAAACTTGTCAGAACGGTCCAAAATTCGACTGTTGTTAGCGAACCGGACTTCCGGATGACTAGAAATTTCTGGGTCAAAACTTTGTTTTGTTTGTAGCCAGTAAATATTTTGCATGACATTTTTACTAGATATCTCAAGGTAAGTGAGGTTTAATAGTATTCAAGATTTGGTTGAAAATCTTACCTTTGAAAAATATTTTTTGTGCAAACTTTTTTAATGACGTGAATTCTTATCGTGCATAAGAAATTCATCACTTGAGCTTTCAATGTGTCATTGCCAAGAATTAAAGTGCTTTACCTTTACAAACGAGCTAAAAATATTTAGTTCCAATGTATTCGATTAAATTGGCGCGAGTGCTCGATTTGTTGCTTGATTTTGAAATGACGCAAAGTTTGTCTTCATGAGTGCTCGATCTATTTTTTTATCTTGAGCTTTCTTGATCGACAACTTTTCGTCCAATAGTTTTGTCTCCAATTTGATTAAGTCGGCAACATGTAACATTTTGAAGATTCGAATTAGAGATAAACATAGTTTGGTTATTATAATCAAAACATAAAATTTGACCATAGGTCAACACATAGTGCCTTATATAAGGATAGTCATACTTTGGTAACGTTAAATATTGCTCTGCCAAGGGTAGCTAATCCGACATCAGACGAGTATGTCAAAAATCATATGAAAGTTGTGAATGATCAATACATGATCGTCACTCTTAGATAGTAAGAGATTGTGATCTAAATTTCATTCAGCCTAATTGATAACGAAATCATTGGCCAAGGTGTACTCATAAATCGAAAAAGAGTTTTCAACATACATTAACTTAATAGTGGGATGAAAGATATGATTGATAATTGAGATTGACACATATCCATATCTCGTAATTGATTAATCATATTAATTAAGGGATTAAAGTTTCACGGTAAATGAACAAGTTTGGTTTTGTCATACCACGTGACATTTCCTGTCACATGTATTGTCAGGACATATTGCTAAATGTCAATTTGGGACGACGGATGTGAATTGATGATAAATTAAAAAGGGGTATTTTAATTTATCGATTTTGATGAGATTAAAATAATAATTTATGTCGTTATGCGTCGTGATCGGGAACCTAATGGGTCACACACAAAATGAGAACCACAAGATGATATTCACCAATTAATTAATTAACAAGTGTTGGACAATTAATTAATTGGATTGCTTGTTAATAGTCCCGAATTAATTAATTGGATTAATTAAATATTGGACCGGGTTAAGTTTAAGAAACAAGCCAAGTCCACTTGAACTTATATTAATAAGTTAATAGGGTTTCAGAAAAAAGAGAAGATAACACAATTCATTATCTTGCTAGAAAAAAAAAACTCAAATTCTTTCATTCTTGTTCCCTGTGTGAATTTCTATTAGAGGCTGGACAATTATACAGCTGTGAATTGAAAATTGTGATTATTCGTGTTTCAAGATCAACAAAGGAATGTAGAATGTACAAAATGTTATAATTCGTTTTATTTTTTGCTGTGCATGTTAAGTAAATTTTCAATGGTGATATCAAAGCATACTTTGTGTTTGTTCAAAATTGTTTTGAATCTATTGTTTATTTTTCTAGCTTTTAAGAAAATTATTTTCATATACTAAAATCATTTTTTGAATAGAAAATAATTTTTGGGTCGAAAATTAGATCGGGACGAGGGTCGGCGGCAACACCGGCACGAGACCCTGCTGCAGCGCGTACAGCAACACCTAGTAAAGGTAACGACGACGTCGTGGCCTCACTTTGCTGCGGAGATTGTCGTCGCTGCAACTTGGAGAAATGCAGCACTTTATGCTATAGTCAAGCAACAGCGCTAAGTGTCACTGTATGACAGTGGTGATGTGTCACCACACGTCGCCAGCTACATACATCGGTGATGTGCCGCCACACGTCACAAGTGTGACACTGAAAGTAGTCGGCACCGGCGCCCCCTACGAGTTTGAAGATTTTTTTAGGGTTTTCGATTTGGGACGGGGACGTGTGATGCAAATTATGAAATTGCAGGCCCCGAACTGTAATTATTTAAGAAGGGTCATGGTGCACTAGTTTAAATTCACAACCTGCTCGTAATTTTGGAAATTTTGAGGGCTTAATTATAATTTTAAATTGGGTCAAAATGCAATTTTTTAAAAGTGTTCTGAATATAAATTTTGAAAAGGTTTTAAGTTTGAATTTCAAAAGGGTTTTGACATAAAATTTAATTTTGACCCAAAAAATTTTATTTAAAATTGACGAATTTTATATTATAGTTAAAATTCAAATTGAATTTTAACTTAAATATTAAATTTGACCATAAATTGAATTTTATTTTATTTTGGAGTTTTATCCTAAATTAAAATGTTAGTTTAATGTATTTAATTAAAATTTGATTTTAATTAAATTGTTACACCCTAAAAATTTTCTTGTAATTATAGTTGGACTCTAATTTGGACTCTAATTAATTTATTTTAATTAAATAAGTTCGCTCTAATATCTTGAAATTAGAGTTGTACTCTAAATGTGTATTTAATTAAAATTTGATTTTAATTAAATAAGTCTGTTCCATTATTATGAAATTAGATTTTGATTATAATTCAACATTTAATTAAATTTTGATTTTAATTAAATTAATTGATTAATTTAATGAATTAATTATTTAATTATTCTGATCCTTTTGTCTAAATTAGTTTAGACGACCATAATTGCTAGAAACTTGAAACATGTTCGCATGTAATATTCGATATTATATAGGAAAACATTTATAAAATGAACGTTTTATTAGTGGATGATTATGGACTCGACCATGTGAATGTGTTAATTGGTTAGTTTTAATTCTTATAGTTTTATGGGTATGTGGGCTCTTATTTATTTTGGACCCGCGAGTCCTTTGTAATTATTATGGACCTACGTGTTCAATTATTTAGGCTTCCATGCCAACTAGTATAAGATACATGTTGCAATTGGACTAATTGAAAATGCAAGAAGATGATGAGACCATAGATATTGAGCATTATATGAGTCAATGCAATAACCCCTGGGAATTGACCAACTAGTCTTTCTTATGGCTCGAGAAGAAGACTAGATAGTAAAAGTTCATATATATATATATATATGTGCGTGTGTGTGTGTGTGTGTGTGATGTTTAATAAAATATATATAATTATTACGATGAGACATTTGCATACAAAACCCTTCGTTAAAATATTAAGTCATATTTATATTCGCATTCCATCATTATAGTGAAAAATTAGAGTTCTTAATCGATATCAGCTTGTTGAGTACACTCAAGGCTGGTCTATTAGAGATATATTTGACACTATGAAATATTAGATATTTCTGAATGATGGGTTTGATTTAACTAAAATTTATCTTTTGTTGAGTACATTAAATAAGATAAAATTTAGAGTTGTTTCTTATTGATTTAGGAGTTGTATGGAGATACATTGATAATAGTATCTAGCAACATGTTTTATTAAGGCTTTTTAAGTATACTCAATGTCTTAATATAAAAAAAATGAGATTCCAACCCACTAGAAGTCAAGTATGGAGCATAATTAGTTTAATAAAAGACCATGTTAAATTAATTGATACATTTCAATATATTATTCTTTCATTTTTCATCATTTATGTTTATTGAATTATGAGTAACCATATGTATTTGAGATGTATGCTGGATGCCAACAACCAAATGAAATTTTCTTGATTGACACCACAATCTGAAAATTGTCCTTAGGCATGAGAAAATTAGTTATGTTCTTGAGTAATCCTTTTTAGAGATGCCTATTGATGACTCGACTAAGGAAGATGTGGCTTCTATAATAACACAATGATGACGATAGTATTGCAACATGTGTGATGTTTGCAGCTATGTCACCTAAGTTACAAAAGGCAACATGAGGAAATAAATACTAACAAAATGAATTTTGATCTCAAAGAGTTGAATGATGGATAATCACGTCTAGAATGATATGAGATTTCTTAGCAACTATACCAATGCATAGTGACAGAAGGATCTTCAGTCAGTGCTCATATGCTGAAGATGTTGACTATATTGAAAAGTGGTCTCATTTGTGTTCAATCATGGATTGTGAACTAAGTATTGACTTGGTTCTGCAATATCTGCTAAAGAGCTATTCGCAGTTTATTATAAATATTGACATGAATACACTCGAGTGCACACTCCCTAAGTTTCTTAATATGATTAAGACTGTTAAACCCAATGTCAAGGCATGCAGTGGGCAAGCCATTGATTCCTCTAAGAATAATAAGAGAAATTCTAAAGGGGGTTTGGGAAAGCATCCAAGATGATAGGTCATTGGAATAGAAACTGCAAGGCTTATTTCTACTTCATTAGCTTTTTAGGTATTAGATACCAGATATGAATCTCATATTTGTATAAATACGTAGAAACTAAACAGAAGTAGATTGCTGTAGAAGGGAAAAGTCGATCTGCACGTTGAAAATGAGCAAATGTTGTTGTATTGCCTGTAAGAACATACTTCTTGTTATTGCCTTTAGGCTTAGTATTAGAATTAGAGAAATGTTACTTGGTACCCACCATTACCAGATCATTAAATAAATTTCATGTTTGGACATGAATTATTTTAAGGTTAAGGACAATTGTTATTCCTTCTTATCTTGATAAGATGTTAATGGTTATGGTAAATTACAAAATAACATTTATATTCTAAATATTGAGTATTTTATAATGAGTATAGAAATTAAATACATAAAAATGATAATCTGAATAATACATATATCGGCATTGCAGATTTGGTTACATAAATGAGAATGCAATTTCAAAATTATATGGAGATATATATTTGAGTCAAATGATTTTGAATTATTTGACAAATGCAAATCGTTCCTGTTAGGCACAATGACCAAATCCCCTTTTACTTGAAAATGTGAGAGATCTGCATAATTATTAGGTATAATACATAGTGATGTATGTGAACCTAAATCAGTTAGTGCTAGATAAGGTTTCTCTTATTCCATCACATTTATTGATGACTATTTTAGAAATGTTCATGTATATTTGATAAAATTCAAGCGTGAAAGTTTTGAAAAATTCAATGGATTCAAGCTAGAAGTAGAGAAATAATTATGTAAAGATATTCTCACATTAAAATTCGATCGAGGTGAAGATATCTTAAAGATGAAATTTTAGATTATCTAAAAGAAAATTTGATTCTCTCGCAGTGGAATCCTCCACGTACACCACAATATAACGGTGTATCTGAAAGGAAGAATCACACATTATTAGATATGGTTCGATCAATGATGAGTCATACAAACTTCCCAAAATCTTCTTGGGTCATGCACTAATTATTATGTGCTACACACTAAATCGTATCCCATCTAAATCGGATGACAAAGCTTCATGCGAGTTATGAAAAGGCAATAGTCCCAATTTATCATATATGAAAGTTTGGGGCTATGAACTGAATTGGATAAATTTAAGTCTATATCCAATAAATATATATTCAAAAGAGATATCTGGATATCATTTCTATAATCTCATTGAGAAGAAGTCCGTCTCAAGACATGTCACATACTTAGAGAAAGAATTCATTCTAGGAGAGGACATTGGGAGCAGAATAAATCTTGAAAAAGTTCAAGAATCCACAGAAATAGTTAACCAAGTAGATGAACTTGAGTCTGATCCCATACATACTGAGGAACCAGCTCTTGATCAAAAAGTAGAAACTTTCGAGAACACGTCAGCTTCGTGTAAATTTTGTAGGATCATTCGACCTCTTAGAAGGTACAAATCCATGATTACTATTCAAGCATTACTAATCGAGAATGATAAACCAACTAGTTACGCAGAAACAAAGTCATGTGTTGACTTAAAGAGATGGTAAGAGACTATGAAATTCGAGATGAACTCGATGTATGTGAACAAAGCTTAGACCTTGATCGACCAACTTAATGGTATAGAACCCATATGTTGTAATGGGTTTATACAAAAAGGTCGAAATGGATAGAAACATCCATACATACAGAACAAGGCTAATAGCAGAAGGTTATAAACAAAGACAAGAAGATGACTTTAATGAAACCTTTTAGCATGTCATGCTAAAGTTCATTCTATCCATATATGAATTGAAGCAAGGCTCAATGAGCTGGAATCTTTGATTTGATGAGAGAATGAAAATGTTTGATTTTATCAAAAATAAAGACGAACTATGTGTTTAGAAGAAAAATAGTAGGAGAGTTGTTGTATTCCTAATATTATATGTACAAGACATATTATAAGAAATGACGTCCTTGTATTTCAATAATTGAAATTATGATTCTCAAATAATTTCTCCATGAAAGATATGGGACAAACAACCTGATCTATAGAGATAAATCTAGAAGATTGCTTAACTCATCTCAATCTACATAGATAAAATCTTGAGACGATTTAATATGGAGAAAATGAACTAGAGTTCATGGATACACTATGCTAACTTCTAGTCAGATTAGAATTATAGCAAATCTCAATCAGAAAATTGGTTACTCCTAAGCGGTGTGTTGAAAATGTTCCAAATAGGAAACAATCATTAATTCAATAGTAGAAGCCTTACAAATCATTACTTTAGAAGCAACAAAGATTGTGATCTGGATCAAGTATTTCATCAATAAACTTAAAGTAGTTCCTAACATTATTGATCACATGTTTCTGCATTGTGATAACAATGGATCCGTCGTGCAAGCGAATGAACTAAGGTTTCATCAATGATCCAAACATGTGTTAAGACGGTATCATTTCATTGAAAGATAATACAATCAAATGACGTAAAGAAAGAATGAATTCCCACAAGTTATATTAAGGTCTCATCAATTATCTTGCAAGTACAAGAAAAGAAAAACCCTAATTCTCTCACTCTTGTTCCCTGTGTGGATTTCCATTGGAGGTTGGACAATTGGACAGCTGTAGATTGTAGATCATGATGGTTCGTGTTCCAAGATCAGTAAAGGAGATTGTAGAATTTACAAAAGGTATAATTCTTATCACAATTTCTTTCTAAACACAAAAAAAATCTTTGGTGGGAATTGAAATTTGTTTTATTTTTCGTTGTACATGTTAAGTAAATTTCCAACACTATTCAGTTTCATCAAAGTCAGAGGTTGGAGGAATCAACAAGGGTTATTTGGAACTTGAATTACTGCTACATGTTTTCATATGCGTAGCTGCGTAGTCACGAAAATTGATGGTATCTTTCATGCAATATTACATGAAAATAGAGACGAAACATGTTGAATGTATTTTACTAAATATGAAATTGTTGTCCCTTGGATTCAATCGAAAAATTTGTCAAATGATGTGATTAGAACTGTTGTTCAAGTGCATCTTGGAACATGGTCATGGGATATAGCTTTAGTGGATGAATTTCGAGTGATTACAGAACTGGTAGAGGCTTATCAGATTGTTTGGTATTCTATTCAATATTATGTATTAGCAATTGTGTCTATTTTTATATTTTCAAGAAAATTGGATTAGTGTGTTGGGTTTTGATACCCAATATATCTCAAGTTATGATGTTACTCGTTGAAAATTCTCAGTCGACTTTAACCAAATGACTGAATAATTATCGAAACCTCTATAAAATAGATCGACTTGAAAATCACTTAGGACCATTTGAAGAAGTCCAATTTAATTGGGGACACTCATGGTTTGTTCACTTCTTAGAGGATAATATTGGTTGGCCCATTTGACTATTTGGTTTTGGTCTACTAAAATGATTAACCTAAGCCTATATATATGCAGCCTCATTTTCTCTTTCATGTATGTTATTTTTCCCTTTGATTGAGAGCAAAAACAGTTGTTTCTTCTTTTCTTTGTGCCCTACCATTTTGCTTCTTTTTCTTGGGTTTGTGGCTATCTTCCGTGGGTACCTTTGTGGCTAAAATAACACCTTCTTTTGTGTCCTTTTGTGGTTGCAATCGGTAGCAACCAAAGTGAATAAGTGTGGTTTTGGGTTGTTGATTGGAGGTGTTGATAAGGTCGAGACGGGTAGATTGAGCTCAGAAAAACACTTTGGTGGAGCCATCTTCCGTGACAAATGGTATCGAAGCTCATTGGTGTATGATTCTTGGGCAAAAATTGATCCTAAAACCGGCAAAATTGAGGCAAAAATTAGAAACTCAAACTGCCCAATTTTTTGTGCAAAAACCGAACATGGAACCTTGATTTCGGCCAATCTAAGTCTTTTGGTGAAACGGAGACCAAATTCGTGATCTGCAAGTAGAGGCGGTACTGGGTGGCCGACGTTGAGGTGACGACTACCGGCGGCAGTGCATGGGAATTCAAGAATGGCACATGCAGGGACGTCGATCGGACTTAGACGAATGTTTTTTTGACATATTACTCTAGACATTATTTCTAACATTTTCGTGTTGTTAGTTTTTTATTTCAGGTTGTCTGGGATTCGATCATATTTGATTGGTTACTACAATTGCTTAAATTTTAGGATGAAAAGTAATGGCTCTAAAGTTTGGTAAATTTGCATATCTCGATATTTACGAACCTTAGGAATGGTCTGATATGGTATATTGGCTTATCTTGTTTAATTTCAGCATTAGCGAGTCATTGTGTAATGTGAAATTATGATTGGGGGTTATCATGTGGGGTAACCATTGATTGTTTTATGAATTATTTTTCATATTTGAAGTGTTGAATTTAATTACAAGTTGATTATTGATTCTGTGTTTTAGTTTCCATTAAGTCACTGTGTGAGACAGCATTGTGTGAGAAATTGATTTTGTTGACATACATTCGTGTTGCATTGATAATTCCATTAGAACACTTGATCCATTGGACTATTTCCTTGATACTGAAATCTCGAATCTCATGAAATCGTGGGAATTTAGAACAGTGTATATTGTGACTTTAGGATTACTTTGTGTGACTTAATCGTGCATTTTTTGCGGTTCTATTTTCGAAATGACTTCACATTTTGAAATGGGGGTTTTCAATGGAAAAATGAGACTTTTCAATTTGGCAACAAAATATAAGAGGAATTTTTATTCAACAAAAAGTTTCAAAATCCCTCAATGGCAATTTTTCTGAAAATTTGTCAAAGAACAAAAAGACAAATTTGATAAACTTGTTTACACTTCAATTATTTTATACCTATCTGATATTATTTTAAGAAAAGTTGGAAATTTTGATTCTACAAAAAACTTTGGAAAACGTTTTGAGGACTTATAAGTTGTACTTGCTTGAAATATTTTCATTTTTAAAATGAATTTTTCAAAGGATCTTGATGAAATTTGAACGTTTTTAACAAGCTTATTCAAGACATTGTTAATTGTGATGAAAATATGTCTGAACATATAAGGTCATCATTTTGCTGAATTCTATCTCTAACTCATATAGGGAGGTTAAGAATGTGATTAAGTATGGTAGAGACACCCTAACACCTAAAATTGTCATTAATTCTCTTAGAAGTAAAGAGATGAAGATTAAATCTAAAAGAAACGATAAAAGGAGTGGTAAGGTACATATGATGAAGAGTAGAACGAAATTTAAGCAAATGAGCTTGGGTAAGGCTAAAGACAATAGTGACTCGAGTGACGAGAGTGATAAGAAGAAGGGTAAGGGTTGGGATAAGTCCAGTGGTAGATGGTGTTATTGTTGTGGTAAGGCTCTACACTTGACTCTCCTAAGAAGAAGGAAAAGCAGAAGAGTAAGATGAGAGGTGAGGCGAATGTGGCTATATGGTTGAGTGATGACCTTAGTGAGTTTATTGAGAGTAAACCTAGTTACTACATGTGTATCTGTGTGTAATCATTTCTGCATGTGTGTGATTGCTTAATTATATTGCATGGTTATATGACATTTCACTATGTTTGATATGTGCATTTACATGAATTTGAGAGCAATTTTAATTGGTCTAATGTGTTTGCATGCATAGTAAGTTGGGATGCATTACCAATAAGTGTGTTGTGTGTCTATAGTGATATGGAGTATAGATGCCTAAAGGTGCATTGGTGATATGTACGGAGATGTAGAGTGACATTTGAATCATGAGTGGAGATGTGATTAAATGTCTGAAATCCTTTATCTGTGAAAGACCCTGTACATGTGGAGTGTGAGAGTAACAGTTGTATCACTTCTGTTAGGTGGAGACCGATTATCCACTTAGGTTGGGAGAAGTAAGGTGGTGATAAGGATTATCTCGTGGATTTAGGATCTATTATGGTTTACTGTTAGATATGGGTTTAGTGGTCAGTCTAATGAGCATGGTCAGATCTTTCGAGATACGAGCAATGCGGAATGGGATAGGATAACTGTAGTGAGATCTTTCCATGGGGTCATTTATGTGTTTGTTGCATATATGTTAGCTGTTTGATTGATTAACTTGGTGTTAGTATGCTATTTTGTGTGAACATGTTTGAAAAGATCTATGTTATCCTATATCATATCTTCATCGCATGTTTATTTGCTCTTGATTGATAGTATGATTATTTGCTTCTACTTGAGTGTTCTTGACCTTAGCCCTAGTGGCTATATGGAGTAGGTATGGTATGCGTTTCGGGTCCGAAACATGAGGTAAGGTCTGTGATCTCAATTTATTGCTTACCTTGATTATGCAAATATTAACTTTGTGTTTTGGTTGATTGCAGGTTGATTAGGTATTGAGGTGGAGATTTGTTGAATTTCGATACCCAATAAATTCAGGACGATGATGTTACTTGTTAGAAATTCTCAGTCAGCTTTGACCAAATAACTAAATAATTATCGACATTTCTATGAAATTGGTCGACCCGAAAATCACTTAGGACCATTTGAAGTGGCCCAATTTAATAGGAGATGATCATGGTTTGTTCACTTCTTTGAAGATTATATTGGTTGGCCCATAATCCATCTACTTGCCTATTTGATTATTTGGTCTTGGTCCTCTAAAATGATTAACCCAAGCCTATATATATGCGGCCTCATTTTTTCTTTCAGGTGTGTTATTTTCCCCCTTTTAGCAAAAATGGTTGTTTCTTCCTTCCTTTGTTCCCTACCGTTTTGCCTTTTTTTTTCTTGCCTTTGTAGTTGTCTTTTGTGGGTACCTTTGTGGATGAAATAATACCTTCTTTGTGTCCTTTTGTGGGTGTAATCTGTAGCAACCGAAGTGAACAAGTGGTGTAGTGTTGGGTCGTTGATTTGAGGTGTTGATAAGGTCGAGATTGGTAGATTGGGCCAGGAAAAACACCTAATGGAGCCATCTTCTACAACAGTGCATTGATATAGATAATGCATCTTAAGAAGCAATTTTTCCTAATTACACCTTGTGGATTGCTACTGTTATAGGACACTAATGAAACCATCGCAAGGATTTAAGGACGAATCTCACCAACACGAGGAGAATGATGCAATGTAAAATGTGGAATTTTATTTTTATTATTTTGTTTCTTTTAGTTAAATATTTCGTCCTAGTATTTATTTTGACAAAGGGCATTATCCTTGTAGCATTGTAGGCAGAGACGGAGATAGGGGGCAAGGGGGGCGACCCCCCCCCCCCCAAACATTGTCCGCTGGTCCACTATTTCTAGTTAATTTGTAATGTATTTTTCAGTTTCGTCCCTGCAAAAATTGACTCGCCCCCCTAAAAAATTTTGAAATTTTTTTTTTCATTAATAAATATTGACCCAATAACTTACACTTTAAAATTCAACCATACAAAAATCTTAGACCTAAAGAAAAGATCCAATAGTTACTTAAATAAATAAATAGCCCAAATCCAATTCAAAAGCAAATGACTCATTTATGAATCAATTACCCAAAAGCATACCCATTTATATTGATAGGCAGTTTACTTTTTGTCTTTTTGATGTCCATCTAACGTTCATGTTTTCAATTTGTATAGCGTTAGACACATAGATGGACATATTGTTTTTGTATCGACAAACTGATTGTCTTTTCGGTCAGTCAATCTAACTTGCCTATTTTGGTACTCAAAATCATCGTTTTCAATCCTCCTAGTTAAAAAGAAATTTCGGGGGCTCCGTCCCCGAACCACCCCCCGTATTTTCACCCCCGTAAGATTGAAATCCTGGTTACGTCCCTGGTTGTAGGGTTTTCTCTAGTGTTTGTCACTATTATAACTTTTTTAAGGACTAGCTGCTTTCTTGGTTATTTTTAATTTAATTAAAGACTAGAAGCTTTTTGCCCACTATTAATACCCTTTTGATATTCTTGAACGAATCAAGAAAATGTGATCGCGAATTACTGTTGTTGCTCACTTCTATGTGCATTTGTTCTCAATAAAAGTGATCATTCATAATATAATCATGTTGCTAGAAAATATAAGGGAAAGTAATTGGGGAAAAATCATATATAAGTCTAGTGTCATATATACAATGCAGTCATTGAACTCCAAACGTCTAAAAACAAAACATAACTCTATGGCTAAAAGAATCTAATGAGAACAAATTATAACATGTATAGGTTGTTGACGTAAAATCATGCTTTTGTATAGACATTTATAAGTGCGTTTTGTGCACATATTTGGACCATTTTATTAAATTTTTATGTCGTCAAATTATTGAATTTTACTTAAGTTAGATTAATTTTCTCTTATTTTAGTTATGGACCCATTTCTAAACAATTGGAAAGGAAGAAGGACAAAATCGAATGAAATCTATAATTTTGGGATCAAATTCTACAAGTTAGAATTTGAGAAGGACATTAGTTGCACAATTGATGAAGTCAAGGACTAACTTACATTATTTGAGAAAGATGAAACCTTGGAGTGAAATATTGTACTAAGTGGGCTTGGGATCAAATTAAAAAGGAAGGAAAATAATTGTGCTTTGCATGTTGGAAAATTGTATAATTGAAATAGAATCGAAACCAATTTGAAAATGAAAAAATGGTTACTTGGGCTGGACTCCTTTTCCACAAGTTGGCGGCTATGAAGGAGTTTAATTGGACAAAACAATTGGGTGGCTAGAAAAAAAAAATATATATATATATACACACACACACACACACACACACACAGAGATAACGAAATAGAGGAAGAATATATTTACACGCAAACAGAGACAAGGAAGGGAAAAATGGGTGGCTACTGTGGGAAGAAAACAAAAAATACACACACGAAAAGAGGTAGAAAACGCAGAAGCCAACATAAAGATGGAGAGACAGACATGAGATGGCGGAAGACGGCACACGCATAGGGAATTGTGGGAATTGAACCGGGTTCAATTGATGCTCCCATAATTTTGTGAAAAGGCTTTTGGGAAATGCGACTTTATTAAATCACACTTTCAACCGGATTGCGACACGTGGATGAATCTTGGCTATGGTTTGAATTATGGATGGTTCTTTTACTATGCCATATTCATTTGGCATTCTCAAGTTTTGCTTTAGGGTTTCATTCTGTTCTCTCTCTGTAAGAGCGCCGTTCTGAGGGTTTTCTCCGTGTTTTCGATCTCTCTTAATTCCTTCTCAAATTCTTGATTTGAGAAGGCGATCTGAAATATTGTAGCCTCTTTGTGATGATATTCTGAGTGAATATCTGTTAGAAAGTGTTTGTGCTTTTGACTTGTTGATTCTGAGGTTTTAAAGCGATTCTTTGTGGTTCCTGTAGATCGATTGCTGTATTTTGAGAGAGATAAGTGTTCTTACTATTCTTTGTGATTGGCTGAACATTATTGTAACCTTTTGTTGACATTTTGGGCATTATAGTGGAACCGAGCATAATCCAACTTTTGGATGCTCAACGGGGGATGTAGGTGTTTGAAGCGATCACGGAACCTCTGGGGCTTAAGACGAAATATATCGATTGTGTTCTTTTAATTTTTTGCACTTTATTTTAGAGAAGGTTTTGGTATTTTTGTTTCTTGGTCTAATATCGTGTATTCTTGGCCTAATAGTGGTATCAGAGCCACTAAAATGAGGAGAAAGATACTTGGATCTTGGAGAAGTACGGTTGATCTAAAATGGATCTAAATCTTTGGAATTGCTCTTAAAACAAAATTACATACTATAGAGTTTTAAACTCACTGGGTGAGATCTTTCTAAACTTTTGGAAAATTCACTTTTCAAATATTTAGGGTTTTTCGATTTTTCCCTTGATTTACCGTGCATTGAAACCTCCTTGAACTTAGTCTTTATCTAAAGGCTCCTACGAGGCCTTGGGAATTTGAGATTAATCAAGTACGGGTGTGCACCTGGAGAATATTGCAGGAGAAATCTATGAAATATTATTTTGTGATCTTTGCTACTGTGTTTTCTTTAGTGTTTTAGTCTCCAAATTCTCTGCAAGTGACTGATATTTGAAAATCTTGTTCTGCTGTGTGTAATACTGTGATTTTCTATTTGCCACCAGTATGTACTCTTGTTGCTCTTTGCATATTTGTGTGAGTTGTCTTCTGTCTATGAGTCTTATTTGACTATAACATGGCTTCTACTAAATTTGAAGTAAGTCAATTTGATGGAAAAATTTATTTCAATTTGTGGAGTAAAAAATTGAAGGCTATCTTAATGCAAATGAGATGTGTTAAGGCCTTAGATGATTGTTGGCATGTTGAACTACTTCCTACAAAGAAAGCTGAACTTGAAGAAGTTGCTTGGAGTACTATTTTCTTGTACTTATCTGAAAATGTGATAAGACGCATTGGTGAAACTACAACTGCCTCTGAATTGTGGACCAAACTTCATGCAAAGTATGTGACTAAGACTACTCCAACTAAGTGTTTCTTATTAAAACAATTCTTTTCTTTCAAAATTGATCCCTCAGTTGATTTGGATAAAAACATGAATAGATTTACAAAACTTACCCAAAACTTGGCTAATTGTGATGAAAAACTTTCAAAAGATCAGATGGTTGTAGTCTTGTTAAACTCCATTAGTGACAGGTACAAAGACATCAAGATTGCTCTAGAATATGGTAGGGAAGAACTTACTACTGATGTGATAATAAATTCTTTAAGGAATAAGGCTCTAAAGCTAAAATCTGATTCTGGTAATAATCTAATTGGAAATGGTTTGCTAGTAAAGGGGAAAGGTTTTGGTAAATCAACTTATCATCCTAAGTCTTTTACTGAAAATAAAAGCAGATTTAATGATAAGCATAAGTCCAAAGCTAAGGCTAAAAGTAAGAAATGATATTACTGTGAGAAATTGGGACATTTTGTCAAAGATTGTTTTAAAAAGAAAAATGATTTGAAAGTTAATAAGTTTGATGAAGGAAGTAATGCTTCAGTGTATAATAAAGCTAAGTCTAATTCTAGATTGGTCCTTGTTAATAAGGAAAAACAACTGAGTGATGAATGGATTATTGACTCGGGTTGTTCCTTTCATATGTGCCCAAATAAATACTGTTTCCTTGATTTTAAAAGGACTGCTAGGGGGCAAGTGATAATGGAAAATAATTTTACCTGTAAAGTAAGAGGAATATGGACTATAAAATTATTGGAAAATGGAAATATTTTATTTCTTAAGGAAACTAGGTATATACCTGACTTGAAGAGAAACTTGGTGCCCTTAGGTATATTAGATGATATGGAGTTTAACATAAATATGGGTCAAGCACATAGTAAAATTCTTTGGGGCAATGATTTAATCATAACTACCCCTAATAGACATGGTCTCTATTTTTTGAAAGCAAAACGTTTGCTTGGCCTAAACGTTTTGCTGTATCTGAACAGTTTACACTTGCAAAATTGTGGCATGATAGACTTGGTCACATTGGCAAAAAAGCTTTAAATTTTTTACAATCAAAAGAAGTTTTTGAAAAACAAAATCTTGGTGATTTTGGTTCTTGTGAACAATATATTATAGGAAAACAAGTCAAACTACATTTTCCAACTTGAATTCATAAATCCAAACAAATATTGGAATATTTGCATGCTAATTTGTGGGGTCCTGCTACTGTGTGAACTTTATCTGGTTTTAAATATTTTTTGCTGATCATTGATGATTATTTAAGAAAAAATTGGGTTTTCTTATTAAAAACTAAAGATGAATCTTTTTCAACTTTTAAGAACTGGAAAACCCAAATTGAGAACCAAACTAAACACAAGATAAAGATTTTAATGACTGACGGTGGTTTGAAATTTTGCAATCATGAATTCAGCCTCTGTTTGGTACACATTAAAATTTTCATTCTCATTCTTCTACTCATTTTTAACCACACATTCTTCAATAAAATAATATTTTTCATCACATCAATAACTTTTCCTTCTTTTTCAACCACACATTCTCCATCAATCTACTATTCTAAAACACATTCTTCCAAAATAATATCCACCAAACACACCCTCAACAATGTCTGTAAAGAAAATGATATTTTGAGACATAGAACAGTTACTTATACTCCTCAACAAAATGGAATAGCTGAGAGAATGAATAGGACTCTATTAAATAAAGTTAGATGTATGCTACTGAGTTCTGGTTTGCCTAACTTGTTTTGGGGTGAAGCTATTAAAACAACTGTGTATCTTATTAATAGAAATCCTACTAAAGCTTTAAATTTTGATGTCCCTAAATCTGTATGGTCTGATGGCTCTGTGAATTATTCTCATTTAAAGGTATTTGGTTGTGCTGCATATGCTCATCAAAATATTGGAAAACTAGAACCTAGAGCTCTTAAATGTGTTTTCTTGGGTTATGGTGAACATGTTAAAGGCTACAGATTGTGGGTTAAATGTGGAAAGGGGTATAAAGTCATTGTTAAAAAGGATGTTGTTTTTAACGAGTCTTTAATGCCATGTTTAGAAGGAAAAGATAAAGTTTTAAAGTGTTGGTTGATAAAGATGTTCAAATTTAGGTGGAGCCTCCTCAAATTGAACCTACTAATCCTGTACCTCTAGTAGATGAAGCTGGTATTGAACATGAAATTGAAATGGATCAAGAAATTGATATGATGGATCTGATTCTGCTACTCTCCCTACTGATGAGTATCAACTCACAAGAGATAGGGAAACGAGGCAGATCCGACCTCCTACTAGATTTGATAGTGATGATTTTGTTTCATTTTTTACTTATCAAGAACAATTTGAAAATAAGCCAAACTCCTATGATGATGCCATTAAGTGTAAGGAAAGTAAAAATTGGAAAGTTTCCATGGAAGATGAAATGTCGTCACCTTTGAAAAACAAGACTTGGGAACTTGTTAAGAGGCCTAAAGGGCAGAAACTGATTGATTGTAAGTAACTTTATAAAATAAAATAAGGGGAATGAGATAGTAAAAACATTAGATATAAGGCAAGACTTGTTGCAAAAGGTTTTACTAAAAAAGAAGGTGTTGATTACACTGAAATTTTTTCTCCTATTGTGAAATATTCCACTGTTAGATGTTTGCTTGCTTTTGTTGCACAGTTTAAATGGGAACTTGATCAGTTGAATGTTAAAACTGCCTTCTTGTATTGTGATTTAGATGAAGTAATTTACATGAAGCAACCTGTTGGTTTTGAAATTAGAAATCCTGAAAATACTGTTTGTCTATTAAAAAGATCTTTATATGGATTAAAGCATGTTCCAAGACAATGGTATAAGAGATGTGATACTTTTGTTTTAAAACCTGGTTTTAGAAGAAGCCAGTTTGATACCTGTTTATATTTTAAAGGTAATGGAGGTGAAAATTCTCTTTATTTAGTCCTCTATGTGGATGATATGTTGCTTGCCTATTATGATAAGTCCGAAATTGATGATATCAAATTAAAATTGAAGTCTGAATTTGAAATGAAAGACCTTGGTTCTGCTAAAAAGATATTAGACATGCAATTTTGAAGAAATAAAGATAAAGACATGTTATTTTTGAATCAACGTGATTATGTGATTAAAGTTTTGAAAAAAATTAATATGTATGATTGTAAACCTGTAACATTGCCTCTTGCTAATCATTTTAAGCTTTCTTCTGAATGATGTCCCAATTCTGAAGAAAAGTATGCTAGATGTCAAAAATACCTTATGCAAATTTTGTTGGTTCTGTTATGTATTTGATGATTTGTACCAAACCTGATCTTGCATTTGGCATTAGCATATTGAGTAGGTTTATGAGTAACCCAGGGGAAGAACATTGGAATGCTTTAAAATGGTTGTTTAGATATCTTAAAGGCACACCTAACTTGGGTTTAATGTTTAAATCAAGTAAAAATGGTGTAACCTTAAAGGGATATACTGATTCTGATTTTGCAGGAGATAAAGACAATAGGAGATCAACTTCTTCTTACTTTTATACCTTATGTGGTACTATTGTTAGTTGGAAATCTCAACTTCAAAGGGTTGTTGCTTTATCTTCCAGTGAAGCGGAATATATTGTTGCAACTGATGTTGTGAAAGAGGGAATATGGTTAAATGGATTGATGTCAGAACTTGGTTTTGCTGATAATGATGTTATGTTACTGTCTGATAATCAAAGTGCTATTCATTTGAGCAAAAATCCTATGTTTCATGATAGAACAAAACATATTGATGTTAAATATCATTTTATAAGAGATATCATTTCTAAAGGGATTCTTAAAATTGGAAAAGTTTCAACTCAGCTTAATCTATCTGATATGGGTACTAAAGTAATTCCTTTGAATAAGTTTTTAAACTGTTTGAAACTGTTATATGTTGAATCTTTGTGATGCATGAACAAGTATTTAGAGCGAATGAAAATTTCTTGAGATTGTGTTCCGGACTACACTATAACCCAAATTCTGGTAGCAAAGTGGAGATTGTGGGAATTGAACCGGGTTCAATTGATGCTTCCATAATTTTGTGAAAACGCATTTGGCAAATGCGACTTTATTAAATCACACTTTCAACTGGATTGCGACATATAGATGAATCTTGGCTGTTGGTTTGAATTCTCGATGGTTCTTTTACTATGCCATATTCATTTGGCATTCTCGAGTTTTGCTTTTGGGTTTCATTCCGTTCTCTCTCTGTGAGAGCGCCGCTTCTCAAATTCTTGATTTGAGAAGGCGATTTGTAATATTGTAGCCTCTTTGTGATGATATTCTTAGTGAATATTTGTTAGGAAGTGTTTGTACTTCTGACTTGTTGATTCTGAGGTTCTGAAGCCATTCTTTGTGGTTCGTGTAGATCGATTGCTATATTTTGAGAGAGATAAGTGTTCTGTACTATTTTTTGTCATTGGCTGAACATTATTGTAACCTTTTGTTGCCATTTTGGGTGTTATAGTAGAACCGAGCAAATCCAACTTTTGGATGCTCAACGGGGAATGTAGGTGTTTGAAGTGGTCATCGAACCTCTGGGGCTTAGGCAGAAATATATCTATTGTGTTCTTTTAATTTTCTGCACTTTATTTCAGAGAAGGTTTTGGTATTTTTGTTTCTTGGTCTAATATCGTGTATTCCTGGCCTAACAAGAATTAATTTCGTTTTGTCGATGTATTGGTGATGTCTTTTCACTTTTATTTATTTTATTCCCAATATTATGTTGGACTAGATTATTTTAGTGTTAAGATTTTCGATGAAACTTGTATCATGAATATTTAACTTGTGATTTTAATTCTTTTTGACATTAAAAGCACGTTTAATCATTGAATAATTGACATATATTTAATTTTTTCTACAATTATATACGCAATAGTTGTATGAGTTTTGTGGCTTATTTTACTTTCGAGAGATTGAAAATAAGTTAGACAGTATCAATTGGCGTAGAGTCCGATAGGGAATAAAAATATACTGTTATGCTTTACGTGATCTTTAAGTATTCATAAATTTTTAATACATTTTTGTATGTTCACATATATCATAGAAATATAGTCGGATCACATGTAAAAATAGGTTTAATTCTACTCGAGAGAGATTGTTAAATAAATTAGAAATATTGATCTTCATAATTGAATCGTGTTGTCAAATTCGTAAGTTTTAAGGTTTAAGGGGATTGATATAATGGGATTCAGGATCCTGGTACTCCTTTCATCATCATATTTTTATAAAATTTGTATTTAATTATAATCTTGCATTTATTTTAGTTAAGTTAGATACTGCATTCATGCGTAATTTAAGTGGGTACAATCTAGTTATAGAAAAATCATAAATTTCTATTGTTTCGGTTAAGACTAAGTTAATTTGAATTTGAACTAATACAGTCTTAGTGGGAACGATACTTGGACTCAAATTCTATTTACTACTTGTTAGTGAACCGTACACTTGCGGTATTTTAAATGAAGAATATTTCCTTGACAGACATAAACATTTTATGCAAAATGTGTTCAATTAACCGAAATATTAATACAAAATAACAAGAAATCAGGACACAGAAATATGAGTTAGATATTGGGATGTGGCATAAAGGGACTGAGTTTCTTTATCACAACATGTTCAGTTATCTTTATTAGTGAACAACATAGACAAGAGCAAGGTTTCGTTGCATCCTATTGGGCAGGGGCGAATCCAGCCTTAAAGTCCAGCTAGGGCGGAGACACTATTGACCGATGATATTCAACGATCGTAATAGTCGAAAATATAATTCAGTAATGCACTAAAACGTAAAACCGTATGAATTAAGCCAAATAAGCTTAATTCACAAATAGTTCTGTGTGAAAACTAAAGCATAATTAATTTCTTGAAATAATTTCAAATTACTTCAATAGCAGAGAGTTCAAAGAATCTCTGGTCAAACCAAACAAAGCAGAAGACAAAAGAAGAACCAAATGAATAAAAACAAGAACCAGTTATTTCTCCACAATAAATGCTGACGAGTAAATAAAAAAATGAAATAAAAATAGTGACAGTACTCCTTTTTACTGCAATAGATGGTCAAGAACATTAAACTGAAACCAATAAACTGATTAGTCATAATTAATGAATGAAAGTGACATAATTTCACTTGAATTTCATTAAAAAAGATCCTGACAAATTATCAAAACAAAACGGGAAAATCACATGAACTCCAAAAATTTATGATAAAAGGGCAGCATAAAGGAAGTAAGGAACTCCCAGCAAAAGAAACTAACCAAAAAGGCATTTCAAGAAACGAAAAATTATTGAAAGAAGATTGCCAAGGGAAAAAGGGATAGACGAGAAAAGATTCATCGTCCAACTCATGTATAGTAAGAAGATAAACAACAAGAATCTCACAACCCTATAAACAAAAACTCAATCCAGAAAACCAACTGTCAATCTGTCATGGAACTTGGAAGAACCAGCCAACAAAAGCTAGCTAATGTGGTTGGAGGACCCAAGCCCATATAAACCACACAAAGGAAGCTCTCACTTCCGATATGGGATTCAGGTTCCCATAAACCCCATTGGAAACCATGACACCAACATTTCTAACCCATTTTTTAACAAACGCCCACAGACAGAAAAGCATTAAAACAAAACAAAAAAGTGAAAGTACCAGATGAAGCGCCTTTTTGACAGAACGATTTAAATCACAAAACTTGGTTATGGGTGACAAAACTAAAGGGGCAAAGAAAGGCCAAAGGTGCTCATCGTTCACTGGCGTCCACCGGTCTCGTAATCGTCGATTGACGGTGTAAAAGATCAGGTCCACCGTCCACACCTCCGCAGGACCGCAGCATTCACTTTTCGTCTCCCTCCGTTTTCAATTTGGGAATTGGATTAGGTTGAACCCATAAATCCATTCTGTGAACCAATGGCAATAGGCAATAACCATGGATTGGGCCATTAAAGCCCAAACAATAAGAAAGGGCAAAAAAAATAAAGGGAAGAATACATAAATCATGCCTTTACTTTTACCCATTTCAAAAATATCAAAAACTTTTCAAATTTTCAAAAATCAGGTATATTCAAATTTTTAATTATGAATTAATAATTATTAAATTAATTTATTATTAATATTTAATTCTACTATAAAATAAATAACCCACCCCCACCTCCACCACCCCTACAACTCCGGGGATATTCCGGCGACCGTTCCGGTCACCACTCGTCTCCGACGACTTTTCCGATTCCGGCGAAATTTATTAGGTCACAAATCTATACAATTTGGTCACAATTCAAAAATTTTTAAGTCACAATTCAAAAATTTATTAGGTCACAAATTGTTCATCGGTCACAACTTAAAATTTGAAAGTCACAATTTGTTCATCGGTCATAATCGTAAAATTTAAAAGTTACGTTACTCAATTTTTGGTCACAAACATCAATTTTTGGTCACAAAACATCAATTTAATGGTCACAAATTAATAATTTTTAGGTCACAACTTAGTATTTCTTAGGTCACACAACTTGTACGGGTCACAATTTATCGAATTTATTGGTCACAAATTGTTTATCGGTCACATACCGACCAAATCATTGGTCACAAACCGGCCAAATCATTGGTCACAAACAATCATTTGTGACCATCACCAAATGACCACGCACTGACACCCAACCGCATTATCACCACCACCATTAGCGTCCACACACACCGTTGCGCACCGCAACCACACTACACACCACCACCAAAACACAGATCGCACCTCCATCACCACCGCACCCATACACACACACCCCGCAACACCGTTTAGAAACCACCACAGATCTGAACCATCGACCAAAATAGACAAAGCACGACCATCAATCCGTAACACCACGATCCACCGCCACAGATCTGCAACCGTCGGCCAAAATCAGACAAACCACGACCATCAATCACACCCACCGGACCGCCACAGATCTGCAACCATCGGCCAAAATCAAACCATCCACGACCATCAAACACACCCACCGGACTGCCTCCGCACGCATCTGTGAACGGAGCGTCGCGACGCTGCTGCCGTTTAAAGCAGCGTCGTGACGCTGCTACAACCATCGAGGGGGGAGGCGACGGAGAATGGCCCGGAGGGAGAAAGCTGGAGAGAGTAGGAGAATGGAGAAGGCTGAAAATGGTGGAAGACGACGTCGACGCCATTGGCGGCGGCGTTTTGCTATGGTGATGACAGGGGAGAAAGTGGCGGCGTGCTGGTGAGGATGAGAAGGAGAAGGAGAGATCTGGGAGCTCTCGCCGGGGAGGCGTCGGGCGGTTGGGCGGCGGGAGGAGAGAGAGAATGGGACGGATGACGGGATGAGAGAAAATGTGAGAGGAGGAGGAATGAATTTTAGGGTTGAATTGGGTTATTTTAATTGGGATAAAAATTATATAATTAATATTATATTAAATATAAAAAACCTGATTTGTGAAAAGTTAAACTTGTGATATGATTTGTGAAAATGGACATCTAAAAGGAAGTGTGGGTGTAATTTCGTCAAAAATAAAATTCAGGCCCAATCTTCATCATTTCCTCATTTCAGGGGCAGCCGGGTCTTCCTTCATTTCTTCCCAGTTTCCGGCGGACGGCGCCTGAAGCTCCTGGCGGATCCAGCACGGGCGGCCGCGGGGGCTGGCCAGGTGCTGGATCCGCCCCTGCTATTGGGGTAAAACAAAAAAACATAGTAATATGACTTGCCCCTAAATTGTTTTTTACATGTCGTAACACGTTTCTTCAACACTATTTTTCAAGAGATAACGTATGCAATAAAATGAGTTGAATATTACTGTGTTGAAAAACATCAAAGACTTTGAGACATCACATATTATGAAAAGAAATCCCTAAAACACTTGATCAAGCATAGGTAAGGCAAAACAAATTCTTGAGGCTTGATGGTAAATCCGTTTGATCTAGCAAATTCCAATCTTTTCAAATCTTTGCCATTTCTTGTATGTTCCTCGGATAAGAGTTGGAAAAGCTACTGTTATATGCCCATTCAGCGAAAATTTTATTCGCAGCTTGTGTTGGATGAGCATAATCCCAAAACAGGTATTGGTTTCTATTGGCACATGGAAAGTGTGATGCTTCGAAGACATAGTAGTCCAAAATTTTTAGGTCCAAAGCGACAACAACCTTTGACCGTTACCAGTAACCCTATAAGAAGATGACGTAACAAACTTTAGCATTTTTCAATGTCAACATATGATACTATGTACAAAACTGATACAATAAAGTTGTTCTTACCATAAGCAGATGGACTGTCACGCAACTCAAAAAACCATCTGTAAGCAGGGCCATAAACGAACTGAGAATCTTGGAAATCTGAATTTAGGCGAGCAACAAGATACTTAAGTCGTGAGTTAAACATTTTCACAATGTTATTAGTAATTGATATACACTGTCCTGGTAGCGCATGGCTAGTGATCAGTTGAAAAGGCGTACATCCATATGGTGGAATGTCCACTAAAAAGAACTTCTTTAAACCCAAGTTGTGGAGTTCCTACAAACCAGTAATATTAATTTCATGGGGCCGCAGCTGTCCAGTATCTGTAATCCTTGAGCAGGCAGAGATTGCACTGTTTAATCACTGCTTGTAATTAATGAAAAACTAGAAGACTGCTCAATTGGCCATCCCCAATGTTGTACAGACACGTACACAGGCATGTCGACACATGATTTTTGAGAAAAGTATGACACAGATACTTTGGTTTAAATTTTATAATAAAAAATTTATATACATGTCTTTATTTTCTACTTTATAGCACAGGACACATCACATAGCATATTGAATACTTGTCCAAGGATTGTCTCCGAAGTATCCCTTGAGCATTAGAAATATAAAGGATATATATATATATATAAAAAAGGATATGGCATGTGACTTATCAACATGGAGTGTCAGTGTTCGACATGCCATGATGCTGTTGGGAATTTACTTAACATGCACAGCGGAAATAAAACAATTTTCAATTCCCAAACGAGGATCTGCAATGTGTTTAGATAGAAACTGTGATGTGAATGATACCTTTGATGAATTTCACAAACTCTTTTGCTTTTTCTTGAACTCCAATGATCACGATCTGCAATCCAAGCTGTCCAATTGTCCAGCCTCCAATGGTGATCCACACAGAGAACAAGAATGACGGTTAGGGTTTTCTTTTCTTGTGCTAGCAAGAATAATGAAAAATTTCATACTGTTTTCAAACCCTAGTAGCCTATTAATATAAGTCCAAATGGACTCAGCCCATCTGTTAAACTTAACCCGGTCCAATATTTAATTAATCAAATTAATTAAAAATTAATTAAATCTGGTCCATGAATTAATTAATCCGTGCCTATTAATAAACAACCCAATCAATTAATTATCCAACACTTGTCAATTAATTAATTGGTAAACCTCATTCTTCTGATTCTCTTTTGTGTGTGACCCATTAGGTTCCTGATCACAATGCCTAACAACGTGAATTATTATTTTGATCTAATCAAAATCGATAAACTAAAACGCCCCTTTTAATTTATCACTTAATTCACTTTCGTTGTCCCAGATTGACATCTAGCAATGTGTCAGGGCAATACATGTGATGGGAAATATCATGTAGTATGACAAAACAAAACTTGTTCGTTTACCGTGAAACTATAAACCTTTCGTCAATATGATCCGATCAATTATGAGATATGGATATGTGTCGATTTCAATTATCGATCATATCTTTTATCCCACTGTTAAGTCAATGTACGTCGAAAACTCTTTTCCGACTTGCGAGTTCACCTTGGCCAAGGATTTCATTATCAACTTAACTGGATAAAATGTAGATCATAATCTCTTACTATCTAAGAGTGACGAATCCTCTATTGGTCATTCACAACCTTCATATGATTCTTGACATACCCGAACGATGTTGTATTAGCGACCTTTGGCAGAGCAACATCCAACACCAACAAAGTATGACTGTCCTCATATAAGGTACCATGATGACCTCAAGTCAAAGGACCAATTCCACTACCGAACGTTAGAGATTAACCACTAACACTCAGATAGTTATCCATGTAGAATCTCTCAGCGGGTCTCCAATGTTTTGTTCTATAACAAAACATCCACGTGTTCATTCAAGTGTCACCACACTTTAGCTTGTGAGATAAGCTACTTACTTCACAAGTAAGAATGCCACACGAGATAGTCTATCCGTAATAACGATATCCGTATCTCGTTATTACTTCGACCACGAACGATTTAAGATTCAGTCATATGTAATTTGTATCTCACAATCACAACTCCTTGTGATTAACAAATCACCAAAACTTGAATCTACGGATTCTATTATTTAATTTATTAGAATATTAATTCAATTAAATAATAGATATTGCCATACATGCATTGATTATACATATATTCAAAGTGTTTATGTCTAAAGTTGATTGGACCTAGGGCATAACACTTACAAACTCCCACTTGCACAAGATCCAATCACTTATGTATCTTATACCATAAGAGTCTACAAGACAATCATGTTTATCCTGCGACAACTCTTTGTCAGTAGATCTGCAATTTAATAACTTGTGGGAATTCGTTCTTTATTTACATCATTTTATTGTATTATCTTTCCAATGAGATAACACTGCCTTGACATATGTTTGGATCATTGATGAGACCTTAGTTCCTTCGCTTGCACGATGGCTCCATTGTTATCATAATGCATAAGAGTATGATCAACAAGGTTAGGAACTACACCAAGTTCATTAATGAACTTCTTGATCCAGATCACAACTTTTGTTGCTTTCTAAAGCAATGATGTATAAGGCTTCTATTATTGAATCAACGGTTATTTTAGATTTGGAACATTTCCAACACACCCTTTAAGAGTAAACCAATGTCTTATTTGAGATATACTATTATTCTAGTCTGACTAAAAATTAGCATTAGTGTATCCATGAACTATCAGTTCATTTTCTCCATATAAAATTTCCTCGAGATTTTATCTGTATAGATTGGAATGAGTTAAGCAATCTTCTAGATCTATCTTTATAGATCAACTTGCTTCTATCATATCTATCACAGAGAAATTATTTGACAACCATAATTTCAACAATTGAAAGATAGAGACGTCGTTTCCTATAATATGTCTCATACATATAATATCAGGAATGCGACAATGCTCCCACTATCTTCTTGTAAATGCACAATTCTTCATTTTTATGAAATCAAACATTTTGACTTTTTGCATCAAATTGAAGATTCCAGCTCCAAGAGGCTTGTTTCAATCCATATTGACATTTTCTTGTAAACTCATTTACAACTTACGGGTTCTAATCCATTAGGCAAGTCAACCAAGGTCAAACCTTGGTTACATACAACAAGTCCATCTCTTTAAGTCAACACTTGACTTTATTTCTGCGTAATTAGTAGGTTCATTATCCTTGATTAGTAATCATGGATTCGTACCTTCTAGGAGGTCAAATGATCCTACAAGATTTACACGGAGCTAACGTGCCCTCAAAAGTCTCCACTTCCTGATCAAGAGTATGTCCATCAGCAGGTGTGGGATAAGACTCAGGTTCATCTATTATATCAGTTGTATCTGTGGAGTCTTGAACTCTTTCAAGATTTATTCTGCTCCCACTGTCTCTCTTAGAATAAACATTTTATCTAAGAGTATAACATGTCTTGAGATGAACATCTTCTTCTTAACGAGATTATAGAATTGATATACGATTCAGTGCGCTTCACATAAGCGCTACAGACCAAACTTTCATATGAGATAAGTTAGGTCATTCCATAACTCGTATGGACTTTTTGTCAACCGATTTAGATAGGACACAATTTAGTGCGCATCATGTGGCAATCAGTGCATGACATCAAAACGATTTTTTGAATGCTTGCATGACTTGTTCTCTATTGCACTATATCTAATAGTGTACGATTCCTCATTTCAGATGCACCATTATGTTGCAATGTATGTGGAGGAATCCACTGCGTGAGAATCTAATTCTCTTTTAGATAATCTAAAATTCTCCATTTTAGATATTCTTTACCTCGAACAAGTCTTAGTGTAAGAATATATTTACCTATTTATTTCTCTATTTCTAACTTGAATCCCCTGAACATTTCAAGAGTTTCATGCTTGAATTTCATCAAATATACATGATCATTTCTGAAATGGTCATTAGTAAATGTGATGAGATAAGATAAACTTCACCTGACATTAACTGATATGGGTCTACATACATCACTATGTATTAGACTTAGTAATTGTGCAAATCTTTTTCCTTTTCAAGTAAAAGGAGATTTGGTCACTGTGTCTTATAGACATGATTTGCATTTGTCAAATGGTTCAAAATCATTTGACCCAAATATACATCTCCATGTAAGTTTGGAATTGCATTCTCATTTATGTGACCAAATCCAGCAATGCCAGATATAGGTGTTATTCAGATTATCATTTTTATGCCTTTCAATTTCTATACTCATTATAGAATACTCAATATTTAGAATATAAATGTCATCTTATAATTTACCATAACCATTAAGATCTTATCAAGATAAAAAGGAACAACAATTGTCCTTAACATTAGAATAATTCATGTCAAAACATGAAATTTATTTAATGCTCTTGGTAATGGTGAAAACAAAATTAACATTTCTCTAATTCTAATATCAAACATAAAGGCAATGGCAAAAAATATGCTTCTACAGGCAATGCAACAACTTTTGCGCATTTTCAACGTGTAGGTCAACTTCTCCCTTTTTGCAGCGATCTACTTTTATTTAGTTTCTGCATATTTATACAAATATGATATCCATATCTAGTATCTAATACCCATGAAACTAAGGAAGTAGATATAAGCCTTGCAATTTCATTTCCAATGATCTACCATTCCAAAATGATAATAAGGATCATCAGATTTGGTATTGTCCTTATTTGCTTTAACTGTCTTAGTCATCTTGGTTGCTTTCCTAAAGCATCCTTTAGACTTCCATATAGGAATGTATGACTAAAATTTGTCCACTACAAACACAGATGTTGGACTTAACAGTTTTAAGCATGTTCAGCATCTCAATGAGCGTGCTTCGAGTTTATTCATGTTAAATTCATAATTAGTTATGAATAACTCTCTGACAGAGATTGCAAAACCAAGTCTATACTTAGTTCATTGTTCATGACTGAACGCAATCAAAACAACTTCTCAAAGTAGTCTACATCTTCAGCACACGAGCACCGACTGAAGATTCTTCTGCCATTATGCACCGGTATAGTTGTTGGGAAATATCATATATTTCCTCGTATGATTGTTCATCATTCAACACATTGAGATGAAAAATCATGTGTTAGCATCTATACTCTTTTGTTGCTTTGTAACTCAGGTGACATAGTCACAAACATCACATATGTTGTAGTACTATCGTCATCACTGTGTTTATTATAGCAGCCACCTCTTCTTTTATCGAGTCATCAACAGGTGTCTCTAGAAAGGGCTACTCAAGGACAAAACCAATTTTTCATGCCTGAGAACAATTCTCAGATTGCGGCGTTAATCAAGAAAATTTGTTTTGGTTGTTGGCATACAATATGCCTCTCAAATTTATGTGGTTACTCATGATTCAATAAATGTAAACGACGAAAAGTAAAAGAAATAATATATATAAAGCATGAATTAATTTAACATGATCTTTTATTAAATTAATTTCGCTCCCACTGTTTAACTCAAATTTATGACCCCCTCACATAAATTTATAGAATCCTTACTTGATTCCCAGTGGGCTGGGATCCCATTTGTTATATTAAAACCTTGAGTGTACTCAACAAATCCTAATAAAACATTTGAGTAGATACTATTATCAATTGTATCTGCATACAACTCCCAGATCATTAAGCTGACAACTCTTTATCTTCACACATATTATGTGTTAGCTTAACATGCCTCTAAGATTCATCTCCTTGAGTGTACTCAACAAGAGATAAATATTAGTTAAGTCAAACACATCATTCATAAATATCTAATATTTCATAGTGTCAAACATATCCCTAATAGACCAGCTTTGAGTGTACTCAACAAGCTAAGATCGATTTAGGACTCTCGTTTTTCACTATAATGGTGGAAGGCGAATATAAATATGACTTAATATTTTAACATGCCTGTAAAATTTATCTTCTTGAGTGTACTCAACAAAAGATAAATATTAGTTAAGTCAAACCCATCATTCAGAAATATCTAATATTTCATAATGTCAAACATATCCCTAATAGACCAACCTTGAGTGTACTCAACAAGCTAAGATCGATTTAAGACTCTCGTTTTTCACTATAATGATGGAAGGCAAATAACAAATTGACTTAATATTTTTAACGAGGGGTTTTTCATGCAAAAGGTCTCATCGTAATAATTATATATATTTTATTATACATCTAACATGCAAATAAATATACATAAAATAGTGTGGACGATTATGGACTTATACTATCTAGTCTTCCCGAGCCATAAGGAAGACTAGTCGGTCAGTTCCTAGGGGGTATAGCATTGATTCATACAATGCTCTATCTCTATGGTCTCCTCCTCTTCTTGTATCTTCAATTAGTCCAGCTGCAACTTGTATCATATATTAGTTGGCACGCAGGCCTAAATAATGTTGGACGCGCAAGCCCATAATAGTAACAATGGACTCGCAGGTCCAAAATAAATAAGAGATCCCAGGCCCATAAAACAACAAGAATAAAACTAACCATTCAACACATTCACATGGTCGAGTCCATAATCATCCACTAATTAAACATTCATCATATAAATGCATTCCTATATAATATCTAATATTATATGCAAACATATTTCAAGTTTCTAGCAATTAAAGTTGTCTAAACTAATTTAGACAAATGGATCGGAACAATTAAATAATTAATTAATCAAATTAATTAATTAATTTAATTAGCGGACTTATTTAATTAAAATCAAATTTTAATTAAATATCAAATTAGAGTCCAACTCTAATTCTACAATTATAGGGCGGGACTATTTAATTAAAATCAAATTTTAATTAAATACCAAATTAGAGTCCAACTCTAATTCCAATAAAATTTTAGGGCAAGACAATTTAATTAAAATCAAATTTTAATTAAATGTCAAATTAAAGTCCAACTCTAATTATAATCAAATTAATAAGGTTGAATTTAATTAAAATCAAATTTTAATTAAATACAAAATAAGAGTCAAACTCTAATTTCAAGATATTAGGGTGGACTTATTTAATTAAAATCAAATTTTAATTAAATACAAAATTAGAGTCCAACTCTGATTTCAAGAAAGATTTTAGGGTGAGACAATTTAATTAAAATCAAATTTCAATTAAATGTCATATTAAAGTCCAACTCTAATTTTAACAACATATTAGGGTGGATAATTTAATTAAAATCAAATTTTAATTAAATATTAAATTAAAGTCTAACTCTAATTTAAAATGAATTAACATTTTAATTTAGGATAAAATTCCTAAATAAAATAAAATTCAATTTAGGGTCAAAGTTTAATATTTAAGTTAAAATCCAATTTTAACGAAAATATAAGTCGTCAATTTTTAAATAAAATTTTAAACGGGTCAAAATTGAATTTTAAGGTCAAACTATTTGAAAATTAAATTCAAAATCATTTTAATATTTAAAATCAAAACTATTTTCAAAATTGCAATTTGACCCAAGTTTAAAATTAAAAGGAAGCCCTTCAATTTCGAAAATTGCATGACAGAACCTTCAACAAAAATTTGCAATTAGACCATTCTCTAATAATTACAGGCGAGGGCCTGAAATTTCACAAATTGCAGGTCAAGCCCCCGCCTCCACCCGATTCTGAAAATTGACTGAAACCTAAAAATCGCCCCTTTTTCTTGCCTCCCACCGGTGCTTCTTCAGTGGCTAGCGTCGCCGCCGTTCGGCAATGACACATCGGCACATAGGTAGGGCGCACGAGCATTACAAGCGATAGCCCGTGGCTGGCAATCGGAAGTTAGCGCCGCTTGCTAATAGCCCGGCGATAAAAACAGCTGCGACGGGCGCCGCTGTAAGCAGCGGTACCTGCCGCCGTGTGGGACGAAGCAGCAGATTCGCCCCTGCCGCCTACGCCGGCAGCGTTGTAAGCAGTGGCACCTACGTGTGGGGCGAAGCTGCTGCTCCGCCCCTGCCGCCTACGCCGGTGGCTGCCAACTCCGGTGGCCGCCCGTTTTCAGATCCAAAATTAATTAATTTTTTTTTTAAAACAGATTTTAAATTAAGAAAATCAAAATTTCTTAATTGTTAGAAACATGAAAAATGTCAACAATCAACTTTTTGATTGTTCTGTAATTCGTAACAATTTCTAACAAACACAAAGTAAGCTCTGATACCACTGTTGGGAATTTACTTAACATGCACAGCGGAAATAAAACAATTTTCAATTCCCAAACGAGGATCTGCAGTGTGTTTAGATAGAAACTGTGATGTGAATGATACCTTTGATGAATTTCACAAACTCTTTTGCTTTTTCTTGAACTCCAATGATCACGATCTGCAATCCAAGCTGTCCAATTGTCCAGCCTCCAATGGTGATCCACACAGAGAACAAGAATGACGGCTAGGGTTTTCTTTTCTTGTGCTAGCAAGAATAATGAAAAATTCCATACTGTTTTCAAACCCTAGTAGCCTATTAATATAAGTCCAAATGGACTCAGCCCATATGTTAAACTTAACCCGGTCCAATATTTAATTAATCAAATTAATTAAATCTGGTCCATGAATTAATTAATCCAATTAATTAATTCGTGCCTATTAATAAACAACCTAATCAATTAATTATCCAACATTTGTCAATTAATTAATTGGTAAATCTCATTCTTCTGATTCTCTTTTGTGTGTGACCCATTAGGTTCCCGATCACGATGCCTAACGACGTGAATTATTATTTTGATCTAATCAAAATCGATAAACTAAAACGCCCCTTTTAATTTATCACTTAATTCACTTTCGTTGTTCCAGATTGACATCTAGCAATGTGTCGGGCAATACATGTGATGTGAAATATCATGTAGTATGACAAAATCAAATTTGTTCGTTTACCGTGAAACTATAATCCTTTCGTCAATATGATCCGATCAATTATGAGATATGGATATGTGTCGATCTCAATTATCGATCATATCTTTTATCCCACTGTTAAGTCAATGTACGTCGAAAACTTTTTTCCGACTTATGAGTTCACTTTGGCCAAGGATTTCATTATCAACTTAACTGGATAAAATGTAGATCATAATCTCTTACTATCTAAGAGTGACGAATCCTCTATTGGTCATTCACAACCTTCATATGATTCTTGACATACCCGAACGATGTTGTATTAGCGACCCTTGGCAGAGCAACATCAACACCACCAAAGTATGACTGTCCTCATATAAGGTACCATGATGGCCTCAAGTCAAAGGACCAATTCCACTACCGAACGTTAGAGATTAACCACTAACACTCAGATAGTTATCCATGTGGAATCTCTCAGCGGGTCTCCAATGTTTTGTTCTACAACAAAACATCCACGTGTTCATTCAAGTGTCACCACACTTTAGCTTGTGAGATCAGCTACTTACTTCACAAGTAAGAATGCCACACGCGATAGTCTATCCGTAATAACGATATCCGTATCTCATTATTACTTCGACCACGGACGATTTAAGATTCAGTCATATGTAATTTGTATCTCACAATCACAACTCCTCGTGATTAACAAATCACCAAAACTTGAATCTACGGATTCTATTATTTAATTTGTTAGAATATTAATTCAATTAAATAATAGATATTGCCATACATGCATTGATTATACATATATTCAAAGTGTTTATGTCCAAAGTTGATTGGACCTATATCATAATACTTACAGATGCATGTCGGACACGGACATGTCGCCCTAGGAGAAGTGTGCATGCGGCCCATACCAATATATAATTCGCATATTGATTTATGAGAAGATCAGCAAAATCCTCCGGACTGTAAATGTGGCTACTCTTGAATATTAGAGGCATCAGATAATTGTTAATGTAGTCATTCGCACCAATGGCCATAATTACTAAAGCATTAGCCAGATATTGGCTCATTTCCTCCTCTTCCATTTGAGTTCTCAATTGATTCACGGTGTTTTTGAAGTTCTGAATTTGTTCACTTAAAGGGATCCGATGACCCTGAAATTCATGTTTTTTTGAGTTATGAACGAAAAATCTTATACGTAAAGAAATTATATGATAATTAGTACAAAACCATTGAATGTAGTAGACATTACAAAATTAATTCCACTTTCGTCAAGAATTCCTGCTGCAGCTGAAGCATAATTTACCCCAAACAGAATGTTTTTTCCCAGTGGTACTAGGATTTTTGTAGGGCGGAAGCAGAGGCAATCCCATCAATTCAGCTTCATACAATGGAAATAACAGTGAACATAGAGAATGATATATGCAGTTTAAACCTTGAAATATAACTGAATCAATCAATATGGTCTAAATGCAAGGACAAGTAAGTCAGTGACAGATACCAAGAAAGTCTACTATGATCTTCCCATTACTGAATCTTCCGGTAGGTCCATCAGGGAAATCGATACCATAAGGAAAATAGTTGGATTTTGTTGCCGTTGTGTGGAAATATAGACTGTTTCCGGGATCACTAAGTGAATCACCAAACACATACATTGCCGTAAATTGTGGCTTTGCCCCAGCTCCCATCCATGAGAAATCAATTAAAATCATGCAGATTAACAGCAAAACTATGGAATGAGAGCATTGAACCTCCATGATTTTTATCATTTGTATTCTGTTTCTCAATTTTGTTTTAGTTAGTGTTTATATAGCATCAGAGGGACAAAATTGCTTCTCTTTCCTCCTCAATTATGCTGCTTTATGGTTGGCACTGCAATTGAATAGCCAAAAGTTGTGATTCCTAATTAGCTGACTTAGCTAATTAATGTAGAGGGAATATTGGGCAAATGAAGGTAAATTAAGGCCGCTATCTACTATATATAGTTGCTAAAGCCCACAGGCCATATATGTACTAGCATAAGTAAATTCATTCTTTATAAGATTAAAGCACTTTCAGTAACTAAAGTTTCATAGCAATATCAAATGAACTCAACGGTGGGACCTGAGCTTGAGCTTATGTGTAATATGTTGAGATTAATGAACTTAATTGAGTCAAAACTTATTTTTCATTTCTGGCAAATGTATCTTGGAACTGTGTCAATGTTTTGAAGTTTTGTGTATCTCAACGAGTCTCTTAGATTGTGGAGGAGTCAATTTAATATTCCATGGCTTCCACGTCCTGAAATCTTGTACAAAAAAGGACAGGAATGAACATAGTTTGGCACCTCAATTAAACAATAAATAAATAAATAAATAAAAATTATGTAGTAGCTACTCAAAGCAACCTTCGAACTGCTACCAGAGTCTGCTTAAACACAATTTGTGGCTTGCTGAAAATAATCTCTGAAGCTTGTCATTCAAAACTAATTTCAACAACTGTCTAAAGTTCATTCTGTTGACCACTGTTATAATTGAAGTACATGTAAAACCCTGAAACTTCACGAATAATTTGATTAGTGAATTATTGGTGAAGTTTGGAAAGATTAACTCTTAAGAGGAAAATTTTCAATTTTCTTGGAACTAGATTGAAAAATGGAAATGTTTTAAGGTACAATCATATTAAGTCCTGATAAAGTGGGTTATAATGGCTTCTTGTAAAGAGAATAGTGGGTTCAAGAGCTTAAATCCAAGACTTGGTCCTAAATGAAATAAGTTCAAGTGAATTGCGAATAGTTAGAAACATATTTTTGAAACGATAAAGTGACAAGTTGTTGATTATTTAGTGACAAGAATGGTCATTGGATGCTAAGGATTTGATTTTGGAATCTTTTGATAATTTTGACATGTTAATGGACTAAACTAAAAATAAGATTTGAAATTTTGTGATAAATATTTAATTATTGAAGATACGAGAGTTTTTCAATTTTCTTGGAACTAGAGTGAAAAATATGGAAATGGTTTAAGGTACAATCATTTTAAGTCTTGAGAAAGTGGGCTATAATGACATCTCGTAAAGAGAATAGTGGGTTCAACCGTTCAAGAGCTTAAATCCAAGACTTGGTCCTTAATAAAATAAGTTCAATGTTTAGGGGGTAAATTGTGAATAGTTAGAAACATATTTTTTGAAACGAGAAAGTGACGAACTAAAGATTATTTAGTGACAAGAATGGTCTTTGGATGCTAGGGATTTGATTTTGGCATCTTTTGATAATTTTGAGATGTTAATGGACTAAACTAAAAATAAAATTTGAAATTGATTACTTTTTGGAAAAATTAAACGGAAGCATTGATTTAACTTGACCTATGGTTGATTATAAGTTATAACCTTAAAATTTTGATTATAAAAAAATACTAATCTTGTTTACTAACAAGTTGAATTCAAGTGATTATAATTGTTCAAAACATACTATGAAATTGATCAACGGTTGTCAAAAGATCAAAAGCTATCATCACAAGTCAGACTCATGAAGGAGGTCAAGATCGAAATCACACATTCAAAAATTAAAGAGCCAAACTTCGGAGTAAGATCAAATACTTGATTTTTTAGATAAAGTGTAAAGATACTAACACTTTGATATTTGGCAATAAATACTTAAGTCAAAATTCTTCTATGCATTAAAAATAATTTTGGGTATTAAAAGTCATTCTAACGCAATGTTTCGATCAAATATAAAAATGAATTTTAAAATGATATATGAACTTGAAAAATAGTTTTTATCTTGAAAACTTATTTAAAAATACTTTCCAAAATTCCATACCCTTCAAAACCTTCGAATTGGATCAAACGGGGCCAAAATGTAAAAAGACCGAAATTGTCGGGTGGTCGGCTAGGAGAGGCGGTCAACCGGAAGTTTTCAACAGTACTGACATCTGATTTTTACTGTACAAACGACTATATTGTTCATCACAATAAGATGCGGTCAACCGGACAAGTCATCCGATCTCACAGATCTTTTTGACGTTTTGCACTCTATAAATATCCCCACTCTTCCATTCTTCATAAGACTTTCAAGAGTATCAAAATGAGATATATTGAGAGATTTCTTTAAGCTTACATTACATTAATTTCATTTATTTCTTCATATCAAAAATTTTGATTGATTCAAATTCTTTAATCATCATCTTCATAAAAAATTTCATCTCTCTTTTTGTACTTAACTTACTTCTATTACTCATGAAAGAGATATATATTTTGAAAAAGATCTTGGAATATTATTGTATATATTTATTCTACTTTTTCATATTGAAAACTTTGATTAATTGAATCAAACTTGCTAATCATCATGTTCATCAAAGTTTCTTATGTTTCTTTTGGTACTTAATTTATTACAATCATTCATTAAAAGAGAGATATATTTTGAGAAAATTTTTGGACTTACATTGTACTCATTTCTTCTTCATCTTCTCATTGAAAAACTTTGATTGATTGAATCAAATTGTTAATTATCATATTTAATAAAGTTTTCATCTAGTATTTGAGCTATCATTTGTTGTTATTCATTGAAGTGTTAATCTCTATTAGTACTTAAATTCTTTTTTATCATTTATTAAGAGAGAAATTTCATTGTAAAATCATTGCTCTAAACATGTGGGTCGTATTGAGCTCCAGTGAAAGCTCTATAGTGTAAGGATCGGTGGTCCTTGTTGTATGACACCGTCTCGTAAAACTCAATAGTGTGGGTCATATTGAGGTCTCGTAAAACTCAATATTGTATAAGGAACGATACTCCTTATTTATAAGTCACCGGAAGCATTGTAAAGGATTGGATTGCACCATAAGTCAATTAATATAGTGAAAAGACCTTGCTCGTGTTGGAGAGCTTGATAGCTGAGGACGTAGATCTTTGTTTTGTATCGAACCTCCACAATTATATTGTTTACATCATTTCTTCCCTTTTACTTATTGCTTTCATATTTGTGCTTATTATTTGAACTAATCTATTTATTCTTTACTTGCTTGAATTCAGATTAATTCTTTGAAAAAGTTTTAAAAATCAATTCACCCCATCTTGGTTAGTTATTCTTGGGCCATCAATTGGTATCAGAGCAAGGTGCACATTTTGAATTTAAAGATTTGACAATCTTAAATAATGGCTAACACAATCTTCAAAATCTTGAGGGGCATTCTACAAATCACAATCCCTTTTTGATGGTACACATTATAATTATTGGAAAACTAGAATAATGATTTATGTTCAATCAACATATTTAATGTTTGGGAAGTTATTGAATTTGGTCCTTACGTACCTAAAAAGGTTATTAAAGTGATTGGTAAACCGGATCAAATCATTCCAAAACCTAGAGAGCAGTACAATGATGAAGAAAAAAGAAAATTATCGTTGAACACTAGAGCAAAATCGCACTGAGACAAAGGAGAAGACAATGAAAAGCCATGAAGAGGAAATGCGTCAAATTACTTTAAAATCCGTAATTGATGAAGACACTTCAAGCGAAAATTTGAATGATAAAGAAATTGATGATCTTGTTTTTCTTGTTAAGAAATGGAAAGGTTTCGTAATAAGTGTAGATTTCAAAAGAAAGAAGAAAATGCGAAGAAAAGAATAGATTCGTAAAAAGAAAGTACTACAAGTAACATGGGATGAAAATGACAATGATGACCATGAAGAAGATGAAAGTAGAGAGGAAATTGTCAATATGTGCTTCATGACTATTGCAAATAAAGTAAATTCAAATAAAAAATTGTTCATATGATGAATTATCTATCTCTTATGATAAAATTCTTGAAAATTCTTGAAATTTTGCTTTAGATCATTCGATCCTCAAAAAGAAAAATTATGTATTAGAAAATGAGGTAAAGAAAATTTTGGAAATTCAAAAAGATTTTGAAAAAGAAAAAGCCGATTACGATTATCTAATTAAGGAGAATTCTCTTTACAAGAAAAGATTTTAGATTTAACTCAAATTATTCACAAATTTACTCAAGGCATGAAGATTTTCGATTTAATGTTTGATAAACAAAAATGTATTTTTGATAAAGGAGTAAATTGGATATAAACCATTTTTAAAATAAGTCTCTTAAAATTTTCTTTGTTAAACCCTCTACTTCCCCCATTCTAAATGTCGCATGTGGTTTTTACAACAAAAAGGATCATGTAACTTTTAATTGTTCAATGAAAAAGAGGTTATACCTTGAGGACAACTACAAGTGGATTCAAAAGTCCACTAACTCTAACTACCAAGGACCCAAGATTGTATGGCTATCAAAGATCAAAAATTGTATTATTTTTGTAGGTACCAAAGAAAATAAGGAGCAAATGGACCTTGGATAGTGTGTGCTCAAAACACATGATCGGAGATCAAGCTTTAATGTCAAGTTTCAAAATAAAGGATGGTAGTCATGGTACTTTTGGAGATAATGTCAAAGGAAAAATTATTGACATTGAAATTATTGGTAATCATTAATTTCCCTTTATTTAAAATGTTCTCTTAGTAGATAACCTCAAACGTAATCTACTTAATTTTAGTCAATTGTGTTATGAATGTTATCATATCAATTTTGATTCTTCCAAGTACCTTATTGAGAATACTACATCAAAAGAAGTGATGTTTATAGGAAGCCGAAGTAAGGATATTTATGTCATAAATGTTAAGTTTGAATGTGGAGAAAAATGTATATCATATTTAAAATATGATACTTGGTTATGGCATAGAAAATTAGATCATGTTAGCATGGACCTACTTTCAAATTTTTCAAAAATTGATTTGTTAAAGGCTTGTCAAATTTGAAATTTGAGAAAGATAAAATTTGTTATACATGGAAAACAAGTAAAGAGTTATTAACATTCTTGAGCAAAGACCTTTACAACTTCTCCATATGTATTTTTTTGGATAATCTAGAATCATAAGCTTAAGTGGCAAACATTATGCTTTCGTCATTATTGATGACTTTTCTACATTTACTTGAGTCCCATTTTTGAACCTAAAAGATGAAGTATTGAATGTATTTGAATATTTTTGTAAAAAGGTTAAAAAAAAAAAAAGATACACTATTACTACCATTAGGACTGATCATGGCGGAAAATTTGAAAATATTACATTTAATGATTTTTTAAAAAATAATGGCTATGAACATAACTTCTCAACCCCTATAACTCCTCAACGAAATAGTGTAGTAGAAATGAAGAATTGCAAATTATAAGAAATGGCTCGGACTTTGTTAAATGAAAATAGTTTACGAAAATACTTTTCGATCGAAACCGTTAACACTTTTACCATATTGTGAATAGAGTCTTAATTAGTCGAAAGAAAACCAAAACTTCATATGAACTTTGAAAAATAGAGTTCTCAATATCAATTACTTTAAAGTGTTTTGGTGTAAATGTCTTATCTTGAACACTAAAGAAAATTTGATCAAAAGTTTGATATTGGAATCTTTCTTGAATATTCATTGAATAGCAAAGTTTATAGAGTTTTCTTTTTTTAACAAAAGAAATTTAATCGATGAAGAATCCATGTATGTAACATTTGATGAAACTAATCCTCTTGATAAAAAAAAAATGTATTGTTAATGATACATGTTTGAAGATTCATTTTGAGCAAATGAACATTCAAAATCAAAACAAAGAAGATCCTAAAGATGTTGAAGATCAATATGAGGAAGAAGTAGATGTGCAACAAGATGAAGAAGAATTTTCCAAAGTACAAGTGATCAATCTCTACCTAAGTAATGGAGTCAAACAAAGTATATCATGGACATGTTCAATAAGTTTGAAATGAAAGTGTTGAAATCAATGAACACTCTAATGAGCTTATCAATCAAATAAGACAAAGATGATGGTACTTATAGACCTAACAAAATATCAATGTATGATCGGATCTCTCATTTACTTAATTGCAAGTAGACTCGATATTATGTTTAGTATATAATTATGTGCTAGATTGCAACCCAGTATTCAAGAATCACACCTTAGTACCATAAAACGAATTTTTAGATATCAGAGTGGCACTAAGACATTACATCTATGCTATTCTAAAGGCACCCAAAAAGTGGAATATTGAATTAGAATTTGTGAATACAAAAAATCAATTGGCTGATATTCTCACTAAACCTCTAACACTCGATAACCTCTAACATTTGATAGATTTTCATTTATTCAAAGAGCTTTGAGAATTATCGATAAATTTGTGGCTAAATTGAATTCATACTTAATGTTCTCGTATGATTGATTGAAGTGCATAATTGGTTGGAATTTATATAAATTTTATCCAAATGAATATGCTTTTTTTCATTTCATAACTCATGCTTTGATTGTTATTTTACTATAAATGTGATGATTATCATCTTATTTAAACTTGTATATATTTGGCATCTTGTGCTTAATTGAGAGGAAATATATTACTATTTTATATGGTTGATTTAAAATTTTGATCTTATATGCCATACTCTTCCTTTCATATGTGCTACCTTTTTGCTTATGGTAAAAGGGAAAAATTGAATAAGATAGATTTGAAAATCATTGAAAAGGGCGAATCTTTTATTGTTTTCTATTGTCGTGTTTTGATCTTAAATGTTATATCTTTTTGCTTATGACAAAATGAGGAAAATATATGAGATTATATGCTTGATGAGAGTGTGATAGATGGATATGATCGAAATACTTGCCTTGATAAATATATGCTTTGAATGAATGTCTGTAGTTTTGTAAAAGATAGGGGGAATATATTGATTACATGCAAAATTTAAGATTTATATTCTTTATCAATTGTTTAATATTACTTTGCAAATCATCTTGTTTGTCATAATCAAAAAAGGAAAAATCGTGACCTATGGTTGATTATAGCCTTAAAGTTTTGATTACAACAAACAAGTTGAATTCAAGTGATTATAGTTTTTCAAAGCATACTATGAAATTGATCGATGGTCGTCAAAAGACCAAAATCTATTATTACAAATCGGACTCATAAAGGAGGTCAAGATTGAAGTCACACATTCAAGAACTGAAGAGCCAAATTTAGGAGCAAGATCAAAGACTTGATTTCTTAAACAAAGTTTAAAGGTACTAACACTTTGATATTTAGTAATGAATGCTTAAGTTCAAAACTCTTCTATGTATTAAAAACAATTTTGTGCATTAAGGTCATTCTAACGCAATTTTTTGAGCAAATATAAAAATGACTTTTAAAATTATATTTGAATTTGAAAAATAGTTTCTATCTTGAAAAGTTGGTTAAAAATACTTTTCAAAAGTTCATACCCTTCAAAACCTTCGAATCGGATCAAACGGCAAAACGTAAAAAGACCGAAACTGTCGAGCGATTGACCGGCCAAAAGAGGAGGTCGGCTAGAAGTTTTCAACGATCCAAAATTTGACAATTCTGACCTCTGATTTTTACAGTGCAAACAGTTATATTGGTCATCTGAATAAGAGGTGGTCGACCGGACGAGCCATCCGATCTCATAGATTTTTTTGACGTTGTGAACTCTATAAATTTCATCACTGTTCCATTCTTTATAAGACTTTTAAGAGTATCAAAATGAAATATATTGAGAGATTTTTTTAAACTTACATTTACATTCATTTCATTTATTTCTTCGTATCAAAAACATTGATTGATTCAAACTTGTTAATGATCATATTCATCAAAGTTTCATATTTCTCTCTTGATACTTATTATTAAAATCATTCATTAAAAGAGAGATATATTTTGAGAAGATTTTTGGACTTACATTGTATTTATTTCTTCTTTATCTTCTCATTGAAAAACTTTGATTGATTGAATCAAATTTTTAATTATCACATTCATGAAAAAATTTCATCTGACGTTTGAGTTATAATTTGTTGCTATTCATTGAAGTGTTAGTCCGTCTTAGTATTTAATTCATTTGTATCATTTATAAAGAGAGAGATTTCATTGTAAAATCATTACTTTAAACTTGTGGATCGTATTGAATTCTCGTGAAAGTTAAATAGTATAAGGATCGGTACTCTTTGTTGTATGTCACCATGTGTGTCATATTGATATCCCGTAAAATTCAATAGTATGGTTCATATTGAGGTCCCATAAAGCTCAATATTGTATAAGGTTCAGTACTCCTTGTTTATAAGTTACAAGAAGCATTGTAAATGGTTGAATTGTAGTATAAGTCAATCAATATAGTGAAAAGGCCTTGCTCGTATCAAAGAGTTTGGTAACGGAGCACGTAGATCATTGCTTTGAATTAAACCTCCACAATTATATCATCTGCATCATTTCTTCCCTTTTACTCATCGCTTTCATATTTGCACTTATTATTTGAACTAATCTATTTAGTCTTACTTACTTGAATTTAGGTTAATTTTTCGAAAAACTTTTAAAAATCAATTCACCCCCCCCCCCCCCCTCCTTATTAGTAATTTTTGGACTATCATTGACATTTCATTATTTAAAATCAAATTATTAAAAATTCTAATAAAAAATCACATACTAATTAAATTATTATTATATGTAAATTATATGTTTTAATATACTAATATAAATTTATACTAAGATATATATGGTCACTTATCTTTTGTGCAAGGGATAGATTTGGAAGGACAAGAAGAGTACAAGGGTTAATTAGGAATTTTCATTTTTTTAGTCTTTAATTAACTATGGGCTCTTTTATGTGTTAATCAATTGGGCCCAATCCACATCTTTTATTGTTTAAAAGGAGCAGCCATGTTAATTGGTAGGGGGGAGAAACATTTTTTATGAAGCTTATGTAGAAAGCCCTTGTTTTTTCCTTCTTGTGTTCTTGATTGAATGCTAGAATTGGACTTATCAAATGAGTGATCAACCTTTATGGCATCTCAAGGTTTGGGTTTTAAGGACTTTGTTTCCTTAAGGTTCTAATCCGATCTTCCTCATTTCATCACATTCATAGCAGCTGGTTTTTGTTCCTTTTTTTCCCTTGGATTTGTGGGTTTACAAAAGTGAGTATCTATCATTTGGTATCAGAGCGTTTCTTTTGGGTTGCTGAAAATAGGTTGTTGATTTCTATTTCTTTGATGCGTTCTTGCTGGTGGAAAAAAATGTGGCAAATTTTTAGTTCTATAAGTTTCTCATTCTTGTTCTTTGTTCAAGTTTCATATTCCTTATTGAATTAAGTTCAGATTGGCGTTTATCTTTGCTAGAGTTTCTTGTCATTGTTGAGTTAGTTTCCTTCTATTTTGTTCTAGCTTTGCTATGTTTATAGCAAAAATTCTGATTATTGTTGAGATAAGTGACCATCTTTGGTGAAGCTTTGGAATCTTCGAATTTCGTTCTAGAATCTTCTAGCTCCGCCTCTTTGTATTGCACTTCCAATCAAACCTTGCAAAGCCTCTTTCATCTTCTTTGTCTTTGCCCTAGTCATTGGACCGTCAATTCCGTGCAAAGGATCTTGAGAAAATTTGGTCAGCACCTTGACCACCTCGATCTCCATCAGTTTCCTTTTTCTCTTGTCCCAAATATATAGGTCTGTTTCCTAATGTAGAATATTTTGTTGTGATCCTTTACCAATATACTGTCATTAAATTTTCCTCACTTAATATGCCAACTTCTTTAAATAATCCAAATACACACATTTCCCACTTCTTGGAAACATGGAACAACTCTCATTTCTTTTTCTTTTTCTTCTTCAAATTCTTTATTAGTTCCAACAATAATTGAGTTTTACATACTAAAAATTAAATAGGGGTAAACTAGGAAAGATGTTGGCAAAAATTAATTTTCCAATGACATTAAAGAAACTTTCTTAAATAGGGGCTGCTCGACTCCGGTTGTGAGGCCCATGATTCAATAGGCCGAACAGAGCAGAATTTTTGGACATGAGCCGAGCTGGATCCATTGCCACCCGTAACTTTACGAATGAAACTAGCACTAGAATATTAATTACAACATAGTAAATATTTCAGTTTTGTCATCACAGGGTGATTGTTCACTAACTCGCCACGACAAAAATGACTAAATGTATAATTTACGTGTATGTGGCATTAACAAAATGTTAGGTAACAGATATGCTTTTGGTTTTCCATTCTTTAAGCTTCAATCTTGTTATAAACAACGAAGAAAATACCGAATAATTCTGATACCAATTTATTGTGATAATAGGAGAGGAAATTATATGACACAATATTTAGTAATTGATCACAAACTCAATAACAAAATAATTGGCAGATGAATGGAGATTTCATTAAAATATGGAAAAATAATACAATGATTTTGTGTTTTCAATTTTGTTTAACTTAATCTAAAATATAATGAAGGGCTAAATATATATAGGTGAAATTTTAAACCCTAAAAGTGGAGTTATAGATGGAAAGGAATGCTCAACATTTGCTCAAATCGTGACAATCTCCATCTTCTTGTAATAATTCTCCAAACTCTTAGATCATTAATAAAGGGTTTTGTAATTTTTGATAAAGATCCATATAGTAATGATTAGAAACAAACATCTTTCTCATGATAGCCTTCAATTATCTCCATGTTTCAATAGGTCTCTCATGATTCCTCCTCCTAGATGTTGATATTTGATCCTACCAAATGATAACATAATCAGTAAACTCAACAACATCAAGTTTTACCTTTTTCTCCTCCGAGTAGTTGTGGTAATCAAATATAAGCTCTAGCTTCTTCCCCCCACTCCAAATATGCCTCCAAATCGCTCATTCCTTTGAATGAAGGAATTGTCATCTTAATATTGCCCATATTTCTATCAACCATATCTCCAACATAATATCTAACCCTCCTATCATGCGTATCTCCTCTATTCCTCATCCTTCCTATTTCAACTTCCACTAATGCATCATCATCAATTTCACTACCCGCTTCATTTTCGCCACCAATATCCGCTCTATGATCTCGCCACCTTGCATCCTTGCGTTAGGAACTTCTCTAAGTTGTTCCCTATGTAAATTAGCAAGCAATGTGTCCTGCCTCTCCATCCACGTTTCTTGCCTATCCATTCTATCCCCTATATCCACAAACAATCTTTCAAATCGTTGTATCATCTTTTCCGTCGTGATGACTTGACTATTCATCATGCTTGAAGTAGAGTCATCTCTATCAGACATTCTAAATCTAGAATTTTTTTTTTGTCTCACGTGTGTACACTCATATATCATTCAAACTGGTTTTTTTTCCCTCAATTAGTCTCACAACTCTGCCTTTTTCTATTGAGTACTTCCTTGTAAGCTCTTCAAAGAATTAACTCGATCTCAATCAAAAATAAAATCAACCCTCGTGGAGTTCAAATAAAGAATTGAGTAAGGAAAGTGACTCTAGAATAATTAAGAAAGTGGGAATTTGAATTTTGAATGGACACGCCAAAGATAAATTCAAGAAAATGTTTCTTGAATTCAAATTGGACACACTCTCTCTTTATTTTTATTTTTATTTTGTAATTTCCGGATTTTTTTACTTAACGGGCGAGAATTCAACAGTGGACCAAAAAAATTGAAAAAAAATTGATATAGGCACTAAATTAGCGCACAAACAACTCTTGAATTTTTTTGGTAATTTATTTGGATTGAATTACTCAAAATATGAAGAACAAGATGAAGACTCAAACAAAACAAATAAAAGAATTAAATTATATAACCTTGATTTTTGGAACCTAACCTCTAATACCAACTGATTCGAACCCACGTAGCAATTGTAGCTATAAAACCCACAATATATTAGATCAAACCCAAGAAAGTCAAGAATCAACGTTTGAAAAGAAAGCTCGACCCAATAAATTATTGAACCAAAGAATCAAGACAATTACAACAATATTTTGACCCCGTGGTCACAAAATTTATGATCCTTACTTGAATTGTTGAACATCACAAGAATTTAATTCGATAAAGAACGAGTAGAAAGTAATATGCCTTACAATAATATATCTCAAATTGTGTATTTTTTAGAATGAAAAATATAATCGTATTTATATGGGATCCCTAAAACCTAATTAAAAAACGAAATTAAGCATTAAAAGATATCAAAAGATACCATAAAAAATAGTTTTAACTAAACTAGACTTTTCAAAAATTGGAAAATTCACTGCCGGAATTGTGCTATGCTGGCCGCATAGTGTTGGAACATGTGGTCTCATAGTTCATAAAAAATGCACCTTTGTTTCTCGGTATAGAGGCATACGGCCACACCCAGGCTTGTGCTATGCAGTCGCATAACAATCCTTCTTGCCTCCAAGTTTGAGTTCTTGATTCCAATGCATTCCAACTTGTTTCTACTCCCATGCCTAACGAGGAACTTAGTCTTTGGCTTGTTAACTTCACCCTCTTAGACTCCGTAACTTGAACGAGTGATTGTATAGCTTCATTGACTCTATTAGATCTCGAACTTGCCCTTAGCATCTCCTCAACATACATCAAACTCTTGATAGCTTGTTGCCTTCATTGGATCCCATCACGCGAGCTCCATTCGAGCGCCGACAAGCATAATTGCGCTAAAAAGACCTACATGGTTCATATCTCGATCTCTTCAAGTACAATACAAATTCCAACTCCCAGTGGACTTCCAAATAGAATTTCAACTAGAATTTGTCAAATAGACTTCAAATAGGATTCCAACAAATAGAATTCCTCTTAATGTTGACATTAATTAGAATTTTCAATTATCTTCAAAATAGAATTCGGGTTAAATCCTAATTCTAACAAACTCTATCTTGACACAAATTCCACTCCAATGAGTAAATTTCAAAGATTATCCATCTGGAGACAAAACACTGCTGCAAGGAATGAACTTCAACTCTTCAATAAAAAGCACAAACGAACTTTTCCATCAAAATTTCCAACTTGAAAATATTCTCCACCTCTACCACTAAACCCAAATGGGTTCAAACTTAAAAACCTCAGTAATCAAAATTCCAAGAACACCCTTGGACACCAAAGTTGCTCGAATCATGAGCAACAAAATCAAACGTGATTAATAATCACCAAACAAGGCTGAAACAAGCCCCGTAATAGAATCACCATGAAATACTTCAACTAAAGGATCTTTGCCAGAATCTTCATGTTAAACCACGAACAAAACGGGATTGCCTAAATCAGTATCTTTGTACCTATGTGGAGACACATTCTAAAAAACGGGTTTGTTTCTAGAAATTGAATACAATGACACCACTGGTAATGGTGGCAAAGTAAAATTATCCAAAAATTTTGAATTTAACTTAAACGTATTCATCAAAGTAGACCACAACAAAACTCCGATGATATTGAACCAAACTCACAATCCACCTAGGCTCCAAATTTATGTTGATTGACTTTCAAAAATTCTGTAGTGCCTTGCAAGACATATAATTGAGACTTTTTTCCTTCCCTACAACACAATATGAGCACCTCTACAAACCTTCAATACTCCACCTTAACCAATGAATTTGTACCCTTTCAAGACAAGAGTACTTAAGGAGATAATATTTTTATTCAAATCAAGAGCATGCACACTGCATCAAGTGTTCTGACATTTCTATCAAATAACTTAATTCTGGCCCTTCGAATACCAGTTACCCGACAAAGTGTATTATTACCGATCACAACAACACCTTTGAAAACATCTTCATATGTTGTAAACGAATCTCGATTGGGACACATATGAAAAGTGCAAGCCTTATCAAGAATCTAATCATCTTCAAGTTTGGAATCATCATAAAAAATTACCAAAAGATCTCTATCATTGTGAAACGTTTCTCCAGCAATGGCTTCACCTGAAGTATCTAATTGTTTTCCTTCATATTAGCTATAGCCAATTTTCTTTACTCTGCAACTTATTGCAATCTTTAACCAAGTGCTCGTTCTTCTTGCAATAATTGTAAATTCTATTTGTGAAGTTACACCTTAATTTGCCACTTCCAGTACCACCATCAATAATAAGGCCATCTCTACGAGCTTCAGTTTGAACGAAATGCGTCATCCTTTCCTTTGAATAAATAACTTCATAAACACCTTCAATGGTAAGAGTATCATAACTATATAGGATCGTGTCTCTAAACGATATATATGAAGCGGGCAACAAACACAACAAAATCAAACCCAAATCTTCTTCATTATATTTAACCTCCAAAGTTTAAAGATCAGTGATGATTTCCTTAAACACAAGTAGATGATCTTCAAGAGATATACCTTCTGTCATACGATGAGAATAAAGGTGATGCTTCAAGTGCAATTTACTAGTAAGATTCTTAGTCACGCAAAATTGCTTCAATCTTAACCATAACACAGTGGCGGATTTCTTCTTCAAAAAGTCATGAAAAATGTTATTCGGATGGTGAAGATTAATTTGTGATGGGGCTTTCCGATCTCTACGTTATTTCTCATCCTAATTCCAAGTTGTGGGCATCTCATCAAATCCTAACAACATATCGCTAAATCCATCTGAGGAAAAATTGCTCCATCTTTACCTACCATAATGAAAATCATGTGCTATGAATCCAAAGGCGGAATATCATACTTCATGGTTGCCATCCCAAAACAAAAAAAAAAATCTTCCTATGAATAAAGCCTTAGCTCCTATACTAGTTTGTTATAAACAACAAAGAAAATATCGAATAATTTCGATTCCAATTTGTTGTGATAATAGGCGAGAAAATAATATAATACAATATGAAGTAATTGATCACAAACTCAAAAACAAAATAATTGGTAGATGAATGGAGATTTCACTAAAATATAGAGAAAGAATACAATGATTTTGTATTTTCAACTTTGCCTACTTTAAGCTAATATATAATAAAAAGCTAAACATATATAGGGGATGTTTCAAACCCTAAATTAAAGTTATAGAAGAAAATGAATGTTCAAAATACGAAAACAAGCCTGGGCCGAATAAATATGGCGCTTGAGCGCTAGGTGGGCACTGCCTCGATGCTCTAGCACCTTGCTAGCGTCAACAAGCCAGCTTCACTATTTTGGGTGGTCGAGCTTCAGTCGAGCTCCATGCAAGCATAATTGTGCTGAAAAGTCCTCTACGGTCCATATCTTGATCACTTCAAGTCCAATACAAATTTCAACTTCCAATTGGGCTTCCAAATAGAACTTCAACTAGAATTTGCCAAATAGACTTTGAATAGAATTCCAAAAGCATTCCAACAAATAGAATTTATCTTAATGTTGACCTTAATTAGAATTCTCAACCTTAATTAGAATTCTCAATCATCTTCAAAATAAGATTCGGGTCACACCCTAATTCAAAGAAATCCAATTTAATATTATTTATTGATATTGCTCAAAACAAAAGGGCAAATAAAATGAGGATTACAATACCTTAAAGAAAAAGAATTATAAAAGAAAATTGCACAAGAGGCTAGCTCTTACAATGAAAAATAATGTTCCTATTCATAAGGAATCCCTAAAACCTAGCTAGAAACGGAATTTAAGTCCTAAAGATATAAAAAAAATATATCATACAAGAGTTTTAACTTAAATAGAAGATTACACGAAAATTGGAAAAATTTGTGCCCGAAATGAACTAGGCAGCCGCATAGTGTAACTTTATGCGGTCGCATAGATCAACTGAAAAGCCGCCCTTCGCAAGCCTGTTTATGCTATACGGTCGCATAACTTTTCGGAACAGCTTCCTCGTCAGTTGCTTGAACCAAGTTGATCCATTTGATTTCTTCTTCCCAGCCCAACATAAAATTTGTTCCCTTGCTTGTTGTGATCGACGTTTCGTCCACCGTAGTTTGAGCAAGCAATCACATAGCTTCCTTGACTCGCTTCCCTCACGACCTAGTCATCGATCATCCCTAGAGCTGGACATGGGTCCATTCGGTTCGGTTCTCTTCAGAATCGAACCGAAGCGAACCAAATTTTTTGGGTATTTAATAAATGGAACTGTTGGGTCCAAATATAATTATAGAACCATTCGGGTTCGATTTCGTTCGGTTCGGTTCTGTTCGGTTCCATAGCATAATTAATTTTTTTAACATTTACAGCAACAATACATAAATACAACTAATGACATGTTCATTAGTAACTTTTATAAATTAACGTAGCTCAATTTAAAAACATATAAATAACAAGTTGTCCAATGAGATTAATTCAATGTATACAAATACCAAAAAGTAGACACTAATACTAAAATATCGGTGATCCATATCAATAATTCATTTGCTCAAGCAGACTACACAAGAAAATGAAATATAAATTAAAAGTTATAAAAATAAAATATTTTGAAGTATTGGTAATACTTACCAACTATTTGATTTAATTATTAATTGTTTGATTTGTCATACTAAGAAACTCTACAAGCATAATTGAAAAAACACAATTAACAAACACAAATAAACTAAAATTTGTTCAACTAAATTAGTTAATTTTCTAATTTGTTTAGAAAAAATTAAAATAATTTAATTATTTCAATATAAAAAACTAAAAAAATTATTTAGATTCGGTTCTTATTCGATTTTTCGGTTTTTGGTCTAGAATCGAGAACCGAACCGAACCCATCGATTCTCGATTCAGATACCCGTTCGGGTATTTAACTTATGAAGAACCGCTCGGTTCAAAAGTTTTGTCCATCCCTAATCATCCCTCAACGATCAATGGATCCTTGTCTGGACTTGCTTGTCGTATCATGGATCACATCACAATTGCATAAACTAAATATTATCAAAATTGTCATGGAAACTAATTTTAAGTACATAAGTAGAAGTCCAATGCTCTCACAAGTATAGTGACATTTAAATGAGCACGTGAATGTTTTGTTATAAGAACAAAATATTGGAGACCTGCTGAAGAGATTTTACAAGGATAACTATCTGAGTGTCAGTAGTTAATTTCTAACGTTCGGTATTGAAATTGATCATTTAATTTGAGGTCATCATAGTACCTTATATGACGGGAGTCATACTTTGGTAATGTTGGGTGTTGCTCTGTCAATAGTCACTAACTCGGCATCGTTCGGGTATATCAAGAATCGTATGAAGGTTGTGAATGATCAATAGATGATTTATCACTCTTAGATAGTAAAAGATTATGATCTACATTTTATTCAATTAAGTTGATAATGAAATCTTTGGCCAATGTATATCATAAGTCAAAAAGAGTGTTTTGATTTATATTGACTAATAGTTGGATGGAATATATGATCAATAATCGAGATTGACACACTTCATATCTCATAATTGATCATATCATATTAACGAAAGGATTATAGTTTCATGGTAAATGAACAAATTTAGTTTTGTCACAGTATATGATATTTTTCGTCACAGGTATTACCCGACACATTGTTAGATATCAATCTAGGACGACGATGTTAGTTGATGATAAATTAAAAAGGGTATTTCAACTTATCGTTTGTGATTAGATCGGAAACTTAATAAATTACACACAAAAAGATAACTAGAAGAATGATGTCACTAATTAATTATTTGACAATTGTTGGACATTTGTATAATTAATTTATTGGGTTACTTATTAACGGGACAAATTAATTAATCGGATTAACTAATTGATGGGCCAAGTTTAATTAATTTTGGACCGGATTAAGTTTAAGTGTCGGGTAAAGCCTACTTTTTTTAAGCACGGACCACTAGCGTGACTATTTTATATCATAATAAAATGAAGTATATGAAGGAGGGGGAATATACATGACCTCCAGTAAATGAAAAAAAGAATTGTCTCAAAATGAAATGCAAGTAACATTAAATGCAAGCCCACTTTGACTTCTATTAATAAGCATTAGGGTTTGAGAAATCAGATAACACAATTCATTATCTTGCTTGCAGAAAAAAGGAGAAACCATAATTTTCTCGTTCTTATTCCCTATGTAGATTTTCATTGGAGCCTGGACAATTGGAAAGTTGTGGATTGTAGATCGTGATTATTCGTGCTCAAGATAAGCAAATGAGTTTGTAGAATCTAACAAAGGTATAATTCCTATCATAGTTTCCATCTAAATACAAAGAAGATCGTTGGTGGGAATCGAAATATTGTTTAAATTTCGTGTACATGTTAAGTAAATTCTCAATGGTGGTATCAGAGCCTACTTTGTACTTGTTAGAAACTATTTTTGGCATCTAGGAATAATCAAAAGTTGATTGTTTATATTTCGCCTAAATCTAGCTATTTAGAAAAATTATTTTCATCTTCTAAAGGTAGCCGAAACATTATACTCACCTGGAAGATCTAATTTGTAGACATTGTCATTGATCTTTTCAAAGACTTGAAATGGACCTTCTCCCTGTGGCTGCAACTTCGACTTTCTTTGTTCTGGAAAATGCTCTTTTCTCAAGTGCAGCTAAACCCAATCTCTTTGTTCAAATGTAACACGCTTTCGACTCTTGTTTGCTTGAGAGGCACAGTGCTCATTTTTCTTCTCAATTTACAACCTTACCTTTTCATGAAGTGATTTCACCAAGTTGGCCTTCTTCTTTCCATCTAAACTACTTCTTCATTCACAGGTAAATGAATTAAATCCAAAGGTGTTAGTGGATTAAAACCATATACAATTTCAAAAGGCAAGTAAGAAGTAGTAGAATGTGTGGCCCTATTAAATGAAAATTCTAAAAATGGCAAGCAATCCTCCCCACTCTTTAAATTCTTATTAACTATGGTGCGCAACAATTGTATCATTGTCCTATTAACTACCTTAGTTTTCCCATCCATTTGTGGGTGACATGTAGTAGAAAACAATAGCTTGGTTCCTAGCATATTCCACAAAATTCTCCAAAAATGACTAAGGAATTTAATATCTCTAAGCGATACAATACTTCTAAGAATCCTATGTAAGTGCACTATTACCTTAAAGAATAGATCCGCTATAATGGTAGCATCGTTGATTTTATGACATGGAATGAAATGTGCCATCTTACTAAATTTATCTACCATCACAAATATAGAATCCCTTCATTTCTTAGTCCTAGGTAAACCCAACACAAAATCCATAGACACATCAACCTAAGGTTCACTAGGAATAGGTAATGACGCATATAAACCCTGTGATAAAACCTTATATTTTGCCTTTTTACAAGTGGTGCATCTACTACAAACCTGATCAACGTCAACCTTCATCTTAGGCCAATAAAAATGTTCACTTAGCATCTCTAAGGTCTTCTTTATGACCCATTAGACCACCACTATGTGCCTCATATACTAATAATTCTCTCACTGAATATTTAGGAACACATAGCTTATTTTCTCTAAATAAATACCCCGTCATGCCTAAAGAATCTGTACATAGCACCCTTATCACATGATTTGTATATATTAGAAAAATCTAGATCATTAACATAAATTTCCTTAACATATTCAAATCCCAACAACTTAGCACCTAAAGACGTTAGAAGTACGTACCTACTTGACAATGCATCCACTACCACATTTTTTTTACTTTGTTTATACCGAATAACATATGGAAATATCTCAATGAACTCCACCTTGCATGTCTCTTGTTTAGCTTGCCTTGACCCCTTAAGTGCTTCAAGGACTCATGGTTGGTGTAAATCACAAATTCCTTTGGCCACAGGTAGTGCTGCCATGTCTCCAAAGTTCGAACAAGTGCATACAACTCCTTGTCATATGTAGGATAATTGAGAGCCACTCCACTTAGCTTTTTACTAAAGTAAGCTATTGGTCTTCGTTCCTTCATTAAGACATCTCCAATACCTATTTCGAGGCATCACATTCAATCTCAAAAGTATCGTTAAAGTTAGATAATGATAAAATCGATGTGGTACACAACATATATTTAATAGTATTAAAAGCATGTTTTTGTTGAATGCTGCAACGAAATCCTATACTTTCTTTATAATTTCCGTGAGTGGTGTGGCAAGTGTGCTAAAATCTTTTACAAAATGCCTATAGAAACTAGCTAACCCATGGAAGCTTCTTACTTCAGATATGCTTTTAAGTGTTGGCCATTCCTTGATGGCTTTGATTTTCTCCTCATCCACTTTAACACCCTTAGCACTAATGACATTAACAAGGAAAACAACCCTTTCCATGCAAAATGTGCACTTTTTAAAGTTAGCATAAAATTGTTGTTGCCTTAAGACTACAAGCACACATCTTAAATGCCATATATGCTCATTTAGATCCATACTATATACCAATATGTCATCAAAGTAAACTACTATGAATTTACCTATAAATACACGTAAAACACGATTCATTAACCTCATAAATGTAATAGGTGCATTAGTAAATCCAAATGGCAGAACTAACCACTCATACAACCCATATTTAGTTTTAAAAGCGATTTTCCATTCATCTCATTCCATCATCCTAATTTGATAATAACTACTTTTAAGATCAATTTTACTAAATATGCATGATCCATGTAATTCATCTAACATATCGTTTAACCTAGGAATATGATGACGATAATTTACCGTTATATTGTTGATGGCCCTGCAATAGACATACATCCTCCAAGTTCCATCTTTCTTTGGCACAAGTAGGACGGCACAACACATGGACTCATACTCTCCCTCACATGCCCTTTGCTCATCAAATCTTCCACTTGCCTTTGAAGTTTCTTAGTCTCCTCGGTATTACTCCGATAAGTCGACCTGTTTGGAATGACAGCTCCAAATACGAAATCAATGTGATGTTTAATGCCTCTAATAGGTGATAGCCCACTAGACATGTCCTCCGGGAACACGTCTTCGAATTCCTACAACAAAGAAGTAGCCAAACTAGGGAGGGGTGTGTTAGATTTCTCAAAATTGAGGAATGACTTCTTATCGATTCTGCACTACTGCTCTCTTCAACTCTCCCTTTTGCAAAGAAATTCACTTTCAACTTTTCTCTCATCTCACAAGACTCTTTTACTTTTCTCTCTTGTGGCTCTACTCTTTTTTTCTCACTTTTAGCCACATCACTATTTTCTCTCTTGCTCTCATGTTGTGAAAGGTCAATATCACTCCTCTTTTCTTTCAATCTTTTTTCCTCCTCATTTTTCAACTTGTTTTGATCTTCATACACTTGTTGTGGTGTCAACGGTGAAAGAATAATAGATTTTCCATCATTAGTAAAGCTGTACCTATTTTTGTACCCGTCATGAATCACATTTCTATCATATTGCCATGGCCTCCTCAACAAAATATGCCCAGCATGTACAGGAACTACATCACAATAACTTCATCATGATACCGGCCAATTGAGAAATTCACCAATACTCTCTTATTCACTTTAACCTTTCTACATTCATTCAACCATTGCAATTTGTAAGGCCTATGACGTTTTAGTATAGTTAATCCCAATTTTTCAACAAGTGTTGTGCTAACCACATTGGTACAACTACCCCCATTAATAATCTTACTACATACCTTGTTGTTGACATGACATCTCGTATGAAATATGTTTTCCCTTTGTTGCCCCAAGTCATCCACTTTGATTTGAGCACTAAGAGCTCACCATGTAACCAATAGCTCTCTCACTGCATATTCTACTTCCTCACCATCGCTAGCTTCTTCCAATTTCGGCATGTCGTCATATTCACCTTTACTATCACTAACCACTTTACATTGTCTCACAAGATCATCGTCCTTTTGTTTGGACATTGAGAAGCAATGTGTCCCGATCCCAAGCACCTAAAGCACTTGATATCTCGATTCCTAGATCGTTGGGAATCCACCTTGGGTGTAGCCTTGCTAGCAACTTCCTCCTTTACCTTCTGTAGCTCAGTCCTACCTTTTGAAACAGCCCCTTCACCTTTATTATTATCCTACTTCAATTTTCAAGAAGAGTTAGAACCTGATGAATACCTAGATGTTCCCTTCCTCTTCAATTTTCTTTCCACCTTCATAGCTATATGTAGCATGTCTTCCAACTCTACATAATGTTGCAACTCTACCACATCAGCTATATCCTTATTCAAAAAATTTAAAAATTGGGCCATGGTGGTATCTCTATCCTTCTCAGCATTTGCTCTAATCCTTGCAATCTCTATCTCCTTGTGATAATCCTCCACACTCCTAGAACCTTGGTAGAAGCTTTGCAAATTTTTATGAAACTCCCAATAATAATGAGTAGGCACAAACCTCTTCCTTATGATAGCCTTCAATTCTTCCCAAGTATTAATAGGCCTTTCATGGTTCCTCTTCCTAGATGTTACTACTTGATCCTACCAAATAATAGCATAATTCGTAAATTCAAGCACCACAATCTTTACCTTCTTTTCTTTCGAGTAGTCGTGGCAATCAAATATCAATTCCACTTTCTTTTCCCACTCCAAGTATGCCACCGGATAACTCCTTCCTTTGAATGCAGGAATTGTTATCTTGATATTGTCCATGCTTCGATCAACACCATCTCCAACATAATCTCTACCCCTCCTTTCATGCCTAAATCGTCTATCCCCCATTTTTCCTAACTCGACATCCATCAACGTATCCTTATTAATATCACTATCTGCTTCCCATTCACCAGCATAATCCTCTTTATGTTCCCGCCTTCCTTTCCTCATTGCGTTAGGAATTTCTCTAGATTGTTCCCTACATAAGTTAGCAAGTAATGTGTTTTGCCTATCCAATTTGTCTCTCACATCCTCAAACAACCTTTCGAACCGCCGTATCACCTCATCCAACATGTTGACTTGATTATCCTTCCTACTTGAAGTAGGACTGTCCCTGTTAGACATCCTAAATCTAGTTTAATACTTGCCTCACGTGTGTACACTCGTGTATCACTCAATTTGGCTTTTTCCCTCTGTTAGTCTCACCGCTCTACCTTTTTCCACTCAATGCTTTCTCGCAAGTGTTTCAAAAATTTAATTCGATCTCAATCAAAATTTAACCCTTGTGGAATCCAACAAAGAATTGAGTAAGGAAAGTGATCTAGAATGATTCAAGAAGGTAGGGATTTGAAATTGAATGAAATACTAAGGATTAATATTCAAGAAAGTATTTCTTGAATTTGGACTGGGCACACTTTGAATTTGTTTTTTGACTTAGACAAAATGAAATTGGATGCTACTGGAAATTTTTCGAATTTTCTTTTTTTTCCTCGAAAAATTCAACTAGATACCCAGCAAAAGAAACAAAAACTGATTTGGATGCTAGATTAGCACACAAATAAGTTTTGAATTTTATTTTTTTGGTATTTTATGGATTGGAGACTCAAAACAAATGAGGAACACGAAGAATGAAAAAAACAAAAGACCCAAACAAAAAGAGAAATAACTAGGATATAACCTTTATTTTTGGAGCCTTACTCTGATACCAACTGATGTGAACCCACGTAGAAATTGTAGCTATGGAACCCACGACAAATTAGAACAATCCCAAAAAAGCCAAGAATCAACATTTGAAAGCTTGACCCGATAAATTATTGAATTCAAAGAACCAAGATAATTGCTAATGATATCTTGACCCCGTGATCACAAAACTTATGAACCTTACTTGAATTTGTAGAACGCCACAAGAAATTAATTCTTGATAAGTTCAAAATTAATTCAATGAAGAACGAGAAGAAAGAAAATTAATCTCGCGATAATACCTCAATAACTGTCTCTCTTACAATGAAAAATAATGTTCCTATTTATAAGGAATCGCTAAAACCTAGCTAGAAACAGAATTTAAGTCCTAAAGTTATAAAAAATATATCATACAAGAGTTTTAACTTAAATAGAAGATTACGCAAAAATTGGAAAAATCAGCGCCCGAAATGAACTATGCAGCCGCATAATGTAACTCTATGGGGGTCGCATAGATCAACTGAAAAGCCCCCCTTTGGTTTGGGTATAGAGGCATGCGGCCACATGCCTGTTTATGTTTTGCGGTCGCATAGCTTTCCTAAATAGTTTCCTCTTCTGCTGCTTAAACCAAGTTGATTCATTTGGTTTCTTCTTCTGAACCCAACATGAAACATGTTCCCTTGCTTGTTGCCATCGACATTTTGTCCACCGTAGATTGAGCAAGCAATCCCATAGCTTTCTTGACTCGCTTCGCTTTCGACCTAGTCATCGATTCTCCCTCAACAATCAATGGATCCTTGCCCGAATTTACTCTCATAACATGGATCACATCACAATTGCATGAACTAAATATGATCAAAATTGGCATGGAAACTAATTTTAAGTACATGAGTAGAAGTCCAATGCATGCAACCATGTTAAGCATAACTTAATGTAAGTGTTATGTCCTATGTCCAATCGATTTTGGATATAAACTCTTTTAATACAAAATTGATCATTTTATTTATGGCATGTCTATTATTTATTTGAATTAATATTCTAATAAATTAAATAATAGAGTTCGTAGATTCAAGTTTTGATAACTTGCTAATCGCAAGGAGTTGTAATTGTGAGATACAAATTACATATGGTTGAATCATAAATTATACGTGGTCATAAGTAATAATGAGATACGAATATCATTATTAAGAATAGACCATCACGTGTGGCATGTTGTACTTGTGAAGTAAGTAATTGATCTCACAAGTTAAAGTGTAGTGACATTTAAATGAGTACGTGAATATTTTGTTATAAGAATAAAATATTGGAGACCCGCTGAAGAGATTTTACTTGCATAACTATCTGAGTATCAGTAGTTAATTTCTAACGTTTGGTATTGAAATTGATCATTTGATTTTAGGTCATCATAGGGCTGTAAGCAAAAACCGCCAAACCGGAAAATCGAACCGAAACCGCAATTTCGAAACCGGCGGTTTGGTGCCACGTGGACCCGTCAACGAAATGGTTTTGAACCAAACCAAACCGGTCAAAAACGGTTTGGTTTAGGTTTGAGAATTTTAATTATGGTTTGAAACCAAACCGGACCGGCGAAAAATATATAAAATAAAAAAATAAAAATTTGATTTTTTTTGAAAATTTATTCAAAATTTCAATTTTGTAAAATTGAATAATTTTGTCATTTTGTAGGTATTTTTGTCAATTTCTAATTTCCTATTAATTATTAAGATTTACGACCCGCCCAATCCTAATTATATATATAAAAAAGGCCCAAATTTGAAAGAAGTAGCACTAAACAGCTCAACTCAAATCCATATACTCACAAGTCACAACCCTAATATTCCAATTTCCATTTCTCTCACTCGCAACTCGCTGGTCGAAGCCTCGCTCCCCGAGGCGCTTCCTGGTTTCCCCCAAATCGTCAACGCCCTCGAAATCTCGAACCTCCCAGTCGCCGGTAGTGTACGTTCGCGGGTATTATTAGACTATTTCAGGTTCTTGCATATTTATTTGATCGTGAGTAAGGCTTAAAATTGAAATTTTGTCGCTTTCTAGTTGAAATTTGTTTACACATTTATTGATCGTGAGTAAAGCTTAAAGTTAAAATTCGGGCTATCAGGTGCGCAAAAATATTTGTTTACATATGAGAGAATATGTATAATTCCGTGTTAAATTGTAGAAGATGAAGGTGGGTATATATAGTGGAATGGGGGAGAAAAAATATTTGCAGCTTGTCTTTTGGAAACCATTATTAGATGGATCTGTGTCTTAATTCTTTTTTTTTTTTTCCAATTTGCTAATTAAGTTTTTTTTTTTTTTTTTTTTTGGTATGAAGGACAAAATTGATCATGAGTTCTGTGGCTTCTTGAGTATGTGAATGTTTCTTCCTTTTGCTAGTTCTGTGAGTTCTGTGACAAAATTTGATGTTTCTTGAGTTCTGTGACAAAATTAATTCGTTTATTCCTTTTGCTAGTTGAAAATGGACATTATTATGTTTTTTTGGACCTTATATTTATTTTAGTAGACTTGTATTGTATTTTTATCGTAAAGTATTATCCTAAAACGTCAAAAGGGCGAATAAAAAACTATGCTTTAGTTTATTGTGATTTTACTTTTATTTTGTTGGTATTTAAATTTATAGTAAATATATTTAGTTTGTTTTAGATTTATTTCTAGTAAGATATAAATATATATTGAATTAATGGTATAAAAGTAGATACTAGACAGGAAAAAAATATACGCGAAACCGGCGGTTTAAAACCGGACCAAACCGTTAGGTTTAGGTTTGAGTTTTTTTCAAACCGGTCAAAACGGTTTGGTTTAGGTTTGAGTTTTTCTCAAACCGGTCAAAACGGTTTGGTTTGAAAATTTGTCAAAAACCGCAAAAACCGGACCGCTTACACCCCTAGGTCATCATAGTACCTTATATGACGGGAGTCATACTTTGGTAATGTTGGGTGTTGCCCTATCAATAGTCACTAATACGACATCGTCGGGCATATCAAGAACAGTATGAAGGTTGTGAATGGTCAATAAATGATTTATCACTCTTAGATAGTAAAAGATTATGATCTACATTTCATTCAATTAAGTTGATAACGAAATCATTGGCCAAGGTATATCATAAGTCAAAAAGAGTGTTTTGACTTATATTGACTAATAGTGGGACGAAATACATGATCGATAATCGAGATTGACACACTTCATATCTCATAATTAATCGAATCATATTAACGAAATGATTATAGTTTCACGGTAAATGAACAAATTTAGTTTTGTCATACTATATGATATTTTTTGTCACATGTATTACCCAACATATTGTTAGATGTCAATCTAGGACGATAGATATGAATTGATGATAAATTAAAAAGGGTATTTCAAGTTATCGATTGTGATTAGATCATAATTATAATTCATGTCGTTAGATACCATGATCGGAAACTTAATAGATCACACACAAAAAGAGAACTAGAAGAATGATATCACTAATTAATTAATTGACAGTTGTTGGACATTTGTATAATTAATTGAATTGAATCGGAGTGGCGACAATCGCCATCGAATCAGCGGTAGCGCGCATTGAGACATGTGCTGTCGAGCATGAGTAAAATGCGCTAGACAACACATGAAAGCATGTTGTTGTGCATCTCTACAATGGCATGTGTTAGTGCTCAACAGCACTTGTCGCTGCTGCTGCAGAGATGCTCGTCGTCGCTGCGAACTATAGCGGTGAGTGTTACTGCAGCACAGCAACACGAGATGCTACTGATCTGCCACAGCGACTCGCGGGACTTCCGACTGCAAAAGTTGAGGGACGGCCATTAGTCGTCCCAAAGGTTATTTTGAAATTTTAGAGTTTCAGTGAGAGATTGGGGATGGGGCTTCAAATGAAATCTGAGAAATTTCAAGTCCCTTCTTGCAATTCTTGTTCGAGCTAGTTTACAATTTTAAAAGGAAAAAATTGGGAGGCCCTGATTAAAATTTTAAAGTGGGTCAAAATGCAATTTTTCAAAAGGAGTTTTTAATGAAATTTTAAAAAGTGATTTAAATTAGATTTTCAATAGAGCTTGACCTCAAATTCAATTTTGACCCAATTAAATTTTATTTTAAAATTCACGACTTTTATATTATCATCAAAATTGGATTTTAACTTAAATATTAAACTTGACTCTAAATTGAATTTTACTAAATTTAGGAGTTTTATCGTAAATTAAAATGTTAATTCAATTAGAATTAGAATTTGACTCTAATTTGATATTTAATTAAAATTTGATTTTAATTAAATTATCTCACCCTAATAATATCTTAAAATTGGAGTTGGACTCTAATTTGATATTTAAATAAAAATTGATTTTAATTAAATAGTTTTGCCTTATATTGAATTTATTTTATTTAAGAGTTTTATCCTAAATTAAAATGTCAATTCAATTGGAATTAAAGTTTGACTTCAATTTGACATTTAAATAGAAATTCATTTTAATTAATTTGTCCCGCCCTATAATTTTTTATGGAATTAGAGTTCACTCTAATTTGGTATTTAATTAGAATTAGATTTTAATTAAATTGTTCCACCCTATAATTTTGGAACTAGAGTTGGACTCTAATTTGATATTTAATTGAAATTTGATTTTAATTCAATTAACATGCTAATGATTAATTAAATATTTAATTGTTCTGATCTATATATTTAAATTAGTTTAGACGACCTTAATTGCTAGAGATTTGAAATATGTTTGCATATAATATTAGATATTATATAATAATGCATTTATATGACGAATGTTTCATTGTGGATGATTATGGACTCGATCATATAGATGTATTGAATAGTTAATTTTATTCTTTTTGTTTTATAGTCGTACGAGCTCTTATTTATTTTGGACATACGAGTCCGTTGTTATTATGTGTCCGCGTGTTCAATTTATTTAGGCCTACGTCCAACTAATATATGATACAGGTTGCAATCGAAGAAGCAAGAAGAGGAGGAGACCATGGGGATGGTGAATTGCATGAGTTAATGCAACGACCTCATGGAACTAACCAACTAGTCTTCCCTTTGGATCGAGAAAGCTAGATAAAATTAGTCCATAATCGTCCATACTATTATATGTATGCTTATTTACGTGCTAGATGTATGATAATATATATATATATATATATATATATATATATATATATATATATATATATATATATATATATATATATATATATATATATATATATATATATAAAATGAGACCTTTACATGATAAATCTCGTACTAAAATATTAAGTTAATTTACTATTCGCTTTCCGTCATTATAGTAAAAAATTAGAGTCCTCAATCGCTCAACTTGTTGAGTACACTAAATGCTGGTCTATTATGGATATGTTTGACACTATAAAATATTAGATATTTCTGAATCATAGGCTTCACTTAACTAAAAAATTTCTTCTGTTGAGTACACTTAATGAGATAAAATTTAGAAGTATATTAAACTAACACATAAGATGTGTGAAGACAAATAATTATCAGCTTAATGAACTAGAAGTTGTATGGATATACAATTGATCATAGTATATATTCAAATGTTTTATTAAAGTTTGTTAAGTACACTCAAGGTTTTAATATAACAAATGGGATTCTAGCCCATTGAGAATCAAATATGGATTTCATAAATCTATGTGAAATGGTCATAAATTTGAGTTAAACAGTGGGAGTATAATTAATTGAATAAAAGACAATATTAAATTAATTGATGCATTTTATATATTATTATTTTACTTTTCGTTATTTAAATTTAATGAATTATGACTAATCATATGAATTTGAGAGACATGTTGGATGCCAACAATCAGGCCCAATTTTCTTGATTAGCACCGTAATTTGAGAACTATTCTCAAGCATGAAAAAATTGGTTATGTCCTTAAGTACCACTTTCCAGAGACACCTGCAGATGACTCGACTATGGAAGAGATGGTTACTACAATAAACATAGTGATGACGATAATGCTGCAACATGTGTAATACTTGTAGCTATGTCACCTGAGTTACAAAAGCAACATGAGCTATAGATGCTAACACATGATTTTTCATCTCAAAGAGTTGTATGATGAATAATCATGTGTGGAATGATATGAGACTTCCAAGCAACTATACCGGTATAAAATGGCTAAACGATCTTCAGTTAATGCTCATGTACTGAGGAAGATTGGCTATATTAAGAAGTTGTCTCAATCGGGTTCAGTCATGGACTATGAACTAAGTATTAACTTGGTTCTACAATCTCTACCAGAGAGCTATTCATAGTTTATCATGAATTTAACATGAATAAGATTGAATGTACACTCACTGAACATCCTTAAGACTGTTGAGTCCAACATCAAAGTTTGTAATAGGCAAGTCTTGGCCATCGGTTCCTCTATGGGCATTAAGAAAGAGTCTAAAGGAGGTTTTGGAAAAGCATCTGAGATGACTAAAGCAGTCAAAGCAAATAAGGACATTATCAAGTCTAATGACCCTTGATATCATTGTGGAATGAAAGATCATTGGAAGAGAATCTACAAGGTTTATGTCTAATTCATTAGCTTTTTGGGTATTAGATACCATATATGAATTTCATATTTGTATAATATGCATAAACTAAATAGAAGTAGACCAATACAAAAGGGAAAATTGACCTGCACGTTGAAAATGAGTAAAGGTAGTAGCATTGCCTGTAGGAGTAAATTTTTTGACATTGCCTTTAGGTTTAGTATTAGAATTAGAGAAATGTTATTCTGTCCATACCATTACCAAAGAACATTATTTAAATTTCATGTTCGGACTTGAATTATTTTAATGTTAAGGACAATTGTTGCTCATTTTATCTTGTTAAGATCTTAATAGCTATGGTAAATTACAAAATGAAATTTACATTCTGAGTATAGAAATTAAAAGGCATAAAAGTGATAACCTAAATATTACCTATATCTGACATTACAGTCTTTGTTACATAAATGAAAATGCATTTTCAAATTACATAGAGATGGATATTTTAGGTCGGATGATTTTAAATCATTAGACAAATGCAAATCATGCATGTTAGGTAAGATGACCTAATTCTCTTTTACATGAAAATGAGAAAGAGCCGCACAATTATTGGGCTTAATACATAATGTTGTATATAAACCATGTCAATTAATGCTAGATAATGTTTATCTTATTTTATCACATTTACTATTGACTATTTCAAAAATTGTCATGTATATTTGATGAAATTCAAGCATGAAGCTTTTGAAAGGCTCAAGGGACTCAAGCTGGAAGACAAACAAGTAGGTAAAGGTATTCTCACACTAAGATTTGATCGGGTAGAGAATATCTTAAGGGTAAATTTTTATATTATCTAACAGAGAATAAGATTCTCTCGCAGTGGACTCTGCCATATACACCGTAACATAAATGGCGTATTTGAAATGAGGAATCACAACTATTAGATATGGTGCGATCAATGATGAACCATGCAAACTTCCCAAAATCATTTTGGGTCATGCACTGATTGCAGCATGCTACACACTAAATTGTGTTCCATTTAAGCCGATTGACAAAATTACATACGAGTTATGGAATGGATGACGGCCCAACTTGTCTAATTAAAATTTAGGACTATGAACCTTATGTGAAGCGCACTAAATCGGATAAGTTTGAGGCTAAATTCAATAAATACATGTTTGTGGAATATCCAAAAGAAACAATTGGATATCAATTATATAATCCCATTGAAATGAAAGTGTTCTTCTCAAAACATGCCATATTTCTAGAAAAATAATTCATTCTAGGATATGATAGTGGGAGTAGAATAGATCTTGAGAAAGTTTAAGAATTCACAGATATAGTTGACCAAGTAGATGAACATGAGTCTAATCCCACACCAGCTAAGGGACATAATCTTCATTAGGATGTAGAGATTCCTAAGAACACGTCAGCTCCGTGAAATCTTATAGCATCATTTGACCTCCTAAAAAGTACGAATCCATGATTACTAATCGATGATGATGAACTTACTAATTAAAGATGTAAAGTCATGTGTTGACTCAAAGAGATGGCATGAGGCAAGAAATTTGAGATGAATTCAATGTATGTAAACAAGGTTTGGACATTGGTCGACCCGCCTGATAGGGTAAAACTTATAGGATGTAAATAAATTTACAAGAAAGAGGTCAACATAGATGGAAACATCCATACATACAAAGTAAGGCTAGTAGCAAAAAAGGATTACAAAGACAAAGAGTTGACTTTGATGAAACATTTTCACCTATAGCAATACTTAAGTCAATTCGAATTTGCTTTTAATAGCTACATACCATGATTATGAGTTATGGTAAATGGATGTCAAAATTGCATTCGTTAACAAGAACTTGCAAGAAGAAGTGTACATAACACAATTCGAAGATTTTGAATCCAAATATGCTTACAAGGTATGCAAACTTGATTAATCCATATATGAATTGAAGTAAACCTCTTTTAGCTGGAATCTTTGCTTTGATGAGGAAGCAAAATGTTTGATTTTATAAAAAATGAAGACAATCTGTGTGTTTACATGAAAACAAGTGGGAGCGATGTCGTATTCCTAATATCATATGTATATACATATTAATAATGGGAAACGATGTCCTTATGTTTCAGTAGTTGAAATTTGTGGTTGTCAAAGAATTCATCCGTAAAATATATGAAAGAAGTAACTTGATCTATAAACATAGATTTAGAAGATTGCTTGACTCATCCCAATTTACATAGATAAAATCTTAAGAAGATTTTATATAGAGAAGATGAACTGAGGTTCATGGATATATTGATGCTAACTTCTAGTTAGACTAAGATAATAGCAAATCTCAATTAGGATATGGGTTTACTTTTAATAATGGAGTGGTTAATTGGAAAGGTTCCGAAGAGAAAATAACCAATGATTCAATAATAAAAGCCTAATGCATCATTACTTCAGAAACAACAAATGTTTTGGTCGGATCGAGAAGTTCATTAATGAACTTGTAATAGTTCCTAACATTGTTGATCAAATACTTTATATTGTGGTAACAATGGAGCCATCATGGAAGTAACAAACATGTGTTAAGACGATATCATCTCACCGGAGAGATAATACAAAGAAATGATGTAAAGAAAGAATGAGTTCCTACAATTGATAATATTGAAGTTCCATTGACAAACAGTTGTCGCAGCATAAACAAATCGTCATGTAGACTCTTGTGGTATGAGACACTTAAGCGATTGGATCAAGTGCAAGTTGGAGTTCGTAAGTGTTATGCCATGTGTCTAATTTATTTTGGACTTGAACACTTTTAATATATACTTTAGTAATGTTGAATGTTGTTCTACTAAGAGTTACAAATACGGCATCATTCGGGTATGTTAAGAATCATATCAAGGTTGTGAATGATCAATACATGATTTGTCACTCTTAGATAGAAAGATATTATGATCCACATTTCATTCAGTTAACTTGATAACGAAATCCTTAGTCAATGTGTATCATAAGTAGAAAAGATTTTTTCGACTTATATTGACTTAATACTGGAAGATATATTCAATAATCGAGATTGACACGCTTCATATCTTGTAATTGATCGGATCATATTGACGAAGATATTATAGTTTCACGATAAATGAACAAGTTTGGTTTTGTCATACCACGCGACATTTTTCGTCACATGTATTTTGCCCTTTCACATTGCTAGATGTCAACCTAGGATGACGGATGTGAATTAATGATAGATTAAAAAGAGTTATTTTAATTTATCGATTGTGATTAGATCATAATAATAATTCACGTCGTTAGACATCATGATCGAAAATTTAATGGGTCATACACAAAAGGAAAACTAGAAGAATGATGTCACCAATTAATTAATTGACAAGTGTTGGACATTTTTATAAAAATTAATTGGGTTACTTATTGATGGGCCAAACTAATCAATTGATGGATTAAGTTTAATAATTAGATTAAGGGAAAAATTCACTTTCCCTACTTTATCTTTACCCTATTTCAAAAATAACAAAACAACTTTTACATTTCAAAAATCAGAAATTTTGACCTATACATACACACATATATAAATATTTATTTATACATATAAATATATAAAAAGATATAAATAAATAAATAAATATATATATATATATATATATATATATATATATATATATATATATATATATATATATATATATATATATATATATATATATATATATATATATATATATAATTAACCCACCCCCACTCCCACCACGCCGGCGACCTCTCCTGCGACGTCTCAGATTCCGACGACTATTCCGATGACATGAATTTTTTGTACGGTCACAGTCCAGGTCACAAGTCACAGTTCAGGTCACAGCCTAGGTCACAGGTCACAACACATGATTTTTTGTTTATAATAATTGATAACACAATAAGGCTCACGTCTCACATTTTTATTAATAGTCACAGATTATTTTCAAATGGTCACAGCACAAGTCACAGAATATATTGCACATGACTCACGATTTTGTTCATATTCCCATTTTATTTTCAAATGACTCAGATTCTTTTTGATAGTCACAAGTTTATTTTAAATGGCCACAGCACAGGTTACAGAATTTTTGGGCATGGCTCAAGTTTTTATTGATAGTCACAGCCACAGCACATGGCTCAGGTCACAGCATTGGTCACAGAGACTATACAGCACCACCTCACCACCACCACCGTCTTACATGCCCTAACCCTAGTACGTCGCTGCTACTCACCGAGCACGGCACTCAGATCTGGACATACAACGCCGCAACTGAGCGACCATCGAGCACGGCACTGCAAGCAGAACACCGAAACACTTCGTCGCCTGCCACCCCACAAATCCAAAACCACCACCACACCACAACAACCGCAATCATCGGCCACGCAAACCATTACAGAAATCAAACAAAAAAAAGGATCTGCGCTGCTGTAGATTAACCACAAACCTGCCGGCGCTCAGATTTTGATAGGCTACCTCCACCACAAAACTGATGAAGAAATCGAAATCACGACCGCGAAGGAAGAATTACAGGATGTAAGACCAGAGAGAGTGATTGCGAGGTTGTTGATCGCGAAAGTTTCATTGTCGTCCACTGCAGGGAAGCAGAAGGGGACGGCGCCGTCCGATTGCCGATGGACGTTGCCCTAATTCGCAGCATCGTCGCCTGCGTGGCGACGCTGCTGCTAATTTGCAGCAGCTGAAGAGGGGGAAGGGAGAAGACGGGAGGGAGGGGGAGAGGAGGAGGAAGGAGAAGCCAACGCCGGAGAAGCCGCTGCCAAGAGAGAGAGAGAGAGAGGGAGGGACCGCCGAGAGAGGGGGTGAGGGAGACGGGAGATATGACTGAACGTGAAAAATTAGGGATTTAAGTTAAGTTGGGGTGGGGTGGGTGTATATAAATTAATTTTTATAATATTATTATTAATATTTAATTCAATATAAAAAATCTGTATTTATATATAAAATCTCTGATTTTTGAAAATTAAAGTATGAAATATGATTTTAGAATTTCAATCTCCAAATGTAGGGTTGTGTGTAATTTCCACTTAGATTAATTAAACATTGGACAATGTTGTGTTCAAGTGTCAGACCAAGGCCACTTGGACTTCTATTAATAAGCTATTAGGATTTGAGAAACCATACAACACAAATCATTATCTTGCTAGACAAGAAAAAAGAAACTATAATTCTCACATTCTTGTTTACTGTATGGATTTTCATTGGAGATCGGACAATTGGACAATTGTGGATTGCAGATCGAGATTGTTCATTTTCAAGATAAGCAAGTGAGTTTGCAGAATTCAACAAAAGTATAATTCTTATCACGGGTTCTTTCTAAACACAAAGAAGATCTTTTGTGAGAATTGAATATTGTTTAAATTTTGATGTCCATGTTAAGTAAATTCCAACACTTAATACATTGAAAATTTAACATATGCATAATTAATTTAATGTGCATAAAATGCAGTGGCATGTAAATAATAATGTAGAGAATTGAAATTGTCGAGGCAAGCGTAACGACCCAAATTCTTTTAGAACTAGAATCGCTACAAAACTTTATTTGTCTTTACCAATGTGTCATACAGTTAGGTAACGGTGATATACTCAATGTTATGTAGAAAATTTTCATATTCTTATTTAAAAAATAGTTTTTTATATTATATTAGATATCGTAACTTATCTATATATCTTTGAAAAGTTCATATGTAAATCAATCTAAAATTTAAAAACTAGGGATGTAATTTCTAACACATTTTAAAATTACAAATTTAATACTATTTAGCGTAAGCATCCGACGAGCAGAATGATTAATGAAAATGGGTTGTTAACATTGTTATCATTTAATTCAATATAAAATACAATTCTATACGTAATTAAATAAATCAAAAAGTATCATATGAAATTAAAGTGCAAAAATTAGTTCTTTGATCCAAAAAAAACATACAATCAATATTTTATTCGTAATTTGGAGTTCTGATTTCCTGTGGATTCTCAAATGCCATGTGAGATATACACAGGTAATTCATTGATTTTCTATCCCATTATGTATACACTTATAGACATGCAATTTCTATTGCTAGGAAGACTGTCAAATTAACATAATATTCATTTTGAAAATTTAAATAGCAAACGGAACATAAACCAATTTAAAACAAGCTAGATGTTCTTAAGTCTCTGTACGAAAATACATAACCAACCTAATCTTAAAAAATCCTTAAAAAGCTTCATATAATAATGAAATTAAAGTTGCTACTAGGGGTAAAATTTCAGCCACATTACATCAGATTTAATTTGTTAAGTCCAACGAATTCAGACAACAATGACAATACCTCATTGCCCGCTAACCAACGACCCATTCTAACTTGTAAGAAGTAGGAAAAAATGATCAGTAGACTACGCGCATGTTCCAAGTTAAATATATATACCAACGTAACAAAACATTTATACCATTTTTCATATCATAGTGTTAGAGCCATTAGCACTAAGGAATTCCCTGAAAACTTCAAGTCTTGACAGAAATTTTATATCATATCATATCATTGTACCCCAAAAGGCCATAGTATTTCATGTCAAGATTACGAAAGAATATGTAAAACTAGAACGTAACACTTGAGCATTGTACCCTGCCTTTAACCTTTGAAAATCTTGATTTGATGCTAACAAAATTTCAGATTTTTTTACTTCTTGAAGCTGTCCCAAAACTTTATAAAATAATTTGCTTTCTTCTTAAAAGATAGAAAATTGTGAGGGTATTTTTACTTGTGTTTTTGCTGCTGAAAAATATATTAAGCATAAAAGAAAAAAGCAGCAGAAGATATGTATATAGAGAGAGTTTTGAAAGAAACATGAGTTGTGTGATAACTGAGGTAGTTTAGAAGTTAGTGGGAAAATGAGAAATATTTGGGATATGGTTACGATTAGGAATTAGTTATAATTTCACTCGGTCTAGACTTATCCCCCAATTAAAATATGTAACACGTATAATTATATATATAATATGTATTCATAACTTTATTTATATATATATAAATACATATTTATAATACTAATATCTTCAACATAATAATTTAATCTAGTACAAGTTAGAAAGAAAGAAATTAATTTAACTAAGTTGTTAAGATCATATCATGTAATATTACATGTGAATCACGTGATGTGACTCAAATTTTTGGGGCTCCACAAAAATAGTCCAACCATTTCTCTTTTAGATAATAATGTCTCAGACTGATGCGGACTATTCTTAGATATTCGTCTCTCAAATTATAAGATCAATAAACCTACGAAAGTTTTGATCTCACTTAACTTGAAAGATGGACCTAAATTATGAAAAATATAATATTTGCACTTAAACGAAGAAGATGTGGTCGCTCCTGTTGGAATTAATTGATGTATTTGGATCATTAAATATGTTATTTAATGATGTTTATTTGGGTCATTAAATATGTTATTTAATGATGTGGGCCGTTGTAATTAATTTGGGTGAATTGGAAAAGTCTCCAATATAGGCCCATATGTTATAAACCCATTTAAGTGTCTTATATATGGTAAGGAATCCCACATCGAAAGTTTACAAGAAAATAGACTTGTTTATATAGTGGGATATGTGTATAAGTTATAATTTAATAAGTGACCTACAACTTGACTAACTATTAGCTAGCCAAAGGCTAGCTAACTAGTCACCACGAGAGTGGTGCTTCGCACCACTCACGCCACGCCACGCCCCGGTCCCGGTCCCGGTCCGGGCCCGTGCACGTCGCAAAGTACGCATTGGGCGCTTTAGAGGCGCACATTACACTTTTCACGTACGCATCATCGTGAGGAGCTGAGGAGCCTTATAGTTTTCGGAAATGGACTCATGGTTCGATGACATGGCAACGGGAGGCTCAATGAGTTGGCATCCTAAGTGGCACACATGTAACAGTCACGTCACTTCGTCCTGCATGGCGGTTGGTCTGTTGGACGTACGCGTGGCAACCGCATGGCCGGTAGCTGTTCGAATTGGTGAATAGACATGATGAATGGACACTACATTTCGTGGTTTAATCTGGTCCGTCGTGATTATGAAAGAGTGCGATCCAATGGCTAAAACAGATCAGATCAAGTGGTGCACCAGTTCATGAAATGTTACACACCCTTTCAAGGAGACACTTCAATCTCTATAAATAGAGACCTCCAAATTCCTTTTTTGGATACCAAAATCAATTAATATATTCTTGATTTCTAAATTCTTCTCGCTCCATATTCTGCTAAAATTCCTTCGATATTTTCCTGATTATTTCATTCGAGTACGATCATTATTTGGTTCGACCGTCAAGGTAGGTATTGTGCAATATCGACTTTGGGAAAAGCGTTGTATCTTGGGAGACAGACGTCCATAATCCTGTTTGCACGTTGTTGGGGGGCGAAATCTGTCTTAAGGAGATTTGCTTTGGCATACCTCGCTTCGTCTTCTTCTTTTTTCCGTTTTTCCTGCTTTTTTATTTGTTCTTTCGATTGGGATAGTCGAATTTTCGACAACAGCTCCAAGCTCAGTTAGTCAAGGAATTCATAGATAGGCTTACGTGTTAGAAGTTTCAATCCGACATTTTCACAATTAACAATTAAGGTTAATGCCTTATGGACCTGGACACATACTTTTATGACTGATGCTTGAAATTAGACTACTATAAAATATGGAATAAGGCAATGCAATGTAGTTGGACTCTTATGTCGATCCAGCTCTTAAGGGTGCTCTTATATCAGATCTACAGGATATTGTTAATACACTGGATTCGATTCATTTCCTAGTGAAGGAAAAAGAAAATATTATATTGCAGAAGATTATTTGGAATGAGTGAAATACATGATTTGGGGGCCTTTATATAGAAATTGAAAAGTTATGTGTCAAAGGATACAACTACTGAATTATTGTGTGCAAAAAGACACAATATTGGAAAGTTGTGTCTTGAATAGACGCAACCCGTCTAGACAACAACTATTCAGATAGTTAGATTCTAGAAGTCAAGATTTGCGTCACACGCACACACAAAAATTCGAAAGGTTATAAATACTTTAATTAAAATATATCTTTTTTAATTTAATAAAAAAAATATTTTAAATATATTATTTAATCGAAAAGATATATACCACCTTAGATCTAGCCCAAGTCCAAGCCTATGGCTACTGAATTGTGCCCATGACTGAGCTGGGCCGTAGCCAACGTGCATGTGGGCTTTGTTCCGATTCACTAATATTTAAGTCCCCTCCAAAAACCATCGATACCGTTTAGGAGCCAAACCTAAGTGTCAAATTTGAGCTATTCTATTTTTACACGGAAAAATTTCATATCTTAGAGTTTGACCCATTTCAAAACTAAGAAACAAGGTTTAAAACTGCAAAATGGATATTATTAAATTTTATTTATGAAATAATTAATTAAATATATTAAAGTCACAACTCTATACAATTTGGTCACAAATTAGAGAATTAATTGGTTACAAATTATTTCTCAGTCACAAATCAAAATTTTTATCCATCACATCTCATTTATCAAAAATTTATTGGTCACGATTTCAAATAATTAGTTTTAGCCACCTCAGCTAGCGGCGCCACCACCCCATCACCACTATCGTCATTGATGTAGGACGGTGTTAATAATTCTCCACAACGGTCAGTTACTTAATGTGCACCCCCCAGAACGTCGACCCCCCTGGGGCGCTCTATGCTCACATAGGTCGTCTACCATCACGAGGTCGATGACCAAGACGTGGACCCCTTGAGGCACCTATGTTCACATAGGCCATCTACAATTACGAGGCTGTCGACCCCCACTATACTTAGCCAAATAAATGGCCCTGAGATAGATGAAAACCACCAAACAAATGCGGGAATAACCAACCACTAGACGAGTAGGGGTTGACGCTATAGAACGTGGGGGAGTGGGAAGATACATATGGGACACGTAGCACAACAAATCATGGAACATGAACGTGCCATCAGGTGCCTATAAATACCCCAATGTGGGAAAATGTGTGGCTTTTTTGAAACCCAACCTATCTGAATTCCAATATTGTCTCTCTATATTCTCCAATACTGAACACTAATTCTCACGCCACAGGAACAAGGAGGGAGAGAGCCCTGACCTCATTTTGCTGGTGGTGAATACCGAATTGAGCAGCCGGAACACCAGTCACATACGAGAAAACAACTCACCATTATTTCATTGGCGCTGTTGTGGGAAACCACTGAACAAAAAAGCTATGTCAACAAGACGAACACGAAGTGAAACACGCATGGTTGGGAATATTGTGGATACGGAGTCGGAGTCTGTTGCGAGGGGTCGTGATCTGCCACGCCATCGCAATACATAACGCAAGGCCAATTTAATGCTTTGGAAACACAATGGCGGCCATGATGACCCTCTTGCAGAACCAAACACAGAAAATAACAACCCCACAGCAGAGTTCGTCGGAGGCCGTACGCGAGCACCACCCCAGGTGGCGCAGACGATTACCCCACCTGCTACTCAGCCAACAATAGAAGACATGAGGGCTTCCGATTTTATGTATCCTCAGGTTCCTCAACCCATTATAGACTTGGAAAAGACGATAGAGGAGATGATGACCCAGAAGATAGACAATGCATTAACAAGGAGGAAAGACAGGCGCAGGCAAATGGTGTTGGAGGAAAACCCATTTGTCCCAGAAAAAATGGCTGTCCCTTTGCGAAAGGACTTCAAACAGCCAATGATAGAAGCATACGATGGAGTCACGGACCCGCTGGACCACATGCGGACATGGTCCAGCGGGTCCGTGAGGCTCTATGCAATTCCAGGCACAGTGATGTGTAGGTCATTCCCCCCGACACTAAGGAGGAAAGTAAGAGACTGGGTGGCCACACTGGCACCCAGATCTATAAAGACTTTTGATGAGCTCTCCAAAAGCTTCGTGGCATACTTCATAAGCAGCAGGAGAAAATGAAAGACAGCTATTGGATTGATGTAGTGGTACAGGAGAAGGATGAATCTTTGCAGGAGTACTTGGCTAGGTTTAACCGAGCAACCCTTGGTATAAGGGATCTTTAAATGTCTGCAGTAGTGACAGCCTTAATGAACAGGATGCGGAACCGGACCTTCAAAATGTCACTCTCCAAAAACCCTCGGGAGTCAATGCATGACCTGTTGAAGAAGGCTGGCAAGTATGTTGATGTAGAAGAGGCCAAGAGGGTCACAAAAAATTTGAAAAAAGGATGGGAGACATTAGGTCACAAGAAAGTCAGGTGACGAGTGAAAATTTATTCATAAAGGCAAATCAAGAAATGAGTGCATGGGCAAAGGGTATGACGGATTGATCCATCAGACAAAGACGAGAAAGGGAAAGGCCTTCACCCCCCTCAATGTATGCCGGGCCAAGATATTGATGGAGATCAGGGATATGAAAGAGCTTGACTGGCCAAGACCGATGGCAGCATCAGCCAGCAAAAGAGATAAGAGCAAATATTGTCATTTCCATAAGGATCGTGGGCATGATACGGAAGAGTGAATCCATCTGAAGGAGGAAATCGAACGCCTATTGAAGCGTGGTTCTCTGACCAATACACCAAAAATGATCGAGGTAAGCAGAAAGTTGATGACCGACCACCGCTCAAGGCTGGGGTAATAATTGTGATTATTGGGGGATCGCCTCAGGGGAAGACTTAAATTCAACTAGAAATAGCTACGTATGTATAGTCGGGGTCTGCTCCATTCAGAAAAAGCCAAGTTTAATCAAAGTATCACTTTTGATTAGAAAGATTTAGTAGGAGTGGCAGCCCCTCTGATGATGCCTTTGTGATAGTCGGCGACATAGCAGACTACGATGTCAAAAGGGTGTTGGTCGATGATGGAAGTGCCGCGAATGTTCTTACTTGGAAAGCTTTTGTGGGGTTGAAAATTCCTCTAGAAAAGTTGAAACCAGTGCCCACCCCTCTCTTAGGATTTGGAGGAGCTTCCGCGATATCGAGGGAGCCGTGGAATAACCGGTAACATTGGGTACCTATCCTACAAGGGTGGTGATCTTGACAAATTTCTTGGTTCTCAAAACCCCCATGGAGTATAATGTAATCTATGGTCGACCCCTGCTGAATGCTGATGGGGTAATTCCCTCCACCTACCACTAAGTGATGAAATTTCCAACCAGTCGAGGTATGAAGAGCGTAAAGGACGACCAACAGTCTTCGAGGAAGTGTTATGTTGACAGTATACGGACAAAAGAATTATCACCAATAATGATGCTGGATCTTGAGCCTCCAGGGGGCGGATTGAGCCCGTCAATACTACGAAAAAAAAATTAGTAGCTGGAGGACGTGAATTCAGCATAGGGGCAGACCTGAGGCCTATGGAAAAAGAAGAATTGGTAAAGTGTCTGTCTAACAACTTAGACATTTTTGCATGGTGCCCAAGCGATATCCAAGGAAGTGATCCCTCTGTTGCACAACATCACCTTGGGATTCTACCGGTGCTAAGCCAATCAAACAGAAGAAAAGAAACCTTACCCCAGAGTAGTAGGCTGCGGCGAAAGATGAGGTCGATATGCTACTATAGGAAGGGTTCATCAGAGAGGTAAATACCCCGAATGGTTAGCGAATTTTGTCCTGGTGAAGAAGTCGAATGGAAAATGGCGCGTATGTGTATATTATAGCGGACTAAACAAGATCTCTGTGGTAGAGTCGGACCAAGAGAAGACCTCATTCATAGTCGATGCTGGGACGTATTGTTATACAGCCATGTTATTTGGCTTGAAAAATGTTGGAGCTGCTTACCAAAGAATGGTGAATAAAGTCTTCGGCAAACTGCTTGGGAGCGTCATTGAAGAGAATGTAGATGACATGGTGGTCAAGAACATAAAGGTAAATGTTCATCGAAAATATGTTTCGAATAAAAACTACCGCAAGTGTACAGATCGTTCAAGTAATAAAATGGATTTTAGAGTCCAAGTATTTCGTTCCCACAGAGATTTACTAGTTCGATTGTACCTATTCTGACCTTAACCGAAACGTGAAATATGGTTGAGTTTGGTAACAAATTGTAGCTAAACTAAATGATAGTAATAGTGGATGAATTAATTAAACTAAATGCAAATTATATGATTGAATGGAAATTGAGGCAACTCATAGAAAAGAAACGTACTAAGTTTGCAAATCCCCATGCAATGATCCATTTTAATTCTAGTTCTACAAAATTGACAACATGTTTGAATTGATGAAGAATCAATGTTTCTAACATATTCAAAAATCTCTCTCGTGTATAATTGAACCTATTCTCGCATACCATTTGACTATATTTCTATGACAAATGCAATATACAAGAATGCATGACGTTTTGTAAACACTTAGAGATTCACGTAGAGCATAGCGATATATTTCCATCCTCTACCGGACCCTACGATGATTTGTACCCTATCGAGCTTATTTCCCTTCTTTCGAATGCATAAAATAAGCCACCATACTCATACAACTATTGCGCATATAATTGTAGAGAAAAAGTAATGTATATAAATCATTCAATAATTCAAAACGCGTTTTAATGTCAACAAAATAAAACTAGGAATTAAAATATTACATCAAAAGGTTCATCGTTCACCTAGTACAAATAAATCTAGCCTAACATGGAGGAAAGAAGAAAATCAGAAAAATAGATAAAGAACGACATCACCCTAAATAATCTTGAATTGAATCTTCGCGTCGTGATGTTATTCTTCTTGTTTGTGCCTCTTTTTCTCTCTGAAAACCTTCAAAAATCTTCTCCCAAGTCTGCCTAGGGTTTGAAGACGGTTTAAGAGTTTATATAGTTGCCAAAAGATTGGTTTCCATAAGAGTTGGAACGAAATAAGGAAACCAGAATTTTCGCGCCCAGATTGAACCATGCGACTGTGTGGTATAAACCCATGCGACAGCATGGTTATACAAAATTTTCACTGTTCAACTCCTGTAGATGCTTGTACGACTGCATGGACTTTCTACCATGCGACTGCATGGTAGAAATAATTTTCTATTTGATTCACTTTGGTCCCCAAGTTTGTTTCATCTACCTTTTGGCATTGCTTCATTCTCCTTCTTCTTCTAACATCCCATGATATCAAAATGTGTTACTTAGCTCAATTCCATGCTTGACTCACCATTCAGGTCATCTTTTGAATAATTGCATTTTGGTCCTTTTTCGTTCTTTTTCTCATACTCTTCATTTCATCCATCAATGTAATGCTACAAACACACATTATATCGAATTAAGTCATATTTCAACATATATATCAACAATTTTCCATATTTTGTGACCTAAATAAGTATGCAAACAACCATGTTAGCGACCTACAGAAAGTGTTTGACATTGCCAGACAGAATAAACTAAAATTTAATCCAGAGAAGTGTGTTTTTGGAACAGCACGAGGTAAGTTTCTGGGTTTTGAAATAACACAGAGAGGCATCGAAGCAAATCCGGACAAAATTCGACCCATTCTAGAGATGAAGAGCCCTGAAAATAGGAAGGACGTCCAAAAGTTGACGAGTCGGGTAACGGCATTGAATCGCTTCATGAGTCGAGCAGTAGATAAGTGCTACCATTTCTTCAAGGCGATCGAGGGCTCTGCCAACTTTGAATGGACCAAAGAGGATAAAGAGTCGCTTGAATCCTTAGAGCAATCATTACAGCAGCCACCGATCTTGACTAGACCATGTGCAGGGGATGTGTTGAGTTTATACTTAACAATTTCAACACATGCAGTCAGTGCAGTGCTGGTGAAAGAATTTTCAAAAGTACAGAAGCCTGTTTATTACATTAGTCAGACGTTGAGGGGTGTAGAAACTGGAAACTCGCTACAGCCTCGCAGAGCAGTTGGTATTTGCCTTAATTGTAGTAGTCAGAAATTTAAGGCCATACTTCCAATCTCACACTGTACAAGTCATGACAGATCAGCTTGTCAAGAAAAATTTTGCATCGACCCCGAGACGTCGGGTAGGATGTTAAAGTGGGCGATCGAGTTGAGTGAATTTGACATTGAGTTTAGATCAAGAATGACTATCAAGGTGCAAGCATTGGGAGATTTTATCGCATAGCTTACGACTCCCCCTGACCAACCTAAGCAAACTGAAGTGGTTTGAAAAATCTTCGTGGATGAATCCTCACACGGTGAGCGATCTAGAGTAGGCATCATTATGATAGGGCCAGTAACAACTAATGACGCTGTTAAGTTTGGCCGCCAGACTTGGGATAACATTAGTCGAATTTGCAGCGACTCTCAGTTGATTGTAGGGCAAGTGACGAGTGAATTCGAAGGAAGAGACGGAAGGATGGCATCTTATCTGATGAAAGTAAGGGACATGCAAAGGGGGTTTACTAGTTTCAAGATAACCAAGGTTCCCTGCAAAGATAATGAGCGGGCAGATGCCCTATCAAGCTAGCATCAGCAAATTCCAAAAAAATTCTCTAGCGGGACGAATATGCAAGTCTTGCGACAGCCAAGCATTTTGCTCATAGTCGACATAGCAAGCACGGAACATGAAGAGAGCTGGTTAAACATATTGGTAGCTTACCATGGATAACAAGCTACTAGATGATGCATCTGAAGCTAGAAGGTTGAAAATTCGGGCAGCCTCATTGACAATAATTGGTTGACGGTTATACAAATTAGGATTTACTATGTCATATTTAAAATGTGTGCGCCCAACTGAGGCTCACAAAGTCTTACTCCAGATACACTCTGGAATTTGTGGTAATCACCGAGGGGTAACCACCCTTGCCTTCAAAGCTCTGCGATAGGGATACTACTGGCCGACAATGAAGGAGGATGCTAAGGAATTTGTGAGGAAGTGCGACGCATGTCAATGTCATGGAAATTTGATCCATGTACCCGACGAGTAATAGTCAGCCATTTTTGGAGTAAGCCATTTCTTCTAGTAGAGGATGTATATTTTGGGGCCCTTACTTATAGCCAAGGGACAAAGAAAGTTCTTGCTAGTAGCAATTGACTATTTTACAAAATAGGTTGAAGCAAAACACTTAGCTACCATTATGACTGCAAAAGTAAAAAGCTTTATATGAAAAAACATAATATGTAGATTTGGCATACCAAAGTCCTCATCACTGACAACGGTAGACAATTTGACAACCATGGCTTCAAAGATTTTTGCTCAAGTTATCACATAGACCATAGGCTAACGTCCGTAGCACACCCCCAAACAAATGGGTAGGCAAAAGTAACAAATCAAGCTATCTTATGGGACCTCAAGACAAGATTGGAGAAGGAAAAGAGGCTTTGGGTAGACGAGTTACTTAATGTTCTGTGGGCATATCACTCGACCCCACGGAAGCCACCAGAGAAACTCCTTTCAAGTTATCCTTCGGAATGGAGGCTGTTGTCCCGGTAGAAGTTCTCAACGAGGCTAGCAGTAGTTTGATTCTCGACCACTAGCATTGAATTCGATCTGCTAGATGGGGTGAGAGAGAAAATAGCCATGAGGATGATAGCTTATAAGCGGAGGGCTGCTAAATTTTTCAACCGTATGATGAAACCAAGAGCTATTGAGTCAGGAGATCTCGTGCTGAGGGAAGCAGCAACAGCAGGTCACCCACCGTCCAAGCTCGGGCCAAACTGTGAAGGACAGTAAGAGGTAATTCGAAGCCTTGGAAATGGATCTAACAGACTAAAGGACTTAAAACGGAAAGCCACTAGGCAGGTCATGGAACACCGAGCATCTCAAAAAGTACTATCAGTAAAGAGTTAGGGATTTTTATTCTTTTTTTCTTTTATTTTTAATTTTCATTGCTTATGTAATGGTCTATTGTAAATATAGTAGCTAGGATTTTCATGATGTAATGGCTGCTATAGGCACGCTTGATTAAGAATTGTTTAATGAAAAACCAAAGCGACGGCAGATGATGGGAGTGCTAAGGAAGGGCCAACCTAGCTGGGACGTCCCGGTGCGCCTACTGAGTCCCCAAATCTTGGCATGTTTATTTCTGCTATAAGATCTAAGTCCATTATTGATTGACACACAATCACAAACCTACCTCATAGTCCCCAACATAGCTCGACGTACAGCGATGAGCAAAAAAGTCAGAAAATTGACTAGCTCAAAATTGCTGAGGGCAGCGGTGAGTTTTCAAAATCGAAAATGGTTAAGGCTCAAAACCACCTAACTCTGCCCTCGACGGTCCTACATAACTCGACAAATAGCGGTGAGGAAATAAGTCAAAAAATTGACGAGTTCAAAATTGTTGATGGCTCGTGGTGAGTTTTCAAAACCGAAAATGGTTAAGGCTTAAAACCACCTAACCCTGCCCTCGACGGTCCTACATAGCTCGACGTATAGCGGTGAGCAAAAAAGTTAAGAAATTGACTAGTTCAAAATCGTTCAGGGCTGGTGATGAGTTTTTAAAACTTAAAATGGTTAAGGCTCAAAACCACCTAACTTTGCCCTCTACGGTCCTACAATGCTCGACATATAGCGGTGAGCAAAAAAAAGTCAAAAAATTGACTAGTTCAAAATTGTTGAGGGCTGGTGGTGAGTTTTTAAAATCGATAATGGTTAAGGCTCCAAACCACCTGACCCTGCCCTCGACAGTCCTACATAGCTCGACGTATAACGGTGAGAAAAAATTCAGGAAATTAACTAGCTCAAAATCGCTGAAGGTTGGTGGTGAGTTTCCAGAACCAAAAATGGTTAAGGCTCAAACCCACCTAACCCTACCCTCGACGGTCCTACATAGCTCGACATATAGCGGTGAGCAAAAAAGTCAAAAAATTGACTATTGCTGAGGGTTGGTGGTGAGTTTTCAAAATCCAAATTGGTTAAGGCTCAAAACCACCTGACCCTGCCCTTGACGGTCCTACATAGCTTAACGTATAGCGGTGAGCAAAAAAGTCAAGAAATTGACTAGCTCAAAATCGCTGAGGGCTGATGGTGAGTTTTCAAAACCACAAATGGTTAAGGCTCAAAACCACTTGACCCTGCCCTCAATGGTCCTGCATAGCTCAACATATAGCGGTGAGCAAAAAAGTCAAAAAACTGACTAGGTCAAAATTACTGAGGGCTGGTGATGAGTTTTCAAAACCGAAAGTGGTTAAGGCTCAAAACCACCTGACCTTACCCTTGATGGTCCTACATAGTTCGACGTATAGCAGTGAGCAAAAAATTCAGGAAATTCACTGGCACAAAATCGCTGAGGGCTGATGGTGAGTTTTCATGACCGAAAATGGTTAAGGCTCAAAACCACCTGACCCTGCCTTAGACGGTCCTATATAGCTCGACATATAGCGGTGAGCAAAAAAGTCAAAAAATTGACTGACTCAAAATCATTGAGGGCTGGTGGTGAGTTTTCAAAATCGAAAATGGTCAAGGCTCAAAACAACCGTCCCTGCCCTCAATGGTCCAACATGACTCAATGCATAGCCGTGAGCAAAATAGTAAAAAATCGACTAGCTCAAAATTGTTAGGAGGTGGTGGTGAGCTTTTGAAAATCGAAAATAGTAGAGACTCAAGATCACCAGGCCCGGGCACCTAACACCGCTTGGTATATAGCGCTGTGAGCAAAAAAAAAATGGGAGAAGAATAGAGCAGTACTAAAATGATGTTCAAAAAGCAAGCGCTCGTACTCAAAATGTAATAAGAGTGTTTATCCACATCCCAGACCAGGATTCAAAAAGCAAGCATTCATACTCAAAATATAGTAAGAGTGTATGTCCACATATCGGACCAGGAGAAAGAACTAAACAACTCGATGATAAATAAACAAAACAGTAGAAAGAGCTAAAGGTCATGTCAACCCGAATGCGAAGCCCCCTCACTCCCTCCTCGTGATGTACGCCCATACGTCATGGATTGAGGGGCTCCACCTTGCGCTATGCTAGGAACATATCAAAGCCTGAGGGATCAATGGTTGGATGCTCAATAGATATCCACTCCTTGGCTTGATAGATGCCGCCATTGATTTCCCTCCATAAGAATGCAATGCTTTAGCAAAATCGGATGATGATTTGTACTGCTCCACAGACGCCTCTAAATCTTTAGCATGCTCCTTGGAAGCTTTATATTTCTCCAGAACTTCCTCTGGAGCCCGAGCTAAAATAGAGAGCAAATTGTCTACCTCTGTCTCTTGGTCACGAGCACGAGCTTCTGAAGTTTCGAAAGACTTCTTCAAACAAGAGATTTTCTTCTTGTACTGATGAGACTCATTTTTCCTTTCTTCCGTAAGGGCCTTCTTTTCTTCTGCAAGGGTCTTCAACTCTGCTATAGGCGACGACTCGACTCGACAAGTTCGGCTTGAAGAGCCACAACCTAAACAGGAAACAAGGGATCAAATCACTACAAAGCATGTGCAAAAGAACAGATAAACAAAAACAAAATAAGACGATAAAAAAATACCCTCTTAGTGTGGATCGTAAAGACTCTCTCGATATCATCGGCACTTTGTCGGGCAATCGCCCGGGTACGTCCGACATAACCAAGGATTTGATTGCCCTCATTTCAAATTAGCCTCGAGAAATGAGGAATATAAAATCTGGAAGATGAGAACCCTCATGCTCGATCACGACATAACTCGAACTATCCCCTCCAGCCTCTGGAAGTGCAATAACCTCAAGAGACTCTTCGACGGGCTCAGCTAAAGGTTGAGGTGCCTCCTCGGTGGGATGATGTAGTATCCCCCCGTCATTGGTCTTCTTCCTCTTCAGAGGAAGGGAAGGTGAATCATCACCACTCTCATGATCACACCCTATTAAAGAGTCCAAGGTTTTCTCGAAATTGAACTCCATCCTTGAACACAAGGTAAAGTCTATCAAATTTACAAAAAAATGAGTCATGAGACACATAAAAGAAAAACTATAAGCAAAACACGCCGGAACTTACATCATTAGGGATGAAACCATCATCGCTCCCAGGCTTGGGCAGAGACTTCAATCCTTCGTCCAAGTCAAAATCCATGTCTGTGCATAAACAATCAAGCCCAACAAATTAGAACAAAATAGAGATATTAACACATGTGAAGATACCAAGGAAGTAAAAGGACTACTAGCAGGACAACCGATCCCCACTAGCAACATGTTCCTCATCTTCAAAACTGACCCAAGGTCAGGTACAAGGGGTGGAATTTCAATTAGTTATTGAATTTGAAACTTTAAAAGAGGGGTGAGTTTTACTTCACTGTCAAAAAGGCGAATTAAAGGATGACTCCAATGGGTATTGAAAGGAAAGTAACCCTCGATGGGTAAAAATGAAGAAGAATCGGGATTTTCACCCACTGTTGGAATTTCTAAACTTGGGAAAGCGCAATGAGACCCTAGTAGTAAAGTAGACGAAGGCATTGCATTGGACAAGCTCATGCATCTCGAAAACACATCTAAAGAGCTCCATTGAAAGTTGAATTTTCCTGCTAAGGCAAACGTATAGAAAATACAGTGCTTTTCTCCATGCGTTAGGATTAATTTGGCTAGGGGTGAGGTGAAACTCATTGAACAATGAAACAAAGAAGGGATGGATAGGAAATTAAAAACCACCATCCATGATATCTTTATATACCGCGACCTCACGTGGGTCAGACCCAAGAAGCCTTTCTTTATGCCTAGGGGCTCTATAAACGTATTGGTCCACACGCTCGTATTTTCTTAGTGACTTCTCTAATTTGGATGGAGAATTGTAAAGACTATAATCTCTTGGAATTTCAAGAATTGCCTCCTCGCCCGCAGTATCTAGCTCTATCTCTAAATTTTGATTCAAAAATTTGGTCGAACCAATATGTCTTTTGGGAGAACTCGGTTGGAAATAGTGAACCCAATCAGGTGGAATTAGTTATCGGAGTCATCAAGTGTTTCAACATCATAGGTAAGGTCATCGACGGGGCTGGTCAACGAGCCCAAGACTCGTCGACCGGTCAAGGGGCTGGCCGAACGTCAACCACCCTTGCAAGTAGGCTCGTCGGTCAGCCAGGTTGGTCCACTGTCGACCGGCCGGACTATCGACGTTCGTCGACAGGTGAGGCCGGAACTGGCCTACCTATCCGATGGTTCATTCACTCCCTCACCATCATTCTCATTGGATAAAAAAGATATAATGGTTTTGTACATGATAAAAATAAGATGGAGAGGAGGAGAGGAGATTACCTTGAAGAGGAGAAAAGAGTTGAAATTTTTGACAAAATGGACTAAATAGGAGCCACCCCAACTCCTTAAATAGTGGTGGAAGTTTGAAAATTTTGAATTTATTGGGGGAAAATTTCCCCCAATAGTGAAGATCAATGGTGGATTGCCACACGTGCAGTGTTAACCCGAAAATTGGCTAAAAAGAGCTATTCCGAAGAAACGGTTATAACTTTTTGCACAGGTGTCGGATTGTCTATTATAATATGTTTTCGGAAATGTCTCTCAGAGCTCTATGTTGTTCTAACCCGGGTTTCCCGATTGAGATCATTTCCAGCCTCAAATTCGTAGTTTAAAGCCTTTTACTGGGCAGTTGAAGTTTTAACGTTATTTTTGTTTTTCCCTTTTTGGTTGCTTTGAACCCTAAACCTTCGTTCTGCAACAGAAAAGGCTACCTCTCATCAATAAATATCGACAAAAGGCAAAGGGGCTAGTGATATAAGACGGTGTTAATAATTCTCCACCATGGTCGGCTACTTAATGTGCACCCCCCAGAACGTCGATCCCCAGGGGACGCTCTACGCTCACATAGACCGTCTACCATCACGAGGCCGGCGACCAAGACGTCGACACCCCCGAGGTACCCTATGCTCATATAGGTCGTCTACCATTACGAGGCTGTCAACCTATACTTAGCCAAATAAATGGCCCTGAGATAGATGAAAACCACCCAACAACAAACGCGGGAATAACCAACCGCTAGACGAGTGGGGGTTGACGCTATAGAACGTGAGGGAGTGGAAAGATACACGTGGGACATGTGGCACAACACATCATGGAACATGGGCGTGCCATCAGATAAATACCCCAATGTGGGAAAAGGTATGGCTTCTTGAAACCCGAACTATCTGAATTCCAATATTGCCTATCCATATTCTCCACAACTGAACACTAATTCTCACACCGGAGGTACAATGGAGGAGAGTGCCCCTACCGCATTTTGCAGGTGGTGAATACCGAATTGAGAAGTCGGAACACCATCACATCTGGGAGAACACTTCACCACTATTTCAATCACCTCCAACAAACTATAATTTTCAATTTCAAAACCACCATTGTCACCACCACCTCCACAATTACCAATAAATCACCATTTTCAACTACAAACCACCATTGCCACCGCCAGATCCATCACCAAACCAAAACGTCGCTTCAGCCCCACCATTGCCACCACAAAATCACCATTTTAAACTACAAAACTACCACTGCCACCGATCGATGTACCACCAAACTAGAATACTGCCACAGCCCTACCATCGCCACCACAAAATCGCCACTTCAACTACAAAACAGTTACTACCATCACCAGATCCACCACCAAACCAGAACACCGCCGCAGCTTCTCTACAAAACCACATGGACAACTGTGCAGATATTTCGAGTAACATCCTAGTAGGGGCGGATGCCATGGACTAGTACTGAGCCCGGTGGTGATGTGGAGATCTTTGCAAACCGTTGCTGCCATTCGAGTTCATGTCTCCTACATAGCCCCGTAACTTAGCAGCGATTGGTGTCACCCATAGCCCCTTTTGCGCGAAGTGCAACGTTGCAGCGGTGGTTGGCGCCGTCCATGTCTTCGACGCCGTCCAAGTGTGTGTGTGTGTGTGTGTGTGTGTGTGTGAGAGAGAGAGAGAGAAAATTAGGGTTTGATATGAAATTGGGTTGGGCGGGATGGGGGATGGGTGGATAGATTTTATAATATTATTAATATTTATACTGGAATTACTATCTGATTTACGAATAAGAAAACTTTATATTTGCTTTTTAAATTACAATCTTTAAAAATCTGGTTAGTGTAATTTCCACTTTTCACTTTTTACAATGTGGGATGGATACTTTTCCATTTTCTGAATTCCAACTTATTACTATTACAAGTTACTTCTTTTGATCTTAATTTTTCATTCGCCCGAAATTGATTTTGAGAAAATAAATATGCTACATCTTGTGTCCGAACTACCATGGCCCACTTAAATAATTGACCAAAAGTTGTTCAAACTAACTTTAATGAATACCAATTTTCAACGATCACTTTTTTTTTTTTTTTGTGAATGGTCGAACTTTTTATTTCCATAACTATATGGCTTGGTTTCACGAAAATCGTTAAAATGCTAGATTAACATTTTCGAAATGTTTTGAAAACTTGAACTCTTAGGAAACTCGTGAAACGTTTTTAGAACTCAAAAATGTTTCCTAGCTTTTTCTATTATTTAATAGAACACAGAAATAGAGTAACATTTTCGAGATGTTTTGAAAACATGAACTCTTGAATCAATTTCAAAACTGAAAAAAATTTCCTAGCTTTTTCTATTATTTAAAAGAACGCAGAAACTTCATGAAAACTTTAAATTTTGGGAAAAAAATATTTGAATAATTCAAGACATATTAAATTTTAAGAAACTGTGTGGGCCTTAATTTAAAATTAAATTAATTATGGACTTCAAGCGATAATTAATGGGTAACTTACAAAAATACTCTTAAAATTAGAGGTCTTTTGAGAAATCATATAAAAAGTATGTTTGAAGTAAAAAATATTGTGTAAATTTAAGTGTCACTTTTTATATTAAAAAGTACCAGTTAACTTTAAAAATTGACAAAATAACATACAATGTCACTTTTATTAAAAAGTGATGTTTGTCACTCAAAAAAGTGATAGTAATATAAAAAGTGACAAAATAACATACAATGTCATTTTTATTAAAAAGTGATGTTTGTCACTCAAAAAAATTATAGAAATTTCAAGAAAGTGACAAACACTAAAAAATGATGAAAAATCAAAAAAAAAAAAGTGACAAGACAAGAATTCAAAAAAGCAAATTAAATTTTTTAAAAAAAAAAAGTGACAAAAAATAAAAATAATGACGAACACTAAAAAAATGACAAAATTCAAAAAAAGTGAAAAAGTGACAGAAAATTCACAAAAAAATTGACAAAAAAATTGACAAACACTAAAAAAATGTAACAAAAATTCGAAAAAGTGACTCAAAATTTTATAAAACAACAAACATATATTTGTCACTAAGAAAATGATATATATTTTAAAAAGAAGTAACATACAATAAACATATGATAGAAATTTCGAAAAAGTGACACATTAAAAAAAAGAGTAACAAAATACTGCTCAAAACCTTAAAATATCACTTTTTTATTATACAATGTCATTTTTTAAAGTTAAGTGTCACTGTATGTCACTTTCATTAAAAAATAATGTTTGTCACTGAAAAAAGTGATAGAAATTCAAAAAAGTAACAAACAATAAAAAAAGGGAATAGAAAATAAACAATGCATACCTTTATTTTGCTTACAAAGATGATCCCAATAGGGTTTCTTCAGATAAAGTGCTTTTCAACCTTAATTCAGGAATGATCGACCCCGACAAAAAGTTATATTATGACAACATGTTATATACACAAGCAGATGTTGTAATATTTGCCATGTCTGGAATGGGGTATGAAGGGATAGAAGTGATGGTATCAGAAATGTGTTGGCCATCAAAAGATGATCGGCTGAAAACAGAGCAACTGCTGAGAATGCAGCAATATATAATCAAAATTTGTTTAGAATGCAACTAGAAAAGGTACCTTTTAATAAAAGCCACATTATTCCAACATCTTAATGCAAAGCTCATGGGCGTTCCTAAGTCAAAACCACATAAATAAATGCATTTGGAATGATCCAATTACTCTACATTTTCTTAAAAATTCTCACTGCATCTTCAAGCTTCTGTGCCTTGAAAAAGCCTTCCATTACATAGACAACCACTTTCGGAATAGTACTCTTTTCAATCATTAACCCAAAAAGCTTCATTGCCTCTTGCACCAACCCGTCTTTACATACACCATGAAGCATCGCCACGATATTTGGGATCAACCCAGTCAAACCCAAGCTTGAATATGGCCAGAAAATTATCCACTTCACTCCTCACCGAACTAGATTTTCCATTTTCCCAAAAACAAATGAAATTTGGGAATCTGGCATTCTGGAAAGGAAAGGGTAGGATTGCCTTTTTCTCGACTCAACCCTCAAGGACAAATTTGTTTTTCAATTTCTGAAGTTTAAAGGTATCATAATAATCCAACACCACATGGTTGCTTGGAACACCCTTTTGGACCTCCTCTCCTTCCCCATAAGATCTCTAAGTGCGTCATTAGACACCACCAGGACGGTGATGATTTTCCATTTGTTGATGTCAGTGGAGGGAGCATTTTTGGTCAAAAGATCGTTGAAGTTGCTGAATTTTGGGTATCTTCCGAGGAGCCTGGTGATGTTGAAGGCCGTGGAGGTTGAGATAAAGATGAAGCAGTGGAGAAATATTAGAGTGATAAGAGAGCCGGGAAGAAATCATCTTTTATAACGTATTAATTAAGTTTTTAAAGGATTTAATTAATTAAAAGAGTATAAATAAAATTGGTTAATTTTTTAGGGCACTGGGCCTAATTTGCCCATAATTAATTGGGAGGTGCTACAAATACATCGGGGTGTACATAAGGGTGTCCATAATGGACATCACACCTCCCCATTGGATGAAGTGCAAGTGGAATTAATTGGGAGGTGCTACAAATACATCGGGGTGTACATAAGGGTGTCCATAATGGACATCACACCTCCCCATTGGATGAAGTGCAAGTGGGGTCGGCACTTCATCCAATGGGGAGGTGTCGGGTGACCCTTATGTACCCCTTAATGTACAAGTAGCATTTTCCTAATTAATTTATTTCTACTTTCTAGGCTTTAATTATTTTTTTAGGGTAAAAGCTTATTTTATCCCAACTTATCACAAACAATCAAATCTGTAACGAAACTTGGCGGCTCCCCAAGCCACTCCGAGTCATGGTTACAGCGAAGAGCATGCTTTGTAAGTCATGGTTACAGCGAAGAGCATGTTTTGTAAGAGCTTGAGTGACACTACGAACAAAAGAAATTAACATCTAAACTAGCAAGTAACTAATGAACTCTGAAATTTTCATCAGCAGGACGCCTTCATTGGTACGAACTGGTGAATTGTTTACATATTGAGCTGCATTAAGGCACTTCGATTTAATAGATACAATGGTAAGATTATGAGAGTATGCAAACTCCAACCCTTACAAGATGGCTAAACATTCTGCTAAGCATGGATCCACATACCTAGCGAAGATTTATTTTAGAAAAGGCAGCAACAAACTCTCCAGTATGATCTATGTTCACACCTCCAACCCCGTAATTTCCAGCTTCTTTATCAATAAAGCATCGACATTCTTTAAATAACCATATCTGGTTTAATCTTAATCGCTAAAGTCTAGCAAGTGCACAGTTTCGTAGCCATGCAATAATGTGTAAATAAGATATATGTTTCTCTTGAAGACCAAGTACTTAATCCGGTTCAAGTTAACACTAACTTTAATGGAATAACAAATTGTGGTCTGGCTGGTTTTTATAACTAAATGCCTAGTTCCTAAATAATGAGAAATTAAGTAGTGTTTGTAAAACTCGATTAATGAAATGTACTAAGCCTTCAAATTTCCCTTCATTAATCCATTTTAACCACCACCTTTTTTATAAATGTCAACACTTGTTTAATCTTGACGATCAAAGCAGCACTTTTTTTTGTAATCTCTCAAGTAATACTAAATATATCCTCCTATGTGTCCTTCTTATATCTATATAAAGGATGCATGAAATTATTTGACATTCAATTAGATCGTGCAAGGTATGGCAATATATCTATATTCCATATGAGACACTAGAATGATGCTAAATTCCTTATTGTTTCTTTTGAATATAATAAAGATCACACATCAATTCAATTGCTGCCTATGTAATTGAAAAACATTAAACACTATAAACAGTCAAACAAAACAAATATTAAATGTCAAAGTTTTGAATTTAATATTAAAACTTCATAACAACAGGTTCATCAATGTTTTAGTGACTAAAGTTTAGCTTAGCATTATAAAATAACAAAAATCATCGACGATGGTGATTAGAGGTGATGATGGTTAGGATTTGCAACTGAGGCGTGACATAATTGAGGCCTGACCTATCTGAGACTTGGTTGATATTGTTAGTTTGATGCCCGTTCGAGTAGTAATTTGTAAAATGACATTATGAATTAATGTTCGATTATTCGCTTGATTTTATTTGAAACAATTATATAAGGTTCCATGATCATATAGAATGTCACAAATTTTATAATGATTCGAGTATAGTGAGACACAATTTGTGACGTGATCAAAATATATCGTTCACAATACATAAAGTTGGACACTTTATGTTGATAAGATTGCATCGTTCTTATTGAGATTTGTTACATTTGGGAATAAGAACAATAATGTGTTTTTGATGCACATTGAACGGGACCGCATAGACGACTCATTTGTGACCTCTCAGAATAAGACTCTACTCGATTATCAAACAAGTCACCTAAATCTTGAGGGAATAATGTACCTTTGACTGGTTTGAGGTACCAATGAGGAAAGTTTTAATTAGAAGATTGATTTCAATGCTTTGGGAATCGGGACGAAACAATTAGAGATCATATTTTTGCAATAGTGGAATCGTTAATCATTATGATGAAACGATCTTAACTTTAAAGTATTTTGTATAGGCAATTGCACCTGAGCTCAGTAGTCCGACCATGAGATCATTAGGCTCTATGCTGTGATTTGTTCACAAACGAATTTGCCTTACGAAAATGGAACTTAGAGGGTAATACATGTTGAAGGGCAAAACGATCATTTCACCTGTTTCAACATATTGATGGTCAAAAGGGGTTGACTTTTGGAACGATGATTGGAAGATCTTGTTATCGGATCATAATTTGCTTATATAATTATCACTTGACTCGAGAGTGCAATGTTGGCCTTTTGGTAGAATAAGCCAGTATTAATATATGTATCTCAATTGGTAAAGAGTGGATCCAATTAGAAACATCTATTGGAGTTTGAGTCTTATGAGTCCGGTTAGGTCCCTCTCTTGGCTCTAATAAAGGTATGTGACTTAATTGGTCTACTATAATAAAGTCTGAGGAAAATTGTGCAATTATGAAATCCTAATTGAGTACTATAAATATGCCCTTTGTGAGCACATTTCTCAAAATCTTAGGATTAGCCACATTCTCTCATATTTCCCAAAAGGGAGGTACCTAAAGAGAACAAGGGAGAATATCTAAGGGATAAAGCACTTGGCTAGACCATTAAAAGTTCCTTCAAAGTTATTATCTCATTCTTATGTGTGAGGATTTAAAAAAAAAATCCAATGACATCAACGTGATCTAAGATCCATTATTCACTTGAATTTAATCTTCAAACGAAAATTAATTTCCTGTTGTAATTTGAGCCCAATTCATTGCAATTCCCATATTTTCGATTTCAAAGTAAAATAGAAATTCCCTTTATTGCTCCTACTTCTAAGCGGAGGTTTTTACAAAAATTAAGTATGATGCAGAGGAAAAAGAAACCTTTATTTCAGAAGCTGAAGCATATCCGTCGCCAGCTGCCGCCACTATTGATCAGATCGTTTCTGGTCAGGTCTCTCTTTCTGATGTCCTCACCATGTTCTTTCAGGTATTTTTATGTATATTATTTAGGTACACTGTTGACCTATTGTTGACTTTATTCTTAATGTTTTGGTCATAACAAAGAAATTAATTTTTGTTTCTAACAATTGATTTTAAGTTTTCAAAGCATCCTATGTAATATTGATCAATCAACGACAAAAATTGTTGATATAAAGACCTTCACATTACAGATCAAACCAAGCATTCAAGATAAATCATTTAAGATAAAGAGCTTCAGTAGTCAAGCATCAAAGGAAAATATTGGATTAGACTCTAATATTCACTTTGTTAGGTGTTAAAGTTGTTGGCAATATTTTGACAAAACTATTGTTGTAAAAGAGTTTTTTAAAGTCAAAGTGTCAAGTGGTAAGTTAGAAGTTCTAAGGTTTGAGTATGAAATAAGGAGAAAAAATTCGCCGCAATTTCGCTAGCCTATCGCCCAACTGATGCTCAAGCGGTAAAAATAGAAGTTGTGTCGCCCACTTTTAACCTGGAATTCACTCGAGCGACAAATCATTGCTCGCCTATCACTGAGCTATCACTCAAGTGACATTGTATCTCGAGAAAACCTAATTTGTGTTTTTCAAAGTTTTTATCTAACCCATACTACCTAAAATCTCTACACTATATATATGCACGCCGCCATTCGAAAAAAATCAGTGTTGAACATTGAGAGAAACAAGAGATTACTTCCTACATAGTTCAACCTCCTTTTGATTTCATCATACCAATTGAAAAATATCAACTTCACATATACCAAACACCAAAACACATACTTCCATAATATCTATCAGAGTTCTGAAAATCAAGGAGGGTGACCAGAGTTTAGGTTGTCGAAAAATGAAGAGTTTTCATTGATTCACAAGACATAAATGAATTTAGAAGGCCGGGAGTTGGTGCCGGAGCATGCAATCCTGGAGGTCTTTGGTGATTATAGTCAGGAGTTCAGAAAGTACTAGAGCTAGTCGAGTTTGACAGTATTGTAAGTTGATTCGTTTATAGAGAATTTTTACTGGCTTGGGCACGGAGTTTTAACCCAATTACGGGTTTTCTCCATCAACAATTTTCAAGAGTTATTTATTTTTCAGTAATTTATTATATGCGACAATTCAACATAGGATAGTAGTGCATGTGAATTCATCTAGATTAATTAATAACTATGACTTATTGCATTTATTAATTTGTAAATTTAAATTCCGCATAAATGCCTATTCCCCACCCTCTATATGCTACTTGGGTCGAACTTCGTTATTTCAATTGGTATCAGAGCCTCATTTTGATTCCAAACCCATATTTAATCTACATGAGTCAGTTTCTTTCTGTGCCTCCTTTTTTTATGGAAGCAATTATGCATATTGGAAGGTTAGAATGAAAGCATTCATTAAATCTCTAGATGAGCGGATTTTGGTTAGTGTACAAAATGGTTGGACCATCCCTTCTTCTACTGTTTCAGGTTTAGTTACCTCCAACGGAAATTTCTCTTTGGACCAAGGATGAACTAGCTGAGTGCAAGGAATAGTAAAAGGTTTCATGCCCTGTTTATGGCCTTGTCTACTGGAGAATTTAGGAGAGTGTCGATGTGTGAAACTGCAAAAGAAGTTAGGGATATTTTAGAAAACACACACGAGGGAACCAAAACTATTAAGAACTCCAAGCTGCAGATGTTAACCACTAGATTTGAAGAAATTAGAATGAATGACGATGAATCGTTCGATGAATTCTATGCGAAGTTGAATGAGATCGTGAGCTTTTGTTTTAACCTAGGTGAAAGAAATCATGAGTTTAAGATTGTCACAAAAATCCTGAGATCATTACTTGAAAGATTTATACCGAAAGTTACGGATATCGATGAGAGCAATGATCTCTCCAAACTTATGTACTCACCATATCTCAACCTAAGAAGAACAAATCTATAACCGTGAACATTGTTAGGGAAGAAAAGTATGATTTATCTGATTTGGAATTACTTAGTGAAGAAGAAATAGCCTACTTTGTTAAGAATTTCTAAAAAATGTTTAGAAATAAGAAGAAGACTAAAGAAAGACATAGAAGTGATTCTAGTGAGTCAAGAAAGAGATCTAAATCTGTGAGATGTTATAACTGTCAAGGTTTTGGCCACTATAGAGGTGAGTGCCCTAATGGTAAGAGAAATCAGGGTAAAGTTATGAATGCTACTCTCACTGATAACGAGTCTAACTAGAATAATCAAAGTAAGATGTTTACACATGAGGAGAGTGGGAAGTTTATGGCATTCGCTGCTAGGATTAAAAGTGAATCTAATAAGGATAGTGAGAAGGTTGAGGAAGTAGATAACAGTGAGCAAATTGAGGAAGATTCTGAAGATGAGGATGAGATTCGTGAAGCTCATCAAAATTTATTTGATGAGAGTCTTAAGATAAAAAAGGTCAATAAAGTCATATTGAAGAAGGTTAATGAACTTGAGATAGAGAGAGGGGGGAACTCATAACTGGCCTTCAAGATTCTACCAGAAATCTGAGTGGGTTGAGACTTGTTGAGAACTTAGAAACTAAGTTTAAAACCTTAACAAGTGACCTAGAAAAATCTAAAACTCAACTTCATACCTTCTTGAGTGGTTTTCGGAAACTTGATAATCTGTTAGGGATTAACAAGCCGTTGGAAATATGCAGGGTCTAGGATATGTTCAAACTGGTAACAATACTGTTAGTGCATCCAAGACCACGTTTGTCCCAGCCAACAACAAACTTAGGAAAGTTCCTAATCCTGAACCCAAGGACGAGAGTGTCTTAGGACCGAGGTCTGCTAGAACGTAGAACCAATCGACCTATAAATCAATATCAATCATCACGTACTCTTGAACCTAGGTATATTCCCACTTATCATAATTGTGGTGCACTGGGACACACAAAGCCTAGGTGTCATATATTCCTGAATAGAAATAGGAATCAGAATTTCACCAGAGTTACAAATCAAGATTTTGATAGTCGAATTGATTTCCTCACTAATCAAGTGAATCATTTGACCAAGTTAATGACACGGTTGACTCAAAATAAGTCTTCCACTAGACACGTTTGGGTGAAAAAGAGTGATTTGGAAAATATTGAAATTGATCACGGGGCTCTTAAAGGTAAGATCGTTTGTATGCCTAATTGATTAGGTATTTTTTATGCATACTTATACTTTTAATTGATTCATTCATTATTGCACGCATCTCATTTTTTTTGTTTAATTTTAATTTTTAGGCAATTTAATTTTTTGAAAATAAAAAAAATTGAAAAATAAAAAAGGGGTGAAAATTCTTTACTATAGCATGATATATGATTTACTTGAACATGTATGTTATGACCAAATATGAGTTTAATTGATGTGTTGTAGCAAATTTTCCGTTACTTTGTTTAGGTTTATTTGGAGTAATTAGGATATGTTTTTTCATGTACCATCTGCATTGCACGCATTATGATCTTGTAAGTAAGTTTTGACCGCGTGTGTGAGATTTGGGATGACTGTCATCTGTTGATACGGTGAACTTGAATATGGATTGACCTTAATTTAGTAGATATAAGATCAAGTATATCCACTTAAATAAAATAAAAATATTTTATCTTATACTCTTTTTCGAAGCCTATTTGACTTGAGTAATTAAGCTCGAGGGGTTTCTCATAACCTAATCCCATATGGTCAACTGACCTAGAGTCATCGGCCCAAAACTCGTTATAGGTGTCATCTTAGTCATTTAGTGGAGAAGAGTCTGCATATAAGATGTGAAAAATTGAAGAGAAAATGATGAGTTTAAAAAGAAAAAATAAGTGTAAGCGGTCCGGTTTTTGCGGTTTTTGACAAATTTTCAAACCAAACCGTTTTGACCGGTTTGAGAAAAACTCAAACCTAAACCAAACCGTTTTGACCGGTTTGAAAAAAACTCAAACCTAAACCTAACGGTTTGGTCCGGTTTTAAACCGCCGGTTTCGCGTATATTTTTTTCCTGTCTAATATCTACTTTTATGCCATTAATTCAATATATATTTATATCTTACTAGAAATAAATCTAAAACAAACTCAATATATTTACTATAAATTTAAATACCAACAAAATAAAAGTAAAATTACAATAAACTAAATGATAGTTTTTTATTCGCCTTTTTGACGTTTTAGGATAATACTTTACGATAAAAATACAATACAAGTCCAATAAAATAAATATAAGGTCCAAAAAAACATAATAATGTCCCTTTTCAACTAGCAAAATGAATAAACGAATTAATTTTGTCGCAGAACTCAAGAAACATCAAATTCAGAACTAGCAAAAGGAAGAAATATTCACATACTCAAGAAGCCACAGAACTCATGATCAATTTTGTCCTTCATACACAAAAAAAATTTTAATTAGCAAATTGGAAAAAAAAAAAAAAGAATTAAGACACAGATCCATCTAATAATGGCTTCCAAAAGACAAACTGCAAAAATTTTTTCTCCCCCATTCCACTATATATACCCACATTCATCTTCTGCAATTTAACACGGAATTATACATATTCTCTCATATGTAAACAAATGTCTTTTGCGCACCTGATAGCCTGAATTTCAATTTTAAGCCTTACTTACGATCAATAAATATGTAAACAAATTTCAACTAGAAAGTGACAAAATTTCAATTTTAAGCCTTACTCACAATCAAATAAATATGCAAGAACCTGAAATAGTCTAATAATACCGACGAACGTACACTATCGGCGACTGGGAGGTTCGAGATTTCGAGGGCGTTGAGCATTTGGGGGAAACCAAGACGTGCCGCGGGGAGCGAGGCTGCGACCAGCGAGTTGCGAGTGAGAGAAATGGAAATTGGAAGATTATGGTTGTGACTTGTGAGTATATGGACTTGGGTTGAGCTGTTTAGTGCTACTTCTTTCAAATTTGGGCCTTTTTTATATATAATTAGGCTTGGGCGGGTCATAAATCTTAATAATTAATAGGAAATTAGAAATTGACAAAAATACCTACAAAATGACAAAATTATTCAATTTTACAAAATTGAAATTTTGGATAAATTTTCAAAAAAAAATCAATTTTTTATTTTTTTATTTTATATATTTTTCGCCGGTCCTGTTTGGTTTCAAACCATAATTAAAATTCTCATACCTAAACCAAACCGTTTTTGACCGGTTCGGTTTGGTTCAAAACCATTTCGTTGACGGGTCCACGTGGCACCAAACCGCCGGTTTCGAAATTGCGGTTTCGGTTCGGTTTTCCGGTTTGGCGGTTTTTGCTTACAGCCCTAAGAAAAATATAAATTGTGTGAAAATGTATATATGTTCAAAGTCAAAGTGAGAAAAGAATAATATACATGAAAAATGAGCTTTATTTATAGGTCCTAATATACATTATTGGTTTGAATTTCATTAGTAGAGGAATAAACTTATTTAAAAGTAATGTTTAGCATGTCATTTCTCACAAATATAAGGTTTGGAGTTTTGATCATAAGGAATTAGTAGCACTAAATACACATGAGTCACTTATACAATTTACTCTATTTAGACTTGAACTGAGCATGTGAGAAGTTTAGTGATCATTGATTATTCTTGCGGATGCTATCAACTGCATCTTTAGTTTTATATATTGTTGTTACCTTCGTCATTTGTGACAAAAAGGGGAAGATATGATAAATTGCATTTTAAATTTTAGTTTATTTTATAGTAAGGGGGAGATTTATTTATTTATTTTTTTAAATGGGAGATGATATTTTTTAATGTTTAACTAAATTAAGTTTTGATGTTTAGTGATATCAATGTTTGATTTTGGTGTGTTGGATTATATTGATATTGCATCTTAATTTTGCTTGTATGTTGTTGAATTTATGAATAACTATCTCAAATACTTTTATTCATGTTACTGTTTCACGTGCTTTTACACTTAGTATTTGAGTTTTTTTCAGGACACAGGTTGGACAAAGTAAAAGCAAGATTCAGCCGAGTCAGTTGATTTTGGGTTGATTAGATTGAATTTATTTGATTTGTAATACATGTTTTGTCACAGAATGTCAAAGAGAGAGTTTGTCAGGTTTTAAAGTTATTGGCAATCTTTTGACAAAATTACTATTGTAAAAGAATTTTTCAAAGTGAAAGTGTCAAGTGGTGAGTTAGAAATCCTAGGGTTCAAGTATGGAATGAGGAGAAAAGAGTCACCACAATTTCGGTAGCCTATAGCGCAGCTGATGCTCGAGCAGTAAAAACAGAACCTATGTTGTGCCTGTTGCCTGGACTTCGCTCGAACAACACACCGTCGCTTGCCTTTCGCTCTAGCAAGAACGGGGAGTTCTCATTGATTCACAAAAGATAGACGAATTCAAAACCCTGGGAGTTGCTGCAGAAGCAGGCAATCGAGGAGGGCTTTAGTGTTTACAGTCAGGAGGTCAGAAAGTACTAGAGTTAGTCAAGCCTGATAGTATTCTAAGTTGATTTGGTTATTCTAGATTTTTACTAGCTTGAGCACGGATTCTTTACCCAGTTACGGGTTTTCTCCGTCAACAATTTTTAAGAGTTATTTATTTTTCAGTAATTTATTATCTGCGACAATTCAACATAGGATAAGAGTACATGTGAATTCATCTGAATTAATTAATAACTACGACTTGTTGCATTTATAAATTGGTAAATTTAAATTCCGCATAAACACATATTCACCCACCTCTAGGTGTTTGTTGGGTCGAAATTCGTTATTTCATACTTGTAAAGGTATAAGCACTTTAGCACTAAACAATGAAATCTCAAAAACCCATTTTTATTTGCTAAAAATTAATTTGATCATCACTTGCGCAAATCATATTTTTTAAAGAGAATTGATTTTCAACATCATAAGTGAACTTAGATCATATTTTGAAAAAATATTCCCATCGAACTATGCAAAGACAAAATAGATCAAACTCTTGAAATGCAGAAGTTCGGACAAAGCAATGTTGGTCCAGATCATTAACGGTCACTTTTTAACCATTCTGACATTTGTTACACAACGGCTAGTTTTTGTGCATCTGAAAACAAAAGCAGACGTCCGATTGACTGTCCGATTCTACAAATATTTTTGTTTACTGAACTCTATAAATTCATTCACTTTTCGCATTCATTTAACACTTGTGCCTTCAAATATTGCAATTCATTTAAGTGTTAACATCTTCCTTTCTTAGTACTTAATTTATTTATATCATTTATTAAGAGAGAAGTTTCAAATTGTAAAATCATCTCTCTTCAAATTTGTGAGTCATATAGAGGTCCTGTAAAGCTTAATATTTTATAAGGGTGGGTTTTCCTTGTTTGTAACTCATCGAAAGTATTGTAATGGTTTGGATTGCACCATAAATCAATCAAATATGGTGAAAAGACCTTGCTTGTGACGGAGAGTTTGGTAATGGAGGACGTAGATCATGGATTTGGATCGAACCTCCACAATTACATTGTTTTCTTATTCTCTTCCCTTTTACTTATCACCTTCATATTTGTGCTCTTTGTTTGATTGATGTATTCGCTCCAAACTTGTTTAAATTTTGAAGTAATATTTCAAAAAGTTTTAAAAATCAATTCATCCCCTCTTGGTTGGCTACTCTTGGTATTTCAATTATTATGAGAGCAATGTGCTCATTTTTAAAGATTCCAAAATCTTGAACAATGGCTACCACAATCTTCAAAATATTAAGGAACACTCTACAAATCGTTATCCTTTCTTTGACGGCACACGTTATAATTATTGAAAAGTTAGAATGGTGATATATATTCAATCCATAGATTATAATAGTTGGGAATTTATTGAGTGTGGTCCATACGTACCTACAAAGATGATTAAGGTTGATGGCAAAGCCGATCAAACCATTCCAAAACCTAGAGAGGATTATAATGAAGACTATAAAAGAAAATTATCTTTAAATGTTAAAGCCAAAAATCTGTTTTATTGTGCTTTAGATAGAAGTGAATTTAATCATATTATCACACGTGATTCCGCATATAATATTTGGCACACATTAGAAGCCACTCATGTTGGCACGAGTAAAAGGAAACCAAGATTAATCTTTTAGTTAAAGAATTTGAGAATTTCTTCATAAAACAAGATGAATATATAATCGATATGATTACTCTCTTTTCCATTATTATCAATGGTCTTAAAGGCTTTGATTGTAAATTTACTAACAATGAGCATGTAAGTAAAATGCTTAGGTTACTATTGGAAAATTGGAGCTCATTAAGGATATTGATAGAAAATTCCAAAGATATCAACTCATATACATTGGAAGAACTTTATGGTACCTTGATGACTTATGAGCTCAACAGCGCCAAAACTAAGGAAAAAATGAGGAAAATGAAAGAATAATCAAAGGAGCCTCGTAATCGCCAAATTACTTTAAAATCGACAATTGAAGAAGGAACTACAAGTGAAAATATGAGAGAGAAGAATTTGATGATCTAGCTCTTCTTGTTAAGAAATGGAGAAGTCATTGCAATAATTGGAGATTTTAAAAGAAAGAAAAAAATGGTAAGAAAGTAGCAAGAAAATCATTTGCTATGATTGCGACAAATCCGAACAAAAGAGAACCGAGTGCACAAAAAAGAAAAGAAGTATCGAGAAAAGTCACTGTAAGCAACACGTGATGAAAACAACGATAATGATCGCGATGAAAATGATAGTCAAGAAGAAGTCACCAACATGTGCTTCATGGCAATCAAATATGAGGTAAATCCTATTGAAAAATGTTAATAGATGATTTATCTACTTTCTATGATAAAACTAGTAATTTCAAAAAAGGCTATTAGCACAAAATGTCCCTACGTTTGGAGTTTCCTTGTTTGCAAATGTCCCTACGTTTATTTTTATTTTTTTTACATTTTCATCCATATTTCTACCTTTCATTGCAGAAATCATCATTTTTATCTATTTTCTCAATAAAAAAATATGTAAAATGACGAATATACCATCATATTTAAATTAAACAGAAAAATTAAAAGAACTAATTGCAATCATAATCCAATTTTTTCCAAAAAAAAAATTACAAATGAGTCACAAATAAATAATTAAAAATCAAAACTAAAAACAAAAAAATCACCACATCCCCCCCCCCCCCCCCCCCACCGCATCTTAAACCCTAAAATTGATTTCAAGCATAAATTAACAAACTCATAGTAAAAGAAAATCTAAATTACAGCAAATAGAGAAAAAAGTGATCATTATTCCCAAAAATGTCTAAATTATATAAAACAAAGCTCAATTATGAATGAATTACCAATTTGCCACCATCAAGAAGGAGAGGAGAATCACAAATATGAAAATAAAGTTTCATTTTGGAACAATAAATCAACGTAGACTGAAGAGATGCAGAGAATATGAAAATGTGATGAGAGGAAAAATGGAGGGAAAATTTGGTGCAGTCTCTCAGCTTAATTGTGTGTCCAATTACAATACAAACCGGTATATAAACTAACCATCTGAAACATTACAAATCAAAGGGAGAAGAAAAAGACTAGACTAACCTCCTATAATCTATACAATTACATAAATATCCTTTAGCTAAATTTGTTTAACACTTCCCCTCAAGATGAGGAGTAAATGTTTAATACTCACATCTTGCACAATAGGAACTTGAATCTAGATCCACCTAATGCCTTTGTTAGTAAATCAGCTATTTGATCATGTGATGTCGTGTATAACATTTTCACTTTCCCTGCTTGAACTTTATCTCCAACCAACTGACAATCAATCTCGATATGCTTTGTTCTTTCATGGAATAAGGGATTACTAGCTAAATGAATAGTAGATTGGTTATCGCAAAATAATAAGGCAGGTTTAGAATATTTGATGCCTAAATCACAAAGCAAGTTCTTCAGCTAACTTAACTCACAAACAGCAACTGCCATAGACCTGTCTTTTGCTTCAGCCAAAGACCTTGAGACGGTATACTGCTTTTTGGATTTTCATGTTATGAAGGAGTTCGCCAAAAAGATGCAATATCCAGTAATTGACCTTCTGGTATCTGAGCATGCTGCCCAATCTACATCACAATAGCCTTTGAGGTGTAAGTCTATTTTGCTTTCAAAGAATTTGCCTTGTCATGATGTGGCCTTCAAGTATCTCAGAACATGGTGTGTTGTTTCCAAGTGAGGCTATTTCAGTGATTGCAAAAATTGACTCAGCAACTGTACAATATAAGACAAGTTAGGTATTGATATGGTTAAGTAAAGAAGGCTTCCCACTAGTTTCCTATACTGCCTGGCATCCAGAACGTTGTCTCCATCATCCTTGCTCAATTTCAAATTGTAAGGTAAAGGGTTAGCTACTGATTTAGCTCCCAAGTAACCTGCATCAGATAAGTCTTCTAATGCATACTTTCTTTAACATATAGAAATGCTCTTTGAAGTTCTAGCAATCTCAAGTCTAAGAAAATACTTAAGAATCCCCAAATCCTTCAATTTGAACCGATCCTTTAGCTCCCTTTTAAATTGATCAATGTATGACAGATCATTTCCACCAATAATAATATCATCCACATAGACTAGTAGGCCGGTAAATAAGCAGCCATTATGTTTGCTAAACAATGAGTAATCTACTTTTGACTGCCTGAATCCCTGTAACAGAACATATGATGCGAGCTTGATATTCCATTGCCTTAAAGCCTATTTCAATCCATATATAGACTTGTTTATTTTGCAAACCAATTGTTCTCTATTCTCCCTCTGTTGCTCATAACTCGGAGGTATCAACATGTACACATCTTCATCCAATTCTCCATGTAGAAAAGCATAATTTATGTCTAACTGATGTAAATGCCACTATAACTGAGCTACAATTGCCAAAAAGGTCTTGACAGTTACCAATTTTGCAACGGAGAGAAAGTTTCCTCATAGTCTAAACCTGGTTGCTGAGTGAATCATTTGGCAACTAGGCGAGCTTTCTTCCTTTCTTCAATTCCATATGATCGAAGCTTAACCTTGAATACCCATTTACAAGCAACATGTTTCTTATGAGTTGGGAGCTTAACAACATCCCAAGTATGATTAAAAACCAATGCCTAGTACTCCAAGTCCATAGCTTGAGACCATTCTGGGAAGTTGGATGCTTTAACAAAAGAATGAGGCTTAAACGTAGTAGATAAAGCCAGTGCATACTCCTTATGTGTAGGAGACAACTGAGTATAGGCCAACTGATCTGATATGGGATATCTCATGCCTGATGCAGGATCTTTTACCAAGGAGTTTGATAGAGGGATAGGCACCTAAGAAGCCAGATTATAGTGGTAATCCTTTAAGTAGGATAGAGGTCCTGTGGTCCTTTTTGTCTTTCGTATAGGAGTTGAAGATATAGGAGGTGGAATGACATGTAAAGAAATTGGATGAGAGTAAGCAGAATGAGAAACGTTGTGATGAGGTGAGACAGAAGTATCAGATAAAATGACGTCTGAGGATGGAAATGCTACATCATGATGAGTTGGGAGGAGAGCTTGAGTAGGCCGTGAAGGATAACCAAATTTTGATAATGACTGAAGAAGAGGAAAATGATGAAATGGAAATATATTTTCCTAAAAAATGACATCTCTGAAATTGAATGTGGCATTAGTATGAAGGTTGTAAAGCTTATAATCTTTTATACCAGAAGGATATTCCAAGAAAATGCATGGTGTGGCCCTAGGATCAAATTTGATTCGATTTCTCTTCAAAGTGGCTGCATAACAGAGATAACCAAACACCTTTAGATGAGTATAAGACGATGTGGCCTGATAGAGCATTTTATAAGGGGATTTGTCAGGAAGGATAGATGTGGGAGTTCTGATTATAAGGTGTACGGCAGTAAGAATGCAGTCACCCCAAAAATTATGTAATAGGTTAGCTTGAAACTTGATAGCTCTAGCAAAGTTTAAGAAATACTGGTGTTTTCTCTCCACCACACCGTTTTGTTGTGGAGCCTCTACACAACTAACTTGGTGCAAAATGCCCTTGGAATTAAAGAAATCAGTATTAAGAAATTCTGCAACATTGTCAGATCTTAATGTCTTTATGTGGCTTTGGAAATGTATTTGGATTAAGGAGTAGAAGTTTTGGATGATGGCTCTGGTCTGAGATTTGTTTCTCATCAGATATGTCCATGTCATCCTACTAAAATCATCGACAATAGTGAGAAAGTATTGAGAACCATTTAAGGAAGGTCAGTGAATTATGCCAAATGCCTTGGTAGCACTTGTTTCACTACAAGAAAAAAAGAGTCTATGTTGTTTAGCCAAGAGGCAAACAGAGTAATGAATGAATTTATTGAATGTTATATTGGGAACAAACTTATGCAAAGCAGACGATTTCGACGGAGGCACATGTCCTAGCCGGCAATGCCATACATCAATGTTATTGTTGACATTACCATTGCTTAGTGAGTTACATGAAGCATTAGTAGCTTTATTACAATGAAGGTCAGAAAAGAAACTGCAGCTATTGTTAAGGGAAACAACAGGATTAACACTGAGTGGTTTAACAGAATGTGCTGTGGGCTGAAGAGATTTGATGAATGATTTGCTATTTGACTGATAATAAAGCTAGAAGTGATACAATATGTCCTCAGGTTTGCCTACCCCAATCATCTTCCATGTTAAAAGATCCTGCACAAAGCAAGAGTTATATAAGAAAATCAGATACCAATTATGTTTCAAAGTCAACTTGCTAGAAGATATTACTTTGAATGTAAATGATGGCACCACAAGCACATATGTTAAAACTAAATCGTCAGAAAACTTCACTGTGCCAACATTTGTTACAACCACATTGTCACCATTTGGCAATTTCACATATGCATTTGCCTCAGCTGTCACATTATTCAGATACTTAATGGAGCAGACCATGTTCTGAGGCCCAATGTCTATTATCCATTTTACTCCTGTTGCAACACAATTATAACTAGCTTGATTACCTGAAAATTAACTATTTCAGAGATAGCTGATGATGCTAACGAAGCATCTTGTGGTTTCGAAGAACTTGCAGAAAGTTGTGCTTGCAATTGTGGAACCAGCATTGCCAAAAGTTGTTGACATTGATCAGGAGAAAAGTAGTATTGGGATGGCAGTTAGCAATCTCAGATTTGTCATCAACTAAGACTTGAGCAACAGCACCAGCAATAGATGTTCTTCCTTTAGCCAATCTATAACCTAGATGGTAGCCAATGAGTTTATAACACTTTTCTTTGAGATGTCTAAGCATGCCACAATAGCTGCACATAGGCCTGTCTCTTTTCTAAGACTAATTAAACGAGTATTGCCTCTGATTTCCAAATGATCCATTTATCATTTTACTGGCAAAAGCTGATGCCTCTAAATGTTGATGTATTTTGGCAGCTACATCTCTCTGCCTTTCATCTTGTAAAATAAGTGCAAATACTTGTAATTTAAGGTAAAGGATCCATCAATAACACCTGACTTCTAACAGTAGAAAATTGATCATCCAGCCCCATCAAAAACTGCATGACCTGATCTTCATGTTTGTAACAAATGCTATTAACATCTGGCCGATAATTGTCTAATTCATCCCAAAGCCCTTTAAATCTATTGAAATAGGAGCTAAATGAGCTACTCTCTTGCGAGATCGAAGCGATCTGTTTCTTCAATTCATAGATTTGTGTGCCATTACCTTGGCTATCCCTATCTCGAAGCTCAATCCAGCTCTCCCTTGCAGAGTCTTTATGCATCACACTTGGGTAGAGTTCTTTTGGAATAGAGTTGATAATCCAGGAGGAAACCACATGATTACATCTCATCCAAGTACTGAAAAGAGGATCATCTTTATGAGGCTTATCAATTGTTATCAATGAAGCCTTCCTTGTTTTTAACACTAAGTGCCATCACCACAGCTCGACTCCACGTCAAAAATTATCATCAGTAAAGATAACTGAAATAATCTGCATTCCTAGTAAGGGCTGGCTAGATCATTAACCAGTCGACTGAGAAGGGAATTAGTTTCGCCTCTAACCATTTCTCCAACAGACGAATCACCAGAAGAATGTATATGATCATACTGACCTTGATGATCTATTGCAACATTGGAATCCTCTGCCATTGCATGAAAGTTTCAATCACATGCTCTGATACCATGAAAAGCTGCAGAGAACATGAAAATGTGATGAGAGGAAAAATGGAGGGAAAATCTGTTGCAGTCTCTCAGCTTAATTGTGTGTCCAATTACAATACAAAGCAGTATATCAACTAACCAGTTGAAACACTACAAAGCAAAGGGAGAAGAAAAAGACTAGACTAACCTCATATAATCTACACAATTACATAAATATCCTTTAGTTAAATTGGTTTAACAAACACCGACTTCACAATAATAGCTTAATAATCTGGCGGAAGAAACCACTTCCACACTATATCAGATTTAGCAAGATGCTACATATGCATCGTTTGGGAGAAGTAAATGAAATTATATATGATATACATATATCGCGTAATGCCCAGAAACCCAAAATCTAATTATCTTCATCCATGGCTTGAATTTAGGTCTGTGGCATTTGAGAGAGAAGGTAAGACAACAACTAGTGGAGAAGGATGGTACTCGACGATTTGATAAAGGTTTACTGTTACGAGTTGGATGTGGATGAAGATTTGGGCCATTGCTAGCTTCATGGAAAACCCACCAATTTCTTCACCTCTTCAGATCCATACTCACTTCTCTTCTACTAATTTTCCTACTTTTTTCCAACTAGGTTTCCTCAAAAGATGACATTAAGTGCTTGCAGGAAGTGAAAAACTTGACCCAATATGAAAGCTTAACTCATGAAAGTTCTCGAATTCTTCGGTTGGATATATTTGTAATTTTGACAACGTTACATACTGGAACGACCACAAAAATCGGCTTTTGTGGGGGTGGAATGGAGGAAGAAGGTGAAGTAATGTTTGTGTTTTTAGATTTGATTTTTAATTATTTATTTAGGACTACTAATTTGTAATTTTTTTTGAAAAATTTAGGATTATTATTATAATTAAATTTTTGTTATAAAAAGAGAGAAATTAATAGACTTATGTATTTTATTAAGAATCAAAACCAGTATTTATAGACTCTAAAATAAGAGTTAAAATTGAAATGAAATAGACTTTTTGAACTAGATAAGACTTATCTATATATTATGATAATACTAAATAATCATCAATAATTATCTCATTATTTTACAACACTCTTCATTTGATAATTATTTGTACAATAACGGTCTCGTTAAAATCCTGTTTGATAAAAACCTAATGGGACAAAAAATCAAAATGAAGGAAAAAAAGTACAGTTATTTTTTAGTATTAAATATAAATGTTGCCTCATTAAAACCTTATTAGAAAAATTCAGTGGGATAAAACCCAAGCGAAGGAAAAAGAGTACAGTCACTTCCCCTCATATTGATCCTGAAAATCTTTGAGTCGACGCATTCCAATCTTGTGAACCAATTTCTTGAATGTAGGCGTTGGCAGTGCTTTTGTAAATAAATAAGCCACATTGTTACTTGAACGAATTTGTTGAATATTGATATCGTCATTTTTACGAAGCTCGTGTGTATGAAAAAATTTTGGAAAAATATGTTTCATCCTATCTTTCTTTATATAACCTCATTTGAGTTGTACAATACACGCAGGATTATCTTCATTCAAAATTGTTGAACTATCTTTTGTTGAAATTAATCTGCATGATGTTTGGATATGATTCATCAACCATACACATTCTCGGCCTGCTTCATGGATTGCAATAATTTCAAAATTATTTGAGGATGTTGCTGCCAATGATTGCTTCACAGATCTCCATGATACAGCTATTCCTCCACGTGTAAATAGGTATCCTGTTTGTGATTTTGTTTCATGTGGCTTAGAGAGATAACTTGCATCTGCATATTCTACTAAAGCAGATCGCGACTTTTGAGAATAAAATAATCTCAAATCAATAGTACCCTTTAGGTAACAAAAAATATGTTTAACACCATTTCAATGTCTTTGTATTGGTGTAGAGCTATATCTTTCAAGGAGATTTACAGGAACAGCTATGTCGGGTCGAATACAATTTACAAGATAAATTAATGCTCCAATTGCACTAAGATATGGTACTTTAGGACCAAGAATCTTTTCTCCATCTTTAAGTGTACGAAAAGGATCTTTTTTTACATCAAGTGATCGAACAACCATATGTGATGCCAATAGATGTACATTATTCATATAAAATCGTTTTAAAACTTTTTCTATATATGTAGATTGATGAACAAATAATCCTTCTGGAAAATGTTCAATCTGCAACCCGAGACTCAATTTCGTTTTCCCAGATCTTTCATCTCAAATTCATTTTTCAAATAATCTGCAGTTTTATCGAGCTCTTCAAAAGTTCCAATTAAATTTAAGTCATCAACATAAACTGTCACAATTGCAAATCCAATATTTGTTTTCTTTATGAAAACACATGGGCAAATATCATCATTTTTATATCCTTCCTTCAACAAATATTCGTTATCCATATAATGATCTTTGCAATTTAATTGAGAACATGGTTCTCGAGCATGTATCATTTGTTTCTCATACTTTAAGTCATCCAAAGTCTTTAATATATATGTCACTATCAAGTAAACCATACAAATATGCATCACTACATCCATAAGGCGCATATCGAGCTTTTGTGACACAGCCAAACTAATTAAGAATCTAAAAGTGATGGTGTCCATTACAAGAGAATATGTTTCTTCATAATCAATTCCTGATCTTTGTGAGAAACATTGAGCTACAAGTCGGGCCTTGTATCTTGTAATTTCATTATTTTCATTTCTCTTTCGTACCAAAACCCATTTGTATTCAACAGGGATTACATTTTCGGGTGTTCAAACTACAAGTCCAAATACTTTCCGTTTCTCTAAGGAATTCAATTCCGCCTGTATGGCTTCTTTCCATTTTGACCAATCATTTCTATTTTGACAGTCTTTAACAGACAGTGGTTCAGGATCCTCATTTTGCATAATACCAAGAGCCTGTTAAAAGGCAAAAATATTGTCTATAACGACATTATTTCGCACCCATAATATATGAGATGACATATAATTTATTAAAATCTCATTATTTTCGGACACTTGTGATTTTTCAGGAACCATATTTTCAATATTTGATTAATCAATTTTCTCTAATGTTACTTCTTCTGAAGTTTTTTGTTGTTTTTCTCTTGTACTTTGCTTTTTTGAGGTACAGAGTCTTTTGAACCAACTGATCGACCACGCTTCTGGCGTATTTGAGATTCATTTACTACTCCAAATTGTCGTGCAAGGACATCAATTTTTGTTGGAATATTTTTTTCTTGTACATTTGAGATTCATTTGCTACACCAATGAGATAGAGTTGTTTCATTCCAAAAAATTTTACCTTGTTTATCAGGATTTTTTCCCTCCCAAAGTTGGGAAAGTCATTTCATCAAAATGACAATCTGCAAAACGTGTAGTAAATAAATCACACGTTAAAGGTTCAAGATACCTAATAATAGATGGTAAATCAAAACCCACATAAATCTCAAGTCTTCGTTGGGGAAATTTTAGTCCATTGTGGGGGTGAAATGAGGACTTGAACAGCAAAACCAAAAACCCGTATGTGAGAAATATTAGGTTCATGACCAAATGCTAGTGGCAAAGGTAAATATTGATAATATGCAGTTGGTCCGATACAAACCAATGACGCAGCATGCAATATGGCATGACCTCAAATAGAAGCTGAGAGTTTTGTTTTCATAAGTAATGGTCCAACAATAAGTTGTAGACGTTTAATAAATGACTCTATTAAACCATTTTATGTATGGACATGTGCAACTGAATGTTCAACAACAATCTCAAATGATATACAATAGTCATCGAATGCTTGTGATCTAAATTTACCAGCATTGTCAAAACGAATAGTCTTGATTGAGTAATTGGGGAATTGCGCACGTAGTTTTATGATTTGAGCAAGTAGTATATCAAAAGCTACATTCCTAGTAGAGAGTATGCAAACATGTAACCATCTAGTAGAAGAATCAATTAATACCATAAAATAATGAAATGGTCCACATGGTGGGTGTATTGGCCCACATATATCTCCATGAATCATTTCCAAAAAAGTTGGAGATTCAATATTGACATTTATAGTCAAAGGTCTAACGACTAACTTGCCTTACGAACAAGCCATGCATGATAATCATTAGACAAAAGAATCTTCTCATTCTTTAAAGGATGTCCATGTAAGTTATTTATTATTCGACACATCATTATAGCTCTTGGATGTCTAAGTCGATTATGCTAAAGTATTAAAAAAATTTGGATCAACGAACGTCTAGTTCGTGATAATATTTGATTGAAATCATTTTTATAAATGTATAATACATGCCAGATAGGATTGCATAAAATTTTTCTTTTATGCTTCTGGCCTAATACAAAAGAAGTTATGTAAATATATTCAACATTATTTTCTTGCATCATCTCAATGTGATATTCATTGCAACGGATATCTTTAAAACTAAGCAAATTTCTTCTGAATTTGCTTGAATAAAGTGCATTGTCAATATATAATTTTGTATTATTTGGTAAAATAATACAAGCTCTTTCGGAGCCTTCAACAATATTCGATGCACCTGATATAGTATTAACATTATTTTTTGCTAATGTTAAGTCCAAAAAACATTTTTTTGTCGTGAAGAATGATATCTATAGTTGCACTATCAATCAAACAAGTATCTTGGCGAAAACAAATATATGTTTAAAAAATTCTTGAAATTAAACTTAAAAGAGTAAACGTAATACAATATTATGAAATTAATGATACATAATAAAGTTTCAATTATTTTGCGAAAAATAAGAACATAATTTAAATTGAATTTCTAAAACGAAAGGAAATACTAGAAAGTAAACTAATATATCTCTTCCATTACGCCACCCCTAATCAAATGGTCAATATTCTCATTTGGATCAGCAAAGAAATTAGAGACATCCAAATGAATCACATCAATTGGACTATTATAATCAGAAAAATCTGTCTCCACTTTTTTCTTTCCCTTGATTGATTTTTGGTAGAGATTCACAAGGTGTTTTGCCGTACGACAGGTACGTGCCCAATGCCATTTCATTCCACATCTAAACCAATTTTCTTCTTGCTCCTTCTTCGATGTACTACTTTCATTTGATTTGTGTCTTTTGAAATTATTGCCTTGTTGCTGATAATGTCGTTGACTATTTCGTCCATAATTTATTCCACGTCCGCATCCAAATCGATGTCCACGTCTACGTCTTTATCTTGATATTGTGTTTGCTTCAAGCAATGCAGTAATGCAGTACTATTTACTTCAGGCAACTGTACAAAACCAATTGGACGTAACCCATGATTTTTCATCAGCAGTTCATTATTTTGTTCAGTGACAAGCAGGCAAGATATGAGTTTTGAGTACCTTTTGAAACCATGCTCACGATATCGCTGCTACAGGAGCACATTCGAGGCGTGAAAGGTGGAAAACGTTTTCTCCAACATATCTTCATCGATGATTTTTTCTCTACACAATGTCAATTTTGAACATATTCTGAATAGTTCAGATTTGTACTCACTAACAGTTTTGAAATCTTGTAAACGAAGATGCATCCACTCATAGAAGGCTTTAGTGAGGATTATAGTCCTCTAATGATCAAATCTTTCAGTTAATTTTTTTCAAATAACCTACGGATCTTTCTCAGTGAGGTATTCAATTTTCAATCCATCGTGAAGATGATGATGAATGAAGATGAGTGTTTTTGCACGATCATGCACGGATTCTTTGTTTCCTTCTTTTATTGTCTCTCCCAATCCTTTTAAGACCAGATGGATATCAGCATCGAGTAACCATGACAAATAGTTTTTGCTAGATATGTCAAGTGTAGCAAACTCAAGTTTTATAATATTTGATATTTGATTAACTACACAGTAAAGCAAAAGAACATACAATTAGTTTCGAAGAATATGATTAAACATTAAGTAGTCAATATCAACTTGACAAAAGTTACGTGTTTTCCTTCAGGTTCGAAACATGTACTATTTCGGAAGCACGTTATATTTTACTATTACTTTTTCAAGAGCAATATTTCAATATTCTTCTGGAATATTGAAAATTATAATTCATACTCTTCAAGAGCAAGTAATATTCTTCTGAAATATTAATTATAATGTTGTGCTATTTCAGGAGAAACAACATGATAATTTATTAATTTAAAATTTATAAAAGAATATTAAAAATATCTAATCAGGTTAAAATAATTACCATACAAACAAGAGTTGACTATACATGAATTGATCAAAGAAAAGAATAAATAAGGATTGAATGTATTGAATATAGTTATGATTTGAAAAAAAAAATTAGAAATTAGTTGCATACATGGACGAATTCATACAGACAAATTGGAGCACAAAAATTATGGTGGTAGAAAAATTGGTAGAACTGATACAAATTGCGGCACAATGTTCATGTATAGGCATGAATTAAAGAGTACAAACACACATATTACGAAAACTAATGTGTAAAAAGAAAATTGACCCGCATTAACGAATAATAATCATTATCACAATAAAATAATCAATTTTGACTAAACATTAATAAACCATGGAACAAAGTGTAAATCATTACCCATAATTGACTTGGCAGATAAATTATTTAGACAGTTGGGTAGAATGATACACACAAAAGTTGGGCTGGGTAATTCACACAATTGTGACACGTTTATAAAAGAATTGATGGCAGTAGATGATTATGCTTTATGTAAATTATTACCTTCTAAGAGAATCATGTTGATAACATGTTATAAAAAGAGAGAATAAGAGAAGTCAATAGACTTGTATATTTTATTGAGAATCAAGACCAGTATTTATAGGGTCTAAAATAAGAGTTGCAATTAGAATAAAATAGACTCTCTAAACTAGATAAGACTTATCTATATATTATGATAATACTAAATAATCATCAATAATTATCTCATTATTTTACAACAATTTTTATTTTTTTCTTTTCTTTTCTTTTTGTTCTATTTAAATAGAAGGGATATTAGTCATTTCATATATTTTTATTGAGAAAATAAATGGAAATGATGATTTTTGCAACGAAATGTGAAAATAGGGGTAAAAATGAAAAAAATAAAACGTATGGACATTCGTACAATGAACTTCAAACGTAAGAAAGTTTTGTGCTAATAACCCATTTGAAAAACTTGCCCTTACTTCATTCTCAAAAAGAAACAGTCATTGTTCAAAAATGAAATGAAAATAATTTTTGAAACTCAAAAGGATTATCATTCCTTGATTTAGGAAAAAAAATCTCCTTTGAAAGAAAAAGTTGAAGATTCGACTAAAGTTGTTCACAAATTTACTCAAGGTAAGAAGAATTTGATTTAATGTTTGATAATCAAAAATGTGTTTTTGACAAATGAGGAATTAGATATAAACCCCTCTTGAAACAAAAATCTTTCAAAAATTAATTATCAAAGCATCAAATTTCTCTCTTCCAATCCCTAAATGTAGCTTTTACAATAAAAATGAACATATTGATTTTAATTGTCTAACCAAAGAGAGTCAACATTTTGAAAGCAAAATCAAGTGAATTCAAGAGTCCACTAAAACTAACTACCATGAACCCAAACTTGTATGAGTAGCAAAGACCAAAAGTTAAATTATCTTTGTAGGTGCCAAAGAAGATAAAAAGCAAATGGTTCTTGGATAGTGGATGCTCAAAGCACATGATCGGAGATAGGATGTTAATATTAAATTTCAAAAAGAATGATGGACGTCATGTCACATTTGGAAACAATGCAAAAGGAAAAATCATGGAAACTAGAAACAATGGTAATCACTCATCTCCTTCAATTGAAAATATTTTATTAGTAGATAACCTTAAATGTAATTTTCTTAGTATTAGTCAATTATGTGATAAATGCTATCATATTAAATTCGATTCTTCCAAATGCTTTATTAAGGATGCTACATCCAAAGAATTGATATTTATAGGAAGTCGAAGTAAAGATGTTTATATTATAAATATCGAATTTGTAAGTGATGAAAAATGTTTACCAAGCTTAAAAGAGGATATGTGGTTGTGCCATATGAGATTAGGTCATACTAGCATGGAGCTTCTCTTAAAAGATTTCAAAAATTATGTTGTCAAACGATTGCCAAATTTAAAATTTGAGAAAGATAAAATTTGTGATACTTGTCAATTTAGTAAACAAGTGAAAAGTTCTTTTAAACTTAAATTACACTCTTTAACTACAAAACCACTACAACTTCTCTAGATTGATCTTTTTGGACCATCTAGAACCGCTAGTTTAGGCAGTAAACATTATGCTTTCGTCATTGTTGATGACTTTTCTAGATATACTTGTGTCTTATTTTTTAACCTAAAGGATGAAGCCTCAAATGCTTTTAAACATTTTTGTAAAAAGGTTCAAAATGCAAAATGATATATAATTATAATTATTAGAAGTGATCTTAGTGGAAAATTTGACAATATCGCATTTGATAATTTTTGTAAGGAAAATGGATATGAACATAATCTCTCGGCTCCTAGAACTTCTCAACAAAATTGTGTAATAGAAAAAAAGAATCGTACATTGCAAGAAATAGCTAAGACCGTGCTTAATGAAAATAGCCTACCAAAATTTTTTTGGGCCAAAGCCTTTAACACCATTTGCTACATAGTAGTTGAAAGAAAACAAAAACTCCCTATAAGCTTTGAAAAAAAAAAAAAAGGAGTTCCAAACATAGGCTGTTTCAAAGTTTTTGGTTGCAAATGTTTCATGTTAAATACAAAAGAAATTTTGATTCAAAATCCGATATTGGAATCTTTCTAGGATATTCATCGACAAGCAAAGCTTATAGAATTTTTAACATAAGGACTCTAGTCGTTCAAGAATTTATGCATATTACCTTTGATAAATCTAATTCTCTTGATCAAGAGAAAGGTATTGCTCATGACGTAGGGTTGGAGATTCCATTTGAGCAAATGAATATCCAAGATCAAAAGAAAGATGATCCTAAAAATCTCGGAGACAATCACGAGGAAGAAGCAAATAATCAACAAGATGTAATAAAATCTATAGAAAGTGATCGACCCTACCTGAGGAATTGAGGTTTGTTTCTTCTTACCCAAAGGAACTTATTATTGGTGATCTATTTAAAGGTATTACTACTAGAGCTTCTACTAGAAATCAATTCAATATATCTGTATTTATTTCGCAAATTGAACCAACAAATTTTAAAGAAGTCGAGTTTGATGAATTTTGGCTATACAAAAAGAATTAAATCAATTTGAAAGAAACTATTTTTGGGATTTAATCTCTAGACTAAATGATCAAATCGTCATTGGCGCGAAATGGGTTTTCAGAAATAAACATGATGAGAATAGGATAATTGTGTATAACAAGGCTAGATTAGTGGCCCAAGGTTACAATCAAGAAGAAGGTATTGATTTTGAGGAAACTTTTGCACCGGTTGCAAGATTAGAATACATTCCATGCTTCTTGCATTTGCGTGCCAAAAATGATTCACTCTCTATCAAATGGATGTGAAGAATGCATTTCTAAATGACTTTATACAAGAAGAAGTCTTTGTAGAGTAACCCTCCCGGTTTTAAAGATCACAAATCTTTGGATCACGTTTTTAAATTTAGAAGTGCTCTTTATGATTTAAAATAAGCTTCTAGAGCATGGTATGAAATGTTGAGAAAATTTCTAATTTCAAATGGCTTTTCAATAGGCAAAGTGGATACTACTATTTTTATAAAAACTGAAAAGAATGATACCATTTTTGTTCAAATTTATGCTAACGATATTGTATTTGGTGCAACTAATATTTGTCTTTGTGAAGAAATTTCAAAATGCATGAGTAAGGAATTTGAAATGAGCATGAATGGGATAACTTAAATTCTTCCTTGGACTTTAAATTAAGCAAACTAATGATGGAATATTCATTAATCAAAACAAGTATATATTAGACATGCTCAAAACTTTTGAGATGGAGGAATTAAAGGCGATGAACACTCTGATGAGCTCATCCATAAAATTAGACAAAGATGATCGAGATACTTCCATTGATGTAATAAAATATTAAGGTATGATTGGATGACTTCTTTATTTAACCACAAGTAGACCCAATAATATGTTCAGTGTGTTTATATGCTAGATTTCAATCTAATCCCAAAGAATCTCGTCTTAGTGCCTTTAGATATCTTAGTCGTAGGTGGTATCCTAAAGGCACTCACATAGGCTTACATAGCTATTCAAATGTTGATTGGGCCGGTTGCACAATTGATCGTAAAAGCACTAGAGAAACATGTCACTTTCTAGGCTTACACTTGTGCTATGGCTTAGTAAGAAACAAAATTTCATTTGCATTGTCTACTGTCAAAGCCGAATATATCTTTACCGCTAGTTGTTGTGCACAAGTTCTATAGATGAAACAAACACTTAGTGATTATCACTTAACATTCGACCATATACCTATTATGTGTGATAACATGAATGCTAAAAACCTATCAAAAAATCCCGTTTTGCATTCTCGAACAAAGCATATTGAAATTAGACACCACTTTTTGCGAGATCATGTACAAAACGGAGATATTGTGTTAGAATTTGTAAACACCAAAAATCAATTGGCTGACATTTTTACTAAACCTCTAGCTCTTGGTAGATTTTCACATATTCGAAGAGGATTGAGAATTCTATATGAATTTGAAATATGTGGCTAATATGTTTATGCCTCTATTTGAATTTTATGTTATTTCATCATGAAACACAAGATTTTATTAAAATACTGAAGCGGACATCCGATGAGGAACTGGACAACCTTGAGGACATTTGGATTAAGCTGTCCGAATTGACACAAAATTGAGGGTTTTTCCATGAGGATATTTGGGTCTATGTAGCAGATGTCAGAAAAAGTAAAATCTTGAATCAAACCATTTCTTCCTCATTTTCCCCTCTCTTCCTTCTCATATTTCCAGTTTGTAAAATCTCGAATCAAATCATTTCTTCCTTATTTTCTCCTCTCTTCTTTCTCCATTGCGTGCGTCCATCTTCTATTCAATAATCAATTTTCTTACTCAAATCCAAACATCTGCATTACCATCACCAAAACTTTCATTCAAAATATTCTCAAGCTCGAGGTGTGTAAAAACCAATTTTTTCTTCCTCATCCCACTTTAGAGGAATACAATCCTACCGAGACATGTTGTAGAGTTACAAGGAAAGACATAGAAAATATTACCAAACTTAGTGCCAATCAGCTCATTCTACCATGTAAAGTTTTGCAAAATATCATTGCGCGTGTCATTCTTCCACGAAATGGTCACAAAGACAAAGTAAACAATTTCGGAATTTTTATTCTCGATTTGTTTCTAGTTGGGCAGAAACTAGACTTTCCAACCATTGCACTTGGTCTGATGAAGCTTGTCCATTCCACTCGAAACATCAAGGTTTTACCTCATAATATGCTTCTTACCAAAAATTTTAAGCATTTTGAAATTCCTTTGCATGATGAGACATTCGTTTCACTCCGTCCCACCAATACCATCAATATCCAAACTCTCAAAAGCATGAAAATTGTAAAAGAGCATGGTCAATTGGTGGCTCACACCAAAGGATCCCACTTCTGGTCCTTCAACTCTACCTGCAACGGAGATGAAAAAGATGATGCACATTCCAAACCCTGCTCATGATATTTCGGGATCTAGTACTTCTCCTTCAACTGATAGCTTCACATTTATTGAAGATCACTATAATCTCCTCAAGGGTAGCATCGATTCACTCACATCGTCCATCGACGGGCTAGCCAAATTACTTCAAAGTACTCGCTTGAGAAGATGCTACGCAACCATAACTCAATGGCTTCTACGCCCAATTCGACACACCTTTTATGTTTTCAGAACTACTTGAAACATGATTTATGTGGATTAAATGGAAATTATACCCTCTGTGCCTCGATTAAGGATTTTGATGTGATGATTATCCTCTTATTTAAACTAGCATGTACCTAGCATTTTGTGTTTATTTAAGGGGAATATTTCCTGTGGTTGATTTAACTTTTGATCATAAATGTGTTGTCTTTTTACTTATGCCAAAGGGGGCAAGTGAGATGATTATGCATGTCATACATGACAATGAGTTTTTTAAATAAATGATTATTGGTTCGTAAAAGATAGAGGGAATATATGAAATACATTATTTTTATTCCTTATAGATTATCGATATTACTTTACAACTCATCATGTTTGTCATAATCAAAAAGAGAAAAATGGTTGACTTATGGTTGACTTTATTCTTAATGTTTTGATCATAACAAACAAATTAATTTTTGTTTCTAACAAATGATTTTAAGACTTCAAAGCATTATATGTAATATTGATCGATCAAGGAAAAAAGGTCGATATCAAGACATTTACATTACAAATCGGACTTACAATGAGCAAAGTGATGAAAGTCGAGCATTCAAGATAAATCATTGAATACAAATAACTTCAATCGTCAAGCATCAAAGGAAGATATTGGATTAAACTTTTATATTCACTTGTAAGGTATAAACACTTCAATTCTTAGTACTAAACAATAAAAACTCAAAAACCATTTTTATGTGCTAAAAGTTACTTTGATCATCACTTGCATAAATTATTTTTTTTTTTAAAGAGAAAATTGATTTTCAAAATCATAAGTGAACTTAGGTCATATTTTCAAAAACTATTCACATCGGACTTTGTAAAAGAAAAAATAGATCAAACTCTTGAAATGCAGACGTCCAGGTCATCCAAATGTCCGGATCATGTAACGATCACTTTTTTTATGGTTCTGATGTTTGGTTCATAATGGCTAGTTTTTGTATATTCGAACTCGAAAGCGGACATCAGGTTCCGTAGATATTTTTACTTATTGAACTCTATAAATCATTCACTTTTTGCATTAGTTGATAGACTTTTTTAGAGCATTAAAGTGAGATATCATTGAGCAAAAATTACATTTGATCTTACATCCTATTTATCATCAAATCAATTATTGTGAAAACGTTTTTAATTGATTGAATCAATTTTTTCATTCATCTTTATTGTCAAAGTTTTCTCATTTAACACTTGAGTATTCAATTATTGCTATTCATTGAAGTGTTAAATTCTTCCTATTTTAGTACTTAATTTGTTTATATCATTTATTAAGAGAGATGTTTCAAATTGTAAAATCATTTCTCTTCAAATTTGTGGGTCATATTGAGTTCCAGTAAAGCTCAATATTGTATAAGAGTCGGTGCTCCTTTTTTGTAAGTCACCGAAAGCATTATAAGGGTTTAGATTTGACCATAGGAGCTCAATAACGAAGGACGTAGATCATAGATTTGGATCAAACCTCCACAATTACATCATTTGCTTATTCTCTTTCATTTTACTTATCGCCTTCATATTTGTACACTTTCTTTGATTGAAATATTTATTCCAAACTTGTTTAAATTTTGAAGTAACCTTTCGAAAAGGTTTTAAAAATCAATTCACCCCCTCTTGGTTAGCTATTCTTAGACTTTCATATACAAATGTGTTAAAGAGAACGTAACGCCCCAAAATTTCACAAACACTAGAGTGTTACCAAAAATTCAATTTTTTTGCAGAACGATAAAATAATATTCTTTAACTAAAAGTAACTAGAATATCCATAATGAAAACAAAATCGCATATTAAACAATTGTTTTTGAACAAATTAAACTGACTAATAATTTAAAGGGAAAAAAATAAACTTAATGTCTTATCTTTTCGATTCCTCTTGGCAGTCGCATTCACCATCTCGCCATTGTCTCAATCGACCTGAACTAACCTGTAACATTTTGTAAAAGTAAGTATTTAAAAATACCTAATAAAATACATGCAGTTTCCATACACAATTATATAATAATAAAATAAACACTTCATACATCTCTTCTCTTATGGAGTATATCGGTGACCAAATGACACACAAATCTTAGGTCATTTTAAATTCTCGTAGGATCTCATATCTCTTAATAAAGATCCCGAAGTCCACTGGCAATTCATGCACAAATTATTGAATATAAAAGTATAAGGAAACAAACAACTTGTACAAGAGTATATTACCTTAATTTATCAAACGAGCTTTTGATTCAAAAAAAAATAAAATGATATATATACTTGCAATTTACAGCTGCTTTATATGAAAACTGTCGTGTAAAATTCTTTGGTGATGAATTATGGGACAATTGCACATTATTTTAGTAAAAAAAAAAATACTGGTTGAGTCATGGTATAATTGGGATGAAAAATCATGTCTACCAAATTGGATAAGAATTGATTTCAAAAAATAGAATTATGATTACTTTTAAACTTTATCAAATTAAGATTGCAATCAAACTCTATCCAAATCACAAAAAGATTATCATTATCAAAATCAACATTTATCAATCTATCGATACATAATTATTTGGCTCAAATAAGATAGGAATTTAAAACTTATTTCATTTTAGTCCTCATTTTGTTTTCCAAAATACTAAAAATATAGTATATAAAACAAATAAAATTTTATTCTAAAACTTTTGGGGCGTTACAATCTCCTCTCTTTAAAATATTTCGTCCTCGAAATTACCTCAACTACTTGAAAAATTCTAAATACTTGACCATTGGCATAATACAATATATCATAACATAAATCAAGAAACTCATAATCGTAATAAATGAACAACATTTCATTTCATACCTGGGAACAATTGGAGAGTGGTCAAATATTGAGCGTCGCATGCTAATGATTCTTTATAATATTGTTTGTTTAAAACTTTACATTATCTTTAAGCTCCTAAAGTTTATGAAAAATACCCCCTCATTTTTGTTTCTTTCTTTCTTTCTTTCAAAAAATATGATTTTCTCGAAATAGAAATATCTAGAAAATAGAATATTCTTACATTTGGAAAGGTTTAATTATTGTTTTTCATTTCATTAATTTGAATAACGCACAACCAAACAAGTGGACCGCTTAAATCACAAGTTCTTCTTAGACAGTTTAAATCTGTTTGACATAGTCTTTTAATCTTGTGAATACGTAAATCAGAAACACAAACAATAAATGGAAATTGAGACCTCTTAAAATATGAATTTTCTAATTAGTAAATTTTAAAATACCACCCAAAGGCTAGAACTAAACATAAAAACATGTACAATCATAATTTGAAGTAACGTTTAAAAACTATTATTTAATCACTTAAAACAATTATTAATATCATTTATTAAACAAAAGAAAAGAAGAGAAAAATCTATAGTTTTTTTTTACTACAAAGGCAAAAAAGAAAATTTTTGCTCTGATACCAAATTGTAAAAATTTCACAAACACTTGAGTGTTACCAAAAATTCATTTTTTGCGGAACGATAAAATAATATTATTTAAATAAAAATAATTGGAATATCCATAATGAAAACATAATCACAAATTAAATAACTATTTTTGAACAAATTAAACTGACTAATAATTTAAAGGAAAAAAATAAATTTAATGTTTTATCTCTTTGATTCCTCTTGGCGGTCACATTCACCATCCCGCCACTGTTCTAATCGACCCGACCTAACCTATAAACTTTTGTAAAAGTAAGTATTTAAAAATACCCAGTAAGATACGTGCAGTTTTCATACACAATTATATAACAATAAAATAAACATTTCGTACCACTCTTCTCTTATGGAGTATATCGGTGACCAACTGACCACCCATCTTAGATCATCTTAAATTTTCGTAGGATCTCATATCTCTTACTAAAGAACCCAAAAGTCAACTGGTAATTCATGCATAAATTACTAAATATAAAAGTATAAGGAAGCAAACCACTTGCACAAGAGTCTCTTACCTTGATTGATCAAACGGGCTTTTGATATATATATATATGCAATTTACAGCTACTTTATATGAAAGTTATCGTGTAAAATATTTTGGTGATAAATTGTGGGACAATTCACACCATTTATAGTATAAAAATAGTGGTTGAGTCATGGTACAATTGAAATGGAAAATCATGTCTATCAAATTGGATAAGAATTGATTTCAAAAAATATAATTATAAATACTTTTAAACTTTATCAAATTAAGATCGAACTCTATCCAAATCACAAAAAGATTATCATTATCAAAATCAACATTTACACTATTACATAATTATTTGGTTCAAATAAGAGAGGAATATAAAACCTATTTCATTTTAGTCCTCTCTTTTTTTTTTCAAAATACTAAAAATATAGTATATAAAACAAATAAAATTTTATTCCAAAATTTTCGGGGCACTACAGAGAAACTCTTCGAATGATTATGGGTTTGCAATTGAAGGGATCATAAGTTATTGCAAGTCCATATTTATGAAAACTATGCTGGGTGATAGTGGCCGGTGGAGGAGTGGCAAATTTTATGGTTTTAGGTGGGGTTTAAGGTGGGGGATGGGGATAGGGTGGGAGGAAGAAGAAGATGCACTTTTTTTTTTCCTTTTTTTTTTTTTTTTTTTGGTTTTTTAGTGTAATTATTTTAACTGTTTAATGTGATAAATTTAAGTCTACTATTTTACCTTTTTAAAATTATTAAAAAAAAAAAAGGTCAATTTGAATTTTGGTGGTGAACTGACGGCTTCTTGGATGAAAATCGTTCAAAAGGGCCTTACATGCAATGGTTGGAAAGGTTATGAGCGACGGCTGCAACGATTGAAAGGCTTGAGGAATGTCAGCAAGTGTTCTAAAGGTTTTGGGATTTTGCTACAATTTTACCTAAATTAAATTAATGAGTCTGGACTTTTTGACTACTTATTGGTTACTATTTGATATTCGTGGACGAACTGAACAAATCATGATCGTGTTTTATTGTTCTTGCTCACTTCTATATGCATCAATTCTCAATGAAAAGTAATCATTCATAATATAATCACGTCACTGGAAAATATAGGGGAAAAATAATGGTGAAAATAAAATGTATTTGTCGATCATACAATGTAATCATTGAACTCTAAACGTCTAAAAATAAAAAATAATTTTACATCTAAAAAGGTATAACAAGAACAAATTGTAGCGACGTGTATAGGTGTTTGAGGAAAAATCATGATTTTTGTAGACATAAATATTTTAAGCAAAACCTAGTTAATTAACAGACATCAATACAAAAACAACAAGAAATCAGGACAAAGAAATAAGAGTTAGATATTGGGATATGACACAAAGGGACTGAGTTGCATTAGCACAACATGTTTAGTTATCTTCATTAGTGAACAACACAGAAAAGAACAACATAGTAATATGACTTCCACCTATATTGTTTTTAACATATAGCCCCTGTTTAGACTCCATTAAAATTAGTTTTCAAGGAAAAATAAATTTTGAAATAGTGATTTTGGAGAATGTATAGTTAAAAAAGAAGGAAAAGTTTTAGATTTACATCTAATACTATTTTATTAAATAATGTGTGAACGAAAAAAAGAAACAGAAAAATGCATTAAAATTAAAATGGAGCCCAAACAGAAGCATAATAACATGTTTCAGAAACAATATTTTTCAAGAGAGAACGATGCAATAGAATGAGTAGTTATATGTTACTCTGTTGCAAAACATCGAAAACTTTAAGACATCACATATTACAAAAAGAAATCCCTAAAACAATTGATCAAGCATAGATGAGCATAATCCCAAAACAGGTATAAGTTCTTGAGAATTGATATAAGTACATTCGGTCTTGCAAATCCCAATAAGTTCAAATCTTTGCCATTTGTTGTACGTTCCTCGGATAAGAGCTGAAAAAGCTGCCGTTATATGCCCATTGGGCGATAATTTGATTCGCAGCTTGTGTTGGATGAGCATAATCCCAAAACAGGTATTGGTTTCTATTGGTACATGGAATTTGTGATGGAAGACATAGTAGTTCAAAATTTTTAGGTCCAATGCGACAACATCCTTTGTCCGTTACCAGAAACCCTATAAGAAGATGACGTAACAAACTTTAGCATTTTTCAATGTCAACATATTATCTATGTACAAAAACTGATGTAATAAGGTTGTTCTTACCATAAGCAGAGGAACTGTCATGCAACTCAAAAAACCATCTGTAAGCAGGGCCATAAACGAACTGAGAATCTTGGAAATCTGAATTTAGGCGAGCAACAAGAGACTTAAGTCGTAAGTTAAACATTTTCACAACGTTATTAGTACTTGATATGCACTGTCCTGGTAGAGCATGGCCAGTGATCAGTTCAAGAGGCGTGCATCCAATTGGTGGAATATCCACTAAAATGTTCTTTAAACCCAAGTTGTGGAGTTCCTACAAAACAGTAATATTAATTTCATGGGGCCACAGTTGTCCAGTATCTGTAATCCTTGAGCAGGCAGCGATTGCACTGTATAATCACTGCTTGTAATTAATGAAAAACTAGAACACTGCTCAGTTGGCCATCCCCTATGTTGCATGGACACGTACACAGACATATCGCCAAGTGATGAGAAAAAGTATGACACGGATACATTGGTTTAAATTTTATAATAAAAAAATTATGTGTGTCTTTATTATGTAATTTATAGCATGACACATCACACAGCATATCGAATACTTGCCCGAGGATTGTCTCCTAAGTATCCCTTGAGAATTAGAAATATAATATATAAAAAACAAGATATGTTATGTGGCTTATCGACATGGAGTGTCAGTGTTCGACATGCCATGATGCATGTCGTACACGAACATGTCGCCATAGAAGAAGTGTGCTTGCGGCCCAAACCTGTACATAACTCGCATATTGATTTATGAGAAGATCAGCAAAATCCTCTGGACTGTAAAGTTGGCTGCTTCTGTATATTTGAGGCATCAGATAATTGTTACTGTAGTCATTTGAACCAATGGCCATTAATACTAAAGCATTTGCCAGATATTGGCTCATTTCCTCTTCCATTTGATTTCTCAATTGATTCACGGTGTTGTTGAAGTTCTGAATTTGTTCACTTAAAGGGATCCGGTGACCCTGAAATTCATGTTTTTTTGAGTTATGAATGAAAACTAAATTATGTGATAATTAGAACGAAACCATTGAATGTAGTAGACATTACAAAATTAATTCCACTCTCATCAAGAATTCCTGCTGCAGCTGAAGCATAATTTACCCCAAACAGAATGTTTTTCCCAGTAGTATTAGGATTTTTGTAGGGCGGAAGCAGAGGCAATCCCACCAATTCAGCTTCATACAATGGAAATAACAGTGAACATAGAGAAATGATATATGCAGTTTAAACCTTGAAATATAAATATGGTCTAAATGCAAGGAAAAGTAAGTCAGTGACAGATACCAAGAAAGTCTACTATGATCTTCCCATTACAGAATCTTCCAGTAGGTCCATCAGAGAAATCGATACCATAAGGAAAATAGTTGGATTTTGTTGCTGTTACGTGGAAATATAGATTGTTTCCGGTATCGCTAAGTGAATCACCAAACACGTACATTGCTGTAAATTGTGGCTTTGCCCCAGCTCCCATCCATGAGAAACAAATTAAAATCATACAGATCAACGGCAAAACAATAGAATGAGAGCGTTGAACCTCCATGATTTTTATCATTTGTATTCTGTTTCTCATTTTCGTTTTAGTTAGTGTTTATATAGCATCAAAGGGACAAAATTGCTTCTTTCTTTCCTGCTCAATTATACTGCTTTATGGTTGGCACTGCAATTTAATAGCCAAAATTGAGATTCCTAATTAGCTGACTTAGCAACTTAATGTAGAGAGAATATTGTACAAATGAAGGTAAATTATGGCCGCTATCTACTATATATAATTGCTAAAGCACACAGGCCATAAACGTACTAGCATAAGTAAACATTTTAAATTAAGAAAATGAAGTAAATTCATTCTTTATAAGATTAAATTAGCTTCTGAGGCCAGATTTGTGAAAAAATCCTGCTCAGTCACTAAAGTTAAAACAGAAATTCTAAATGAACCTAAATTTGAGCTTATATTTAATATGTTGGAATCAAAGCACTTAACTGAGTCAAAACTTATTCAATGAATAGGAAGTAAATTGAGAATAGTTAGAAATAGATTTTCTGAAGCGAGGAATTAACGAACTATAGATTATTTAGTGATGAGAATGATCATTGGATGTTAAGGAATTGATTTTGGCATCTTTTGATAATTTTGAGATGTCAAGCAACTATACTGAAAAAAATATTTGAAATCGATTTTTTTTTTTTTTGTGATAAATTATTAAATATTGAATATGTGAGAATTTATGTCATTATTGGGTATAAGTCGTGGATTGTATTAACTTATGTGCAAATGATTCAAGATGTTGGGTTTTGATACCCAATGAATCCTAGGCTATGATGTAAACATTAAATTTGATTGTTGCCAACAATCAAATACAAAGGCTCGACCTGAAAATAACTTGAGCCATTGGAAGTAACTTAAAGAATTAAAGGAAAATTACATAAATCAAGTGTTTAAAGATTGAAATTCAAAAAATCAGGGACCAAATTTCATTATTCAAAAACCAAGTATGAATATAATTATCTACACCCAATTCAATTTCAAACCCTAACCATTTCCTTTCATCATTTTCTTTGCACCTCATCTCCTCTCTCTCTCTCTCTCTCTCTCTCTCTCTCTCTCTCTCTCTCTCTCTCTCTCTCTCTCTCTCTCTCTCTAAACGTCGTACTTCTCCTCTTCTCCGATCTTCTCTCATTCTCTTCGTGGTTGCAGCAGCGACTCTCGCGGTGCATCATCGCCGCTGTTGCCGGTGGGTAGTGGAGGCAGTCGTCGTCGCCTATCGATGTGTGGGGGCTGCAGCGCCGACAACCATCTGGAGAGAGAGAAAGGTGAGAAGTAAGAGTTTTAGAGAGAGAAAGGAGGGAGACACTGTAGTCTGACGTCGCGCTCAACGATACAGATCCGCTACGCTCACTGGACTATCTACGCTATTAGTATGTGTGTGCTGTGGGTGCAGTGGTGGCGACGGCGTGGTGTAGTGATGTTTGATCAATTGTGGTGGTACAAATGTGGTGTGTGGTGGTGGTGATAGTGTGTTGTAGGATGCGGTGGTGGTAAGTTTGTTGGTGGTGATGTGGTGATGATGTTGGTGGCCGTGGTGGTGATGGCGACGACAGGGTGAGGGTGGTCAAAAGTGGCTGATGTGGTAGTACCAGTGGTATATGTCCAAGTATTTGGTTATATGTGACCAAGTATTTAGCCCCTGTTTGTCTACCATTATGGGGAGGAAAATGGTGTAATGAATAGTATTTTTTGGAGAATGTGTGGTTGAAATTTAAAGTAACTTTATTGGTTTATGTGTAGAATATTTTATTAGGTGAATATGTGGTGGAGATTGTTTACTGTAGAAAACAATTTTTGGGAAAATGGTAGACAAACAGGGGCTTAATTTGACCTAAAAATTTGACATGTGACTGAAAAATAACTAGTGATCAACAAATTTGAAAATATATGACCAATGAAATTAACTGTGACATATAAATTTTTGAATTTATGACCTCGAAATCATCTGTGACTAATTAATTTGATAATATGTGATCAATAAATAAATTATGACTTATAATTATGTATCTGTAACCATTAACTGTATAATTGTGAATTTATTATATTTAAATAATAATTATTTTTAATTAATTAACTAAATATCTGAGTTTTGCATTTTTTAAACTTAATGCCTAATTTTTGAATGGGTGAAACTTAAAACTTGTTTTGTGAATTCTTCCCAAGAATTAATGTTACTCACGGCCCATATATATTACTTCTTGGATGACTTTGAATCATATCCTATTTAAGCCTTTTATTGATCCAACTAAAGCCTAACTTAGCCTATATATATGATGTCCTTACCCTAGTCGTAAAGTGTGTGATTTTGTATGAGAAACAAGAAGAAAATTGCCAACAATCGGCTGCAATAGTGAAGAAAAATTTTGGCGACTTCCTCTTTTGTTTTGGCCTCCATCTCGTGTTTCTTCCATTACTTTTCCCGTGCCTTTGTGGCTTACAAATCAACACTATTACCTTGTCCTTTGTAAGTGAGATTGAGGAGCAACCAAGGTGAATATATTGGTTGTGGGTTGGAGCCGTTTCGATTGATTGTTTGGTAAAGGTAACATGAAACTGAACTCGAAAATTACCGTTTTGATGACCCTTAGAGCAAGCTTTCGTTACAATTTTTATCAAAGCTTCAAAGTGGTGGATTTGGCTCGAAAAACTGACAAAAAAGGGTCCAGAAAACTAACAAAAAATCAAACAGAAAACGAATCTGTCCAGTTTTTCTACATTCTGGTGTTGTTAGTTTTCTATTTCAGGTTATACAGCGAAGTCTGACCGATTGTGTTCTTTGCGTGTTCAAGTTTCAATCGTGGTTGATTGATTCATATGATTGTTGGAGACTTTAGGATGAATAGTGGTGGTCCTAAAGTGAAAAATTCGCATCTCACGGTATTTACAGACTCAAATTGGTCCGCTCTGATATATTGGCTAATCCCAAATTCAAATTTTAGCATTAGCACGTCATCGTGTGGAGGTGACATTAGGATTAAAATTACCGTGTGGGGTAACATTGTTTGTGCTAAAAATTTAGGAATTATTTTCCCCATTTGAAGTGTTGAATTTTGACTGCAAGTTGGTAATTGTTTTTGTACTTTAATTATTGTTTAGTCACTGTAAGAGACTACTTTGCGTGAGAATTTGAAGTTTTTGTTGACGTATATACCATCGTGTTGCGTTGATTATTCTATTTTAATACCTAGACTTGACTCATTTAAACATCCCCTTGATATTGAGATCTTGAATCTCACGAAACCCTAAGAATCTAAAATAGTATATACTGCGGCCTTATGATTACTTTGTATGACCTATTTGTGCAATTTGGTTATTCTGTTTTTCAAAAATGTCTTTAAATCTCGAAGTTGAAATTTTCAATGGGAAAGAGAATTTTTCAATTTGGCAACAAAATATGAAGAAGATTTTGATTCAACAAAAAGTTTCAAAAGTCATAGATGTCAAATTTCTTGCAAATTTGACAGAATCACAAAAAAAAGAATATAATAAACTTGCTTACACTTGGAAATTCTATGTTGCGTGTACTAGTCATATAAACACCAGCTTTAACTTCATTATTGGCATATATCTATTTTTTACCAAATCAAAGACTCGACAACTCACTAAAGACATGTTCTTGCACTAAGTGGTTTCTTACCCTTGAATCCAGTATCCATAAAGGATATGATCTAATAAGTAATATTTGTCATCTAGACAACACTCGGAGAAATATATTCTAGTATAATATCCTTTAGCTCAAACACTTGTGAGCTAAGTGATTCAAAACCTTATAGTTGAAGTACTCGAATTCTTGTAATATTTATCCTGTACCAAACCACTTTTTTGTCTTTACTATCTATATCTAATATGTTCTTCTTGGACATTTTTCCAATTCCTCATCCTTCTCGCATTGGTTCTACATCATTTAATACTTAAGACTCGAAGTCTTTTTAGAACTAAAGCGTTGTTACGTAAGCATGTCTTCGAGACTTAGTAACCCCAAGTCGCTCATCCTCTAGCTCAACACAGCGGGTAGTGTCAATAAATAAAATTAACGCTTTAATTTATAATATTGATCTTCAAAATTCCCAAGTGTTGGGAAGAAACCGGTTTGAGCTTACTACTTATCACACAAAATATGATCAACTAAAATGTCAAACACTAAGATTCAATTATGTAGCTAATAACTGAAGTATGATCTTTATTTTATTCGAGAGAATGAATGTAGCACGTGATAACAATCATTATATGGTCCAATATGGATAGAGATATATTGCTATACCTTGCATGATCTAATTGAATATCAAGTGATTAAATGCATCTTCACATGTTCACATCCTTCAAAGAGATATAGGAGGGTCACATATGAGGATAATTTTAATTATACTCGAGAGAGATTACTAATTAAAATAAGTATATTGATCGTCAAAAACAAGTTGTCGTTTTCTTGAATTTTTGTTGAAACAAATTATTAAAAAGGGATTCAAAATCCTAGTCCATGTCTTTAACCGACTTTATAAACACTTCTTAGTTGCTTATTAGTTAGTTTTTAAATAGTTAGTTATAAAACCAATCAATTATATTTTGCTCCCGATTGAGTATTTGGTCCTCATGGGAATAATACTTTAGTCACTCTTTATTACTTGACTAAGATACCATACAATTGCTAAATTTTAACGACCACCTTGCTACTGATGTATTGAGTCCATCCTCAATTGGACTCCTGGAAAATTTACCACAGAAGAAATTTGAGTTTGCCGATACGACAATAAACCCTAATCTTTACAATGACAGATGGAATGTTTGAATACATTGGAACGGTGGGTTATTCTGGCTAAAGGAGACAAGTCATGGAGGCTTCTTGATCTCAGGGAAACATTGCAGAACGTTTAGGGGCCGACTTGATGACAACTGATTTTCTTTGGGCACATCTTTTGTCATACTATGTTGAACTCAATATGTGTATCTGTTCACATAACAAGCATTAGTAAATTCCCTTTAACTGTTCGCACACTTTAGTTTGTGATATCAGTTACTTCCTTCAATCCGCTCTAATCATATTTTTGTATCATTATTATATATATTCGGCAAGGGATAGTCCAAAAATAAAACAACACAACATTGATCTCTTTTAGAACCCATAGACATTAACGTGTTGTTATACCTTATAACTTATCCCTTTGACTATTATTTAATCAATTAAAGAAATAAATAAACAAAAGAGATGCCATTAAATAACAAATAAATGCATTGATAATAAAAGTGGAGTAAATACAAGTATTGGATCTTGGTCATCACACTAACAATGCTTGTCTTGAGAGAACCCACTCTCCTAAGGGTCGTTTGATTGCAAATGTGGAAAATTGGTGGAAAGAAAATGTTTTATAAGGAATTAAATTGTTTAAAAATTGTTTTACTGGGAATTGTAATTAATTATGTTTGATTTGTATAATTTTCCACCTGGAAAATGTTGAAAGTTTGGTGTCCGTTTGCCTTCGTTTTTTTATGGAAATTGTCCTGATAATTTTTTTTACCATTGGGTCTAGAATTTGTTCCAATTGCAAAAAAAAAAAAATTTAATTTAAAAAAAAATTATCATACCGAACACCATTCGTTTGGCTTTGTTTTGCATGGAAATTTCAATAAAAGTAATAATTTTTTTTACCATTGTGGTTAGAATTTTTCCAATTGCCAAGAAAAAAAATGCTGGAATCAATTTCCACCAATTGGTTTTCCACAAAACCAAGGAAAATGTGAGCATGTGAGCCAAACCAAGAAAGTTTTTTCCATGAAAAAAAAAGTGTATCAAATAAGGCAAAAGTGGAAGTTGGAATTTATTTTCCATTTTCCACGGAAAATAATGGTCTATCAAACAGGCCCTAAGATTTTGTTCTGCAATGAAAGTGGAGGTGGTTTAACCCAAAGTCTAGTTTGCACTCGATTTTCGAATCAAAGAATTAATCTAGACTAAGATAAGAACTTTTTTTTTCTTTTAAGCTTAAAGAGCACAAGTATTGTTAGATGTAAAACTTCCCTCTAGAGATTTTCTAACTAAAAAATATACGAGAAGCATGAAACATATATTTTCTCTATGAAAGCTGAAGTTGCTAGAGTAAGGAAATTATAAAATCAGAGCAATTTTTTTGGTGAATCGCATATTCCAATGTCAAGACACAGCAAAATGTTTTGACAAAGATATCTAACTCTAGGTTCCTTGTGCGATTTTCTTCTAAAAGGCGCCTTTTCTCTTTAAAAATATTGTGCAAATCAAGAATCAATGAGAAGAACGAGAAGAATATTTTTCAATGAATGCTTCATGTGGTGCTTGGATTTTTTCTTGAACTAGTCTTACCCTAAATATAGTTCATGGACCAACCAAGTTTTTCACACGCTGAGTTGCACGAAATAAACGGTCATGCGAGCAATTCAATCTACCGACTTGTCATTTTCGTTAGTTGAAAGGGCGTAGACAAACGGAGGGACTAACGGATACGCGTAAATTTTCCCCCAAAAATAAATGAGAGTTTTACTTTATTACATAATATTAGCAAAAGCATTGAAGACTTTTAAACATAATGAGAAAGTTAACAAAAAGAAATCTCTAAAACACTTGTTCAAGCATACGTTTGTTGTATGGCATTGTATGCAAATTTGGCGATAATTCGATTAGCAGCTTGCGATGGATGGACGAAATCCCAAAAAATGTATTGGTCTCTATTGGTACATGGGATTTGAAGCGGGAGGCATACTATTTCCAAACCAATTCTTCTGAGGCGACAACCACCTTTGTCAATGACCGTTAACCCTACAACAAGATCCATTCCATGTATCGAATTAGCACATATTTTAAAAATCATAATTTTACTATATTAGTACATATTGTGTAAGGAAATCGATATGTGATAAGCTTGTTCTTACCATAAGCAGTAGAGTTGTCACGCAACTCGAAAAGCCATTGAGAAGCAGAGCCATATGTGAATTTAGAATCTGTGAAGTCTGAATTTAGGTGATAAACGAGAGACTTGAGTTGCGAGTTAAATTTTTCAATAATGTCATTAATTCCAGTTGCACACTGTCTACCTGCACCTTTGAAAAATGGCGTGCAACCAATTGGCGGAACATCTACAATGAAGAACTTCCTTAGACCCCAGCTGTGGAGTTCCTACACAAAATATATAGTAATATTAATTTCCATTTCCATCGTTCCGTATTTAATCTAAGGAATGAGTACTTCGTTGACCTTACCAATATATAACCTTTATACGTCTTTATGAGGATATCAGCATATTCATCTGGACTATAAAGCAGACTAGAATTGGATAACACAGGCAACAGATAATTGAGATCATAGTCATTAGAACCAATGGCCAGAACTACCAAAGCCTTTGCTAAATACTGGCTCATTTCCTCCTCTCCCATTTGATCTCTCAATTGATTCAAGGTGTTTTTGAAGTTCTGAATTTGTTCACTCAAAGAGAACAGACTGCCCTGATCACATTTGCATTTGTATGTGAGATCTTGTATGTAAAAAGTGACATTAATACAAAATAATTTAAGGTGTACATTACCAGAATACGTCCAGTGTCCTCAAGAATTCCTGCGCCAGATGAAGCATAATTTACTCCAAACAGAATGTGTTTCCCTTTGGTGCTTGGATTAGCATAGGCCGGAAGGAGCGGCAATCCCACAAATTCAACTGATATACACACAATGGAAGAAAGAATGTAAAGAAATTATGTGGGTGGATAGTCTAAAACTCGATGCATATAGTAATTAACGTTGAAGATACATGTGGCTATCTCGAACAGCTTAAGCTTTCTAGATAAAGTGATTTCACATGTATCGGAGAGTTGAAATCTCACGTGCGCACGTGCCAGGCTTTGATGAGGAAGAAATGAACCCTGCCTTCGTGTGGAGGGGCGTGTTCAAGACAAGAGTTAAATGATAGACGTGTAGCCCTCCCTAACAGTTTAAAATGTTTAGATTTAGTAGTTCGATGAGGAAATTTAGTAATATATACCTAAGTAGTCTACTAAGAGCTTCCCATTAGTGCATCTTCCAGTAGGTCCATCGGGGAAATCGATACCATAAGGAAAATAGTTGGCTTTTGTTAATGTCATGCGGAAATTGAGGTTGTTTCCGGGATCACTAAGTGAATCTCCAAACACGTACATTGCTGTAAATTCTTGCTTTGCCATGGCCTCAGTCCATGAGCAACCAATGCAGATTAACAGCAGAATTATATGCTGAAACCATTTAGCCTCCATATTTATTTTTTATATCACTTTTATTCTGTTTCTTTTGCTCAGTTCTACCTTACCTTAGTGTTTATAAAGCAACCATCAGAGCAATCAGGGACGGACCCAGCACCCGGCCAGGGGGCGCGGCCGCACGTGCTGGGCTCCGCCGGACTGCCGGAGCAGCTGGGAATTTCGACAGGTCGCTGGCAGCTTCTGATTTCTGACTGTGAGTGCTGGTTCGTCTTGTGTTCTGCATTCTTCTTCTTTTTTGTGAAATTGGGCCAATTTGGCCCAGCCCCTAATCTTTTTTTTTTTAACTGGGCCCAATCCTTAAATATATAGTTTATAAGCCCAATGGCCCTCTTATTAAAATTGAAATCCATCCAAATCACCAATTCCCAATTCGACTACCGAGACTCGCCTAATCGCCCGTCCCTGGTTGCAGTGCCGCTGCCACCACCAACACCACCAGTCCGGCCAGCCCGCCGTCAGGATGCTACCTTCCCTTCCGTCACTCCGTCCGTCCGTTCGAGTCCCATCCGTCACGAGTTTTGGTGAATTTGAAACCGTAAGTGTTTATGAATTATTTTGGTCATTTTATAGTTGAGGTTAAATCATGAAATTTAAGTGCAATGAAATGCAGAAATAGTCTCTATTTGTCTCATTGTCTGATTTCTTTGTTGATGGAACATGGAAGTGTAGCCGTTTTAGGTATACTTGGTTCTTCTGCAAATTGCAATCTGTTATCAATGAATTTGTTGTCTTGTGATGTTGCCTTTGACTGTTGTGCATTGATTTGGAATGAGAAATTAATTGCAATCAGTGAATCTGATTTCTTTGCTAATGGTTTATCATTTGTATCGTATGACTTGTGAGATTATGAGAAATTTGTTCACTGATTGTCTGTAGTCTAATAATCTAATTTATGTGTTGCACTTGCACACTTGCACTGTTGTTTGAAATTTTGAATTATAAATTTTAATTTAGGGTTTAGGTTGATTGAGTTGTGATTTGGATTTTGGCCCATTTTCGTACTAATTGTCGACATTGACTGGTCAATGTCCGCCCGGGCTGGGATTGTTTGCTGGGTCCGTCCCTGAGAGCAATTACATTAATTATAAGAAATTAATGAAGAGAAGGTGTTCTCAAGTCACTTCCTATTATTCTCTGTGTTCTGGTGAAAAGCCAAGATTCCTGAGTAGCGCATGCGATAGCTAACGATAGCAAATTAATGTAGTGGGAATTATGGCCGCATGCTACAACACAGAGTTATTAGAGCCGAAAACCATTATCATTCAAGATCATAGGTCTGAGCCAAACGCTTAAAAATAAAAGAAATATACGAGCATTCGATGGAGCATTGTCTATCGAGTAAACCAGAACATGAACTTCAATTTGTATCCTCGATTTATCTGACAAGAAAACTTTATAATTTATGTTCATGGAAATGCGAGTCTTGATATTGTTAAGTGTGTCAATAGTTCATATTAGAATAGACGAATGTATACACATTCATTATGGTTTATGTTTAGATGATGAATGCAAGAGATAAGAGTGACGTAGGTATCTAATGTTCAAACTCAATTGATTATTGGAGATTAGGGACGCGACCAAGTAGCTTGATTCCTCCCTACAAACACTAATTGCACCAACTTAAATTAAGTAGTTGATAATTTGAGTATAGCTTTTGAAGATAAATGTTGTTATAGTAGGCATTGTTACCAAGGGCTATTATTATAATTAGTAGTGTGTGGCTTGCCCAAATAATGGCTCAATTGTTTGTTCTTCCATTAAATTTTTCAAGATGAATCTCTCGCCTGGTCTCTGAGTATTAGCCATTCAACAAGGGGATGGTAAAAATATATTGTTGCCGCCCCGAATCTTTTTATTTTATTTAATTACAAGTGTATAAATAAATAAACGGGGCTTTAAATGGAAATATTATAGTGGTAAAGGTGTGTGTATACATAATCGTGCACAATGCAATCTCTCCAAGAATTCCTCCTGTAGCTAAACTACAATTCCCGGGTAGAGGGATTGCCAACAATTCATAAATTAAGTGCTTGTGGCCCTTGGATCAAGAAGGCATCCATTGCTTAAGCACAGCATATTTTCTACCCCATTGCCCTCTCCAAATCAAGTCCAAACAGTTATTGCTACAGGTAAGGTGGCTACGTCTCCCTTCGATTTATATTACTTGTTGGGGTTCAACCCTGTATTACCAATTGTTAGGATAATGCTATGAGTACAGGAAAGTTGTTACATAATTTTTACAGGAATTCAAAACTGCACACGTGGCAACAAAGAAAAAAATATTTGAAATGAAAATGAAAAAGGGCCAAAACCGGGAAAATCATTTTCATTCCACAATTTCCCCAAATAGACTCCACTCCGCTACTCCAATGGCGCTAAAAAATCCGGCCGGCGACATTCTCCATCTCCGATGATAATCCGACTACCCTCCGACATTTGTCCGACCAAAGCCCGACTTTATACATCTCCAACGGCGCGCGAACCCAGATGATAGACAGGTATTTTCTTTGTTGGTTCTAATGTATAGTTGATGCATCCCTTTTTTTGCAAACATGTAAATACGTAGAAAGGTTCTAGAAATGAGAAACCGACATGGCTATAGTGATGTCTCTCCAATATCTTAGGGGTAATGTGCGAACATTTGGTAAGCATGATATTTGGTTTTTATGGGTGTATCGATGCTATACTCATGGTTATTTCCTTTGGAGTGAGAACCATTATTTGAGCCGTTCTGGAGGTGCTGTGTATGTGTATGAATTTCTAGTTAGAAACCCTTTGAGCATTTTTCGAGATTTTGTGAACTGTGTAATGGAATATCATCTTTCTGAAATTTGAAGATTCAATGTTTGTTGAAGTTATAGAAGTGTTAAAATTGAGAACTTGAATAGTAGTAACTATAACAGAGGTGTTAAACATACATCCTTGCACTACTAATTGCATATCCAAGTTTGAGATTATCTGGAATGTTGCAATTATATTGCATGAGGTGAAGATAGAAATGAAGTTGTAGAGGTCTTCAAATTTATCGTGTGTACTGAGATTGAATGTGAATTAGATGTTCATTTCTATTTGACTTGCTCAAACATTTGATTATGGAATTTGTTAAGCAATTATTTGAATTAGTCATTACATCATGTTGACATTATTTCTGTGTGCTTCATACGCAACTCACAAGGGCAGGAAATAATTGTGTTGTATGTCATGGCTACAGACGTAACGATCATTTGTTTAAGGATTGCCCAAATAAGCGCCCATGCCCGTGATGTAAACATGCATTTGTGAAGTGTTTTGTGGTGGCGAAGGAGACTAACAACAAAGGCAAAATGTTCAATTGTTGTAGCGCGAACTGCGGATATTGGAAGTGGGTGAAAGAGGATGAAACAAGCGGTGAATCAAGTTCCGGTGACAATGCACAAAGGAAAAGCGTGTACGGAATGAAGTTGCAAAAGGAAATGGGCTGGAGTGATTTGTAGTTGTAGATTGAATGAAGTTGTAATGTAAATTAGGATCAGTACATGTTATTTAACTTTGAATCCCTATTGTGGTTTAATTCTATGTAATTTGGATGTCATGTATCGTATTTTAGTAGCAAGGTCTAGCTATGGAAAGGTGCATCGAGTATTTTGTTTTGTTTGGTTGTGAATTATTGGTTGAGGTGCCAATAGAAGCAGCAAATCATCTTGAACGTAATAATAATAATTCATCAACAGTTTGGTAAATTTGTTTCCTTGGGACATAATATTAGTGTATACACTTTCCTTCATAGATTTCATGAAGAAGACAAAAACTGAGGTGAATACAAGAAGTGCTGGAAAAAAAAAATCTAAACTGATCAATGAAAATTATACGAAGTGCATCCATTTTAATGTTCCGGCACAACAAAAACCAGCTTCCATCCATGCTTGCATCTATGATTACCAGGGGCATCAATGTAGCAACTGATGAACAATGAAGCAAAATGGTTGAACTCGAAATGGACATAAACATCGGTCAAAATCACAATCCTGTGCCACCTTCATCCTCTAAATAAATCATGATTCTCATCTTCCAGAATCTCTTTTCCTACAACAGATTTGAAACAGAAAAACCAATTACACAACAATAACTAATAGAACAACTCATTTCAGAACGAAGCAAAGCACTCATTTTCCCGTGAGAACTTATAGATTAATTATATACTTTATTCGTTGTAATTATTGTATGAGTCGACACTATAAATGTCAAGTAAACTGCAGATTAACAACATCCCTTCAGTTAAACAGGCTAAAAATCCACTTCATAGAGGGTAAACATCACACATTACCCCCAAGATATTGGAGAGACATCACTATAGCCATGTCAGTTTCTCATTTCTAGAACCCTTCTACATATTTACATGTTGCAAAAAAAGGGATGCATCAACTATACATTAGAACCAACAGAGAAAATACATGTCTGTCATCTGGGTTTGCCGCAAGTGGTTCAAATGTGTCTTTGACCGTTTGTCGATTCAAGAATTGTTTTCGCGCGCCGTTGGATTAGCCGGATCCGGAGATGTATAAAGTCGGGCTTTGGTCGGACAAATGTCGGAGGGTAGTCGGATTATCGTCGGAGATGGAGAATGTCGCCGGCCGGATTTTTTAGCGCCATTGGAGTAGCGGAGTGGAGTCTATTTGGGGAAATTGTGGAATGAAAATGATTTTCCCGGTTTTGGCCCTTTTTCATTTTCATTTCAAATATTTTTTTCTTTGTTGCCACATGTGCAGTTTTGAATTCCTGTAAAAATTCTGTAACAACTTTCCTGTACTCATAGCATTATCCATGAAGGTTGAAGATAGAGAGAGAGAGACATGAAGAACAGAGCAGTCAAATCATTGTTTAAAAAAATGCAACACTGCATTTTATTTTTGAAATTCTACAACATTGTCAAGGAAACTGCAGGACTTGGTTTTTCAAATTTCATTGAACTACTCAATAGCTGGAATTGTTGCAGAGGCAGGACTCGAATTCAGTGGAAAAATTTTTTTCAAACTAAAAACTAAAAAATAAAAGAAGAACGTTACATAAAAGAAATTTTCTCAAATTGCAGGGTGACCTCGGACGCCACTAGCCTCACTTGGCTCCGCCACTGGCTGGAAAGAATACCAGAAGGACACATTACGCGGGAACAGATTACCACAATTATCACTTCTAAAGATTCTTTTCTTTTATTCTTCGCAAAAAAGATAAATTGCGCCAAGTGTTCAACACAGTTTAGCTAGAAAAAAATTTGGCTACTAGATAACATTTTACAACCGTTCTACATAATGAAATGTATTAAACGCAAAATTATATCAACCTGCATTCATTTCTTGATGTTTTCATTACAGCATATACCAGCCCGCCTGATGCATTGGTAGGAAGTGAGCTAGCCAGGAAAGTATGATCTCCATCTGCCAGCTGGGCTAATCATCACCAGCCTCCTTGTTGGCTGCTTCACTGAACGAGGCAGCCAGGTATTCAGCAAGGCTTGGTTCAGAAGTTGATTTATTCGAAGCTTCTGATGAAACTTTAGGTTTTTTCATGCTAATGGATTTTGGAAGCGATGATGTCTCAGAATTTGGGTTAACATTTTGACTCTTCCAGATAACAGGGTTCAACTCCTTCCACGGATCTTCAACCATTTCGTGGTTGTAGTACAGATCTGGTCTTAGCTCTGCTGAGACAGGACTATGCAAACTTGCTCCTCTCCTTCCTCTCTGTCCTGAACCAGGACTCATGTTATTATAACCTGATGATCTACCCCTGCTTCTTCCTGCATCGGGATATGGACTCGTTCCACGTCCAGAACCATACGAAGGACTGTTGTTGTACTTTTGACCTCTGCCCCGGCCATAACTGTAATTAGGAGTACCTCCTTGTCCAAAGCCTGGGCTCGTGAAGTTACTGCCTCTTGGCAAATTAGGTGAACTGCTATAGTTAAAAGCACCACTTGGTGCACCCCATGTGCTCTGAGGATTTCTACCCGAAGGACTAGCTGATGGGCTCCCGACAGGACCATAATTGTGATAGGCTCCAGGTGCTTGGAATATTCTCTGACCATGAGAGTTTATAGTTTGATCTTGATACGCTGGGGAGTGAGTCTTATCTGGATGCCTTGGTCCTGTTAAAAGAAATTCGATAAATGTTAACATCATGGTCTGCTTACAGTGCAAGAAATTTCAGGTCCCCATAAAAGATAACATGCCCAAAAATGTTAGGAAGAATAATGGTTGAGTTGTATGCTCTCTAAAAGAAAAAAAAAAAGTGCTGATCATTTCAGAGATGATTGTACATGCAATGCTGGCAGAGTCATGTTAACATTCCAAGTGGAGCCCATATTAGTGAACCAGACATTACACATTTATGTAGTTAAAGATCTTTTCAAAGGGCCAAGGGGAAGCACCGGCCTTGGCATTTGCTTTAATTCTCACTGTTGTACCCTCTGTTAGCCACTCACACACTATGCTCTGTGAATCAGATTTTGGTTTTGTAAAGTTTTGCCTCTAGCCCTAGTTTACAACACCAAAACTATCAAACACAAAATGGGAGAAAATGAGGAGTAATAATTGATAGTGTTTCTTGAACTTCTTCACACCATGGCTTGCTGATTACCTTATATCTTCACTTCAAAACTCGATTGTCGTTCCATCTAAGAAAGATTTTCAATAATAATATTTCCGACTTACTCCACAAGGTGAATCAAGTTAGTTTACTCTTAATGTTGAAGATATATGAATAAAGAACTCCTTTTTCTCTCACTATAACAGTCTATGTTTTCAAGCAAGATGATCATTTATTATTTTTTAACCCCGATCCTTCCAAATTCTCCAGAAACCATAAGCATTTCAATTGCACATATGATCACATAAAAAATTTATCCAGTCTACTTCAATTCATGTTTTTTCAGTCTCGTGTTCGACATCCTCAGGTTACCCAATCAAAATTCCTGCATACGACCACTTTTTTGTTTTCAGGTTACCACTTATATGTATAAAGGCAATTCAAATAGCAATGAAGCAAAAGGTGTCCTATTAGTCAATGTTAATGAAATTTTATTTTGTTAGCTACAATGGGGGAAACTATAGCACGAGCACACATTGAAGTAGCAGACGACATTTCAACAACGAAAAGTCGAGAAAAGACATCGATTACAATAAAAACAACAGAACGAGACAAGAAGAAGCCAATTACTTGGAGGCGTGTTGTAATATTGTTGTGGAGCCTGATGAGAGACCTGGCTACTCTTGTTTGCAGAGAATGCTGCCATAGGGTCAGTGTAATAATCGAATCTCGGAGAAGCACAGTTAGCTGGAGTTGCAGTTTCGCCTTCAATCAAAGGATTGGAAAGGCCATGACTGACAATTCCCGAACTCGCAGGAATGTTATCAATCCCTCCTCGACTTGCTTCCATTCGCATCGCTTTCAGCCTTTCCCTTCTTTTCTCAGATTCCTCCATTTTTTATTAACTATAAAAGAAAAATAATTCAGATTTTTGCTGCTAGATGCAGGTAAAATCCAAAGGAAAAACAACCAAGTTCTTTTTAATTAATATGGGCTGACAGGGGCGAAGCCACCTGGGTCTAGTGGGAGCAGTTGCCCCAACTGGGTATTTCACAGATTACACTAGAAGGCCAGCCGGTTCTAAATGCAAGAAGAAAACCATAAGCAAACGACATCAAAAATTCAAGAGAAAACGCTGAAGTTATAGAAAGATTACCAATCAAGAAACAACAATCATTGGGGGAAAAAAACGATGGACCTATAAGATGAGAATCGTATATCGAGGTTGTGCTGAAATTAAATAATTCACAATCAGATCGAGTGCTAAATCAACATATAAACCCCTTCTAATGCTAATAAATCTGAAATCACCTTCCAAGTTTGGTGACGAAGAAGTAGAGTAGAAATACAATGTTAGCCCGCTTGTGTTGTGCCTTGCTCTATCAATATGATAGGCTTTTAATTGGGGTTTAGATAAAGGGGAATTTAGCCCAAATACCTCCTTTTCCGTTAAAAAACAATGACAATATGCCCTCCTCTATTAACGAATTTAACCCTACTAACTATCTCAGGCAAAATTGTCAAGGAAAAATCTTGGGAAGAATACATAAGTAAGGTGTTTACTTTTACACATTTCAAAAATACCAAAACATGTTCTAAATTTCAAAAATCAGGTTTCTTTGAATTTTTAATTATGAAATAATAATTATTTAATTAATTTTATTATTAATATTTAATTCTACTATAAAATAATTAACACACCCCCACCTCCACCACCCCTATATCTTCGGGACTATTCCGGCGACCGTTCCGGTCACCACTCTTTTCCGACGACCATTCCGATGACTTTTTCGGCGACTGCTCCGATTCCGGCAATTGTTCCAACTCCGGCGAAATTTTTTAGGTTACAATTTGTTTATCGGTCACAACTAAAAAAATTAAAAGTCACAATTTGTTCATCGAACACAGGTCACAAAATTTATATTGTGACCACCGAATTTTATGGTCACAGATTATTTCTCTAACGCGAAATAAAATTTTTTATGCGTCACAGATTTAAAAAATCAAATTTTTTGTTGGTCACAACTCTATTACAGTAAGTCACGGACACAAAAATTCAAAATTTTTGTTGGTCATAACTCTATTACAGTGAGTCACAGTCACAATTTCTAGGTCACAGATTTAAAAAAACAAATTTTTTGTTGGTCACAACTCCATTACAATGAGTCACAGTCGCAATTTCTAGTTCACGGACACCCACTCTCAACTATCTCATCCTGCCACGACCACAGCCGTTGCACACAACCAACAACAAAATCGCCGTCACCAAGTCACAGGTAACCACCGCAGCACCACCGCTTCACAGCGCACAGATAACCAAATAATAAGTCACAGGTAACCACCGCGGTAGTGATAAGTGCATTTTTGTGCACTTATTCGGGGCCATTTTACTAGGTTTTTGTGTCATTTTATTATTGTATTTTACTTAACTTATGTTACTTTTTTCATATTTCAGTTTTGGACCTGTTTTGAAGCAATTGGAAAAGAAAGAAGGATAAATGGGCTAATTGATGAAGCTTTGAGGACCAACATGCATATGGGGGGAAGTTGAAATATTACAATTGAAGTAAATTGATGAGGAGGACTAAGATGAAAGAAAGAATGAAGAAAAGGGCGGAAAAGAAAAGTGGAGAAAATTTGGCCTGGGCAAGCTTCCATCCATTTTGCCTGGGCGGCCGCCCGGAATAAAATTTATCAACAGAAGCCAAACAATTAGCCTGGGCGAGCGCCCCATTTTGTACTGGGCGCTAGCCCAGGCCATTTCGGGAAAAAAATTCTGGTTTCCTAATTCGACTACAACTCTTATGGAAACGAATCTTGGGGGGTATTTTAAAACCCTAGGGCCGTCCAAAAAGTGGAGGAGAAGAGGGGAGAAGACTTTTGAGAGCAGAAAAGAGGCAAGAACGCGAAGATCAACTCCAAGAACACGAAGATCCAATTCAAGAATCGAATTGGTGATGTCGTTCTTTATTTATTTTTCTGATTTTCTTCTTCCCACCATGCTAGGCTAGATTAATTTTGTACTAGGACTAGATGAACTATGTAATATGATTTTTATTTCTTAGTTTTATATTCGTGACAATAAAAACACGTTTTAGGATATTTGAATGATTTATATGAATTTATTTTTCTCCACAATTATATGCGCAATGATTGTGTGAATTTGGTGGCTTATTTCATGCATTCGAAAGAAGGGGAATTGGTTCGACATATATAAATTATCATAGGGTCCGATAGGGGATAGAAATATACCGCTATGCCTTATGTGAATCTTTAAGTGTTCATAAAAACTCATGCATTCTTGTATGTTTGCATCCGTCATAGAAATATAGTCGGGTCGCATATTTGAATAGGTTTAACTCTACTCGAGAGAGATTGTTAGATAATTTAGGAGCATTGATTCTTCTTTATTCTAACCGTGTGTCAAGGTGTGAAACTAAGTTTAAAAAGATTATTGCATAGGGATTCGTGATCCTAGTATATTCATCACATATTAGAAAAACTCAAATTTACATCCATTGCCAAATTGCATTTAGTTAATTAATTCATTCATATTTGCATGTTTAGTATTAGATTAGTTATAAATTTATCATAACAAACATTGTCATCTTTTAATAGTTTCGGTTAAGGTTTCGGTAATTAGAATCAAATTAATTCAATCTCTGTGGGTACGATATCCGGAATTTTCAATTCCACTTTATTACTTGTTACGAACCGTACACTTGCGGTGATTTAAAACGAACTATTATTTTCGTGAACAAGTTTTTGGGTACCACCACTACCATCGCACCACAACCACCAATCTCACAGTGCCACCAACATAACCACTGCCTCGCCACCGTACATCGCAACCACCACCACCCCATTACAAACACCACCAAGTCGAAATCAACCACCACCAAGCCGATGCTAACCACGAACAAGCCGAACTCAACCACCACCAAGCCGAAATCAACCACCAAGGCCGACAGAAATTAAGCGGAGAACTAGATCCAACCACCACCAAGGCGACAGAAATTAAGCGGAGAACTAGATCCAACCACCACCAAGCCGAAATCAACCACCACCAAGCCGAAATCAACCACCAAGGCCGACATAAATTAATCGGAGAACTAGATCCAACCACCACCAAGCCGAAAACAACCACCACCAAGTCGAAACCAAAATCCAAGGCACGGCGTCGTGGAAAAGATGTCCAGATCTGTTGAGGAGAAAAGAGGGAGAGACGAAGAAACGGTCGCCGTCCCCGTCACCTTCCCAGTCGCCGTCGTGAGGTGGAGTCGTCGTCGCCGTCACTGTGAGAGAGTGAAGAGAAACGAAGCGGGAAGAGATGCAGTGGAGAAGAGAGGCTGACGGCGGGTGGAGAGAGAGAGTGGGGGAGGAAATTGTTCGAATGATTAGGGTTGGGTTGGGGTCAATTTCATTTTATTGTATATAGATATAAAAATTAAAATTAAAATTAAAAATATTTTTAAATTATTAATTAAAACCTGATTTTTGAAATGTTGAAGTTGTTATTGGATTTGTGAAATTGGAAATCTATTTCTAAGTGTGGTTGTAATTTCCTCAAAAATCTTCTTGGCCCGGCTGAATGCCAGGTCCAAAATTAGTGCGCTCATGTTGCGCCCCCTATTGGAGGGGGAGCTGACCGGAAAAGTTTGTCATACCAAAGATTATTAACAGGTTTAAGAACCTTTAATAATGAGTCAAAGATTAAAGTGAATCATTCATCAAATTTTATTTTGATGACAAGCAAAATAGGATCAGTGATTGAAATGAAAGGAATCAAAACCCTGTGTAGTTTTGAGAAAAACTTCTATAATTTGCCAAATGTTCCTTCAAATTACAAATGAGAATTGTGCAAAGCATTAAGACAAAGCATTGGAAGAGATCATTTCTGTCAATGGTGTGAGACAAAAGAAGATAAAGATTATTTATTTAAAGAAGAGACAGAGTCTAGTGGAAGGACCACGGGAAATCAATCAGAATAATGATTGCCGACAATGAATCTGCTTTTTAAAAGAAGATGTGACAAAAGAAACATCTACTTTTGAAAAAAAAAAACGACAAATTTGTCTAAATCCCTTTATCATTACTTTTGCTTCTGCAAAAGAAAAACTGTGGATAAATGACAAATGGACGACAGGGATGAAAGAGAAATCTCAGAATTCATCTATAAAAGGATGCAGATTCAGAAGAAAAGGGGAGGAGAAATTTTCAAGAAAAATTTTCTTTCTTATCTTTGAAAATTAATGTACTCGTTTCGAGGCTAAATCCTCAAAGACAGTGGATCCACACTGGATCTAAATACTTGTATCTAAATAAAGTTTAAGAGAGTTTTTGCTTTTAAACCTTCTTTCAATAAAATTACATGTTTTCATACTTCTACTCTTATATGCATAATCCATGTATGTATCTATAAGGATCAAGGATAAAGGAGTACCAAAAAGCAGAAGGCCGTTGGGGAAACAAATCCATCAGATCCATCATAGTGAGGCAAGGACAGCATAGCAAACAGAAGCGTAAGGAAGCAACCCCAATCCCAACATACAGTAAGAAGGTTTAGCTTTGTAAAAGTCTTTTATTTATTTGATACTTGTATGCCGTTGGAATCCATTATCATGAATAATTTTGAAATTTTACATTCCGCACACCAGCTTCGGAAAATTGGTATCAGAGCCATTATACACTATGAATACAAATAAAAGAAACAAATGGATAGTAGATATTTTATCTAATCCAGTAAAAATTTTGAATATAGAAGAATATTATGAATACCTTATGAATGAATCTCATAAGATATTAATTGGAATACATGATACAGATAGTTTTGTAAAGAAAAAGATAAACGCAAATAAAATAAGAATAATAACTTTTGATTTTCAATAATTATTAGAAAACAAAAATTTAGGAACTTTATTGAAAGTATCTATTTGTAATGAAATAAGAACATTAGAAAGAATAGAAGCTATTCTTGATAATGAACTTGATAGATTGAAAAACATTTCATAAATGAGAAAACCTATTCAAAATAGATTACAAAAAGCCTGTAAAGAAATGAGATTTGAGCGCATGCTTAGATTTTACATAAAAATCATATATAATAGACTCACTTTAAAAGATATAAAATTATACTTATATCTTACAGATAGAAAACTTGGTAGGCAGTTATGATTAACTGTGATGCTTGTAATACACATATTCTTATTATTACATCTGAATATGTGTTATATGAAACTTGTAGAGACATTTATTATGATTCTATGTCAAGAAGACATAAATCAGCAATAACAAAGAATAAATTAAGCATGATTACTGCTTTACAAACATATGAATATGATGTTAGAACATTTATCTTACATTATATAACTTGTCATCATGGAAGTTGATAAACATATTAATGATGATAATGAAATTAATGATGAAATCTGTGAGCAGATTGAATCACAAGGAAAATTCTCGAAGGAAATTTTAATTTCTGATAAGAAGTTAGCTAAAATATGTAAGATAAAACTTACAATAGAACCAAGAGAGATCTTTGATCAACCAGGTTTTATTGAAAGATTTTAAAAGAAAAATAGACATATATATTACGGTGTATCTCAAAAAGAGTTTACCATACATGTACAACATACTTATGGAAAGATAGGAATATCTTTATTAACCAAACAAGATATAAATAAAGCAAAACAAAAAATAGATCTTGATAATAACAATAATCTTTTTTGGGTTACAATAGGAGCTACTAGAATACAACTTCGTAGCACTCTATCTGAAAAGATTGATCAACCCATCTCTATGATGTTGATTGATGAGAGAATTCAAAATCCTGCTGAAGGATGTCTAGGAGCCCTTGAAGGGAATCTAGCTTGTGGAAAACTGTTGTTTACAGTTTATCCAAGACTTTCAGTAAATCTACATGACCAAAACTTTGATGGAATACTTTCTTTTATACACAAATATAGAAGAACAGATTTAGTCAAAGAAAATAATGTACCTTTCTCAATATCATATTTGGTTAGTTATGCAATTCATAACCAACACAATATGACAATTGTTAAAGAATCTAAAGGAATAAAGATTGATCCTTTATTCTCAAATTACCTTGAATATAAAGAAACAAAATTTGAATGGTTAATACAACCATCAAGAAAATCTTTGGATATTAATCTTACTGAATAAAGAAAATTAATTAAGGAACAAAAATCACTTCTCTCAACAAAAAGTTTAGGTGCCGTTCTCTTTGTGTTTCAGTTTTGTGTTTTGAGTTTTGAATTCATTTTGTATTTTATGTTTTGAGTGTCTGTTTTGAAATTTTTGAAAATGTGTTCTATTTGCCATTCTGAAAAACTGTTTTTGAAAGCATAAAAATGGAAAACGCGTTTACTTTGAAATTTTGAGAATTTTTTTTAATAATATTTTATTCAAGAAATCTGATTATTCAATAAGTTTTAATAGTTTAATGTTAATATAGTATTAAATAACATATAAATTTTGAAGTTGGTGAATCTTGAAATAATTTTTTCCAAATATAAAAAACATAACCTATATTAAATTTGACAAATCCTTATTTTTGTTCTTGTACCTAACTTGTGACAATAATTAAGTAGCATCAAGTCACAATCAAACATAATCAAATTGCAAAAAATGGGATCACTAATCTCATATTGACATGTTAATAAATATTTTGAAATCAATTTTATCGAGTTCGTGTTATTATAAACAATTATTAGTATAAGCAAGTCGATTCAGCCTGACATGAGTTATCAATTATTATAACCAACAAGTTCCTTCTCCTTGCCAGAAAATTGTCACTGAGGGAGGGTAAAGACATTTATGCAAAAGGAGGTCAAAAAATTTATTTTAAGGTACATGTTAAAGTGATATTATGAACAACATAAATGCACATAATCACTTGCACAGTAGTTCGTTCCAGTTTTTCTTCCAGATCAATTCCAAGCAAAAGAAGGAAATTACATCATCTGGTAAGGGTTCCGACAAAAATAGATGGTTCTCCAAAGAAGAACCAAACATTGTTGGCAAAACCCAAGACAACAATGTAAACATGTAAAGTGATATTATGAACAACATAAATCCACTACAGTCGCCACGGGAGAGAGATCGTGCAACTAGTTCTTCCTAGCAGATGCAGAATTTCTCATCTCCTCAATCTCATCATTGAATGGACTCTGTGTTTTAGTCAACCACTTGAAAGACCCTTCTATTACCAGGCCCTCAAGTATGTTTCGTGTTTTGCTCACCATAGCCATTTCCCACTATCCCCTTTTCAAGAACTTCTGTGGCTCTCTTTTTTCCATTTCTTTCAATAACTCTACATACAAGTTAATGACCTGCAAAGCAAGAAGAGTGAAACAGGCAGACAAAAGTCATCATATGGAAAGATTATCACTCCTATAGGACTGAAGTCACAAAAATGTCCAAACTCTCATAGGACTGAAGTAACATTTAATATACTTTTAGGCAGTGATATATGCATGTAAATTAAGAGGTGTGTTAGATATGCTTAGCTTATTAATCCACAAATTCCATACATGAAATTAACTGAAATGGATGCTAACATATTAGAGGACAAATAATCATCAACTAGCTTTTGCAAGATCTTAAGAGAATATATCTCTTCAGGTGATAACATCTCTCAACAAGCAAATTAGATCCAATGACTTCCTTCCGTCTCCACTCCCTCATAAATAGATCCAAAACTCAGTGCACTAATCAAATGTCCAAACGGTGCAGTAGTAACTGTAGAATAATTTTGTCAATATCTCTAGTAATCATTTCATCCCGATCTAATACATAATGCAGCCGATATTCTAACATCAATAGCTAAAAACCAAAACAGTACCAGCATTCAGCCTTATCTATACATTTTAAGGCATGTTCCATATGCAGTATTAAAAAGGATTGACATTACAATAGACAAGATTTGAGATTCATTTTCTTTCCTTAAAACGGTGTAATACTATCTAATCCACCTCAACAAAAATGCAATCAGGTTCTTGAAAGGGCATAGATCAAATTTCATTTTTATCCATTAGAGCAATATTTCACATGTTACATTAACAACATCATGCCAAGATTTTCAATGACTTACAACGAAGATAAGAAAAACATGATAAACAACATGCCAAAAGATACTCCAATTTTCATCTAGTAAAGGTCTAGAACAAGTAACAAAGCCCCAATCTATTAAATCCAAACGAATAACAACTCAATACATGAACCAAATATAAAAAAAGTCCCAAATTGACCTGCAAAAAAATCTAACCATGAACTCATAATACTATAAAGCCTTCAACTTCATTCTCCCATCCCCACTCCACAATTGCAACACAAATCTACACATTTTTCATCAAACGCATAACTATCTACCAGAAAATTTAAGAAGTCCAGAAATAAATAGAACATCAAAAGGAGAGAGAGAGAGAGAGAGAGAGAGAGAGAGAGAGAGAGAGAGAGAGAATACCTGATGGATTGGAGGGTACATAGAATTGGTGCAAACCGGGCATTCGAGCAATTCATGGACGCTCATGGGACCGATCCCAGAGAGAAGTATATTGTGAGGCTTTGAAGAGTTTTTAAGAGGATGATGAGAAGAGTCTTCGTCTTCAATTCCATCCGATGAAGATACACACTCCACGCTATCCATTTCAATTGTTGCCATTTCTGAACAATCACAAATGCCCACTTTCACAAATCTCAGATGCCCAATTCCGAAAATTCAATCTTTAGCAGAAATTTCAGATGCCCAATTAGAGGAATCCACTCTTCTGCAGAAATCTCAGATGCCCAATTCCAAAATCCACTCTTTTGCAGAAATCTCAGTTGCCCACTTTCAAAAGCCCTTCTAATGCAATACCCACTTGGAAAAAAATTGATATTTTACCAAATTTTATTATGCACAAAAATGCGACGCGAACTTGGTAAATTTTGATATTTCACAAAAATCGCACTCGATTCTGGACAAAATTGCAGGTGACCAATTGTGGTAATGGATGCGCCTGGTTGAGAGGAGTAGAGTGGTGGTCGTCCACGATCGAAACGGTGGCCGACGGTGGTGGAAATACTGCGAAAACCGAGACTGGTAGAGCGGTTTTGGGTGGTGATTGGGGCTGTTTTCTGCAACTCCATGGCTAGGTGATGACAAGAGGTTGAAGAGGGAGGTGAGGGGGATCGAATGGTAGTGGTGTCTGGTGGTCTAGGTGGCAGGTGGTGGTCGATTGTTGAGGAAGAAGGCGGGGGTTTTCTTGGTCTCTCACGCACAGGGGAAGGAGGAAATGAGCCGTTTCCCGTGTTTTGTAACTTTTGAGCGTTTTGGCCTAAAAACGGCCAAAACGACGTTCCAAACGTTTTCCATTTTGTGTACAAATTATTTTTGTGTTTTCAAAAATTCGTTTTGGATAATGGGAAAGAGAACGCGTTTTCACCTTTTTGGAAAATTGAAAACAGAAAACGGCTCGAAAACACCAAAGAGAACAGGCCCTTATCTTTCAGACGACCTTTTCCAAATGTCAAATGGAAAGAAGAATCTAAAACAAGTACAAATAAACTATTGAAACAATTGAATAAAAAGATTAATGAAATGGCTGAAAATCTTTTTAAAGAAGAATGACAATAAATGACATTCTAAAAGAATTAAAAGATTTAAAAAAATAGTATTGAAGAAGTAAAGATGCTTCTAAAGATACTACAAGATAACACAGAAAAATCTATGGAAAAACATTCTGCGGTTATTATTGCAAGAGTTAAAACAAAAGAACAAATTGAACCTAAGAAAATTCTAAATACATCTTTAGGAATTTTTGAAAAAATGGGAGATATTGAAGAGAATACAGAAATACCAAAAGAAAATTTTGATATTAAGTTGATATGGCAAATTTAAGGAAAAATCTTGAAAACATTTATGAAACAAGTAATGACTTAGGACTTTTAAATGTACTTCTTGCATTTGAAAATTCTGAACTTCAAAAAATTGAAAACATTGTTAAAAGTATTAGTATTGGAAAACAAGAAACTGTTATGACCATTGAATCAGAAAAAGAAAATTCTAAAGATTCAAAACCAGAACCTTTTATTGAAAATTTTGATGAAAGTGACTCAGAAGTCATAATTCATGAAAGATTTAATACAACAAGAGAACCTGGAATTGTTATAAGAGAACCTAAGACAGAAACTATAAATTTAGAACCATCCAGTTCTAATCCAAAAGGGGATGGAAAAAGAAAAATAGTAGACCATAATCCTAGATCAATTCCTACTCATGAGGATTTAAGTACAAATTTATTATAATCTGAATTTGTACCTAAAAAAGGAAATCAGCAAGTAGCAATCTTAGATTTAGATTGTACACTTGAACCTGAAAAACTCATTGACGCTTGGTATAGCCATATTATGGTTGCTATGATAGTCAATAAAGAAATAATAAGACATGAATCAAATTCTTGGAATTACGTGCTTGCTAGCACTAGAGGAAATGCAAGAGCTTTTCTTGAAAGATTTGATGACAATGTCAAAAAAAATATTTGGAATGATGCTGAATATAATATTCCAAATTTTGTTAAAAGAATTGTTGAACAACTATATAAGCGGTTTACTGGACTGACTTATGAATTTTTTAAAAGTGAAAGAACAACAGTTACAGATGCATTAAATCATTTAGAAAACATTTCTATATGTGATATGTGCTATTTTGAAAATTATGCATGTGAATTTTCGAAATATTTTTACATTAATCCCAGTGAAAAATGGGGAGAACTAACTGAAAAATTTATAAGAAAACTTCATGGACCTTTCAACCATGAGGTAATGGAACTACTAAATAATGCAATCATAAGTCAAGAAAATCATATTGACCCAAGACTTAATGTTAAAGTTGAAAGTTCAATAGGATTACTTATTACTTTAACTAGAAATCTTATTGCAAATAAATGTAAAGAAAGTATCTTAGTTAGAGATAGTAAAAAAGCCTTAATAAGTAATCCTAAATTATATTGTGATAAATATCTCAACAAAATACCAGGACAATATGGTTGTTTACCATCTAAAAAAGATAGAAGAAAATCTTTTAAGAAAAAGAAGAAATATATCTTTAAGAGATATAAAAAACCATATAAACAAAAGTTTTTTAGAAAAAGAAAATTTTTTAAGAAACAAAAATTTCCCAAAGAAGGGAGAAAAAATAATTGGATAAAAAGAAATTTTGTCCACAAAAGAAAAAGAATTGCAGATGTTGGCTCTGTAATAAATTTGGACATTATGCAAATGAATGCCCAGTAAGACTTGGAAATGAAGAAAGAATTAACCTTCTTGAAACTTTCCAAAATCAAGGATTTTACCCAGTAGAAGATCCTAGTGATACAGAATCATTGTATTACTTAACTACTGAATCTGAATTTGATAATTCAGAAGAAACATCTGAAGATGAGTAATAAAAATATTACAAATCCCAATTCAATATATATTCCTATAAAATTAAATTTTGGAGGATATAGAAAATCTACAGTCCATGCTTCTGTAGATACTGGAGCATCAGTATGTACAGCAAGTAAATGGATTATCCCAAAACAATTTTGGGTACAATCTGAAAGAATTATAAATTTAAAAATTGTAGATAAATTTGAATTGAAAGCCTCTAAAGTTGTGAAAGGACTAAATATTGAGATAAGTGATTCCATAAATATCAATGGAAAACCTTTTATTTCAAAATTCCTACCTTATACCAACTTGAAACTGGTATAGATTTTATGATTGATAATAATTTTTGCCAATTATATCATCCTTTCATTGAAGAAATTGAATTTATAAGTTTTACTATCAATAGTAATAAATTATGGATTCCAAAACAAAGAAAAGCTATTGCAATGAATATTTTACAAGAAAAATTCTTGAAAAATATTGCAATTAACAATAAAAAAGAAAAATTCAAAAATTTAAGAGGGGAGAATATTATTTCAAAAAGAAATATTCTCATAACAATTGAAGAAAAACAACAAGTTAAAATTAATTCCCAACGAGAAATAATTTTAAATTTATTAAAAAATTGTTGTTCAGAAAATCTTTTGGATCCTCAAAAGAACAAAAGAAAAATGACAGCAAATATTGAACTACTTGAAGAATTCAAAACTTCTATAATTAGAGCTAAAGTTATGGCTTATAGTCCTAAAGATAGAAAAGAATTCTCTAATCAAATTAAAGAATTACTTGAAATTAAAGTAATTGAACCAAGTAAATCACAATTTTCTTCACCAACTTTTATGGTAAGAAAAGAAGCTGAAAAAAGACGTGGAAAAGCTAGAATGGTTGTTGACTATTCTCAGTTAAACAAAATTACTAAAGATGACGGATACTTAATTCCAAATATGCAAAGTCTTTTACAGTTAATAAAAGGAAAGAAAATATTTTCATCATTTGATTGTAAATCAGGATTTTGACAAGTTATACTTGACCAAGAAAGTAAACATTAGACAGCTTTCAGTTGTCCTCAAGGGCATTACCAATGGAAAGTTGTTCCGTTTGGATTAAAACAAGCACCAGGTATTTTCCAAAAACATGTGGATAATATTCTAAAAGAACATTGTAAACATTGTTGTGCTTACATTGATGATATTTTTGTTTTTCTGAAACAGAGGAAGAGCGTGAAAAACATGTAACATCTGTTTTAAGAAAAATAAAAGAAGAATGAATTGTGTTATCTGAAAAGAAGGCACAATTATTTAAAGAAAAATTGGATTTTTAGGTTTGGATATAACTTATGGTTATAAAACCCTAAAGCCACATATTTTAATTCATATTCAAGAATTTCTAAATGAAATTCAAGATCAGAAACAATTAATGAGATTTATTGGATGTCTCACTTATGCTGAATCTTTCACTAAAGAATTAGCAAAAATGAGAGCACCTCTTCAAAAGAAGCTCAAAAAAGATTTTAGGTGGATCTGGACTAAAGAAGATAGTATTTATGTTTAGAAAATAAAATCTAAAGTAAAAATTTTACCATCATTATAAAATCCAAAAATAGGAGATAAAATTATTGTTGAAACAGATGCATCCCAGGAGCATTAGGGAGCAGTTTTGAAAGCTTTCGATCAACAAGATCAAAATGAAAAATTACGTTCTTATACTTCAGGAACTTTTCAAGGAGCAGAAAAGACTTATCATATTAATGAAAAAGAGATTTTAGCTATGAAAAAGGCTATCACAAAATTTAGAATGTACATCATTTTTGATAAATTTCTTGTTAAAACTGATTCAAGTACATGTAATTCATTTTTAAAACACCAGGTACATCCATATTATAAGCAAGGAAGACTTGTAAGATGGCAAATGTGGTTTAGCCATTATGATTTTGAAATACAAATCAAAAAAGGTAAAGACAATTCTTTAGCAGATACTCTTACAAGAGAATTTACTTTTGCAGGTAAAAATAAATACAATTGATGATCAAATTGATGATCTAGAAATACATATCAAAATTGAAGAAATGGAGATCTCAACAAGATAACAAAAATTGCAAATTTTGAAAAAGAAGTTGGCTAGACTTCTCAAACAAAAATTAGCATCAACTTCTGAAAAAATCGGGGAGGATGAAACCTCTGAAAAACAACCCCAAACAGAAGGAATTGAAGGTAGCAAGTCTACTGGAAAGAAAAATACAGCCCTGAGGAAGACACTCAATACTGAAAGTAGTAATACTACTAGAAGTAGTACAAAAGAGCATAGTCAAGCGCAGTGCTCTCAAGAGCAAAAGGGAATTAAAATTCCAAAAGATAATGTTGACAATAGCAAGACTATTGAAAATAATACAGACGAGAATTTGAAAACTCAGTGTTCGAAAGAACATACGGGTAATCCAAGCCCGCAATCATGGTAAGAAAAATGCTTGCAAGTGCAAAAGGATATTCAAAGCCCAAAGAAACTCAAAGGCATTGAGACCCAAGAGAAAAATATTACAATTGTTGGAATAAAAGATTTATCACTTGTTGGTATTAACAATTTACCAGCAGGTACAAAATTCTATGTGATTTTTCAAGGTCCAGACATGGGCTTTTATTCACAGTGGAAACAAGTTGAACCACTTGTTAAAAACAAGCCTTACATACACAAAAGTTTCAAAACTTTTCTTGAAGTCCAACAAGCCTCTAACCAATTTCATGAAGCTAAAAGTATTACACCTTCTTCATATAATCATCTTAATGACAATTTCCAACTCAGACCCAGATATTGCCAAGACAATAATCCAAGGGCTAGGCCCAGATTACCATTATTTGTACCTCCAAATCCAAATCAGAGATTGAGAATGATATCTTTTAAAGATATGGTTCAAACAAATTCTGAAATTGACAATATTCCAAATAGATTCAAATCTATTGGAAAAATTTTAAAATCACAAGAAAACCCATTTTTTAGTGGAATTTCTTTACAAGATTTTCTTCAATGTGAAGAAGAAACCAGAACAGCTGGAGATTCAGATCCAAGTAAAATATATCTTGGTTCATTTGAAAAAAGATTTGGACAATTCATTTTCTGTCAAGGATCGGAACCAACAATTGTGCAAACAGCATTTCATTGTGGACTTATCAAAATGATACTTCTCAGTGAAACAATGGTTGACATCAAATTAATTGATGACAAATTAATAAAGGTCTTGAAGGACTTTAAGAAAATTGTTATTAAAGATCCAGATTTTCACATGGTTTTGAAGATAAACAGTACAATTCCATTTTGAAATAGTGAAGGACTTTTGATTAAAGGATACCATCATATCCAGATCAAAACAATGCAGCAAATCAATTTGTATAAACCGACTACAGCAAAGATTGAATGTGTAGATGAACAAATCCTCAATGAATGGAGAAGTTTGTCATACCAAAGATTATTAACAGGGCGCCCATGTGGTGCCCCCTATTGGAGGAGGAGTTGACCAATAGGGGGCGCCCATGTTTTGGGCTTGGCATTGAGCCGGGCCCAATAGCACAGCTCAATTGTCAAAAACCCCCCAATTTACCTCAGACCGCTCACACCGTAGCTGAAACACGAATCTGATCGTCTTTTTCGATTCTTTATTTCTCTGAGGCCCTGTTTGATAATGAAACTTTTCCATGGAACTCGGAATTTAAATTCCATTTCCCACCAATTGGTTTGTTTGGTAGCCATAATTTTCTTGGCAATTACTTTTCCACTTTATCCTCACACGTGCACATTTTCTACCTTTTTGATGAATTTGGTTTACCAGGAAATAGAATTCCAGCTTTTGCATTTTATTTTATTTTTTTGGCAATTAGAACAAATTTTATAACCAATTGTAAAAAAAAATCATTTTAATGGACAATTTCCGTATAAAATAATGTCAAACGAATACTAAATTTTGATAAAAAATGATTTTCTTGGATTTTTTTTTTTTTTTTTTTTTTACTTTTTGGCAATGAAAACAAATTTTATAACCAATTGTGGAAAATATTATCAGTTTAATGGACAATTTCCATATAAAACAAAGTTAAACGAACACAAAAGGATCCAAAATTTTAAAATTTTTCGGGGTGAAAAATTATATCAATCAAATATATTTAAATAACAATTCCCTGAAAGACAAGTTCTAGGCAATTTTTTTCTCTGGAATTCATTTTCTTTCCACTATTGAAATCAAACGGGCCCTAATAGAATTAGGAGTTCGTTGAGAATTCTTATATTTATTTGGAAGTTACTTATTTCATATGAGCCAAACTAATAGAATGAATTAAAAGTGTTTTGCATCACGAACTTTATATCGGTGCACATTACTTAGATCGGTTTAAGAAATTCATGTCGAGATGAATTAAGAAATCGAATATAAAAGAGAAAATACAAAGAAATGAAAGGGTATCAAATTTTCTCTGTTTTTATGGTATCTCAACCTAATCTTGTCACTTTCAACTTTGAGTTTTTAGTCTTTCAACCAACTAATTTAACTTTCCAAATAGGTACGGAGTATTAACAGATTGTTTGAAAAAAAAGTAGAATTTAATTCTTTAAGATACTTTATTTTAAAAAACTCATATCCATCTATAAAACAGATGGGGTATATCTTACTAAAATAGATAACATAAATAAGAAACATAAAATTAGATCGATTATGTTGCATGTACATTACATCTTACATATCGGTTTACCAACAGGTGATGTCACGAGATTTGATTTGATCAAAATCCCATGCATCAAAAAACTTTCCCACTTTCTTTTTGATACATCGTCAATTTGTAAAAGATTATGTAAACGATGATGTACAACAATCATTTTCCAAATGAGAGGGGGGGTTTGTTCATAGTGGAAAGCATCATATTCTTCCCCAACCTTGTTGGGGTTTTCGGTACCATTATAGTGCTTTCTTCGGATTATTATCCTTCGATGTAGAGTTCTATTATTGATAGTCGATTAGTTTTAAAAAAACTCTATTGACCGTAAAAATTCAATCAACAAATTCCTCTTACCTAACCAGAATTTTTGCATCTTAAACTCTTTATTTTATGCTCAAACAGGAGCAAAAGGAGAAATGACTATTTGGGAAAGAAATACTTGAATTTGCATGCTTTCCTCCCTTAGAAGGGAGTATTTGTAGATTTCCTCTACGACTTCGGGGGCAATTGGGTCATTTTCTTAAAGTAATAGGTGGCAATCTATTATTAGTTTACTTGTAACTGATTTTGTTACGTGCTCATGTTTTATTTATTGCCCTACGTGTCTGGTGTTTATTGGTTTAGGAAATCATGTTTTAAATACAAGCCTACGTGCGAGCTTAATGTTTTTTGTTAACCCGAAGGGACTGTTCTCCATTCCCTTGTGCAAGCTTTTTATGTATTTGCTTTCTTCACATTTTTGGACCTCATGTTCTCGGGATAATTTTCTTGATTCAATAAATAGTCCCCAAGTCCGAATTTATTGTTCATATTAAAACTAGGACTTGTCGTGTTATATTAAACTGCGAACTTTATAGAGCAAATTATTTGTGCATATTTTTCTTCATTTGTTTTGGTTGACATGTGCTATATTGAGGAGATGTGATATGATTATAGTCATTTCTTGCATGCTCTATAGGGACTATCTGCTCGTTTCTAGGTTAGTGGTATGCGTGCATTTAATGCGCATATGATTTACACTCAATCTTGCCATTTATTTTAAATTTTTAATCAGGCGTCCCTTAATATTCAATTGTCTTAATTGCCTGGATACTTTGAACGGTTGTGATTGCTAATGACATAGTCTGATAGCTCACGCTTCCCATTTAGAGCCTCTAAATACTGTTTTTACGGGTTACTTCACTACAACATATTAACTCATCTATAGGTTACAAAGAATGATACATATCATGTTATTTTTCAGAATGCTATTGTAGGTAGTGTTATTGAAAGTCGTGTCTCTATTATAACGTTCTTTGAATGCTATTATAAAGCGCTATAAAAAACTATATCATAGCATTCTATTATCGTCATGATTTTAGTATTTGTAGCATTCTTTTCATGCAATTTTTTTTATTTTGATAGCAATTTTTTCCCGTTATGATTTTGGCTCTAACATTATTTAATCGTCATGATTACATATTCAATAACATTCTTTTTCTATCATAATTTTTAAATATTTATAGCATTCATTGAATATAATGTATCGTTTTCAATAGCATTTCTTTTATTGTAATGTATACATATTAAATAAAATTCTTAATTCGCCAATCATCAAATGTAAATATTCAACAACATTATTTTTTTCTACTAAAAATATGAATAATAACCTGGCCAATAATAAACTTCAAAACATGAATCAATATTGTCTTGTAGAAATACACAAATGTACATATTCAATAGAGAAATTTACTTATGTTTCGCATTTCCATCAAATACTAATAGTAATATATGCTTTAAAATGCAATAAATTAAATTAAATTAGAATTATCTCATTCTAGTTTTTCAAAAGAAAATTTTTTGAACTCTTGCAACTTGTTTGGAGAAGATATCTATCAAACCAACGATGCATTTAAATTTGAAAATTAACAAAGTGATGCAAGTTATTAGGTTGTAAAAATAATGTAAAGTAAAAAATTCAAAATTCTAATTACATTGTGCTATATATTAATTCTTCGGCGATTCTATCTCCTCTTTATGTTTTCCCTCAAAAACCATTCTCAGGTATGTGTTCTACTTTCGTCCTGCTTTTGTAATGTTTTAATTATTATTACAATGTCTTCCCAGAGTCAAAATATCTCATGATTATGAGGTCAAAAGTTCTAGACTAAGGGATATCTCCCCTAGGGGCTCTTCTTCTTCTTAGGAGGTTCAGCGTACTAAGGCATTGTCTCATTCTATAATTAATTCATATAGTTCTAAGGTTAACTCGGAGCTTCTTAAGCTAAGGTTAGTTCTCAACCTAGGGTTGATGAGGCACACGAACCTTCGAATGATTCGGATAGCATTAATGTTAGTGACACAGAGGTTTTTTACGCCTCTAAAATTTCTACCAATCTTACTAAGAAGGATTTTGATGAAATTGAGATCAATTTAGCATTTTTTATGACATAGAATTGCTATGTCATGGGCATTTTCAAAGACTGACTGCCCTCCTCGTAATTGTATAAACAATCACAAGCATTCGATGGATATGGGGCTTAGGGTATATTTTCATCATTTCTTTCACGAAATTCTTTCTACTTTTAATATTGCTCCTACTCAACTTACCCTGAATGGGTGAGCCCATATGGTTGAGTCATTTTTGTTATGAAATTTTGCGGATTTAGAGGGTGAGCTTTCATCGGATGTATTCTATTCCATTTTATCACCCATGAAAGCGAGAAATAACGCAAACCCACGGAAAGGATATTACTATATTTCCCCTTACTCTCCTATAACATGCCCAAAACTTGTAATTACTTCCAATCAGGTGTATAATTAGAAAGATGATTTTTCTTTGGTCGTTACAATTCGGGGATTCAACCTAATGATTTCAACCCTTTTGTTATTATGCCCCCGATGCTATGGTGGATATACTAAGTGTCATATCTTTGCTCGTCATTTGTTTTTAAGTTGTTATCTTACTTGTCTATGTTCATATAGGTAAATAACCAGCTCGTATAGGTAAATAACCAGCTCCTTTTCACAGTCAAGCTCTTAGCGAACTTGAACTTTGGTAGCTCCCATCCTTAAATTAAGTTTTGAGGCTCAAAAAGCTGAGAGACTAGTCCATCCTTCCAACCCAAAATACGATGTTGGTATTCAAACTTTTGCCCCCTCTTGCTTCTACGGAATCAGTTCTTGGAAGCTCTGGGGGGGTCTAAGAATATGCCTTCGCAAGTGGTCGAGGGTTTAACCAAGCAACCATCGTCGAAGTCTCTTGTTACTTCAGCCTGAGTATCTCTTCTTCGCCTAGACGATCCCTCCAAAGGAAAAAGAAAAGCATCGGATGGGTCCGATTCAATTACGGATCCCATGGTATCTTATTCTCTCAGAAGGTTTATCCCGAATTCTAAGTCCTTATTCGTCCTTCACCTCAATGAGGATTTAGATTCGGGAGTTTTTGTTAATGCTTTCTCCATTTGTTTATTGGGTAGCAAGATCTTCGTATGATTATTTTAATCAAACTTGGGAAAAGCTTACAAAAGAGCTTACCCCTACTGATAATAGCACATTTTTTACGTTTCTCACCCTTTAATATTTGTATTTCTATGATTATTTGACACCTAAATGCACTAAGTACTTCTATATCTTGGTTTAGGTTGCAAATTGGTGAAAACGGTGGAAAATTGAAGAAAAGACCGAAAAAGGACCAAAATGGAAGAAAGTGAAAGCTCGAGGACTAAACCGCAAATACTCTAAACTTGTTTCTAACCTTGTGATGAAGATTTGAGAGTGTTAGAAGTCAATTAAATAAAGGAATGAGTCAAAGGGATGAAACGTAGCCAAAACATTATCACATATCAACTTTCAAGCTAAAAAGTTTTGCACATATTTTCAGCCTCATATTGAGACCTATTTTTAATATGGAAAACGATTGAATTCGAAGATGATATCTAAAACAAAGTTGTATCCCTTTGCATTAGCTTTTCAATGTATTTTGAATCAGCTCAATCGGATACCTTTGGAGAAAGTTATGACCAAAATACCGAACGCTATTTAGTGACAAAGCTGCGTGCGCGCACGTGCATGAATTTTATTTACCGAGCCTAAAACCAATTAACGGCAAGTGTACAAGGAAATATACAGCACGCGCGCATAGGTATTTTTCACAGACGAATCTCCAGTTTCCTAATTTACGTCAAACTCTTATGGAAACAACTTATTTATTGACTTTTTAACCCTAAATACACCCCAGAAATGCCCACCATTGATCGCCTATGAGTTTTCTTTCAATTTTCTCTCAAGAACTCCATGAAAAGCTAAAAATCTTGGTGAAACAAAGGAGAAACTCAATCGGATTCGGTGATTTTAACACTTTTCATTCATTATTTTGAATTTTTCATGTTATAAACAATTCAAGATTTAGATTTCCCACTCTTGTGGATTTATTCTGAAATTGGTTTAATAATTATGAGATTGTTCAGGGATTTAATCATGTTTCTTCCATTGTTGATTGAATTACTTATTGAATTTCAATTTCAGTAATTTATTGGTATGTTTTTTTACTATTTTATGATATACGTATAGGGTCAATTTGTAATCTGATTTCAATAAATAATTGTGGAAAATTGTTAAAGGAAATCCAATTCTTAGGATTACTTTTGAAATTAATTGGTTTGAACGATAAATTCTCCAATTAGAGCGCCAAGATGAAAGCCTCTAATTGTGCTATAAAAATGAATGATTGATGTTAAATGATCTGATCCGAATGAGGGAATTCCGATGCTTCACTGCATTAATTCATTGATTTATATTCCATTATTTCAAGCATTGTTCTTAGTTTCCCTACATTGAGACTTTCTATACATTTTGAGAGAACGATCAACATTTTGGAACATTTGACAACTTTTCCATCTCTTTGTTGATTCAACACCCCTAAGCTACACTACAACACCGATTAAATCTTTGCGCGTAATCACCTACACAAAGGGAAAAATGATTGATGCCCATCTTATGGGGTTGTTGTCCTCCATCATGATCAACAGTCTCAATATGAAGTTTATATTTTGCGAGCAAATAGCTTGGACAAGAAGGTTGATTATTTGGAAAAGAGGTGTGAGCTCCTTCAGAAAAAATTGGGAGAAGCTGAAAAGGAGGGGGCTACATATAAGGAAATAAGTAGAGGTGCTATGACCTTTACCACAATGGAGGCCTCTTTGGTGACTAATGCCAAGAGGTTCTCCAAGGATTTGAAATTGGCCAAGGAGAGCAACGCAGCCTATGTTACTAAGATTGAGCACAAACTTTCACGTCTTAGAGCGAAATTTCAATTGAAGATATCTTAACAGTATGCTGCTTCAAAAGATCGTGATAATGCAAGGAACAAATTGCCTCACTTCATAATCAATTGGAAGATAATGAGACACAATTGACCATTGCAGAGTCCAGCCTCTCTGAAGTGAGTGCTCGTGAGGCAATGCTGGTTGAGAATACTATACAAGATGGGGTAGTATAGTTCTAGACATCATTAGGAACTTTCGCTCCAAGTGAAATATGAACTTTTTGAACGCTCATGGAGAAAATGTCAAAGACACCTTATCTCTTGAGATTCCTCCATTGGCCTTCAAGGCTCTAGACATTCCGTCCATTCCTGTCGACCCTTCCCAATCTACGGGGTTCCCAAGTTATTCTTTTAGGTGGAATTACGATTGCTAATGAGCCAATTAACACTCCTATTCTCGCTTATCCTTCTCCTATTGAAGCGACTATGCACTTAGGAGACAATGTTCAAGTTAGCTAAGATGATCCAACTTTTGGAAATCTTCAGCCCTCAGTTAATTTGGTAAAATAGCTTGTATTTGTCTTGTTATTTGATTACAGTAAAACTTCATTGCTCTTTTTGTATGAGGCTGTTTATTTGCCATTCAAAATAAGCTACTTTTTTACTCATTCGATATTTAGTTATACTTCGCATAAATGTATTTAGGCTAATTGTGTATCAACAATGTAGTTCGTCAAATACAATATTTTATTCAATCATTCGTTGTATCAAAATAAAGGACAAAGGATTTCTATCATGTCCCTTGTCATGGCTTTTCATCACATTAATACTTCGCGCATAGTTACATTATATCTGACATCAACTTTAAATGCGGGCGGATATGATCTCGACTTTTGTAATAGGTTTTTCTAGGGTAGAAATTAGTCCCTGTATTTCTTTAACGGAATAAACGTAGCCTTCAATAAGAGTTTCACTACGGGCAGAGAGAGGCTTGCCTTTTACTTTGCTTCTCCATAATTTTCATCACTGCAATCTTGTTTCAGGTCCAGTCTTGGTTTAAATGTTTTCATATTCATGCGTCATCTAGTATTTGTGAAGTTATCTTTATTGGCAGTTAGATTTTTCTACCCCACCTTTTTTCACAGCATCAGATACTTGCTTTCCTAAACAATAATTTTCAAGCTTCTTTCTTTTGGTTATTATGCCTTTTTACCTAACTCTATTGCCAAAATGACCTGTCTTTTTGGAACCAACTTTCTCGAGTGTAACCATACCTAAGTTTGGCCATGGGTGTTGTGGGGCGATTGTCCTGCATTTCGTCAAAAACACTTCAAAACAGAATATTTACCTAACTTACTATTCTTCGACAGTTAAGATGATTGTGGGCTATTATGACTCACCTTGTCGGTGCATCGCACGAGGATATATGATTCCCTGTTTATCATTATTCAATGTAATTGGAAGAGATGCAGTTTTAAGGATTACTCATATCCAGAAATTTTTTAATTCGAGCTCTTTATGTGTTCGAGAATGTTTTCTATGCATATTTCTTGTATCTTCACCTGCATAAGAGGTCCTTGATTATAATGTTAATTTCTCTCGCCAAAGGTCGGGAGCTTGCGACATTAATTAACAGTTGCCTCCAGTGCTTTTGTTTCACTTCGTTATCCCATCCTATAATTGAGCATACAGGCTTTCGATTTTTAGGTTTCTTGGCAATATTCCTTTGCTAGTTTCGCATCCTTGCCATTTTAAATACTTTGAAGCATTCGTGTTCTTCGATCTTCGCAACAATTGCATTGATTATATTTCCAATCATGGGAATTCACCTCGCCACAAGTCTCTCCAAGGCAGGCTTGCTAATCTGCAACTCCCTCTACTTATTTTTCGACATAATATAGCAGGTTTGTGATACACGTAAGTTGCTATTGTTCTCAAGGAAGAAATTAGTAATAGGCTCTGTTTCTCCCCTGCTAAATTCATTTTACCAAGTCGCCCTTGGATTCTCAAACTTTGCACGAAGTTATGCATTCTCTGTTATTAGTGATTTGAGGTTTTATGCTATTTCATGTACAGTCTTTGCTATAGGCATTTTCCTCCATAGGCTACAGCGTCGGGCAGGAGACTTGCAACCCGGCTTGTGTTTTTTCCGACTTTTGTTTCGAATTGGCATCAATATTTACTAGTTCGTCGTTGTACTCCTCTGTTATAACTCCCAACACTTTAATTACTTCCAGATTTACTTTTACTTGGCTCATTTTTATAGATTCCAAAGATTTATCGACGTCAATGAATAATTTCATTGTTTTCTTTGCTCAAGTTTCCCATAGACGGAGCCAATTTATTGATAGTAAAAATCCAATCAACAAATTCCTCTCACCTACCTAGAATTTTCACCTCCTAAACTCTCTAATTTTGATGCTCAAATAGGAGCAATTTGGGGAATGGCTATTTGGGAGGGAGATTTTTTAATTTGCATGGTTCCTTTTGTTAGACGAGTATTTATAGATTTCCTCTACAGCTTCGAGGCAATCGGGTCATTTTTGGAAAGTAACAAGTGGCGATCTTTTATTTGTTGACTTGTAAGCGATTCTGTTGCATGCTCATGTTTTATTTATTGCCTTACATGTATGGTGTTTATTGCTTTTGAAAATCACGTTTTAAATAGTTGCCTACGTTCGTGCTTAACGATTTCTGCTAACCCAGAGGAATGGTTCGCACTCCCTTGTGGGAGCTTTTTATGTATTTGCTTTCTTTGCACTTTTTCTTGTTTCAACAAAATCTAGATCTGAGTTGAATTTAATTTTCCCATAATTCAGTAAATATTTTATTGTTCATCATTCTGATTTTTCTTCTTAAATATTCTGAATTTCACAATTTAGAATCTTTTAGAGAGAGGGAATGGCCTCTAAATGGGGCTAGAGCAGATGATGGCCAATCCGGCTCAAGTTTTTGTCCGTTAACCCCTTGAACATTGGTCCATGTTTGGTTCAGCTAAAAAATATATTAAAATTTAAGTCAAACTCAATAATTAATTTTAATCACAAATTTTATTGGACTCACGACTTTTCAATCACATATTCTATCAACTTTTATTGAAATCTATTAAAAATTTGATTTTTATCTAAACCAAACAAAGGCATTATATCATTTCTTTGTGATTTTGTAGCTATGAGAGCATATGGCAATCCGTGTTCATGGATGCTGTGTTGCAATTGTGGTGACGGTGTGATGGTGGTTGAACATGAAAATAGATTGTGATTTAGTGATGGTACGATGGTGGTGGGTGACGCGGTGGTTGATATGGACGATGAAATTAGTTGTAATACTATTATGTTACTTCAATATAACTGTATATTAATGAGTAAATTTGAATTGTGCATGAAAGTTGTTCATTTGAAAAGAAAATCAATGGATAAAACTAATTAGAAATGGAATAGACATGATACGCTTTATATAAATCATTGCATAGTTTAATATGCTGAAGTATACTTCAAGTTATATTATCATAACGGATAATAAATGTGTGTTGTACTCTATTTTTCTTGGTCGGGATTTTGTCTTATTGTCCTTGTTTACATTTTTAATAATGAGGCAACTTTCGTACTATATTTCTAAGAACAATGTATTATTTTTCCTTCACTAAAATTTGTTTCACAAGATTTTTCCTAGCAAGATTTTAAAAAGAAGTATTCTTTGTGTAATGAATGTTACGAATTGTACTAGACTCATGAAGAGAGCAACACCAAGATTTATTTATTATTTTTTTTTTTTTTTTACAGAACCATCATGACTAGTCCACCAAAATTTGATAAAACATTTTGTATGAGTATGATATTGCTTGAAAGCTATAATAAGACAACATAAAGTTCACAAAAATTGTAACATTGAAGATATTGGTCCACAAGATATGTATGACTCAATACAATGATTTTCATTAATTGAATAGTTGTACTCTTTTTCCTTTGCTCAATTTTTGTCCCATCTTTTTTCCTTCAGTTGGTAGTTTTATTCATAGAGTTTTTGTCGAACAAGATTTTTAAAGAAATAGTTGTTATGTAAATAGTCATTCAATGGAGAGTGTAGTGAAATAATTATTGTTTGTAAATGACAGTATACGCATATAGTCCTAATTATAACTTATAAATATGGAACACTGATTCTCAATAAAACATGCATAAGAGTTTTGACTCTATTTTCTTGTCTTATTATTCCATATTCTATTAGTTTCATTATTTTAATTTTAGTTTTTAAAAATTAATAAAATTGAAATAATATCGTATTAAACAACTATCCTCCTGGGCTTGGCAACGTCTCCATTTAAACATGTGGAAATTACAATCACCTTCAACTTCCAATTTCAAAAATCAAATTTAAGGCTATGTAGATTTAGGGTCTAGATGTTGGTGGATTCGGTGGTTTCGCTTATATCTAAGGTGGTGGTGTGGGGTGAATTGTGTTTGTAACTAATTATTTAGATGATTATAACTAAAAAATAAAATGTGACCTTCAAAATGTGAGATCACTATTAAATTTGTAATCATGACCAACAATTTGTTTAAATTGTGAACCAATTAATTTAATAATTTTTAATCGAGAAATAATATGTGGTCTATTAATTTGATAATGTATGATTGGAAGATAAGTTGTGACATATGAAATTTGTGATTTGTGGTCGATAAATAATATGTGGCCTATTAATTTGATAATTTGTGGTCGTAAAATAATTTGTGACCTATAAAATTTGTGGTTCGTGATCGAAAAATAATATGTGACATTAATTTGATAATTTGTGACCGATGAATAAGTTCTGACCTATAAAATTTGTAATTTGTGACTGTGATCTGTGATTGTAACTATTACGAAACGGTGACCATAAATTATATAGTATTGTAACTTTATTATATTTAATTAATAAAATATTTTAAATTATCTATTTAATTAACATATTTTAATTATGACCTGATTTTTGAATTTTTTTTTTAAAGAAAATCTTAATTTTGAAATTCTCTCTTAACTACCTTAAGCCCCTGTTTGAGTTATATTATTTTTTTCATTCTCATTCTTCTACTCATTTTCAACCACACATTTTTCAATAAAATAATATTTTCCAGCACATCACTTCAAAAAAATGTATTCTCTCATTTTAATATGCACCAAACACACAATATGTAATCATAGATGATAGATTGACAGAGTTAAATTATTCCATAAAAGCTTTTTTAAAAAATCAAAATAAGTAAATTCAATCGTACAATTTTGCTAATAAAAAGGCCGAAAGGATATTACCATTAATATGATAAGTGACGTAAAGTAATTGATACCATTCTAATGCATTTTACATTTATGTGATGCTTCAAAATCAAATATCGAGTAAAAATATAGGGTATAATTAAGGATTTTGAGAATATGCTTTAACGACCAATGTGATGGATGGTTTTGCTATAGACAATAATAAGGTCACTCTTTTAGTAAATGATGCGAAAAAGAGTTGTAACATTGATTCACAAGAAGCTCAAAAAAACCTTAAAATTTGAGAAAAGCCAAAGGAAAGCGACAAATAATTGAGGTAGATAAAGCTCTTCAACTAGCTACGACAAGACTTTTAACCTAGCAGGTTAAAGAAGGTTAAGTGTGTAACCTGAATTAACTTATACAATATTTAAATATAGTATCACAACTTTAATGAGTTCAAGTTAGCCCATGTATGGTGGCCATTTTATTGAAAACATTGTTTTGAATAGTGAATTTTTGAAGAATGTGTGATTAAAAAGTAGAGAAAGATTTTAGGTTTACGTGTATATTATTTTATTTTGTGAATGTGACTAAAAATGAATATGTAAAAAAAAAAAAAAATTGAAAGAAGGAGAGACAAATAGAGGCTTAATAAGTAGGACTTTGCTTGGTGTACATAATTATTGTACATAGGGGTGTCCATAACACTCACATGGGGTGGAGCCCACATTTTTGTGGGCTCCACCCCATGTGAGTGTTATGGACACCCCTATGTACAATAATTATGTACACTTAGCATTTTTCTAATAAGTAATGCAATTAATAATATGTCAGCAACTTATAAGTTACATAATGTGTGCCAACTTTCATCGTTGGCGTCACCTAGCATCTCGAACCTAGTCAAGTGAGCATGTTTTTACTTGGAAGATGCAAAGAGTCGAGTATCTCCTAAGAAATTATGCTCAAGCACAGTTAACGTTAAGTAGATTCAAGCTATTGGAGAACAGTAATGAAGAAACACCAAATGAATTCAGTTTCAGTGGCAGTGGCAGATATCTCAAATTCCATGAGCAAAGTGCAATATAGACTCGTCCTAATTCGAAAATTACGGCAATTTCTTCCAACTTCAACGATTCCATATCTCAGGATAAAAGCAGTAGCAATTACTGAAAGAAATATATAAATATGCTGAGGGGACATTCAATTATCCAGTATAACATAGATCACGTCCTCTTCACTTTTCTCCTTGAATTAGCTCGAATTCTAGAACCACCAGCAGCATAACATCTCAGTTTCTCCAGGATTCTCCTCTCACTAATACGCAACATCAAGGAGTGATATAATTTATACTCACTTGCACGACAACAACCTTTCAATGATCTAATGTCATCATCCAGAGAACTAAGACCATAAAAAGCTTCCCGGGAATCTGTAAGTGACAAAAGAGCTTCACGAACATCTTTCGTTAGCAATAAATTCTTGCTCACCGACCCTTTTATGAACAGCAAATTCCCTTCTACTGTGAAACAAGGATTTGGAGATTTGTTGAGATTTCCCACAGCCGATAATGCAAGATCAAGTTCATGATATGCCTCCTCAGGTAACAACATTATGTACAGTAAAACCAACAAGTCGACTTCTGGTTCCCCATCAAATGAGATTTCAAAATATTCTGAGTTCTTACTAACACGTCCAGAATGCTCCAATTTTCTCCACAGTGATAACCTTCTTCTACCGTAACGACATGAAAACAAAGATGAACTCCACTGAAGGACAAGTTCTAGATCAATATTGACAATGTCAAATGGGTTATCAGGTTCTGTGAATCCGTATCTGTGCAAAAGTGCAGCATTACCCAAGGATCCATATGTATTAAAAACCTGAAAATATGGCAATAAAAAGAAGCATCAATCAACCACAAATGTCCACAAAAAGCAGACAATTCTAGATCAGTCTTACAAAGACAAAATACATGATTGCAAATAATTCCAGATACAATTTTAGGGATTAAATGAACTTTCATTTATCCGACCACTAATTATAGTAGCATTCACAGTCCTTGTGCGCACACTTCATTACTCAAAAGCACAATTTCAGAAAGTGAGATATACGTGTTCATATAAAAGCATAATTTCAACTTAATATCAAGAATGCAACTTCTAGAAAGTGAAGAGATGTTCAGGAGCTCTTGTTAGTGGCACAATTTGTTAGTAAAACTAAGCAGAGAGCCTATATGAATTTTGGATGTAACAACCCGGGCTTGTGCCCGTACTGTCGACTTTGGGAGGACTTATGCCCATCCTTACCACCTAAGAAACACGAATTCGGATACGTAATTCTAATATGATGTCGTATGGGTACTCCGATACAACTTTTTAATACAACTTAGGATACATGGATACGTGTGTATAGTATTTTTCATAAGTTAAATATCTTAATTCAGCATAATTTCACTATTATAAAAAACATTAAAGCAAATATTGAAAATTTTAAAAATATAAAATAATTTTAAAAACCTATCCGGAGAGTGTCTAAGCATATCCAAGCTTGAATACATATCGGATACGGATACGCAATAAGTTTACAAGTATTTGTGCTTCTTAACTTACCACTCACGGATTTTTATCGGATTCCCCAGGATTCGAACTTATGATATCTGTCTTATGATAAATTTAAGTTGAGATGTCCATATGAATAGATAACAACCATTATGATAGAAGGGGTCAAGAGCAACTATTTGCATCTCCGAGTCTAACATGTAAAAGTGGGTCACTCTAGCTCAAAGAACCAAATTCACAATTGTTATAAAAAAAATTATCAAAGCAAAAATGACATTCTCTTAGCATTTACAACAAACTACCTTTAGCTGACATGATGAAATAGAAAAACAAAAATATTATTGGCAACAGAAAGTCCACACCTCTGATCCAGCTTTAACATCTTTAATCATGATCATTTCCAGAACTGTTGGGTCATCCCCTGAAGTAGGAGAAGAATCCATGTCACCCCCACTAAAACCATCCTTTTCTGAATGAGAATCTTGAGCAATAGGTTCATCATCTCCATCGATTTCAGTAACGCTGTTGTCAGTGTCAGCATCACTGTCAGATTCAGAATGAGAAGATACGGCAGTGAAGTGTACATCCTCAGCAGCTGTCTTGTGATTAAAGCTGGAAAATGTAAAATATTGGATTGATACAAAACAAAAACCATTGCAATAACAAAGAGGAACAAACCAAGTTTTTTATTTCTTTCTGGCCGGCCAACGACGTTTCTTAAATAAAAAGAGGTCACATAACATCAATGTTTGTTAATGTACTTGCATAAATGACATGTACTTCTAGATGGACGATTCACAAAATACGTGGTAACAATTACTCTGCCGTGCTCTTATATGCAAATAATACACTATGATTCAGGAGAAGACTGGTTATGATAAAACGGATTCCTGGTGAATGAGGGTGAACTTTCGCTAATGCTGTGCTCCAGTGTCCATGGTTTCTTTCCAAACCCCATAATTTCTTTCTTAACACTCATATTTTGCAAGTTGTATGTAAATTAATATTAGGAAATCTAAAATAAAAGTCTTCAACTTATATTACAGACTATTAAAGGGAGACAGCACGGCAAATTTGCGAAATGCTATCGCAATCAGGTGTTTACTTGTACGAGAACATCTATTATTATCACAAATACTGGTCATCATTGAATGCCAATCCTTACGTCAATTGCTCAACATTAATGATTTAAACACACAAAGTGTGTGTTTGATACGCAATACTAGATAGGACTATACTGGTCATCATTGAATGCCGATCCTTACGTCAATTGCTCAACATTAATGATTTAAACACAAAGTGTGTGTTTGATACGCAATACTAGATAGGACTATACACTATAATGATCAAGATTCTAGCTTCTTTTTCTTCCTTAATGTTGCCCAGTACTATCTATTCCTTACTAAACACACTGAAAGAATTTAGCATCTATAACCAACCAAGAAAACAGAGAGAGAGAGAAACATTATCTGAAGTATCACCCATTTGATGCATAATAATCCATGTTAACGCTTTATCAAAAATCTTGAAATCACTGAATTTTGTAAGCATTGCATTGGTCAAGGCTCAGATATTCACCTTGTCTTTATCCCAAGAAGTTGCATATTGGACAACTTCTGTTGTTTCAGAGAGCCATTGAAGAGGGACTTGGTTAATATTAGCAAAGTGGCGAATAGAAGTTGGACATAAAAACTAAAATTTAGGCAGAAAGGTACCAAAACAGGGGAAATTAAAAAAATAAAAATTGATGCAAGATGGCTTAGGTCTTTTGAAAATATGCAACAAACATTTTTTGCGGATTGAAAATCAAAGAATAAACTGATATTAAACAGGGGCATGGGGGTTAAACTTGAGTCTACTTCTACAACAAATGAAGAGTTAAGTTAACCATTCTTACTAAGTGCTCGTGTAATGTACTACTTTCCCGTGAATTCCAGGAACAGCTTCTCTGAACTTCCTTAAGCTTTCAAATATATCATATGCAGTTGATGAAGATTAAATGCAGGCTTAATTTTAATATATGAAATACTTAAGATTACATAGATTTTATTATTGCTAGGAAATTCCAGGATGCATATTTTCCATTTCACGTACAAAGAGATAAATGTGTCTAGACATTTTCTGACGACAGCCCATTGTGCTTTATAGGAACAAGGAAGTAAAATCATGTATTGATTTGATTGCCAACAAAACCATTATTTTTCCATCACATTATAGTCCCAATTTCCTTCATTAAGAACTTTTCTTGAAATTGTTTCATATAAAAATAATTTCCCTGAGCTATGTGCATGGTATCGTAATAGTTTTACTAATATTACAAAAAATCACAAGATTGTGTAGAACTTACAGGTCTGCCAAAGGAACCATCCCAAATCCATGGTATTTATCTATCTCAAAAGATCGCGAAGAAATCACACTTCTTGCTGCAAAATATTCTTGGACGCTAAAAAAATATGGATTAAGCTCCAATAAAGCTGAACCAAGAAGCGGTTCAATACACTGTTTCCAGTCTTCATAGAGCAGGGCTTTGTCTTCTTTAACTATCTGCCTGACAATTGCCCCCAAATACCCAATTAAAATTACATAAATAGGTGAGCATGGTCAGTGATTATCATGTTTAGCTAAGCTTGGAAACAAGTAAAAGTTACTTATATGTGTGTGTGTGTGTGTGTGTGTGTGTGTGTGTGTGTATATTGATGTAGTACATCACAACTACAATTAATAGTTCTACTTTATCTGGTAGTTTGTCTTTTTTAAATTATCTTTTCTAATTTCCTTTTCTAGTTGTAATAGGTTTATTATTAAATCTTGTTTAGATTAGGACTAGTTTATTTCCTGTTAGAATTTAGTTTTCTTATTTTAGTTTCCTTTTATTAATAGGATTAGTGATAATTTTGCCTATAAATATAGGAGTATTGTGTACTTTTTAATTAATCAATCATATGTCAATACAAAGCAAGATTATTCCAATATAATTCTTATTTTTAATTCTTATTACAAGAATTTCTAAACGCTTCCGCACCAAAATTGGTATCAGAACAAGGAATTAGGGCTGTAAGCAAAAACCGCCAAACCGGAAAATCGAACCGAAACCGCAATTTCGAAACCGGCGGTTTGGTGCCACGTGGACCCGTCAACGAAATGGTTTTGAACCAAACCAAACCGGTCAAAAACGGTTTGGTTTAGGTTTGAGAATTTTAATTATGGTTTGAAACCAAACCGGACCGGCGAAAAATATATAAAATAAAAAAAATAAAAAATTGATTTTTTTTGAAAATTTATCCAAAATTTCAATTTTGTAAAATTGAATAATTTTGTCATTTTGTAGGTATTTTTGTCAATTTCTAATTTCCTATTAATTATTAAGATTTACGACCCGCTCAAGCCTAATTATATATAAAAAAAAAGGCCCAAATTTGAAAGAAGTAGCACTAAACAGCTCAACCCAGGTCCATATACTCACAAGTCACAACCCTAATATTCCAATTTCCATTTCTCTCACTCGCAACTCGCTGGTCACAGCCTCGCTCCCCGCGGCGCCTCCTGGTTTCCCCAAATCGTCAACGCCCTCGAAATCTCGAACCTCCTAGTCGCCGGTAGTGTACATTCGCCGGTATTATTAGACTATTTCAGGTTCTTGCATATTTATTTGATCGTGAGTAAGGCTTAAAATTGAAATTTTGTCGCTTTCTAGTTGAAATTTGTTTACATATTTATTGATCGTGAATAAGGCTTAAAGTTGAAATTCAGGCTATCAGGTGCGCAAAAGACATTTGTTTACATATGAGAGAATATGTATAATTCCGTGTTAAATTGCAGAAGATGAAGGTGGGTATATATAGTGGAATGGGGGAGAAAAAATATTTGCAGCTTGTCTTTTGGAAGCCATTATTAGATGGATCCATGTCTTAATTCTTCTTTTTTTTTTTTTCCAATTTGCTAATTAAATTTTTTTTGTGTATGAAGGACAAAATTGATCATGAGTTCTGTGGCTTCTTGAGTATGTAAATGTTTCTTCCTTTCGCTAATTCTGTGAGTTCTGTGACAAAATTTGATGTTTATTGAGTCCTGTGACAAAATAAATTCGTTTATTCCTTTTGCTAGTTGAAAATGGACATTATTATGTTTTTTTGGACCTTATATTTATTTTAGTGGACTTGTATTGTATCTTTATCGTAAAGTATTATCCTAAAACGTCAAAAGGGCAAATAAAAAACTATGCTTTAGTTTATTGTGATTTTACTTTTATTTTGTTATTTAAATTTATAGTAAATATATTTAGTTTGTTTTAGATTTATTTCTAGTAAGATATAAATATATATTGAATTAATGGCATAAAAGTAGATATTAGACAGGAAAAAAAAATATACGCGAAACCGGCGGTTTAAAACCGGACCAAACCGTTAGGTTTAGGTTTGAGTTTTTTTCAAACCGGTCAAAACGGTTTGGTTTAGGTTTGAGTTTTTCTCAAACCGGTCAAAACGGTTTGGTTTGAAAATTTGTCAAAAACCGCAAAAACCGGACCGCTTACACCCCTACAAGGAATTCACCTCAATCTGATGGCTGAGGACGGTTCGAGTGGCAAACAAACCAACGACAACGAACGGAGGTTTGAAAAAATTGAGCAACGACTAGAAGGGATGGATGAAGCTCTCCGCAATATCACGCAGATGCTAACTGCGATGACTATTGAGAAGCATCATGCACCCACGGCAGAACAGACGGGTGGGCAGAAATATGTACAGAGAGATATCAACTCAGATTCCAACGATGAGGAAGAAGATGCTAACTTGAATGTAAAAAATCATGGAGTTCCAGCAAGGAGGGAGACGCGCCCTATTACCCAGCCCCACGTCGACCCAGGTGTGGGGGAAGGACTCCGGCCCCTTGCAGATTATCGACTTCGGCAGCAGAACCCAGAAATCCATGATCGAGTTGCCGGCGCACCAACCCAATCGCGAATCGCGACCCTTGTGAGGCTGTCCCTCTACGATTCTACGAGCGAAGAAACAGGCGAGATGAAGGTAACCTCCGGCGAAGGGTTCCAATCGGCGGCGACGAGGAGCTCAGTGACCGACCGCGAGCTCCGACGAAAAATCTTGAGCGAGAGGCAGAGACGCGATTTGATTTCAGGGAAGGAATCAATTTTGACCCACACAATTTTGACCGATGCTATAATGTTGACCGTGATTACAATGTTGACCGATGAGTTAATTTTGATCAAGGTCCTAATTTTCAACCGAGAGATAGAGGCTTTCAACAAAGAAGGCTACGGGGTTTCGATTATTCATCCGAAGAAGATAATTTTCGACCAAGGGCTAATAATCGGGGTACAAATGTTCAAGAATTTAAGATGAAGATGAACTTGCCAAGTTTTGACGGCCGATTAAATATTGGAGATTTTTTTGATTGGATCCATACCGTCGAAAAAAATTTCGACTATTTGAATATCTCGGAACAAAGCCAAGTTAAGCTCGTGGCGTATAAATTAAAGTGTGGAGTTTCGGCATGGTGGGAACAACTTCAACTTAATCGTCAACGACAAGAAAAACAACATGTGCAAACTTGGCCCAAGATGAAACGGTTATGGCAAAGACGATTTCTCCCTCCAGATTATGAGCAATTTTTGTACCAGCAATATCAGAATTATCGACAGAACAATCGAACAGTAAACGAGTACACAAAGAAATTCTATCGTTTAAATGCACGAGTTAATTTGTCTGAAACAGAAGCTCAATTAATTGCTCGATATATAGGAGGCCTAAAATTAGTCATTCAAGATCAGCTAGCTCTTCAGGAGGTTTGGACCATGACAGATGCAGTCAATTTAGCAATGAAAATGGAAAATCAGATGAATAGGACCACAACCCGTACTCAAGGCAATTTTCGACGACCAATTCAAGAAACTTATTCTACTCCAAAGGGTGTAACGACATCAGGCAACAATAATAACAGTAAGGGTACCACGCCAATTCAAAATTCGACACAGAATCAAAGTGGAACTTCAGCTCCTGTTCGATCTAACATCCAAAATAGAAACCAAGCACAGCAACGAACATATAATGACCCTTATGCACGTCCTAATCTTGGAAAGTGCTATCGGTGTAACCAACCAGGACATCTTTCAAATAGCTGTCCAAACAGGCGATCCATTAACATTGTAGAAGAGGGCGAAAGTGATGAAAAACAAAATTTTGAAGACGGTGACTATGAGGGTGGTAATGTTGCAGATGCAAATACTAGGGAAGAGTTGACGTGCATTGTCCAACGCCTTTTACTTGCACCCAAAAAGCCTGATAACTCACAACGACACAAAATCTTCCGGACTCGGTGCACTATTCGTAGTAAGGTATGCAACGTAATCATTGACAGCGGTAGTAGTGAGAACGTCGTTTCCTAAGTAGTGGTAAAAGCTCTAAATCTGAAGACTGAGAGACACCATTCTCCATACAAGATTGCATGGATTAAAAAAGGCCCAGAAATTCAAGTTCTAGAGATCTGTAGGGTTCCTTTGTCGATTAGGAAACAAAGTTGAGATCATGTGCGATGTGGTGGATATGGATGTTTGTCATATATTATTGGGTCGTCCATGGCACTATGACGTTGATGCCACTTATAAGGGGCGAGATAACACTTTCATATTTTGGTGGTTTGATAAGAAGATCGTTTTAGTACCACAATCTCAACCTTTGGAAAATAATCCTGCTATCAAGGAAGATAAACCACTTTTTACCAACATATCAGGCCCAGAATTCTTTGACCAAGTAAAAGAGCCAAGCACTATATTAGCATTAGTAGTTAAAGGTCACTTGGAAGCAACTATACAGATTCCCGCCAAAGTTCAAAAGTTATTTGCTGATTTTGTTGATATAGCACCTGACGAGTTACCAAGCAAGTTGCCCCCTATGCGAAACATTCAACATCATATTGATTTGGCACCTGGAGCTAGTTTGCCTAACTTACCACATTATCGAATGAGCCCAGTTGAACATGAAGAGTTACAGCGACAGATTAATGAGTTACTTGATAAAGGATTGATCCGTGAGAGCATGAGTCCTTGTGCAGTTCACGCTTTACTCACTCCAAAGAAGGAGGCAGTTGGCGAATGTGTATAGACAGTCGTGCTATTAGTAAAATAACAATCAAGTATTGCTTTCCCATCTCCGTCCTGCGAGATAATAAATTGTATATCAATCTCAAAAAATGCATATTTATGACTGATCAACTTTTATCTCTTGGCTTTATGGTGGGAAAAGATAGTATCCAGGTTGATGAAATAAAGGTGAAAGCAATACGCGAATGGCCAGCTCCTAAAACCGTGAGAGAAGTTCAAAACTTTCATGGACTAGCAACTTTTTACAAGCGTTTCATTCGAGGATTCAGTGCAATCATGACACCTATTACCGATTGCTTGAAAAATGGTCAATTTCAGTGGGGTAAAGCGCAAGAAAATAGTTTTGAGGTAATAAAAACCAAGTTATGCACTACACCGGTGTTGGCACTACCTAAACTTCAAAAAAGTATTTGAAGTTGATTGTGATGCTTCAGTTATGGGAATTGTAGCAGTATGATCTCAAGCGGTCGCCCAGTCGAATTTTTCAGTGAAAAGGTTAGTGAGTCTCGGCAAAAGTGGACTACTTATGAGTTAGAATTTTATGCCGTTATTCGGGTTTTAAAGCATTGGGAGCATTACTTGATACAACGAGAATTTGTGTTATTTACGGATCATCAAGTTTTGAAATTTATCAATTCTCAAAAACAATGAATCGAATGCACACTCGATGGATCACCTTTTTACAGAAATTCATTTTTGCTATAAAGCATAAATCAAGCCAACAGAATAAAGTAGCAGACGCTTTAAGTCGACGAGCATCTCTTCTAGCTACCATTAGTACAGAAGTAGTTGGGTTCGATTGCTTAAAGGAACTTTATGCAACTGATAAGGATTTTGGCGATATATGGACTCGATGCAGTAATAGATAATTTATACCCGATTACCTACTTCATGAAGGATTCTTATTTAAAGGAACGCAATTATGCATTCCTCGTTCTTCTTTGCGTAAGCACTTGATACGAGAATTGCATGCAGGCGGATTAGGGGGACATGTTGGTCGAGATAAAACAATCAGCTTGGTTGAAGAAAGATTTTATTGGCCCCAACTAAAAAGAGACATTGGTCGTTTTGTTCAGCGTTGTCCAATATGTCAGAAAGCTAAGGGACAAGCTCAAAATACTGGACTCTATACCCCATTGCCTGTTCCAGAAACAATATGGCAAGATCTCACTATGGATTTTGTTCTCGGTCTTCCACGAACTCAACGAGGAGTTGATTCTATTTTGGTTGTAATTGATCGATTTTCGAAAATGGCTCACTTCCTTCCTTGTAAGAAAACTGCAGATGCTTCTTACGAGGCTAATTTATTTTTTCGTGAGATCGTTAGCCTACAGGGCATTCCTCGTTCTATAACTTCTGATAGAGATGTCAAGTTTCTAAGTCACTTTTGGAGGACATTGTGGAGAATATTTGACACTTCTTTAAAGTTTAGTAGCGCGAGTCATCCACAAATGGATGGACAAACAGAGGTGGCTAATCGAGCTCTTGGCAATATGATTCGAGCAGTCAGTAGAGATAAACCAAAGCAATGGGATGTTGCCCTTCCACAGATTGAATTTGCTCTTAATAGTATGCTTAATCGATCCACCAAGAAGACTCCATTTGAAGTCGTTTACACTAGTGTTCCAAGACATACAGTAGATTTGATTCGACTTCCAAATGTCAATTCTAATGCAGAAGAGTTTGCTGAACGTATTCAACGAATTCATCACGAAGTAAAACAAAATTTAGAAGATGCTAATATTCGTTACAAGACTGCTGCAGATCAACATCGACGGCTTAAGCTATTCAACGAAGGTGATTTGGTGATGATCCATCTCTGCAAAAATCGTTTTCCTGTTGGCACTTACAATAAGTTTAAAGATAAAAAGATTGATCATTTTCGCATTCTTCAAAAGATTGGTGATAATGCTTACAAAGTTGACCTTCCTGCTGAGATGAACATTTCTAATACTTTCAATGTTGCTGATATTTTCGAATACTTTCCTCCAGATGAGCTTTCCTTACATCCACAAAACTCGAGGGCGAGTTTTTATTAAAGTGGAAGAGATTGATGTAGTATATCACAATTACAATTAATAGTTCCACTTTATCTAGTAGTTTGTCTTTTTTAAATTATCTTTTCTAATTTCCTTTTCTAATTGTAATAGGTTTATTATTAAATCTTATTTAGATTAGGACTTGTTTATTTCCTTTTAGAATTTAGTTTTCTTATTTTAGTTTTCTTTTATTAATAGGATTAGGGATAATTTTGCCTATAAATATAGGAGTATTATATACTTTTTAATCAATCAATCATATGTCAATATAAAGCAAGATTATTCCAATATAATTCTTATTTTTAATTCTTATTACAAGAATTTCTAAACGTTTCTGCACCATATATATATATATATATATATATATATATATATATATATATATTTTTTTTTTTTTTAATAATGGTAAAAGCAGTAACTACTCCATGTTTGGCCCCATTAAAAGTGTCTTCTTTCTTGCTTCTTTCCGTCTTACTCGGACGATAAGCGCATGCCAAAAATGAGCTACTTTTCATGCCCTGTACTTGTATATTTGCTTATAAGTTATCAATTTTATAAGCTTGCCAAACATGAAACATGCTTAATATTGGGTGAACAACAATGGACTAACCTTGTGGAGCTCAGTGCCAGAGAGGAGGGAGTCAATTTCAGGGAAGCTCCACAGCAATGGAATGGGCTCGATGGGGGGCATTAACTGAAGATATTGAAACCAGGGCGATTGCGGACCAAGGCTCTTCTCGTACATGACGGCGACGGATAAGCCCAAATAGCCGCCGAGCTGGGACTCCTCGATGAGTTGGTGGGCACCTGACGTCTTCACGGTGAGGCAGCTCTGCTTGGGAATCCTCGCCACCACATCGCCCACTCGCAAATCGCATAACTCTTCGACTGAGACTGAGATTGATTGTGGGGATTCTGCGGCGATTGCGAGATTGAGGGCGTCGCTGCATTCTATGCCTTGACACTTCATCCAGCGCTTGAATCCTCTCATTCTCCTATTATCAAACGTTACATCGTGCAAATGTTAAACATATTTTTGTATTATATTATCCAATTAATGTAGCGCTGACGAAGGGTGGTTACCTGGTGGCGGTCATTGACATGGGTTGCGGCGGTGCGGCGAGTGTAGGCGACTGTTAACCTATCGCTAAGATTGGGTCTATAAGAAATACGAAGGGTACTTTTTAAATTGGCCAGAGTCAATGTAATCATTTCCACGTCAGCCAAATTTTCATCACTTCATCAAAGACCAATGTACACTTTTTTTTTTTTTTTGATTTGAAAATATTTCATTAACGAAGGCAAATAGCCTTAGAAACGGTTACAATAGTGTTTATCAATGAAAATTAAATTTTCAATGAAAGAAGGGACACTATGCCACCAAAGAACCATGTCGTCAAGGGACCATGCATGCCGTGCCAAATAGTGAGCTGCTTGATTGGTAATTCTATTGCAATGTTGGAGACTACAGTGGGAAAATCTTCGCATTAATTCCTGTACTGCAACTACCATTGATTGAATTGATGCAGATGTTAAAGTCTGGTTTGTTGACTTCCTCTACTAGAAACAAGCAATCACTCTCTACCAATAAGTGAGATATGACAAGGTTGAGACATAGTTGTAGTCCTCTCAACAATGCAGCTGCTTCAACGTGTTCGGGTTCAAGGATTGAGTTGTCAGCGCCACTAGCAGCCATAACAGTTTCTCCTTCATGGTCAAGTAAAATAATTCCAAGTCCAGCCTTGTTAAAATCAAATAACAAAGCACCATCAACATTGATCTTGAAAGCATCCCGAGGTGGAGCGGACCATTTGTATTTTTGGGGTAACACTCCTGGGGTAGTAGCTTGGGGAGGACCCGATTTAACAAGAAGTTTATTGGCTAGAGCTGCATCAATCACTTGTTGTAGTGGGAGATCAATCTGGTCATTGACCATTTTATTCCGCCAGAACCAAAAGCCCCAGGTAATAAGCAAAAAATCCATGAGGGCCTCCTTTGAGATTTTAGTCAGTATGTCATTTGCTACTTGCATGAAACCTCCAGGATAATCTTTATCTTCTAGCTCTGGGAATCGACTGGTGCGGGATTGATGAATAGAAGGGCAGTATAGTAGAATATGGCATAAGTCTTCCACTTGGTAATCACAAAAACAGTATTGAGAAGCAATTGGAATTCTTCTATGAATCAGGTTCTGTTTTGAGGGTAAACTCTCATGGCAAGCTCTCCAGGAAAAAATCTTTATTTTTTTAGGGAGTTTCAGTCGCCACATAGTATCCCAAAATTTCTTTCTCACAACCGCATTTGAAGAAGTGCCACGATCTAGAGTTCAATAAGTTTTGAAAAATCTGTATGCACTACTGACAGAGTAATTACCTGATTTTTCATGTTCCCATAGCCAGAAATCGTGTTCCCTTGGATGGCTGTAACTTCAAGATAGCTTCAACAATTTTTGGATTGAAAAGAGCTCTAAGTTTCGCCAAATTCCATCACCCCAAGTTGGGATCAATCAAAGAAGATACTGGGCATTCGAGTTGTTGCATAAGGATTTGTTGTAAATCATTTCCTAATTCCTTACTCAGAACTTGCATTCCTGGGATCCATTTGTCATGGAGAATATTGATAGTGTTTCCATTCCCCACAACCCATTTTCCTCCTTGTATCAATAGATTTTTTGACTCCTAAATTCCACGCTAAGCATAAGATGGGCTAACACCTATAGGTGTTTATAAAACATTACCATCAAAAAAATAACGGGCTGGGTATATTTTATACACCAAGTTGTCCTTATGTTTCAATAGCTTCCAAGCTTGTTTTCCTAGAATATCCATATTAAAAATCTTCAGCTCCTTAAAACCCATGCCCCCCATGGATTTTGATTTACACATATTGTTCCAAGATTGCCAATGAATTTTCCTCTCCTCCTTCCTTTGTCCCCACCAAAATCGAGTCATCATTTTTTCAAGTTCAGTGCATAAAGTAGAGGGGAGTTTGAAGCAGCTCATAACATAGGAGGGTATTGCTAACGCCACAGATTTAAGAAGGACTTCTCTTCCTCCTTTGGAGAACATACCGCTTTTCCAACCCTGCAACTTCAGCCAGACTTTGTGCTTTATTTCAGAGAAAGCTCGGGTTTTGGATCTCCCTACCATAGGTGGCAAACCGAGATATCTTTCATATTGCTGGACTTGGAGGACATTCCAGAGGGCCATAATTGCTTGCTGTTGAACTAGCCTGACATTGGCACTAAATACCATTGAAGTTTTATCCCTATTTAATTGTTGACCCGAAGCTTCTTCATAGATACTTAGGATAGCCTGTAGTCGAGAGGTAGTTCATTCATTAGCTTCATAGAAGATCAAGTTGTCATCCGCAAAGAGAAGATGATTCAGCCTTGGGGCTCCTCGGTATATTCAAATACCAGACACATTATTTTGTCTTTCAGCTTCATTCAAAAGATTAGTCAGTCCTTCAGTGCATAAAAGGAATAGATAAGGAGAGATGGGATCTCCTTGCCTTAATCCTCTATAGAGGAAAATACGACCTGTAGGAGAGCCATTAATGAGGATCGAGAAAGAAGCAGTAGTAACACATCTCATCACTAGTTTAATAAACTTTTTGTGGAATCCCAATTTGTGCATAACCGCTTCAAAAAAAGGCCACTCTACCCTGTCGTGTGTTTTGCTCATGTCTAGCTTCAAAGACATGTAACACTTTTTACCCTTCTTCTTTCTTCTCAAGAAGTGTAGCACTCCATAGGCCACAAGCACATTGTCTGTAATAAGTCTCCCCTTAATGAAGGCTGACTATGTTTCCGAAATCACCATAGGTAAAACTTTCTTTATCCTATTTGCCACGACTTTGGATATCAATTTGTAAAGGACATTACAGAGGCTTATGGGTGTAATCCCTAACTTTCTGGGGGGATTTTTTTGTCTTTGAGATAAGTGTAATGAATGTGTGGTTTACATAACGTTCACATCTTTCATTGTTATCGTAAAAAATGTTCATTTCTTTCATTTTTTGGCATTTTCACCTTTATTTCCATATTTCATTGCGCAAAAGGCCATTTTCATTTATTTTCTTAATTAAAAATTGTGAAATGACGAATATACCCTCTAGTTCAATAAAACAAAAAGAAAAAGAAAAAATAAATTGCAACCATAGTCCCAATTTTTTTTTAAAAAGCGCAAATCAGTCCCAAATAAATTATTAAAAGGGTAATTAGTACATAATGTCCATATCTTTCACCATTATTGCAAAAAACATACATACCTTTTATTTTTTGACATTTTCACCATTAATTATACATTTGATTATGCAAACCAACATTTTCATCCAATTTCTCAATAAAGAACTTGAAATAATCAATATATCCTCTTATTTAAATAAAAAAAATATTTTTTTTAATTTCTAATTCTTTAATAATTTATTTGGGACTCATTTACACTTTTTATTTTTTTTAAAATTTTATTAATTTTTAAATCAATTTAATTGGGACTCGTTTGCACATTTTTATAAAAAAAATAATTTTTTTATTAATTTATTGTGGACTCGTTTCCAATTTTTTAAAAAATGGGGACTATGGTTGAATTAACTGTTTAGCTTTTTATTTAAATAGGATGGTATATTTGTCATTTCACAACTTTTTATTGAGAAATTATATGAAAATGGATAGAAATGATGGTCTGCATAATCAAATATGTAATTAATGGTGAAAATACTAAAAAAATAAAAGATATGGATGTTTTTTGTAATAATAATGAAAGGTATGGACATTATGTGCTAATTACCCTTTTAATAATTTATTTGAGACTTATTTGCGCTCTTTAAAAAAACGAATGAAAATGAATGAAAAAAATATATTAATCATTTTACAATTTTTAATTATTTTGTGCTAATTACCCAATTATTTTGTGAAAATACTAAAAAAATAAAAGATATGGACGTTTTTTGTAATAATAATGAAAATGTATGGACATTATGTGCTAATTACCCAATTATTTTTTTTCTTTTTCCTTTTATTTTATTTAAAGAGATGGATATATTAATCATTTTACAATTTTTAATTGAGAAAATGAATGAAAATGACATTTTGCATAGAGGTGTAAGCGGTCCGGTTTTACCGATTTTTGACAAATTTTCAAACCAACCCGTTTCAACCGATTTGAGAAAAACTCAAACCTAAACCAAACCATTTTGACCGGTTTGAAAAAAACTCAAACCTAAACCTAACGGTTTGGTCCGGTTTTAAACCGCCGGTTTCGCGTATATTTTTTTGCCGTCTAGTGTCTACTTTTATGCCATTAATTCAATATATATTTATATCTTACTGACAATAAATCTAAAGTAAACTAAATATATCTACTATAAATTTAAATACGAACAAAATCAAAGTAAAATCACAATAAACTAAAATCACAGTCATATAATTTCAGAGACAACTTAGACGGTTTCCATGTTCAAGAATCAAGAATACGCAGCTATGTAACTAAAATCACACAACTTCGAAAATAGAAATAATCAACGGGTCACAAAAAATCACGAATTTAGGGATTTTCAAGAATCGAGATGACAAACTATGTTTAGTAATAATTTAGATGGTTTTCATGTTCAAGAATCAAGAACACGCAGTTATGTAATTAAAATCACAAAAAAAAAAAAAAAAATCACAGAACTAACCCACAGGTCACAAAAAATCACGTAGTCTTGCAACGAAATTGAAGGCTATCGGTTGTGACTGGCCGTAGACTACCGGTGACCGTCGCTGGCAATTGAAAATTCTGACCGTAGACTACCGACTATTTGAGGAAAATTCAGGAGTGAGAGAGAGAGAGAGAGAGCAGCGAGAGAGAGAGAGAGAGAAACGGAAGGTTAAAGATTAGGGTTGTGTTTGTGAGAGTTTGAGTTCTTTTTTTTTTTTTTTTTTTAAAGTAGGATAACTGGTCGGGTTGGGATTTGGACGGGTCGAAAATCGTAATAACTAATAGGAAATTAGAAATTGAAAAAAATGCCAACAAAATGACAAAATTATTGAATTTACAAAATTGGAATTTTGGATAAATTTTCAAAAAAATTCAATTTTTTATTTTTTACTTTATATATTTTTTAAACCGTAATTAAAATTTTCAAACCTAAACCAAACCGTTTTTGACTGGTTTGGTTTGGTTCAAAATCATTTCGTTGACGGGTCCATGTGGCACCAAACCGCCGGTTTCGAAATTGCGGTTTTGGTTCGGTTTTTTCGGTTTCGCGGTTTTTGCTTACAGCCCTACTTTTGCAAAATGAAATATGGAAATAATGGTGAAAATGTCAAAAAATGAAAGGTAGAGACGTTTTCCACAATAACAATAAAAAGTGAGGACGTTATGTGTTAATTACCTCTTAAATATGTTATACAGTTACAAAAATATAATGTTGTTTAAAAGACAATAATATTATTTAAATTACAAAGTAAAACTAAACATTTTCCACTTAAAATTTCAAAGTCAATTCACTTTCTTTATTTATTTACTTTAATACAGATTCATCTGTTTCAACCTTAAAATCACACAAATCTATCAAACGCTCAACAAGAAAATATTATTTATAGACATCACTTCGAATCGTTGAATATATTCACGTATATTTAATTTCGTTTTCATTAAATTAGTACATTGTTTTAATCGTTAAATCTTATTTCAATATAGGGGATAATTTTTTACATTTTTGAAACAGATTTATAATTTTTTAAGCAAAAATAAGAAAAAAATTCATCAGTATGTATATTATTTCAAATAGATTAATGGTCGTCTGTAAAATTGTTGACCCAAGTTATCCAACCATAGGGCACAAAGAACAGTCGGCCATACTTTTTTTTTACCCTTATTATCTATTTTTTTTAAAAAAAAAAAATTTACTTCGTACTGCAAATATAGAATTAGCTCAAGTCCTAATTTGTTACTTTGATAAAGTTGAAATGAATGAAAATGATCAATGGATATAGAAATGGACGAGTGAAAGACGTGGTGTTATTGGAATTGTGATAACATCAAGTACATCATATGCAGAAATGTACCATGATTTACAGAACAAGCACAATGTCAATTCCTCTCGGTACGACATAGAATTTGGATTTTTATTCAACAAGTATCCATTCATTTCAATTACACATGTAAATGTTACTTCTAAAACTGAAGTAAATGTTCTAATTGAATTGAATCAAAATCTCACGACTCCTATTTGCGTAACTTTAGTGAGAAAGAATGTCCACAAGAGTGAACACGAAGATTCCAATAGAGGGGATCGTAATGTGAATGATTTTTGAAACGCAGTGAAAATAGCTTGTGAGAATGATGTGGTTATTCCCGAAACAATTGTTCATCACCATAATCTGACTATTAAGCACAAAATTCTCTCGATAGTTCAAGACAACGAGAATGAAAATGAATTTACAAATAAAGATTTGATTGTTTTATCCCATCGGAGACATGAGTCGGGTGGGAGTTTACAGGCTGAAATGAGTTTACAGTTAAGACTGTAAATGGATCGGATCTGCCTATATCAAATCCGATCCGATAAGAAAATTATCCAATTCGATCTGATCTGATAAGAAAAGTATCAAATCTGATCCGATCCGATAATCCAACGGATATTTGATGGTTAAATCTATATCCGATTTGATATGTTATCGGATATCCGATTCGATAATCCAATTCGAAATTAATAAAAATTAGAAAAAAAAAATAATGTCCTTTAAAAAAATTTGAACTAACTTGAGACCCACTTGTTTTTACTAGCAAGCCCAATAGTGACTTCTACCATCATGATGTTCATTTTTAAAGTAGAGATCATCTTCTAGTTTTCTATTGACATTCGACGTGGGATAAGGTAAAATTGAATTTCAATTCTAAATATAAATATTTTATTTCATTATTTCAATTAGTAAATCAAATTATTTGTTACATATTAATTATTAGTTTTTGAAATTGTAAAATAAATTACAATAATAAATTTAATTAAGAAAAATATAGATATTTATTTACTTTAAATTAGTAAACTAAAATTAAAAAAATCTACTGTTTTTATAATATTTTATATTTATGTGTATAGTTATTTATTCAATTTAACAACCGGTTCGATACCGATTCAACCCCAATTCGACTTTTTGACCCTTGACCCTCTTCCTTTTCCTGGTCGATTTTTAAAATATTGGTTGAAATCAATTTTTTTTCTTCAAATTTTCCAATTCTTAAACATGTTTAATAATTATAAAATTTTCAACTTTTTTATGTTTTGAATTTGATTATTTTTTTATTCTAAATTTTTTTATTTTCTCATTTATTTATTTTAGTGACAAATAATATGCTATAAAAAAATTTTACCGATTCAATTATTTATAAAAAATTGGATCGAATTGTTATCGGATCGGATTTACCTATATCCATATTTGATTCATTTAGTTAACGAATTATTGGATGCGGATTTTGATCGGGTTATCGGATTGAGACCCTAAATCCATCTCTCATTAATTTCGTCGGATTCGGATCAAAATCCAATCCATTGACAGCCATACGTACGGTCCTCTAATTGTTCTCGCGTGATTCCCGGTGATGAAGATTTGCATGTCGAGCAACTGTTTGAAACAAATAAAATTTTATATCAAAAAATTTACATGGGATATAACTTTTTCGGATGTAAAATTTTGAAAATTTTTGATGTTATATTCCATATAAAATGATGAAAATTATATTGAGAAATTTGTATCGTAAAAATAATAAATGTTAATGAAATAATTGATTTTTTTTTAAAAAAAATACTAGTTAGACGTCTTTCTTTAAGACTCACGTTTAACGTATTTTTAACTATTTTCGATATCATTTGGACTATTCGATATGCTCGTAATATAGTTCTTGAAATAAGTTTTGAGATGACATAAGCAATTTGTATATTTGATTAGTGTACAATCGTCGGAAAATTTTTAAAATTAGCACGTTATCGAAATTCAAAATTATTGTGATTTTCCTGTATTTGACGGATATTAAAATCAAGTTTTTAGTAAATTTTGATAAAAGTTAAACAGTTATGAATTGCATGAAATATGTTATTAAAATTAATTGTTAATTTTGATTTAGATTAAAATTGAGATTTCAATCGATACCAAATATGACTTTGAAAAAAAAAATTTCTCAAAATTAAAATTAAAAATTCACTTAATTATTTTTCAAAACAAAGAGCATGTTTGGTAGGGCTTAAAATCAAATTAAAATTGAAAATATAATCGTTATTGGGTCCCACTCGTCTAATAAAAGTCAACAATAACGACTAATTTTTTTAATTTTAATAAGATTTTAATATTTACCGAACACGCCCTAACTTGTAAGGAGTATAGAAAAATTAAATTTTGTTTAAAAAGTAAATTAATTTGAAAATAATAGTTTTTCCATTTACGCATGGACATATTTCGTTGAATGCTTTAAGAATACCCAAACCGAAACACCCTCGCTCAATTCTAGTTCCCCGAATAGCTGCGCTCCCCGGTTTGGCTCCTCAGAGCGCCTGAGAAATTGCGTAAAGACTAAAGAGGTGAAAATTCCTGTCTAAATTTCTCATATATTGTGCAAAACCTGTACTTATTTCTTATTCCATGTATGAAACATATGTACGAGAGTGGATCTTAGTAATTTGCTCAAAACCCGAGTCCATTTTTATTATTGTTTGATTTACTAAGGCTATTTTTAATGTTCTCTGTGACAATTATATCCGCGTTCTATGGAGCGCCGTTCATCTATCTGAAGGACGTTTTTCACCACCCCCCCCCCCCCCCTAATTGTACTTCTATCGAACTTAGTGTATAATGTGTATTTGTAATTTAATCTGCCAACTGGTATAAGGGTTTTGCCGTTTTGGTTAAAACCTGTTCTGGGATGTAAAGCTTTACCCTCTTTTTTTACACGTGTCAATTTTCCTCAGTGGCTTATCAAAATATTTTTTTTGGTTAATCAAATTCTGGCTGCTCTTAATTCGGTGTTTTTATTCCTAGTTATTTCAATCAAATTGGTTTTTATTGGCTTCGACCCAGGTTCATTTTATGGTTATGTCAATGAATATGTGGTAACATCATTAACAAGTAGCAAGTACATGAAGTTTTCTCGCGGTATGTATGGAGAGTTACTGAGTGAGTACAAGTAAATTTTCTTACCTTGCTTCAATTAATTGGGTTTTTGGCCTAGTTTTTGTGGAAAAAAGTGTTGCTCTTTTTATCAAATTAGAGATACTTCTGATTATGAAATATTTCTTCATTAACCACTCCAAAACCTATTATGTCCATGTGAAGATTATTTCCTCCACGAGTATGTTCACCCACTCTGCTAATACGGATAATACGAAGTAGCTTTGATACGCTACTCAGAACGATTAGTTTTTCGGTGAGGCATAACCAGAGGTTATATATGTTCTTGAAGGTGTAAAATCGTTGTTTTGGAATTCTTTTAGTAAATGTGCATTCCTCTAATCTCAGGAAATATTTTAAAGCATTATGTGCCCGTATTCATTTATTCATTTTTATATAACGTAGGATCCACTAATTGGCATATATGACTGTATGTCTTAGGAGGAGATTAAATTATTTAGTCAGCAAGAAGATGAATACTACTCCTAACAGAAGGTCACACGAGGATGGTGGCAATGGCAGTGGCAGTGGCAGTGGCAGTGTGGGTGGTAGTGTCAGTCACGGTCACCCCTCTACTTTGAAATACCCACACGAGGACCATGGCACGTTCTCTATTGTTGGCGGGAAGGTGGCAACATCAGCCAGACACGAGTACCATGCTCCATATGATATGGGTCAGGATGCTCGGATGCCTAAGATTATTCCGCGAAATGAGTCGCGTGATGCGGAAAGGAGATCGCCTTTGCTTCCAAATATGTTGTTCAGGGTATCATCATCATCAAATGAGTCACATTCTGATCATGTTGTCGGTTCAGAGAGCAGGCTGGAACGGAGAGATTCCAAAGACTCTGACAAAGATGTTAAGGTTGAGAACCGTGATGTTATAGTTGAGCCAAGGGAGTTGCACCAGAGTGGTAAAGGTGATAAGAATGTGAAGCACGAGAGCCGAGTTGATGACAATAAAGATGAAAAGCTTGAAAAGGATACTTTTCCGGAACATAAAGGTGACATCAAACTGGATAAGGAGGGTTTTAATGGATCTAATAGTCACTTGAATTGGAAAGATTCTAAAGAACACCATGGAAAACAGTATCCTGATGCCCCTGGAGGAAATATGGATCCCTGGCATTCCTCGCGTACCAACGTGCATGGCCCAACTGACGCTGCGAAGGAAGTCTCAAATGTTGAGGACAGGGACTTTGCTGAAGCTCATGAAGCTGTTGGAGAGAACAAGATTGATTTGAAAGGGGATGATAAGTTCAAAGATAAAGATAGAAAGAGGAAAGAAGTGAAACACCGGGACTGGGGGGAAAGGGAAAAAGAAAGAGGTGATCGGCGGAACAACTTGCAATTGGACAATAGCAGTAGCGAGAACAAAGAGGTAGTAAGGGAAGATAGAGAGTCTGAGAGGTGGGGGAGTGAAAAGAAAGATCCTATGAAAGACAAAGAAAAACTGAATGACAGGGCAAAAGATTTTGTGAAGAGAGAAGCATGGAATGGAGCCGAGAAAGATGCTTCTCACAGTGAGAAAGAACAAATGGACATTTCTGGAAGATTTGCAGAACAGGAAAATTTGACGCTAGAACTGAAGAAACAGAAAGATCTTGATAGCTGGAAGAATATTGACAGGGGTACAAGAGACAGGAAGAAGGAAAGGGATGTAGACATTGAAGCAGAGAGACCTGATAAACGCAGTAGGTATCATGAAAAAGAATTCGAGGAAGGAGGTATTGATGATGAAGAGAGTACAGAAAGGGAAATAGAGGCTTTTAATAGTGGAATTCAGCAGCGAAAGAGGATGCTTCGGCCAAGGGGCAGCCCTCAAATGGGAAATCGTGAACCTCGTTTTAGGCCCCGCATTCAGGATATTGAAGGGTACGGCTTCCATTCGTTGAGTGAGGAAATGAATAATTTCAATTATTATGTTAAGATCTTTTCATGCTTTATTCATAAGTTATATTTGTTAGGTTTATGCATTTATTTCCTTGTTTATAATTCCCATATTGTTTCCAAATTTCGTATCTAAGAAGCTGTTAGTGATATGTGATGTGTACTTAAATTTGAAGTTTCGCCTTGTCCAAAATAATTGATGCTTAGGGTATAGCAAAGGTATGTTTAGAAACTATCAGATTTTATTGGTTTATGCCCATTCTTAGAGTTATTTTTTTGTTTTTTGCACGTGTGATTTGGTAAACCATGATCATGTGCACTTTTTTGCTTATTTAGATATCTACATTTCATTGACAATGAGAAGGGGGAATATAGCATATGAAATGTATATAAAACAGATGAGAACTATCAACCTGTGATTGCGAATTTCCATATGCTGTTTAAAGTTAAATTTAGGAACTTTTATCTTGTCTCCATTTTCTTACCAAAATCTCAATAAATAATGAATGGCCGCTGAACTGATTAGCATCCTGTTCTGTTCTTCATATTTCTTTGATCTTTGTCCGGTTATGCTTGAGCCTTATGATAGAATTCCATTAATGCATGTTTGGAATGTACCATTTTTCATTGGTACTCTGTGAATGATGTCATTAAGTATTAATCAAGCATAAATTGCTGTTTTGTTAATACAACATAGCCTTCCAAAAAAATCTTAGATCTCATGCTCTTCAACATTTATCTCCATTAGGATTCCTTTATTTTGATGTCAGAATATGGTAACGTGATAAGTTTCTACGACTGACTATGAGGAAATTTTAAACCATTAGCCTGAATGATTGCAATAATAATCCTCTACATTCTATGTATACTTTATGAAGTCGATACATTGTAAAATGTATTTATTGCATTTTTTTTTTTATCTACATGACAAGATACACATAGGAAAGTTAGTGCTACTTCTTTTTCATGCCTCTGTTTCACATGGTTTGAGAGCCAACACAGTAGGAAAAGGAACAGTTTTGCGAGTCGAACTTAAGACCTTTAGTGTCAGGGTTATAGGCTCAGTCCTTTTACTACTGTACGAAGACCTCATTGGTACTTGTTGTTGAGGCCCCAAAGACAAACTATGCCATATTAAAATGCACTCTTTAAATATTTAGAGATAGAAGCAAAGGTGTTGAGATGATCTAAACTTACTTTTAACATTTCAAGTAAAACTTGCACCGACACCGAGATTGATTATTCTGATACTACACATGGTTACTATATACATAGATCTGGTTCATAAAGTTGAGGTGTTTAATTCTATGAAATTTGATGTAGTCAATAGTCACAAGGTTTTCTCTCTAGGACATTGCTTGAACTTTCTTGTTACTCATCAAAACTAGAAGGAATTGTAGAATTGGAAAATAAAAAAGGAAGAAAGAAAGAAAGTAAATCATTATAACACTAAAATTGTGATGTCTGTTACTGTTTGATATCGATCAATATTGTAATGGACAAATTATGACTTGGGAGCAAAAATTCTAGATGTGAAACTTTTTGGACAATGTATAAAAAAGTGGGATTTCTTCAGTTACAAATGTGCTGGGAAATATATGCAGTATGCATCAAATAAGTGGGGTCCTCCTCTTTCCCTCATTGAATAAGGACACGTGGCCTGATCTCGAAAGATCTACCTTAAGACAGCTGTTTCTGGAGTGAAAATTTGTAGTGTCTGAACCACTTAAAGGGGCTAGGGTTTTCTGCATATTGTGACTACAACGTCCTGCTTCTCTCAGCAACATTATGCACTGGCAAGTTCATTTTCTCCACTTTTAGTGAATTTGTAAATGGTTTTGATTTTTGGTGTATATTGAGTTGTGCACTGAAATGGTCTTCATTTTGGTCTTATAAAATTTGTCAAAAAATTGATATGCACATACACTTGCAAACTTTTTGTTTACAGTTACACAGAAGGGGGGGGGGGGGGGGGGGGTTGCATTAGTGTTGGGGGTTAAAAATTAAGATGTTATGCCTCTAAATTTCGTTGTAGTTTCTCATAGCCATCACCTAATTTTTAGATTAATGGAATGGTTTTTTTTACTTTTTGCTTCTTGAGTTCAATGAACGAGTGTGTTTTGCACATCTAAGGGTGCGTTTGATTGCAAGGGTGGAAAATGGGTGGAAAGAAAATGTTTTACAGGGAAAAGATTTTCCTAGAAAATGTTTTCCTGGGAATTGTAATTAATTGTGTTTGATTGGTATAATTTTCTACCTGAAAAATGTTGAAAGTTTGGTGTCCGTTTGGCTTCGTTTTTTTATAAAAATTGTCCATTAAAGTGATAATTTTTCTACTAATACGTCTAGAATTTGTTCTAATTACCAAAAAGTAAAAAAAAAAAAAATTTAAACAATTAGAAAAAATTACCATATTCGTTTGACTTTGTTTTACATAGAAATTGTCAACAAAAATGAAAATTCTTTTTACAATAGTTGATAGAATTGGTTGCTTTTGCTAAAAAAAAAAAAAAAAAAAAAGTTGGAAAATGTTTTCCCAACTAATAGGTGGGAAAACAAAATCAAGCTTTTATGTATCAAATGATTGTACCTAGAAAAAGGTGGAAAATGTTTTTCATGGAAAAATTTACATATCAAACAGCTTTTTAAGGGTGGAAAAGGAAAATGTTTTCCTTTTCCATGGAAAACTAAGGCTATCAAACGGAGCCTAAGAGTTGCTAATCCAAATGAAGAAAATGTTTAACATTTAAAGCTTGTTTGGAAGAGATTTTAATCCAATTAAAATTGAAAATATAGCCGTTATAACGGTCCCACTCGTCTAATAAAAGTCAACAATAACGGCTAATTTTTCAATTTTAATCCGATTTTAATCCCTCCCAAACAAGCCCTTAATCTGAAAGTTTATAAATGCTTTATGTATGATACCTTCTTGATTTTTTATTTTCTACTTCTAATTTTAGTTTTCTTTTTTCCATCGAAGTACAGGTATCACAGTTCATAAAATGAAGGGAGTGTTAATTGGTGATTTAAATTATTATTAAGTTTTAGCGATTTTGAGTTTTCCCTTTTCACAAATGGAAGTCATGTTCACTGGAGAATGTTTGTTACATTTTTTAGCTACTGCATGTCCACCCCAAATGGCATTACATGAATGAGCCCTCCTTGCATACTTCGTTCCATTTCACATTCTGTTAAGTTGTATCTTTCCTTTCTTCTCGTATATGATTAATAAATTGTTGTTATAATCTGGATAATTATGCATATCTTTAAATTCACGCCTGCTATTGTATTCTTCTAACTAGAGATCTGATTCTCGAGTAATCCATATTAATTGCTATATTCTGTTATTGTAATGTTGGAAAGTATTGGCTTGCTATGTTTTCTGATTTTCTTCTTGATCCCTTCAGTGCAAACTTGGATAATATTATCTACTAGAAAAACTTTCCTTGATTTGGGTTGAAATGATGGGCTTAACCATTTTATGTTTTAATTTTATGCAGGTCCCAAGGTAAGCTGTCATTTTATGTCCAGCAGGATCTCTTATTTGGTATTATTAGACAGGAAGTTCTTTTTGTTCACCTGTTCGGTATTAGCTGAATTTACAATTACTGAACTTTAGGATTAAACTATACACATTATTCATTGGTTGTGATATGAATCTAATGCTTATGAGACAGCATGAATTGTTGATCTTTATCAGGGACACGATATGTGACGGAGTTGTCATTGTGTCATATTATTCTGAAATTAGAATTAGAATTTCTCAAATGAGATAAATGTAATATGGAAGAATGCAGGATGCAAAGGTTCTGTATAAAAACATTTGTTAATATATAGCTCTCTAATGCATATACTTCATCTGGTTTTTTATTCTGTGAAACTAGCTACGTGGTTCCTGGTAATCGTTAACGTTATTGTTCTTGCAAAATACTTCTTGACTTCTGGATTAGTTATGGTGAATGTGCTTTTTCTGTTAGCTTTGCCCTAGGGATGTGTAATTGTTATTTCATTCTACATTTCCAATTGGTCTTGCAAAATGCTGATTTTGCCTTCTGGATTAGCTATCCGGAACATGCTTTCCCTGTTTGCTTCCCTCTACGGACATGTAATTGTTATTTCATTCTTATTTACAATTTGTTTTGCAAAATGCTGCTTCTTGTCTTCTGTTAGTTATCTGGAACATGCCTTTTCAGTGTGCTTTGCCCTATGGTTATGTAATATATATTTCATTCTAGGTTCACCTTATTTTGAATATCTACCATGTTTTGTTAGCTCTATCTTTATTAGTTTCATATAACTTGGTTATATGTTTTTGACTTTTGTGAATGATTACTTCTTGTGGGGATGGAAGCCATTCACTTACACAGTTAATTTCCACTTGAACCACTACTTTATAAGGCATTTCTCCATACTCAGTGTCCACATTTCCACATTTCTGCCTCACCTTGACAAGAACTCTGATTTCCTGTGCAAGTTGTTTAAGCTGTCTAACATCACTTTCACTGGATTCTGCATTCTATTTTTAGTTGCTTTTTTTTTTTCTTTTTGATTTAGTGTCGAGTAATATCATTCATGTTATGAGAAAATCTTAATTTCTATGTTAAAAAGTATATAAGAAAACTAGTGTTTACTAAACTACAATGAGTAAACTTGTGGTTAAATTTTTGAAGTTTGGTCGATTTAACCCAATCATGTGAAAAAATACGATATCTTACTCGCGTCAGCAAAAATGGTTTGTAGGTTTTTAAACATTTAAAAATGTTGTTTTTATAATTTCTTATTTTTTAAATTGAGCTTGATATTATCATTTAATGTATTATAAAATTTGAATTTCAACAATTGCTAGGATTTTCTGTTGTAATTTATGTCAAAAAAATAAAAAAAAATAAAAATTGTAATGAACTATTCATGCTGTGTTCAAAAATTTTTGTCAATGTAAGTTGATCATTATGTTGGATCATCAGGGTCACAGGAGCTGCTGACTCCTATTTTTAGCTTCACAATTATTTAATAAGCTGTCTGAGCAAACTTGTTCATTTGTTTTGTCCCAGTTTCTGTCGAATGCTTTTCATGAATTTTTATTACAAGTCTGTCTAGTGGAGTGGTCCTGAAAAGTCAATAGCTCCAGTTATTGTTTCTTTCCCTGTAAAAACAACGTATGGTTCTTATGCCAAAGCAATTAAATTTCCTTCCTAGTTGGATATATCATAGTAGGGTAAAATCTTTTGAGGAGAGTTTGCATTGTGTTCATATGATGTTAGGAAATATAATTTCTGAATCCTGCCCTCTGGACAAGAAAGAGAATGGTGGCACATTAAGCAATAGATTCACGTGTTCCATACTTGGCAATATCAAGTCCCAAATAAGTTTTTTTTTTAACAATAACATTTAAGAAGTTTATAATTTATTTGATGATCATTTATCAATTTCAAGTGGACATTGATGGGACGTATGGTCTCAAATAAGCAACAGCATTTACTATATGTTCTTTAAGGCCAGACAGAAATCTCATCTCATTGATTTAGGCACTCCTAAGCTTCCTAAGAGATGGTTTTCTTGCCTTAATTCAAAGAACATATATTTAAATATTTGATTTTCTCCCAGAGAATGATTAGAAATACACAAGAATTTCACATAACTGGTCTTTGAATCTAAAATAAAAATTGTTCTCATGATATAGATAGAGCTACTGATTTTCACGAATGATTTACTTACTAATTAGGCAATCTTCATCGTGTGAAATTTTTTGATGATGCTGTGGTGTTACTATACAGGTAAGGCTGATGTGTCTTGTGTCGTTTACAAAATTGGTGGATGCATGCAAGAACTATTAAAGTTGTGGAAGGAATTTCAATCATCACAAGCTGATAAAACATGTGAAAGCTCTCAAAATGGTCCAACCCTTGAAATTCGGATACCAGCCGAACACGTTACTGCTACTAATCGCCAAGTAAGATCATGAATTATTTATTCCCTTTGCTATGACATTCAGTTAATTTTCCAGCTATTCCTCCCCTCTAAAATACATGATTTATTGAAAAGGATGCAGAAAATGTATTTTTCCCTACTTGTGCATGCAGTTTCAAGAAACTAATAGAAAGATTTTCTTTGCATTAATTTAATTGGACAATTTTCTTGGATGAAAGTAATTGAATTTTTCATGGTTGGAATCTTGGTGGGTCCATCTAGCTTCTTAACTTTAGAAGTACCCGAACAACTCATAGCTACATGAATTGTGTTTTGAGTTCTTCTTGATCTGGGAAACTCCTCCACTGAACAGAAGTTAATTGAGTCCTTTCTCTTGTCTACTTCATTTGCTAGTTTGGGTTTTTCTCATTCTATACCATTAAATGGCATAAGAGGATGGATTTGTGAATGTCCTGAAATGGGCATAAGCATGTTCAACAGGGGGAGGTGCTGAGGTGGCTCTGGGCAGTTTTTTTTTTTATAGGTAATCAACAATTTTATTAATTAAAGAAGAATACACAGGAAGTGTATAATCAACTTAAACAAGAAAGAAAAGAGATAACGTTAGGCAGCCCCTCTATAGGATTACTAGTTGTGGCATTAAACCAACTATACAAAGTCATATAAAAGAATTCTCTAATTTGCTCTGTGATCCGTGTTTGGCCTTCAAAACATCGGTTGTTCCTCTCCCTCCACACACACCAAATAATGCATCCTGGGATAAGATTCCATACAAACTTGCTATCCTTATCCCCAAGCTTTCTCCTCCATGCCTGCAACACGTCCTCTATACATCTAGGCAACACCCAATCTATATGTTGAGAGGTAAGAATGTTATTCCACAACCAACGAACACCATCACAGTGAATGAACAAGTGATCATGCGTCTCCCCATCAGTCCTACACATATAGCACCACTCGGTTACATAAAAGTCTTTTCTTCGGAGATTATCCATCGTTAATGCATGTCCCCTCACGACCGTCCATAGTAAAAATGCCACCCGCGGAGGCAATTTACATTGCTACACCATCTTCCAAAGGAATGAACTCTCCACATGTCCCAAAAGATATCTAAAATAAGAGTGAACTGAAAAAACACAATTCCGTGCCAACCTCCATCGGCTACGATCATCCTCTCCTCCCCGAATTTTCACCTCATACAAATAGGTTAAAAACAGTGCATAATCATTCAATTCCCAATCCGGCAAACCTCTCTGAAAAGTAATATTCCAACTGTAACTCCCATTATGGATGGCTAAAACGTCATTCACTATAGCAGAAGATACCATAGTAATGCGATGCAAGGGAACCTCACCTTCAACTGTATATCTCCACACCAACAGTCATCCCAAAATCTGATATTAATACCATTCCCCACCATAAAAGTCAATCTGTCCCGAAGGTCGCTCCAACTTTGTCGAATATACCTCCACAAACTCACCCCGTAAGACCCACGACCCTCACCCGAATACCAGCCCCCATCCATTATTCCATACTTCGCCCCAATGATTTCTCTCCAGACTCTCCCTCTCCACTCCAAACCGCCACAACCATCTGCCCAATAATGCTTTATTAAACAAAATAAGTCTTCTCAATCTGAGGCCCCCCAACCTCATAGGAGAGCAAACAACTCCCCAATTAACCAAATGAAGTTTCCTCCCCTCTCCCAACCCCGCCCAAAGAAATTCCCTTTGTATCCTCTCTAATCTATTTGTCACTGCAACGGGAATAGAAACAGTGACAAAAAATAAGTAGGGATATTTGATAGAGTAGATTTAATGAGAGTAAGACGGTCTCCCTTCGAGAGATACATACGCTTCCATCCCGTTAACCTCCGTTCCACTTTTTCTACAATAGCATTCCAAATATTAATACTTTTAAATTGTGCCCCTAAAGGGAGTCCTAGGTATGACATAGGGACTGTGCAACCTTACAACCTATAATAACAGCTAGTTCCTCCACATTAGTGACCTCCCCCATTGGAATAACCTCAGATTTTCCCAGATTAATCTTCAATTCAGACACCGCTTCGAAACATAGGAGCAAACGGCGTAAGTTCCCAATTACATAAGGAAGGTTTTTGATGGATGATGTTTAATGTAAAGTAAATTGATGGAGATTGTAACAAATATTTTGTTGAAGTTGCCAAGAATGGGTGCTTATTTTAGTAAAAGAAAAGAAATTAGAATTTATCTCGAAGGATTTTCTTGCATTTTATTTTATTTCCTACTTAACTTAGTCTAGGTTGAACCCTTAACTAAAGAAGGTTATGTTTTGTTTTAATTAGCATTGATAATAGAATACAAACAGATTTTCTTTCTAATTTCTTCCAATTTCTCTCTCTCTCTCTCTTACCTCTTTCTTCCCCGTTTCTCTAATTTCTTCTCCCTTGTTTCTCCTCTTTTCTTATTGGACAATAATTATTATTATGTGCTTACTGTTTGAAAACTACCTATAGTTTGTTGTGCCGTTTGATCCCTGCAATTTTTAGTTTGACATACTACAATGAACTATGAGCAACTCAAAAATGTCGATCTGCTTGAAGTCAAATAGATGAAACTTTTCAAGGTTCAGTGTACTATGTGAAGTGACCTAGAGCAACTATTAAATCAGCCCTTTTCTCGGAAATGATTTCTGTTTTATTTCTTGTCCTAGTCATGATTTATTGTTATATGTCCCTACAGAATTTACTTGTTTCATCTCTTTTCTTAAAGTTTTTGAGTATATTCCTTGTTCTCCTGATTGACAGATTATTCAGGTCCCACATTGGACTTCAAAGCCTCCCCACCCCACCCATCCCACCCCCAAAAGAAACAAACAATGTGAATTTAAATCTGTTATCGTGTTGAGGATACTGTGTATGTTGCCATTTTGAAGGAAGGGGATTTAAGAATCCCTTCCAAATGTGTTTTAATTGATCTGGTGTTCAGTTATGAAATGATTGTTGCTTGTCCGTATATGACCTTTCAATTTGAGCCTTAAACTGTCTTGACACTTCATATGACATTCTTTCTGGTATTCAAACTGTTTGCTGCTGTTTTGGAGTTGTATCCTCAAGTTCTGGATGCATCTCATTGAGTTCGCATTCTTCGGTTTTTCTGTCTTTGAAGGTTATCTTTGAATTCGGCCCTTGTTTGCAATGGATTCTTATAAATAATATTGTATTTGTTGATAATGTTCTCCAATGTTTATTTTAACTAGGATTGCACCACTTTTTCTTGCGATCTTGTCGTAGATGGTGCTGTCTTTGAAATTGTTGCCAATGATTTCTGATTCAGGATTCCTCATTGGGCCATTTTAGAGGTTTTTAAGGATCTGATGAAGGATTTTAGATACCTACAGAGGGCAAAGATATATTATTTAATGGTTCTTTATAGTTCTTCAACGTGTCATTTATGTCATGGTCCTCCAAAGTAAAAGAGAATATTATCATAACACAATAATTACCAATTTTTTTTGAAAGCCAACCTAGGCTCTCGGAAAAGTTGAAGGGTCAAGGAGCAAAAGGTAAAACTGGAAATTAGAATAATTTAATAAATAAATTGACGTTTAGAGATATTTAGCATTAAAATTTACATCAATTAAAAGTATTTTATGACTCATTATTTAAATTTTTTATACTTACTTTAATGCCCATTTATCAAGAAATATAAACTAAATGGGCAAAAATACTTGTAAACCATCCGTGCAAAGCTCACAAAAACCCTACCACATTTTATACCTCTTCTTATTGCCTATTCATATTTCAGATCCCAAACTTCTTTTGCACTCGTTTTTTTATATTTGTATAGTAATTATTTTTGTGACTTAATTGCATTGTCACTTAGCTAAGAAGTTGAATCATGAATAAATTGATTATAGATTGAATAACCTGTTTTCAAAAGGATGCAGATGGAGGAAACAAGTGCTCATTGGAGTACTCTGTTGCTGTAGTAACAAAAAGTTAGTTTCCAAGTTGGCCATTATTTGTTGAAGATCATATATTAATGAAACAAAGGTCTACAAAATTTATTACCGTTAGAAATATGTTGCATGTAATGGTGGCATCTTAAACTTTTTTTCTTTCTTGAATCTCTCCGTCTCACTCCTCTGGCTTTATCTCCCTGGTTTTTAATATCTAAGTATGCAGTTTGTTTCCATATTCTGCTGTACCCATCATGTTGAGTTCTTAGAGTGCTTCCTTTACAGGTGAGGGGTGGACAACTATGGGGAACAGATATATACACTGTTGACTCTGATCTGGTGGCTGGTATGAGTTTGGTCTACATTATAACTCTCATTGCATACACGACCCAAAACTACTGGTGGAATGTAACGTGTTCCCTGTTCAGTTCTTATGCATACAGGTTACTGTCGCCCAACTGCTGCTCCTCCTCCATCTGCAGCTCAGGAGCTGCGTGCCACCATCAGAGTTTTACCTCCACAAGATTGTATGTCCATATAATATTCAGTCTTTAAAGAAATGCTTAATACTTTTAGAAACAGATTTCCTGCAATAGGTTTCAAGACTATACTAGTAGATTTCATGCATGACCTCCCATTCCATCCTCCCTGGTAACTGTTAATTAATTCAAAAGTACAAAGAGATGAGAGGTTCGTGCCACGCACACATCAATTATACCAAATAACTAGTATGCTAACCTTGATGCCAAGCCAAAATTGGCTTTATGTTTTAAATGATTCCTTTTGCTACCATCTTTCTTCTTCTTTGATTCTCAAATAAATTAGTTTATTCACAGGAAAATACTTGTTGTACATCAACATTTACATAATCTTTTACAGATTAATATGGTGTCAAAAAGAAGTGGGGGAGTTTGTTTTATTTATTTATTTATTTATTTTTTCTATTAGGTTGATGAGTGTTTGACCCAATTAAATATTGCCATATCATTTGTTTGTAAACAAATCTGTAAATTGTGATGTTCATGTAGCACAACCGTTATTCAAAAGTTGATAGTTAAAAGTTGCAGAGCCATTTCTATGGAATTGATTTGGTTTCTAGACTTAGATTAGTTTTCAGGGCTCCTTTTAACATTTCATGGTATCTGTCTGTGTATAGTGATATATATGCTAATTTATCTTGTCATAACATTGCTGCATCTAAAGTGTATCAAGTCATGAGCTGTGAATCAACTGTTATTGGGTGCATGTTTTTCCCCCTTCTGAGGTGCCTGTTGTCGTGCTTTTAAATGTACATCCATACCTCTTTTAGCTAAAGGCATTACATCCTATTATTTGAATTCTAGGAAAAAAATGTCATGTAGGACACCAGTGCATAATTTTGATATTCATTCTCTTTTGATGCAAGTTATCATTCTGTGCTTTTAATTTGTATTTTATTGTATGTACTTGTTTAAGGTTACATTTCTACACTGAGAAATAATGTCCGCTCACGTGCATGGGGTGCTGCCATTGGTTGTAGTTATCGTGTTGAGCGATGTTGCATTGTGAAGGTGAGCAATATTTTCAATTCACTTTTTTTTTTACCCGTTCTGTTTATCTGTTATATGCTTTTAAATGTTGTCGATCAGAATTTATCTGTACTTTCATATCTATAGAAAATGTTTTGATCTACTTTATGATTGCTGACATGCAATTTGCCATCATTATATCCTACATGCCTTGTTGAGTTGTCTTTATTTTCCCATTTACATGTGGATTGATTTTGGTGGCTCTCTTTTTAATATGACGTCTATTGATCTTTGCATACTTGAGCAGAAAGGAAGTGGAATCATAGATCTTGAACCTTGTCTCACACATTCTTCTACTTTGGAGCCTACTCTTGCTCCAGTGGCTGTGGAGCGCACAATGACTACAAGGGCTGCAGCTTCGGTATTTTCATTACTGATGCTCAAATTTAGTTTTTGTGCATGTGTACACACTTTGGTGCACACAGATGCAAGCTCACTTGGAATTTCTCCCTCTAAATCATTCATGAGTTTCTACAATCTACTTTTTGATATTAGGTTTATAATCAGATACACAACCTAAATTTTATTTAAATAGGGTCTTAAGTTGTTGATACTTGGCCTTGTGTGTTTGTTGCTAAATTACACTCCTAAAATTTGTTTCAACTCTATATTCTTTCCAGTTTCGTACACAGTAACTTAATGATTCTCTAATTAGATGTAGGATCTTATGTATTGTTTTCTCAATCACATTTTTCTTGATTTTATCATAAACTGATTTCCCAAATATGTATGTAGAAACTAGCATCTTCTTTATTACATAGTAATCCTATTGTCCATTTATTGAAACCAGAAGCTTATTATCTCGTAAGTCCATTCTAAACTTCCAAGGCAATGTTTTCTAATGATATAGCTGTTTCAGATTTTCATGTGTTTTGCTTACCAGTGGGTGTTGGGCTTTTTTGTGGAAAAGGATGCTATGTTTCAATTTCACTTTGGAATATACTTTCAAGTTTTATGGAACAAAATTTCAAGGTCTTTTTGCTTTTCATATTAGTCAAGCAGCATGTCGATTGCTATTGTTGCTTTGGTTTGTGCTGTTCATTAAACAGTGTTGGAGATTATGGATATTTCATCTTATATTTTCTCTCTCTCTCTAGAATGCCTTACGTCAACAAAGGTTTGTACGTGAAGTCACGATACAGTTCAACCTTTGCATGGAACCTTGGTATGTGCTGTACCTTTTTTTTTTTTTTTTTAAGACGACGTTCATTACCTGCTAAATTTGTCTGTCCTAATTTATAATTAAATTCAAAGTTTACTGTGGGAACTCGTTTTCCGAAAAATGAAAGTGTCTGGTTAGTTGCCTGTGCTTCTACTATTTGTTCTTGGTAATTAGTATTTTTGTTCAATTAGAAATGTAAAGAACAATGGAGGTCGGCAAACTATTAGCAAGAGAATTGAGTCACTATAATTAAATTTTTTTTTACTATTGCATTACCGTCGGTCTAGTTAGTAAAAATGCTGTTGGCACGTAACGATACATGGACACATCACGTGTGTGCTAAAATTTCAACGACTTCCAGTATTTTACCTTGATTAGTACAATTAATCCTGCATTAGATTCACCATACACTGGTTTTCCCATCCAAATATTGTAGGCTAGTTTTCTTTTTCTAATTCTTTAATGTGAAGACAATTTAATGTAGCTTCTTTCTCCTAATTATGATTATTCTTTTTTGTCTATGTTCAGATGCTTGGTTAAATGGTGAATGAATTCTGTTTTTCTGGATGTAGATCAATCACTTAATTGGATTCGTATCCTAATGTACTGACCTAAATTTTCAATGACTGAATACTCAATGCAAATTTAATCATTATTTCTTTGAAGTATCATGCGGTAAATTTTTTATGACTTCTTCTATATAAAGATGGATTCCTTGTTTGACTCTTATCACAAAGAATGCCCAATATCTTTGTTGTTTGGTTAAAATTATTACATAAATCATAAATATTTACAAAGTTTACATCATCATCGTGAACAAATCGTTATCATCCTTAATGTATAATAAATGAAAGTGGGGGAGAAATCTCAGTGGTTATTACACTCTTTGTTGTATACTTGTTTTCAACTTTGGGAGCAAACATAAACCATGACCGATCTGTTGTAGCTGTTCACACATAAGGGGAAAAATGTATCTGGAAGTATAGACCCATAATATTACTATTCAGATTAAGTTTCAAAAGTTTTACAGTCATTTTTTTGGAAAAATGTTGTTTTGAGTAGTGAATTTTTGGAGAATGTGTGGTTAAAAAGTAGGGAACAGTTTTGGGTTTACGCTTAGAATATTTTATTGTGTGAATGTGTGGTTGAAAATGAGTATGTATAAAAAAAATTTGAAAGAATGGGAGACAAACAGGGTATTAGATTGTTTAAAGATAAGTTATAAATTGCACTTCTATTATTCAGCTTCAAACCTCCCCATTATAGTGAAATAAGATAAACCATTTCTTGATGCTGCTGCTTTATTTCCTCTTTGCAGTGTTCTTTTCTTTTTTCAATATTAAAAAGGAGTTCATGGGGAAATTTAGTTGCAAGAACAATTTCTCTCTTAGCATCTCTCTTCATGTATATTTATCACCTGATCGGCGTTTCCGATGAGGTGGATCTTAGTTTCACCAAGTAATCTCTCCTAACAAAAAAAGGTTACTTTGGGCTAATGTGTACCGGTTAAATAATTCTTGATAATTTACCTTTATCCCCTAATAATATTATTATTGTTGTTATTATTATCATCTACATTATTTTTGTTTCTTATTCTTCTCCCCTTCTTTGGTTTCTGATTTTTTTTCAGGCTTAAATACAGCATTAGCGCTGTTGCTGACAAAGGTCTAAAAAAGCCGCTCTTTACATCTTCACGCTTAAAGAAGGGGGAAGTTCTATACTTAGAAACTCATTTCCGCAGGTAATGACTGGACTGACAATCGATAAAAAAAAAAAAAAAAATTGTATTCAGAGATTTTTTCCCTTTTTCACAATTTTCTAAAAAAATTTCGATTTTTTTACTGTTGTAGTGTCGTTATATAAAAATTCTAAAATTTGTAAAAATTATCTCCATAGGTACTTCGATAGCGCAACTCTAATGTTTTAGAATATTATCAATACGTAGCTAAAGATAGTTGTCATAGGTTACATGGAAGGATCAGATATAGGGGTTTCACTTCTCTTCTTTATTACATTTTAAGGTGCTTTGCAACATTGATACTTTTGGTTCAGGCTGTATCATTTTGGTGGATTAACTGGCAGGATCACCAACAAGAAAGATCATCAACTATTTGCCATTTGTATCTTTTACACCTTTGTGTTTACTAAGTTATATCTTTAGGTACGAGCTTTGCTTTAATGGAGAAAAGACAGTGAAGGCTGCAGCAGTATCTCAGGCATTAGGCGCAGAGAATGGGAGATCTCATTCCAGCTCGCATCTTAGCAATGGTGAAAGAAATGTGGTGGATGGTGAAAGCACTGCGGTGGATGTATACCGATGGTCTCGTTGTAAGAGACCCCTTCCACAAAAGTTCATGCTCACTATTGGAATCCCGCTCCCTCTTGAACATGTGGAGGTAATCCTTCCCTGCTGGTTTTTTTTCTGGCTACGATATCACTTCACTTTTGTAATTGCTTCTTTTCCCTTGCTTTGTTTTCGATTGAAGTTGAATGCATAATCACCAATAGAATCTGAGTTTACGGTGCCCTCAAATTGTTACAAAAATATGAACGAGAGAACTTATTATTGTTTATGTTCAAGAGTCTGGATAATGGATAATCCTTTGTAGAAATGATAAGAGTTTTCACCAAGCATGACCTTCAGTCGATGCTTTTGCCTTATAAGCATAGGAAATGTATCATTGTGTTTGCTTTCTGAAATTGTATTCCTATGGATGATGAATCTAGTTAAACTGAGATGTTATAATCTGTCTTCTGAGGTCTTGCGAGACACTATTGAGGGTTTTAGCTTTGTTGCTGTGTATCGCTGAATAACTGTTTGGTGTGAGAAACCTGGAGCTAATATAGTCGGATGTCTGTCAGACTGTCACTCAATAGCTTAGGGATTCGATTTTTCAATCTGCGTTATAAGCAATACGCCTTTGCCATGTTTTCTCAAGTTTTATTTTACGATTACTATTTGAGCCATATTGAGCCAAGGGCGAACTCATCGCATAAACTCAGAATACAAACTAACATTAACATCAAAAAATAGAGGAAAAGAATGTTAATATTGTTCTCTTGTTGTTTATTTCGGGTAAAATACGTGAGTTTAGAGTAGGTTTCTTTGTTTTTGTTGATTAATTATTATTATTATTTCTTTTTTTCCGTGGGATGTCGACAGGTTTTGGAGGAGAATATAGAATGGGATGACATTGCATGGTCTCAAACCGGCGTTTGGATTGCTGGGAAAGAATATAATCTGGCGCGGGCACATTTTCTTTCCTCAAACTAGAAACAGATTAGCTTCGTTTTGAAACAGGGTCTTTCTGAACTGTTGTATGAATACTGCCTTTTTCTTGTTTTTTGGTTGGGAATTTATGGATTCAGATTTGGTGACAAAAACTCCTGCTTTTGGGGTATATTATAGTTTATACTGTCTGTTTTATTCAGACTGGGTATGTACATCACATATTCGTGCACAGAGTGGTCATAATGTTAATAAACAAAAACAATCTTTTCCTTCTTTTTATCATTATGCTCAATACCATGTTATCTTGAAGGGTAAATAGCACAAAACGTCTCCACCTTTTAATGTTATCGTGCAAAACGTCCATACCTTTCATTTTTTGACATTTTCACCCCTACCTTCCACATTTCATTGCGCAGAATGTCCTTTTCAACAATTTTCGAAATAAAATGATGATTTTATCCTCATATTCAAATGAAACAAGAAGAAAAGAAAAAAGTAAAAAATTAATTGCAACCATACTCTCAATGTTTTAAAAAAAGTATAAATGAATCCTAATCTTGGTAGAAAAAAGGAGAAAATCTCCACCCTATGGAGTCAGCGGCTTCAACCCCAAAATTGACCACTATAGCGCCGAATAAACCACCGGATCTTAGCACCACCAACATCTCATCATCCCACTATACAATCTTATACCAAAAAATGGCCCTTGCTGATCGAAAATCAGAAGAATTTCAGGTTCAAAAACTCACCCCTACACCACGACTTTACCTCCAATTCCGGCCAACCCATCACCACCAATGACCAATCTCCATCACAGGCCGTTAATACTCAACAAGACAAGCAATTACATGTTCACATATCATCACGAAACATTTTAATTTAGAATCTAACCTAACTAGTTCGAAGGTCGCAAGCCACGCACCTTCTGTTCCAATTTCCGACGCCGACGCCGACATCTACGGTCTCGGTCTACCACCATTAGCTTCTAACCATCATGGCGAACAAAATGCACACATGGGTCCTTATCAATTTACCTCGAATCAGCTAATTCGTGATTATACAGTTCTTATGCATGGAGAGCCTCTCGACCACCTTTCAATTGAACCCTCAAATTTGCCCCAACTTACTAATCAACATGGGAGAACTGAAAATTCAACATCAAACGACCTTAAACGTGCAGCCAAATCAGCCAATTCATCATCCCAATCCACCTGAATTTTTTTTTTCTAATTTATTTAAGATTCGTTTGTACTTTTTAGGGATGAAGGATCCGGTTAGGGACTCTTTGTTAAAACACCTAGTCAAACAAAGTAATTGGAAAAAAAACCCATCCTCAATGTTTATTGGTCATATGGCCTCCATTAAAAAATATAATAAATAAACATGGAAAAATGTCTAAAATACCCTCAACAAGTAAAAGACCTATACACCCTTTTCATCCAATCAAATTCACCATTTCACCTCTATCAAAATCAACGTGCTCTTCTACCGATGAAAAAAAAATGCTCTTCGTCTCCAATGTTTGCCACCTCCTAAAATTTTGTTACTAGTTATATTCCTCACCTATCTTCTCCAACATTTTGAGCATTTGAACAAGAATTTTAGCTTCTATATTATGTACATTGAAATCTTCATTAAATTTGAAGAAAATAAATGGTATTTTTATAAATCTCATGTACATTTGGTCCTTTTATTGTTGAATATAATATGAAATGATATTGTACTTGATTTTTTTTTACTGCTGGTGTATTTCCGCAACTACTGGACGATTTGTAGTACGTAACGAGCAAATCTGTACCGTTTTACGTAGTGTAGAACGACACTACAGTCGTTATCGTTAAATTAAAATGACAATACAAACAATATCATTATGGTCACATCCGTTCTTGATAATACAATGTGGTTACTTTGATAATTTAAATATGATAGCTATTTTCATATTACTTTGATATATATTTGAGTAAACTATTTAACTTTTTTATTTTATTTGCAGCTATGGATTCTGTAGAAATGATATGGGTACAAGTATACTATTTTGTTGAGTTTAAAAAGACTAAAGAAGGCAAATGGACATGGAGTTATGTAGGGAATGGTGAAAAAAATGTGGTATTCTTTATGTTCCAACTAACATTTCGTATATAGAATTGTACAACAAAATGCAAGAACTTGTTAACGTGGATTCAAAGTTGTAAATATAACGATAGTCATACCATTCTAATAAATAATATCTTCCCTTTCGGAACGACAGTTGTGCCGTTTTAAAAAACAGTAACGGCAGTTGTGTCTTTTTGTTTTTCATTTCGATTAAGTATTCAACATATCTCCCCTATGTTCTAAGAGGAATGTCCATCCTACAACTTAAATGAGTACGTATAACGATTTCATCGTGCCTCGGACGGGTCGTGGAGCTCTGTACGATTGTTTCCAGGCAGAACGACACTTGTGTCGTTCTGTTGATTTCTTCAATATTTTTCAACTTTTCCAGTCGAACGACCTCCACAGTTGGACCCCCTAACTTTTTTAGGCTGGACGTGTTGATTAGGTGACAAGTAACGGTGGAATTGATGTAGAATATATGGTATTGAACGGTGAAAACCATCAAATCTACAATGATTTTGTTTGAAAGTATAAGTGTTGAGCATATCTCCCATACGTTCTAAGAGGGATGTCCATCCTACAACTTAAATGACTACGTATAACGATTTCATCGTGCCTCGGATGGGTCGTGGAGCCCTGTACGACTGTTTCCATGCAGAACGACACTTGTGCCGTTACACGACAGTTGTGTCGTTCTGTTGATTTCTTCAATATTTTTCAACTTTTCCAGTCGAACGACCTCCACAGTTGGACCCCCTAACTTTTTTAGGCTGGACATGTTGATTAGGTGACAAGTAACGGTGGAATTGATGTAGAATATATGGTTTTGAACGGTGAAAACCATCAAGTTTACAATGATTTTGTTTGAAAGTATAAGTGTTGAGCATATCTCCCCTACGTTCTAAGAGGGATGTCCATCCTACAACTTAAATGAGTATGTATAACGATTTCATCGTGTCTCGGACAGGTCGTGGAGCTCTGACGATCAAGTTTGTTTCAGCGTAACGACACTTGTGCCGTTACACGACAGTTGTGTCGTTCTGTTGATTTCTTCAATATTTTTCAACTTTTTCAGTCGAAAGACCTCCACAATTGGACCCCCTAAACTTTTTAGGCTGGACATGTTGATTAGGTGACAAGTAACGGTGGAATTGATGTAAAATATATGGTTTTGAACGGTGAAAACCATCAAGTCTACAATGATTTTGTTTGAAAGTATAAGTGTTGAGCATATCTCCCCTACGTTCTAAGAGGGATGTCCATCCTACAACTTAAATGAGTACGTATAACAATTTCATCGTGCCTCGGACGGGTCGTGGAGCTTTGTACGACTGTTTCCATGCAGAACGACACTTGTGCCGTTACACGACAGTTGTGTCGTTCTGTTGATTTCTTCAATATTTTTCAACTTTTGCAGTCGAATGACCTCCACAGTTGGACCTCCTAACTTTTTTAGGTTGGACGTGTTGATTAGGTGACAAGTAACGGTGCAATTGATGTAGAATATATGGTTTTGAACGGTGAAAACCATCAAGTCTACAATGATTTTGTTTGAAAGTATAAGTGTTGAGCATATCTCCCATACGTTCTAAGAGGGATGTCCATCCTACAACTTAAATGAGTACGTATAACGATTTCATCGTGCCCCGGACGGGTCGTGGAGCTCTGTACGACTGTTTCCAGGCAGAACGACACTTGTGCCGTTACACGACAGTTGTGTCGTTCTGTTGATTTCTTCAATATTTTTCAAATTTTCCAGTCGAATGACCTCCACAGTTGGACCCCCTAACTTTTTTAGGCTGGATATGTTGATTAGGTGACAAGTAACAGTGGAATTGATGTAGAATATATGGTTTTGAACGGTGAAAACCATCAAGTCTACAATGATTTTGTTTGAAAGTATAAGTGTTGAGCATATCTCCCCTACGTTCTAAGAGGGATGTCCATCCTACAACTTAAATGACTACGTATAACGATTTCATCGTGCCTCGGACGGGTCGTGGAGCTCTGTACGACTGTTTTCAGGCAGAACGACACTTGTGCCGTTACACGACAGTTGTGTCGTTCTGTTGATTTCTTCAATATTTTTCAACTTTTCCAGTCGAACGACCTCCACAGTTGGACCCCCTAACTTTTTTAGGTTGGACGTGTTGATTAGGTGACAAGTAACGGTGGAATGTATGATTTTCCTTCAAGAACGACACAAGTGTCATTTCAGGACAGTAACGGCACTACTGCCGTTACGGTGGAATTTCGTTCACAGAGCATAACGGCACTTGACTCGTTCTGATATTTGTAACGACACATGTGTCGTTTTGCTCATTGCTTTAATCAATTTGCTTCGATTTTCAGCACTCAAAATTTCATCAAGTGTCTTTCTCATTATCGTTACGTTTAAACAAGATAATTTTATCTTCCCAGGCAGAACGACATAAGTGTCGTTCTATGGACAATAATGGCACTAGTGCCTTTCTCATTGAATTTCGACCAGGCAGGATAACGACACTTGTGTCGTTCTGATATCAGTAACGGCACAAGAGTCGTTTTGCTCATTTCTTTCATCAATTTGCTTCGATTTTCAGCACTCAAAATTTCATTAAGTGTCTTTCTCATTATCGTTACGTTTAAACAAGTAAATTTTATCTTCCCAGGCGGAACAAAACAAGTGTCGTTCTCTGGACAGTAACGGCGCTAGTGCCGTTCTCGTTGAATTTCAACCAATCAGGATAACGACACTTGTGTCGTTCTGATATGAGTAACGGCACAAGTGTCGTTTTGCTTATTTCTTTCATCAATTTGCATTGATTTTCACCACTCAATATTTCATCAAGTCTCTCTCTCATTATCGTTATAGTTAAACAAGTAAATTTTATCTTCCCAATCAGAACGACACAAGTGTCGTTTTCAGGACAGTAACGGCACTAGTGCCGTTCTCGTTGAATTTCATTCAACTTAAATGAGTTCAACTCATCATTATCGTGGTTTGGATGGGTCGCGGCTCGTCAAAATCGATTTTAGAACCAGAACGACACTTGTGCCGTTTTCAAAACAGTAACGGCAGTTATGTCGTTTTCTTTTTTCCTCTTGATTAATTAACGAGCATAAATTTCGAATGTTGTAAGCGGCGCGTTCAGCCTGCAACTTATTTGAGTTCAACTCATCATTATCGTGGTTTGGATGGGTCGCGGCTCTTCAAAATCGATTTTAGAGCCAGAACGACACTTGTGCCGTTTTCAAAACAGTAACGGTAGTTATGTCGTTTTCTTTTTTCCCCTTGATTAAGTAATGAGCATAAATTTCGAATGTTGTAAGCGGCGCGTTCAGCCTGCAACTTAAATGAGTTCAACTCATCATTATCGTGGTTTGGATGGTTTGCAGCTCTTCAAAATCGATTTTAGAGCCAGAACGACACTTGTGCCGTTTTCAAAACAGAACGGCAGTTATGTCGTTTTCTTTTTTCCTCTTGATTAAGTAATGATCATAAATTTCGAATGTTGTAAGTGGAGTGTTCAACCTGCAACTTAAATGAGTTCAACTCATCATTATCGTGGTTTGGACAGGTCGCGGCTCTTCAAAATCAATTTTAGATGCAGAACGACAGTTCTGTCGTTCTGGTAGACGTTTTAAAAGCAGTAACGACACTTTTGTCGTTCTGTTGATTTCTCCAATATTTTGCTACTTTTCCAGAGGAACAACGTCAAGCATTGGACCCCCTAACTTAAAAAGGTCGATAAATGTTGAGATGAATGTTCATTAACTTAATCAACACATATGAATAAGACGACTTGTGCTTTCATTATCTCAATAATATAAAAATTATGTCATTTCAATCGTTCTTTGTAGCTAGTCAATTTTTTTTTGTTATACATGTTAGTAAGTCCATTATTAAAGGTCATTTCGTTGAAAAAATCAAATTACAGCAGATAACGACTGTAGTGTCGTTTTACGTTGCAGATAACGACTGTAGTGTCGTTTTACATCGCAAGAAATAGCAATTAAATCTGGCAGATTTGGCATCATGACTGCAGACCTTTTTGAGCAACATCAGATATAATTTTGTCCAAAGGTTTGTTGCAGATCTTTTAATCATACTTACCAAAGGTTCTAACTTCAAACCATTCTTTAGCTTTTCCGCCGCAAGTGATGGTGCTCGCGACTTTGAAGGACGAAAAATTGGCCGACCGTTGGAGAAATGGAAAAGCAAATAATTGGACCAAATGTATTCCGTCGGGGTCGTTGAGTTCTCTGATGGATTTGGAGAAGATGGATGATGTTGGTTAAATGGGTGAAATGAGGGAAAATTGGATGATTTTTAGGTTAAAAAGTGAATGGCAATTTTGTCTTTTTATCAATTAAAACCTTTTGAATTTCTTTTTTTTGTTTAATTCTGGTCAAAGGCCATTTGTCCAAAATCATTCTCTTACCAGGCTGTCTGGCCAAATTTCCCATCCGGTTATTGTTGTTTTTTGGGGCTGAAATTTGTGTAGGAATGTTAGGGGTGGATGAGGAGATGGTGTTGGTGCAAGGTGGCCTGAAAATGGCCGGCAAGCGGCGATAGGGTGGAGGCGAGTTTTGGGAAGAATGTGAAGTTTGATGGGTTATTTGCACTTTTTAAAAAGTTTGGGTCAATAGTTAAATTTTGTTCAATTGTTTTTCTTTTCATATCTTTTTGTTTCAATTGAACGGAGGGTAAAATCGTCTAAACATGGTGAAAAGGACTTTCGGCGCACGAAAATTGAAAGGTAAGGACATAAATGCTAAGAAATGAAAGGTAGAGATGTTATCCACAATACCCTCCAAAGGTAGTGACGTTTTGTGCCAATTAGCCTTATCTTGAATCATTGTTGTTGAATAGCTCACATGTTACGAAAAAATAAAAATAAAAATAGTACTAGAAATTTCAATGAAATCTTTGCCCTTGTTTGAGCTCCAATTTTTTGTGAAAAAAATGAGTTTTATAATAGTGATTTTTTAGAGAATGTAGTTAGAAAGTATGAAATTTTTTGTGTTTACGTGTAAAATTATTTTATTGGGAAAATGTGATTGAAAATGAGTTTGTGAAAAAAAAAAAAAAAATTGAATTTTTAAAGAATGGAGCTCAGTGACTTTATTTACACAAATAATTTCAAAAAACTAGCCTGTTAGTGTCCTAGGGCTCAAATAACTCTCAAAAAGATATGGAACCTGGATGTGGGCCCATTCTATAGTTCTTCTCATTACCTAGGGTAGGTGAAAAGCTAGGTTGGGCGTATATGTTGTGGTGCTTGATGGGTTGGCTAATAGATATTAATGTTAAACTCTTCAGACCATGGAAGGCTTTTTTTATTAATTTATTAATTTTTTATTGTGAATGATGGAACCAAAGAATTGAACGTTCAAAATTTTATGTCTATATGAAAAAAGAACCAATTGTATGAAAAAAAAAAAAATGCTTCAAGGGGTTATGTAGGGGCATCCTCAATGTTGAATAAAACCCCACTTTACCAATGAGCAATAAACATTAGAAGAATTGAAATCTTAAATTAAAACTATTGCAATTTCTAGACTATTGTATCATGACTTTTAAATATTTTGTTTATAGTAAAGCTGTAAAGGGGTTATGGAGGATTTCTTGCATGTGTCGTTGGTAATTGCACAAGAACAAAGTGGGAAAATCATGTATCATGATTTGATATTTGTGCTGGTTTTTATAGTTCTACCAAGAACAAAATTGTTTTATATAAGGATGAATTCTTATCTTGCACGAATTTGATTATAGGTGGATTTTGTCAACGAGAAAATCACAATCATATTATTTTTGTCATTTTTGAAAAAAATTATTTTTATCACTTTTTTTTGAGTTTCATCACTTTTGAGTGTTTGTCACTTTTTTTAATTCGCCACTTTTTTTTTAAATTTTAGTCAATTTTTTGAGTTTGTCACTTTTTTTTAATTGTCATCTTTTGAGTGTTTTCTCACTTTTTTTTTATTGTCTGTCACTTTTTTAATCTGTATATCTTCTTTTAACTTGTGCCACTTTTTTGAATTGTCACTTTGTTAAAATGTCAATTTTTTAATGTTTTATCACTTTTTTCAGTCACCTTCTTGATTTTTATCACTTTTTTTAGCGACAAACGTCAATTTTTAATAAAAGTGACACTATGTAAATGACACTTAACTTTAAAAGTGATAGTAGATCACATTTTCATTGTCACTTTTTTTTTACGTAATCAGCATGTGGATTGACCTGAACGTGGTGATTATTTTAAGAACATGATTACTGATATTGCACAAATGGATGATGCTATTTTGGTATTTGTCACTTTTTTTTAGTTTTGTCACTTTGTTTGAGTTTGTGTCACTTTTTTTTGACATTTTTTTTTATAAAAAAGTGACATTTTGTCACTTTTTCATTTTACACAGTATTTTTTACTTCCTAAAAACTTTTCATATGATTTTTAAAAAATCCATAATTTTAAGGATATTTTTGTAAGTACCCATTTTTCATTCTCATTGTACAAAAACGTGGCTCAAACAGGACCTTAATCAGTTCCCACTGAGAAAATGGGGCATTATTCTAATTGGCCTAGTTGACCAAGCCTTTTAAATTCTTTATGGAAATGTCTATTTTACCCTTAATGAAATAAATTTCTTTATTACAAGATATATTCTTCTTTTATGAATAGTTTTAAAGATTTGTATCTTATATTTCTTATATTCTCAATTCTAATAAACAAATCCATTCTTTGTGAATCCTAAAAAATAATTTCATCATTTGGTTTAATAAATTATCATAATCTATAATCTTTCGTTTATATTCTGTCATAAGTCTCTTATATTCTTCAGATGTTCTATCTTTGTTTTTTAGTTGAATTTTAATATTCTCTATTTTTTCTAACATTTCTAACAAATTATTTAATCCTTTAATTGTATATCCTGGTATTTCTAGATAATATAATGAAATAATAAGAGTTCAAACATCATGAATAATTCTAAACATAAACATTGAAATGATTAATCCCTACGATTATTTAAGATCTTAGAAGAATTATTTCCAAATTTAACAAAAACAATAGTTTTACCTTAGTTTTGATCTTCAAGCCTTTATCCTTAGAATAGAGTGACTTTCAGACTCTGAATATGCTAACTGTTCCCTCCAACGGCATCTTGCCTCGACGGGATCTTTGCTATTTCAACTTCTTGCTCTCACTGTATCGTTCCTTAGAATTAAAACTACAGATCATAAATAAAGAAAACTCTCTTTTTGTTAAAGTAAGAAAGAAATTTCTTCTTTAATCTTTCAAGAATCTATGGGAAAAGTAGTTTAGAAACTTGTATCCATTTAAGAGGATTGGAATAATATCAAAATCAATTGTATTGATGTCTTTGAAATTTGGTACAAGATTCAAACAGAAGATTTAGCTTTCTCATAAGTTGAGTGCTCAAATTTTTCTCTCCAATTCATTATGTCTTTCTCTTAAGCCTTCGGCCTCTATTTATATATCCAATTGAGGCAAAATTATTGGCCTCTTACATCATTGCATACATCATATAGCACTAAACAATTTGTGCTTTGACATTAAGAGTCTACCGGCCCCTCCGTTATAGTCACATCTTCTTTAAAAGATTGTTTTTATATGCAGCTGTCCTCTTTTGGTCACATCTTCCTTATCTCTTTGGAATCTCCTTTTTTATTTTGTTGGCAAGTGGGACAATTTCTTGCTTCACATGCACGTTGTAAGGTTGAGATGCATCCTGGTATTTGATGGGTATCAAATTTGTTGATAAAGTCTCTAAGGACTTCAGACTTTTGTTGTCCATCATTTGCAAGTAGGGTCCATCCTTCACATTGGCATATGCACCTAAATCTTTTTACATAAAGATTTTTTGGCCATATTCTAAAGAACTTTGTATCCAAGAACTCTACGGTTCTTAATCCATACTCTGGTAAACTTTGGTAATGGTTTGTTAATTTCTCCGATGTCCATGGTGAAATCTCTTCCAACATATCCAATTGTTATGATGTGTTCTGCTTGATAGAATATTCCTCCATCAACTTCTGGACTATTTTAAATAAATAGCTCTCCCTTGGGCATATTTGGAAACTTCAGATTTAAATATATCATCGAACTTTTCAAATTCATTAAGATTTTTATCTGGATAAATTAAATTTAAGTATTCATAATCAGCTACCATTTTTACCATCGTTGGCTCAGATCGTTTCATTATTACTATCCTTGAATAAATGTGATCTCCTAGTGAAACAAAATATGAATCACTTGTTTGTAATTCATACATCATTTTAGTAATCATTTTATATTCGTCTTCTTTTGGAGACAAAAGGACTTCATCCTCTTCATCTGGTTGTATCCTGATAGATTTGGTATGACCTTCATTAATAACAATCTTTTTGGGACTTTGAATAGTAACATCCTTTTTTGGTCAACTGCTGCTTCCGCTTGGTGGATCACCCCTGGTTTGTACCTGTTTGGTATCAACTTATTCGTATCCAATAGTATCTTTGATATCCAGTGATTTTAATTGAACTTTCAATAGCTTCAATTCGATTAATAATATCATTGGTAACTTTCATATGTGATGAACTTATTTCCACAATAATGTTTACATTATGCTGTAAAATTTCGTTAATCTTATCCATCCCATATCTGATATGTTCAGCTTCTTCCCTGGCATAAATAGCCATGGATTTGAGCTCATCTAGTATTCTTTTGGTATTATCCATCTGCAAATTCAATATTTCTACTTAAGAAATCTGAAAGAAAATTGTTAATTCATTTAATATGGATAATTTCAAAATTATAAAATGATAAGTATGCTTGCCATCTGTGTAATCTCTTATATTGAGGTTCAATTGGTAACTTATTTCTGACTAATCCTGCAACTTGAGAATTATCAGTTTCAACAATAAATTTTTTAGATAATAAGAATAATGAAAACTTCTTTATTCCTCTAACAATTGCTAGTAATTCTTTTTCATGTGTGGTATAATTTATTTCTGCTTGGTTAAAGGTTTCACTTGAATATCTACAAATTTCATTTAAATTTGTTTTTAATATAGCTGCCCAATATTTATCTGAGGCATCTGTATTAACAATTAAATTATCTTTTTCATCTGAAAGTCTTAATTTTGGTAGATTCTTACATTCTTTCTTTAATGATTTAATAATTTCTGTATGTTCATCATTCCATCCCTTAGTATTTATTTTTCTGAGTAATATCTGTATTTTATGTTTTTTTTGAAAGATTTTCAATAAATCCTTCTGCATAGTTTAGACATGTTAAAAACTTTTGTATTTGTTCTTAGATTTTAATTTGTTTGGAAAACTATCTATCTTTTTAAATATATGAGTTTGTAAATTGATTCCTCTACTATCTATTGTTAATCCAACAAAGTCAATCTCTTGTTTTTCTATAATAGCTTTTTTTTTTGGAAAGAACAATTCCTTCATTTTTACATTCATTTATGAACTGTATTAAATGATTTCTATGTTCTTCTTTATGTTAGAACATATTAATATATCATCAACATATACTATCATAAATTTATTGTATTTCCTAAATATATTATCAATTCTTCTTTGATACATTTGAGGTGCATTTTTCAATCCAAAAGGCATTACTAACCATTCGTATTTACCTTGAGGTGTACTAAATGCTGTATATTGTATGCTATCTTCTTCCATGTTTATTTGCCAAAATCCTGATTTAGCCCCTGTTTGTCTACCATTAATCCAAAAAATTATTTGCTACAGTAAGATTCTCCACCACACATTCACCCAATAAAATATTCTACACACAAACCAATAAAGTTACTTTAATTTTCAACCACACATTCTCCAAAAAATACTATTCATTACACTAATTTTCTCCCAATAATGGGAGACAAACAAGCTCTTACAATCAAATTTAGAGTAGTATTGTTTTCTTTTTGCAAGATTTATTAGGACTTCTTTGTTTGGTAAAAAGTATCCATCAAATCTAGTATATTTATTTAATTATTTGTAGTTTATAACAATTCTGACTTTTCCTCTAACTTACTCAGAATGTTTCATTACCATAAAAGTTGGACTACTATGGGGTCCATTACTTGGTTTAATAAGTTTTTGTTCTAATAATTCTTTTATCTGGATTTTAAATTCTTGTGTATCTTGTATGGTATACATCATTGGTCTAACTCTTATAATTATATTTTCTATTAACTCTATTTTTGCTTTAGGATGGTATGATTTCCAAAATATCAATGAATTTTCTCCATAGATTTTTTCTAACTGTTCTATGATTTTTTCTATTCTTATTTATATTCCTGTTTTTAGGACTTTTTTATACATTAGTCTTTTATTTTTTATTTCATTATTTATAATTAGTTTTTTCTCCCATTTATCACCACCCTGGGCTGGCTGAATTCTATAGGGTTTAAATTCTCTTGATATCTTTAATAAATGTCCACTAGGGATTTGTAACATTATCATATAGTTATTTTGTTTATAATATTGAAACTGTTGTATAAAGTCATTTCCTAATAATATATCACATTTTAGTTTATCATAATTATATACTTTATTGATAACTATTTGTTTACTTCCAAGGATTATACTAATTTTTTCAACACTGTTTATTATTTGAGTATATTCTCCTGTTACTCTTGTTATTTTTATTTTACTTTTATTATCCCATGATTTTATTAAGAAATTCTTAAATATAGTTATATCACTTCCTGTATCTATTAAAGCACGAGTTGTTATATCTGATTCTATGATAGTAACTTGTATATATACAGCTAATGGAAAGCTTATTAGGTTATTCATTCAATTCTTTGTTATATAATATATTTTGTTCATTATGAAATATATATAATCCTTCTCTTTTTATACTATAATCTTCAAATCCATTTAAAAAACGCATTCCTAATAATATATGAGGGTTTATATTTATACTTTCATCTATATAACATGGTATTATAAGATCCATTCCTCCTATTTTTATAGGTACCTTTACTTCTAATTCCGTAGTATGCATTTGTCCATCAAAATTTACATATTTATATGGTTCAGTTTCATAATGTATTAATCCTTTATTCAATATATTTGGTCTTGATATTTTTTCTATTCCATTAAAACATTCTCCACTTATTTTCATATTTCCTGTATTTTTATGAAGTTTAATTTCTCTCGTATAACTAGTTCCTTCTAATGATTTTCTATGAGGTATTCTAAGACTCTTTGACCTTCTTATTAATTTTCCATCTTTAAACATTATATTTTTATCAGGATATTCTTCTTCTCTAAATTCTACTATCTCAAGTTTATCTGTTGATATTCTAAATTCATATTCTTTTGGAATCAGGTTTACCTGTTTATTTGGTTATATTATTTTACTGATATCTTTACATTCCTTATGAACTTCTATATATGATTTTTTGGATTAAATGTTTCCATAATTAGAGTTGGTAAATGTATATAAGGCTCTATATTCAATAGTCATAATTTGGTCTCCTGGTTGCATTATATCATTCCTATGTAATTTAAAATGCAATCTGAAAACTTCATTGAAGTTTTTATCCTTTAAAGATATACAATATTTTGGGTAACAAGTAAATATTATTTTTTGATATGCTAGGTTTTCTTCTATAGTCTCTAAATGACTATCTCTTGTATTTATTATTCTTCCACTGATAAGTGTGTTTTTACACACTTATTTAGCACTTTTTGCATTTAATTGGAATTTAAATTGAGTTGATTTCTACGCATAATTGTGTAAAATTGTATGTTTGTAGGCTTGATACCCGAATTCGCGAAGAACGGAGTGAAAACGTGCAAAATGGGACTAAAAGTGTACAAATTGGTGAAGTTAGGGACCAAGTTGCACATGCCACAAAGATGAAGGACTTGACATGCAATGTATAGAGGGCCTAACTGAACTGAAGGTCAAAAATCAAGGACCAAATTGTACTAAATCAAAGTTGAGGGACCATTTTGCCACTTTCCAAAAGTTTGGGGACCTTAGTTGCAATTTTCCCTAGATCTTTTGGTTAACTTCATGACTAAGCAATGAAAATATCTATGCCAAAAAAATCAAGTTGCTGGGGACTTTTTTTTTGGAGTATAATATATTAGTTTTTATTTTTTATTTTTTGGATATAGATAGATTAGTTTAGTTTCTATCTTTATCTCTCTAGCTTTTCTTCATTTTCTTCTCTAGTTTTCTTTTAGTTTATTAGGTTGTTGTAATCTTTGCTCATTTTGGTGATGAAAAGTGTATAGCAAAGGGGATTAAGCTTGAAGAAACATGGAAAAACATCAAGGAAGGACTCAAAACTTGGCAACAAGGGTTGTATCTTGATACTTTTGTATTCTTCCATTTATTTTCCATATTTTGGCATGTATAATATTGTTGATCTTCTTTGTTATGATTTTATGATGATGAGTTAAGTATTTTTGTTGGAATTTATGGTAGAACTTAACCAAAGGCTTCATTAATGTTGATTATATGTTTGTTAGAATTTTATTATGCATTGATTATCAAAATAATAGTGTATCAATCATCATGTTTAAAATGATTTCATTTTTGGTGACGCTTAGATGAAATTATTAGGTTTTACATCATTTTTGGGGACGCTTAAATGATTGTAATTAATTTTAATGTGATTGTTTCAAGATAGTTGCATTTAATAGACCAAAGTGTTCGATTCATCTAATTGACAACTAGATGAAATTATTAGGTAATTATGTGTGACTGTTGAACAATGATTGCATTAATTAGACCGAAATGATTGATACCATGGGTTTGCTTGGTGTTCCAAGCGCGTCTAGGTGATGTAGAAATATACACCTACCTCATGTGATCCGCTGAGTATTTTCACAGAAAATCATGCAATTGGTCAATTTTGTATCAACATAGAAATATGTGGTATGAATTGACTAATTAGGGTTAATATTCGCTCGAAAGAGGGTATTAGCTAAAACTGGAAAATCGGGTCTGACTACTTATTTTGATGATTAGCATTTGCACGTGAATGAATTGACATTAATGAAGTATAGGTTAAGCAAAACATAAATTCCAACATCTTTTCAAAACCAAAACCTTTTTACTTTTTTATCTGCCTTTTTATTAGTTTTTTTTAGTCTAACTGTAGTCTTTAGAATTTTAAAAGCATTTTTAAATCTGTGTGTGTGTCGTCGTTAAAATTAAGACTGATAAACGTCGAATTGAATTCCACACTCTCTGAGGGATCGACTTGGACTCTTTAGGTCCACTTTTACTACTTGTTCTCGACCCGTGCGCTTGCGGCATAGAATCGAAACCCGAACAAGTTTTTGGCGCCGTTGCCGGGGAGTGTTTAGATCAATTTGTCAGTTTAGTTGTCTTTTATTTTAACGAATTTTATTTTTGTTCTTTTTAATTTTTTCTCTCAAAATCCAAAACTGTGGTTGTCTTCTGATTTCCAAAACTCCAAACTCGTTGACTTTTTATGCATCGTTCGCGAAGTCTCGATTTAGCTGAATTTGATCCAGAAATCGAGGAGACTTTTCGAAAAAGACTGCGTGAACAGAACGAGTTGAGAAGACAACAGATTGAGATGGATCGACAAGGGATCCCTGTTGACCCTCTCATTCAGCCAGAACATGCCCCGAGGGATGATATTCCGCCTGGTTTCATTAACTAAGCAGGAAGGATCCAGAATCCCGTTGTTAACGAAGAAGATATGCTATTTAGGGATTTCCTGAACCGTCCTGTAGTTGAGAATCAATCGGGAATCATCTATCCTCCTTTTGGGCATCCAAATTTTCAACTGAGGCCTGATGTAATTAATATGTTCTCCAACACCATATCATTTTATGGGAGAATAGATGAAAACCCTCATGCTCACGTGGCTCGATTTATGGAAATTGTTAGCAATTTCATTTATGAAGGAGTGAGTGAGGAGGCCATCAGAATGAGGTTATTCGTGCACACTCTGAAAGACAAGGCGAGAGAGTGGCTTGACACTCTACCGCCGAGGAGTATCACGAGCTGGGTAGAACTGGTACAGAAATTTACAACTAAATTCTTTCCACCTGCTCGTGTTGCCAAACTCAAGCACGATATAACTACTTTTCAACAACTGGACTCGGAGACTTTTCATGAAGCCTGGGAGAGATTCAAGGACATGCTCAGAAAGTGCCCAAACAATGGGATTACTTTAGCCCAGCAAGTCCAATACTTCTATGCCGGTTTAACTCCTTCTCATCGCTCAAATGTCGACTCATCGTCAAACGGATCTGTCCAAAACAAAAGTATCCGAGAGGCGTATGATCTATTTGAGGTGATGAGTGAACAAAGTGCTATGTGGCCGGATAGACGTGCTAAAATAGGAGTTAGTGGAGCTCGAGACAGTGAAGCATATTCCTTAGTTTTATCTAAGATCGACTCCTTAGCACGTAAAGTAGAAGGGCTTTCGACATCTTCTTCCAGCTCGCATTCAGCTCACATGATACAATCACCGCCTGTTTGTGATTTATGTGGAGCTAATCATCCCAGTCCTAGTTGTCCTCTGATTGCCAGTAGTTCGGGACCACCTGAGCAACTGGCATATACTCAAAATTTTCAACGCCCCGGGTTCAATCCTTATTCGCAGACTTATAACCCTGGTTGGCGTAATCATCCCAACTTCTCTTATGGGAACAATCAAAATGTACTGAATCCTAAACCACAAGAGAAGAAGGAAGGTTGGGAAGAGGCCATTGCTAAATTAGCAAATCATCAGTTGCAATACCAAGAACGCAATGATGCCTCTTTGAAGAATCTGGAAAGGCAAGTGGGCCAGATTGCTAAACTTCTCTCTGAGAGGCCTCAAGGGGCTTTGCCAAGTGACACTGAGACTAATCCTCGAGAGAAGGCACAAGCTGTTACTACCAGAAGTGGGATACAGTTGTCTGATCCCACGGTAGTACGACCCACTACACCTACTGCTGAGAAAGAGGTGGTACAGGAACCGAATGGAAATCCTGAACCGAGTACGACTGATGTAGTCGAGCCATCATCATCGAAGGCTCCTACACCAGTTAAGACTTATGTACCACCTATTCCCTTCCCACAAAGGCTCCAGAAGCACAAGTTGGATGTACAGTTTGGTAAATTTTTGGAGGTCTTTAAGAAACTACACATCAACATCCCGTTTGCTGATGCTCTAGCTCAAATGCCGAGCTATGCGAAATTCATGAAAGATATCCTTTCTAACAAAAGGAAGCTTCAGGAGCATGAGACGGTGATGTTAACTGAAGAGTGTAGTGCTATCCTCCAAAACAAGTTACCTCCAAAAATCAAAGATCCAGGCAGCTTTACTATTCCATGCGTCATTGGTGATCTGAATATTAGTAAAGCACTGTGTGATCTTGGAGCTAGCATTAATTTGATGCCATTGTCGATTTTTCGAAAGTTGGGATTGGGAGAAGTCAAGGCTACTACGGTATCCTTGCAATTGGCCGATCGTTCCATCACGTATCCTCGTGGTGTCGTGGAAGATGTGTTAGTGAAAGTTGACAAGTTCATCTTTCCAGCTGACTTCATTATCCTTGACATGGAGGAAGATCATGATATCCCTATCATTTTAGGGCGGCCATTTCTTGCCACAGGTCGAGCTCTGATCGACGTGCAAGAAGGAAAACTCATCTTACGGGTACAAGATGAGCAAGTCACATTTAATATCTTGAAATCTGTCAAGTACCCGTGCCTTCTCGAAAATTGCTTTCGAGTTGATATTATTGATGAATTGGTTGCCGAATCATTATGTGAACGTTCTGATGATCATCTGATAAAATGCCTTATAAGTTCGTCACATAATGAAGATGGGGGTTCAGAGGTAGACAGCATGGCAAATCACTTAAATGCTACACCTTCCCATGCTTACAGAAGAACCCCATCTGTTGAGGAGTTGGATAAAACTTCTCCACCCTCACTTCCATCACACCAAAAAGCACCTACTCTTGAATTGAAAACTCTTCCACCTCATCTGAGGTATGCTTATTTGGGTGAATCATCCACGCTTCCGGTTATCATTTCTAACTCCTTGAGTGAGCTAGAAGTAGAGAAGCTACTTCGAGTTCTTCGGGAACATAAGGAAGCCATTGGGTGGACGATTGCTGATATTCGAGGAATTAGTCCGTCTTTTTGTATGCACAAGATACTGATGGAGAATGAATTTAAGCCATCAGTTGAGCATCAAAGGCGACTTAACCCGAATATGAAGGAAGTGGTGCGAGCAGAAGTTGTGAAATGGCTTGATGCAGGCATTATCTATCCCATCTCTGATAGTCCTTGGGTAAGTCCTGTTCAAGTTGTTCCAAAGAAGGGAGGTATCACAGTGGTAGAGAATGAAGACAATGAACTGATACCTACCCGACCTGTTACTGGTTGGAGAGTGTGCATTGACTACCGCAAGTTGAACACTGCGACTAGAAATGATCATTTTCCTCTTCCTTTCATAGATCAGATGCTAGAGCGATTGGCAGGGTATTCACATTACTGTTTTCTCGATGGTTATTCGGGCTACAATCAAATTCCCATAGCCCCGGAAGACCAAGAGAAAACCACTTTTACATGCCTGTACGGTACTTTTGCGTACAAGAGAATGCCCTTTGGCCTCTATAATGCACCCGCAACTTTCCAACGCTGTATGATGGCAATTTTCTCAGACATGGTCGAGAAATGCATTGAGATCTTCATGGATGATTTCTCGGTATTTGGGCGTTCTTTTGATGGATGCCTGAATAATCTGGAGAGAGTGCTCCAACGCTGTGAAGATACCAATTTGGTACTAAACTGGGAAAAATGCCATTTTATGGTACAAGAAGGCATAGTTCTTGGCCATCGGATATCCCTAAAAGGAATTGAGGTGGACAAGGCAAAAATTCAAGTGATTGAAAAATTGCCCCCACCTACCACTGTAAGAGGGATTAGGAGTTTTCTTGGACATGCTGGATTTTACAGGAGGTTCATAAAAGACTTTTCAAAAATCACAAAACCCCTGTGCTCCTTACTTGAGAAGAATATTACTTTTAATTTCTCTCAAGAATGTCTCATTGCTTTCAATTCTTTGAAAGAAAAACTCATTACTGCTCCTATCATTGCAGCTCCGGATTGGAATCTTCCATTCGAGCCGATGTGCGATACTAGTGATTATGCTATTGGTGCAGTTTTGGGACAGAGGCGAGACAAAATCCTGCATGTGATCTACTATGCTAGTAGAACTCTTACCGATGCGCAGTTGAACTATGCCACTACTGAGAAGGAAATGCTTGCAGTAGTGTTTGCGTTCGATAAATTCAGATCTTACCTCATTGGTTCAAAGGTTATCGTCTACACTGATCATTCGGCTATTAAATATCTGTTGGCTAAAAAAGATGCAAAGCCGAGATTGATCAGATGGGTACTCCTTCTTCAGGAGTTTGACCTCGAGATTCGAGATAAAAAGGGAACTGAAAATGTTGTAGCTGATCATTTATCTCGTCTCGAGCAACCCGACGATGTGTTGGAAGGAGATATTAATGAGGTATTTCCGGACGAACAACTACTGCAAATTTTGCAATTGTTGCAAGTATCTGCTTTGCCATGGTATGCGGACCATGTCAATTATCTTGCAAGTGGTATCATACCCTCTGAGCTTTCATTTCAACAATGAAAAAGGTTCTTCGCTGATAGTAAGCACTACTTTTGGGAAGATCCTTTGTTGTTTAAAAGGGGTCCGGATCAGATCATTCGGAGATGTGTACCTGAAAATGAAATGGAGAACATTCTTGATAGATGTCATTCTTCTCCATATGGTGGACACTTTGGTGCTGTGAAAACTGCAGCCAAAGTACTTCAATCTGGTTTTTATTGGCCCACGCTATTTAAAGACGCTCACACACTCGTCTCTAAATGCGATAGATGTCAACGTACGGGTAACATTTCCAGGCGAAATGAGATGCCGTTGACTTCGCTATTAGAGGTAGAGATTTTTGATGTGTGGGGCATTGATTTTATGGGGCCATTTCCATCGTCATTTTCAAACCAGTACATTCTGGTGGCTGTTGATTATGTGTCTAAGTGGGTTGAGGCTGTGGCTTTACCTACTAATGATTCTCGGGTAGTCGTGAACTTCTTAAAGAAAAACATTTTTTCTCGTTATGGCACTACCCGAGTGATCATTAGTGACGGAGGCAAACATTTCTGTAATCGCCTTTTAGACTCACTTTTGGCCAAGTATGGGGTAAAGCATCGTATGGCTACACCCTATCATCCCCAAACGAGTGGCCAAGTTGAAATCTCAAACCGAGAGTTAAAGAGAATTCTCGAGTTGACAGTGAATGCTTCGCGGAAAGATTGGTCCAAGAAATTGGACGACGCGTTATGGGCATACCGCACTGCTTTCAAAACTCCTATCGGTATGTCACCATATCGCTTGTTATTTGGAAAAGCATGTCATCTACCTGTCGTACTCGAACACCGGGCATACTGGGCTATAAAAGCTTTAAACTTTGATGAAAAGTTGTCTGGTGCGAAGAGGTTGCTCGAACTCAATGAACTTGATAAAATCCGCCTCGATGCTTATGAAAGTGCTCGTCTCTACAAAGAAAAGACAAAGAGATGGCATGATCAGAACATTGTTAAGCGGGAATTTTATGTTGGACAGCAAGTTCTTCTTTATAATTCTCGACTCCGGTTATTCCCTGGTAAGCTCCGCTCTAGATGGTCAGGACCTTATACTATCACACAAATTTTTCCACATGGAGCAATTGAGCTTTACTACAAAGACGGGAATTTCAAAGTCAATGGCCAGAGATTAAAGCCATATTTGGGAAATGACTTTGACAAAGAACAGTCCGCCGTTCTTCTGAATAAACCTGAATGATCGAGTCCTATAGTCGAGCTAACGACTATAACCAAGCGCTTGTTGGGAGGCAACCCAACGTTTTTACTACTTTATTTTATGTTTTTAGTGTGTTTACTGCTTTTATTATTATATTTGTGAACTAATGCCGCTATTTTTGTAGGCCATGTTTGCAGTTCCACTATGTCTCTGATTTTTCGCAGGTCCTCATTACATTGATGTACGAAAAAGGTCATTGGTCCGAGCTACTCAAGCGCATCACGAGTCCAGATGCTTGCATTGGTACCTTTCACATGGAATTCAGGGAAGTCTCTATTTGCCTTTCGCTTGTTCTTTACACATTGAGGGCAATGTGTTGATTAAGTTTGGGGGTATTGAGCCTTGCCGGCTACTGATGTTGTGTTGTTGGATATATTTGAGCCTTGCCGGCTTTACTGTGTGCTTTGATTGGCGATGATATTGTATTGACATGTTAGATGGCCTTGCCGGCTGTTATTTGCATGAAGTTGGAATTGTTGTTGATTCACAAACTATGTTTTTGCCGCTGTTATGCTGCCAAAATTTTTCTGAAAAATTGCTTATCCATGTGAGATTATGAGTTTCATTGAGCACATAGTCAGGATTGATTGTTATTTTGACGTGGAAATGATTGTTTTATGGAAAATGTTTGAATTGGTAGAACTTAGGTTGTGAGTATTGTTGCAAAATTATATCAACCTATTCCCATTTCTCCTCTACTTTACCATGTTGTGAAACAAGTTTGGGGGTGGTTGAGCCGGTAAATGATTTTGTTGAAAAATGTGTTGATTCCATGCATGTTGATAAAATGATTGTGTGGAGTGTCTGTTGCCAAGTATAAGCTAGGTATTGACCATATGCTAGGAATCTACGCCGTACTGTTGCTTGAAAAGAATATTGCACTGTGTTAAAACTATGTCTCACTTCGTAGCCTTTTTGACTCGAGTTATTAAGTCCGTTGGGGTATTTCAAAACCTGGTACCCTTTGGTCTAAACAATCGGGGAGTTACCGACCTAAAGCTTGCTACAGGGGTCAAGAAGAAAGCTTAAGGGAGTGAGGCGAATTTTGAGCTTTTGTTGAAACTTTGATTTGGTGCAATTGATTGATCTTGGGCGTAGATAACTAGTGGGTTTGACTTACTTAGTATAAGCTTGATTGTAACGCATTCATTCGTGGAGAATCATCACATTTTTATATGTTGAAATTGCCGGTTAGATCCAACCAAACGAGTGTTGAAAAAGAAAAGAGTGAATGGAGAGAACCCTTTAGATGTACACTTTGGGAGAATGAAAGAAAATATCTATTCTGAGTGTGAATCTTACGAGCGTGAAAGGATACATTTGACTACAAAGGGTTGGGTTGGAACCAATGTCAAAATTTTTTCCATTTTAATGATTGTTTTCTAGTTTTAACAATGATTGAGAATGACTATGCACACATTACACTGATCGAACTACGGATAAGCTAAATGATTTTATACAGCATTATTTGGAGCATAGTTGTGAATTGGTAGACAATTTTTAAACTCTATGATATTCTTTGCGAGCTATCTAATGTGTTGATCATTGTCGCATTTGCATGATTATGTTAGAAGTTAATCTTGCTCGAGACTAGCAAGAGCTCAAGTTTGGGGGTGTGATAAGTGTGTTTTTACACACTTATTTAGCACTTTTTGCATTTAATTGGAATTTAAATTGAGTTGATTTCTACGCATAATTGTGTAAAATTGTATGTTTGTAGGCTTGATACCCGAATTCGCGAAGAACGGAGTGAAAACGTGCAAAATGGGACTAAAAGTGTACAAATTGGTGAAGTTAGGGACCAAGTTGCACATGCCACAAAGATGAAGGACTTGACATGCAATGTATAGAGGGCCTAACTGAACTGAAGGTCAAAAATCAAGGACCAAATTGTACTAAATCAAAGTTGAGGGACCATTTTGCCACTTTCCAAAAGTTTGGGGACCTTAGTTGCAATTTTCCCTAGATCTTTTGGTTAACTTCATGACTAAGCAATGAAAATATCTATGCCAAAAAAATCAAGTTGCTGGGGACGTTTTTTTTGGAGTATAATATATTAGTTTTTATTTTTTATTTTTTGGATATAGATAGATTAGTTTAGTTTCTATCTTTTTCTCTCTAGCTTTTCTTCATTTTCTTCTCTAGTTTTCTTTTAGTTTGTTAGGTTGTTTTAATCTTTGCTCATTTTGGTGATGAAAAGTGTATAGCAAAGGGGATTAAGCTTGAAGAAACATGGAAAAAATCAAGGAAGGACTCAAAACTTGGCAACAAGGGTTGTATCTTGATACTTTTGTATTCTTCCATTTATTTTCCATATTTTGGCATGTATAATATTGTTGATCTTCTTTGTTATGATCTTATGATGATGAGTTAAGTATTTTTGTTGGAATTTATGGTAGAACTTAACCAAAGGCTTCATTAATGTTGATTATATGTTTGTTAGAATTTTATTATGCATTGATTATCAAAATAATAGTGTATCAATTATCATGTTTAAAATGATTTCATTTTTGGTGACGCTTAGATGAAATTATTAGGTTTTACATCATTTTTTGTGACGCTTAAATGATTGTAATTAATTTTAATGTGATTGTTGCAAGATAGTTGCATTTAATAGACCAAAGTGTTCGATTCATCTAATTGACAACTAGATGAAATTATTAGGTAATTATGTGTGACTGTTGAACAATGATTGCATTAATTAGACCGAAATGATTGATACCATGGGTTTGCTTGGTGTTCCAATCGCGTCTAGGTGATATAGAAATATACACCTACCTCATGTGATCCGCTGAGTATTTTCACAGAAAATCATGCAATTGGTCAATTTTGTATCAACATAGAAATATGTGGTATGAATTGACTAATTAGGGTTAATATTCGCTCGAAAGAGGGTATTAGCTAAAACTGGAAAATCGGGTCTGACTACTTATTTTGATGATTAGCATTTGCACGTGAATGAATTGACATTAATGAAGTATAGGTTAAGCAAAACATAAATTTCAACATCTTTTCAAAACCAAAACCTTTTTACTTTTTTATCTGCCTTTTTATTAGTTTTTAGTCTAACTGTAGTCTTTAGAATTTTAAAAGCATTTTTAAATCTGTGTGTGTGTCGTCGTTAAAATTAAGACTGATAAACGTCGAATTGAATTCCACACTCTCTGAGGGATCGACTTGGACTCTTTAGGTCCACTTTTACTACTTGTTCTCGACCCGTGCGCTTGCGGCATAGAATCGAAACCCGAACATCCACCATGTAAACTTACAGTTAATGGTGAATCTATTCATTCTCTAAATAAGGATTTAAACATTATTTGTATTCTAGCTAAATACACATATTGAATCTTTTCACTTTATTTTTTATTAATTTTTTATAATAATTCTTCTACTGTATTTTTTGTAAAATGTTTAATTTATGTGTTCCCTGGGTTGTTTTTACATCTATGGTTTTTTCAATTTTATGATATTCATTTATAGCTATCCTATCTTTTTTCCATATTTTATCGAAAATTTCCCATTTTCCTATTTTTAAATCTAAGGATAATTTTTGTAATCTCTTGAATTTACTATTATCAAAAGTTACTTTTAATCCATAACCTTCTATTCCTTCATATTCTTGTATTTCTATATTATCATTTCTTATTTCCTCAATTTCTCTATTTGGATTCTTATCCATTATTTTCTGAACCTGTCTCACTTATATATACTTATTGATCGTAATATTTTCCAATATCTGATATCTCACTTAATTCATCTTCTATCTCTAAATATTCTGCTTGTGATATCCTAACTTTCTTTTTATTACAATCTGGACTTATATGACCTATTTCTCTACAATTCCAATATTTACATTGGCTTTTATCTTTTTTATAAGATTTATTCTTTTGTTGTTTATCTGTATCATACCTCCTTTTATAGTATCTTCTTCTTGGTTTTAAATGTTTTTTCTTAAAATTTCTAAACTTTTTAAATCTCATATTCTCATATTTTCTTTTAGTATTTTTTCTTTCAGGATTACATCCCCATTGTGTAGGTTTTTCCATATTTTCACAACATATTCTTGTTAATTTTCTTGATCTTTTTAATAATTGTCTTTGTTGACATATATATATATATGCAAGTCTATCAAATAGAAATTTTATTCTAGATCATAAAGTTCTTGATATTCATATGTTATCTCTAAGATATTTTTCAAATTCTATTTTAAAATATATTCCCTATGTTCCTCGTAATTTGGTATAGTACATGTCTAGGTATACTTCCTGATTTTCATTACTATAAAATTGTAAATAGTAATAATTTCTAAATTCACAAGTATATTCCTTTATTTTACACATATCACAGATTGTTAAATTTATTAATTTCATTCTATCATCGTCTTTTTCTCTTTTTGCTTCTTCTTCAAAATTTCTGATCCATTCTTCTCCTAAGAATTCATTTGCAATATATGCTATTAATCTTTCTATTCTTTCTTTGACTGATTTTATTATTTCTGTTTGTATATTTCTTTTCATTAATGACTTTGTATCATTGTTTACTCATTCCCACCAATTTTTGACATTTCCTTCAAATGATGCTATTAAGAAATCTATTATTCTTTCTGTATTTTCCCATGTATCATCTTTGTTCTATAAAAATAATAGTATCATGAATCTGTCCAAGTTAATAATATTTTTTTAGTATCTATCTTACAATCTAAATCTAATTTTGTTCCTCCATAATTAATTGATTTGTCATAATTATCATTTAGTTCAAATCTATCTCTATATTTACTTCCTTTGTGTGGTTATCTATCTCTTACCTTATCATAGAATTATTTATAAGGTTTATTATATATAGGTGCATAACTTTCATCTGGATCTAACTTTTGGTTAGATGTTTCTGCTGAGGTAGGTCCTCTTTCAGTATTCATTAGTAATTGGTATTCATCAATATTGTCTAAACTTAATTGATCAAAATTTTCTATCAACAAATCTAATTCTTCATTCATCTTTATTATCTTTTTTTATTTGTTCTTTTTCGATTCTTCCTTTTCCTAGTAATTTTTTGAGATTTTCTTCTTCTTCTAATATTTTTGGTAAAATATTTCTTCTAAAATCATCATCCATACTTCCTGCTTCTATTACTAAGTTTTCTTGTTATATATGTTTCTTTCCAATTCTTGATATTTCTTTTTCTATCAATTTTTTTTTATCTATTTTCTTATCCTTACATTTATTGTTTTCTTTCAATTTCCTAATTTCAATTTTTAATATATTTATTTCTTCTTTCATTTCATTTCTTAGATTTTGTACATCAGTTATTAATATTTTTATTAATGCTTTTAATTCTTCCATATGATGATTCATTATCTTTTCTTTGATTGGCTAAGATAATAAATCTCACATCCAACATCTTTCTATAATTCTATCATACTTCTGTTTTGTAAATTTATTGTCTGTTAATTCTTTTAATTCTTCATAATAGTTACATCTTTCATCATGTTTTTCCTGTTTTAGTTTTAATATATGATTTTCTTGATATTTTGTTAATTTTTTAGGAACTAATCCATCATCAGGAGTTAACATCTAATCTAATATTTGGTGATTTATTATTTGTATTCTTTCTTGTCTCTTAATCAATTTATTTTTCATTTTATCCATATTTAATTGATAAGTCATTTATTTTTTTCTTTACAATGTAACATACTTTCCTCTTTTTCTAATTTTGTAATAATTTTTCCATATAGGTATTCATCTATTATAGATCCTATTATTAGTTTATCTAATAATTGTTCTCTTATCTCTCTAGATAACAGACGCCAGACAATCTCTTCCATCTCCACCAACCTCACAACCTCTGCCCTTAATACACCATGTCTCTCATTTTCCTCCCCATCCAACCCTCAACTCTCCTCAATCTTATCCAACGCTTCAATGTCTGAAAGACACTAGACCTTACGAAAATTCACATTTCCCACAACCTCCTCATTCCACATTTTTAAATCCTTTTTTAATGCCCTCAACTTCTGGTCCAATACATAATTGGGGGACCCCGAGAAATCATAAGAAGCCCACCAATTTCGTACGCGCTCCCCAAAGCCTTCCACTTTTAACCACATCTTTTTAAACCTAAAAGGCCTAATTCCACTACCCCTAGCATTCCCAGCTAACAAAATAGGGAAATGATCAGAATACACCTTTCCCAATCTCCTCTGAATAACATCCGAATACTTAGCCTCCCACTCTCCGCTAACCAAGAATCGGTCTATACGAGATAGGACAGGTTGATCTCGATTCGAAGACCAAGTAAAGTCTCCCCCAATCATAGGCATATCCACCAACAAATTCTCCCTAATAAATTCGAAAATTCCTCCATAGCCCCAGTTAATCTCCCACCACTCGACCTTTCAGTGGGAAATCGAACCACATTAAAATCACCCCCAATACACGTAGGGAGATTCCACCAAGCCATCATACCAGTCAACCCATCCCACAAGTCCCTTATACTCTCATCAGAATTAGGTCCGTAGACTCCTATGAACATCAAATGAAAATCATCCCCAATATTTCTAAGCGAGAGCGACAGGGAGTATGTCCCTACACTAACATCCTCCATATCATACATTCTAGTATCCCACATGATGAGCATGCCTCCCGATGCCCCCGAAGACCCCAAAAACTGATATACAACATGCTGTCCCCCTATAAGCTACTGAATACATCCCTCGAGACAAACTCCAGTTTAGTTTCTTGCAAACAAACAATATCTGCCCTCCATCCCCTTAACAAATTTCTAACACCTAGTCTTTTTCCAACCTCATTAAGCTCCTGCACATTCCAACTAATAAGTTTTGGGGTCATTTTAACACTCTGGCATCCCTCCCCAGCAATCATTTCCTTGACTTACTGCCCTTAGCATCATAATTTACTGACCATTCAAGCTGCTTAAGTTCGCGAACACCCTTCCTTCTTGCTTTGCCTCCTGGTGTACTCATCTCCTGCCCCCTACTAGCCTCCAGTTCCTTGAATAATTGCATGAGTGTACTTTAGTATCCTTCACAAGACACGCCAACCAACTTACTGAAGGTTGGGGTCCAGCTTCAATCTCATTCACCTTCATTGTCTCCTCTGCAAGACAGCACTCCAAAGGGTCATACGAATTTCCTTCCACTTCCTCCCCATGTACAACATCATTGTCAGTCCCCCCTTCTGGTCGCCTTGTACCCACAACACCAAAGCTTTTTCAGTCCCTAACTCCTTTTCTTTTAGGGACTTCACGTGCCTTCTATTATATATGTTCCCAACCATAACTGCATCACGCGCCTCCTCATGCTCTTTCAGGACTATCGATGTGATTTCTTCACCAATACATGTGCCATCTCTTGCTCAACTAAGAGTAATCCATTCGTCGACAAATTCCTATCTGTCACGTCCAGTGTAGCCAACTCCAGGTTCACCAAATTTGGCACCCCTCCCTCAGACCAGGGGACCGTAAAACTTTCTCATCCGTAACCAAATCCACCACTGCAGCCCCATCATCAATTTCGGAGTGTACTACTTCAGTCCGAGTCCGAGACTAGCAATTGGGCTTAGTCCTACCCTGCTTGTCTTCAAAGTGAGCTGCATTCGGTGATGACTCCTTAGGAACCAAGCTCTCTATTTGTTTTTCGTTAACTAGGGAACCATCCACGCCAACCCCACACTGATGACAATAAACTATGTTGGGGGTCGCCCTAGGCCCACATCCCACTAGCCTGATTAAAGCATCCAACTCTTCTTTCAAAGTCTGGACGCGGGCCCTTATTTCAGCATTGTTCTTATCCCACCCTGTAAACCTTCTGCATGTGTCTCCATAGGCTTAGGCACCCCGAGATGGTCGTCAACCATCCTCACATTATACATCCTATCATTTCACGCTATCCTCTGTTGGTCAACTTTACGTGATGTTTGTAAGTTGGCCGTAACTTCAGCACATCCCTTGTCGGGTTCTTGCATCCACTGTTTGACGTTTAGCTTTATCTCCGGCAACAAACGAATCAACAATAGCCCTAAACACCCTCGAAAACGATGCCCATCCCTCTCCATTCACACCCTCCGGCACCATCACAACTCCTGTCCGACGCCCTCCTCCATACTGTGCTATCGTCAAGTACCTACCACGACTGTTTGCACAACGTTGGGCTAGAAAAGTCCGTGAAAACTCATTAAACTTGGAGACAAAATCCACCGATTTACTGGTCGCTCTCAACTTATCCACCATATTCACCATCCATAGTGCACCAAACCTCCACAAATAGATAGCGATCGACATCCTCGAGCCCCATTCTATTATCCTAACAAAACCCGATTCATTAACAGATACCTCAAACTCCTTCGTCTCAACTCTAAATCGTCGATTAAATACCAAACCATATGCATCCACCCGCTTTTTCCTCCAATGTTGAAAAAAGGGCAAATCTGATGACAAAATTGGTCTGCTGATGATGCTGGGCATGTTCTGCTGAAAAGACTCTTTTTCCGGTGACGGCGTGTGTAGCACACGTACCGCAGGTCTGCCGCCGGAGCGACGCGTGGACCACTCGCTGGTCTTACTGGCGTCGGAATGGGCCGCTCATTACACCGGTCAGGCACGTCTGCCTGGGAAGTGGACGGATTCGGGTAAATCTTGGATTGGGTCCCAGATTGTTTCACTGTAGATCCTCCACCAAATATGCCATCGCCGGATGTCCCCCCTTCAGCCTATGTCGTAGCACTGTAGATCCCTGCACCGGAGCGAGCGACGGTGCTAGGTTTCCCACCTAGGGTCGCCGCTTGTGAATGAGGGTAGATATGTGGCATGAGGTCGGTGAGTGGTGTGTGGCTGGGTGGGTGGTGTGTGGGTATATTTGGATTTTGGGGAGAGGGGCTCCATGTGTTTCGGGGGATAATGTGGCATGAATTTTCAACAAAGGAAAACTTGGGCATAAAGTTTGAGTGGAATCAAATCACAGAGCATCAAGCCAAAATTAATCCAATTTCTATGGCCAATAAGAAAAGTTTTATTAGTCCATGTTGATAATATGTTACAAAATAAAAAGATAACAAAAATGCAACTCTTGTCAACCATATCTTAGGGCATGCATTGGAGGAGATTCATACAGTAAAATAATTTGTAATTTACTTTGATGGAACAAAAAAAATAGACGAACATGTAAGGTAGGAAAATAAAACTAATGGGTTAGATAATATGGAAAGAAATGAGGAAAAACAAGCCATGAAGAGGAAAACGAAATAATTAAGAGAAAAAGGAAAAATCTTAATTAGTAGTTATAGGTTTGTTTTGATTAGTACTCGAAATTAAAAATCACAATTTTCTTCAAATACTCCCTCCGTCCCAATTATATAGGCTTGTTTGGTTTTTTACACGGATTAAGAAAACTTATTTAATGTCATTGGAAAATTAATTTTTGCCAAGATCTTTCCTAGTTTACCCCTATTTAATTTTCAGTGGGTAAAACTAAATTATTGTTGGAATTCATAAAGAATTTGAATTTTCAAGAAGTTTGCATATTAAGTGGGGAAAATTTAATAAGGGTATATTAGTAAAAGAACACAATAAAATATTATACATTAGGAAACAAGCCTATATATTTGGGACAAGAGAAAAAGGAAACCCAGCCTATATAATTGGGACGGAGGGAGTATATATTATTGTGCATGTTCGACAAAGTTTATAATTGTTTATAACTTGATCAATTTTTTTATAAAATTGATAGAAAAAAGAGATGAGAATAGAGAATTCAATAGACTCTTGTGTATTTTATTGAAAACCAAAATTCTATATTTATAGGAAAGAATTAAGATTGCAAGAAATACAGTAGTCATAATAACTATGACTATAGAGATACAATGATCATTCTTTATTTAATATATAATTTATAACAGTCCACATTGAATGACTCATTACATAATATGTGTATCGTTAAAATCTTGTTTTATAAATATTCATCAGTAGGAAAAGTACCAAACGAAGGAAAAAAAAGTACAGTTATTTTTTGAGTATTAAAAATAAATTCAACTCATTAAAGGATTGCCTAGAAAATCTAGTGAGATAAAACGTAAACGAAGAAAAAAGAGTACAACTACTCCCTTGATGTTCATCACCGAAAATCTTTGAGTCATGCATTCATATCTCGTGTACCAATTTCTTGAATGTAGACATCGCTATTGTGAATAAGTTGTCATATTATTATTTAATCGAATTTTTTTAACATTTATATCACTAGTCTTCTAAAGCCAATGCATATAGATGAACTTTGGAGTAATATGCTTTGTTCTGACTTTTTTGATATAGCCTCCTTTAAGTTGTGAAATATAAACTGCATTATCTTCATACGATATTGTTGGACTATTTTTTGTTGAAGTTAATCTGCATGATATTTGGATATGATAGGTCATGTTTCTCAACCATAAATGATGAATGTATCGACCCACATATATCTTCATGAATTCATTTCAAGAAATTTAGAGATTCAACATTAACCTTTATAATGGACGGTTTGATGATTAATTGACCTAGTAAACAAGCAACACATGAATAATCATTAGATAAAAGAACCTTCTAGTTCTTTAAAGGATATAAAAGTGATTATTGCTATGGAAGTCCAAGTTGATCATGTCAAAATATAATACTTTTTGGGTCAACAAACTTGGAGTTCGTTATAATGTTTTATTCAATCATATTAATGTATAATACATGTCACAAGGGAGCACCAAAAGTTTTTCTTTTATCTACTCTTTACCAAATACCATAAAAAAAAAGTTACGTAAAAATATTCAATATTATTTTCTTACATAGTTTCAATGTGGTACCCATTTCAATAGATATCTTTAAACTAATCAAATTTCTTTTGAATTTGTTAGATTAGATTGTATCGTCAATATATAATTTAGTAATATTTGGTAACATAATAATAGCTCTTTCGAAGCCTTTGATGCACCTGATATCGTATTAATATTATTTTTTGCTAATGTTAAGTCCATTTTTTTTATCTTGAAAAGTATTATGCCTAGTTTTACCATCAACTAAATACGTATTTTGGCAATTCATCCTAAATTTATAAACATGACCAAATAGATTATTTAAAACTTGTGTTTTTATAATCAAAGGGAGTTGTGTAATAGTTCAATCAAATATAATTAGTTTAACAATGTACAGTCTCAAACTTCAAGAAAAAAAAATTTATTCAAAATAAACTTCTGAATCAAGGAAATACTAGGACATTGAAATAAACTAATCAATATTATCAAGCATACCGTTTCTGATCAAGTGATTGATATAGTCATTTGGATCAGCAAAAATTTAGAGACGTCCAATTGCGTTAGTCAATTGGACTATCAAAATCAGCAAAATTTATCTTCATTTTTTCTTTTTCTATGATTGATTTTTTATTGAGATCCATAAGATAGCTACTTGCTTAATGCACTTTCATTCCACATCTACAACAACTTTTTAGGAAAATGAAAAAGAAATTACATATATGATATTTTTCTCAAGATATGTGTAATTTATGAATAGAATTTATCCTTAACATGTGGATATTAGTTCTTATATTATTATATCATATTTAATCATATTTTTCAAAAATTAATTATGTCTCTTGTTTGATTATATAATTATTTAAGTGACGAACATCATAAAACTTGAGTTTGTTGCACTCGACTTATCTGGTTAAATTATCTTTCATGAGCTATCAATGCTGAAATTCATCTGATCTAAAATGGTTTAAGAGAGATCATAAAAGAAGGAAACACAGAATTTTTGCAAGATCGTATAAAAGCACTTATTTTCTTCGTCACCGTCTCCATGATGTATTGAAAATTGGCTACAAGTTGCTGTATGGTAAGTGACGTGTTTATACTAATAAAGAACAGCAAGTGACAATATAATCTTGATGTAATTAATACATACACGATACATGTTAAATATATGTACGTTATTAATAAATTATATCTTGTAAATATCGACAACATGAACTTCATAGTTTAAAAATGTTGCTGTAAATATTGCCATATGTTAAAGATTAATATTGAATAAAATAGCATGTATACCAACAAAAAAAAATGCAGACGTAGGCATAATGAAAGAATGCGATGGTAGACACAAAAGAGCATGTATATCAACGCTATGAAATAATGATGAAAAATTAGTGTCATAATCCCAATGAAAGAGTGATGAAAGAATTATATGAAAATCAAATAATTTATGCAGGCATAATGAAATGATATTATATATTAAAGATTCCATCTTGTTATTTATAGTACACGTACAATCATATAGAAAACGGTTTTGCTACCGGTACATCAAGGTGTACATCGGCGTGTACATCACACTCACATGGGGGTAGGACCTGCTTGAATAAAAAAATATTTTATACAAGTGGGTCCCACCCCTATGTGAGTGTGATGTACACCTTGATGTATAATTCTTGATGTACAAGTAGCATTTTTGTATAGAAAATTATTACCTTATAATGAATTCGTTCGTGATAAAAAAAAAAGACAAATTATAATTATAATTTCGTTTGGACCACAGATGAAGTAATGCCGCCCTTTTTTTTTCTTCCAAAAGAATGCTAGACTTCGAATTATTTAAGAAAATAAATATATCATGCTGATAACGTGTTATAAATTAGAAAAAAAAAAAAAGATATGGGAATAAATAAGTTAATAGATTTCGTAAATTATATATGAAATAGTAAAAGATCATTGTATTCCTACAGTCCTAGTTATTATAACTATTGTTGTATCACTTTCAATCCTAATTCTTCCATATAAATATATAGTTTTGATTCTCAATAAAATAAACACAAGTGAATTGATTTCTCTATTACCATCTCTCTCTTTTTCTCTAGTTATTGTGATCAGTTAATTGTGTGATTTTTGACTAATTCACGATTTATGGCTTAATATGTAATTGTGATGCAATTCTATGTGGTGTATGTGATTGTGATCTAGTGTGATTTGTGAACTAATATATGATTGCAATCCCAAATTGCATCGTATATAATTGGAACTTGTTTAATCAAAATCACACGTAACAACGTTTTATCATGGGTCATAAATTTGAGTACCTACTTTTTGAAATCTTTTCACAAGTTCGTTAATTTTGAAATTATATTTTTAAAAATATGTAGTTATAAAAGTTTCCCAATTTAATTTTATTCTTTTGGCCCAATATTACTTTCATGATTATTTATCTTATTTATTAAATCATCCTTTTTAATATCAAAATCATAATTATTCTTTTGGTCCAAAATTACTTCATGACTCATTATTTTATGAGAAGATTTCAAAATTAACAAATTTGTAAAAAACTATCAAAAATTAGACGATCATACAATTTATATGTCACAGTTTACATACAAAGCCATAAATTACACAAGATCTCAGTTACATACCACACAATTATGAGTCACAATCAGTGTGTTAGATCACAAATCATACAATTAATAATTCATAAATTATTTATTATTCATAAATCACACAATTATCTGATAGTCACTAATTTTGAGAATGGAAAATTGCAACAGCAGTCCCTAATATTTTTATTTTTTGTAGACTCTATTTGAACCTTAAATTTGTGACAGCGGAGGTCTCAAACCTTTCATAAATAAGCACGTGGTGTCAATCTGGATGGAAACCGTTAATTTACCAAGAAAAATGATTTTTGACCACTTTTGACCAAATTTGAGAGGGGCAAAATGGTAGGTTTAAATTTAATACATTAAATAATAAACAAAAAACAACAACAACAATAATAATAATAATAATAATAATAATAATAATAATAATAATAATAATAATAATAAGAAAGGAAACAAAAAAGGGGATGTCTTCTTCACAAACTCCACATTCCCACCTCCAGCGCAATTGCCGACATCTCCGTCAACAAACACATAATGTTTTCCGATTTGAACACATACAGCATGTTAAACCCCCGTTTCAAATGGATCAAACACATACAACACACCCAAATTGAACTGGTTTGATTTTCTAGGATTTACTCGAAAAATTCATTGAAATTGAGGTCTATCTTTAACAGCTCTGTCAAATTTTGAATGGATTTTGGTACAATCTTTGAACCCATTTTCACTCAAATCAAGAACTTTCAGTTTGAACAAATTCTTGAAAATATTTGAAGAAATTTCACCTTCAAACTTGTTTCTTGAAAGTGTAAAGCGATTAACTAATTCACCAAATCCACCTAGGATTGTCCCAGAAACATTGGTTTCAGTCAAAATCAGCCTTCTTAGACACATTATTTTCCATCGAGTGAGCCAATATAAAGCTTGATTTTCAATGAAAATTCTCTTCCAAAATAGAGTTTTGAATAGATAATTGAGAAAAATCTAGAAATTGGATTCTTGTTTGGGTAGATCTTATTTAGTTTTATTATTTTAATTTTCAATATTTATAAATATACAAAGTTACAATTTTACCCCTTTTAATTTGGTCAAAAATAATTTTCTTGGTCTACCGACGGTTTCTATCCAAATGGACTCCAGGTGCAAATTTATGAAAGGTTTGAGATCTTCACTAGCACAAATTGAAGGTTAGAGTAAAGTCTGCAAAAATTAAAAAGGCTAGGGAGCGCTATTGCAGTTTTCCCTTTTGAGAATGTGACCAATTACCCGACCAGATTCTTTTCATCCCCACCTCACCCCTTCTATGGCCTTTTTTCTCTACCTATATATCCCTAGGGGTGGGCGCGGGTCGATTCGGTTCGGTTCGGTTCGATTTTTTTCGGTTCTAGAAATTTTCGGGTATTTAGTAAATGGAACCATCGGTTCCAAATATAATTTTGGAACCGTTCGGTTTCGGTTCGGTTCGGTTCGGTTCGGTTCCGTACTATAATTAAATTTTTTTAACATTTAAAATAATACTACATAAATACACCTGAAAGGGGATACCAATATTAATAACAAAAAATAGATACAAATACCAAATTCAATCTTAATTTTTACAAATTAACGTAATCTAATTTAATAACATACAAATAATAAGTTGTCAAATACAAATACCAAAAAGTAAATATTACTAATAAAACTTCGATATTCATATCAATAATTCATTTGCTTCAAACCTTCAAGTCCACATAAAAGTGAAATATAAATTAGAAGTCACAAAGATAAAATATTTTAAAGTATTGATAATACTTACCAACTATTTAATGTAATCATCAGTTGGTTGACTTTCCATACTAACTACTAAGAAACTATACAAGAAAAAATTGAAAAAAACACAACTAACAAACATAAATAAACTCTAAGTTGTTCAACTAATAAGATTTAATAAGAAAAAAATTATTAATTTGTTTAGAAAAAATAAAAGAAATTGATTTATCCAATATATAAAAAAAAAATTCGATTCTTATTCGGTTATTCGGTTCTTGGTCGAGAACCGAACCAAACCATTCGGTTCTCGATTCGAATACCCGTTCGGGTATTTCATTTTAAAAAACCCGCTCGTTTCGGTTCGGTTCCGGTTCGGGTTCGGACATTTTGCCCAGCCCTATATATCCCCACTTTCTCTCCATTTTGCTTCTATTTCTTATCTATATACTGAATTAATAGTTCAATTGATTTTTATGTTTTTTAATCTAATAATATGGAAGAGTTGAAGAATAAGAAGAGGTTGCAAGAGGAAAGGAGATTAAATCAGAAATTGATTTCTCAAAGCTTAAGAGGCTGAGGGAGGATCTACCGGAAAAATTGAATGACAAAATACATTTCTATAAAAAGAGTTAAAAGATTTCGACTCGTTTATGAAGAGCTTTGAGAAAATAACAGCTTCGCCGAAAGTGAAGATTAAGGAATTGGTGGATCTGATGTCAAATTTTGGCAAGTCTCAACTCGAACCAGACTACTTGTTGGAAGCGCCTGACGAAGAGCTTCAGCTTCCACCTTCTCATGCGTCTCCCAATGGGTGGAGACTGGAGAATGAGCAAAGGAACGAGTTTTTGTTGCTAGGACATATATGGGATGAGATGGGATGAAGCCCCTTTTTAGCCTCCATTTTATTAAAAAAAAAATGTGCTCACTTCTTTTCAATCACATTCTCCATTTAAATTATATTGTACGTAAAGTCAAAATTTTTCCTTATTTTTTAATTACACGTTCTTTAAAAAATCACTATTTCAAAATGTGTTTTTTGTCAAAATTTGATTTTAGTGGAATCCAAACGAAATCGAAGTGTCATGAGATATACTTGATTTTTGAAAGAAAAAAAATTTATTACCTGATTTATTCAAAAGTAGGATTTAAAATAATTCTCTAATTTTATTTACTAAATTCCTATATTTTTTTTTTTTTTAACTACTAGAAATCTTGAAATTAAATTGCAATTTTAACAAATTTCGTGTATATACTTTTTTCCACATTTTTTAGCTTATACCATATGTACTATCGTACTTGATCTTAATGATGAACATATTATCCAATCTGAATAGAACGTGCTAATAGTGTCCCAAAGGTTTATCAACTAGTTTTGACATGTTCATATATTTAAATTCTTGTCCACTCTTTTCAAAGAAACGGAACTATTTAGACTAAACTAAATTAAAAATAAACAAACATATTAAAAAATAAATAAATAAAATACTTGCAACGTCTAGTTTAAATATTTTTGAAATTGGACTAGGAACACATTACTATTACATGTGCTGGCTAACTTGAGGTCGAGATTTTTGGCAAATAAAGGACCTCAATGAACAATATGGGATGTGTACTTAAACTAGATATTCCGATTTTCTACTAGCCGCTTCAACAATTACCTCGACTCTAATTATAGTTCTGAGCATGATAAGACTGCCAACTCCGAGATCCTGTGCTTGCAGCCTAACTTAATTGGACCTCATCGGACAAGTTATCCAACTTTAGCTCAAACGACTTCGATCAAAGGCACAATCATTTAGAAGTAAAATGAGGGCTGGGAACGAGTTGAGATCTACCCCTTAGCTATCCCCTAATAGAACTTCAACACGTCATCCCTAATAGAACTTCAACACGTCATTACAGTGCAAATAGCAAGATGATCATACATTAAGTGATATCGTCTTTGAAATGTCATCTTGCTATTTGATAACACTATCCGATTTAGTGATGTGTCTAAGTTCTAGTGATGGACAACCAAGGGAGGGCAGGTAGATGGGGACAACATACCTCAATTAGGCTTTGAACATGCATCATTTTTACAAAGTAATATGAATGTAAAGATGACGAGTAAGAACTATCCATTCAAGTAATAATGCAAACAGAAATGGAAAACTAACAAGAATTTGATATCTTGTAGTGATAAAAAAAAATTTTTTAAAAAAATCTTGTACAAACAAACTACTTGAAAATTCTAAAAACTTGAAAATATTTATGCATTGCAATGGATATATTTTGTATGATAAAGATTGTTTACTTGTTGAAGAACAGACCTCTCTTCTTCCCTTTCTTCTTTTCACCAGCCTGCACATTTATGTTAAAACACATCAATGCATTGCGATGCAAGACCATTTACCACCACTTGATTACATTAAAAAAAAAGGGCATAAAAGCATCATAAATACAGAGCGTAAGCTAGAGGGGAAGTTTTGCCATAAAAAGGAGTAGAGATAAGACTTGCAAGGTACCAGTTTCCTCTCATCAAGCTCGTAAGATGTCCATCAAACACAACTTGCTTGCTATGAGCAAAAAACTTGCATTGCTAGCCCCTTAAGTTTATTTGCTAACCGTTTCCCTGAACAATCATATGGACTATGGAGCACATGTAAGGCCATTCACCATTTTCTCCTTGATGAAGCACCTATCAATCTCAACTACTCTGTCCTATCATGTTGAACACGATTATGTGTTATTTGATGGCAAATTTATTGTCACAATTGAGCTTCACATGATTGTTAGTAGCTATCATCAAGTTTAACTAAAGAAACCTTGGCCGCATCTTACAAATCCCTTGTGCCATAGCCTCGAATCCTGCTTCTGAACTAGATCTAGAAACCAATTATTAGTTTTTGCTTCTCAGAGTCATTACATTACCACCAATAGTGATAACCCAAAATTGACTTACTGTAACAGAGCCATCCTTGTATCACATCATAATGTGCTTCCTCACCTAGATGATTACTATTGGAGAGAAACAAGCCTTTATCTAGGGAGTCATTTAAATCTCCGTAGGAACTTGGCTGGAGAGAGAATGGACTGTTTGACTATGCTTATTGCGAAAGCAATAACTGGTCTAGTGTGAGACAGATAAATAAGTTCGCCCACAACCTTTTATTACATTTCTTTATCAACTAACCTTTTCAAATGGTGCCAAGAACTTGTAATTCGCATTCACGGGAATATCGCTACCTTGAAACCATACATGTTACATCTGTTGAAACTTGAAAGATGGAACAAGTACTTTTTAAGACTCAAAATATTTCTTGCTTGCTCGAATCCAGCAGTTCAATACCTAATAAATAACTTATATACCCTAGATCTTTAATTTCAATTGCATGGGAAGGAAGACTTTCTAGATGTTAACATCCTTCACATCATCACCAATTATAGCAATATTATCAACATACAATAAAAGAATGACTGCTTGCAATCTATGGCATGTCTAAAGAGCATGTATGATCAAGTTGCCAGTGTCTACCATATTTATGAACCCACTTTTTAATCATTTCATACCATGTTTCTAAGATGCTTCAAACCCTAGAGAGATCATTTCAATTTGCACACAGAGTCTTTCCAAAAGAGAGATTTTTCCCATCCAGTTGATGCAGAGACCACTCTAGAATAGCTGCTAAGGACAATAGTTCCTGTGTAGAAATCATCTTTACTTCCAGTTCTAATGTCATCTGTTGGTCAATTCCATAGGTCCAAGTGAACTCCTTAGCTATCAGTTAGCATTTGATGACATAATCATTGAATGTAATAATAAACAAATTGGACAAACAAGTCATATGATTTGCATACCTGAATCAATTATCCAAGGATTTGATCAATTATTTGCTCAGGAAAGTCGGAAGAAGGAGAGGTAACAAAAGAGGATTGAATTTGGCATATCAACATGTATAATTTCTAGATAAGTTAAGAAAGGAGATTCAAAAGTCTCAGTGGAGTTGCACTGGTTCTTTGTTGGATCAGTTGCCCTTAAAACCTATGTCAACCGATTCAAAGACTTATTTCCCTTTCCCCAATTCTGTGGATTCCCATGTATTATCCAACAAGTCTCTCTCTATAGTGTGCTGAGACTTATGATAAATATCAAATCACAACTTGTCCTTTCCATCACTATTCTTCCCAACATTTTTATAAATACTTGCCAGATCCATACCAGCTATGTACTATCCAATACACAAACTTCAATATCTAGGCATCCAAGCATCGCATGTCAGCTGCTTGCTTGCCTCCCTCATAACATTGCCATAAAGCTCCCACAATGACGGCAGTCAGCAGTAGATCCTGACCTAATATCCTTCCACAAATTTGATAGTACTGATAGTTTAGGCCCCCCAGTAACTTTAAAGTCTGATCCTTCTATTGAATTTTCTTGAATTTTACTATCTTAGAGGACATCTCCCTGGACCTCATAATCAGCATAAAGATCCATCTCTTGCCACAAACAATTCTTAGCATTATAGTGCCAAAATCGATTTTACTAAATAACCTTCTTTATAGAGTGTTACAAACAATTAAGGATACAAAGGATACATAGAAATTAGTTATTATGTACAAGGAAACTACCTAATTAATCAAATTAGCTGTGAGAAAATAAATATCTCCTTCATTTTTTCGATATTTAACATTAAACTCTAAAGGCGTATCAACCGATGAGGCTTCAGATAGATTAGCCAACCTAATCACGTCTTGAATATACTTCTGTTGATTCAAGAAGATACCATGCGATGTAATATGAACCTCTTTAAGTAAATTGACCAAAATCTTTCATACGAAAAGCTAAGTGTAGATGTTGCTGAAACTTCTGAATAAGATTGTGGTCAGTGTCGGAGATAAAAATGTCATTTACATATACCAACAACAAAACGATGCCAGCATTACTCTTGTGAAGGAACAAATATGCGTTATACTGACTCTAAGTAAAGGAGAAATCCAAAATAGTGTAACGAAACTTGTCAAACCAAGCCCAAGGAGCCTGCTTAAGACCATACAAAGAGCGTTTTAGCTTACAGAGTCAGCAGTGGGAAGAGGCATACTAGAAGGAAGTTTCATGTAAATGTCTTCCTTGAGGTCCCCATGTAAAAACGTATTCTTGACATCCATTTGATGAATAGACCAAGACTGAGAAGCAGCAAGGGATAACAAGAGGCAAACAATGGTCATTTTAGCTACGAGAGCAAATGTCTCATCATAGTCGATTCCACACTCCTGACAGTTACCTAAGGCAACTAGCCGAGCTTTATAGCACTCAAGAGAACCATTATAATGAAGTTTGACCGAATATACCCATTTACTCTCAATGGGTTTCACAGTCGGCTGACATGGTACAATATCCCAAGTTTGATTGGCTTCAAGAGCCTCAAGTTCTGCATTCATTGCTGTTGCCAACACTCTTGTTCCATAGCCTGTCTATAAGAGGTAGGGATGGAAATCGAATTAAGGGTAGCAGACATAGAGCTATGGGAAGAGAAACCATACCTATCGGAGGTCGAGGAACACGAGAGGTGCGACGAAGAGTGACAGGATGCGAGAGATCATCTGGTGAAGAATCTGATATCGTAGGTGAAGAACCAGGGAGGCTTAAGGAGACAGATGTCTGAGAAGGAAGGTCGGGAACAGTGTCTGATGCGGAATGCTTGCGAGTGTAAACTAGACCAAGCTTGTATCGAGAGAATTCTGTAGGAAAATCAGGCAATACGAAGAACACACGGGGAGACAACAATTTCTAAAGTTAAAAAAGATTGTTTTTCAAAGAAAACATTACGGGAAATCCGAATTCAATGTGTCCCGAGATCATAACAGACATCCTTTCTAAGTCCCACCATATCCCAGAAAGGCACACTTGACAGATTAAGGTGTAAGTTTTGTCCTTTCATGCAGTAGTAAATAAACAAAACATATACAACTAAAAGGACGAAGATGAGAATATGTGGGATGATGACCAAATAGCTTATAAAATGGAGAAATATTATCAATAGTGGGAGAAGGTAATCGATTTATGAGATGAACAGCGATAGACAATGCTTCAAACAAAAAATGAGAGAGCAGAAGACTCAATTAGAAGTTCTCGAACCATGTCAAGAAGATGACGATTCTTGCGTTCTGCCACCCCATTCGATTGAGGTGTAGAAGGACGAGATCGCTGAGAAATAATCCTTTTAGTTTGTAAGAAAGACCGAAACACATTAGACATATATTCACCTCTTGAGTCAGATCGTAAGATCTTGATAGAAGAGGAAAATTGGTTGACTAAAAAACAGAAAAAACCTCTCTTTGCACGAAAGAAAGTAAACCCACGTGAAGCGACTATAGTCATCAATAAAGGTAACAAAATATTTATAATGGGCAAGAGATATTACGGGTGATAAACCCCATACATCACTATGAACAATATCAAAAATACGCGAAGCACGAGAACCATAAGAAGGGAACGGTAAAACTTTGTTCTTAGCAAATTTACATGAGGCACAATCAAGTGAGATATATAAAACCTAAGTATAAGTTTTATTACCAAATAAACCAGATTTTAACAAATGGTGTAATACACTAGAATTCGGGTGTCCCAATATCTTATACCAATAAGAAATATCAAAAGTAGCAGAATTACAAACAATAGGAAAAGATGAAATAAGCTTCGTTGAATTGGGAAAGACGTCCCTCCCGAACATCTGATCTTGCACAAGACAACCAGAAGAAAAAGACACGTTGCAATTGTTATCAACAAGTTGGCCAACAAATATAAGATTAGTTGATAAACTAGGAAAGAGTAAAATATTAGGTAAATCTGGTGATACGTCACCTATGACCGAAATAGGAAGAGTATTGCTATCAACAGTGTGTATATGGAGAGGTCCAGTATGTGGTCAAAGGTTACTCCCCACACCTGGGTCGACATGGGGCTGGGTAATAGGGCACGTCTCCCTTCTTGCTGGAACTCCATGATTTCTTACATTCAAATTAGCATCTTCTTCCTCATTGTCGAAATCTGAGTTGATATCTCTTTGTACATATTCCTGCCCACCTGTCTGTTCTGCCCTGGGTGCATGATACTTCTCAATAGTCATCGCAGTTAGCATCTGCGTGATATTGCGAAGAGCTTCATCCATCCCTTCTAGTCGTTGCTCAATTTTTTCAAACCTCTGTTCGTTGTCGGTGGTTTGTTTGCTACTCGAACCGTCCTCAACCATCAGATTAAGGTGAATTCCTTGCTCTGATACCAATTTTAGTGCGGAAGCGTTTAGAAATTCTTGTAATAAGAATTGAAAATAAGAATTATATTGGAATAATCTTTTTTTGTATTGATATATGATTGATTGATTAAAAAGTGTACAATACCCCTATATTTATAGGCCAAATTATCCCTAATCCTATTAATAAAAGGAAATTAAAATAAGGAAACTAAATTCTAAAAGGAAATAAACTAATCCTAATCTAAATAAAATTTAAGAATAAACCTATTACAATTAGAAAAGGAAATTAGAAAAGATAATTTAAAAAAGACAAACTCCTAGATAAAGGGAAACTATCAATTGTAGTTGAGATGTACTACATCAGAGTGTAAATTTTCTTCAAGTACTCCCACATAGCACGGGATGACTTATAAGGACTGAGATTGAGAACAATTTGAGTTTCAATAGATCCGATGATCCAAGCCATAAGCCGAGAATCCTTTGTTTTCCAAGTAAGGTACTCTTCCTTTTCTTTTTCTGGATTCGGGGGAGGAATACTCTCATCAATATGTCCCCATAGATCACCTTTGCCTTCAACTAATAACTGAAAATGAAATGCCCATGAAGAGTAGTTCTTCCCGGTAAAACAAATGCAAACAAAGTCAAATCTTTTCATTTGACATGATGGACTCGAGTATAATACAACCACTAAATTAATTACAACCCAATTAAATAATAACTTAAATCAGTAGCCCAGGTCCAAGCCCACCAAAAATCAATTAAAAACACGGGAAAAGTTTATGCATCAGGCATTTACTTTACCAAAATTAAAAATCAGGTCCTCAAGTTTAAAATTGTAAAAATCAGGTTTTTGTTTTTAATTAATTAATTATATTTCATAATTATTATATTAAATTAAATATTTAACTGTAATATAATAAAATCAACCCACCCCACTCCACCTCACCCCACCTACACCACCACCATTGCTCCGGTTACTACTCCGGCGACCGGTGACTGTTCCGATCCGGCGACCGGCGACTGCTCCGATCCGGCGACTTTTTCGAGGTCACAGATCAAAAAATTTACAGGTCACGGATTATTTCGAGGTCACAGATAAAATTTTTTGTAGATCGCAGATTATTTCGAGGTCACAGATTTAAAATGTTATAGGTCACAGATTAATTCGAGGTCACAGATCGAAAATTTTATAGGTCACATATTATTTCGAGGTCACAGATCAAAAAATTATAGGTCACAGATTATTTTTTTAGTTACCTAGGTCACAGATTGAAAAAAAAATCAAAACCTTAACTCTATTTCAGTGAGTCACAGTCACAATTCCTAGGTCACAGACACCCACCTAGGTCACAGACACCCACCCCACAGCCAAAGCCGACCACCACCAAAATATTACATCCACGTAACAACCACCGCCAACACGACCACCGCCAACAATATCACTGCTCGACCACATCCAAAACCTGCACAATCATCGCCACCACCAAAATCTGCACAATCGCCACCGTTTACAAAACACCAACCACCAAATCTCACCTCCACCATCGGATCCACCATCGCCATTAGACCCACCACCATCGCCAACAAGGCAACAACCCCACAAACCACAGAACCCAACCACAGCACGCCTCAACACCACAGAACCCAACCACTGCACGCACAGCACCCACCACCACCGCACGCACAGCAATGTACCCACTGCACCCACCACTACCTCCAGATCCACCATCGCCATTAGACCCACCACCATCGCCAACAACCCCACAAACCACAGAACCCAACCACCGCACACCTCAACACCACAGCACCCACCACCACCGCACGCACAACAACCAACCACATCACCCACCACCACCGCACGCACAACACCGTACCCACTGCACCCAACCACTGTAGGAGTCGCCAGAGCTGCCGGAGGTGATGGATATCATTTATTGGTAAAGAGAGAGAGGAGCGGTGTCGCCGCTGCAGCGTCGCGCTGCTGTGTCGCACAGCAGCGATGCTGCTGCGTCGCGCAGCAGATCTTGGGGGGGGGGAGAAGAAAGGGACGAGACGGGAGGGAGGGGGAGGAGACGGGAGGGAGGGAGGGGGAGGAGACGCAGATCTGAGGAGGAGGGAGAAGGCGGCCGGAGACGGCGGTGGCGGGCGGTGGTGGCGGGGGTGAGAGGGAGGAGAAATGAAAGTAGGGTTTGGGTAGAATTTTATATGTAAAATAAAGTTGATGGGGTAGGTAGTTGGTTGGGTATATAGATTAATTTAATTTAAAATATTATTATTAATATTAATTGTAAAATTAAAACCTGATTTTTGATTAAATAAAGTAAAAACCTGATTTTTTAAAAGTCAAAACTAAACACCTTGTTTGGTGTAATTTTCTCTAAAAACACCAACAGCCCAAGCCCACTAAAAATTCAACACCAAAAAAATCTAACACAATGGCCCAAGAACACTATCACTGAGGAAGAACTCACGCACGCACGCTGGAAGATGATGAACAACAGGGACGAAGATTTGCTCCGACCAAAACCCACAACTAGGCTTGTCGGAAAAATCGAAGCACACACGGATTCTGAGGATGCGTAGAAACGAAGAACACGTAGAGATTGCAACAATCTGAGAAGCGGACCGCCGAAACTCAACCCTAAAAACGCTGACCGGGAGAAAACCAAGTGACGCGACTATGAACCGTCGATCGACCGCCGATCACTCAAGATGCGACCACTACGATCCTTCCTATGGTGAATCAAGAATTAATTGATTCCAAAAAAAATAGAAACAGTCCACGCCGCAACCACACGAGAGAAAAAGGTTAGGGCTCTAATACCATGACAAAATCGATTTTGCTGAATAATCTTACGTGTGTATTCACCTTCTTTATATAGTGTTACAAACAATTAAGGATACAAAGCATATATGGAAATTAGCTATTATGTACAAGAAAACTACCTAATTAACCAAATTAGATGTAAGTAAATAATAACTTCTAATAATATATAGTAGAGTCTGTCAATATAATGACAGACTTTATCTCAAGAACTTGATACTTTATGCCAAAGTTGAGCATCAATACGCCATTCTCCCCCACTAGTCTTTCATAGTTGAAAAAAAAAAACTATAATATCTGATACCACGATAGTAACTAACTAGCATATAACCATGGAATTCTTTGCATACCAAGTCGAGAAACCCACTTCTGTAGCATCCAACAGACCCATCTTTCTTCTACCATTTATGAACAGCTTCACCAGCTAAGAAATAGAAAAAATTCTTTCCATTTAACCTGGGAAGTTGAAAAAGGTTTTCAAGGCGAGCCTCCAAATGTGACTCACGATTCTCACTGAATCAGAACAAATAAGTGCTTTCTGAACCCCAGGGGTGGATTGGGTCAGACTGCACCTCTCTCCCCCTCTCTCTCTCTCACTCTCCCTACCCCGCCTCCCCTCTCTTCCATATCAAAGTACCAAATTACATAGAACATATAGAAGAAGAACCAAGCTTAAAATGACAACTGGACAAGTTTAGGTAATCAGACCCATAATAAGAGAAGGAAATATCCTTCTCTATGCATTGACGTCTCCACAAGACTTTATGTATGGATAAATAAACTTTGGGTAAAGCACATGTGAAGTTTATGGCAGGAGGACAATATTCTGTACTACTAGTTCTCTACACGCTAACAAATAATCAAATATGCTACATCATCAAGAAAGTTTTGCAAGTAAAAATATCCTATATCCTTGAAAAAGTAAAATATAGTTAACCCACACAAGCTAAAAAATGTACGGAATTTAAAACTACATTTCACTCCATCACTCACCAGAGGGGACTTCTGAAAAATGTATACAAGGTAATCCCATTTTCTATGATGCTTGCGAGGATGTTTTTACATGTCAGAATGCTAAATCTGACACTTTCTGTCACATCTTTTCAACTATCTGAGTGGAAACAGGTCACAGAACCATAAGCCATTTTAATTACAAAGGTTCTATAGCCTACACATAAGTAGAACAGATCCTACTAAGCACAATGTACAAACAAACTAGTTTCTTCATGAAGAATGAAGAGCTTCTTCCCTGTTCATAAATTCCATACTCTCCAGCAGTTATTAGTGTAATACCACCCCCATCAATATTTTTAAGTGAGGTGGTTCTACTTAGCAAAGATTTCAAATCTAGTTTCTCAATTTGTTCCTTGACCTGTTCCACAAGTAAAATGTGGAACCATCAATTCTTGAGTTTCAATCGGTAAAAGTACAAATAGTGTATCATTACCATGTCCGAAAAGGAATCATTAAAGGAAGTATTGCATTTGGAAGGAACGTTAGATAATTTTAGAGAACTGATGAATTTAATTTGGAACCCAAGTATAAAAGAACGGCACACTATGTCTCACATATACTACGTAAAATAAAGTGTTTGAAACTAAAGACTGTACCTTTATGATGAATAATCTCAAGGTGAGAACGATTGTGTCCCTTGAACTGCAAAGAACAGGAAATATATTTAGCATAGCGACAGACAAGTTTAAGGCCCTATTTGGGAGAAATTTTAATCAAGATTTTAATCAAAATTCTAGCTGTTAACTATCAAATCAGCTACCATTTTTGACTTTCCCTCTCACAGGTGGGGCCCACAGGTTGACTATAACGGCTATAATTTTGATTAACATTCCTCAAAAATTGCTCCCAAACACGCTCTAAGAAAGAATCTACAGTACCATTTGATCATATTAAATAAAAATGGTCAAAAGATCCTCAAGATAAATAAAACATTGGCAAATAACTTGAGAGGTGACTTCCATGACACACAAAAGTGCATTAATAACTACTTATTTGGCTGTCATAAAAGAGCCCAAACACATGCTAGGGCTCCAATCACTAAATGGTGTTTGGCCCCTATATGGCATTGGCCTTTAGACTGTTAAAACATGGAATATCACGACATCAAGCCTACCTTACTGGAAGCCTTGTCTTTTTTTTTTCTGGGGGTGGGGGGTAGGACTCCTACCGTAGGAGAGGAAATATATTGCCCCAGTTTGAGCCCCTTTTTTGGGCCAAAGTGCATTTTCGAATAGTGTTTTGTTGGAGAATGTGTGATTAAAAAATAAGGGAAAATTTTGAGTTTAGATGTAAAAATATTTTATGGGAGAATGTGCACTTGAAAATGGGTTTTTGAAAAAATGGAGCCCAAACATCGGCATTATATTTAGCACAAGAAAGGAAAGTACAAATGTCCTGTCAATTACATTAGAAGGTGAAAAAAATACACTCAAATTAGAGCAAGTACCTGAGAACTATGATGTCAATTAGTCAAAGGAATCTAGAGAAAAACACCCTAGAGCAAATAAAAAAAACACAGTCCCAACAACTGATGCACTAGAGTAATCCCTATAAGATCAAATCATTCTTTAGCGGTCAAAAGCACCGAAGAATACACAAATTTCACCTCCACGATAACTTAACTATCGACATGATAAGATGAAGTGCGAAGTGCGATTCAGCTGCCTCAGAGAAAGCTGTCGACAAAAAGATGCAGCTGCAGAATTAATCAGTATTGTGTCCAATTTCTTCCACGCCCAACCATTAGTCCCCTGGAAATCCAGCATCCTCAAGACCACAATCCATCATCATGTCAGAGAAGTCAGCAGTATTTCCATCACGTGTGTTATGTCCCATGCACTCACCATCATGGGTAATAACGTTAAAATCTCCCTAAACCGGTAACGGGCCATTCATAAAGAGGGAAATGTGGTGAAGATCTGCCGACAAGTCCCTCCTACGAGAAGGAGAACAAGAAGCATACACCGAAGATATAAAAACAGGTTGTACTAGTTTGGGATTTCCACTCTAACAAAAAGGAACTGGGGATGATCAACAAGTACAGTCGTAATAGTCCCCACGTTCCAGAAACACCAAATCTTATTCAACTCTTTTTGAACTCCTATATCGTAGTGAAGAAATCATAGAAGAGCCAAATCTTTCCTGAAGAAGAGATGGCTCCAAGATCATCAAAAAATAAACCTAATGAAACTGATTAGTCTCTTCAGACGCCTGTGAGTAGCCAGGCTAGCTACACTCCTTGTATTCTATATGAGGACACTTATAATGACGAGGAATGTGAGGATGTATCATCTGACCAACTCTTGGTTGACTTCCTAGAGACAATATCCAGTATCTGTAGCCCTTGGGTTCTTCCACGAATAATGAATAAAACCAACATCCTTCCCTCTCTCAGCCGACCAAAAAAATCATCGGAAGAAGACCTGCCAAATGTGCCCTGCTGATGGACCATGATCTGTGAAGTGCTCTCAATATGAATCTGCTCAAATAGAATAAATGGAACATGTGCAATAGGAGCAAGTGTCAGAACCATACTTGGATTCTGAGCAGAAGTAATCCTCACTAACAATCACCTCATTAGTAACTGTGGTCTCTGCATAATATCCTCAAGTAATAGATCATATATATCAGTATGTGCAGAGCTGATGACCAAGTTATAAATCAGAGGTGGAGCAACTGCATAAGTAACTATAAGTGGCATAGAAAGCCTCAATCATTGAAGGGACCACAGCTGGAGATTATAGTGGTAGAAGCTGCTGGAGACATAACGGTAGCTGGAGGAGGTGTAGTATGAGGAATTGAAGGAGTAGCAATAATTGATGGAGCCACAAATGGGTCCAATGACTAAATATGTGTCCCTGATGAATTAGCCACGTGCTTCCTTCTAGCTACTCGAGAAATCGGCACCACTGCTTCGGAGGTTTAACAGTCACCTCCTTTCCCTTACCCTTATCCTTAGCCTAATCAGAAGTAGGCTTCGAAGAAGGGACAACATTAACAGGGGGATCTGAAGGCAGGACAGGGGGCCTCCCATACAAACAGTGATCATCACTATGTCATAAGTGCCTACATCTAAAGTAATATTCTGGCTTCTTGTCATACAAAATAGTTGACAGTGCTCCATGTTCTGCTACCTCTCAATCCAAGCACGCTCAGGCAGCTTAAACTAAAGATTGACCTCAATACAAACTCAAGCCTCACGATGCCGACATAAATCTAAAGTAGGTTTATCAATACGAAGTGGAACCCCAATGGCCATAGCAAGTGCAAATAAAAAGCTCTTGGCACGAAAATGTATAGGCAGTAACGGAAAAGATATCCAGACGGGAACAATAGAAGTCTCACGCGTAGGGCTAAAGCTAAGTGTCCACTTAATAACACCCATGGGACAACCATCAATGTACCATGAGGGCTTAAGGAATAAACAACTGTAATCATCCTCGTGTGATAAATGGATAAGAATATGCTTGGCATCTATCAATCCTAGTATAAAGTCTTCGTGAAAACTGAATTTCTAAAAACACTTGCGAACCTTAATCATCGAAGGCTTGCAATGAGAGAACTTGCCAAGTGTGTACTTGTATGGCTTAGAAAGAAGGGCCTCCTCCGACTGAGTAACTATAGTGGCCAGCTCACCTATATGTAAAAAGGTTCCTTTGCCACAAACATATGCATTGTCCAATGCTGTGGAGCCTGAAGAACAGTTGCAAGGACTTCCTCTGACTACGTTCAGCTTGAGAGATATTAGGTTTAGTAGAAATTGCAGCAGTGTAGGTCTTCTTACCCTGTCTTTGTGTCAATGGAGCAGTAAATTGCAAATCAAAAGGTCGGGATGAACTAGCAACAGCCGGAGGAGAACGTGGAATCCTAGGGGTGCGTGTGGCTTGCTCCAATGCGCCACCCACATCATGGATGGCACGGAGCACGGAACGGGAGTCCCCAATAGTCTATCTTCAACAAGAAGGACAATGCTGGAGTAGGAGGTCCGACGAAATCGGTCCCATCAGTAGAGGCTCGATTGGAAGCCAGAAGCTCCTGGTCATTGTCAAAGGGTAGTGGGTCAACACCGGAGACGGGTGGGGTGGTCGCCCATGTTCGACGATCCCTTGACAAGTGTTCATTGACAGCAACAAGTTGTCGGAGCAGGCGGTGACGCTAGGGGTAGCACCCATGGCCTCCGCGGAAGTGGAAGAAAAGTGGGTTGTTGGGCCACTATAAGATGGCATGAGGTCGGTAGAAGGTATATGGCCGGTCGTCGATGGATGGACGACGAGGATGGAGGTCGGATAAGGTGGTTTAGGTGGTGGGCTAGGGTTGCTGGAGAGAGTGCGACATTCAGTCGCATTTGCTAGCGAGAGAAAAGATCTAATTTTTCAAGAACATTTTCCAAATGAAAGAACCTAAAGGAAATCTTCAAAACAATTTAGCAAAAGAAAGAAGACACGGGTAAAGTGGTTCATAAACACTCCATACCCATATTAGATTGTGATAATCCATGCTAATACACCATCAATGAAATTCAAGGACGGTTTTTCTAACCAAAATGCCTTTTTTAGTTAAGAAAAGATCGTGTAAAGCCATATCCCATCCGTGATCCGAATTCTTCACCAACCCATTTGATTCCTAATTTTATCATGTCCAATTTTAAATAACCGACTCAATATCCAATATTCTTTTAAACGGACTTTCTCTTGAACATCAATTACAGGAGTATAATAGATATGGATGATAATATATTCTTGATGATTTGATCCATATACCCAATTTGTTCTATTTTATATGTATTCCTAATTAGAGTAGACAAGCTGCATTTCCTTTCTAGTTATCTTTCCTGTTAGCATAAACTATTTACCTATTTGTGATTCATATAGCATTTGATTCCATTTAAAATGGTAAAGTAGTTAGTTTAAGTATTGTTACCACCCATTCTGAAAATTCAGCACATGTTAGGATTTGATGACAAATAAATCCCACCTACATGTGGTGCAGTGGGTTGAATTAAACAAATAAATTTGTCTTATCTGTAACAAAATCTACCACCTTGTGGAACACAGTTACCTATACCCCCCACCCCCACCTCCCTCTCTCTCTCTCCCCTTCAATCCACATAGCACTTTCTCTAAGTAAGAAACAACCTCCCATCAAGAACGTTAAAAGGTATTGTACTCATAAGTCCTAAGGTATTTAACTTCAGATTAATCTAACTGAAATCTTCATATTTGTAACCTATCCAGTCTAGCATTATAATGATAGCATCCAAGCTTCCTTAACGGAAATATTAAATCTGCTATATTGCATTTGTTAAATAGTGGATTATCTCACATATGATAAGAACTACAATTGTAGAATACACACACCAAAAGAAATTATCACAACTTACAGGCTTACATCCATTGGACTATCCACCCTTAAAAGACGATCAGCCCCCTGTGAATCAATTATGGAAAATTCTGTTGGAAATCCATATGGGATAGAGACCTAGAAGAGTTCAAAAATGAAAACAAATGAATAATCAAGAGGACATATAAGAATATATACTGATTGCTCTAAGAGTCGAGGAATAAATATATTGTGATGCAATTAATATAGTCTTATATAGAAATAGAAAGGAAAAACAGTAATTAAAGAATCCTCCTAGACATTGATATAAGCTGCTGACTGAAAAGCATTAATGAAGACAGATATGTTCTTCAAGAGACTATTTATGGTACAAATCTTGTTTAGAGATTCAAGATTGGTAGCATTGACTGGTTGGTTATTGAAGGATTATACTGCCTAAAAACTTAAAAAATATATATATTATAATTTGCAAACAAAACTAGGTAGGATCAACAAGTCAATTGGAACTCACAACCACTATCAATGTATTTAGCAGTCGTGGTGATTCCTGGTAATGATACCGCTATAAATTAGTAGATATATGTTTTTTTTTCTATTTGCCCCCTACTCCTGCTCTAGCAATAATAATATAGAGAAAACATCCAAGAACATAAGGCAATAAAAGGGATTCGATGCATGCTCACTCCTTACCTTCTGATTATACTAGAAATGGACAGTTTTATCTACAACTTTACTTTGATGATGGACGCCTCACATGGAATGGCGCTCCCGCAGTTTCATTATTATCTTCGTATCATCCATCACATTTTAAGGCAAGAGTTGGAAGTATGTGATATTTATAGGCCAGTGCTATACAAGTTACTTTTCTGTTTTGTAAAGCATTTAAGAATAAATGAAGTAGATAGATAGTATATTGTTTATAAAATCATTGGGGATAACTATTTGAAAAGGAATAGTTCCCAAGATCTCAAGTATCCATTTCAAGCGAATGACTGCTGACCCAATCTCCATGTTACAGTTTTTTTTCGGTCAGAAGTGAAAGTTCCAAGAGTTACTGTAATTAAAATTCCACTGACATACGATATCTTGAACATCCTTCCAAACAACCTCTGACCTTCAGCATGATATGTTCACTAAAGAGCAAAAGTTAACTGTTCTTTGAAAGAAAGATTTAAAAAATTATACTGATGTATATTTTCAGCATACATTTTTTATCTCTCTAAATTAATATAGCTCAAACAAAGCAAAGACTAGTGCTAATTGGAACTAGGTCATTGAAAACTAAATCTCAAAATATCACCTTAAAAATATCACAATATTACAGTGAAAGTTCTATATGTCATCGAACGATGTCCAATCAAATGTTGGTAAAATTAAACTTGAAGTGCCAACTTATACTTCTACTTCTCGAGCTTTCAACCACAATGAAGAAAGTGAAAATGCATTAATTAAAGCTATTAAATCTCAAAACTACCATTACTTGCCTCTCTATCTTACTATTATTCATATTTTCTCCTTCGCATTTGCATCAATACAACTAATCAAACTTGTTAGCTTCCATATGTTTGATGGCCACCTTTCAGGATAAAGATGTACTGATCATTTGTAGCTTACCTCAATCTTTTTCAAAATCTAAAAATATAATTATGCTTCTTGATTCTTGATAAGTGCAAACTAGTCAATCCGCTAGGACTGGAATATGGAGTTTCTGCAATTGAAATAGAATACTAAAGATATGCTCTCTTTCTTTCTACACTTTCTCTCTTTACATCCTTTTAAGAAGACAGACGAGAGGTGGGGGTGGGAGTGGCTGATCAAAGATTAGCATGAGAATGCAATACAGATAGAGAACATACAGTTGTGGATGATGAAAACTTCTGAGTGACTACACCACCACTAGGCCCACTACACTTTATGCTGTAACCATCCCTTTTGATGACCAACGTAGCCGGCTCCCATGTATCAGGATACCCAGTCTTCATGACGAAAGAGAATTGGTAGAAGAAACAATTGAAATTAATTAAAAGCTTTGGTAAAAAGGCATTCTGCAATTTATGTGGGAGGTCAAAAAAAAAAAAATCAGTAGCAATTATACCAAGAAGGATAACTTGTATGAAGCATGACCACTCGAAAGAGCCTTCTGTATGGCGTTCTGCATTTCAGAATCTGAAGGACAAGGAAACAGACATATTGAAAGTACCACAATCACAGATGTGCATAAACTAAGCAGAAAATTAACAATTAAAGGAGTACAAGATAAAGCTTTTGAAATTCTCAATGAGATTTTGATCCTAAATGGAGTTGGATAATATGCAGACAACAGGATAAGATTTCTAATAGAACAGCACATTAATCAACAGGAAAACAAAGATATCTTCAAGCAAAGAAATTCGGTTATATACATCAGATCCACCTGACTCATGTACCAAATAAACAAACTGGTGGAGAGATGAGATTTTTTTTGTGTGTCGGGGGGGCGGGGGGGGGGGGGGGGGGGAGAAGGGGGAAGAAAAGAAAGGAGTTTTATAAGAACCAAATGATGCCTCTTAATTATTAAGTTCGACGAATTTGCAGAAGTATCAATTACCACAAATGATTTTTCTATGATCATTGGCAAAGACCTTCACAATTTCACCCTGAAAAAAAAAAGAAAGAACCAATTCAATTCACAAATTGTATGCAAAAGGAAACTCGTCAAAATATAACATTTAACTCCTCATCCAAAAATTCATATAGATAAAACATTGAAAGATAGCGAGCATATATATGCATGAAAAAAAGGGTAAAATTTGTCTTGAAAGAAAAATAATCGGGTCCGACAATTTCAAGCAATTCTTTAGCCTAAAGCAGATTCCTTATAGAATCCGAATACAGATACAAGATCTCTAATTCAAGCTCATGCCACCAAAATAATGCAGGAGTCAGTTCCCACCTCAGATATCACCTATTAATAAATGGTGGACCAAGAGATCTACTTTGAAGCATAAAGATAGCGCATGCCTCTAAAAATGAAGGAATGTGAATAAATAAATAATCAAGAATAATAGAAGAAGAAGCTCAACTAGGTTCAACCTTTTGAACCAAAAAGAACTTTAACCCTTTACTTTGTTTCACAGGTAGCTTAGATAAATTTTTATCTTATTCATGTAATATATAGAGTTGGATATTTAATATTACAGTCTCAATGAAAAAACTCATCTAACAAAGTGAAATGCAACCAACGAAATATAGAGGAAAGCATGCATCGTGACAGTATTTATAACAATCAACTTTTGTCAATTATTTAGTGAAACTGGAGATCTATATTTTCCAACTTTTGCATGGACTCGAGCAATAAATACACCCTAATAACGCAATATTTGATACCTCGTACTAAATTCTAAGCACAATAATACCAACATCTGATTCGAAAAGTAAAAAAGAGCTACTGAAACTTTTTACTTTTAAGTGTTTATAAGGGAATGTTTGGTTAGGGGGAATAGAAATATGAAATTGGAATGAAATTGATGAGATTTCTGTTATAAGTGTTACTAGAGTTAAGGAAATAAATCACATCAATTAGGCACTGAGGCAAGAGTATAACTAGAGTTTATTGTATTTCCATACTTGTGCCAAGTTACCAAAAACGTGTACTCTATTTTTCTTATATAATAGAATTAGAGGGGAGGAAGAAACTTATCTTCTTCTCTCAATTTATGCCAAACCCGTTTCTCTTCATGATATCAGAGCGAGTTTCCTACGGTTTGGTGCTCCTGCGGCTTCTTCACACAAAAAAAAAACATCTTTTCTTCTTCACGTTTTCTCTGTTGTACCGTTCTTCATGGTTGGAGTTGTCGATTAAGTTGTCTGTTGTGTAATCTACGCCTTTTGTAGCCTTCGCCCTGGAGGTGTGTTCTCGGTCGTGTGGTTGTTTCACGACGGCAATCGCGTAGTGGTGGTTGGTCGGGATCTCAGTGGTGGTTTTGTGGTGGTCAGGCTGTTGAGTTTCCTGTTCTGCAGTCGCCGGATTCATTGAACAGTGGTCGGCGTCCCAATTTGGTCGGAGTTCTTCCTCAGTGACTGCAATCGCGAGCAGGTTCTACACGTGTGGGAGTTCCCTTTTTTTTTGGGCTGAGGTTTGGTGATATTACATTGGGCCTGATTTCTGATGGGCCTGTAGTGGTCTGTTTTATTTTCAATTTATTGATTAATGGGCCTAATGAGGTGGGTTTAAGTGTTGTTGGTTTTATTTTATTTTTCTTTGAGCCCGTTACTGTTGGTATTATTGTTGCCCATAGTTGGTTGATTTGTGAGTCCGCGTTTTTTTTTTTGTTAATTACGGTTAGTAGTTTGTACCATGTCATCTAAAATGGAGATGTTCAATTTGACGGGGCCTATGGTACCTGAAAAATTAATGAAAAAAATTAAACTTATTGGGCTCGGTGTGTAGAGGTCTACTTGCGCGGTAAAGGTTTATTTAATCACTTGATTTTAGACAAGCCATCTACCAAGACTTCAGAAAGTGATTCTACTATCAACGATCGATGAGATCAAGAGGATAACGCCATAATTGGACTTATGATTGGTAGTATAGAGCCTCATATCAGTTCTTCATCCCTCTATATGACTACGGCTAAACAAATTTGGGAGCATCTCAAACACATACATTCTGGAACTGGAAATGTTACTCGGATATATTAGACGTGTAAGCAATACCTCGAGCTTGAGAAGGAATCATTCAGCCTTGTTGAATATTATAATAAGCTTTTAGCTATGTGCCAAGAGAGAAATGTACATCAACCTCTCTCTCTTGATTTGAAGGTTATGGAAAAACAGCGTGAAGACATCGATGTTGTTAAATTCCTTATTGGTCTTCCACCAGAGTTTGCAGCAGTTCGGACACAGATATTAGGTGGAAAGGAGCTTCCCAGTCTTGCAGAGACATTCTCTCGTATTCAGCGTTCTACCTTATCAGATAATATGCTCAATGGAGATAGTTCTGCTTTTATTGCTCGGGGTGGCTCATTTAGGGGTGGACGTCATAGTCGTGGTGGACGTGGTTTTATCCCTCGAGGTGGACGGGACAACAGAGGGATTGGTCGTTCGGGAAATCGTGACCCTCGAAAATGTACTCACTGTGGTCGTATAGGTCACTCCATTGATTATTGTTGGGATGTACACGACAAACCATCTGGATCTGCCAATCAGGTCTCATCTAATGAAGCCCATAATACTGTATCTGAACCAGTGGCTAACTCCAGTTCCACATCCGAACTCGACTTTTTATCTATACCACGGGATGAGTATGCTGAGTTCTTAGCCCACAAGCGTGCCACTTCCAATTCTATGGCTACTCTTGCTCAGTCAGGTACCGAATCTTCTCACTGTCTATTGCCATCCTCTCACAATCCATGGATTATAGATTCTGGAGCAACTGAACACATGACTGGTTCGTCTACTTCTCTTCTTGATTATCATCCTATTCTTTCTTCCAAATGTGTCACTCTTGCTAACGGTTCCCGAACTAGTATTGCAGGCTCGGGCAATGCCCATCTTAGTCCTAATATTGATCTGTCAACGGTCCTTCATGTTCCTGGCTTTCCCTTTAGTTTATTGTCTATTAGTAAAATTACCACAGCTCTTCACTGTTCTGTAACCTTTTATCCTTCTTTATGTGTTTTTCAGGATCTCAAGACGAAGAGGATGATTGGTATGGGGCATGAAGTTGGTGGATTATATTACCTGGATCTTTCACCGGTCTTTCCTCCTTGAGCCCTCCAGTCTTCTGTTTCACCCATGCAGTGGCATTGTCGTCTTGGTCACCCTTCTCTTTCCACTTTAAAACATCAAGTTGTGAGTCTTCGTAATGTGTCATCTCTTAAATGTGAAGCTTGTCAGCTTAGCAAACATCATCGTGTCTTTTCCTTCAAGAACTGTTAGTCGTGTTTCTAGTTTATTTGAGATAGTTCATTCTGATGTATGGGGACCAATCAATATTTCATCCAATAAATTTCCATATTTTATCACTTTTGTGGATGATTTTTCTCATATGACTTGGTTATTCTTAATGAAAAATCGTTTTGAGTTACTTTCTATCTTTCAACTCTTTCGTTCTTTGATTAAAACTCAATTTCATAAGAAAATCCGTATTTTGAGATCTGATAATGCCAAAGAGTATATGTCTGCTTCTTTTACATCATATCTCTCTTCCAAAGGCATTGTTCATCAAACATTTTGCGCATATACTCCACAACAAAATGGAGTTGCTGAGCGCAAGAATCGTCATTTGTTAGAAGTTACTCGTGCTCTTCTTTGTCATATGCATGTCCCTAAACGATTTTGGAGTGATGCTGTCCTTACTGCATGCTATCTCATTAATCGCATGCCATCCTCCGTTTTGGACGGTGCCTCTCCCTTCTCTCTTTTGTCTTCCTCCTCTCATCTGTATTCGTTACCTCTCAAAGTCTTTGGGTGTGTTTGTTATGTTCATCATTTCGGTCCCCGTCGTGACAAACTCGACTTTCGTTCTATGAAATGTATTTTCCTTGGTTACTCCCAAACACAAAAGGGGTATCGGTGTTACAGTCCGTCTCTACAATGCTATTTTGTTAGTGCAGATGTCACTTTTGACGAGTCCACACCCTATTTCTCGGATCATAGTATATCGTCTGACTCCACTCAAGTCCCCGGTAGCTTACCCGTCCCATATCTACCTATTGATACTTCTCGAGTCCTATACTCGACTCCGCCTGCTGCACCAGAGTTGTCCTCCTCTCATAAGGAGCCCCCACCTCCTTTGCAGGTTTATACTCGACGACCTAAGCCACCAACATCTGTGGCCCCATCCGTTACCTTGCCGTCTACAGATCCTGCATCCATCATCTGTTCTGATCTTGAATCATTGCCCATTGCTCTCCGTAAAGGTAAACGTACTTGTGTAACTCAACATCCTATCAGCTACTATGTTGCCTTTGATTCGTTGTCACCTTCTTTTTCTTGTTTCACATCCCAGCTTTCTAGTGTTTTTGTACCTAAGACAGTGACAGAAGCTCTATCTGATCCTGAGTGGCGAAAGGCTATGGAATTAGAAATGGCTGCCTTACACGAAAATAAGACTTGGGTGCTTGTTCCTTCACCGGCTGGAATACATCCTGTTGGTAACAAATGGGTCTTTGTTCCGAAGTTCAATCCCGATGGGACTGTTGATAGATTGAAAGCCCGGCTCGTTGCTAAAGGTTACACACAAACATATGACATTGATTATGATGAAACATTCTCTCCAGTTGCTAAGATCTCTTCTATTCGAGTTTTGATTTCCATCGCCGCTAACCTTGGTTGGCCTTTGTTTCAACTGGATATCAAAAATGCATTCCTTCATGGTAATTTACACGAAGAGGTTTATATGGAGCAACCACCTGGGTTTGTTGCTCAGGGGGAGTACCAGACCTATGTTTGTAAGTTGAACAAGGCTTTATATGGGTTAAAGCAGTCACCAAGGGTATGGTTTGGAAAGTTTTCTGAAGTTGTTTTGGAATTTGGTCTTCAGAGATGTCAGACAGATCATTCAGTATTTCATCTACAAACTGGTGCAGGTTATATTGTCCTTGTAGTTTATGTAGATGACATTATCATAACTGGTAATGATACAGATGGGATTGCCCGGTTGAAACAATTTCTACAAAAACATTTTCAAACCAAAGATCTAGGCAAGCTTCGATATTTCTTGGCTATTGAAGTTGCTAGGTCACCAGCAGGTATCAATTTGTCTCAAAGAAAATATGTACTTGATTTGTTAGATGAGACAGGTTTTCTTGGAGCTCGTCCCGGTTGATACTCCCATGGATCCTAATGTGAAACTTTTGAAAGATGAAGGCGAAGTGTTTGGAGAACCAGGAAAATATCGTCGTTTGGTTGGAAAACTGAATTATCTTACCATTACACGACCAGACATTTCCTATGCAGTTAGCGTCATTAGTCAGTTCTTAGATGGTCCTCGAGTTCCTCATTGGGAAGCTGTGATACGTATTATTCGATATTTGAAAAAGGCTCCTGGTCTTGGGTTATTGTATAAACTAAATGGGCACATCAGAATAGAAGGGTTTACAGATGCAGATTGAGCAGGATCCCCGTCAGATAGACGATCCACTACTGGTTTCTGTACTTTTCTTGGTGGTAACCTTGTCTCTTGAAAAAGAAACAAACTGTAGTAGCAAGATCAAGTGCAGAAGCAGAATATAGGGCAATGGCTCATACAACTAGTGAGTTGACATGGTTGCAGCACTTTCTTCAAGAAATCAATCTATCACCTTCTACTCCGATTCCAATGTTTTGTGATAACCAGGCTGCTCATCATATTGCATCCAACCCAGTCTTTCATGAGAGGACAAAACATATTGAAGTTGATTGTCATTTTATCCGGGACAAAATAGTGAGTGGTGATATATGTACATCATATGTGAAGACATGAGACCAGCTTGCTGATATGTTTACAAAGTCATTGAATGGTAATAGGTTGAAATTTCTTTGTTCCAAACTGGGCTTATATGATGTATATGCTCCAGCTTGAGGGAGAGTGTTAAGGAAATAAATCACATCAATTAGGCACTTAGGCAAGAGTATAACTAGAGTTTATTGTATTTCCATACTTGTGCCAAGTTACCAAAAACGTGTACTCTATTTTTCCTATATAATAGAATTAGAGGGGAGGAAGAAACTTATCTTCTTCTCTCAATTTATGCCAAACCCGTTTCTCTTCAACTAGCATTATCTTTGTTGGCATTCCTTCAAACTTGAACCATATAGTGGAATTTTAGATTTGTAAACAAAAAAAGTTTAAATACAAAAGTGAGGTTTCACAATATGTTACGATTGATTGATCCAACCATTCTTCCTCATTCTAGTGCAATTCTTATTGTATATGTAAATCATATTACAGTGATTGGCAATAATTTCTCATACATTAAAAAATAAAAATATATCTTAACTAGAGAATTTAAGATCAGTGATATATGCCAACTGAGATATTTTTCTAGAATGACGTAACAACATTGATATGTGGTTATCATAGCACTGCTGAAGCAGAGTTTAGATCCACTGCTCAAGGATTTGTGAACTTCTCCCATAGAGTTAATAGTGGATTTCGAAACCCCTGCGAAACTGTGTTGTGATAACAAAGCAGTGATCAACATTGTTCATTGTCTTACTCAGCATGACAAGACAAATCACAATGAGATTGCCAACACTTTAGTTAAGAGGAACTGACGTTAGGTGCGATTCTTATGGCCTATGTACCAACTGAGAAGTAGTTAGCAGACCTAACCAATATTCTTATAGAATGCCCCCATGACAATAGACAAGCTTGAATGCTTGATATATTTGATCCATTCTGAGGGGGGATTATGGAAAATCTTTTAGTTAATGGAAAGATTTGATTCAATTTTTGGAGATTTTGTTTAATAACAATTTTAGCAAATAGATTTTATTTCCTAGTAAGATTGTCACACTAATGTATATATGTAGGGTTGCAATATACATTGTTGAAATAAGAAAAATGTAATTTTATACCTCAAATCGAGTGTGTGCAAATAGAACCAAACATGGTAGGTTGCTTTTCATTCTCATTTTGATTACAAGGTAATTCCATTTTGATTCCGACTTCAGTCCAATTTTGAAACAAAAGCACCTTAAAAATATTGTATTATTGTAGATAATTTTCTAATACATTGCTCGTAATCGTGAAGATCTCCCATAATCTTGAGGTCGCATATTGACATGCAAGGTTTTCTAAACCTAGACCTGAATATCTCATTTAAGCAACTCATCAGTCATAGAGACACATACTGAACTACACAGGTTTCCATTCAACTGCTTAGTTGCAGAATTTGTATGTTGAGGTTTACCTTCAATTATAGTTTGGCATCAATCAAATATTAACTGTCATGGTCTGAATTCAGGTCTCTAGAAGAAAAAAGGTGAAAGCAACAAATTCTACTGCACAATGCAAGGGAAATAGACCAAGGTTTAAGAGTCATGCCCTCCATATAATGATTCTTATATTATAAGAACAACAAAACACTTTCAAAGATTAAAAAATAGAATGTCACAGAATTCAGCCTATACACGATCACAGATAACCTAATTGAGCTACCAACAGAAGGCATGGACCCGAAAAATGGGCATTGTGTTTGATCCAACAGAATATGGACACATTTTTCAAAAATTCAGCCTGTATATTATCATGGATAACCTAATTGAGCTGCCAAGAGATAAATCACGGACCAAGTCTTGAAACCAGTACATGGAAACATAAATGACCAATGCAGACATGCGTACACAGAAAAAAAACAAAAAAACCAAAAAAACAGAAACAGAAACCAAAATAGAACCTTCCGCTTTCTGTCATCCAGTGGCTGTACTTCGATGGCAAGATATGCATTAATGTCATCCGCAGTCACAAGATAGTTTGGCCGTTTTGCACCTGGCATCAATAATCTGTATAACTAAAACTGAATATTGATCGGAAAGAAATACAACAACTGAAATTAGAAACTGAGCTTGTGGTACAGAAGATACCATCTATATGATTGAAAGATCCATCTTCCAAATGACGCACCCACTGCGAATTCAGGAAAAAAGCAAGATAAAAATAAGAAATCCTACGTAAATATATGATTGTAGATCAAACACAAATCCAGTGTAACCATGTCAAAAGACAAGCAAAAGCTACAACAAAAAATCGCAGGCATGTAGGGAACGAGTAAAAGAAACTATAGCCTACATACAAGAAGCACCTCAAAATTACAACTGGTCGTTCCATCTATAGAGAGTCCAGATTCCAGCAGCTCTCGTCCTGGAAGGGCTTCACCTGAAATTTGGAGTCCTTATATCGCAGGTAGTGGATCATCATCTGCAGCTGATCATTGTAATAGATTTAAAATTTGTGACCGCCAACAGTGTGCTGAATAGCTAAATAAACTTAAGTGTGAGAATTCCGACCCTTTGAGAAAGAGGACGAAGGTTCCTCAAGAACTGGAGGTAAATGAGAATATGAGCTGAGATCACCGACATTTGTAGTATATGCTGACATTTTAGGAGTCCAATTAGCTGAAGCCTCTCTATCATTCTCGTATCCTTTGATGACAGGATCATCAACCTCATTGTTCCTAACAAGGTCACCAAATATAACTTTTTTACTCATGGTTTTTTCATTATTACGTACAGGACTAGAATCATATTGGTTGACCGAAAGCTGTCCATGTACTTCTTTGAAATCGGTGTTCCTAGATAGTAGGGGGAACATGATTAGGATGAACTAGAAAATAAAAAGATAAGAAACTAATAAAATAAAATATCCTGAGATAATGATGCAAAATTGAGGTAAAAATTGTATTCTGATACGAGGAAATGTTACAACCTTATAGCCTATTCTACCATTTGCAGGAAAAGGGAATAATATCCTACAGCTATTCGTACTGTTATAGTGCTTAAAATTAGGCAAGAAAATAATTACAGAGGTCATCGCTTCAAATATGGCAATCCATTTGACCAAGCTCACCTGCTTACAAGAGGGGAATATATCCCAAAGTTATTGGGCTCCAAAGTTTTTGTAACAGCATCACCTAGACCACTCTGACGCCCCAATAGATCTCCATCAGTTGTTGTCTGAGGACCTGAAGATGATATCATTCCATCAGCATATGCTGGTTGTGGCACTAGTTCCATCCCATTTTTGATCTGGCAGGGAATGCAAATGTTTGAGAAAACCATTATTACATTTTACGCAAATAATATATAATACATGAGTACGCTGAAATGCTAGCCCTACCCCAACAGCATGTGATGGTGATTGAGCAAAACTAGAGGTATTCACATCAGATCGCCAAGGTGCTATCTGGTACTGAGACTCCTTGAGCCTTCCCTACAACTCCACAAAAATGGTGATACAATATATTGACAAACGTAAGATGTTCATCATCAATCAAGGCCACTTGAATATTCCATTCAACATACCTCGGTGAGAAGAAGCTGCTCCTGCAAATGTCTAAACAAAACCTGCAAAAACGAAGTTCCATAAATAAATTTGCAGAAGGGGACAACCTCAAATCTCTCAACCACATCATGATTATCCCAATTTTGCCCAGATCTAGAGATGAAAAAGAGCTAAAGCTAGAGAACTGACTATTCAGTCTTGGCTCAATATATCTTTTAGTAGGCCAAGTCCTGCTCAGTCTTGAGACAAGCTAATTTTCCTTGTTTAAATACTTGGCTCATAAAAAACACGAGGCTTTGTCAAGTTTCATCCAGCCATTAGGCTCACTTATTTTAAATAGGTAATGATCCACAGGCCACTTGTAAATCATACGAAGGTTCATCTCATAGCTTTAAAATCAGAGTTTAAAGTAATGATCTGTCATGTCGCTCTACTTCGCCTAAAAATGAGAAAGGAGGAATTTTGGAATTCACTTTAGTAGTAGGCATTCATTTGTTAGTAAATTTGTAAAATAGAAGCATCTGTGGATTATGAACAAATAAAGTATTGAATATGTTACTGTCAAAAATTGTTTCCTTGATTCACCTCCTCTAAGCCATACCCGCAATTTAAGTGGTAAGAGTACTTCTTGTACCCATGTCATGCCCAAATCAGTATGCCACTATAGGATTATAAATATAATTAGTTAAGAAAATTTTAAGACTGTATTTTTTATGTTATTGCAGCGCACTTGAGAGCCAGAGAAAAGCTCTAGTTATTGTTATGAGATGTCTCATGTTATAGAGTCCTATCTAGACTGGGTTGAATTAATAAATTCCTGTTTGAACTAGAGTCTGATTTGAATTGTATGTGTATATAGATAAGATAAAGATTTAATAAAGGAGCTTATCCACTGCATTATTGAATGCCTTGTCTCTATCACCAGGTAGATTTACAGGGATTGTGTCCAGGGGATCGCAAAGATACTCCCTCCAAAACTTTTGTGCTTGACAGGGACACAAGGTTCAGCCTGTTTATTTATTTTTGGTTAACTTGCAGGAAGCTCGATACAATCTACTTGTTGGGAATCATTGAAATACACATTAGGTAGGTAATCAATTGAGTTCCCACAAAAAGCTCCAAAATGTTACTATCGAAATTTGTTCTTTAATAGTCCCCATCTCTTCCCTAGAGATAACTGCAATAGAGGGTGTAAGGTAGTGCCTCGTAACCCTCTGATGCCGAAGTCAGTTTATGACAATAGGATACTAAATATAATTAAAATGGAGATAATTTAAGGTCGTATTTTGCATGTCATTTCGCGTACCTCAAGAGTCGGCAGGAAATTCTATTTATAGTTATGAGATATGTCTCTTGTGATGGACTAGACTGATATATTCCTGTTTGAACTGGACCGGCGGAGTCTTATTTGAGTTGTGTTTATATATTGATATGGATAAAAATAGACTTCACCCCTGTTTGTTTCTCCATTTTAATGAGATTTTGGAAGAATATGTATTTTGGAATAGTGAAGAATGTGTGGTTAAAGATTAAGGAAAAGTTTTGGGCTTACATGTAATATTATTTTATAGGAAAATGTGTGGTTGAAAATGAGTTTCGAAAAAATAGATCCCAAACAGGGGCTTCATCCTTTCACTTATGGTGATTATCCACGGCGGTAGTTATACTAAAACAGAATATTTAATAACTCGGGATTTGGTCTTTGTATTGTAATTTTTATCCCTATCAGAATGAAAAATAAGAAACTTGTTATTTAGTACATAATTCTATAGGATGCATAGCTACCTATTCAAACACCATACCCCCTCCTCCCCAACCGCTTGTTGACAAGCATAAACATGCTGGAATCTGTTTTTCATTATTTGTTAAAAGTTGGGCTTTTAGCTGAATTCCAAGCTGAGTCACAAGCTGTTGAGAAACACTCAACTCACTGTTGGAAGTTGGAATTTCCTGATTTTGGAACTTGAGAATCTCCTTTTCTTTTACAGATATAAGGTTGAGGTGGCCTTTCAAATTCTTTTCTTTTCTTTTGCTATTGCTTTTTATAATCGTTTGATTGATTAATTTGAGTATTTGACAGATAAAACAATAATGACTCGACTTAATTATTAAGTTTAAATTAATAATGACTTGACTTAATAATTAAAATTTAATTACAAACTAATATATATATTACTTAACCTAATTATTAGTATTAAATTACAAGTTAGTATGTCCATTAATTGGTGCAATTGTTGATTTATATATGTTTTATGATATTTAAGCATATAAAATTTACCAACCTTGACCCTTTAACTTTTACATCGACCTATTTATAAAACATTTATGCTATCAATTAGCATAACTCTCCTCTCCTTCATATTCAAGTGATAGTTATCCTTTTTAAGGAAGTAAATTAACATCAAAGATCAAGTGTAACAAGAGTATTATGCCTAAGGAATGAAAGGGAGTTCGCACTCCCAACAGAGAAAATAAAAAGTTGGACAAGCAACAAATGAGAGAAAATATAGAGGAAAAGGAAATGTCGAGGAATTAGCATATCGGATGAAGCCACTATGCTTCAACTTCTATCACTGGGATCCGTAGAATCAATAATTGATGGAATGAGTGGCAGATCATAATTGACAGGTTGTAGAATAATTGTCAGATTGTAGGATCTATAATTGGCAGATTGCAGGATCCATAGTTAGCATATTCTAATTGGCTTCTATAATTGGGAGATTCTATTGAAATTTTTCTTACCTTATTTACATCAATTGTACATATGTGCCTTGGGTGTAGCTTGGATATAGTAAATTTCAATCAAGGTAATATTTCTATTGAACAATATTATTTTGGTTTCTTGAACTTGTGGAGCGAATATTCAAGAATTATACATACCAAGGTACCTAAGTAGGCGGTGTCGTCCGCACTTCAAACAGTCCATAAGGAGAGTAGATGTGATCAATTTCCGATGAAATTAAGAGCAAAATATGGAGCTACACGGGCTGGGTTATTAAATCAAAATCCGATTCCTACTTGGATGTTTGCCTTGAAGAGTTGCTGCGGGAAGAACAGAGATTGACCACTCAGGCAGGAATGAGACAAGAGAGGCTACATTATGAGATAATGAATGTCGCCTATGCAACCTTGCAAGGAATTTGGCCATATTGCCACAAACTATACAAGGAGATATTGTAATTATTGCAAGAAACCGGAGCATATCATCAAAGCATGTCCGATTCGTCCTCAAAATCGGCAAGCACGAGCCTTTCAAGCTACTATCCAAGCTACACCCATGGCACATAATCTTCACCTATTGTAGCCCCAACAGGCACCACAGCAAGTCCTAGTCAAGCTATCCTCACTCCTGAGATGGTCCATTAGATGATCATCTCAAGTCTTTTTTACATTCGGCCTTCAAGGTAATGGCAAGACATCCTCATTCCCTTGGTTTGTTGATTCAGGAGCTTCCAATCATGACTAGTCAATCTGAATCATTGCCTAACATTCAGAGTTATAATGGTCGTTACTACATTCAAATTGCAAACGAAAATCACCTACCCATTAATTGTAATGGTTGAACCTCAACACCACACCAATTTCACACTACCTGGAATAGGAAACAAAGATAGAAAATAGGTTGGAAGATTAGAAAGCGTGGATTTGATGAGAGTAAGACGGCCTCCCTCAACAATTTTAAAACCTCAAATACATGCTTGCAATGGGTATCTTAAATCCTTGCTGTAAATCAATATGTCATCAAGAAGACCAACACATATTTCTTGAGTTGTTCCCTGAAAACTGCATTCATCGGGCACTGGAAAGGGCATTACCTGAATTCATAGAGCCCTTCATGTGTTTTAAAAGCTGTTTTGTGAATGTCTTCCTCAACAAGCCTGATTTAGTGGTACCCTGCTCTCAAATCTATCTTAGTAAACCACTTTGCTCCTTTTAATTCATCTAGTAGCTCATCAGTCAAGGGCATAGGATACTTATCTTTGATGGTGAGGCTATTTAGCTACCTATAATCTACACAAAACCTCCAAGTACCATACTTCTTCTTGACCAGTAAGACAGGAGATGCATAAGGGCTAGTGCTTGGCTAAATTATTCCACTCTCTTTCATCTCTTTAACCAACCTTTCAATCTCTGCTTTTTGTATATAGGGGCACCTATATGGCCTCAGTTTGAATGGTTGTGCCCCCTCCTTAATTGGTATGTGGTGATCATTAAATCTGGGTGGAGGTAAGCCTTTTGGCTCAGAGAAAACCATTGAAAATTCGTCCACCACTGCCTGAATTTCAGTTGGTACTACTTCTAGCTCATTATCAATTCGTGCTATCACTCCATAAGTTTTGACTCCTGAACCAGCTCATTTCCTCCTCTTCTGTCATCATATGACACTCCTCATTAATAGCCTCCTTAGTTCCAACTTGGTACCACCATGAGTGAAGGTTATACTTCCTTTGCAGAAATCAAAGAGCACAGGGTTGAACTGGCTCAACCAATCAACTCCAAAAACCATGTCACTACCTTTCAATTTGAGGACCCTCAACTGATATTGAAATTCCAAATCCTATAATTTTCAGGTCAGATGGAATCACTCACTAATTTTTCCCCACCTGCTACTGTCACATTCACTGGATTAACTGACTGCATTCTACAATTGAGGCTCCTAGCCAAGTGTTCATCAATGAAACTGCGGGTACTCCCACTATAAATGAGGATGGAGACCCTCATGTTCCTGATGCTCCCTGGAAGTCTAATGATTTTAGTTCTATTGTTTCCCATCAAGGCATGGATTGAAATCTCCATTACTTCACTAAATTCTTTCTCAACTTCTTGCTTTCCCTCTCCTCCAAGTAATTCTTCCTCTTTCCCTTGTTCCACCTCATCTATAAGTATGAAGTTCAGCATCCTATTCCTGCATACATGGTCACGTGTGTATATTTCTCATCACACCTGCGGCACAGCCCCAGTTCTCTCTTGGTGTGGAAATCAGATGGCGTAATAGCTTTGAACTTCAAAAGGTTGCTTGGGTTCCTTGTATTTGGTTAAGTAAGGGGTGTGTCTTTATAGGTTGTTTCAACTGGTTTGATATTAGGATGGGTCCATTTGGCTTGAATATAAAGTTTATAGGTTTTGGCTCCTTTATTTATTGGCTGTAATTGTGTTCTTCTGCAAGAGAGCCACTTCAAAAGCTTTAGCTAAGGTTGTAGGTTTAATGATTTTCACTATAGATTTGATCGCCTCTTACAGGTCACTAGTGATAAGTAATAGGATTCAGGTAGATGAGACAGTGATGTAGATGAGGCAGTGATAATATCACCTATGATTTCAGTTCTTCAAATTGTTCCTGGTATTCAGAAATAGACCCTTTCTGCCTTAGTTTGCTAAACACTTCAATTACTTCTTCAACTGTGTTTTTTGCAAATCGCCTACATATTTCAGTGGAAAATGTTCCATTTGGAAAGCTAGCTATAAATGCATGAAACCGTATATCCGTTTTTCCTCTCAAATACATTTTAGCAATGCCCACTTTCATCTCCTCAGGCACTTAGTGGATCGAAAAATACTTCCCCGCCTTCCTTATCAATTATCTAGGACCCTCCCCACTAAAGTACGGAAAATCAATCTTAGGAATTTTTGTGTTCAACCTGTAATCACCCTACTATTTCTTTATGAAGAAGAATCCCCTGTCACAGTGTTTATCACTCCCCCATCCGACAGAATGGGAGTCTGGAGACCCTCTACTTGTATTCCTTTGCCATTTCCTTGGGATGAAGAATTTCCAAGGCCAGAATTAACTGATCCTTCACTCATCTTAGCCATCATCCCTACAATATTTTCATATTTTTGTTTATCTCCACCATTAACCCTTCGAGTGTATCGTGTCTACTGCAGAGATGCTTCACAGCTTGGTCTGTGCTTTGATAGGCTACACCCAGCTTGCCCAACTCCTTATCAATCATTTTAATCTGTTTTTCCTGGCTCTTGTTTCAGGTTTCCATTTCTTCATAGCTCACGTACTACTCTGATACCAAATGTATTGGTTGAACACTTGAACCTCAACACGACACCAATTTCACACTACCTGGAATTAATAAACTCAAATAACAAATTGAATTTTATTGCTTACTGAAATAAACTGCAACAACAGAAGGACTACATGAGAATTGATAAAGAAAGGGAAAGAGAGAGAAGAAAGACTTGGGGAAGAAGAATCCAATTCACATCACAATCCCTTCTATTTCCCGAATTACAGCTTTTATAACCGATCGGCAAGGAAGAAAACGTAAATGCTAAGAAGAAAACATGTTTAACTCATACAATTTGATTATAACTAAAACGACACCGTTTATTTCTAAAACAAAATGACATCATTTAATTTCCATCCAAACGACGTCGTCCAAACATCTGAATTTGAATGTTGGGTATGACCGTTAGCCCTCGTCTTCCTCCCTCTGTGTCCTGCATCTGATCAATTTCTTCATTTGCCTTACTCTCAAAGGGTGGCCGCCTTACTCTCATCAAATCTACTCTTTCCAACCTCCCTACTTATTTCTTGTCATTGTTTCCTATTCCTGCTGCAGTGGCAAATAGATTAGAGAGGATTCAACGGGAGTTTCTTTGAGCAGGGATGGGAGAAGAAAGGAAACTTCATTTGGTCAAGTGGGATGTGGTTTGTTCTCCTGTAATTGAGAAAGTTGAGTCTGTTTAATAAGGCTTTGCTGGGCAAGTGACTGTGGCGATTTGGAGTGGAGATGGTGAGTTTTTGGAGAGAAATCATAGGAGCAAAGTATGGTTTTATGAAGGGGGGCTGGTGCTCAATTGACGGTCGCGGATCTTATGGGGTGAGTCTGTGGAGGTATATCCGACGGGGTTGGGGTGACGTTCGAGACAATTTGTCATATGAGGTGGGAAATGGCAATAACATCAGATTTTGGGACGATCGTTGGTGTGGTAATCAACCGTTAAAGATACGATTTTCTGCTTTGTATCGCATTGCCTTGGAGCCGTCTGCTATGGTGAATGAGGTACTCACTATTCACAATGAAAGTCACAGTTGGGATACTATCTTTGAGAGGGGTCTACAGGATTGGGAATTAGATGATTATGCGTTGCTTTTGACCTCTTTGCATGAGGTGCACATTCAGTTTGGAGAAGATGATCGTAGCAGGTGGAGGTTGGCACCGAATGGTATATTCTCAGTTCGCTCTTACTTTAGATCCTTATTAGAACTTGCTCAGAGCTCTTTCCCATGGAAGAAGGTGTGGCAATGTAAATTGCCCCCTCGGGTGGCTTTTTTATTGTGGACGATTGTGAGGGGGCAAGCGTTAACGGTGGATAATCTTCGAAGAAGAGGCTTGTGTATTACCGAGTGGTGTTATATGTGTAAGAAGGATGGGGAGACAATTGATCATCTGTTCATTCATTGCGATGGTGTTCGGTGGCTTTGGAACACCATCCTAGCCACCCAACAGTTGGATTGGGTGATGCCTAGACGAGTTGAAGATGTGTTGTTGGCATGGTGGAGGAAACTTCGCGATAAGGAGAGTAGGATTGTATGGAATCTTATTCCGGGATGTATTGTATGGTGCGTATGGAGGGAAAGGAACAGCCGCTGTTTTGACGACAAGGCTATAACAAAAGAGCAGTTCAGAGAATTATTTTATCTAACCTTGTTTAGTTGGTTTAATACTGTAGCTCCTAATCATGTAGATGGGTTGCCCAATTTCATGTCGTTTATGTGTTGTCTAAATTGATAATACATTTCCCTTGTATTATCCTACGATGAATAAAATCTTCTGATTACTTATCAAAAAAAAAAAAAAAATTCTTCATTTGCCGCCACTTCTATTGATTCTCTTCTTCTCCTACATAACATTAATGTACACATTAATGCAGTTGGTGGTATGAACCCTTTCTTCCACAATGTTTTTGTTTCTTCTGGGTTATCTGCTAATTTGATTTTAGTTGGAAAGCTAGTGGATAATAATTGAAATGTTTCCTTATCTCGTAGTGGTTATTTTGTGCAGGATCAGGAGTTGGGAAAGTGAACGCGAAAAGACCTAAAGTGGAACGGTTGTTTCTTCTACAATTTTCTATTCCTAGCATTTTATCTTTGGCTTGTACTAACGTAAGCAGTCAGTGTGAGGTTTAACAAAAGCAATTAGGCCATCCCAATTCTTTGATTTTACCACGTTTGTTTAAGCGTGGTTTTTCTGAGTAATAAAGATCTAATTCCTACGTTAGAATTTTCTATTAATTGTACTTGCAAATCTGGTCTTTGCACCAAACACATCTAGGTTGATTGTTACTATATTCGTAAAGCCTATGACGAGAAAATACTTACTCTTCCCATATCTCTACTAATCTTCAGACCGTTGATGTCTTTACCAAGACTTTACCTCGACCATGACATCAGTTTCTAGTCCGCAAATTGATGCTTCTTAATCAGGTCGCATCAATTTGAGGGGCATATCAATGGGATCTACAGAATCAGTCATTGACAAAATAATTGGCATATTATAATTGACAAATTGCAGAGTAATCGGCAGATTGCAAGATCCAAAATTGGTAAATTGCAGAATTCATAATTAGCATATTTTAATTGGCTTCTATAATTAGCAGATTCTATTGAATCTTTCTTACCTTATTTACATCAATTGTACTTATTGATAGAGATTATTTTCCTTTATTAGCTTTGCAAAATATGGCTGTAAATATATACTTTCCATGTAAAGCTACCAGAATTTTCTATATAATGGAATCCTCACAATGGTGAGAGGCATTAGTCAAAATCTGTTAACTTCTTCGTACAAATACATGGACAAGTTACAAACAGTTGAACAATGGTCAAAAGAAACTTGGGATGCAAATTTTTTTTTTTTTGATAACCGAGGACGTCCGGGCCAGCTTGCGCGCACCTCGACTAATCCCACGGGACCCTAAAATTTACGACCGGTACTCACCTCAGTGGCCTTGAGGGGACTCGAACTGATAACCACTGTGGAGCAAACTCAAAGCCTGACCAACTTGGGATGCAAATATATACCAGCAAAAACAACATTTGTCTTCCCCTCAACCTGCCACCTCCTCGCTACCATTCATCGGCCCCATTCATCAGTCATCATTTTCCTTCTTCATCATTGACCCCATTCAAAACTAATTTTGTTTTGACAGTTTTGCCAAGTCAAGGGTAAAGAAAGTAAAAGTGAAAGCAATTGTTACTCATTTCTTTTTCTCCTGGCATCTTCAGTAATATTAGTATCTATTTACTTAAACAAGCAATATAGTTCATCCTAAATAGCAGTAGAAGTACAAAAAAAGGTTCTGCACCAATTAGAAACAAGCATATTATTTTGCCCTTTTACTTTCAGGGTAGGTCATCAACAGTTTGAGGTCACAGATCTCATTGACAAGCTATTACAAGGCAAGTTTAAGAAATAGATGAAAAGGTAAACTATATTTACCTTGATATTACTGACAATGGATTGGGCATCAGCAACAGGTGGCTGAAGAGAGTACTCTGAAAGAAGAGGCATTAAAGAAGATACAAACATTGATCTGTCTTGTTGTGCAGCCTGAAAAAAAAAATAACAAAAAATAAAAAAATATGAACCTCAGAATATATGGTCATACTCGTTCAGAAGAGAAAGGACGAGTTGGTGAACTGACACTTGCCTTATTTGTCTTCCATGTTATTAAACAGTATCACAGAGTATATATCATTACATTTTTACGTTTAGCAATCCCACATGGATGTATTAAATTTACAAACTGTAAGAACAAACTTGTGGTCTATGTGCACATAAAAGCCATGGAGATGAGAAGGCGATATAAGAATGGGAAGATGTAAGTAAACGCTTAAGTAATGATGTAACGATCTGGCCTCTATGCTCGAAGCATAACTAAATTATTGTCCGCAATGGAAGAGTCTATGTTCATCTTACTCATTGATTTCTATCTTGGTACCAGAATTCAACTTAAATCTCTCTTAAGGGGAGGTCATGTATTCAAATTCTGGGGACGTGATAGAAATCCATTAGTAAGATGTGCTCAAACTCTCTTATAGAGGACAATATGTAAGTTAATGACTTGGGCGTCGTTACAAAAAACGTACATGTTTTGTAACGACCCGACCTCGTGCCCAACTGTTCTCATACGTACTGCCCGCTATGTGAAGAATCTTCCCTATTACTCTATCCAATTGGTATCAAGATTCAACTTAAGTCTCTCTTAAGGGGAGGTCATGTGTTCGAATCCTAGGAGACACGACAGAAAACCATGAGGGGTAAAAGTGAAGATTCTCTCCCAAAGGGGACATTACGTTAGAGAACAGTCGAGCACGAGGCCTCTGCGCTGAGGCTGTTAACTTACATACTATTCGCTTGGGAGAGCCTAAATCCATCTTACACCTAACGGATTTCTATCGCATCATTAGAATTCTAACCCTTGACATTTACCTTAAGAATGACTTAAGTTACATCCTAGTACCAGCCATTAACTTACGTACTGTCCGCTTTGAGAGAGTTTAAGCCTATCTTACCTCTCACGAATTTCTATAGCGTCCTCGGGGTTCGAACCCTTAACCTTTCCCTGGAGATGACTTGAGTTGAATCCTCTTCAAGAGCGAACAGTACGTAAGTTAACGGCTAGGGCGCAGAGGTAGGATAGTTACAAATAAAGTTGAAAGGAGTTAAAGAACCACCTCACTCAACTATTATCTATGACAAAAATTACAATACGACATCTACATACAACTTAAATAAGTCGGTTGCTTTAAATGATACTCAAATTTTAAGTGTCGACATTCATGTATATCATCAGACGGATGAAAATTAACATCCATGAGAGTTTGGACTCCGTGTCGTTCCTATTTGCATGTTTGTCGAAGCTAATTTTATTTTTTAAGCGGGTCAAACATACTTTTATCTTTACATTTCGTAGGACCTACAACTTACTACCAACTAATTATACCCACATTCCATAGGATTAAAAGCATGATGAAACAAGCACTATATATCCCCGAAAGTGTCAGCCAGAGAAGCATCTTTTCAGGAAACAACAGCATCAACCACTTCAAAAGGACAAAACATAGCTAAGATACACAAAATATTGGAGGAAAAAAACTTTTAACAGAAAAAAAAGATCATACCTGCAATGCATATGTAAGACGTACATTCTCCTCCATTATATCTTGTCTGTAGGCAATTGCTTTAGATGCAGCATCAACCAGATCCTGTTGTTGCTGATCAAAGGCCTTAGGAAAGAATTAAATGCACACACTACTGTCAATTTCCAGAAACAAGGAGAAAGGATATCTTAAAGAAGTAATAAAACATAAATCCTGCCTACCGTACGCATATATGCAATGCGCTTCTCCAGGATATATTTCTCATTGCGAATTTGTGATTCCTAGCCAAAGAATATAATAATCACCACAATAAGAACATAAAAGTAGAAGCATGGAATACTATGAAAAGATGCTCAACTTAGTACCTTGACTGAATATTCTGCAAGATATTTTTTCAACTGCATAATCTCGTCTGCATGTTCCCGAATCTTTACAACAAGATCCTACAGAGTTACATTCACAAAAGTGATGCTAGAAATAAAAGGATTGCATGCAACAGAAAGATTCTATTTTTTTTAATAGAATAAGAATTATAATAACAGGAAGAAATATAATAGCTTTGGCTCTTAATGTCAAATGTTTAAGAATGATAATTCTTTTGTTCATGAGATAATACCTGCTTTGGGCTATTAGAATTATTAACATCAGCCATTGAAATCAAACCCCTTCCAGATACATTGAGCTGTGAATCAAAATCCCTTTCTAGTTGGTATCTATAAAAGCAACAAATATCCCATGTGAATTAACAACCAAGATAGCAACCATGGATATCACTTGCAGACCATGTTATTTTCTTCACTTATTTCCATATATTGTACCTGCTAGGAGCAACTGATTGCGTAGATGGAGAGACGAACTGGGAAAGGCCAGAATTATCGGATGTCACTTGATCACTAGGAATCACTTTCACTGATCCATTGACCTTGCTATTATCTGAGTGGTTTTCAATATAAGTGTGCATCCCACGATCCATTTCACTTTGCATCAAATCTTGCTGAGAAACAACTGTACTTGATAAATCTTGTCCAGAATTGATGTGCATCTTTCCAATCCCACCTATCTGACTTTCCAAACCCAAAACTAGATGATCAACTCTACGATCATCAGAATGAGGAATTTGAGATTTTAAATCACCTGATTTCTGCCAAGTATAAGGAATTAGATACTATATTTTGGGTTACAAAATGAATTTTTGCAAGCAATGAAGTAAATATGCACAAAGGATGTTGAGGATTGTAAGAACATGGAGGTAAGACGTGAACTTCAATACATGCAAGAGTCCATCAAATTCGAGGCGCTGTGAAATGTGAATAATGGAAACAAATTTCAACCAAAAGAATGAATTTCTATTCCAAGTAATATTTCATTTCATAACATATGGATATAGCAGCAAGTTATTAAAGAACTCTAAGTCTTACCCACCACAGTTGCAATACTGCACGTCCCTCATAGTGTGCACGATCCCATTCTTTTTTTCTTTTCTTTTCTTTTTTTATTTTTTATGTCACTTTCGGGGGCTACACCAAGGGGACGGCGGGTTAGTTTTGTTCTGTTTAATCCTTCATTTTAGAAATTCATGAAGGCCACATGAGACCAGACAACACTAATGGAAGATAACGTATCTCCAAAAAACCAATAGTAGATGTAAGGGCATCCTCCTCAATATCATCGAGCCCTTACTTTGTTAGTTTCTTTGAGGATGTATACGGTGACTAGTGTCCGAGTGAAAGATGTGACTATCTTCTTTAACATTATTATAACATTCATTTCAAGCATCATTACTTTTTCAGGAAAAAAATACATTTTAAGAAGGTTAAAGCAATTTAATTCCAAATAAATGACTAGGGATCAACAATGAACCCTATGGAACGAAACTAGAAATTCAAATATGCTTCCAAATCCGAGATTCGGCATTATTTATGTTCAAAAATGGAATTCAAACTTTGGAATCTTCACTCCTCAATAATTCTACCATTTGTCTATTTGTATTATTTACGTTTTGGTACCACTACAGATAAGAATCCAGTTTCAAGGACAGCAGTTATGGATCCTCTCTCCACCCCCGCCATGACTTCTATAGATTGGCTCATTTGATCATAGAAAATCATCACAGTTTCTCAAAATTGCAACTAAGCCTTTACAAACTCTATTAAATCCTGTCCCAATAGGGTTTCATAATTCGAAGTGTAACAATCCAGTCTCTATGCAAAAGCCGTTAACTTACATGGTGTCCGCTCTGATAGGGCATTTACTCTCTTACTCCCTCAAGAACTTCTATCGCGTCCTCAGATTCTAACACGTAACATCTCCCTTAAGAGAGATTAAAGTTGAATCCTGATACCAATTGAGGTTTTGGGTTCGAATCTTTAGGATGCGATAAAAATTCATGAAGGGTAAAATGGAATCAAGCTCTCCCATGGCGGACAGTACGTAAGTTAATAGTTTGGGCACAGAGATCGAGTCGTTACAATTGGTACCAATTTTCAACTCAAGTCTCTATTAAAGGATAGGTCATGTCTTCAAATCCTTGGAACATGATAGAAATTCGTGAGGGGGTAAGAGGGCAGATGTCATCCCAGAACGGATAATACATAAATTAACGACTTGAACATAGAGGTTGGGTCATTACATCGAAGAGATATCTATCAGAACGATACTCTTGCTGATCTATTAACAAGTAGATCTATGCCAAGAGAATTAGTAATGTGTCAGGAGAAAGTAGTACAAGAAACAGTGGATACACTTCTCGATAATGGAATCCGTGGACAACCAATGAGGGGACGGCCATAATAAAGGTCACAAGTCATTTTCAATGTAATTGATGGTAAGGAGAGAAGATTTCGTAACTCTGCTCGGCAAAGAGGTCAATTATTGTGGCCTTCCGTCATTGTCGTGGGCCCCTCACTTTCATTACATCGATGTGGATTGTCGAGCGAAATAACAATAGAACTTCTCCAAACATTTGTATCTTGATTTAATTAGACAACATCTTGCTCCGAACATAGTAGTTGCTAAGAGTAAAATTCGAGAAAAGGAACTGATTGTCTAGGAAACATACTTCGGGAAGTTATGCACACACATTTTTTTGTAACGACTCAACCTCTATACCCAATGAGTTAATTTACGTACTGTCCGCTCTGGGAGAGGATCTGCTCTCTTACCCCTCACGGATTTCTATCGCTTCCTCAAAATTCGAACACATGACATCTCCCTTAAGAGAGACTTAAGTTGAATCTCTTATCAACGACTTGGAAATGGAGGTTTGGTCATTACACAAAGAGCCCCCGACCAGATATTCAATGGTCCGCAACTACCTCTACTGCATTTCTGAAGTTGTGTGTTGCATAGCTAGACCAATCACTATGTGTTCGCTTAGATTGGAACAAATTAACATCATTGAACTAGAATAAGGTCAAAGTGAAAGTTATTAGGGAGTGTAAACGCTTTGATGACTACAGTAAACATGGGAAAAATTGCAACACGGGTCCCATGTAAACCTTTGAACCTTTATATAAATGCTTCTAATTCTCTCTCTCTTCCAGACTTCTCCGAAATTGAGTTGTATACATCCTCAAGCTTCCTTCATAAATCCATTAAAACTTTCTTCATTTAAGGACGTAAATTTATTAATCAAAAGAATAAATTACAGTGCCTAGAGGAAAAGATATCCTATATCCAGGAAACTAGAAAATAAATAAGAAAGTACTTCTTACAATTAATAAAAATTAAAGGAAGAGGAAAACCCTTAAACTCTTTAGCTACAAGGCCCACAGAGACACTAAAGTAAATGGGAAATAGATTTTAGTCTCAAGTATTATGCAAGGACTAGCCACGTCAAATGAATTCTCATATTCTGCTTCAATACATACATAAAAGAAATAGTAAACACAATTATCTTTACTATCATGGCATTACAATATTTCGTAATATAAAATGTCGAATCTACCACAACCAAAATATGTCATGCGCACGTTATATTTAGCTATTAACAGGGCAGATAAAGTTGTACACGGGCATGCAAAATTATAAGAACAAGCAACCTAGATATACTTCAAGAAAGCACATAGGTGCTTGAGCTTGAGAATGCCCATGAATTCATCATTATAAAAATGAATATGCAATAAGAGATGTGACAAACATGCGATAATAAAATCAAAATATAACGAGATTTTTTCTCTTTTGTGAAATAGAAAATAAAATGGAATATAACTGAAATAGTTAGAATGCAAGAGCTCTCACATAGTTCTTAAGTTCCTCAATCTTTTTCTGAAGTTCAGATTTCAATCGATTGTTCTCTTCCACCTGTGGACAGAAATACCATAAACTATAAGTAGACTATTGTAGACCATCAAATTAATGAGTAAAAATTTATCAGTTAGCACGACTACTATTCAAAAAACTTTCCAATGGCATATTACATTTGATCACTCTATTTCTCATTACATAATAGTTAAGTCATTGAACACTACTGGAAAGCGATTTTGGGAATAAGACTTCCAAGACTAGCAATATTTGTGCAAACTGCAAATCAAACAAGCCATTCTCACTGCTGCTGCGTGGCTGCTGTTCAGGTGACAGCAAGGTCAAGATACTTGCACCATATTGCTTGGTGTGGGTCCTTTGGAAGTCCAACAGAAGACCTTTGATGGCACAAAGAATCCTGTTTCTAAACTAATGAGCACTTCCATTTTTTCACCTTTTACTCTTCTTTGAAGTAAGCTATTTTGTATTTGACAGGTGGTATAGGTGGGTTCTCAAGTTGCATGCATCTTGTTCACAGAATTTCACCCATCTTTAGAGATATTTAATTAATTTATTAAAGAAAACGGGAAAATCAACATATTCTACATTCCCCTCCCCCAAAAAAACACAATTTTTGATTTTAACAGGCTTTAGTGTTTCGCACTGTAAACAGTGGCACATAAAACATCAGTGCTCCCCCACTAGGGGGGTAGGCAAAAAGTTATAACACATGTACCCTTCGAGAAACAGACTTCCATGAAACTTCGAACTAACTTAATCTTGGTTTGACATTCAATGTTTCACTTCTATTTACAGCAGAAGAAGTTCTAGTAATAAAACAAAGAGGATAGAAAGCGGGAAATCAATCCTCGAATGTCAGAAGATAAAATAATAATCATAAAATAGAAATTAATGGTAGATAAATACTTATAGAGTCAAAGAACCAGGAAACAAAAAAGTGGAAAGTGAAAAAATTTAGATGAATCAACAAGTTCTCTAAGCCCACTAAGACAACAAGAAACCAATCTATCCAACAAAGATCAAGTAACATATAAGTAGTAGCAAAATTAAAAGAGAGAGAGAGAGAGAGAGAGAGAGAGTATTTCCTATCTATGGTTTAAAATCAAAAATTTTAAAAATAAAACAGATAGAAAAGCAGCATAGAGGAAAAACAAGCTCATGTAATAATTATTAATCATATATTGTGTTATATTTTACTACAATCTTACAGTTTTTAGTAATTTATTCAAACTGATTGGGGACAAGATTTCAGAACCATGTCAAAATACTGAAATACTCGTGGCATGTCACAGAGAATTTCATGACCCTACACCGATGAACAAAATGGCAGAGTTGAGAGAAAAATCAGGCATATGGTGGAGAATGGCTCAACTATGTTAGCTCATTCTTTTATTCCTATAGCTTATTGTTTTATGCTTTCCAAACTGCACTACACTTGGTGCTTGTTTGGTACAACTTAAGAAGTTGACGTCAAAGTCAACAATTAATAATTTGATATTAAACACACGTTTCATAGTAGAACCTACAACTTTTATCAATTTTTGAACCACATATTTCATCAACTTATAAACACCTCAAAGTTCTTGGTCAGTTGGCTGTTCTCGGTCTCTTTCTTAGGCCTTACACCCAACGCAAGATGATGTTCCGACTTTCAGAGTCATAGAGTGTATTCTTGGGTACAACTCTCAGCATTAGAGATAACATGCCTAGATTCCCTCCTCTGGTAGAGTTCATGTCTTCATATATGGAGTATTTCATGATGTCTTTCCCTTTTGCTGTCGTTCAATATTCAGCATCATCTGCTACAGTTCTGCTCCTCCATTGTCTTCTTTCACTGGCCCTTCAAACGTCACTTCTTCTCAGCCCCATCAAAATAATCTGGGGCAAGATGGTTCATCCTAACCACAGATCTTGATAAGAACCTTGTTTCGAGGCTTCAAAGGGGTGCTGGAGAACTGAGATGGTGGCTTACAAAGAATACCATGATGGGAAGTGGCAGATTTGAAGGTACTGGATACACTATTATAGTTTTATGAGAAAAGGGTGGGAGGGCTGGTTTTGTGAGTCTTCTGAAGCGCTGAAAATGGCTAGATGAGCCTGTGTCATTTCAATTTGATCCACACAACGTTTCTGCTCCAACCTAAACCCGGTAAAAAATTGGCTGTGGATCTCTTCGGAAGAGAGATATGCAGCTCAATGTTTCTGGACAAGGATAGTGCAGAGAAGACTTGCTCTATAGGCCTCCAGATCTTGTCGGCAGTTTTGTAGCTACTCAATTTTCTGAAAGAAGTATCCTAGGGATTTAGGGTCCATTTGATAGAGCTGTTGTGAGTGAGCTTTTGAATCTAGATCTTTTATTTGTAGAAATTTCTCCAGAAGAGTTGTTACTAAAGGCTGTTGACTGCTTGGTCGTCAATTCAAAAGGTTTGTGAGCATAGAATTGACCATTTAACAACATAACTATAAAAGTGCTTTTGATGTTTAATTTAAAAGCTACATAATTATTGGACTAAACATTAATATATATCTCATAATTGTTTTTTTGTAAATAATATTTATTTCATAAAATATAAAATCTATAAAAATGAATAAATATTTTAGTTAATTTTATCAACACAGAATTTATTGTAGTATAAATTAAATTAATTAGTTTAATTTATATAATGATGTTTAGAATAAAAAATGAATAAAGTCTGTAATACTTTGATTTTCAGTGAATCATTTCCATCTATATTTTCTTAAAAGAAAAAAAAAATCACAGTCTTATTAATAAGATAAATAAATTGATATCCTAATTAAAAAACAACTAAGTTGTGAGTTAAAAAAATTCAAAAGTCGCTCATTTCAATAGTTTCAACTGTCAAGGAAATAATTTTTTCCAAATTATGATAAATATAATTATTATATTTATGTAAAAACTGATTTACTTATTTTTTATTCTATAGGGGAAAGGAAATACCCACTTCAAGTTCAAGTGAAGAAGTCATTTAACAATTTGATGGTGAATTGTGTTTATTTTTTCTTATATTTTGTCATCCAATAGCATAAAAGTAAAATTATATCCATCTATACATCTAACATTAATAATTTTTTTATTTAATTTGAATATATTGGATATGTTAGTATCTATCACTGGCGGTAATCATCATCAGTCTAGTTATTATGCATTTTAATGCACTGAACAAAAAATAAGGAGCCCACTGCAACCTAAACAGCGGGTGATCATCACTTATGATAGATAGCATTCTCTTTCTTGAAATTATAAGCTTAACATTATCATAGATAATGACTTTTGATTACTGATATTTCCAAAGGTGGTTTTTTGAGACGAGTTTGACACAAGGGACTGAGTTAGAGTAGGGTTTTGCTAAGAAAGAAGCTGGGAAGGATTTGTTTGAGGAATTGCTGCAGTTTTGGGACTGATATAAGGCTGAATTAGGATTTTTTTTTGCGGAGGAGAAGATGTTGGTCGTAGCAAGTGGATTGGCCATGGTAACTTTGACACCACGATAGAAAAAGGAAGATAGCAAAGAAGAGGAGAAAGGAGATAAATATATGCGGTAGTTAAAAATAAATATTAGCTGAAAGTTTCGTTACGATATGATATTGCCTTGTGTGTATATATTGAGGATTCTAACAATTTTAACTAACTAGAAAGATTATAGCTTCAAGAATAGGGCTAATTAACGACATAAACCACCTAACTAATTGCAATATAATTCTAAACTAATTAAAGCAAATAATCTAAGCTAGCCATGTGGATGGATCATTGTTAACAATTAAAATCATGTCAGATTTTAGTACAATCTTACTGTTCCCACAGTTTATTAACCATAAATAGAATTCATATTGTCAGACTTACTTGACTTCTAGAGTTTTATATGAAGTGAAGTTTTCGAAAGTTCTAATTTTTTTCTTGGACTACTTCTGGCGTGTTCGTAAACAGGAAACTTCTAATGTGCTTTGACGAATTCCAGCAACAAGGATCACCACGTGTTCAAAAATGCAGTGACTACTATTTCAAGATTGAGCAGGATCACCTTTAGATACAAGATTTGCTGCTTCTTACTAACTTCAGGGTTTACACGTGAAGAACTTACTAATTAAAGCTAGTTTGATGTGAAGTACACCCACGCTAGAAAGTAATATATTATTCTAGCTGTTCACATGATATTTACATTCAAAGTATGCTTCCATTATATATGGTCATATATTCTTTTTTTAGGCAAACTAAGGAAAATTCTATATATGAAGTAAAGTAATGCATTGAGAGAGTGCTCTGCGATGAGAGACACGTGTTTTAGACGTTATTTGGTTAAGAATAATGCTATACAGCTCCAATGGTGTTTAATACTAGTCAGGTGTCAACACATCTGACATTAAATGATAAACTTAATTAAATGTAGGAATATAGGATGTATTTAATTGGCCATATCATGCGTTTGATACCTAGACTGATCCTCTGCTAGATAGCATTACTCTTGGTTAAAGAATGATAACTCAAAAAGAGAATCCCGACAGCCAATGCCCCCTTCTGAGTAAATGCAAATTTGTTTTTGACAAAAAAATAATCAGGATATCATCTAGACTTTCTAAGTGGATCCCCCTAGATAAAACAGTTGCAAACCCTTGCTTATAGGAGTTTCCAGTGTGACAAATAAGTGGAATTATTAGCCAAACTTTGAACCAATTGTAACATGAACTAAACTGCAGAAATTCGATAGTTCCACGAACGAAGGAGCGGCAGGAGAAGAGAAAAAGACCTGCTGCTTAATGGTGACCTCAGCAGCTACCACTGCTTTCATGACCTGAAATAATCCATCATTTGAATCGCTCATCGTCAATCCCGAGAATTTACTTTCTAAGTTGGCTTCTCCATTTTCCATATCTCTCTTTCTCCTTCACTAGTCAAATCAAATTCGTTAAAAACAAAATCAAAGAATAAGACAACCTATTCCACAAATAAACATAAAACCCACCAATGATCAACATACATGCGCGTCTAAAAACATAAACCCACCTCAAATTCTTGGTTAAAGAGACAGACTGACAGAGGACAAACCCAATTGATCAATTTGAAAATGATAATTATAGATGTCGTCCCGTGGACTAGAAAAAATCAAATTGGAATGAATACTGAGGAAAATCAAAAGGTAAAACAGCTAAAATACGAACATAATAGTCTAGGAGAAGAAGAATATCCAAATAATTTGAAGGGTTTTGGATTGGAGGGCTTTGAACTGTAACTGAATGTGGATTTAAACAAGTTTTAGGACTAGGAAGTGAGGATTGAGAAGAGAAAAAGAGGGCGTAAAAAGAAAGTTTCAATTTTGAGTGTAATTTCTTGGAAATATTTGGGGATGGAATGAGAACAGACATGGTAAATAATATAAGCGTGTCATGACATGGTAAATAATATAAGCGTGTCATGATGACCCGTGAGAGTTACGGCTTCAAAAATAATTTGTCCTTTTTATATTAGAGAGATATATATTGTACAAGTATAGATATGTTGTCCAAATTCAAGTTTTTAATTTTCACTTTTTATTCCCCTAAATTTTAATTTTCCGAATCTTGCTAGTGAATAATAACACATTAATACACTACACTAAACCCCCGTTAGACAATCATTATTTCAAAACTATTTTTTCGATATACTTATTTTCAACCATGCATTTTTAAAATAAAATATTATGCACGTTAACTCAAAATTTTTTCCAACTTGTTAACCGTACATTATTCAAAAAATCAATATTCAAAATTTTATTTTACCAAAATATTGGATATCAAACAGACTAAGAGTGCAGCACTAAGCATTAAGTTAACCGATATTTATTCTTCGTATACCACCATTACTTCGACCACCATGAAGCATTTTTCGTTAAACTTTCACTTATTACCAAAAATTTCAAAAAAGTCAACTAATTGTCTCATTTGTCAACAAGAATTAATGCGTCAAGTGTGAAAATAGATCGTCTAAGATTTCGTTGTTACGCTTCTTTAGAAGGATGATTTTGCCCCATTTACAGTTGACACAATTCAAAAGAAAAGGAAGAGTACGTGGCTAATGAAAGAGCCATTTGATTGCACTTAGGCCAATAAGCATGGACGTGGATATGATTGCTAGAAGTGATGCAATGTAAACAATATAATTTGTTATAACTCTAATAATGCAAAATATATGTATTGCTCCTATATTAATTATATAGTAAATCGACTCTCGTAATTCAAATTTTAACAATTCAAATATCAACTTATGAATTATGAAAGGTTTAATTTGTTTAGATTTGGATTGTAATCTGTCGCAATTAATTTACTTTTACCTGAAAAAACGTTTCCTCTTTCACGTTTATATTGAAGAGTATTATCTACAAAGATAGAGCACATACTATATTAATAGGAACTTCAAAATTGAAAATTGCTACAATTAGAAATCGAGGGAATAAAGAGGAGGCACCATCACCATTTGACCGAATTAATTTGAATTAAGAATAGCTATTTTATTTAAATCATGCTACACACAAACACTCTCTTTTATACTTTTTCACAGGACAACATCTACACTATTGATTTTAAACTCATCCATCATATCTCTGCAAAAATTTCCTACGCATAGGGTAATATCAACTAAAGTGTCATGCAAGACGTACATGGAGCATAATTCATTTATTTTGATATTGTAGCTTAGCTTCCAATCATAGAACTCCTTGATAGTTGATTTATATGGTTAATGAAAAATAGTTGCATACAACAAGTATAAAATAGAAAATTGATGTTTCTAAAAATAAATTTGAAAATTGGGAAAGAAAAAAAACTGACATATTATTTGCGTTGTGACTTGCAATGTCATAAAAGGTAAATACAAAGGGCACATTTGGCACTTTTGTTTTTGCTTTTCACAAAAGAGTTTTCAGAAAAAATTATCTTAATTTTTATTTAAAAACAAAATTTTTAAAGAGTTTCCTATTCTGAAAATACTTTTATAGAAAGTCATATTAACTCAGCTTATTTTAAAAACTCTTCTAACTAATAAATGCACTTTTTACAAAATTAATCAAACATGTTTAAAAGCAAAATTTGAATTTCAAAAATTCATTTTGACTTTCAAAAGTCATGTCAAACAGCTCATAATATGTCAAAATAAACATTTTCTCAGACACTATAGTTACAGTTGATTATTTACAATAACATCAAGCCCTCATATGTACAATTTACAACGGTTAATTTTTGAAGTCAAACGTCATTGTGATATCGAAAATCCCAATTTCCCTCCTCAAACGTCTTAAAAATCATTTTCTAAGCCAATAAAATGTTTGGTTTTGGTTGCAATGCATCATTTGTTGTTCTAGACTTTAAAAAATAAAATAAATAAATAAATTTTCAGATACTTGTCCATTATTCTTTAGCTAACTGCATTGCACATTTCTCACTAATTTATGGCATGATGTTCTTGCCCTTAATGCAATGTATCTACGTACCAACTCTTTTTGTTTTACAATTTTTTATTATTTATTTATTTTGTTTAACAATTTTCACAGCAAATTTGTTTGCCTACGACCATTTTCTTACACTTAATATGTTAGTTGCTCAATGACATTACTTATCAAATTTTTCCTATTTTATTTTCGATGCACACTTTGTCGTGTCTTTTCATACTGATAGCTTGACTCATGTTTATAAATTAAATATTTGAGTCACTTTTTATTTATATATTTCGAAAGATCCACAACTACTATCTACTTATTCAACTCTTATTTTTGTTTATTTTTATATAATTTAAACTATTTTAAACACTTCGTATACATGTGAATATGATTCCACGTTTGTCTCAAAATTAATAAATTTGTAAGCAATCCAAATATATTTTACTTTTTTAGGAAAGGTTGCTGTTAAGGTCCCAAACATTTGTTTCAGCTTCACTTGGATCCCCATTCTTATAATTTTGGTAGTTAGGTCCTTAAAAGTATTTTCACGTATGTTGCAGGCTGCAAATGGTCAAACAAATAGACGGTTGCTGTCCATTAAAGACCCACGTGCACCTATTATCTACAATTGGGGGTTTCAACTGCAAATTTATAAAAATGGGACCTAGATGAAACTAGATTGAATGTTGAGGACCCTATATGCAAATTTACATTATTTCGAAAGGGCAAATTACAGAAAACATTCCCAAATTTATTTTTAATCCTCAACCTCTCAAAAATGTGCTGCATTTCTCCATTTATATCCGCTTGTCAACCAATTTGATATGCAAATCCAAAAATTAAAAGAGGGCAAAATTGTCATTCCATTTTAAACTAAAATATAAGAGTTTGTTTCGCATAGTTTATTTAAAATTTATTTTTTTCTCAAATTTATTCTCTACTACATATTCTTTCAATAAAATAATTTACACGTGGACTCATGAGTTCCCCTGTTTTTTAACCTCGCATTTTTATAAAATTACTTTTTTCATTCAAAAAATCTCTCACAAAAAAATATTAAAAGGGAAAATGCAATCATTCCTTTTAACCCTGCATCCATTACCTATGGCTGTAAGCAAAAACCGCCAAATCGGAAAATCGAACCGAAACCGCAATTTCGAAACCGACGGGTTGGTGTCACGTGGACCCGTCAACGAAATGGTTTTGAACCAAACCAAACCGGTCAAAAATGGTTTGGTTTAGGTTTGAGAATTTTAATTATGGTTTGAAACCAAACCGGACCGGTGAAAAATATATAAAATAAAAAATTGATTTTTTTTTGAAAATTTATCCAAAATTTCAATTTTGTAAAATTGAATAATTTTGTCATTTTGTAAGTATTTTTGTCAATTTCTAATTTTCTATTAATTATTAAGATTTATGACCCGCCCAATCCTAATTATATATATAAAAAAAGGCCCAAATTTGAAAGAAGTAGCACTAAACAGCTCAACTCAAGTCCATATACTCAAAAGTCACAACCTTAATCTTCCAATTCCCATTTCTCTCCCTCGCAACTCGCTGGTCGTAACCTCGCTCCTCGCGGCGCCTCCTAGTTTTCCCCAAATCGCCAACGCCCTCGAAATCTCGAACCTCCCAGTCGCCGATAGTGTACGTTCGCCGGTATTATTAGACTATTTCAGGTTCTTACATATTTATTTGATCGTGAGTAAGGCTTAAAATTGAAATTTGACAACCTTCTAGTTGAAATTTGTTTACATATTTATTGATCGTGAGTAAGGCTTAAAGTTGAAATTCGGGCTATCAGGTGTGCAAAAGACATTTGTTTACATATGAGAGAATATGTATAATTCCGTGTTAAATTGCAGAAGATGAAGGTGGGTATATATAGTGGAATGGGGGAGAAAAAAATATTTGCAACTTGTCTTTTGGAAGCCATTATTAGATGGATCCGTATCTTAATTCTTTTTTTTTTCCAATTTGCTAATTAAAATTTTTTTGTGTATAAAGGACAAAATTGATTATGAGTTCTATGGCTTCTTGAGTATGTGAATGTTTCTTCCTTTTACTAGTTCTGTAATAAAATTTGATATTTCTTGAGTTCTGTGACAAAATTAATTCGTTTATTCATTTTGCTAGTTGAAAAGGGACATTATTATGTTTTTTTGGACCTTATATTTATTTTAGTGGACTTGTATTGTATCTTTATCGTAAAGTATTATTCTAAAACGTCAAAAGGGCGAATAAAAAACTATGCTTTAGTTTTTTGTGATTTTACTTTTATTTTGTTGGTATTTAAATTTATAATAAATATATTAAATTTGTTTTAGATTTATTTCTAGTAAGATATAAATATATATTGAATAAATGGCATAAAAGTAGATACTCGACAGGAAAAAAATATACGCGAAACCGGTGGTTTAAAACCGGACCAAACCGTTAGGTTTAGGTTTGAGTTTTTTTCAAACCGGTCAAAACGGTTTGGTTTAGGTTTGAGCTTTTCTCAAACCGGTCAAAACGGTTTGGTTTGAAAATTTGTCAAAAACCGCAAAAATCGGACCGCTTACACCCCTCCCATTATCCATTCATCCTCTTCCACCACTGTCACGCATTTTCTATAACGTGATTTATACCGCAAGTGTACGGTGTCAAATTTTGTAATATAGTAATAGAGTTAAGAGTGTCGAATTCACATGTATTGTAATTTAATTTTGTACTAAGTATTATAATTATATAGCCTTTATTTTATTTAGACGAATGAGTTATGAATCATATTGTTAACTAATCTAACGTAATTTTGGTGACGAATTCAATGAATACAAATTATATGAATTTAATCAAGATGGAAAAGTGTAGGGAATGATTTCACCTAATTATCAAATATGATTCTCAAAAACTTAGTTATCTATAATCAATTTTTCATGTTTATATCTGTCACTCTCTCGAGTGACGGATATAAATTAATCCTAAAAATTAATTCAAATATCTCTATTTTGAATTAAAATCTAGAAATTATCAAGTTCATGATTCTTAAATGAAACATGCTTCAAATGAATTATACTTTCTCTCAAAATCTATAATTTTCTAGGTTGTGTTATTCTTATGATCACGCCTAAATTCCCCTCTCTCGGGTGCCAAAATTGGCTAGCATTAAATTATTCAATTAGTGGTCAATTAATTAAAAGCAATAAAATCATAACACAAATAAACTAAATGGAAAATTTCACAGAAATAACTAAAATAAATTCAAATCATACTCACAAGTTTTGGTTACAATCAAACTCTAGAAAAATAATTTAATTTATGATAAGAAACATGAAATCTATACAATTCAGAATAAACAACATAAGGAAGAGAATAGGAAAAACTAGTTTTTGAATAGATCTTCAATCTTTTTCCTTGATATTGGTCTTACCTCCCTTTAGTTTCTTGAATTATGTCCACTTTGCCTCCTTTAATTGTGTATTGAATTCTCCTCAAAAGTGGTCTTTAGGTTCTATTTATATCGTCATCAAATATTGGAAGGGTTGGAGTTGTATTGGGTCAAAAAAAGAGTCCAAAAAATCAAAAATTTATTTATTTCAATTTCATCAATCTATATCACAACATCAAAACACACATTAAAATGCCATAAAACTCTCTCAAAGATAACAAAATAATGAATGAAGTGACATAAATATCATAGTGTAGAACACTCATCAACCACCACCAACCAACCATCGCCCTCGTTACTACTAGGCTGTTGTTGTCACCAACAAAACCAAAGGAGATTTCTTCCTCCTTGATTTTCAAGCGAATTGAGAGGAGAAATTTAGGGGTGTCCAAAAGTCCCGAACCGAACCCGAACTGAATCGAACCCGAACCGAACGGTTCTTCATAAATTAAATACCCGAACGGGTACCCGAATCGAGAACCGATGGGTTTGGGTCGGGTCTCGAGTCTAGACCAAGAACCGAAGAACCGAATAAGAATCGAAACTAAATAATTTTTTTATTTTTTATATTGAATTAATTAAATTATTTTATTTTTTTCTATACAAATTAGCAAATTAAGGCCCCGTTCGGGAGGGCTTAAAATCCAATTAAAATTGAAAATATGACCGTTATTGGGTCCCACCCGTCTAATAAAAGTCAACAATAACGGCTATATTTTCAATTTTAATCTGATTTTAATCCCTCCCAAACAAGCTCTAACAAATGGAGTCTTCCTGGTTTATCTTCGTTGTCTCCCTATTATGCATCCTACCGCTTCTCAAATCGCTGTTTTCATCAATCGCCGGCGCCGGCAAGAAGAAGCTCCCGCCGGGACCCCTATCGGTACCGTTAATCGGAAACTTGGTATGGCTGCGCAGGTCTCTTTCTGAGCTGGAACTCATCCTCCGCGAGCTCAAGACCAAGTACGGTCCCTTCATCACCATCAGAATTGGCCCTCGTATCAGGTTAATATTTATCGGCAGTCACTCCCTCGCTCACCATGCTCTTGTCAAAAACGGCGCCGTCTTCTCCGACCGCCCGAGAGCCGTGTCGACGAGTAAGATCCTGACAAGCAACCAGCGCACAATCAGCTCCGCCGCCTATGGTGCCACTTGGAGGATCCTCCGCCGTAACCTAATGTACGAGATTTTACAGCCCTCCCGTGTGAAGTCGTACTCCATGTCCCGTGGATGGGTTCTTGGTGGTCTTATTCAGCGGCTTGTGGTGGCGCAGTCGTCGGAATCGTTTGTGAGCGTAATCCATCATTTTCATTTTGCTATGTTCTCTCTGTTGGTGTTCATGTGCTTTGGGGACAAGCTCCGTGAGAATCAAATTACAGAAATTGAAACCATACAGAGGCGATTGCTTTTGAATTTTCGTAGATTTAATGTGCTCAACTTCTGGCCTCGATTGGGGAAAATTTTGTTTCGTAATCGCTGGAATGAGCTGATTCGACTACGCCAAGAACAGGAAAACGTTTTTATCCCTCTGATTAGAACTCGTCTCCAAGCCAAAGAAAGGCCTATCAATCAAACTGAGGGGCAAGAGGCCGAAGTGGTCGCATATGTAGACTCGCTGGCAGACTTGAAGCTACCTGAGGAAAACAGAAACCTCGATGAAAGGGAAATGGTGAGTCTATGCAGTGAATTTCTCAGTGCAGGCACCGATACCACTGCCACGGCTTTGCAGTGGATCATGGCTAACTTGGTTAAACAGCCCGAGATTCAATCCAAGCTTTACGATGAGATAATTGAAGTTGTGGGACTGCATCCAGCAATGGCAATGTCTAGTAACAAAGAGTCAAGTATGCAGCAAATGGTAAAGGATGAGGATTTACAGAAGATGCCATACTTGAAGGCAGTTGTGTTAGAAGCATTGAGGCGCCACCCGCCAGGGCACTTCTTGTTGCCCCATCGGGTGACAGAGGAAGTTGAATTGGATGGTTATGTGATCCCGAAGAACAGCCTTGTGAATTTCATGGTGGCGGACATGGGTTTGGATCCAAAAGTGTGGGAGGATCCGATGCAATTCAATCCCGAAAGGTTCCTAGCGGATGGTGGGGAAGCGTTTGATATAACGGGGAGTAGAGAGATCAAGATGATGCCATTTGGTGCAGGCAGGAGAATATGTCCCGGCTGGGCTCTGGCTCTACTTCACTTGGAGTACTTTGTTGCCAATCTGATTTGGTACTTTAAATGGACCGCCCTTGATGGAGACGATATTGATCTGTCTGAGAAGCAAGAGTTTACCACTGTCATGAAGAATCCATTGCGAGCTCGAATCTCTCCTAGAGTTTCATAAGTTTATATCCAGTAATTACTATTACCACTTACCATAAAGTTTTACTTGAAAGTTTATGCAATATTCACTTAGTTCTCATGTATATTTGCATATTTGCTCTATAAATGAATCTATGCTTTCTTATTTTTATAGGCTTTTTCGATGTCCTTTTTGGGTTGATGCTTTAGAATTACAGATATACGTTCACTTTTGAACACGTCTAGAAATATAACATCTTAAAAGAAATATGCGATGCCGGCATGTTTCACAGACTAATGAGAATAATATTATTTTATTGTAATCGAGTAATATGAGTTCATCGAATGAGCAAATCAAGTTCACACAATATCACAAGAAACTGTCGAGAATATCCACAGCTAGAACAATGGATGCACTCTGAGTATTTTGCGCAGTGATCAACGTGCTAAAGCATGAGAATGACCTGCCAGAGCTCCATCAAAATGTCTACTTTTCAGGCGTAGCTTTAACTCCAAAGAGATGACAAGTATTCTATAAGCTACTACTTGGTGTAAATTAAAATCAGATTTTTAGTAGATTTTGGCAGAAGTTGTGAGTCTTATGAAATGTTTGGTTATTAATTTTGACTTGAAATTTTAATTTGATTTTAATCCAAACAAAAAGGGGGCTAAGTATTTTTTGACAAGTATTTCTGGTTTGAAGTCCACTTTGACAGCCTAGGCCCTAGCTAATTCAGCAACATTCCCACAGAGTCATCTGATATTGTTATAATTGTTCAGCTCGAGCTCTACAGTCTCGACGATCGATATTCACTAATATGAGACGCCTCATCCTCGAGGTTGAAGTACTCCTTGAGATGCCTTGAGGACTAGCACGATAGTTCTTACAATATTTGGTGATGACCATCCTTGGGGTGAGTCCTCGAGATATTTTGAACAAAATACGTTGTGTCCTCAAGCGTCTTCCTTTGCTAAACTCAAAGACCTTCCTGCCTAAACACACATGTATCCTACTTTTCAAGGATTCTAAACCTATCTAAACATCTTAATTCTAGACTCCTATGCCAAGGAGTCCATCTCGATAAATATTATAGTTAAATTATGATTAGACTTAAAATTGTAATCCAATACTCATCTCAAGTAGGACTTTTAAGGATAAGGATACTTAGCTAATCAAGTCATATAGGGAATGTTCTACCTACCTCTATAAATACAAAGCTTCTATTCATTATTCAGGTATCCTTTTCATAATTTTCAGTTTATAGCATCTTGCATAAATTCTCTTTTTGCTAACTTAAGTATCAAAGGGGTGACAAGGACATACTTTGGCACCTTCGTTTCAGGTACTGGAAAATTCTATTCGTGCTCATTCTTAATCCTCAATCTCGAAAATCAATATGTACGATCAAAAATCTCGAAAATCAACATGTACGATTTTTGATAGCATCATTAGCATCGTCTATGGAAAACGCTACCAAAAGCGATGGTTAATACACACTTAGGTCTTCTTCTAGCGAGCTCATTCGCTCTAAACCCACCTCCTATTGCGGATCCCCAATACATCAAGAAGAATCATCAGAAATACAAGCTCCCCAACCAACATGATTACCGTCGGAGCATTCGAAGAACTGACTTAATTGCTTAGTGAAAGAAATTCTCATCTTGCTCTGGCACTAATACCGGCACCATCAGGAGGTTTCATGGCCGATGCTCGACCTCGGGACACACATGACGACGCCCACGATAATGGTGGATCAGGAGCCTAAGATACACCTCCAGTGCCCTCGACCTCGTGATTGGTTACTATGGACTCAGACGAACTCACATGGATCATACAGGATAAGAATACAGCTGGACTACTATAGAATACCCAGAGAACAACAACATTTACCTTTAACACTCCATTCACACATGAGGTACTCTCCTATCCACTTTCGGGCAAGTTCAAATTTTCTCGCATAAAGGAGTACGATGGGATCACTAACCCCATCAATAACCTCAATGTATATATGGATGTCATGAATTTACATGTCACGCCAAACCCAGTAATATGCAAGACCTTTTCTCAAACTTTGACTAATGCTACCAGGGATTGGTTCGCTACGCAACTTTATGACAAAGTTTAATAAATAAAGGCTACAGATACCCAACCTTCGCATTACATTAGCTGTCTCGACTTTAATGTATGCAATAATAAGGTGTGAAGCTTTCAAGCTTAATGACTGAGCTCCTCACCCGAGGAGAAAAATACATCAACATGGAGGAAATAATGAAATCTGGCCAGGCCTCTGATAAGCTTGAACATAAGAGGCCATATGAGTTAAATATGCGACAAGATAATGCTCGGGGTAAGCAAAGATAGGAAATACCACCTATACTATTTACTCGTCTGAATACCTATAGGACCAATATACTGATGGAGATCAAAGACATGAAGGATCTTAAATGGCTACCGACGTTGCGATCTCCCCCTAACACCAGGGATAAGAGCAAGTATTGTGACTATCATCGTGATTATGGGCATACCACGGAGAAATGCATAACATTACAGCGAGAGATTGAAGCACTGATAAGAAGAGGATTTCTAAAGACGTTTATCGGGCAAAACAATCGTCCCAAAAATGATCACAACAAAGGAAAGACTCCAAATCTAGGGGAGGTAACCAACCCACAACAGGTACTATCAATATTATAGTTAGGGTGATAATCTCGGGAGGAGATTCAAACATTGGGCATACACAATATGCTCGGTGATACAGTTTAACTCAAAAGACAACTCTCTACAACATGGAAGACATTACATTTGGATTAAAAGACTTGGAAGGCATATCATCTCCAATCGCTTTTAAAGGAAGTAGCTACTTTATTTCCAAGACACAGGTCAATTTTGGCCCTTGTTGGTGTGGCTGACAGGACCTGCTCAAGCTTGGGCCAAATCTCAAAAATGAGGCTTGGCCCAAGCCTCGGCTCGATTCCAACAAGCTGCGAGCCAACTAGAGCTTTTCCCGGGCCGAGCTACGGGCCGCTCAAGCCGACGAGCCATATTGACATCTCTATTTGGTATGCAAAATGTTTTGCAATGTGAGGATAAATTTTCCTTGATTACTGATGTGACCTCAAGATATGGCTTATTGGGCCCAGAGGTCACCTTGGTCCTATCGTCTATCATGGCTCGATTGCCTTCATACTCTCAACACCAATGGGTTCATTCCTAACCTCGAGTGACCTTGGAACGCTGGTTGATAATCTTTTGGTCGCACATATATATCTTAGCATATCACACACACGCTAGGCATTTAAGTTCTTAGGTATATACTATCTAAGATATTAATGAAAATCCATATTTGTCGATAATTATAGGCTCACCTCCGTCAACGATTATCAACGAAAATGTTGTCTTCATGTTTTCGCAACCTTTATCCTTCGATATCACTCAAAATTTTTATTCTTTCTATATTTTCTATTTTATATGTTGTCAATGGTTAAGTTCAAATATCAATATATTTTAATATTACTAATAGATGATATATTTTTTAAATGTTATTATTCATGAGGATGAAACGTAGCTGCAAGTGCATTGCTAACATTTGAACACTTTGGGTCTTCATCACGATCAGCCCTTGTTTGGTGGCATTAAAAGTTTAAAAACATAGTTTTGTATAGAAATTTTTGGAGGATGTGTAGTTAAAAAGTAGGGAAAAAATTTAAGTTTACGTGTAAAATATTTTATTATGTGAATATATGGTTGAAAATGAATATGAAAAATAAATTAAAGTAAAATAAAGAGAATCAAACGGGGTTTAATCAATTGAACAGACCCTTGTTTGTATTGATGTTGAAACTTCATTATCCTTTTTAAAGAAGTCTTCCGTCCATTTGTGAAAATCGTGATATCATAAACTCAGGTGAGATACTTGAATGCTACCTCATTAGATATAGGCTAGTGATGTGTATTTTTGCACAAAACACATGTTTGACAACCATTATCTAAGAAAAATAGAGTTTTGAATGGTGATTTTTAGGAAAATATTTTATTAAAAAGTAGGGGTGAGCATTGGGTCGGGTCGGGCTGGGTCTGGCCCAAAACCGACCCGACATACTTGGTTTTGAGCTTTTCACGACCCGACCCGACCCGATTCAAATCGGGTCGGGTCCAACTTTTTTTTTAATATAGCACTAATTGACTTAAATATAAATAATACTTTTGTCATTTCAATAAGAAATTTTCAACAAAATAATATTTGTCATTCATACAACATAATCAACTAAAATTGAAAATCACAAATTTTTACTAAGAATGGGTTTATAATTTGAATTTTTTCACAAACAAAAATTAAAGCTTACATCTCAAATAATTATTTTTCTACACGTTAATATTATACTAATAAAATCAAACAAACTAAAAACTACCATTAATCACGAAAAGTAAATACTAAAATATTACAGTCAACCAACACTTAAAAATATACGGCAATCCAAATTTAATAAATAAATAAAATACTATGTGCATCATTCCACGATCCGTTGTACTTCCCCATTATCCCTCATAAAAAATTGGCTCAGTTTCATTATAGCAATTCGACTTGTATCCATGCCCCAATCTTCACCTCTGCAGTGTTAATGAATTATATAATCATGTTATTTGACTAGAGTTTTTGCCATTTTTCTGTGCTAATTTTCACTGTATCCAAAAGAGAATTGATCAACATACAGGAAGTGAAAAGGTGAGGAGCCCAAAAAGAACAACTTTGTTCTGTTTCTGTTAATGTGGACCATGCAATTTGCCCATGTGTTCAAAGCCATTTCAAAGCGACGATGCCTCATCCCGACTTCTTTGTAGATTGCATCGAGGCTTCCAAATGATCCCCATCTAATCAAGTATATCATATCTAAGTTACCGTTTATGGGAAAGAAAACGAAAAAAGAAACAAGAATTGCACCACATTCATAGTTTCGTAGAATGTACTCACATAAATGTCATTTTTGGCTTCAACCACCACATAAAGGAATCAAATTGAGTATATCAGCATCTGTCCATTGCCTAGCATGCTTTTCAATTGCCTTGACTCTAATTATACGAGTTTGTACTCGATGGTTCGCTAAGTCATCGCAATTAGATTCAACCAACAAAGGAGACCAATGGAATTAGATCGTGGCATTGTAGTCCTTCATGGATTTAACAAGAAAAATCATGATCATTGTAAATGATATATTTATCAGAAAGTCAATTGTGAAAAATTGTATATATTACTAATAGCTTGGCTCTGAATTTCGAGAGGAGAAAATCAGGAAAGGAATCAAACAGAAGTTGACTAGACCAAAATCAAATTTGAAATCCCAGCAAGGATAGATACATGAGATATACACACAGCATGAACAAGGAAGAGGAAACACCAAGAATACCACGAACACACATTGCACACCAAACGAATCTCCAGAAGCGCAATTCAATTTTAACATACTCACAACAAGACACAAAAAGATAATCATTACACACAAATAATAATGCAAAATTGACATGTTTAATCTGTTCTTAGTAAAAAAAAAAAGCAATAAGGGGTAAAGTTAATCAAACACAAACCCAAATCATATTATCCCTAAAAATCACAGATTTACAGCAAATATAAGAAAACAGCTCGAAATAATATCTAAAAAAGAAAAACATAATTCTAATAGAACCACAAAACCATCTTATTGAATATCAAATACAAAACTCAGTTCATATAATGTGTATATGCATCGATAGTATATGCGAAGAAATTAATGAAGATATAAAATTAAAGCTGAACCTTTCACTGGGATCTTTTTCAGCTAGGGAGGAAATAGGAGGAAATGACATTCCCATTATTGTGTAATTCCAAAATGACCTTTGACTAGAAAATGGAATTAAAAAAAAAAAAAAAAGGGGGTCAAAATATAGGTTAACCTTTAAAAAGCCAAAAATACCCTCATTTGACAAAATGAAAGCTCTCACCGACCTTTCACAATCGACCGACCACCTAAAAATAGGCGAAGACGTCATCGGTGAGTTGAAAGGTTGGTTGTTGTCATTAAAATGGATTTTTCATACATAGTTTTTTCATATATTTAGTTCCAATTTTTAGTTCGAATTTAATGTATTTTAGTTAGTTTATTTAATATTGTGTGATTGTGGAGATGATTTAAAAGTATTTGAGGGAGAACATTGGATTTTTGGAGCTTAAACTCGTCGGAAATGGCTATTTCCGACGACGGAACACAACCGGCAACGTGCCTGCTGTGTTCCAAGAGAAAGCTGTTAACAGCCGGTTTAAAAAATCGGCTGTTAACAGCATCAGATTCGGATTTTGGGCCTTAGCCGGTCCAAATCATACATGATCGAATGGGCGGTCATTATTGGGCCACATACCGGCCCAAAACTATTTAAAAGCCTTTGGGCCGGCTGTTCGTCTGTTGGCCCAGTGACAGCCAACAGCCGAATCTGGGCCGGCTGTCACTGGGCCACATCTAACAGCCGGCCCAATATTTATTTATTTTTTTTATAATTTAATATAATAAATAAATATTTATATAATTAAATATTTTAAATTTCATTAAAATTAATATAATTACATAAATGATTTATGTAATTGAATATTAAATAAATATTTATATAATTAAATATTGTACTTAATTTAAGAAATCAAACATGAAATAAATATTTATAGAATTAAATATTTTACATAATCGAAAAAAATTTATAGAATTAAATAATTAATTTTAATTTGATAATTACTAATATCATTAAATAAATCATTTTAATTATTACATTTTTTATTTTAACATATTAGTAATTTCTTATTTTTTTCGTTACATTTTATTAATAATTGAAAAAATAGAATATGAAATAAAAATTTATAGAATAAAATAATTAATTTTAATTTGATAATTGCTAATATCATTAAATAAATTATTTTAATTATTAAATTTTATATTTTAACATATTAGTAATTTCTTATTTTTTCCGTTACATTTTATTAATAATTGAAAAAATCGAATATGAAATAAATATTTATTGCAAATTTGGATGTATGAGACTGTCCCCCTCCTAGGTACCCACTTTGCGAGGCGAGGGGAGACACACTGCCCTCGGATGCATCATTGGCGAGTATCCAGAGCAGATGGATGTCCGACTAGCAAGAAGCTATTAGCTCTTCTCGACGACCCTCAGGTTAGATAATATGATGACGTGATCAGTAACTGGTTAGATAAGTAGCTCCAAAATATGATGACGTGATCATTAACTAGTCGAAATGTTGGTATGCCAGCTTCAAGTCATAACGGAGTTGAAGCCGTCGATGGAGGAAGAGGGTCGTAGATATGTGCGTGAATTGGCTGCTCCGCATGACGAAGCAAATCGGGATGAGGTACGTGAATTGAGTATAATTTTTTTATTAAATATAACTATTTTTGAATCCGTTAGCCGATTTTAATTAAATATATTTTTAATATTCGAATTTGTGTAGGAGCGCAGTCTAATAGATCGTAGCTCACCTCGACCGAGGGCATCACCGTCACCTCAGAGGGAATCACCGCCTCGGCCGAGGGCCTCACCGCCACCGCCGTCGCAATTGAGGGCCCCACAGCCTCCGATGTCGTCACTGTCGGCATGGGCATCACCGCCTCCGATCAGGTCACATTTTCCACCATCCACTGATCTGTATGACCGCCTGACAGTATTTATAGTGGGTCAGATGGATGAGATGCGCCGAGAGTTGGCGGAACAGATTGGAGAGATGGCACGTGAGTTTAGGGGACGTGTCGATGATTTATCTAATGACGTTGGAGTTCTCCGTCGCCAGGTGGGAGATATTCAGGATGAGATTGCAGCCCTCCGAGGTGATATAAGAGGTATGAGAAGGGGTCACGGAGGGAGTCATTTCTGGGCGGATGATGCTACGTTGGCTTCATTTCTTTTGTTCCCGGAGGAGGGGAGGACGGAGGCAGTGGCCTCAGAGGATGTGGCCCCGGATGGTGGTAGGACGGAGGGGGTGGCCCCGGAGGAGGTCGTGGTGGTGGAGAGCCCGGAGGGTGGTAGGACGGGGGGTGGCCCCCGAGGGAGGTACGGAGGAGGTGTCCCCGGATGAGGTCGTGGTGGTGGACGACGAGCATACACCTGCGGGGAAAAGGCATGCCATTGACGCCCCGGAGGGGGTGGTCGGCAAGAGGGTCAGGTTGCCTTCCCAATACGTCGTTTCTCCCTACACAGCTGAGGCAAAGAGGAGGATGTTCATCGATGGGACGTACCCCAATCTGTTTCGGGAGGTGGACGCAGCCAAATGGAAAGCGTTCGAGACGGAGTGGAGGATAATTAAGTCGGGGTAAGTATTTTAAAATTTCTATCAATAAAGAATGCTATGCTAACTCATATATATCTTTTTTAACATTTGTCTTATTTTTTTCAGACATAACTGCATCGTCGGGGGGAGGACGATCAAAGATGCCTATAAATGGTTTCACGACATCACCACTTCGGGGACGTGGCTCGCCGACAATGTAAGTAAAATAGTCATATTGTCATTTATTATGTAAACATTATTTTTTATTTTATGAAATTAAATAACCCCCCTGATGCAGCACATCAATCTGGCCATGGAGTTATTGGGAGATCGAGCTTGACGATATCCGGCATCATTCGACATGCCCGGTCGACTCATACTGAGCACCGAGTTTTTTGGTGCTGTTACCATTGAGCATCAGTCGCTGCAACACATGGGTAGTGAGTACGTGCTTCCTGAATATATAAGTGAATGGGTTGTTGGGATGCTACCAACTCTCGGGGGAAAGGCATGGGAGGCTTGCACACATATATATGTTCCAGCGATCGTAAATCATTATACCATTGCCGTGGAGATTATTTTTGCTGACTCCACGATGTATGTGTACGACTCCACCATTCATGTCTGACACAGAGCCAGCTCGAACAGTTTTTGGAGCCAATTGCAGTGATCGTTCCGTTGATGGCTGCCCGAGTGGGTGTTATTGTTAATAACAGGCTAGCCATCGTGCGAGATCAGACGACGGCGAGACATTCTCGATCGTAAGTATATATATTTTGTTTTTAAATTGGAAACTTAGTTTTTATCTAACACGTTTTTGAACTAATAAGTTTATTATTCAATTTGTAGGGGCGATTGCGGCATTTTTGCAATAAAGTATATCGAATTTTTGAGTGTTGGACATAAGGTTGATGGAATCAACCAGTCATGGATACAAATTTGGAGGAATAAATTTACGGCCGATTTGTACGAATTCGAGTGTGACCCGTAAACGTTGTACATTTATTTTTTGATTCATTTATTTGTACTTATAAATATCATTTATTTTCTGATTTATTTATTTATACTTGTAATATTGTACATTTAATTGTGTTCATTTATTTGTATATGATTTATATAATTAAATATAATTTATCAAATCAGCAAATAAAGTTACGCAATAATCAGTATCCAAATATTGTTCGTTAAACAACAATACCATTATATACTATACTAATTGTCATGCAGGGGAATCTGATTCGTACAAGTTTTGCGAGTATTGCCGACTACTTTACATCTGCCGCAACGACGCGGTCGAGGAAACTCTCCAATAGAGGGTATTCTAGAAGTTCATGGACGCCCAGGGCCACGCGGTTCAACTACTGGTGGGGACAAACTAGTAAGCGGGAGATTGTTGTCAGGAACTTCCCATTCAGATTAGTTCGACAGGGGAAATATAGTCTCAGCATACGCAGCTCTCTAGTATTCAGCCGTATAATAAGGAGAACATAATGTTCTCACTGCAAAGCCTCTGTTTAAAGCTACCGCGAGTGCATGCTCGTATGGAAAACTCTCCAACTGAAATCGAGCACATGTACATATGTTGTCGATCAGGTCCACAATGTATGCCACATGACGTGCACATTGTACGGAGAAACGGGACTCGTCCGCGGTTCCACAATCAACCTCTTCGTATTTTCTGCCGCCTTGAACAGTTTATCCTCTTGAGCTGGGGCTAGCCGCTCGATCAGTTCTGCAATTCCATACGTCGTTCATGAAACCACTGCTGCAGCTTGGTACGGATGTTCTCGATCATTGCGAGAATTGGCAACTTTTGATCCTTCTTGAACAGTGCATTCAGAGATTCCACATTATTCGACGTCATCAAGTTGTACCGACGTCTTGGAAAACGTGATCGCGCCCAATGTTCTATCCCCATTTTTGTAAGATAATCCCACGCCGGGAACGACTTATTTCCTATCTTGACCATAAACTTATTACATTCCTCGACACTGTAAGCTTCGGCTGCCTTCCTGAACAATGAAATAATGCCTTGACCCCGGTATCTAGTCTTCAAATCACCATGTATGTGCCACATGCAGTACCCATGATGTGCCTCGGGGAAAACTTCGACGATAGCATTTATTAGAGACTGACCCCGATAAGTTACGAAGGCAAGATCCTGACTTCGTAGATCACTTCCCTGAGCTTCGTAAAGAACCAACGCATTGACAGATCATTCTCACTGTCGACTACGCCGAATACAAGTGGGTAAATCTGGATGTTGGGATCTTGACATGTAGCAATAATCAGTTTTCCACCAAATCTTGATTTCAGAGTTGTACCGTCGACTAAAATAACGGGTCGCATTACATTTTTAAATCCTCTAGTGCATTGTCCAAGAGCCATGAAAAAATACTTAAAACAATTCTCGACCTCTGTCTCAATGGAAAAAGTGGAACCGTGATTATGGCAGTACCCGGCCAATTTAGCATAACTCTCTTTGGGCGATCCCATTAGATCCTCAAACGCCCATTCTTTGGCCTTCCAAGCCTTATGGTAGCTCATGACCACTTCGTACTCTCGTCGAACGTCATTAATGATGTCTGATGGTCTGTAGATCGTCCGTGGGTCCTGATACTTGTGCATTATCTGTCGACCAATAAACCATGACCGAGCTTGTCTATGATTATTTTGACGAATCCCCAATTCGCAAGTATGTTCCCGTGTATACTTGCGAACTACAAATGACTCGTTCGTATCCATCTTAGTCGCTCGCAAAGACCAACGGCAACTGTCATCGATGCAAGCAATTGTCAACAAGGATTTGGTTGATTTCTTTACCTTGAACTCAAAATTGAATTTCAATGCTAGCTTGTGCAAAGCTTCCTGCAAATCTTTCTTCGTTTCAAACAGTTACTCAATGTGCAAATCTTTATCATTGGGAACCACGCATGAAGAATTAGATGAAGGTCCGCTCGTTCCGGCCCCTGAGCTCCCACCCAGCTCATGTATCGACGAGATAAAGCAATTAAATCCTTATTTGTAAATTCATTTACATTATCGCTGTCCTGAACTACCGATTGAATTATGTGCGTCGCGGTGATGTCACGATGGGGAACAATTGTCTCGGGAATATTAGCGTCATCCTCGCGAGCTATCTCCACTGTATCCCAAAAATCATTTGCATTATCATCGGCTCCATCCGAATGTTCATTTCTACCTTCCGCGTTGTCCTTCATCACTAAACTCACGTAAATTGGTGTCACTTTCGTTTTGTTCAACTCAAACAGATAATTCACTTCAATATCAGATGTAACCTTTAAAGGTGGAATCGAATATGGCAAATTCTCTCTGAATTGATATCTCAGTACCATATTGTATCGAGATTCATCGACATTCAGCTTGTTCTGTATATCATGGTACAACTCCTTATACGATGTAATATCTGTTATATGTGTTGCCATACTACCTTTTATATTGTTCGTCCATTTCCATTCCCATCGATTGTTTTCATCCAATTCAAAATCATCAAAATGACAAACCAAAAGTATAATCATGTCGTCAGGCATAGAAACAAAGAATTTATAAATAGAATATTTAAAAAAATTCGACTTACAGTCCGAACAAAAATTATTACAAAAAAAAACAGCCGAAAAATTGACTAACATAAAATTTGAAACATTAATGACGATTTTTCTACTGTTAATGACTCTATTTTCTACTGTCGTACATTAGTGAATATGATCCAAACTTAACTGTTCGGTTGTTAACAGACGAATACTTGGCTGTTAACAGTCGAAAGTTTGTTAGCCGAATTTTTCGGCTGTTAACAGTCGAAAATAGGCTGTTAACAGACGTATTGTCGTCTGTTAACAAAATCGGCTGTTAACAGTCTTCACAGCCGACAATTTAATGTTGCCCTTTACAGTTGAAATTTGTAAATAGAATTGAAAAACTAATGCAGATGAATTTTTTTCTTTTATGCTGAAAAAAATTATACATCTACTAAAATAGTTAGATTTGGTCTAACCTATATAGATCTTAATTTATCGAGTAAAAACGTATGTACATTTAACGAAAACAAAGTTAAACATATGTAAATATACTTACCGAATCGAAGTAATTGACCAAAAAAATTTTTTCTTCAGCTATCGATATTTTTGAGATTTTCAGAGTCAAGAAGACAAGAGAGTTTTTATCTGTGTTTGAGTAGATTTTGTAATTTTAAGTAGGGACCGTTTGATTTTTATTTTTTAACTAAAAGGATAGTATTGTCTTTTTAACACAAACATATTTTGTAATTGTTTTAGTCACTTAAGGGTGTTTTTGTCTTTTTATAGAAAATTGGTCATTTTAAGATTATTGTCAATTGGAAAAGTCAAAGTGGAATTATGGACCTTTGACAAGGTCATTTTCACAAGTACCCCTCAGCTAGGTCATCTTCGAATAGTAATGCCATTTTTAGTAATTACTTGTAACCGAACCAGGTTTTTGTCTGAATCGGGCAAATTTTCTAGTTCATCAGACATAGATTTTTCAGTTTCCTTCTGAAGTGGTTCATGTGCAGAGGAAATAGGAGGAAATAACCTTTTCATTCTTGTGTAATTCCAAAATGACATTTGACTGGTAAATATGTTAAAAAAAAAAAATTTAAAAGTAGAACTTTAGAGAAGTAAAAAATCAAAAATACCCTCACTTTGTCTTCACAAGAAAATTGACAGTCTCATTTTTTTATTATTAATCAGGTCATTCTATTAACAGACCATTTTTGGTCTGTTAACAGACCATTTGCACCAAATGGTCTGTTAACAGACTATATTAAACTGTCTATTAACAGACCAAATATGGCCTGTTAACAGGCCATATTAAATAGACCTATTTAATATGGCATGTTAACAGGCCTTAACAGACCATTTAATATGGTCTGTTAACATATCAAAATATTATTTTTTAACGTGTTAAAAAAATCTTTTTTATTTTCCTTTTAATACATTAATTAGTTTAAAATTTTTTAATTAAATATAATTTGTAAATTAATCTTTCATTTTTCAAAATGTAATTAAATAAATATACATATTGTTTGTTAAATTTCAAAAAAAAATCATTATGTTTTAATTTTTAAATATAAAATGAAATAAATAATTTTAAATTGATAATTACAAAAATTAAATATTGTTTTTTAACAAATTAGCAAATCCTAATTTTTTCCTTTTAATATTTTAATTAATTTAAAATTCTTTAATTAAATATTATTTGAAAACTAATCTTTAATTTTTCAGGTGTAATTAAATAATATTTTTATTCTTTTTTATTTTAATATTTTTCTTTTGTTTTAATTTTTAAATATCAAATGAAATAAATAATATTAAATTGATAATTATGAAAATGAAATGTTATTTTTTAACAAATTAGCAAAATTCTTATTTTTTTCCTTTTAATATTTTAATTAATTTAAAATTCTTTAATTAAATATTATTAATAAATTAATCTTACATTTTTTCAAATGTAATTAAATAATATTTGTATTCTTTTTTATTTTAATAATTTTCTTTTGTTTTATTTTTTAAAAATAAAATGAAATAAAATATTTAAATTGATAATTATGAAAATGAAATATTATTTTTTAACAAATTAGCAAATTCTTTTTTTTTCTTTTAATATTTTAATTAATTGTAAAAAAATTAATTAAATATTCTTTTTAAATTAATTTTTAATTTTTTTATATCGTTTATTTAACTTTCATATTCTCCTGTTGTTTTAATTTTTCATATGTATAATTAAATAATTAATTTCAAATTGATAATTACGAAAATTAAATATTTATTTCTTTTAATTTTAAATTCTTTAATTAAATGTTCATTGTAAACAAATATTAATTTTCCAAATTTAATTAAATAATATCTATATTCTTTATTTAATTTTAATATAATTTCAAACACGTTAAATATAATTTGTAAGCTAATCTTTAATTTTTCAAATACAATTAAATAAATATATATTGTTTACTTAATTTTAAAATTTCCTTTCGTTTTAATTTTTGTATAAAAAATGAAATAACTAATTTTAAATTGATAATTACGAAAATGAAATATTATTTTTTAACATGTAAACAAATTCTTATTTTTTTCCCTTTAATATTTTAATTAATTTAAAATTCTTTAATTAAATATAATTTGTAAACTAATATTTCATTTTTCAAATACAATTAAATAAATATATATTGTTTACTTAATTTAAAATTTACCTTTCGTTTTAATTTTTGTATGAAAATTAAATAAATAATTTTAAATTGATAATTACGAAAATGAAATATTATTTTTAACGTGTTAGCAAATTCTTATTTTTTTTCCTTTTAATATGTTCATTAATATAAAATTCTTTAATTAAATATAATTTGTAAACTAATATTTCATTTTTCAAATACAATTAAATAAATATATATTGTTTACTTCATTTAAAAATTTCCTTTTGTTCTAATTTAAAATTAATTTACGTAATCGAAATTTTTTTATATAATTAAATAATTAATTTTAATTATATATTATCCTTTAACATATTAGCAACTTCTTATTTTTTCCTTTAAATGTTATTAATAATTGAATAAATCGAATATGAAATAAATATTTATACAATTAAATATTTTACGTAATCAAAAAAAATTTGTATAATTAAATAATTAATTTTAATTTCATAATTACTAAAATAATGAAATTAATAATTTTAATTATTAAATATTATGTTTTAACATATTAGCAATTTCTTATCTTTTCCTTTTAGTTTTATTAATAATTGAATAAATCGAATATGAAATACATATTTATAGATTTAAATATTTTAAATAATCGAAAAAAATTATATAATTATCAATTAATATTATTAGATTTTAATATTTTACATTAAAAAATAATATTTCGTTTTCATAATTATCAATTTAAAATGATATATTTCACTTTTTATATCAAAATTAAAACAAAAGAATTTTTTTAAATTAATTAAAAAATATTTATTTATTTAATTACATTTGAAAATGAAAGATTAGTTTACAAATTATATTTAATTAAAGAATTTTATTTTAATGAAAATATTAAAAGGAAAAAAAATAAGAATCTTCTAACACATTAAAAAATAATATTTCATTTTCGTAATTATCAATTTGAAATTATTTATTTCATTTTTGTAAAAAAAATTAAAACAAAAAGAAAATTTTAAATTATGTAAACAATATATATTTATTTAATTACATTTGAAAAATGAAAGATTAGTTTACAAATTATATTTAATTAAAGAATTTTATATTAATGAAAATATTAAAAAGAAAAAAAAAACAAGAATTTGCTAACACGTTAAAAAATAATATTTCATTTTCATAATTATCAATTTAAAATTATTTATTTAATTTTTTATACAAAAATTAAAACAAAAGGAAATTTTTGAATTAAGTAAACAATATATATTATTTTTTTAACGTGTTAGCAAATTCTTTTTTTTTAAAATATTTTTATTAGGAAATTTCTACCTTATGCGTTGTCCTTCCCCACTAAAGTGACGCAAATCTGTGTCATTTGCATTTTGTTAAACTTAAACAAATAATTCACTTTAATATCAGACGTAACCTTCATATGTTGAATTGAAAATGACAAATGTTCTTTGAATTGAATTCTTAGTACCATATCTTATCGAGATGAATCAACGTTTAGCTTGTTCTATATATATCAAGGTACTCAAAAGTTGTGTCAAAACTGACAATGAAGATTCGAGAATGTTAGGGGTCAAATGGATATAACTAAAGATCAAAAGAAGTGAAAAACAAATCAATTTTCTTCCGCACAAGGACATTCAAATTTTTAGTTGGAGATTGAAATCCATTTTTGGTCTAATAAATGTTCGAAATGAAAAAGAGCTATTTCTAATAAAGTTGTATCTCTTTAAGTTATTTTTCCAACGCATTTTAAATCGGCTTAATCGGATGTCGGAAACTAAAGTTATGATAAAAATACTCAAGCGACCTCGCTTTAATCGCCGACTTTTTGGTCATCAATAGAAAAATGTTATATGTTGAGATTTTGGCGGTTAACCGCTGAAAAATCAGCTGTTAACAGCCAAAATTTCAGCTGTTTGTGCTGATTATTTTTTTCGTAACAATAGTTTTATTTGTTAACTAAAAGGATAGTATTGTCTTTTTAACACAAACATGTTTTGTAATTGTTTTAGTTACTTAAGGGCGTTTTTGTCTTTTTACTTCAAATTGGTCATTTTGGGATTATTGTCAAGTGTAAAAGTCAAAGTGGAATTATGGGGCTTTGACTAGGTCATTTTTAAAAGTACCCCTGGGTGGTGGTGGCTGACGAGGTGGAGCTGCTATTTGTTTTGGGTTTGGTTTTAGATTGGGGTGGCGTGGCGTGGCGTGGCGTGGCGTGGGGAAGATAACTTTTCGTTTTTATTTTTTTTAATTTAATTATTATAATTGTATTCTAAATAAAATGTAAATTTGCTATTTTACCTTTTTAAAAATTGGTCGAAATACGTCAAAGCTCAATATTCTTGTTAACTAATAGTCAAATAGATGAAAATCGTCCAATTGTCCTTTTGATATGACTATTTCAAAGCCTGTGACTGTGGGTGACACAAACTAAGACTTTGTTTGGTACTCATTGTTTTCAAAATATATTTTTATCTCTCTTATTTTTAATAATATATTTTTTAATAAAATAATATTTCACTCAAATTCAAAATTTTTCTTTATTTTTTTAATCACAAATTCTCTATCAAATCATTATTTCAAAATGCATTTTTTACGGGGAAAAAAAATGGGGATCAAATATGCTCTAAATGTTTAGGTAAAAATTGGGTTAAAATGAAAGATTTGGAATCGTAACTGCATTTCTCACTAATGTTTCTTTTGTAGTATCTTAGTTTGGTAGACTTTCAGTTTTTTTTCCAAAATTCTGCTGTAGCTTTAGTTTTATTAAGAATTATGTTATTTATTATTATAATGATGGATCATCGATAATATGAAAGTTTATGTAAAATAATGAGATTGAACAGTTCCATTTTTGTGAGAGAGTGAGAGAGAGAGAAATGTGAGGTATAATAAGTTGTAACATTTCGGGCATTCCAGTATCATGATGATAAATAATATTACTCACAAGATATATGCAAAAACAAGCACTCCATAAATTTCAATTTGATCAATTTTCTTGTTTAATCAAAATCATCAATCTAAGATTCATTCAAACTTTAGCACATCTTTGTCATAAAAAGTAGAATTTTATTTTCTGACTCTAACTTGGAACTTCCCATTTTTCTTTTGTAACAAAACGTTTGCAGTGGGTAGAAAAATGAAAGAAAAAACCAATTTTCTTTTCTTTTCAAAACCTTTCAAAATGGACAGTTTCTTGAAAACCAATTTTTCACACAGAAGAAGTTTCAACGGTTTAAACAGTGAGTACTTTTATGAGGCATGTAATCACCCAAAATGTGTCACATAAATTTCAAAGAAACATCAAAATATTCACTAACTTAGAATTTTAACATAGTATACCTTCAACAATTATACAAACACTAACATGTCAATTTTTAATGGTCAGTTTAACTATAAATTACAAAGATTAAATGTAATCTTGATAACACAGGTCGTAATCCCCTTAGATTCTAAAGTTCTCAGAGCATCTCCAAGAAACTCTCTATTTTTAAAGAGCATCTATAATTTGGAGAGCATCTATAAATTTAGAAAGCTAAAATTTTGAAGTACTCCAACAAGCTCTTTATATTTAACACTTAATTTTACTACTCCCAAAAAATATTTATTATTTTTCTTTATCTTTTATTTTAATTAGATTATTTTATTATTTTTCTACATTGAAAATTGAAACACTTTGAATGCATTTAATTATAGAGAGTGAGTTTGGCTCTCCAAATTTGGAGAGTCAAACCCGCTCTCTAAATTAAAATGTTAATTTAAAAAGTTTTTTGGAGCATAATTTTAATGAAAAGTCTACATGTACATAATATATGTACATAATAGTGTCCATAATGTGATGTGGACAAAATCATGTTGTTGATGTGAAAGTGTGAGATTTGAATTAATGGTTGGATCTAGTGTCATATGTAATTATGGACATCATTATCTATAGATTTATGTACATATAGCACTTCCTGAATTTTAAATGTTGACTCTTTAAAATGAGATTCCTCTTTAAAATAGAGAGAATCTCATCTTTAAAGAGTTTTTTGGAGATGCTCTCACATAAACAACCTAGGCAAATGAATATCTAAGACGGTTAATGCAAAGATATCCAAGAATAGAGTGATTGAATCAAAAAATTTAAAAGTAGGGCCAGAATATGTTATGAGAAGTTCGCACAATAGAAAAATAAAGACTACAAGAATTCATTGCCAATCTCCACGAAAAACAGATTTCACCCTTGAAATTCTAAATCTACACAAATTTTTTGAACTACAAAAAGTCCAGTAAAGAAGGTTCGAAGGAGAGTTCTGCTTCAAATTGATGGCTCTAATACCATTGTTGGTCCCATAAATAATCAAAAAAAATAAAATATAACAAGGTAAAACGAAAATACCAAATTTTTTTGCCAATAGGGTTATGTTCAGCCAAAAGGACTACTCATCATATTGAGCATCAACAAATGTAGTTAACACCCTAAATCCACTAGCATAACCAAAGTGTTCAAGATTACAACATAATACACCAAGTATCAAAATCAAGAAACTCTCATATACAGATTTCTCTCCCAATCTCTCTTCTAATGAAAATTACACCATGTAACAAGATATTATTGCTCACCAAAAATAATATAAAATGTAACGATCCGGTCTTTATGCTCAAACTGTTAATTTACACACTGTCCATTTAGAAAAGTTTAAACTCATCTTACCCCTCACTAATTTCTATCACGTCTTCATGATTCTAATATTTGACGTTTCCCTTAAAAATGACTTAAGTTGAATATTGGTACCAATTGGACAACTTTTCCAATTGGCACTAGGATTCAATAAATCATTTTTAAGCAAAAGGTAAAGGGTTCGAATCTTGGGGATGGGATAAAAATTCATGAGAGATAAGATGGGTTTAGAGTCTTTCAGAACAAACGATACTTAAGTTCACGGTTTGGGCATAGTGGTCGGGTCATTACATAAAATGTGCATTTTTTGTAATGACCCAAGTTTCGTACCTAAACATTTAACTTACGTATTGTCCACACTGGAAAAGCTTGAACACATCTTACACCTCACAATTTTTTCTCGCGTCCTCAAGATTCGAACACATGACCTCCCCCTTAGGAGAGACTTAAATTGATTCCTAGGGATGTGATAGAAACCTGTGAAAGATAAGATAGACTCAAACTCTTTCAGAGCGGATAGTACATAAATTAGCAGGTTGGATAAGACTTGGATGGTTGCAATAAAGCCACATACTATCTATTTACACCAACTTTAAACAGAAAGGAGAAATTTAGAGAGAAGACGGAGCACGGAAAAAATTAGAGAGAAACGACTCAAATTCTAAAAAGTTCGATCTCTCTCAAAATGAGAGAGAACAATATTTAGAAGACAAAGCATTCAATCCTAGTCATCAACAGTCACATGTATTCACTAGTCCTCATCTCGGCAATTTCAAATAGAACTAAAGTCACATTCTGAAAGCACAAGGCAACAATTAAATAATGCAATCGGGTCAGGCTTTTTGGGTTACTATCATCGGGCGTCTATTATAAGTGGGTTAATTTCACAAATGGCCACTGAAGTTACCTGAAAATTTCAAAACGGTCACTAAAGTTTCAAAGTTTCAGAAACAGTCACTGAAGTTTGAAATTTCTTTCAAAACGGTCACTAAATTTTCAGATTTTTTGGCCAAGTTTGAGGTACTTTTTCGGCAACTTCCGACCACCAAACTCGCCGATTTAGGATACCATTGGAAAGCCCACGATATCCTCTTCAATTAACACCAAAATCTCCCCAAAACTCCAAGTGATTCGCCCGGAATAAAGCCACGAAGTCGGCAACCGAAAATTGTGAAAATTTGCCTAGATTTTCAAATTTTTTGGGCAAGTTTGAGACAATTTTTCGGCAACTTTCGACCACCAAAACCTTCGATTTCCGATACCGTTGGAAAGCCCACAATGTCCTCTTCAATTATCATGAAAAATCTCCCCAAAACTTCAAGTGATTTGGCTGGAATAAACCCACGAAGTCAGCTACCCAAACTGGACAGATTTTCGAGACTTTTTTGGTAGCTGAATTCGTGGGTTTATTCCGGCCAAATGCCTTGGAATTATGGGCAGATTTTTAGTGATAATTGAAGAGGATATTGTGGGCTTTCCAAGGTATCCGAAATCGAGGTCGAAAGTTGCCGAAATATTGCCTCAAACTTGCCCAAAAAATCTGAAAATCTGGGCAGATTTTTTTTGGTTGCCAACTTCGTGGGTTTATTCCGGCAGAATCACTTGGAGTTTTGGGAAGATTTTTTATGGTAATTGAAGAAGACATCGTGGGCTTTCCAACGGTATCCGAAATATGCGATTTTGGTGGTCGGAAGTTGTCGAAAAATTGCCTCAAACTTGCCTAAAAAATCTGAAAATTCAGTGACCGTTTTGAAAGAAATTTCAAACTTCAGTGACAGTTTCTGAAACTTTGAAACTTCAGTGACCATTTTGAAATTTTCAGGTAACTTCAGTGACCATTTGTGAAATTAACCCATTATAAGTGGCGCAATTGTTAACGGGTACTTACAAAAATACCCTTAAAATTAGGAATGTTTTGAATAATCACGTGATAGGTTTTTAGGAAGTAAAAAATACTGTGTAAAATAAAAAAGTAACACAATGTCACTTTTTTATAAAAATTGTCACTTTTTTACTTTTTTAAAAAATGTGACACAAACTTAAAAAAAAGTGACACATACTCAAAAAGTTATACAAACTAAAAAAAGTGACAAAATATCAATAAAACCTATGTTTGTTATTCAAAAAAGTCATAGAAATTTTTAAAAAGTAACAAGCAATAAAAAGTAAAAAAAAATTCAAAAAAGTGGCAAAAAAAAGTGACAAACACTAAAAAAAAGTTACAAACACACAAAAAAATTGATAAAATTGTCACTTTTTTTAAAAAAGTGGCACAATGTCACTTTTAAAAGTTTAGTGTCATTTTTTATCATACAATCTCACTTTTATTAAAAAGTAACGTTTGTTACTAAAAAAATGATAGAAATTTTAAAAAGGCGATTGAAAAAAAAAGTGACAAATACTAACAATGTGACAAAAATTTTAAAAAAGTTCCCGACGAAGTTTTGAAACATAAAATTCATCTACAACCGACAAGCTTGACCTTTCATTTTCAATTTTTTAAGGCATATGCCTTAAGGCCTCGTATAAGGTGACAAAAAGCTCAAAAAAGTGATAATCTAAAAAAGTGACACAATGTCACTTTTATGCAACAAGTTACATTTGCATCTTTCTGTAATATTTTTGATGTTACAATTTTTGTGGAGGAAGCCAACACGAATGTAACTACAATTTCTAGTAACCAGAATACAAATATCACCATGCCTATTTACATAGGGATGTGTATGATGTACATGATCACATAATCACCATGCCTATTTAAAGATGAACTATGCTACTTGTACAATAAATTTGACGATAAGTTTGACAATGTGTGATTTGACAGACATTATGTCCATTGATTTGAAAGATTATTTTTTAATTCAATGACAATGATCTATACACCTCAAACATTGTCAAAATCATTATGCAAATTCATTGTACAAGTAGTTTAATTCTTTAAAGGTTTTGCACTCAAGAAGCTGTCGAAGTACTTGAACAGACACCCTTTAAAACTCCGTCCATCATTTGGCATAAAAGTGATAAAAGTTAGCCAAATTCACTTAAATCATAGAAGGCCATTTATCAACAAGATAATTCAGTCTGTAATCGGGTAATCACCACGCCAATTAAAATAGAAGACGTGTACATACATACTTTTGAAAATGGAGTAACTAACAAACAAATATTGATTTTGCGAGTGTAACCAATGAATTTATCTGTTCGAAAAATGTAATATTTATGCAACTCTCATCACTCAAACTAAGTAGATGCAATTATTGGATGTTAATAGAGATCAATAAGCTACCATTTGAACTAATGTTAAACCAAAACAACTTTTTAAATACTAAGTGAAAACCTTGACATCAATATCACAACCCCTCTCCTCTGCTTCACATATAAAACCATCCAGATCGTCTGTGGCTGCCAATTCAAGCAAATTTGAGCAATTTCTATAGGTAACTCTTCCCTTATTCTCTTGAAATTTAGCCTCCATCTCCAAATCAAAACGGCAATTTTTGCTCTTTGAACCGCTGCACATCAAACCCTGAAAAATGGGAGTTTGAGTGTAAAAGAAAATTTTTTGATCTTTGCAACAATGGAGGTAGCAAACGGGGGAAATATTCAGTACAAGGGAGTCGAAAGAAATGGCTACTCCAATGGAGCCAAATCTCAAGTCGAAGAAAGATGAAGGGAAGCCCAAGCTCATAATCAGAAGCTTCCAACAAGTACCCAAGCTCGGGTTGAGACTCGCCACCAGATCCACGACTTCCTCCACCTCCAATGAAGATCTTATTTCTTTCTCAAAGCTCTTCATGAACGAGTCCAGATCTTGACTCGTTGGACAAAAATTCGTCTCGTCATCTGAATTTTTCCGTCGACGGAGAGATAAGAAATTGGTGAAAAATGTGATGATGGACGGAGAGAGAAATTTGGGTTTTTCTATATTTTGAGGTTTGGCACGTAATTAATACAGTAATTATAATTATATTTAGTTTGAGAGTATTAATCAAAGATGTAAATTTTTTAGGGCACTGAGCCTAAGCACCTAAGGCCCAACTATATCGTCCCTAATTCCACTTTCGAGCAAGTGGAAATTATACACATCCATTATTTTCAACTTTCAATTTTAAAAATCAGATTCAAAAGTTTTTTTATTCAAAATTCAGGTGAAATTTTGAATTTCTAATATTAATAATAATATGAAAAAATGAAATTAATCTAAATATTCACTTCACGTCATCCCATTTACATCCACCCTACCAAATTTCATTCACAAACCCTAAGGCCTTGTTTGATAGGCTACATTTTCCGGGAAAGTAGGAAAATATTTTCCATTTTCCACTTTTTGGCTGTTTGATAGGCGAAATTTTTCACGGAAAATATTTTTCGGATTTTCCCCACACGTGTGCAATTTCCGGGTTTTTGATGAATATTTTCCCACCTTTTTGGTGGGAAAATATTTTCCCGACTGGCTGGAATTTTTTTTTTGGTAATGGAAACAAATGTCATAACTAATGGTAAAAAAAAAAAAATTCACTTTAATGGACAATTTTCATGTAAAATAAAATCAAACAAACACTAAACTTTGATAAAAAAATGATTTTTTAGGAAACAATTTTTTTTCTCTTTTTTTTTTTTTCTACTTTTTGGCAGTGGAAACAAATTTTATAACCAATTGTGGAAAAAAAAACTTTAATGGACAATTTCCATGTAAAACAAAGCCAAACGAATAGAAAATTTAAAAATTTTTAGGGTGAAAAATTATACAAATCAAACACACTTGAAATCATTTTCCTTACAAAACATTTTTTAGGCAAATCTTTTCCCTGTAAAACATTTTCTTTCCACCCATTTTCGACCCATGCAATCAAACGCCCCCTAAATATTTTCTTTTTCTCTCTTCTCTCACTTATCTATCTAACCTCTCCTTTGCACAAATCATCATTGTCAGAGACAGCAACACTATGCTGAGAAGACGGTAGTGGCATTGATCTGCACAACGACGATAATCGGTTCGCCATCTTCACAGTGGTGCTTTGCTAAAATTTCAAGCGAGTGACGATAAATAGTGTCGATGTACTGCTGCGTTGCGTAAAGTCGTCGCGCGCAGTGAGATTGTGCAAAGCCGTTGTTTACCCCTTCGTTCACCGACGTCGAGTCACCCCTTTGATCAACCACCTCCATCATCTTCATCGCCCATCTCCTCTTCAATTACTGGTGCGATGTGGATGTGGTTTTGGGGATGGCGACAACGTGGATGTGGTGTTTCTTTCTCCAATACATCTGGGGTGACTTTGTTCTCCAGTCTTCACCGTTGCAACGGTGCTATGTGCGCTGTAATCGCCGCTGCAACGACAATGACATGGTGTTTATAGGTGTTGGCGATAAGGTGGTGCTGGTGAAGAAAATCTAGAGTTTTGGAGGGGTAGTTGGTGGTGGTTTGCAAATTTTGGCGATGTTTGTAGCTGGGTAGTGGTGGTTGTGATGTTGGCTGTGGTGGTGAGGTGGTGGTACTAGTAGGGTGGTGGCGGTAATTGATAGGGGCTATGATGGTGTTGGTGGTTGACGATAATTGTGATGGTGGTAGTGGTGGTTGTGGCGGTGATGGCGATGGCAGGGTGAGACTATTTAGGTGTCTGTGACCAACTATATGATTGATTTGTGATCAAGTATTGAGATTGGGATTGGGGGTGGGGGTGAAGTGTTTGGTGTATGTAACCAACTATTTGGTTATTTGTGACCTAAAAATTCGATAATTCGTGATTGAAAAATAATTTGTGACCGGCTAATTTGAAAATCTGTGATGATTAAATATGTTGTGATCTATAAAAATTGTGATTTGTGAATAAATTTTGTGACCTATAATATTTTAGTTTGTGATCGAAAAATAATTTGTGATTAATTAATTTGATAATATGTGATCAATAAATAAGTTATGATATATAAATATGTAACAGTGACCATTAATTGTATAACCTCGTCCTTAATACATTTAATTGATAAAATATTTTTAATTATTTAGTTATCACGTGAGATTTGAAAATTTAAACTTATTGTCTGAGTTTTTAATTGGCCTATAGTTTAATTTTTCCCTTGGAGCGGAAAAATAGATGCCCAAATCTACCAATTGATGTTTGCTAGGATTTGGTCGGACTCTAAGATCCAATCCACTGAGCATGTCTTCTATTGTGCTATAGTTGGTAGTTCCTCCAAAAAAAATTTGATACAATGTTTAAGAAAATCTCAAGTATTTATTATTGGAAACATGCGTTTTTTTAAAAAAAAAATTAATTTCCATTTAAAATTTTCTTCACCTAGTGATATTTTAGAATAATTTTGAAAGAATCATCATTGACATGGATTTGGTCATTCGTATAAAACAATATCATTACAGATTGGATTGTTTCTTCCTTCATTCTTCTATTGGTATATCATATTTGAATTTTTAGTCAGAATTTAAATAGGGAAAATTTAAATCATTAAACAATTGAGTGTTTATTTTGAATTTATTGTGAATAAATTTTTGTATGTCAATCAAATTTTTTTTAAAAGTAAAGTTCGGTATTTTGTAAGTATAAGCAGTTTTTAACTATTTGATCTACTCTTTTGCCATTTAAGTTTATTCCTTAATCTGCAACTATTTTTCTCTTTTTTACATCAAAAGATCAGGGTCGATTTGATTTGTGTTTTAGTTTTGAGTTCATTTTAATTGCATGTTTGACATTCATTACTTTATTTTATGGTTTGGTATATGACAATTTTCAACAACACATTCACATAATAAAATATTCTACATATATACCAAAAAAATTTCTCTACTTTTTAACCACATATTCTCTTAAAAATCACTATTCAAATCTCTTTTTTCTACAATAATGATTGTCAAACATGCTGTAAGTTTTCTGTTTTGAGATCTGTTATAAGATTACTAAAAACGCGTTTGATTTGTCATTTTGAAAATTTATTTTTTTCAAAATAGAAAATTAGAAACACCCTTGATTTGAAATTTTAAAAAAAATTATTTTATGATATTTTATTATATGAAATTTGATTATTCAGTAAAAATATATCAATTTTAAGTTAATATATTATCAAATAATATATATTTTTTAAATTTGGCGAATTTTACATATTTTTCTCGTTACAAAAGTAAAAGTAAACAATAAATTGATTTCAATATATAGAAAATAAAAATAAAATTTGAGAATATTTTTATCTGTATTCATTTAAATATATGTTTAGAATTTTCACATAAATAATCATTAAGAGTTTGAACAATTTTTATCTTTTATCTTTCATAATATTTATTTTTCTCGAACTTTTTTTATAATTTTATGTTTTCAAAATTTTTATTTTTATTTTTTTAATTTTTTTTAGAATTTTTGTATTTTTAAATTAGTGTTAACCACACCGCAATCTACGTGGAGACATTGAATCAGATTTGAAAAGTCAATAAAGACCCAATTTGGTCAAAATAAAGAAGTCAAAGAAAGAGCTAATCTCATTTTTCCGAGGCTCTTATGTAGCCAAGTCTCTGTCTCTATACGAAGATCTCTTGGCCGAAGCATGCTACCCATTCGAAGCTCTCTTCAGCCGAAGCGTTTGCTGGCTTTTAAGAGTTTTGCAAACAATCTCTAGAAATAATTGATGTATCATTTATATTAATAAATGTCAGGACGTCAGCATAAGATGTAGGGCGGCTGATCCATTGTTAATGTATTAAATGTATGGCAAACGAAGAGATGTGAGGCTTCGGCCTGGGAGATGAGACCATGTAGTTATGATTAAATGGCTACCACATTGGCTATAACTCTATAAATAGGCAACTCTTGTAATTCATTGTGGGAGAATGCCGCTCTAAACATTTGAAACCACACTCAAACTTCTTTATCGCTTATTCCATATTTATTTGCTTGAGTTTGGATTACTTCTACTTTGGCTGAGTTGTTTATGATTGTTTGATTATACGCAATCATCTCTGATTATATTTTTGTGCTTGAACATTTTTGTCTAGCGTTGTAGAGCATCTCCCACGTCCATAAACGTCATTATTTTCCATTCGAATCTCCGGTCCAAACGTGTTGGAATTCGCTTGCGTGGACGCGAGTGAACCCGACATCTATTGTCCATATAACCACTGCGGAAAACGGGGTCAACATATATTATGATATGGGTGCACTAGGAGTTGAAGGATTCACAACATTGTAGAGGAATGACTCATATGCTTGTTTGCATTCTTTATTGTTGCAGGAAGAAAGGTTCACAATTTTTTCCAAATCCAAATATTTAAAAACAAAAAAATCTAAATAAATTTAGTTTATCGATATAATTTTAGAGAAAGTCGTATTCAACCATTTTTTTCTGAAAGTTGTTCTAGCTAGATTTTTCCACCCACCTTATCGATAAACTCTAAATTTATCTTCATTCATCTCTCTATATCTCACCCTTTCCCTCTTATCTTCCTTTCCCGACTCTATACACTCTCCGCCAACCTCCACTGTTGGAGAGTGCCACCAATCGGAGAGCGCCGCTCTATCATCTTCACTGTCAGCACCACTGGCAAAGCCATTTCTTGACTACAAATCGCGCCAACATCGGCCCAGATCGCCAGACCTCGGGTAAAGTCATTCCTTTACTGTGAGCACCACAGGAGGCTCTGCAGATCGTGGCTGTAGCGGCCTAGATTGCGTTGGTGGTTTTTTTTAATTATTGGATAGATGGAAGTGGGTTTCATGTTTTGGTGGTTTTAGGGTGATGGTGATGGGGTGAGGTGAGGTGGTGGTACTATTAGTGTTTATGGCAATGTATTGACTGTGATGGTGGCACTGGAGGTGACAGTTCATGTGGTGGTGGCGTTGGTGAAAACAGTCAGATTTTGTTGGTTTTTTTAGTGTTTATTGTTGGTGGTGGTGCAGAGGATCTGGCGGTAGTGTAGGTGGTGTAGAGGATCTGGCGTTAATGTAGGTGGACTTTGGCGAGGTGTGGTGGTGGATCCGACGTTGTTTGCAATGGTGAGGTGGTGGTCGCAAACGGTTGTGGTGTAGGCGGTAGCGGTGGCTGCGACGGTCGAGTGGGGTAAATTGGTTGATTGTAATCAATTAATTGGATAATTTGTGACAAATATATAATATGTGACCAAAAAATGTGATTGTGACTCACAATTTACTGTGACTGAGAAATAACTTGTGGCCAATTAATTTGATAATTTGTGACCCTTAAATAAGTTATATCTTATAAAATTTATAATTTGTGACTAATATATATTTTTATTTTGTTACCGACGAATAAATTGTGATCTATAATTTTTTTTGATTTGTGATTGATAAATAAATTGTCACTTATAATTTTTTTTATTTGTAACAGAGAAATAATTTGTGACCTATAAAATTTTTGAATTGTGATTGACAAAAAATTATAATCAATTAATTCGAGATTTTGTGACCAAATTATATGGAATTGTGACCTTAATATATTTAATTAATGAAAATATATTTTTAATTCATTATTTCATAAATAAATTTTAATAAATGTCAAATTTTTGAATTTTAAATCTTTTATCTTAATTTTAGATTGAGTGATAGTTAAACTCTTACTTATAAATTTTTCCCATCTGTGACATTTGAGAGATTTGATTTGATAGCACGTGGGTTAATAAAATTAAGAGATGTGTGAGTAATTGTTGGTTTACTCTACTTATTAATGGAGAATGTGTGTGTTCTAATCCGGCATAGGCCTAAGACAGGGGCGATCCTATATTGCTTGCACCATTCATTCTCATGGTCAAATGCTTATCTAGGGAACTAAACCCTCGTTTGACAATCATTATGTTTATATATATACTTATTTTAATCATACGTTCACATAATAAAATATTATACACGTAAAAAGTTCTCCTACTTTTTAATAGGGCTGGGCCCATAAACCCGAAACCACGGATCCAAACAGACCCGACAGGGTCGGGTCAATTTTATTTAAAAATGAGTTGGATCGGGTCGGGTCGGGTCAGGTCACGGTTTACCACTTGTGGAAATTACACAAATTCAGGTGTTTAAAGATTGATTTTCAAAAATCAAGTTTAAAGTTTAATTATTCAAAAATCAGGTAATACTTTTATATTTTAATTAACATAATAATATTATTGAACATAATATTAATAACCCTAATTTTATCAATTCCTTCCTTCTTCATCCTCCATTTTCCCTCATTCCCCTCTCTCCCTCGTCTCTCTCTGCTTACTGTGCGGGTGCTCCTCCCCCTCCCCCACCCATCCCTCGCACTCACACACACACACTCTCTCTCTCTCTCTCTCACTCTCACTCTCACTCTCTCTCTCTCTCTCTCTTTCTCTCGTTGTTGCCATTAGCAACAGCGTTGCGACAGTGAGAAGCTGCCGCTGAGACGCTGCCGTGTGCAAAACTGCAAAGCTGTCGTGGGTGTGTGTGCAGTGGCGGAGTAGAGTTGCGGTGGTGGTGTTACGCGGGGTGCGGTGGTGGTGTTGATGCAGGTTATAGTGGTGTTTGACAAGCTGTGGTGCAAATGTGGTGTGTGTGGTGGTTTCAGATCTGATTGGTGGTGTTGATAGTCTGTGGTTAGATGCGGCGGCGGCGGTGGTTGTTGCGACGGTGGTGTTGGTACTGGTTTATGTGACCAACTAATTTGGAAATATGTAACTCTGACCTATAAATTTGAAATCTATGACCGATGAATTAATTGTGACCTACAAATTTTTTATATGTGACCATTAAAAAAATCTGTGACCGACTAATTTGAAAATATGTGACCTACAAATAAATTGTGACCGAAAATTAATTTTTAACTAATTAATTAGATATATGTGACCTAATTGCATATAATTGTGACCTTAACAATTGCCAAAATCGGAGCAGTCACCGAAATTAAGCGCAGTGTGGGAACAGTAGCCGGAATAGTCGTCGGAGCAGTAGCTGGTGGTGGTGGATGTGGCGTAGGTTAATTATATTATATAATAATTAAATATTTAATTAATTAATAAATACTTGAATTTTACAAGTTCGAAATTTAACACCTGATTTTTACAATTGTCAAAATTAATACCTGATTTGTCAACTCTTCTCTTGAAACTTTTTGAGCCGACCCAACCCTATTTTCCATTTCCCAACCCAGAAATCCTCTCTCTGCAACTGTGAAATCATCTCTTCAAAACCTAGCCTCCATCTCCACGGGGTTCTTGTAAAAATGATCTAGTCAAAGCCCCATAATTCCACTTTGACTTTTACAATTGACAATAATCCCAAAATGACCCATTTGCTGTAAAAAGATAAAAACACCCTTAAGTGACTAACACAATTACAAAACATGCTTGTATTAAAAATACCATACTACCTTTTTAGTTAACAAATAAAACTACTGTTTTTCAGCACAAACAGCTGAAAATTTGGATGTTAATGGCCAAAAAAATCAACTGTTAACAGCCGACTAGCCAACTTTTTCGACTGTTAACAGCCGAGAAAGTCGGCTGTTAAGCTGAAACTGCTTGAATAATTTTATCATAACTTTTGTTTCCGATATCCGATTAAGCCGATTTAAAATGTGTTGGAAAGATAACTCAAAGGGCTACAACTTTGCTAGAAATAGCTCTTTTTCAATTCGAACGTTTATTAGGCCAAAAATGGATTTCAATCTCCAACTAAAAATTTGGACATCCTTTTGCAGTGGAAAATTGGTTTGTTTTCACTCCTTTTGATCTTTAGTTATATCCATTTGACTCTTAACATGCTCGAATCTTCATTGTGAGTTTCGACACAACTTTTGAATACCTTGATTTATAGAACAAGCTAAACGTTGATTCATCTCGATAAGATATGATACTAAGAATTCAATTCAAAGATCATTTGCCATTTTCAATTCAACATATGAACGTTACGTCTGATATTAAAGTGAATTATTTGTTTAAGTTGAACAAAACGCAAATGACACTGATTTGCGTCACTTTAGTGAGGACGGACAACGCGTAAGATAAAAATTTGCTAATAAAAATATTAAAAAGACAAAAAAAAAGAATTTTCTAACACGTTAAAAAATAATATATATTGTTTACTTAATTTAAAATTTTCATTTCGTCTTAATTTTTGTATAAAAAACGAAATAAATAATTTTAAATTGAAAATTATGAAAATGAAATATTATTTTTTAATGTGTTAACAAATTCTTATTTTTTTTCCTTTTAATATTTTCATTAATATAAAATTCTTTAATTAAATATAATTTGTAAACTAATCTTTCATTTTTCAAATATAATTAAATAAATATATATTGTTTACTTAATTTAAAAATTTCCTTTTGTTTTAATTTTTGTATAAAAATGAAATAAATAATTTTAAATTTATAATTACGAAAATGAAATATTATTTTTTAACGTGTTAGCAAATTTTTTTTCCCTTTCAATATTTTAATTAATTTAAAATTCTTTAATTAAATATAATTTGTAAACTAATCTTTTATTTTTCAAATTTAATTAAATAAATTTAGATTGTTTACATAATTTTAAAAAAAAAATTCCTTTTGTTTCAATTTTGATATAAAAAGTGAAATAAATAATTTTAAATTGATAATTACGAAAATGAAATATTATTTTTTAATCTGTTAACAAATTCTTATTTTTTCCCTTTAATATTTTAATTAATTTAAAATTCTTTAATTAAATATAATTTGTAAACTAATCTTTCATTTTTTATATCAAAATTAAAACAAACAGAATTTTTTAAATTAAGTAAACAATTACATTTTGAAAAACAAAAGATTAGTTTACATTTGAAAAATGAAAGATTAGATTCGATTACGTAAAATATTTAATTGTATAAATATTTATTTCATATTCGATTTATTCAATTATTAATAACATTTAAAGAAAAAATAAGAAGTTGCTAATATGTTAAATGATAATATTTAATTATTAAAATTAATTATTTAATTATATAAATTTTTCTGATTACGTAAAATATTTAATTCTATAAATACTTATTTCATAGTCGATTTATTCAATTATTAATAATATTTAAAGGAAAAAAAAGATGTTGCTAAAATGTTAACATATAATATTTAATAATTAAAATGATTGATTTAATGATATTAGTAATTATCAAATTAAAATTAGTTATTTAATTATATAAATTGTTTTCGATTACGTCAAATATTTAATTTTATAAATATTTATTTCATATTCGATTTATTCAATTATTAATAAATTTTAAAGGAAAAAAATAGAAGTTTCTAATATGTTAAAAGATAATGTTTAATAATTAAAATGATTTATTTAATGATATTAGTAATTATCAAATTAAAATTAATTATTTAATTATATAATTTTTTTTCAATTACGTAAAATATTTAAGTCTATAAATATTTATTTCATATTCAATTTATTCAATTATTAATAAAATTTAAAGGGAAAAAAAAAGTTGCTAAAATGTTGACATATAATATTTAATAATTAAAATGATTTATTTAATAATTTAGTAATTATCAAATTAAAATTAATTATTTAATTATATGATTTTTTTTCAATTACGTAAAATATTTAAAGTCTATAAATATTTATTTCATATTCGATTTATTCAATTATTAATAAAATTTAAAGGGAAAAAAAAGAAGTTGCTAAAATTTTAACATATAATATTTAATAATTAAAATGATTTATTTAATAATATTAGTAATTATCAGATTAAAATTAATTATTTAATTATATAATTTTTTTTAGATTACGTCAAATATTTAATTCTATAAATATTTATTTCATATTCGATTTATTCAATTATTAATAAATTTTAAAGGAAAAAAATAGAAGTTGCTAATATGTTAGAATATAATATTTAATAATTAAAATGATTTATTTAATGATATTAGTAATTATCAAATTACAATTAATTATTTAATTATATACTTTTTTTCGATTACGTCAAATATTTATTTCTATAAATATTTATTTCATATTCAATTTCTTAAATTAAGTAAAATATTTAATTATATAAATATTTATTTATTATACCATTTATTATATTAAATTATTAAAAAATCAATATATATATATATATATATATATATATATATATATATATATATATATATATATATATATATATATATATATATATATATATAGGCCGACTTAACAGCCGCCCAGAAATTTAGTGATCTGGGCCGGCTGTGGCCCAAGTGACAGCCGGCCCAGATCCTTGAGTGAGATTCTTCCTTTTGATAAAATTAGAGTATTTTGGACTTTTTTTCAACTAAAGTTTTATTTTCACCATTTTTTTTTTAATTCTATTTCTTAGTCAAAGGTCATTTTGAAATTAGACAAGAATGAAAATGTTATTTCCTTGTATTTCCTCCCGCCACCCACCCGACGTCGATACTATCGTCGCCTTCTCAATGACAGCCTATTTCGACCAAAAGGAGGACGGTGGGTTTCAATGCACCACCAGTTACAGGGCGGAGGCAACAAGAAAATGCTTTGTGGTAGCATTTTTCTACTTCTCCAAGCATTGGGCGCAAAACCAATCACCTTCTGGGGCACCCTTTGCAAATGGATGGCCATAACATGGGGTGTAAGCCTTTAAATCACAGCCATCACAAGCACAATGGGATCTGTTGGATCCCCATCTGTGCTATCACATATAGCACGCCCAATTCCATCATTGTCATTTTCCCTAACATCTTCTTCTTCATTTTTATTTTCAACCTTGATTTTGTTTTTACTTCACCATCAGATCCTTATGAAATAGATATTTCCTTTGCTTCTAGCAATTTTTTTTTTGCTGGTTTTCTTATTTTTTCAGCATCCAATGAAGGAGTATGTTCAACGTTGAGGTCGAACGATTGGATGGCATAAACACTTTTCTTGGCAGCAATCAGTAACCATTAATGGTGGCTATAGCAGTGGAATTGGGTAGAAATGGTGTCGAATCTCAGGATTCCTTTGAAGGAGGCTATTGTCGTAAAGGCGATGGTAGTGCCCATGTCGAGGAGGAAATGGTGAGAAATACACGGTTGACCCAGCCACTTTTCCAAAATAGCCGTTTACCGTGTCAAAAAAAAAAAAAAAGGAAAAGGAAAAACTTAAAAAAACTTAGAAGTTCAGCATTTTCCCATTTTTACCTTCACATGTGACTTGGAAGAGAGTTGGGAGAGGGGAAAAAAAAACTCATTCACCGACTACAAGTGGCAAGACCAACCAAAAAACCGACGACCCAGACCGGAATCGCCATTTCTCTTGAACAAGATGAGTTTTGAAAACCATTACATGTTATTTTACAAAGCATGGTTGAAATCATTGAATAAATAAAATGTGTTTTCGAATTTTTGTTGATTATTTTTTAAGAAATTGTTGTAGAATCATTTATTAATTGATGAAATGTGATTTGGGTGAGTTTTGGGGGTTGAAGATCGTCGGAAATGGCGTTTCTGGCGATCTCCGGTCTGGGCCGAAAAAAACATTAAATAAACAATTTAAAATAAATTATTTCATTTAATTGTTTAGTTATAAATAATAAAAAACTAAATAAACAAAATAAATTGTTTCTTTGAATTGTTTATTTAATATTCTAATAATTATAATTAAATATTATATAAACAATTAAAATAAGGAATTTAATTATAAATTCTTCTTTTCCTTTGAAATATTTGATTGTTTATTTAATAGTCTATTAATTATAATTAAATATTATATAAAAAATTATAATTTGTTTCTAAAGCATTAAATAGTTAAAATAAATAATTTAATTTAATTTGTTTATTTTAATAGTTTGTTTAATATTTAATTATAAAAAATAGTGTACTAGTTAATGTCATTCAGTTATTCCATTATTTTATTATTTGTTGTTCTATTATCTATTGATTCTTGCAAATAGTAGTTGTTGTCATTCTGTTAGTTTAATTTTCCCACATTATGTTTTATCTATTATATCTTGCACAAGATTCTAACATTTGAAATGTTGTAAGATGGATTACCATTTAAATGATGTGGTCAGACAGATCCTATACAAAGTTACATCGAACTGTAATTTTGCCATCTTTACAGTGGTATTAGATTTGCTGGACGAGGAGCACGCAGACATATTGAGGCGATCCTGCTTATGACCATTATATTCATTGCGCGGCGTACAGTTTTCTGGTCAGCTGCTCAATGCGTTGCTATGTCGGCTGCTTAAACTAGTTGACGGAGATGCCCTCCATTTTGATCTTGGGGGCAAGGTAGTTAGATTTTTTATATTCGAGTTTGCCCTCATCACCGAATTAATGTATACGGGCGAAGAAGCTGTCCGGGCTCGTATTTCGAGAAACCAGAGGCTGTTGAATGAATATTTTCACAGGCAGGCGACGCTCCGGTGTAGTTGGTAGTCGCATTCAGGGCATGCGAGGATATGTTTGACAGGTTGAAGCTAGGTATGGTGCTTATCCTCGAGAGGGTGCTCAGGTGTCATCACAAGAAGACGTCGATCGCCGTTTTCCATTTGGAGGTTGTTGATGACATTGATACCTTCAACAGCTATCCTTGGGGGCAAAGATGTTTTGCGGATACCTTACGACACTTCAGGAGGGGATATTCAATGGCTAAGGGGTATAGACCCGAGCGCAAGTACGATGCATATGGCATGCCGCTGACTTTGCAGGTAAATGTTCAACACAATGAATTATCTATTTTGTTATATTAAATTCTACATATAATAATTGTAACTGTTGCGGATATGGGTGCACGAGACTTTCCCCATATTAGCTGGCCGGTATGCGAGGATAGTGGAGACGTGCTGCCCTTGAATTTATCAATGGCGAGCAATGGACAAGCCACTTGCAAAATGATATCATCTCTCCTCGACGATCTTGAGGTATGTATTATACATTTTACGACTTATATTATATGTCCTCTCAAAATATCGATACGTGGTCATTAACTTGGTAAAATGTCAATATGTTAGGTTGAAGTCCTCTCTGAGTTAACCCGTCGATAGAGGATTAGGGTCAGAGTTACATGCATTCTTTGTCTATCCAGGCAGCGTCAGATGATCAGATGCCCAAGTCCATCGTTGATCGGGAATCGGGATAGGATATGTTCATTGAATATAATATGTTGATTATCATTTTGATTTTTGAATTAAATTAATAATCCATACTATTAATTTTTAGGAGTACCTTCCAGTATCACCTCCACTGCCGAGATCACCTCCATCGTCGAGTGCCTCACCACCACCTCGAGGGCATCACCGGTGCTGTGGGCCTCGCCACCGCCGATGGCATCACTGTCGCCGATCAAGTCTCCTTCTCCATCGTCTACTGATCTGTATGGCCGCTTTACTGAGTTTATACAGGGTCAGATGGGGGCGATGCGTCCAGAGTTGGGACGGCAGGTCGACGATCAGTATGCCAATTGTCATTCAAGATGGGCGCGATCCAGACTGTTTGAGGAGATGGGTGAGATTCGACGAGAGCTCAGGGAACAGATCGACGATGTATATAATAATGTTGGAGTTCTACGTCACCACGTGGTAGATATGCAGGGCGAGATAAAAAACCTTCAAACTGAGGTCATTACGTTACGGGGCGGCATAGCAGCCCTACGAGGGATTGGCAGTCATCGGGATGGAGGGGGTGACGGTGGAGCAAGACAGATGGGGTATGATGATCTATCGTGACCAGGGAGATTACGACTCATTTTTTGATGGGGGTACCGACGGAGGTCGAGGGGGGTACCGACGGAGGTCGAGGGGATATTGACGGAGTCCGAGGGATTATCGAAAGAAAGGCAGAGGGGGGAAAAATGGAGGAGGCGGATGACGTAGTTTTTGTGTCGAAGGGGACTACAGAGTTGTTTGAGGGTACTAAGCGTACTGTTGACGTGACACCACAGGTGGTTGGTAAGAGATCGAGATTGCCGTCACAGTACATTGTTTCCCCCTTCACGGCCGAGGCGAAGAGATGGACGTTCTTCGATGGGACGTTCTCCATTCTCTTCCGAGAGGTCGACCCAGTTCGGCAAAAGGCGTTCTATGAATGGTTCAAATCCCTTCAGCATGAGTAAGTATTTTATGATTTTCCTAAAATACATACGAGATCATCTATGTTTTTTGTAATAATTCACTTTTTTCATTTTTAGGGAGAACTATAAGATTGGGGCAATCACCATTTCGACCGCGAAGAAGTGGTTCGACAATGTACTGACGAGGGGTGATTGGCTCGTCGATGATGTAAGTGTATTCTCATTGTTATTTGTTATTTTATTTAATTTAATGACCATATTTTTTTTATTGGTGTTAGCACATCGACTTGGCTTTGGAACTGTTGCGCGCTCGAACTCGGAGACACTCGAGATCTTCTAACATTCTTGGCCGAATCATCCTTAGCTCCGGGTTCGCACATGTCATTGATATTGACCATAGCACACTCTTACTCCAAGGAAATGGATATGTGGTGTCCGAATACACGTTGGAGTGGGTCATTCGGCTATAATCGACATATGGGAAGTCGTGGACGGATTGTACACATATGTACATTCCAATGATCGCGAACGCACACTGCTTTGCAGTTGAGATCGTATTCATGGAATCGACTATATATGTGTACAACTCCGACCATAACTGTTTGACCTATGGTCAACTGGAGAAGATATTAGAGTCGATGAGTGTGATCATTCCCATGATGGCTAGACATGAGAATATTCAAGTAAATGACAAATTAGCCATTATACGGGACACGACGACGGCGAGACAAGGAGCATCGTAAGAATTTACAAGTTTTTAATTTGAAAATTTAGTTTTTAGCTATATGTTATCGAACTAAGATATTTTTATTTACTTGCAGGAACGACTGTGGGATATTCACGATAAAGTATATAAAATTTTTGAGTATTAGTCGCAAGATTGATACAATAAATCAATCTTTGATAGACATGTGGAGGTTGAAACTAGTTTGTGATTTGTATGAATATAATTATGATCCTTAGTACATTGTGTAATTATGTAATTAATATACACTATTTTATTTAACTGTTTATTTAATATTCCATTAATTATAATTAACTATTACATAAACGATAATTAATGTAAATAAATAATTTAATTAATCAATAAATATAAATGATGTAAATAAATTATAAAAATAAACATTTAAATAAATAATTTACATAAGGAATAAATATAAATAATTTAAATAAATATTTTAATTAATCAATAAATATAAATGATGTAAATAAATTATTGAAATAAACATTTAAATAAATAATTTACATAAAGAATAAATATAAATAATTTAAATAAATAATGTAAATAAATAATTTAATTAATCAATAAAGATAAATGACGTAAATAAATCATTGAAATAAATATTTAAATAAATAATTTACATAAGGAATAAATATAAATAATTTAAATAAATAATGTAATTAATCAATAAATATAAATGGTGTAAATAAATTATTGACATAAACACTTGAATAAATAATTTACATAATAATTTACATAAGGAATAAATATAAATAATTTAAATAAATAATGTAAATAAATAATTTAATTAATTAATAAATATAAATGATGTAAATAAATAATTGAAATAAACATTTAAATAAATAGTTTTCATAAGGAATAAATATAAATGTAAGCAATTTAATTAATGACACCAAATAAAAAGCAATTTAATTATAATTATATTGAAGCAATTTAAGCAATTATAATTTACATAATGAATAATTTACATAAGCAATTTAATTATATTGAATATCTAACGACACTAAATAAAAACATATTATTCAATTATAAATATTAAACTATCACATAATATTACACATCCGTTGAATTGTTATGTAGATGAATCCGACTTGTACAAAATTGACAAATATGCCCTGTTGCGCTGCATCTGCCACACTTACGAGGTCGGAAAAATTCTCCGGTGGATTGATTGTATTCTAAATGTACGTCTATGTCCTGGAGCACGGGGTTCGATTTCGGGTGGCAATAAATTATTAAGTGGGAGAATATGGTTGGGAACTTCCCACTCGACTTCATTTGGCAGGGAAAATATCGTTTCGGCATATGCCACTCTCCAATAATCAGCCATGTAATAATAACTGCATAAGATGTGTGGCGAAATTCCTCTATGCATAGACATTGCCACTGCCACTGCATGCTTACACGGAAACCTTTCCAACTGAAACTTTCTACACTTGCATGTGTTATCATTCAAGTCCACGATGTATCCGATATTACGTCCACATCTCACGGAGAAGCGAAACTGATCCAGTGGTTCCACGCATACCTTCATCGCAACCTCTAGAGTTTTGAAGATTTTATCTTCCTGAGCTGGAGTCAGCACACTTGTGCAATTTTGTGATTCCTCACGTCGGGCATGAAACCACTGTTGCAATTTGTTATGAATTAGCTCAATCATTGCTAGAATTGGTAACTCTCGATCCTTCTTGAATAACGCATTGAGCGACTCAACATTGTTCGACGTCATCATGTTGTCTCGACGTCTTGAAAAATGTGATCGTGCCTAATGTTCGTTCCCCATCTCTATTAGATAAACCCATGCAGCATGTGATTTGCTTTGTATTTCGACTATGAACTTTTCAAACTCTTCAAAACTGTACTCCTCTGCAGCTTACCTAAACAATGCAACTATTCCGTTGCCCCGAAACTTCATCTTTAGGTTGCCTTGTATATGGTACATACAATAACCGTGATGTACCTCGGGAAAGACTTCGGCGATACCATTTATTATTGACTGCCTCTGGTCAATTATGAATGCAAGGTTCTCGACGTCTCTAATTACTTCCCTCAGCTTCGTGAAGAACCAACGCATCGCTAAATCATTCTCTCGATCGACTATACAGAACACAAGAGGGTAAATTTGGATGTTGGGATCTTGACACGTAGCAACAATCAACTTGCTTTCGTATCTAGCCTTAAGGGTTGTACCGTCAACTAGAATTACGGGTCGCATTGCGTTCCGAAATCCTCGAATGCACTGTCCAAGGGTCATGAAGAAATACTTGAAACGATTCCCGTCCTCCGTATCAATATAAAATGCCGATTCAGGATTAATTTTCTCCATCTTGTGGCAATATCTAGTCAATTTAGCGTAACTTTCCTCGGCCGAACCCATTAAGTCCTCCAATGTGCATTATTTGGCCTTCTAGGCTTTCTGATAGCTTAAGACCAACCCGTAATCTCGACGGACGTTATTGATGATGTCCCGAAGGTTCGTAGATCGTTCGTGGGTCCCGAAACTTGTCAATTATTTGTCGACTAATCAACCATGCTCGGGCCTGCCGTGATCATTTCGACAAATACCCACTTCGCAAGTTTGTTCCTGTGCATACTTACGAATTACAAAGAACTCATTTGTGTCCATTTTCATCGCTTGCAAACTCCAATAGCAACTGTCGTCAATGTAGATAATTGTGTACGTCGACTTGTCCGATTTTTTAACTTTAAACTCAAAATTGTGTCTCAAAGCAATCTGGTGCACAGTTTCCTGCAAGTCTTTCTTTTTTTCGAACAATTGTTCGACATATAAATCTTTATCGTCAGGAACTGTACGAGAACAATTAGAGGTACGTGAACTCATCCTAGCTTGTGAGCCCGACCAATGTCTTCGACGAGATAAAGCAATCAAATCCTCATTCGTAAATTCATTTTCATTCTCGTTTTCATCAACTATCGAGGGACTTCTGTACGTAACGGTGAAATCAATGGTGATGAACAACTGTAGTGTGAATAACCACATCATCCTCACGAGCTATCTCCATCGTGTTCGAAAAATCATTCACATTACGATCCCCTCCATCGAGATCTTCATGTTCATTATCGAGGACATTCTTTTTTACTAAAGTTACGCAAAGAGGAGTAGTCGTGCAAACTTCAACCAATGCAATTAAAGCTTTGACGCCATTTTCAGAAGTAATCTTTGCAGGTGGAACCGGAATGAATGTATGCTCGTTGTTGAATAGAAATCTCAATTCCATATCGTACTGAGAGTGATCGATGTTGAGCACGTTCTATATCTCACGGTACATTTTTGCATACGATGTACTCGATGTCAATACAATTGAAATTGTGCCATGTATATCACTTGTCCATTTACAGACCTATCGACCGTTTCCATTCTCTTCAAATTCACCAAAGTAAAGAACCGGGATTGTAACCGATCTCATATCTACTGCATTAAAAAAAATATTTTGTTATTAACGCGGACGACCCGTACGTCCGGATCCGGAAGCCCCGCACGTTCGGGCCATCTGGGCCCGGACGGGCTGGGAGTTAGGGCTGTGCGGGCCCAGACGACCCGGACGTTCGGGTGGTCCGGGTAGTTTTCTTCCAGCACAGATCTGAAAATCTCATGCAGATGAATTTTTTTCTCGTTTTTGTTAAGAAAATTGATTATAGATTTATTTAAGATCATAAAATTTTCATATACATAAGATTTAAAGATTAAAATAATGTATTTAACCGAAATGAAATTAAAAATACGTAAAAATATACTTACCGATTTCACTGATAGTTGTGAATAATATTTTCTTGTTGAACGTTTGATAAATTTATTTGTTTTCAAGTTTGAAATAGATAAAAAATGAAATTATTTTTATCTCTATTGGAATAAACAGATAACGAAAGTGATTTGGTTTTGAAATTTTAAGTGGAAAGTGTTTGAAATTCTTTATAAGTTAAAAATGGTATTATTGTCTTTTAAACAATACCAATTTTTGTAATTTGTATAACATTTTAAGGGTAATTTCATCTTTTAGGCTTTGGAAGGCGATTGTGGTGAATACCAAAAAAATTTGGGTAACGTGGAAAAGTGGATGTTTGACAAAGGCATTTTTAAAAGTACCCCTTCATGTGAGTGGCGAAGCCACTGTTTATTTTGGGTTGGGTTGGGATTGGGGGAGGGTGGGGTGGGGTGGGGTGTGGTGAAGAAGATAACTTTTGGTTAGATTTAATTCTTATAATTGTATTTTTGTGAAAAATATAAAATTACCATTTTACCTATTTAAGAATTGATCAAAATGTGTCAAAGTCCATTATTCTGGACAACTAACAGTCCTTCTGGTCCCATGTCAAATATTTGGGACAGTGAGTGACATAAACTAAAGTTTTCGGTGCAGTGTGGGATAAAATGAAATGTTTGGGACCGTGGTTGCAATTATCCCTTCATGTTTTAAAGGCTATACTCTTGGTGGGTGATCAAAAATGATAAATCTGAATTATGATATAAAAGATTTGGCCATATAAGTGATAAAACATGCAAAATTTGGAAAAAAAAAAAATGGTAAGGACTCTTTTGGTTTTGATGAGGTTAAGAATTTGTTTATGAATAACGCATTTAAGGAAAACAAAAGAAATCGTCTTTCTCTATTGGAATTCATAAATTCGTTTCTATATTAGATTGCTTGCATTTTGATATCTGGGGATCAACTATCGTGTACATATTATGATTTTAAATATTTCATCCTAATAGCTAATGATTTCTCTAGAAAGAATTGAATTATCTTGCTAAAGAACAAGTTTGTTATTTGCTTGAATTTTAAAAATTGGAAAACTCTCATTGAAAATCAGGTTAATAAAATCTTAAAGACACTTATAATGGCCTTGAATTCTTCGATGAAGAATTTGATAATTTTTATAAAAAATGGTATTCTTAAGCACAAAACTGTTACATATATTCCTCAACAAAATGGTTTACTAGAAATAATAAATAAGACTTTATTAGAAAAAGCTAGATGTATGTTAAATCGGTTCAAGATTTCAAAAATTATTTTGGTAATAAGCTGTTAAGACTGCATCATATTTAATTAATAAATTCTCTACTAAATCATTAGAGCATAGAACACTTGATCAAATATGAAATGATCATCGTGTTGACTACTCCAAAGTGAGAGTTTGAACGTGTTGCTTATGCGAATCAAAATGAAGGGAAACTAGAATCAAAAGTTATTACAGGCATATTCTTGGGCTATTGGAAAGGGGTAAAAGGCTACATGCTGTGGCTTAAGAATAAGGGAGGCTATAGAGTCATAATAAGCATAAATGTAACTTTTATTGAGAATGAGATACCTTGTTTAAAAGAAAAAGTTCTAAAAGCAAGTGATGATAGTCTAGTTAAAACAATTGTGATATACGATCTCATTTCTCTAGATTTAAGTCAAAGACATTATGATCAAATTGAGGTGGAGCAACGTCAAATAGAAGAAAATACTCTGAAATTGAACACACTGAGAATTTTGAGCTTGAAAATCCTTTATCTGATTATCAATTACCTAGAGATAGAATTAAGAGAGAAATAAGAATATTAGCTAGATTTTGTGAACCAGATTTTACTTCTGCATATAATGTATAGAACTTTCTTAAATACAAGCCCAATTCCTTCGAAGAGGATGTGGGGGGAAAAGATGCACACATTTGGCCTGTGCTATGAAAGATGAAATGAATTCTTTATTAAAAAATAAAATTTGGACCATAGTTAATAAACCAAAAGGACAAAAAAAATAATAAATTGTAAGTGGATTTACAAAATAAAAGAGGGTGAATTCAAAGACAATAGTCTAATATATAAGACTAGATTGGTTGCTAAGAGTTTCAGTCAAAGGGGAGGGTATAGACTATAATAAAATATTTTGTCATGTAATTAAATATATTTCTATGAGAATTCAAATACCTTTGATTTCACATTTTGATTTGAATTGGAATTAGATGGGAAACTGTTTTTTTTTTTTTTGAATCATAACTTGGAAGAAAAGATTTGACTCAACAATAGGTTTTGAACAAAAAGAAAAATAAATTGTATGTGACTTTTGCATAAATCTTTATAAAGTTTAATTGAAACAAGATTTGATACTTTTGTAAATGGTCTTGATTTCAATGAAAATGATTATGATTCATATTTCTATATTAAAGAAAAATGTTGTTCAAAATGTTGTTATCTTCTGTTGTATGTGAATGATATGTTACTGGCTAGGAGTAATGTTTCTGAAATTAACACTACTAAACAGAAATCAAAACTTGAATTTGAAATTAAAGATTTAGAACACGCAAGAAGAATTTAGGAATGAAAATAAAGAGGATGGAATAGGAAATAAGTTATTTCTAAACCAACAAACTTAGAACTTGTTTGACAACCAGTTTGGTAAAAAAAAAGTTTTGAATAGTGATTTTTAGAAGAATGTGCGGTTAAAAAGTAAGGAAATTTTTTTTGGCATACATGTAGAATATTTTTTTTTGTGTAAATATGTGGTTAAAAATAAATCTGTAGCAAACCATAAAATAATTAAAGAGTATCAAACATGCACTTATATTTCTAAGGTGTTAGATAGATTTTCTATGCCTGAAGCAAAATTTGTAGGCTTGCCTTTAATCAGTCACTTTAAATTGCAAACACAGCAATCACCTAAGATTGAAGAAGAACAAATTAGAATGAATAAAGTTCCTTGTGCTAATGTTATGGGGTCTGTAATGTACACAATGATTTGTACTAAGTCAAATTTAGCTTATGCCATCAATATTCTTTATGGATTCATGGACAATCCTAGTGAATGTCATTGAGATGCCATGAAATAAGTGCTTAGATATCTCAAGTAAACATCAAATATTAGTTTTATGTTTTATAAATTAAAAAAGGTGATTTTATTAAGGGGGTTTGTTGACGCTGACTTTACTGGTAATGCTGACAATAGAAAATCTATATCTGCTTATATGTACACTATAAATAACACATTATTAGGTAAAAATCTCAGCTGCAGAAAATCGTAGCATTATCTTCAACTGATTCTATATACATTGCAGTTATATGCTGTAAAAGAAAGTATTTGAGTAAAATGTTTGATGAATGAATCTGAACTTGTTGTGAATAATGTTAGTTTATGATCTGACATAGATAATTAAGTAGAAATTATGTTTTTCATGATAGAACTTATCATATAAATTTTAAATTTCATTTTATCAGAGATGCTATAGAGAAAGAAATCTTGAAAAATATGAAAGTTTCTACTAAATGCAATCCAGTAGACATGAGAACCAAAAACAACCTTTATATAAGTTCAAAGATTATTTAAATCTCTTAAAGATTAATACTAGTTAATCTTTTGCAGGTACATTAGAGATAAAATGGAAAGAATTAACATCTAAGACCAGTAGATCACTCTGATTTGACACAACGTGTCAAGCAAGGTGAAAATTGTTGAGTCATATGTGCTTAACAATTGGGCCAATTAAAATGGATGAAGCCCAATGATTGTGCCAACAAGGCTGATTCGGTTGCATAGGATTATGGTGGATGGATGGCTATAATTGTCGTGTCTACAATTGTCAAAAGTTGATGCAAAAGTTGTCAAAAAGGAAATACTCAATTCTGGCGACTTTATCAAAAAGTGATCACACACAAACATTATCTTCAAGATTCTTCAATCAAATTCAATTTGGTTTACAGTCTGGAGCTTCAGCTATAAATAAAGGCAGCAATGAAAGTCTTCAAGTGTAATAGAGCGAGAGATAGTACACTTCAAGAAAGTTTTAAATTATCCTTGCAATTTTAAGCTTTCTTTAAAAATCTTTTTAAATTTTAATTTTTAATTTCAAGTTTCAAATTCCTTAATTGTAATTTCAAGTTATTATTATCAAATAAATTTTGAAATTTATCAATCTCTAATCCTCTTGTCCCTCTCCCCTGACCAGAGCCTCCTTCGGTATCAGAGCCATAAGAGAGTAGTGTGAGGAAATTATGTCAAACTATTGTCTTCATAGTGTCAAAATGTTAGGTTGATGGAAGGCATGAATGTCAATTGAATAGCATTGGTCAGCGGTGTTGCCAGGGTAGGCGCTTAGGTGGTCCCATTGTTGGCTTTGCACGTCTGAAGCATTCTGTTTTCAATGGTAAGATGACTATTTTCTTATTACTATTCAAATGTCTTTTTATGTCAAATCGGTTTAGTAAAGGTAGTGGTTCAAACGGTGGCGGTGATAATATGTCAAATTATTTTCAAGATACAAATAAAGAATCTTGGAGATAATGTTTGTCCCATTTGATCACCTTTTGATAAAGTATCCATAATTGAGCATTTTCTTTTTGACAAATTTTGCATCAACTTTTGACAATTGTAGACATGACAATTATAGCCATCCACCCACCATAATCCAATTCCCCCGACTTTTTGAAATTTACCTTAGTAAAGATACTAAAGTTTTTTGTCATCTTTTAACTATTGGTAATTGGAGTAATAATAATTTGTTATGTGGCATACACATTTTGAATAATGTCTCTTTTGATATTTGAACTCTGCAGTCTCATAATTCGTCAAGATAACTAAGTTCATGTAGTCATTTTGAAGGAGTCCGCTTTTGAATTTCTTGTTCAATTAATTCATCGATATTGTCTAGTCCAAAGCACATGTTTTCATTGCTTTGTTCATATTCTGATGGATTAGTTTGAGAAGAGCTTTCTTTTAAGTTTGATCTTTTTTATGAAGATTCTGCAAGGGCCGCAATTCTTTCTAATATAACTTGCAATTCTTCAAGTGTTTTTGATTGGCTTAACATTACCAATAATTTTGACTTTTCTGCGAAGAAGTCACACTTTTGTCTAATTGTTTCTTTGATAATTTTAGAATGTTGGCATTTCTTTGTTTCTGAATCCATGAATTAATAGCTTTTGGACAACAATTTGTATCATGGAATTTTGACCACCATTTACTTTGAGTCTCCAAATGACCTTTTTGACATGATACTCGGATCCTGGTTTTTGAACCATTTGATAGTCTCAATAGAATAACCATGAGACCTTCAGACTGTGAGCAAATTGAAATAAAGATTTTCTTGATGCTTTAAAAATGTTTTTGCCTCTTTCTTGAAATGTTCGAATCTTTGAAGAGTAAGACTCGATAAAATATTCTCTTCAAGTCTAAAATATTCGAACTATTTTTGAAACCCCTTTGAAAAATTTGTAAAACGAGTTTGATGAAAATAATGAACCAAGAATGGGAAACTGGTCTAAAGTAAAATATAATAAACCAAGCATCTTGGTAATCAATATATTTGAAAAGAGGTTCAAATGAATCGTCTTTTGAGGGACGCTTTTTCTTCTCTTTCCAAGGGTCATGTCCCCAGCCCTCGAAAGACAGTACCTTTTGAATTGAAATTTTAGAAAAATCAATATAATTCTTCTTTTGTAGATTTTGAGCATGAGTAGTTATAGTCGATCCTGATTTGTTAAGGATAGCTTAATAATAAGCTCGAGATTTTTTGATATTTCTGGGGAAATATTGAAAATTTGAAGGAAAAATGTTTTGAAGGCATTCATCAAGGGAGGAATACCTATGAATCCACGATGTTTCCATTTCAAACATCGGAATATGAACATGTTTTGTAAAATATTGAAAAGAAGTTGGAGGATTGATATCTGGGAGTTTTCCAGATCCCGTTTGAAGGGTTTTTCTAAAATTTGAAGGATGTTCAAGAATTTTCTGAACTTGAGAAGATGGGCTTTTTTAGGCTAGGGTGGTTTTTTGAGAAGTTGAAGGGCTATGTTTAGCATACTTCGATCCTTTGAAGGAATTTCGAATATAATCATCGATTGAACAAATTGGAATTGGAATTTTCTTTTTGTCTTTCTTCTTTGAAGAAGAAGACTCCATATTTTATTCTTTGAATATTTCACTCAGTTTGTATATCTCTCGAATTTTTCTCTCTATTTCCTCTTCTTTATAAGAACTCTCTTATGAGGAAGTCTGCAAGAAAGTTTGAAAATCCTTGTATATATAGTAATTCGAATTGCTTGCCATATGGCAAAAAAATGTTTTGTAACAAGGTTTTTGACATCTTTTTGCAAAACATCTTTTGATGCTTTACAGTCTATTTTTAAAATAATTTTTTTATTAGTTAAATCATCTTGAAATTTTGAAATACATAAAACAATAAATAAAATTTCTTTTGTGATAATAGAATAATTCTTTTGAGGTCTAGTCCAAATACTCGAATGAAATCGGACTAACTGTTCTTGACTTTGACTCTTTTGAAATCTTTTGAGGACACAACCAAAACCAATGTCAGATGCAATAATCTCAACAATAATTGATGCAGTGGGGTCTAAGATTGACAAACAAGGAATGTTTTTTATAGCCTTTTTGACATTTTGAATGGCTACTGTGTGTCCGTGAGTCCATGGGACCGAATTCTTTTACAATCTTTTGAAAAGAGATGCACATAGGATTCTTATCTCTTTGATAAAATCTCCTACATAGTTGACACACCCTAAAAATCTTCGAACACTATTTTTATCAGTATTTTATCAGAAAATTTGTTTGTGAAATCTAGACTTCTTTGAATTGGCGTAATAGTTCCTAGATGAATGTTATGTCCTAAGAACCTAATACTTGTTTGACATAAACAATCTTTTTAGGTTCTTAGGACATAACATTTATCCAGAAACCATTATGCTAATCCAAAGAAGTCTAGATTTCATAGACAAATTTCCTAATGAAACACTAGATGAAAAAAGTCTTCAAAGATTTTTAGGGTGTGTCAATTATGCAGAAAATTTTATCAAAGAGATAAGAATCCTACGTGCACGTCTTTTCAAAAGATTACAAAAGAATCTGATCCCATGGACTCAAGGGCATACAGTAGCCGTTCAAAATGTCAAAAAGGCTATAAAAAGCATTCATTGTTTGTCAATCTTAGACCTCATTGCATCAATTATTGTTGAGACAGATGCATCTGACATTGATTTTGGTAGTGTCCTTAAACATATTCCAAAAGAGTGAAGTTAAGAACAGTTAGTCCGATTTCATTCAGGTGTTTGGACTGGACCTCAAAAGAATTGTTCTATTCTCAAAAAAGAAATTTTATTAATTGTTTGATATATTTCAAAATTTCAAGATGATTTAATTAATAAAAAATTTATTTTAAAAATAGACTGTAAAGCATCAAAAGATGTTTTGTAAAAAGATGTCAAAAATCTTGTTTCAAAACAAATTTTTGGCAGATGGCAAGCAATTCGAAATACTATATATACAAGGATCTTAAAACTTTCTTGCAAACTTCCTCACTAGAGAGTTCTTACAAAAAAAGAGGAAATAGTGAGAAAGATTTGAGAGATATTCAAATTAAGTGAAATATTCAAAGAATACAATATGGAGTCTTCTTCTTCAAAGAAGAAAGACAAAAAGAAAATTCAAATTTCAATTGATAATTATATTCAAAATTCCTTCAAAGGATCGAAGTAGGTTGAACATAGCCCTTCAGCTTCTCAAAAAACCACCATCGCCTAAAAAAGCCCATCTTCTTAAGTTCAGAAAATTCATGAACATGCTTCAAATTTTAGAAAAGCCCTTCAACTAGGATCTTGAAAACTCCAAAATATCAATCCTCCAACTTCTTTTCAATATTTTACAAAACCCGTTCATATTCTGATGTTTGAAATGGAAATATCGTGGATGCATAGGTATTCCTCCCTTGATGAATGCCTTCAAAACATTTTTCCTCCAAATTTTCAATATTTCCCCAGAAATATCAAAAAAATCTCGAGCTTATTTCTTTATCAAATCAGGATCGGCTATAATAACTCGTATTCAAAATCAACAAAAGAAAAATTATATTGATTTTTCTAAAATTTCAATTCAAAAGGTACTGTTTTTCGAGGGCTGGGGAGAGGACCTTTGGAATGAGAAGAAAACGTGTCTCTCAAAAGTCGTTTCATTTCAACCTCTTTTCAAATAGTTTGATTACCAAGATGCTTGGTTTATTGTATTTTACTTTAGCCTAGTTTCCCATTCTTGGTTCATTCTTTTTTATCAAAATTGTTTTACACAGTTTTAAAAATGGTTTAAAAAATGGTTTGAATATTTTGGACTTGAGGAGAATATTTTGCCAGTCTTACTCTTCAAGGATTTGAACATTTCAAGAAAGAGTCAAAAACATTTTTAAAACCTTAAGAAAATCTTTTATTTCAATTTGCTCATAGTATCATGTCAAAAAGGTCATTCGGAGACTCAAAGTAAACGATAGTCTAAATTTCATGAAACAAATTGTTGTCCAAAAGCTGTTAATTCATGGATTCAATAACAAAGAAATGCCGGCATTCCAAAATTATCAAAGAAACAATTAAACAAAATTGCTGACTTCTTCACAGAAAAGTCAAAATTATTGGCAATGTTAAGCCAATCAAAGACACCTAAAGAATTGCAAGTTATTGCGGCCCTTACAGAATCTTCATAAAAAAGATCAGATTCAAAAGAAAGCTCTTCTCAAACTAATTCATCCGACTATGAACGAAGCAAAAAAGACATGTGTTTTGGACTAGACAATATCCATGAATTAATTGAACAAGAAACTTAAAAGAAAACTCCTTCAAAATGACTATAGGGACATAGTTATCTTGACGAATTACGAGATTACAGAGTTCAAAGATCAAAAGAGACATTATTCAAAATGTGTACTCCACCTAACAAACTATTATTGCTCCCATTACCAATAGTTAACAGAGGACAAAAAACATTGGTATCTTTACTAAAGTAAATTTCAAAAAGCTGGGAGAAATGGATTATGGTGGATGGACGGCTATAATTGTCATGCCTACAATTGTCAAAAGTTGATGCAAAAGTTGTCAAAACGAAAATGCTTAATTGTGGCTACTTTATCAAAAGTTGATCAGATGACAGACAAACATTATCTCCAATATTCTTCAATCAAATTCAATTTGGTTTCAAGTCCCGAGCTTCAACTATAAATAAAGGCAGAAGGTAATGAAACTCTTCAAGTGTAATAGAGCGGGAGATAGTACACATCAAGAAAGTTTTAAATTATCTTTGTAATTTTAAGCTTTCTTTGAAAATCTTTTCAAATTGTAATTTTCAATTTCAAGTTTCAAATTCCTTATTGTAATTTCAAATTATTATTATCAAATAAATTTTGAAATTTATCATTCTCTACTCCTCTTGTCCCTCTCCCCTGACCTGGAAGAAAAAGCAAATCATCCTACAATTTTCGACAAAAAATCTGCAGTCAAATTGAATATTGATGGACTGACAGAATATCAAATAATCAGAAAAATTGAAATTATGTCTACGTGTTGGAAAACATATAGAGTTAACAATGTTGATCCAAAAAATGCTACCATAAATCTATTAATGGGATTTACGAGCCAGCTCAAAAATTGGTGGGGAGTTTATCTTAGCCCAGGAGAAAAGCATGAGATAATGAATTAATATAACAATGAAACTCAAGAAAATAATAGTTTCAATGTTCTCATTTATACAATTATCAAACACTTCATTGGATTACCTACAGACGTCATGAATAGACAATCTGAAATTTTAATGAATCTTAGATGCTCAAAACTTCAAGATTTTCGTTGGTATAAAGACATATTTATATCTCGTGTCTTAATTTGTGATGATTGCAATCAATCTTATTGGAAAGAATGATTAATATCTGGACTTCCTAAACTCTTTGCAGAAAAAAGTTAGAATTTCAGTTAGAAAACAGTATGATGAAAATATTCCATATGGTGAACTTACACATGGAGAAATTATTCATTTTATTAACGACGAAGGTCTTGCACTTTGCAATGATTTAAAATTCAAAGCTAAATTGAAATCAGAAAGATCTGAGAGCCGGAAAGAACTCGGATCATTCTGTGAACAATATGGCCTTGAGAAAATAATTCCTCCTTCTTCAAAAGAAAAAACCTTTCCTTCTTACAAAAGAAGAAAATATTTTCAAAGGGAAAAGAATTTTCAAAAACCTTCTTATTAAAAAAATTATTCTAAAAACGATTTTCAAAGAAAAGGTTTTCAAAAACTTCAAATGTTACTTGCTATAAATGCAAACAAGAGGACTATTATTACAATAAATGTCCTATGAAATCCAAGATTAATAATCTTCAAATAGATGAGGATATTAAACTTGAAATCCTTAATCTTTTAAATTCTACAGAAGAAGATAACTCTTCAGATCTGAATTAGAAATAGTTTATCAACGGGTTAATTTCACAAATGGTCACTGAAGTTACAACAAAATTTCAAAACGGTCACTGAAGTTCGAAAGTTGTAGAAACGGACATTCAACTTTAAGGCGGTTTCAGAAATGGTCACTGAGATAAGTTTTAGGACTTTTATGTTCTAATTGAAACCTAAGCACCAAAACACGATCACTTAAAAGCTGGAGGACCTCAACTTCAAAATTCATTAAAATCCACTCTTCCAAGCTCTCCAGCTAAAGATGACTCCTCCAAGCTCCACCGCCACCTATGGAGCCAAAATCAACCACCTTCCGGCCAATATGGCCACCGGACTCTACCACCAATAAACTCACCTCATTGCCCTCTACAACAACCACCCAACCGTCACCTTCAAACCCACTGGAATCAGCAACAAAATTGGTTTTAAAAACCAGATCTGCCGAACTCTTCTCCTGCCGGAAATCACCATTCCGGCCACACCCATGGTCGTGCATCACATCCGGTCATTAGCCCTCATCTAGAAGATCACAACCATGGTCATACATCAACCAATAATGCCCCCAATCGGCCGGAATTAAATCTGCAAAATCCGTCTATCGGGCAGCTTCATGTCGGATCTGTCTTCCTCAATTCCTCATCCCCACAACATTGAATCCTCAAATTGGCCCCAATGGAGTCTTCAGAAGCCACATACGACCATGGGTAACATGTAAATTGCACCAATTGATTCAGAAACTTCACCAATTTTTGAATCCAAGTTCGACCTCTTCTCGGGCGAACGGACAAGAACCTCCCAATTTTTGCAGATTGAATTCCATACATCTTCTAAAAATTACTAGTGTAGAGAGGTATGGTAGAGGAGGTAGTTGATGATGGTGGTGTAGAGGCGTGGGGCTTGGAGGAGTCGTCCATGGGAGCTTGGAGGAGAGCTTGGAGGAGTGGATTGTAGATGAATTTTGAAGATGTCCTCCAACTTTTAAGTGATCTTGTTTTGGTGCTTTAGGTTTCAATTAGAACATAAAAGTCCTAAAACTTACCTTAGTGACCATTTCTGAAACCGCCTGAAAGTTGAATGACCGTTTCTGCAACTTTTGAACTTCAGTGATCGTTTTGAAATTTTGCTGTAATTTCAGTGACCATTTGTGAAATTAACCCGTTTATCAACATCAAGAAAGTTCTGATGTTGATACATATTCTAGTTCATCCTCTTCATATCAATCTAAAAAAATTTTGGTTGTAAAATCATAAAAATTCTTACTCAAAAAGAAGTTATTCAAGAAATAATTGAGAAAATTCAAAATCCTCAACTAAAGAAAAAGTTGAAATCTCTTATTCCTTCAAAATTATGTGACTTTGATGATCCTAAGAATATTATGAATAGATTTAAATTTGAATTTTCAAAATTTTCTAAATCATCCAGTTCTAATTTAAGATTAGAAGTAAATGAGATGAAATCTCAAATTTCCTTGCTTCAAAATCAAACGAAAGATGTAAAAATGGAAGTATTTCTCTTAAAAACTTAACAAGAAAATCAAACCATTTATGAATCTGAGTCTTCTGAACAAGATGAAATTGCCTCTCAATCTTCAAAAATTCCTCAAACAGAAAAGGAAAAAGTTAATGTTAGTAGCCATATTCAACTTCAAAAGTGGTATTGTAAAATGGACATTATTATCAATAAAGATTTTAAGATTCATACTAGAGTTTTAATTGATTCTGGTACATATCAAAATTGTTTTAGAGAAGATATTACACTGTAATATCTTGAAATATTTTGAAAAAATCACTGAGCGTTTTTATGGTGCTAGTGGAAAGAAATTAAATATTCGCACACACCGTACACTAACACCACAACCTATTACCGCTGTAATCCAAAATAGCAAGCTAGTCGATAGATTGAACAAGGAACTCTCACCACTTGCACCTGCACTGCTCCACCACCATCACCAACCGCCGCCACCTGCACCACAATCCACAACCACCTCCCCCTCCAATAATCACCAACAACATCGATGACCATAACATCAATCTATTGAGCGATGGAAGAATTATAGAGAGATAAATGATAGAGAGAGTTTTCATTTGTAAATGTTGAGAGAGAATTTCATTTGTAAATTTGTAAATATGTGATGGTAATGGTGCTTGAAGGGAGAATGAGTGGGAGTAATTGTTATGGAAATAATTTTACATAGATCTCATTAGATAAACACAAAACAATTTCCATATTAATCATATATTCATTAATTTAATAAATTTTCATTATCACCTGATTTGTGAAATTAATCTTTTTTTTTTTTTTTTTGAGAAGCTTTCTTATTTTTGAATATGATATTTTATATGTAAGGTTTTGGGTGAGTTTGTTCGATTTTGGAATTTGGTAAAATAATGACAAATGGCAAAACTATAATCGTTGATGACTATGGTTAATTGACGTGACCTTTATTTAAGCTGTTTTTCTATCTGGTTTTTTTGTGCTTTCTCTTCTATCTGAATTTCTCATTTTTGTATAATGTTGATGTAAATAAATAGTGTGAAGGTTTATATACCATTCTTCGTGAACAGTAACCTGGTTACTTGGTGTAATTTTGGTTAGACGAGAGATTAAGAGAGAATTTGTAATCGAGGGCTTCTTAATTTAGATACTTGGTGTGTTATGTTGTAATCTTTAAAATTATGGTTGTGTTGTTGATTTAGAACGTTAACCACATCCGTGGACGCTCGACATGGTGAGTAGATCTTTTGTTGAACATCCGATCCCTTGGACTTAAAATCTTGACGTTGTCATTTACTTAGTTATATTTTGCGTTTGTGGTAATTTTTGGGGACCAACACCAGTTCATCTTTTTTGAATAATTTATAATGGTGGCATGTGAGATTCCTAAAGAATACTCCAACCAAAACTTACTGGTAACTGTATTTTTTTTTATTTTTTTTGCTAATTAGTATTTTGTTTAAGTAATTACGCACTTAATCCACAAACTAATAGAATTTACGTAGAATCAAGCTTCTCAACCTAATGCGTCCACAATTATTGCTATTGTCAAATCAGATCTCCCACGTTTCAACATTTATGCAAATTTCCAAAATCTTCACATCTACAATTTTCAATTTATCTCATCTTTCGTCCATTTCTCTTCAACCTAAGCCATTGTGAGCATACAAGAGTTGGACGTGAAAAATTGGCTAAGAAAGCCAACAGAAAGGGAAAACGCTAAAATTGCCTATGCGGAAATTTCTAGAAGCTTGCGTAGAGGGCTAGAACTTTCCGGTAATTTAAGGAAATATCTATCAACTTCAAATGGGTAAGAAATCTCCCCAACATTCTAGAACTACCTAGAGAATGTACCTAAGGTATGAGAAGATTCTAGAACACCCTAGACATAGTTGTATGCTTGAGAATTGTATAGAGAATTCTAAAATCTCCACCACATGTTAAGGAGGTGGGATGAATATAAATACTCACCTAGGCCATTTGTAATGGACACACATAAACACATAGAAGAAGTGCTTTAATGCTCTATTGTGCTCCTTTGTACTCTTACTTGTACATACCATTTGTACATAATAAAAGCCTCTCTTTGAGCATTCCAAAACTCTTGTGCATTGTGAGAAAGTGTGCCTATCTAAGCTTCCATTTTGTGGGAAGGCTGACTTAGTTGGATTTTGGGGAAATCAATCGACTAAGTGCCGCACGAGGATAGGCTAAAGTTCTTGTATCGTGACACGTGGTATCAGAGCCTATGTTACATTACAAGGGGTGTAAGTAACCATGTCTGGGAGTGAAGTGGAAGTTGGCAACGTCACCGAAGTGCAAGAGGAACGAGGGCGTGAAGAGACTCGAGTTCAGCCAAAGAGGAGGGCAAAGTCCAAGGAGACCAGGGGTGAGACAAGTGTCTCTGCGGGCACAGTTGAGGCCTTCAATACAAGGCTGGCCAAGGTGGAGTTGGCCATGGGAGAAGTCCTTGACACTCTTGACTCGCGGGAAGAGGAACAAGAGAGTAGGGACGAAGAGATAAAGGAGCTCGAGGGTCGACTACAAGGTGCGCTCAATTCTTTCATTGATAGTATGAATAAATCTATGGAAGAATTTCGTAGCACCATTAGAGGGGAAATTAAGTCCTTAAAGGAGGAACTTTGTGAGGTAAAGGGAGACCTCAAATTATGCAAGGCTGCCCTAGCTGCAGGAGCATCGACGAGTGTTATCTCAAAGGTTAAAATCCCCGAACCACCAAAATTCGGTGGTAAACGAGATGCTAAAGAGTTGGATAACTTCATTTGGGAAATTGAAAGATATTTGGACGCTATGCACATGACGGATGACACTACCAAGGTAATACCTCTACCTTATATCTTGAGCATGATGCCGCCCTATGGTGGAGACGAAGGCATGCCGAGATGGAGAGAGGACTGGTAGAAATAAATACTTGGGATGCATTCAAGAGGGAACTAAAGAAACAGTTTTGGCTATAAAGAAATTACGTGGGCTTAAACATACGGGTTCTCTCAAGGACTATATTAGAGAATATTCATCATTGATGTTGGAAATTCCGGATATGCCCGACAAGAGCCGCTTGTTGTACTTTCTTGATGGATTACAACGATGGGTAGAACAAGAGATTAAAAGACGAGGTGTCCAAGATCTTACTAGTGCCATTGCGGTCGCCGAATCCTTGGTGGAGTTTTCAAAAGAATCTTCTAAGAAGGATAAGGTAAAGAAGGGGAATAACTTTGGCAAAGGTGGGGGAGACCACAAGGTAGCTAAGCCTTTCAAGGGAAAGGAAAGGCAAGAAGAGGGCAACAAGGAACAGCCCAAGGCACGTCGAGATTGTTTCCTATGTGGTGGGCAGCACTTTGTAAGGGAATGCCTAAAACGTAGCAAGTTAAATGCCATCATATCTTCCTACGAGGGGATCGCTCAGCAAGGTGAAGGTGCGCAGTTGGGGTCACTGCGTGTACTTTCCTTGGTAAAGGCCAGGGTGCAAGAAGAGCATAAGGTTGAGGTAGCAAAGGCCAAGGTCGAGCCCAAACTTCGACCAGGTAAGACCTTAACCTACATTGATGCCAAAGTGAATGGGGCGGATATCAAAGCATTACTAGATAGCGGTGCCAATCAAAACTTGGTGTCAAGCGATGAAGCGGGAAGACTGGGTCTCAAATTCACCAAGGAACTTGGTTGGATCAAGACGGTGGACCAACCAGCAAGGCCACTACTTGGCATTGCTCGAGGAGTCCCGATGAAAATGGGCACTTGGATTGGCACGATTGACGTGAACATTGTGCCAAGTGCCCATTGTGCTAATGAAGGATTACAAAATGGTGATCGGCCTGGACTTCATGGAGAGAGTCCTACCTTTCTCTCTCACGGATGATGGGTGCATACAATTCAGGAGTGGTAGAAAGGACCACAAAGTTATCGTAGAGCGCATTCGGTGAACACTAGGGTCCTCTCGACTATGCAAGTAAGCAAAGGGGTCAAAGGATGAGAACAAACCTACCTTGTGACGTGCAAAGAAGAAGGTGAGTCCCTTGATTCTCCTGACATTCCTTCTGAAGTCCATAACTTATTGCGAGAATTTGAGGATGTTATGCCCATGGAGCTGCCCAAGAGACTCCCACCTAGGAGGGAAGTGGATCATGCTATAGAGCTGGAACTTGGTGCTAAACCTCCAGCTATGGTACCTTATCGAATGGCACCCCTGGAACTTGAGGAATTGCGAAAGCAGTTGAAGGAATTACTTGATGCAGGGTACATTCGTCCCTCCAAGGCATCCTATGGTGCCCCAGTACTATTTCAAAGGAAACATGATGGGAGCTTTCGAATGTGTATAAATTATCAGGCGCTGAACAAAGTAACTATTAAGAACAAGTATCCTATCCCCTTGGTGGTTGACTTGTTCGACCGGTTGGGCAAGGCACAGTGGATTACAAAGCTGGACTTGAGATCAGGCTACTGGCAAGTACGCATTGCCAAAGGTGATGAGGCTAAGATGACGTGTGTAACCAGGTATGGCTCGTTCAAATTCCTAGTCATGCCCTTTGGTCTTACTAATGCGCCAGCAACGTTCTGCACCCTCATGAACAAAATTTTTCACCCATTCTTGGATAAATTCGTGGTGGTATACTTGGATGACATAGTAGTCTACAGTGAAAGCTTGGACGACCATGTCCAACATTTAAGGAAAGTGTTCCAAGTGTTGTGAGAAAATGATTTATATGTGAAAAGGGAGAAATGCTCATTCGCGCAATAGGAGATGATGTTCTTGGGACACAAGATTGCTGGTGGGAAGATCAGCATGGATATGGCCAATGTACGTGCTATTATTGAGTGGGAACCTCCCATAACGGTAACGGGATTGCGATCATTCCTTGGTCTAGTCAATTATTATCGAAAATTTATCCAAGGGTACTTTAGAAGGGCAACACCCTCGACTAACTTGCTTAAGAAGAATGTCCCTTGGGCATGGGTTGATGAATGTTAATGGGCTTTTGAAGACCTTAAGCAAGCTGTTGCAGCCGAACCAGTGCTAGCGCTGCTTGACTACTCCAGACCCTTCGAAGTTCACACAGACGCATCGGACTTCGCCATTGGGGGAGTACTAATGCAAGAAAAGCACCCCATAGCTTACGAGAGTCGTAAGCTAAATGATACGGAGAAGAGATATCCGATACATGACAAAGAGATGACCGCCATCATTCATTGCTTGCGGGTATGGAGGCATTACTTACTTGGGAGTAGGTTTGTAATCAAGACAGACAATGTTGCCACGAGCTACTTCCAGAAGCAAAAGAAGCTCACCCCCAAACAAGTAAGATGGCAAGACTTCTTGGCCGAGTTTGATTACGAGCTTGAGTATAAACCGGGCAAGACCAATGTGGTTGCGGATGCGTTAAGTCGCAAGGCGGAATTCGCTTCCATCACTAGTGTAGGAAGCAATCTACTCAAGCGAGTCAAAGAAGGCATGGTTCATGATGATTTTGCTAAGAATCTACTACAATTATGTAAGGAAGGTAAGACGAGGCGATTCTGGGAGCAAGATGGGTTAGTATACACTGTTGGGAATCGTCTCTTTATTCTACGATGGGGAAACTTGCAATGGGAATTGATGAAAGAGTGCCATGACTCAATGTGGGCTGGTCATCCGGGTATCCAAAGGACCATGGCATTGATTGAAAGATCATACTATTGGCCAAGAATGGAGGATGACATTGAAGCATATGTAAAAACTTGTCTTGTGTGCCAGCAAGACAAGGTGGAGCAAAGAAGGCCCACAGGATTGCTAGAACCATTGCCTACACCAGAGAGGCCATGGGATAGCGTTACGATGGACTTCATCTTGGCACTACCTAAGTCAAAGGGATGTGGTTCCATCATGGTCGGGGTGGATAGATTATCCAAATATGGAACATTCATTCCTGCCCCGCGAGATTGCAAAGCGGAAGAAGCCGCACGCTTGTTCTTCAAGCATGTGGTAAAGTATTGGGGCCTTCCAAGAAGCATTATAAGTGATCGAGACCCGCGTTTCACGGGGAAGTTTTGGAGAGAGTTGTTTAAGATGATGGGATCAGACCTCCACTTCTCTACATCATTCCATCCGCAAACGGACGGACAGACGGAAAGGATCAATGCATTATTGGAGTTATATCTACGACACTTTGTGAGCGCCAATCAGCAGGATTGGGCAAAGTTGTTGGACGTGGCATAGTTTTCCTATAACCTGCAGTATAGTGAAGCAACGCAGCAGAGTCCCTTCGAGATCGTGATGGGTCAACAACCCTTAACGCCTCATGCCATAGCAGTAGGATATACAGGTTCAAGTCCTTCAGCATATAAATGGGCAAAGGGTTGGCATGAGCAACTCGACATGGCAAGGGTTCACTTGGATAAGGCCTCGAAGAAAATGAAAAAGTGGGCTGATATGAGAAGAAGGCCTTTGGAGTTCCAAGTGGGTGACCTTGTGATGGTTAAGATGCCGCCTCAACAATTCAAAGCCTATCGTCAAGTGCACAAAGGGCTAGTGCGACGTTACGAAGGTCCCTTTCCAATCGTCAAGAAGGTTGGAAATATCTCATATCAAGTGGAATTACCTCCACAATTGAAGGTTCATCCCGTCTTCCACGTAAGCGTGCTAAAGCCTATCATTGGGACAAGGATGACCCAAGTAGAGGAGAGTCACACCGTGCGCTGCCCGCCATGATTACTTCGTATGACCGTGAAGTGGAAGAAATACTGGCAAATAGGATCATTCGGCAGCGGGGTGTTCCTAATCATATGGAGTTCCTAGTAAAATGGAAAGGCTTGCTTGATGACGAGGTAAGTTAGGAAAAGGAAACGGACTTATGGCAATTTAAGGAGGTTATCGACACCTATAAAACTAAGCATCTCGACGAGGACGTCAAGGACTTTCGTGGGGGAGAGTGTGAGCATACAAGAGTTGGACGTGAAAAATTGGCTAAGAAAGCCAACAGAAAGGTAAAACGCTAAAATTGCCTATGCGGAAGTTTCTAGAAGCTTGCGGAGAGGGCTGAAACTTTCCGATAATTTAAGGAAATATCTAGCAACTTCAAATGGGTAAGAAATCTCCCCAACATTCTAGAACTACCTAGAGAATGTACCTAAGGTATGAGAAGATTCTAGAACACCCTAGACATAGTTGTATGCTTGAGAATTGTATAGAGAATTCTAGAATCTCCACCACATGTTAAGGAGGTGGGATGCCTATAAATACTCACCTAGGCCATTTGTAATGGACACACATAAACACATAGAAGAAGTGCTTTAATGCTCTATTGTGCTCCTTTGTATTCTTACTTGTACATACCATTTGTACATAATAAAAGCCTCTCTTTGAGCATTCCAAAACTCTTGTGCATTGTGAGAAAGTGTGCCTATCTAAGCTTCCATTTTGTGGGAAGGCTGACTTAGTTGGATTTTGGGGAAACCAATCGACTAAGTGCCGCACGAGGACAAGATAAAGTTCTTGTACCGTAACACATTGCTCTTATAAAATTTTATGTAATAAATTATTTTTAACATACAATAAAGATTTACTTAATTAAAAATTTAAACTAAGCTAGTAGTGTCTTTTCCATCTTATTTGCATCTCAAAAGTTTAAGCCTCAATTATTTATAAATTGTCAAATTTTATTTTCAACTATCCATTTTAGTGGATTCACATGTTCTATCTACTTATCCATAACTCATTTTTATCAATTTATAAGTTAATTTGGTTATAAATTCTTCCCAAGCGGAGTTTCATTCGTGGCCATTGAATTTTTAGTGAAATCTCAACTGAGTCGCAAAACCTTAAATTAGTTTCAAATTTTATCAATGTGTCACATTTTGTCAACCGTCATCATTTAAATTGAAGAAAATTGTCTTTCACATAATTGCTAAGGGTGCGTTTAGTTTGCAATTTTCACATTGTTTTCAATTTTGCAAAACATTGAAAACGTGTTAAGTCTGGTATTTCCGAAAATGTATTTTCGAAAACAAAGTTAAATTTATAACATAAAACTTAAAAAACATTTTTGACGTTTTGATTGTTTTCAGTGAAAATTTTGAAAAAACTCAAAATATAGAAAACAATCTTTTAATTAAATTTTTATTTGAAATTTTTTTTAAAAATTAAAAATTTCAAAAGATGAAAATATAAATTTTAAATTTTACAATTAAAAAAAATTAAATTTGAAAAATATAATTGATAAATTATTAAAAATAAAAAAATAAAATTCTAATAAACAAAATCTAAAATGCTTAAAAAACTAAATTCTAAAAAATAAAGGATAGAAGATTTTGAAAAAATAAAATTATAAACATTTTAAGAAAATAAAAATGAAAATAGTTTAAGATCTTAATGATTATTTAGATAAAATTTTTAAGCAGATAACAATAATCTCAGTTAACACTATTAAATTTATTTTATTTTCTATATTTTCAACTCAATTTCTTACATTTTTTTTTGTTTTACTTTGGTTGTGAAAAAAAAATGTTTTAAAATTCACCAAATTTAAATTGTATATATTACTTGATAATATATTAATATAATTTTAATTTTTTTTTATGAATAATCAAATTTCTTGGAATAAAATGTCATAAAATAATTTTTAAAATTTTAAACTAGACGTATTTTATAGTTTTATGTTCCGAAAATAATTTTCAAAATGACAAATCAAACGCATTTCTAACAATTTTAAAACATATGCTCAAAACAAAAAACAGATAATAAACTGAAAATTGAAACACAAATCAAACGAGCTCTAAGTGGCTAGCTAAAAACAAAGGAAAAAAATTCACAACTCACGTATTAATTATGGGCCAATTCAATTTCCAGGTTTTAAGCTTTAAAATTCAAAACTCATGTGACAAATGAATAATTAAAAATATTTTATTAATTAAGTATATTAAAGTTACAATTATACAATTAATGATCACGATACGTACTTATAGGTCACATTTTATTTATTGACTACATATTATCAAATTAATTGATCACAGATTATTTCACAGTCATAAATAAAAAAATTCATAAATCATAATTTATTTTATTGATCACAAATAAAAAAAAAACATAGATTATTCGTCGATTACAAATTTTCAAATTAATAGGTTACAAATTATTTGCAGGTGCACATCGGCCTTTTTTTTCCTCCATCATCGTCACTGCACTGTTGCTCTATGAATGCCACCTCTAGGCGGCCTTGTGAGAGAAGATTGAGACAGAGAGAGAAGATTTGGCATGTAGCGATGATTTTTCCATCATCACCATAGTGCTGCACGCGACAACTATATGAGCACCTCCTCAGAGGCAGCCTGTGAGAGAATAGTGAAATGGAGAGAGACGGGATGGGAAATATTTTAGGTTTTGTAGTGGGGGTAGGGTCGATGGGATGGGAGTGGGTAAATTTTATAATTTTATTAATAATTTAATTAATATATGATTTTTGGTTAAATAAACTTCACACTTGATTTTTTATTTGGGAAACTTAACTACCTGTTAATATGTAATTTCCACAAAAACAAATATGATAAAATGAGGACTATGATAATTTATATAGATTAAAAAGATTAAAACACATATTTTTTTGAACATTTTTATGACATGGGTTATGGCAATTGATATGCCATGTAGCAATTACGTAGAACATTTGTTGTAGTGTGATGGCCAATTAATCAGTTTTATCATATTAGGAGACGGCAAGTGACGAAGTGATGAAATTCAAAACTGATCAATTGAGATTTCACTGAAATTTCAGTGGCATTAATTGAAATTTTACTCTTTCTAAATGTAGTCACAAGTCCAAATATATCATATTCATCTCTTATATATATCTTCTCTCTCAATTAAATTTTGATATGTCACTGTAGTTTTATAGTATCAAAATTTTAGTAGAACGTAATTTTTCAAATTTTTTTTTTTCGAAGTTTAAGGTTTGACACACTTCAAAATTATTATAGTAAGGTATCCAAATTTAGAGCCCATTGTTTCCGATTTCAAGGAAACATTGTACCGTTGCTATAGTGTTATATCCATAATATTTGACTATTTTGTATCATCGTGGGCCCCACAATTTTTAAAAAAAAAGGGTCAAAAAAAGCCTTTTCTTGGTGTAACAATAGGAAACAAACAGGGATTAATTACAACATGAAATCAAATCTGAAGAGCAAATTGAGGTTGTTTGGTACAGAAGTGGGTCCAACGGGGGGAAAAGAGCAAATAGAGGCACATGTGGGGGTGGAAGATGTGGATAGAAAAATGCGTTTCACTATCTCACTCATAGCAAAAGGCATCTTAATCATTGTCCCTTTTTGGACCAAGTCCAATACTCCACGTTCTTCCTTCCCTATTCCTCAGTCAGTGTTCCCTTTCTCCAAATATAAAATAGATGTTTTGTTGGAAGTAATGAGCCCCATCATTAATGTCTCCCACTCCACTCTAGTTTTAGCTTCTGTTTTCTTTTCTCCTATTCCCTATTCATTGGTTGGTATAGTTTTTTCCTTTTTCTTTTTGCTTTTTAAAAAATGATTTATGATTTGGAATTTTTTCTGGGTTTTGCAGAGCCTTCGTCGATTAATGCAGTATAGTTATTACTTTTCATTACAGAGGTACGGTACATTGGATTCTCTTGATTTGCTCTTTTTACGGTTATCTTGAAAACCAGAGGAATTTTGTGTGTGTGTGTGTGTGTGTGTGATCGATAGTTGTGTTAGCTAAGTATTTGCTTCTGGATCTTCGACCTCTTTAAGTTTTGTGTTTTAATTTATAATTTGCTTCATTATAGGATCTATACCAGTATATAAAAACTCAAATCCATGTGTTTAAATATGAAACAAATATCATTTTCTCTTTTATCTTTTGTTTGGGTATTTTTAGAGTGTGTTTAGTGGAGATTTTTAGGGGAAGAATTGATTTTTGAATAGTGATATGATGGAAAATGTGTGGTTGAAAAAGAAGAAAAAAGTATTGATTTGATGGAAACTATTATTTTATTGAAGAATGTGTGGTTGAAAATGAGAATTGATTTACTGTAGAAAATGAGAATCTGTACCAAACAGGCTCTTAGTTTTTTCCAGAGAGTAGATTAGAAGAATACTCAGCTATTGAATCTGAGGTTATGGACTCGGCTGTTGCACATAACTTAAAACAATGCCAATTACCGGTGGCAATAGGAGTGATAGGATCATTTTGTAGTCCCTTTATTCTTTCATATTTATTTAGATTTACTTATACAGATGTTTTATGTCTCATCTGGATAATGTATATGTCAATCTTATTTAGTTAATATTTTGATCTCGGGTTCCACCCTTTAACATGTCCCAGAGGACGGTGGCTCGTTTGAGTGTATCAATCTTGGAACCGAATGCTCGTTTGAGTTTTTGACTATGTCTTGGGAAAAACTTGTATACCTTTCCTCTTTGTCCAAATAAAGACTGGCAACCTCAAAAGAAATAACGAGGAAGGTCAAAAGAACAAGATTTATGTAGTTCGAAAATATTCCCAGAGCCACGGGACAAACTCCGAATCAAGTTTCCACTGTAAAAATAAGTGTTGGTTTGCTTTTCTTTAAGGCGGGGTGACATTTTTAGTCTGGCATATACTAATGCTATGTTACAAAATGGAGCTATCATCCTTTGCACTAATATTTTCCCTTTTATCATTGCAATTCATTCATTAGAGAAATTTGTTTTCAGTTCTAAATGGGGAAGGATTATAGTGGATCCCCAAAGCTCCAACTGCGGGAATTAAAGAGAAAACGTCTCACGTGGGTGTTAGTTGTTAGCGGTCTATGTGTGTTTTTCTATGTTCTGGGGGCTTGGCAGGGTGCGAGTCGTGCTCCAACCAGTCAGTCTGAACTCTACTCCAGAGTTGGATGTGATGTTGGTTCAACTGAGAAGATGAGCACTGAAAAGGTTCCATCATCATCCTCGGATCCACAACCGGTGTCAGACCCGCTAGACTTTGAAAGCCATCATCAGTTAGAAGTTAACAGTTCTGAGGAATCGCAAAAATTCCAGTCATGTGATATGTCATTCAGTGAATACACTCCATGCCAAGATCCACGAAGGGGTAGGAAATTTGATCGAAACATGATGAAGTATAGAGAGAGACATTGCCCTAAAAAGGAAGAGTTACTCCGCTGCCTCATACCTGCTCCACCAAACTACAAGTCTCCTTTCAAATGGCCACAGAGCCGGGATTATACATGGTATGCTAACATCCCCCACAAGGAGCTTAGCATTGAGAAAGCCAATCAGAATTGGATCCAAGTCAAAGGAGATCGCTTCAGATTTCCTGGGGGAGGCACGATGTTTACACGTGGTGCTGATGCTTACGTTGATGATATTAATGAACTTATCCCCCTTAATGATGGAACCATTCGAACTGCTGTTGATACAGGTTGTGGAGTAAGTACATCTCTATCTATCGTGAACAATATTTCATTGTTTATAGGTATAAAAAATACGCAAGTTAATTATAGTACACTTCTCATTTTGAACTTTTTAGGTTGCAAGTTGGGGTGCTTACTTGCTAAAGAGGGACATAATAGCAATGTCTTTTGCTCCAAGAGATACACATGAAGCACAGGTTTGGTTTGCATTAGAACGAGGCGTTCCAGCAATGATTGGCATCATGGGTTCACAGAGACTTCCATATCCTGCAAGGGCTTTTGATATGGCTCACTGTTCACGGTGCCTCATCCCGTGGTTCAGCAATGGTAAGGCGTTCACAGATTTTTGTTATATTACAAGGGGATGAATCCATAAGAAATATTTTTATATGATTGCTTGCAGATGGAATGTATCTGATTGAAGTAGATAGGATTTTGAGGCCAGGTGGTTATTGGATACTCTCTGGCCCTCCGATTCGTTGGAAGAAATACTGGAGAGGTTGGGAGAGGACCAAAGAAGACTTGAAGCAGGAGCAAGATTCGATCGAGGATGTTGCTAAACGACTCTGTTGGAAGAAAGTGATTGAAAAAGGAGATCTTTCTGTGTGGCAAAAACCTTTCAACCACATCCAGTGTATCAAGAACAAACAGATATATCGTACACCGCATATCTGCAAATCGGACAATGCTGATGCAGCTTGGTACTTACTGAAAATCTTTCTTTGATCATATGATTTGACTTACAAATGTTAATTTTTGATTTATATACATGACTTCATCTTATTAACAAGGTACAAGAACATGGAAATTTGCATAACTCCGCTGCCAGAGGTAAGCAGCTCTGAAGAGATCGCGGGAGGCAAATTAGAGAAATGGCCTGATCGTGCCTTTGCTGTTCCGCCAAGAATTAGTAGTGGATCAATCCCAGGTGTCACTGTTGAGAAATTCCAACAGGATAACGAACTGTGGAAGGGTCGTGTGGCACATTACAAACATATTGTTAGTCAATTACATCAAGGACAATATCGAAATGTAATGGACATGAATGCTTATTTTGGTGGATTCACTGCAGCCATGATGAAATACCCAGTATGGGTTATGAATGTGGTCCCTGCAAATTCAGATGTTGACACATTAGGATTGATATATGAGCGTGGTTTCATTGGTACATATCAAGATTGGTGTGAAGCATTCTCAACGTATCCACGAACATATGATCTCATTCACGCAGGCGGTGTCTTCAGCATATATCAAGACAGGTAAAATGCTATCTGTTGTCTGTTAATAAAGAACTGATCTTTCAATTGTTATCTAGTATAACTCTTGTTTGGCTTATCCTGCTAGGTGTGACATCACATACATTCTCCTCGAGATGGATAGAATCCTACGACCTGAAGGGACTGTTATATTCAGAGATGTGGTGGAAGTCTTGGTGAAGATTAAAAGTATAACAGACGGAATGAGATGGGAAAGTCGAATCATGGATCATGAAAGTGGACCATTTAACCCTGAGAAGATTCTCCTAGCCAAGAAAAGTTATTGGACCGGTGAAGCTAAAAAACAACGCTAGCAACAGGGTTAGAGTTCGCCGTAGTACTGCAGAATTCATGTAGAGATTAGGATGCTCACCCAAATTCTCAGCCACAAGGCACTTTTTCTGTATTTGTAGAAGTTATGATTCACCCTGTAACAAAACTCCATTAGCTTCTAAATTTATTACTTGTCATCTCTATGTATACTTCAGCTTTATACCGGTTGGTCTGTTGGAAAATAAAGTTTGCACAAAGAGGAATAAAGAAGAAACAAAAAACAAATGATCAAGAATTTGTAAAGAAAATCAAAGGCTTAAACACATAATTGTTGTCCTCAATCGTTTAAGCACATAGTGTTTTCTATCAAAAGTTCAAGAACACTATTGAAGAAATATGAATATGAAGGGAAGAATATAAATTCTTTATCAAAATAGTGCCAAAAATTCCCGAAAAGTTGCATGCTTTTCACCAAAGGCCACCAAAAATTCAAACTAAAAAACTAGCATAATAGCTATTTTTTAGTTCTATGCGACCGCATAGAACAAACCTATGTCGTCGCATAGATATATCAATTTCAAGGCATATAATCCCTGTGCGTTTATATGCGATTGTAGGCCTTACAGGCTTATGCGGCAGCATATGCCAAAGTTTTGGCTTGCAAAAACCTCTCATTCCAAAACCTATTTTATTGATTTTGAACAATAATTTAAACAATCTCCCACTTATTCAAAATTCAATAAAATCTCATATTCAAAATATACCATACTAATGCATAAGGATTAGATATCCTTCGATTTGAATCTAACCATAGTGTAATTCAAACAAAGTAAAATCGAAATTAAAGGTAGCAAAAAAGTTTTGAACCAATTATTTCTTATGACAATACTGGCAAGAACACACACACATACAAGTATTATGTGTTCTCAAGTTCCCCAATCTCGCTTAGCGCTAATATGGCATTGCGATCATCTTTTTCAACAAAATATTAAGAGAGAAACTCTAACTCTCTATTGAGGCGGTACCACCTCGAAATTTATCTAGGTGAAGTTCTTCCAATATCTTTGTTACTTTTAGAGATACTTATACTTATTACTGAACTTTATTAAGAGCTTAAAGTTCAACTCTTACTTCAGTAACAACCAACATTATATAATTAAGATAGGGTTATTGCGGATTTTATAATGCTGAAACTATCCACGTATCAAATGACTTGTTTTTACATTTTGAACCCGTGAATTACTTTTTAAGTAATGATAGGTAGGGTTGCTATCATTGATGAATCTTTTGATTTAAGAGTTTCAACCCCTTCCTACTTGAAGTAGATGTTACTAAATCTTTATATAGAAATTTAGTTAAAGGATTCACTAGTTTCTTTATTGACTTAACATAATTTAAAGAAGTTATTCCACTTTTGATTAATTTCCTAATGTAGTCATGCCTTAAATTCATATGTCTTGACTTTCCATTGTATACCTAGTTGTATGCCTTTGCCAATGTGGCTTGACTATCACCAATGATAGATATTGAAAATGTATTCTTCGATCCCAAAAGTATCTCATAAAGTAGATCCTTAAGCTACTCAACTTCTTTCTCAATTTCTGAGAGTGCTACAAATTCAAATTCCATTGTTGAGCGTGTTATACATGTTTGTTCCTTTGATTTCCAAGAAGAAGTACCTCCTCCAAGAGTAAACACCTAACTCAAACTAGATTTACTTTCACCTGTACTAGATATCCAACTAGTATCAGTAAATCCTTCTAATATAGCCGAAAATTTAGTATATTGTAGACCTAAGGTCTTGGTTTTCTTTAAATATCCAAGAACTCTTTCAATGGCCTTTCAATGTTCCTTGCTCGGATTACTAGTAAACCTACTAAGTTTACTAATTGTAAATGTTATATCCTGTCTTGTGCATTGAACTGCATACATATGACTCCTTATAACATTTACATACTCCAATTGAGCAATATCTCTTTCATTATTTTTTATAAGTTTTAAATTTGGATCAAGAGGAGTACTATATTCTTTTATGTTCAAATGTATGGTATCCACTTGTCCAAGATCCTTCATCTTGAATGTGGAAGGTAAAAACCTATTCGTTTCTTTTATTCTATCCATGTGATTACTCAAAATCAACATATCATCAATATATAAGCAAATAAGTATAACACAATTATCACATAATTTGGAATACAAGCATTTATCTACACTATTATGTTTAAATCCAAATAATTTAATAGCAAGTCAAATTTCTCATACCATTTCTTAGATACTTGCTTTAAACCATATAATGATTTCAGTAATTTACATACTTTATGTTCATTTCCTCATAAATCTCCTTATCAAGATCCTCATTTAAGAATGCTGTCTTGACATACATTTGATGAACATGCAAGTCATGTATAGAAGCTAATGCAAAATAATATTATAACGGATGTTATTCTAGCTGTCGGTGCATAAGTATCAAAATAATCTATTCATTCCTTTTGTCGATAACCTTTAGCTATTAATCTAGTTTTAAAGGTATTAAGAGAACCATCAACATTATATTTTCTCCTAAACACCCATTTACACCCAATAGGTTTGGATCCAGGTGGAAAGTCTACAAGTTCCCAAGTATTGTTTGACATAATTGAATCAATTTCATCTTTAATTGTATCTTTCCAAAAAATTCTATCACGATAGCTTATTTATAAGTATTAGGATCGATTTCTACTTGTAGAATAAAATGAATTGTTCTTACAACATTCTTCTCATTTCCTTATACTAGGTAAAATGAAATAAGTTGAGAGTAAATTTCATCCGGTTCTAAATACTTCTCAATTTGAGTTCTTTTACTCCTTCAAGCTTCACTAGATTCATTAAAATCTTTAAAAGATGTTTCATCTTGTGTTCCACTAGAGTTATGAATCTCTCTATGATTTTTCCGTAATTCATTATCCGAAGATAGTGAATTCTCAAAAAACTCCACGTCATTGGATTCAATAATCACAATGGTCTCCAATGTAATAGTCTATATGATTTGCTATTACGCCTCTTGGACCCAATTTAGTCCTATTAGGATTCGTATTCTTACAATAAGCAAGACACCCCCACATTTTGAAGTATCCAATGTTATGTTTTCTTCCTTTCCACAATTCGTAAGGAGAAACTTTTGTAAATTTAGAAGGAATTCTATTTAGTATTCCACATGCACTCAACAATTCTTCACCCCATAAATTAAATGACAACTTAGCATAAATTAACATGACATTTATCATTTCAACTAAAATTCTATTTTTTCTTTCAGCCAAACCATTTTGATCGGGTGTCCTAGGTGCAGACATCGATGAATTATGCCTTCTTGTTAACAAAATGAATTAAAATCACTAGAAAAGTATTTACATCCTCTATCACTTCTTATAGTTTTTATTTTCTTACTTTGGTGATTTTTCAACTTCATTTTTATATACTTTAAACATGTCAAAGGCTTCATGTTTATACTTCATCAAGTAAACATACGTCTATCTAGTGAAATCATCAATGAAGGTAATAAAATAGCTATTTACTCCTCTAGTCAACATGCCATTTAATTCACATATATCCTTATGAATTAATTCTAAAATACTATGAGTCATTTTTACACTTTGATATGGTTTTTTAGTCATTTTAGATTCTATACATGTTTTATGTTTAAATACATCATTTTCATTATACGATATTAAGTCACATTTTAACATTCTTTTCATGGTACTCTTACCAATTTGACCTAGTCTAGCATGTCATAATGTAAATTAATCAACAATATAAGCAAAATCAACTTTATTATTAATCATCTTGTCAATGGTACAAAGTTTGACCATTCCTTCACAAGAATAGCCTTTTCCAACAAATTTTTCATTTAGGGATAATACAAGTTTACTGGTTTTATAAACACATTTTATACCCAGTTTTCCTAATAGATTCTCGTTAACCAAGTTTCTATCCATATCGGGAACATATGGCACATTAGTTAAGGTAACGGTCTTACCGAAAGTAAAGATGATTTCTATATTTCCTTTTCCAACCACCTTGGAACGAACTTCGTTCCCCATTTGAATATCTTGATCTCCATCCACTTCATGATATGTTTTGAATAAAGACTTGTCATATGATACATGTATAGTTGCACATGTATCATACCACCAACCAAGAAATTTTCCTTTGATTGCATTAATTTCGCTTACGGTGGCCACAATATTGTCTTCTTTGATGGAGTTCACATTTCCTTCGGAGTTGTTTTGTTTTCAGTGTCGATGTTCCTTTGAATAATGTCCAGATTTTCTACATACAAAACAACCACCTTTGAACTTCTTCTTAAACTTTTTAAAGTTCCTTGAAATCTTTCTCTAGTTGGATTTATTTAAATGTTTGGTCTTCTCTACAACACTGGCCTTGGAAGTGACATCATAAGAGTTTTCACTCTTATCTCTCACCCGTGACTCTTCCTCAATGCGAAGGTGTTTCTGCAATTGTTCCAAAGAGTAATCCTCGAAATCATGCATAATTTTCTTTCAATATCCTTTCCAAGTGCTTGAGAGTTTTGCAATAATTATTCCCACTTGGAAAGTTTTCGGAATCTCTATTTTGACCGCCTTCAACTTATTGACAATAACTTGCAACTCATGAATTTGGGGAAGAAGATGAATGTTATCGACAAATTTGAAATCAAAATATCTTGAAATTAAGAACTTTTTGGTACCTTATTCTTCGGCTTCGTACTTACTTTCCAAAGCATTCCAAATTTTCTTTGCAAAAGAAGTGATTGGATAAAGCTTTGAGAATATGGCCACGTATATAAGTTCATCTTTTTGACGCTTTTGTCTTTCGGCTTTCACGGCATCAATTTCTCTATTTGTTGGTTTCGATAACGGTGTCAAATTTGGATCAAGGATGTAGAATATCTTCAACAACGTTAGAAGAAACTTCAATTTATCTTGCCATTTTGTGAAGTTGGTACCATCAAAGCGATCCAAACAAACGAGGTTTTGATTCATTAACTTGATCTTCGCCATAATGCTTTCATTATCCATTAAAGTATCTTTTGAGATTGTTGGGAAATAAAGTTTGCTCAAAGAGGAATGGAGAAGAAACAAAGAACAAATGATCAAGAACTTGTAAAGAAAATCAAAGGCTTAAACACATAATCGTTGTCCTCAAACGATATTTGCCACCTATCGAATTGAATTTTTGTCCTTAAAGGGATTTTCGCAAATGATTTGAAGGATTAATCATGTCTTGCAATAGAAAATACTTAAACACTCTATCAAAACTTCAAGAACACTATTGAAAAAATATAAGTATGAAGGGAAGAATATAAATTCTTTATTTTGGAATGAAGAATATAATTCAAGTTGTTGAATTTTTCTCTTTGATATATATATATATATATATATATATATATATATATATATATATATATATATATATATATATATATATATATATATATATATATATCTTGATATGATGATCTATCATGTATTTATAGATTTCAATCAATACCCATGAAATAGTGCAAAAAAATCACGAAAAGTTGCATGCTTTTCACCGAAGGCCACAAAAAACTCAAACTAAAAAACTAACACAACGACTATTTTTTAGTTCTATGCGACCGAATAGAGCAAACATATCTGATCGCACAGATATATCAATTTCAAGACATATAATCCATGCGCGTTTATATGCGATTGCAGGCCTTATAGGCCTATGTAATCACATAGGTCAAAGTTTTGGCTTGCAAAACACTATCATTCCAAAACCTATTTTAATGATTTTGAACAATAATTTCAACATATTCAGGATATATTATATTAAATTATATCAATCTCTCTAGCTTGGTACACTTATAGTTGAGGTTGATATATGTTAAATGCAGTGTAATTCTCCTTTTCATGTATAACTATTTGTAGATCAAGTCATTCGGTGAGATAAGGACTGGAACGTTCGTTTTGCATAAAAAAAGAATTCAATTTAAGGTCAAAATACCGACAGGACAATAAGTTTGATAAAAGTGAGATAGAATGAGCAGACTTCACAAATTTGAAGGTCGAGTCAAACAACTAACCATTTTGAGCTTGAGTAGCATATTGTACACTAGATCTGTTGGGAATTTACTTAACATGCACAGCGGAAATTAAACAATTTTCAATTCCTAAACGAGGATCTGCAATGTGTTTAGATAGAAACTGTGATGAGAATGATACCTTTGATGAATTCCACAAACTCTTTTGTTTTTTCTTGAACTCCAATGATCACGATCTGCAATCCAAGCTGTCCAATTGTCCAGCCTCCAATGGTGATCCACACAGAGAACAAGAATGACGGCTAGGGTTTCTTTTCTTGTGCTAGCAAGAATAATGAAAATTCTCTACTGTTTTTCAAACCCTAGTAGTCTATTAATATAAGTCCAGATGGCTCGGCCCATCTATTAAACTTAACCCGGTCCAAGATTTAATTAATCAAATTAATTAAATCTGGTCCATGAATTAATTAATCCAATTAATTAATTCGAGCCTATTAATAAACAACCAAATTAATTAATTATCCAACACTTGTCAATTAATTAATTGGTAAATCTCATTCTTCTGATTATCTTTTGTGTGTGACCCATTAGGTTCCCGATCACGATGCCGAACGACGTGAATTATTATTTTGATCTAATCAAAATCGATAAATTAAAACGCCCCTTTTAATTTATCACTAATTCATTTTCGTTGTCCCAGATTGACATCTAGCAATGTATCAGGGCAATACATGTGACGGGAAATATCACGTAGCATGACAAAACCAAACTTGTTCGTTTACCGTGAAACTATAATCCTTTCGTCAATATGATCCGATCAATTATGAGATATGGATATGTGTCAATCTCAATTATCGATCATATCTTTTATCCCACTGTTAAGTCAATGTACGTCGAAAACTCTTTTCCGACTTATGAGTTCACCTTGGCCAAAGATTTCATAATTAACTTAACTGGATAAAATGTAGATTATAATCTCTTACTATCTAAGAGTGACGAATCCTCTATTGATCATTCACAACCTTCATATGATTCTTGACATACCCGAACGATGCTGTATTAGCGACCCTTGACAGAGCAACATCCAACACCACCAAAGTATGTCTGCCCTCATATAAGGTACTATGATGACCTCAAGTCAAAGGACCAATTCCACTACCGAACGTTAGAGATTAACCACTAACACTTAGATAGTTATCCATGTGGAATCTCTCAGCGGGTCTCCAATGTTTTGTTCTATAACAAAACATCCACGTGTTCATTCAAGTGTCACCACACTTTAGCTTGTGAGATCAGCTAAGTACTTCACAAATAAGAATGCCACACGCGATAGTCTATCCGTAATAACGATATCCGTATCTCGTTATTATCTCGACCACGGACGATTTAAGATTCAGTCATATGTAATTTGTATCTCACAATCACAACTCCTTGTGATTAACAAATCACCAAGACTTGAATCTACGGATTCTATTATTTAATTTATTAGAATATTAATTCAATTAAATAATAGATATTGCCATACATATGCATTGATTATATATATTCAAAGTGTTTATGTCCAAAGTTGATTGGACCTAGGGCATAACACTTACAAACTCCCACTTGCACTAGATCCAATCACTTATGTATCTTATACCATAAGAGTCTACATGACGATCATGTTTATGCTGCGACAACTCTTTGTCAGTGGATCTGCAATTTAATAACTCGTGGGAATTAGTTCTTTATTTACGTCATTTCATTGTATTATCTTTCCAATGAGATAATACTGCCTTAACATATGTTTGGATCATTGATGAGACCTTAGTTCCTTCGCTTGCACGATGGCTCCATTGTTATCACAATGCATAAGCGTGTGATCAACAATGTTAGGAACTACTCTAAGTTCAGTAATGAACTTCCCGATCCAGACCACAACTTTTGTTGCTTTGTAAAGCAATGATGTATAAGGCTTCCATTATTGAATCAACGGTTATTTGGAACATTTCCAACACACCGCTTAAGAGTAAACCAATATGCTATTTGAGATGTGCTATTATTCCAGTCTGACTAGAAGTTAGCATCATTCTATCCATGACTCTCAGTTCATTTTCTCCATAAAAAATCTTCTCGAGATTTTATCTGTATAGATTGGGATGAGTTAAGCAATCTTCTAGATCTATCTCTATAGATCAACTTGCTTCTCCCACATCCATCACGGAGAAATTATTTGACAACCATAATTTCAACAATTGAAATATAGAGACGTCGTTTCCTATAATATGTCTCATACATATAATATCAGGAATGCGACAATGCTCCCACTATCTTCTTGTAAACGCATATTTCGTCTTCATTTTTGATAAAATCAAACATTTTGACTTTTTTGTATCAAATTGAAGATTCTAACTCCAAGAGGCTTGTTTCAATCCATATTGACATTCTCTTGTAAACTCATTTACAACCTATGGGTTCTAATCCATTAGGCAAGTCAACCAAGGTCAAACCTCGGTTACATACAACAAGTCCATCTCTTTAAGTCAACACTTGACTTTATTTCTATGTAGGTTCATTATTCTTGATAGTAATCATGGATTCGTACCTTCTAGGAGGTCAAATGATCCTACAAGATTTACACTGAGCTAACGTGTCCTCAGAAGTCTCCACTTCCTGATCAAGAGTAAGTCCCTCAGCTGGTGTGGGATAAGACTCAGGTTTATCTATTCGGTTAATTATATCCGTAGACTCTTGAACTCTTTCAAGATTTATTCTACTCCCACCGTCTCTCTTAGAGTAAACACTTTCTCTAAGAGTATGACATGTCTTGAGATGAACATCTTCTTCTCAACGAGATTATAGAATTGATATCCAATTATCTCTTGGATATCCACAAATATATAATTATCGGATTTAGTCTCAAACTTATCCGATTCAGTGCGCTTCACATAAGTGTCACAACCCAAACGTTCATATGAGATATGTTGGGCCATTCCATAACTCGTATGGAGTTTTTGTCAACCGATTTAGATGGGGCACGATTTAGTGTGCAGCACGTGGCAATCAGTGCATGATCTCAAAACGATTTTTGAATGCTTGCATGGCTTGTTCTCAATTGCACTATATCTAATAGTGTACTATTCCTCATTTCAGATGCATCATTATGTTGCAATGTATGTGGAGGAATCCACTGCATGAGAATCTAATTCTCTTTTAGATAATCTAAAATTCTCCATTTTAGATATTCTTTACCTCGAACAAGTCTTAGTGTAAGAATATATTTACCTATTTGTTTATCAACTTTTAGTTTGAATCCTTTGAACATTTCAAGAGATTCATGCTTGAATTTCATCAAATATATATGATCATTTCTGAAATGATCATTAGTAAATGTGATGAGATAAGATAAACTTCACCGACATTAATTGATATGGATCTACATACATCACTATGTATTAGACCTAATAATTGTGCAGATCATTTTCCTTTTCAAGTAAAAGGAGATTTGGTCACTGTGTCTTACAGACATGATTCGCATTTGTCAAATGATTCAAAATTATTTGACCCAAATATACATCTCCATGTAAGTTTGGAATTGCATTCTCATTTATGTGACCAAATCTGTAATGCCAGATATAGGTGTTATTCAGATTATCATTTTTATGCCTTTCAATTTCTATACTCATTATAGAACACTCAACATTTAGAATATAAATGTCATTTTGTAACTTACCATAACCATTAAGATCTTATCAAGATAAAAAGGAACAACAATCGTCCTTAACATTAAAATAATTCATGTCAAAACATGAAATTTATTTAATGCTCTTGGTAATGGTGAGAACAAAATTAACATTTCTCTAATTCTAATATCGAGCCTAAAGGCAATGGCGAGAAATATGCTTCTACAGGCAATGCAGCAACTTCTCTCTTCTGCAGCGATCTACTTTTATTTAGCTTCTGCATATTTATACAAATATGAGATCTATATATAGTATCTAATACCCATGAAACTAATGAAGTAGATTTAAGCCTTGCAATTTCATTTCTAATGACCCATCATTCCAAAATGATAATAAGGATCATCAGATTTGGTATTGTCCTTATTCGCTTTAACTGTCTTAGTCATTTTGGTTGCTTTCCTAAAGCATCCTTTAGACTTCCTTAGAGGAATCTATGACTAAGATTTGTCCACTACAAACACAGATGTTGGACTTAACAGTTTTAAGCATGTTCAGCAACTCAATGAGTGTGTTTCGAGTTTATTCATGTTAAATTCATAATTAGTTATGAATAACTCCCTGACAGAGATTGCAGAACCAAGTCTATACTTAGTTCATTGTTCATGACTGAACGCAATTAAGACAACTTCTCAAAGTAGTCTGCATCTTCAGCACACGAGCACCGACTGAAGATTCTTCTGCCATTATGCACCGGTATAGTTGCTGGGAAATATCATATATTTCCTCATATGATTGTTCATCATTCAACACATTGAGATGAAAATTCATGTGTTAGCATCTATACTCTTATGTTGCTCTGTAACTCAGGTGACATAGTTACAAACATCACATATGTTGTAGTACTATCGTCATCACTGTGTTTATTATAGCAGCCACCTCTTCTTTTATCGAGTCATCAACAGGTGTCTCTAGAAAGGACTACTCAAGGACACAACCAATTTTTCATGCCTGAGAACAATTCTCAGATTGCGGCGTCAATCAAGAAAATTTGCTTTGGTTGTTGGCATACAATATGCCTCTTACATCTATGTGGTTACTCATGATTCAATAAATGTAAACGACGAAAAGTAAAGAAATAATATATATAATGCATGAATTAATTTAACATGGCCTTTTATTAAATTAATTTCGCTCCCACTGTTTAACTCAAAATTTATGACCCTCTCACATAAATTTATGGAATCCATTCTTGATTCCCAGTGGGCTGGAATCCCATTTGTTATATTAAAACATTGAGTGTACTCAACAAGCCCTAATAAAACATTTGGGTAGATACTATTATCAATTGTATCTCCATACAACTCCCAGATCATTAAGCTGACAACTCTTTGTCTTCACACATCTTATGTGTTAGCTTAACATGCCTCTAAGATTCATCTCCTTGAGTGTACTCAACAAGAGATAAATATTAGTTAAGTCAAACCCATCATTTAGAAATATCTAATATTTCATAGTGTCAAACATATCCCTAATAAACCAGCCTTGAGTGTACTCAACAAGCTAAGATCGATTTAGGACTCTCGTTTTTCACTATAATGGTGGAAGGCGAATATAAATATGACTTAATATTTTAACATGCCTCTAAAATTTATCTTCTTGAGTGTACTCAACAAAAGATAAATATTAGTTAAGTCAAACTCATCATTCAGAAATATCTAATATTTCATAGTGTCAAATATATCCCTAATGGACCAGCCTTGAGTGTACTCAACAAGCTAAGATCGATTTAGGACTCTCGTCTTTCACTATAATGATGGAAGGCAAATAACGAATTGACCTAATATTTTTAACGAGGGGTTTTCATGCAAAAGGTCTCATCGTAATAATCATATATATTTTATTATGCAAATAAACATACATATAATAGTGTGGACGATTATGGACTTATACTATCTAATCTTCCCGAGCCATAAGGAAGACTAGTCGGTCAGTTCCTAGGGGGTATAGCATTGATTCATACAATGCTCCATCTCTATGGTCTCCTCCTCTTCTTGTATCTTCAATTAGTCCAGCTGCAACTTGTATCATATACTAGTTGGCACGCAGGTCTAAATAATAGTGGACACGCAGGCCCATAATAATAATAACGGACTCGCAGGTCCAAAATAAATAAGAGCTCGCAGGCCCATAAAACAACAAGAATAAAACTAACCATTCAACACATCCACATGGTCGAGTCCATAATCATCCACTAATAAAACATTCATCATATAAATGTATTCCTATATGATATCTAATATTATATGCAAACATGTTTCAAGTTTCTAGCAATGAAAGTCGTCTAAACTAATTTAGACAAATGGATCAGAACAATTAAATAATTAATTAATTAATTTAATTAGCGGACTTATTTAATTAAAATAAAATTTCAATCAAATATCAAATTAGAGTCCAACTCTAATTCTTCAAATATAGGGCGGGACTATTTAATTAAAATCAAATTTTAATTAAATACCAAATTAGAGTCCAACTCTAATTCCAATAAAATTTTAGGGCAAAACAATTTAATTAAAATCAAATTTTAATTAAACGTTAAATTAAAGTTCAACTCTAATTATAATCAAATTAATACGGTTGAATTTAATTAAAATCAAATTTTAATTAAATACAAAATAAGAGTCAAACTCTAATTCCAAGATATTAGGGTGAACTTATTTAATTAAAATCAAATTTTAATTAAATATCAAATTAGATCTCCTTCGGGTTTTCTCAAAATGTTAAAACTTTCGATTGATCTCCGATTGTTCTTGATGAAATGATGATATGGAATGTTATAGATTTATGTTTAAAGAATTATTATATTGTTATAGACGCACGTGTCCTACTGAATTTAAAATACTCATTCCCTCAGAGTTTTAACTTTTCAGGTTAGATCGGTTCAACGTGGATGGTGGCTGAATGGTGCGCAAATTGTCAAATAAAATATTTTCAAGGGAACCAACAGTAATTTTTCCTTATGTTTAGATATTAGTATTTCTTAGTTTCTATTTGATGCTTTAAGTTTTAATTTAATGTTTTGGATTGATTAAATTTATTGTTATGAAAATTTGAGTTTTATTAAAATTTATTTAATATTTTCCGCTTTATATATGATTATGAAATGATATTGGTAACACCTCAATATTTAAATCAATAAAATTTGGGGCGTTACAGTTTGGTATCAAAGCAAATGTTTAATTTCCTATATACCCATATACATTTTTTTTCCATAACATGCGTTCTAAAGAAAAAAAAAAAGGTTGAACAGTGATACTGTTAACGATGAACAGTGACAAGCGTCACTGTTCAGACCAACAGTGCAGATGTCACTGTTCACATGAACAGTGACGCCGTCACTGTTCACGTGAACATTGAACAAATAAATTTTTTTTTTTTACATTGAAAATAAAAAGGGCGTGTTTTATAGAAAACAATCCAGAAAATATATGTTTAATTATTTGTTCATTTTGGTTGTAAAAGATAAATTGTGAATAATGGTAGTTGGAATTTAAATTGTTATGATATAATGCTTATAGTTTAAGATTTACATGTGATAATTATTTTTATGTTTAGCTTTAGCTCTTGGTGATGTTTTAAAAAAAAAAAAAAATCATTTTAAGGGATGTCATGCTCGATCTATTGTCATAGTTTTGTTGATTTCCATAATTGCAAAACTAAAAGGCTTTGTCAAAAAGATTTAAACTGTCTAAGAAGAGTTTGAGATTTAAGCGATCCGTTGTGACCCCTCTCCTCATCTGGAAGCCTTTTGATTGCGCATTATTCAAGTTTATGAGATGAAACACAATATTTCAAACCTTACATACAGTATTTTTTTTTCAAAAAAAAAAAAGATATTCTTTTTGAAATTTATATTTTGAGAAAATCATATTTTTGGAAGTTATAAAAAAAAGGAGGCAATATTTTAAAAAAAAAATTGTAGTAGTTGATGTAAAATTTTAATTATAAAGAATCAGTGGCACGTGACCCTCACCGTTCGACCATTCTTCAATTAGTGATGACAAAAAAACCCGCCCCGCCCTACCCTGCCCTGGCGCTGTCCCGCCCCGAATGGGGCGAAAAAAACCCGCCCCGACGGGTTGGTGGGATGGGGCGGGGAGGGGGTGCCCCGCCTCGAAGGGCCCCGAACCCGCCTTGTGAAAAATAAAAAAAAATTAACTACAAATTAAAAACAAAAAAATAGTTAAGAAAAAAAAAACATAAACGGGGCAGGAAACGAGGCAAGCCCGCGCCCCGAACCCGCCCCGTCTAAAGTGGGGTGGGACGAGGTGGGGGAGTGGCAAGGCGGGGTGGGGCGAGGGTGCCCCGCCACATTGCCATCTCTATCTCCAATTGTTCCCAGGTAAGAAATGAAATATTTTTGTATGATTATGAGTCATTTTGCTACTATGAAATGTATAAGTATGCTTACCATGCTTGACTTATTAGTTGAATTTTTTTTTTTTGTTATGCAATGAAGTAAATTGCCACATCAAGGATTTAGCATAATTGAAATTATACTTGTCACATGATTAGGACTGAAAAAGTAACTAGGATGACTGGTAATAGCCCCACATACCTACAACGTGCTTAAATTGTTATCGAGAGATACATAGATTACGAAGTAAGATGGGAGCGAACATTTGTTGAACAAGTTGAAGACTTCCTTCTTAAGTGGAAGCAGACAAGATCGTACGGATATAATAAGGGGACAATCCTCTCAATATATCATCTTATAACCACCATGCGTCCTCAATGGAGAAACGTGGCTTACTTCATGAGAGATATGGATTATGGTCTGTATTTGAAAGAAGATTGGGACATGATTGATTTTAAGGGATACTGTGAGGACATCATAATCTTGTGGAACCACAGACAACAAGAGCTAGCACTAGAACCTGAGTCTAAGCTAGAACCTGAAGAGGACCCAGAGGAAGAGCCTGAAGAGGACCCGGAGGAGGACCCTGAAGAAGACCCTGAAGAGGACGTCGGAAGACCCTATCATTGATTAGGTTATAGATTCTGAGCCCGAGTCATGCATTACTTCGGATGACAAGATCCCATAAAAAGAAGATTTTTAGGACTCATAGAGATTAGCGATAGTTAGTTTTATTCTTTTAGCAAAAGTTTATTTAGTTGTCTATTGGATTTTATTTTAAATATTTTATTAGAAAATTTTTAAATATTTTTACCATTAATATTATAATTAATTTATGCGTTATCAAACTTTTCCTAAATTAGAATTTCAATTGTGTTAAGAAAATGTCGAGACAACAACCAAACCAAGCAACGGTCATCAGGGATTTGTTGAAAGCTATACAAGATTTGGGTAAACAACAAATACAAGCTGGTCCCCATAACACAACTGCGAGCAACATCAGTTCAATAGTTGAACAATTCCGTCGCTACAAACTCCCAACCTTCGATGGCAAGGCAGACCCATTGGCAACTAAGGAATGGATAAGAGGGATGGAGCAGATCTTCAAACATCTTTCTTGCATGGATACTCAAAAGGTATTATGTGCAGAATTCATGTTAGTTGATGCTGCAGGTCACTGGTAGGAGTCCGTTTCACGTACTAGGACTGAGGCACAACAATTCAACCTCACTTGGGTAGGTTTCAAAGATGAGGTGATAAGAAAATATTTCCCACAAGCCCTAAGAGATCGAAAGGAGACAGAGTTTCAACAACTTAAGCAAGGAAAGATGGCGTTGATTGATTATGAGAGGAAGTTCGAACAGCTTTCTAGGTATGCAACACATCTTGTAGATACAGAGCAAAAGAAGGCTAGAAGGTTCGAACTCGGTCTACGACCAGAAATTGGAGGAATCATGGCATCACATGAATTCACCACATATAGTCAGGTCCTGCAACGGGCTCAAGCAATTTCAAACCGACTGGAAATTGATGAGACAGTTCGGAAAGGTGTTGAGTTTGGGAAAAAGGAAGTGGAATGGACAGTACGAGGGAAAAGGAAACGAACAAAACAAGAAGGCAAACCTCGAGCGATGGTCAGGTTCAAGTAGGCCGAATAGTGTTCTTACTCCATGTCCTAAATGCGATAAACTGCATAGAGGAGAGTGTCTGCATGGAAAGAATGTTTGCTATCGATGTGGAAAGCAAGACTATATTGCTACTAATTGCTATGAACCAAGACGAGATAAAGAGCAAAGTAAAAATGGAGTGGCTAGAGTCTTTGCCTTAACCCAACAGGATGGAACGGAGAATCAAAACACGATGACGGGTATTCTATCAATAACTAAACTACCTACTTATGCTCTTAGGCAATTTTTCTAAAAGCCTGGAGTAGTGGAGATCAAACCACTATCAGAACTCTTAAGTAGATATGGAATTTCGAGGAAGAAATTTTTTAAGGAGGAGAGATTGTAACACCTCGAAAATTTAGAATAAAATTATTTGTTTTATAAATTTTATTTTATGATTTTTGAAAGTTGAGGGACTAAAATAAAGTATGTTTTAAATTCTTATGTTTTGAATGGGTCAAATATTTAACTTTTTATAGAGTGACCAAAAGCATATCAATATTGGGCTCATTTGGTAGCCCGCATTAAATAACGTAGATTAGGCTCGAGAAAATGTAAGTTTGAATTAGTTAAGCCCAAGTTATTTCAATTTAAATAAACGTATTTAATATGTATTTTTTTATTACTTAATAATGGTCCTTTTAGGATAATTACCAAAAGAATATCATGTTTATCAAATATTTTGAAAAGATTTAATCGTGTTCAAATTCTTCTTCTTCCAACTTATCACCTGTTACACGTGTAATATAATTTTTCAAATAGTTTTATATTATAACAAATTCTTATCACATTCGATAGACACAATTTTTATCACAGTTATACTATAACTCAACTACTGTTTTTCCCCTATAAATAGTGTGCCCATATTTCACAATTCACCACACAGAATTTTGCACAGCATTTTTCATATAGAAAGCAGCTGTAAATGTTAAGTATATTTTTATATCAAAAGCTCGTTTCATCAATCGAGGTAGGATACTTATGTGCAAGTGATTCTTGTCCTTACGATGTTTTAATTATTTTTACATGATTTATTTCACGAAATGCTAATAGACCTATGGGTCTTGATGAAATGAAATGAAATGTGAGATCTCCTTCGGGTTTTCTCAAAATGCTAGAGCTTTCGATTGATCTCCGTTTGTTCTTAATGAAATGATGGTATAGAATGTTATAGATTTATGTTTAAAGAATTATTATATTGTTATAGACGCACGTGTCATACTGAGTTTAAAATACTCATTCCCTCAGAGTTTTAACTTTTCAGGTTAGATCGGTTCAACGTGGATGGTGGCTGAATGGTGCGCAGATTGCCAAATAAAATATTTTCAAGGAAACCAACAGTAATTTTTCCTTATGTTTAGATATAGTATTTCTTAATTTCTATTTGACGCTTTAAGTTTTGATTTAATGTTTTGGATTGATTAAATTTAATGTTATGAAAATTTAAGTTTTATTAAAGTTTATTTAATAATTTCCGCTTTATATATGATTATGAAATGATATTGGTAACACCTCAATATTTAAATCAATAAAATTTGGGGCGTTACACATCCCATCAATCAATCTCAACGATTTCATTATTGAGATCTTTCCATAAAAGATCTCCTAGTACACATGGTTGAAGTTGAGCAGTTGCGGTGGGGGTGGTAATTGCATTTTGGGTGCCATCACTTCGGATATAGTTTTAGTGAATAATATTGATCAATCCATTTGAGTTGTGACGAAGTGATGTGGAGTGCTGGCCTTAACATCCATTGCGAGGCTCGGATGAATCCAGTTTGGCAGCCATGTGGCGTATGGATTCAGTTCTTCCGTCTGCGTCATCTAGCACGTAGTGGATGACGTTTCCTCAAGTCCATGAATGGATATTTATATAATGCATGTACTTTGTTGATGTGACCATTTAAAAGGAGTATTACTTTTGTGAGGTATAGGCATTGGTAGTAGTTTCCTAACTGAAAGACGCCTTCAGCGGTTGTAACTTTCGAGGAAAGTTGTGCCCAAGGTGAAGTCCTAGCAGATGGACGAAGCCCTGAGTGATTGCAAATTTTAAAAAAAAGTTGTAGCAGAGGTAAATTCCTAGCAGGAAGACAAAGCCCTGAGTGATTGCAACTTTCAAAGAAAGTTAAAGCAGAGGCTAAGTCCTATCAGGAGGATGAAGCACCGAGTTATTACAACTTTTAAAGAAAGGTTTAGCAGAGGCAAAGTCCTAGGAGGAGGTTGAAGCTTTGAGTGAACCTTCTAAAGAATGTTTCTACAGGGGCGAAGTCCTAGAGGAGGACGAAGCCCAGAGTGCAACTTTCAAAGAAAGTTGTAGCAGATGCAAAGTCCTAGTAGGATGACGAAGCCCTGAGTGATTGTAAATTTTATAGAAAGTTGTAGTAGATGCGAAGTCTTAGAAGGGGGATGATACCCTGAGTGATTGCAACTTTTAAAGAAAGTTGACGCAAGGGTGAAGTCCTAAGTGATTGGAAAACCTAGGGTTGCATGTTAATAATTTGAAAACTTTTCATTTTCCCAAGGTAATTTTGGTAGGCGTCAGTTGCTTCCAAGACACGCTTTCCAGGTAATAAATGGTAATCATGGCGACGACTGCATGTGCTCAATGTTACACATTTGTGCATACGCGTAAGATAGACTGCTTCATCAGGGCCGTTCATCAAGTGACGTTTGAATTCAATGGTGCTGGTATGCCAAAAATATGGACGGTGAGGATGGGATCAACAATCATCTAATAGTTAAGGCTCGTTGACATCACCTATATAAGGCTAAATTCCTCATTTGTTTTAGATTTCCATTTCTTCGCAAAATATCATCTTTGTAACTCTTCTTTTGGGCGATCAACACTTTGCAACTCCGACATTTTTTGATAACTCACGGTGAGCGCCATTTCACTCGAAACTTAACCTTTAGGTAATTTTCCTTCCTTTACATTTTATTTCAAAATCAACAAAAAATGGACTCTAAAGTTTCTGGACCTAAGTCCGTGAGTGAGGAGAGGCCCATCATGGGGAGTTCGGAGGTGAGGGAACCAATTGTTATCTCCTCAGACGAGATATATAGGGCTATCAAGTCGGGGAAAAATACATGGAAATTGCCAACCCCTTCTGTAGATACCTCAATTAAGTGTGGGGCTTCTGACTATCCTTCCAACATCACTCCAGAGAAATTAGTTAGGTGCAAAGAGGTTTTTAGGATTTCTAATAGTATAGATCTCATTATTCCCGACCTCAATGAAAGAGCCTGTCACCCGATGCCAGGTTGTATGGCCATTAGTGAAAATTTATTGAAAGTAGGTCTTAGGCTCCCATTCCATCCCTTCTTTAGGTTAGTTCTGTGTTCATATGGGCTAGCTTTGACCTAATTCCATCCGAACTCTTGGGGGTAGATGGTTGGGTAGTGGATGTTGTGGCGTCAAGCCAGTTTGTGTTGATTTCCCTTCAGCATTTTCCATTCTTTGTACTTCCCCAAGAGCATAATCGGAGGTGATAAAAGTAAGGGGTGGTAATCCTTAACTCCTTGGGGATCGCACTTCTCCTTTACGATAGACATGCCCTCCTCGGTATAGGAGTAGATGAGATCATGGTTCTGGGTATCTGGTAGGTGGGACACCATGGAGGATAACCACATGGCTTCTCTTACAATTCCAACAACTTATTCTTCTGCCAATAAATTCTTCTGCCTAATTGTTTGAACTTTAAAATGGGTTCTTATCGTTTACTTTTTTTGCTTGCAAGCTAGTTGTCGAGGTGCGAGATTTCTACTGAGTAGTGGGATATTATTAGCTACATCTATAAGCAACACACACTTCACCCTAAATGGGCTGAGGGCATCCCATGGTGAGTCATCTATACTTTGAATTCCATTTAATATCCTACTTGAACGTACTAACTCTCTTTTTACAGATGACTTCCTAAAAAAGAAACCATTGAGGCCAGATTGTGCCACAATCCGGCGTAGCGTTGCTGAGGCAAGGGCCTTGAAGACTAGCTCCTCCGCATATAAGAAGTAGGTGAAAAAATTAAACCCCGTGAGTAAAAGGCAGTCACCTTTGGAAGAAGACGAAGTGGAGGAGGACACTTCATTAATAAAGAGGAGAATGATAAGCCCATTGGGACGTCATATTCGGCTGCGATAGTGGCCAAACCACATCCACTTCCCTTTATTCCTATCGGGGTCGTTAATAAAACTACTTCCATGGTGTCGTTGAGTATGATAGACTCTACCTCGTCAGATGCTGCTGGTCAACCAATGGAATCACTCCGAAAAAGGACGAAGAAACCCGCAAATCCCCCTCATCACAGTAAAGCATCCGACTTCCTTGGGTGTAATGAAGATAAGCTTTCTGAGACCATCCTGGAGATGCTACCTCCTGAGAAAGCCTCCACCGCCTGAACTCACAACAAATTCTGGATTGAGAAATGGAAAACTCACATCGCTTCTTGAGAAATTGGGGATTTACTAGTGGCCAACAATGGTTGTGTGCCCGCACGCTGAGTATTGGTACTACGGAGAAGGACTTAGTTCGGAGTCTCCGCCAAAAGGAATGAGGAATTAAGACAAAGGTTGGAGGCCTTAGAGAGACGGGAAAAGGAAGTCAAAATGGCTAAAAGAAAGGCAGAATAGGCTGAGATAAGGAGGACTGAGGCTGATGTCAAATTGGATGCTGCTAAAAGACAAGTGAACCAACTGAAGAATGAATTCCATGAGTCTATTTCTCAGGTGGTAGCCCTTACTAAGCGGATTGATCAGTTCAATGAACATCAGCGGATCACCTATAATGTGTTAGAGGGGGCCAATAATGATAGAACTGAGCTGAGGATGTTAACTGAAGCCCAGAAAGAGGAGATAGATTCTCTGAAGATAGAAGTGAAGAAGGTGGATGAGGTGTTTGTGCAAAACTACATCGACAACTTCGATCAAACAAATGAGTATGATGACTTCACCAACTACTGGGATTCATGGAATGCCCAATAGATGATAACTCACCTGAGGGAGGTTCATCCAAAGCTAGACATTGGCTTTCTTGAAGATGAGTTTGGCGGACCTACCGAAGGTCGCCCTGAAGCCGAAGCCGAAGCCGAAAAAGAAGAAGCCCCTCAAGAAGAAGTGGGGGTGGGTTTTTTCTTTCTTTTTCATTGTAATGGCTAATCACATCTTTTTCTTAATTGAGACATGTAATTATTTTGCTCGGACGAATGTGTAAACACCTCACTTGAATGAATGAAATAAGTGTAAATTGCTTAAATGAATGATGTGTAAACACCTCGCTTGAATGAATGAAATAAGTGTAAATTGCTTAAATGAATGATGTGTAAACACCTCGCTTGAATGAATGAAATGTGTAAACACCTCGCTTAAATGAATCAACATTCTTAACAGAGGTGACCTCGTAGGAGGCATCACGTACCTTTTCAAGGGCGTTCTCCACGGTGGATGGTGCATCTGGGGAGAGCTTCACTTTAGAAGGGCAAATGAGGTGACCTCAGTGAGGGTGTCCGTGCCTCTCCTAATAAATTGCACATTCTTGATAGATCTCTTCAAAGGTGTTCTCTATGGTGGATGACGCATCCGAGGAGAGCATCACTTTCGAAGGGCAAATAGGACAACCCCAGTGGGGGTATCACACCTCTTCTAACGAAGTGAACATCCTTGACAGAGGTGGCCCCGTGGGAGGAATCACGCACCTCTCCAAAGGCATCACGTGGTGAAAATAAAGAAGTGATAATTGATTCATTTCATTAACAAAACTATTTACATGGTTAAAGTTACACCGTTCTGAAAGCTCCTTTACTAATAATATCTCATCAGTTGTTCAATGTTCCAAGGTTGAGGCATCAACTTTCCTTCGAGGCTTTGAATCATGTAGGTTCCAAGTCACATCTTCCCCGTAACGTGATACGGGCTTTCCCAACTAGGTCCCAATGTTCCCGTTCCTGGCTCCTTCGAGGATTAGAAAACTTTTGAAATACTAAGTCTCCTATGCGAAAGGTCATTTCTTCACTTTGGCATTGTAGTAACGAGCCACTTGTGTTGGTATTTGGTAAGTCTAACTTGAGAATCTTTCCTCATTTCTTCAAGGAATTCGAGCTCGTACCTCCTCAATTCTTCATTAGTCACTTCATCAAAGTGGATGCGACGAGGAGAATGTACTCTAACCTCTACTAGGCTCATTGCCTCGACTCCGTAAGTCATGGAAAATGGAGTTTCTCCAGTCGCAATTCTCTAAATAGTGCGTATGTCCTAGAGAACTTGGGGGAGTTCATCAAACTAGGCCCCCTTCGAAGCATTCAATTTCCTTTTAATTGTGTGTTTAATGGTTTTGTTGACCATCTCAACTTGCCCATTATGTTGGGGATGATGAGGTGCTAAAAAATGTTTCCTAATTTCGAGCTCATTGCACAGATCCCTAACCTTCCTATTGTCAAACTGTTTACCATTATCTGACACGATAGAATGGGGAATACTGAATCTGCATATGATATTCTTCCAAAGAAACTTGCAAGTGTTTGCCTTATTTATCTTGGCCAAGGGCTCTTCTTCGACCCATTAGTAAAGTAATCGATTGCAACAATGGTGAAGCAGGCATTCTCCATTCCTCTCGGCAGTGGTCATCAAGCCCCCCACTTAGCAAATGGCCATAGGCTTGATATCACCATGAGCTTTTGCGACCACTATTTTTGCACATTGGAGAAATGCTAGCACTTGTCACACTTGCGCACAAACTGTATTGAGTCTTTTTTAGGGTGGGCCAGTAGTACCCGTACCTAGGCACCTTGTGTGCTGGTCCTCCGGAATGATTTCCACAGACTCCTTCATATATTTTTCTTAGGATATAATTCGCTTCTTTTCCCCCCATTTATACAATATACCATCTTGTATAATAAAATGAGTTACCCTTCTCCTAAGCCCGAGAGCTTCAACTTTATCGCTAGGCAAGGTCTGTTCTATGAGGAATACGATGATGGGTTGCATCCAAGCCAGGGCGTCCTTGATCCACATCACTTTTTTCCTCCTACGATTGAAGGTTTGGCCAGGTGCTCAATGTGAACAATTTTGAGGATTTTTGAGTCCTTACTACTCACCAGAACATCGGCTGGGTGTTCTCAAGATGAGGAATTTGTGTTAATTCAAATCTTTCAAAGTTGGGGAGGAAGTTCATGCCAATTTAAGGTACGCTGTCCATACTTTTATCTCTAGCTGAAAAGTTGCCATTGACTTGGCTTAACACCGATTGCTAGTCACTATTGATTATCAACCTCTTTACTTACATTTCCTCTACTAAACGGAGGCGGGCTAGAAGTGCTTCATAGTTCTCTTCATTTTCTTTGAATCCGAACCTCACAGAGCAATTGATCTTATTGACCTTCGAGGCTTTCCAACATTACTCTGGTCCCCGAACCGGCTTCCCCCGATGATCCATCAACAAAGAGATTCCACGTGGGAGGTTCCAAATTCACGTCCATTTCAGGAGCTTTAGCAAACTCAGCAACAAAGTCTACAAGTGCCCGACCCTTAACCGAGGTCCTTGATTTGTACATTATATCGAACTCAATGAACTCAACTGCCTACTTTAACATCCTTCCCGAGGCGTCTGGCTTCTAGAGGACTTGGTTTAGTGGAAAGTTCGTCAGTATATTAATGGTGTGAGCTTGGAAGTATGGTCTTAACTTTCGAGATGTAATGATCAATGAAAGGGCAAGCTTCTCCATGTCTGGGTAACGTACCTCTGTCAGTAATAAGGCTTTGCTTATGTAATAAACAGGCAACTAGCATGTATTCTCTTCCTTTATAAGAACCGAACTGACGCATCATCAGATATCTCTAGATAGAGTAGCTAGGGCTTGCCCGCCTTAGGTTTAGATATGAGGGAGGTTGTCCGAAAAGAATTTTTAGTGCCTGGAATACTTCCTCACACTCTGGTATCTATACGAACCTCTTCCTCCTTTGAGAATTTTAAAGAAGGGGAGACAATTGTCCTTGACCCTGGAGATAAAACGATTGAGTGTTGCCACCCTACCAGTAAGTCTTTGCACCTCTTTAGGCTTCCATGGTGATCTCATTTCAACTAATGCCTTGATTTTTTTTGGGATTTGCCTTAATTTCTCTCTGGTTCTCAACATATCCAAGAAATTTACCGGAAGCTACGCCGAATGCACATTTGAGCGAATTCAGCCTCATCCTGTATCTTCTCAGAATTTGGAAGGCAGTATCCAAGTGTTTTATATGATCCTTTGCTTGGAGGCTTTTTACCAACATGTCGTCCACGTAAACTTCCATTGTTTTGCCAATATACTCAGCGAACATCTTGTTCACCGATATTTGGTAGGTAGCTCTAACATTCTTCAATCCGAAGGGAATCACCTTATAACAATACAGTCCTCTATTACATGAATAAGCATCCATGAAACTGAGTAACTCGTGGCCTGTAGTAGAGTCTACTAGATGGTTTATCCGATGGAACGAAAAACTGTTCTTTAGGCAAGCCTGGTTGAGGTTAGAGAAGTCAATGCATACTCTCCATTTTCTATTGCGTTTCTTTACTAACACGGGATTGGATATCCACTTCGGATAGGTGGCCTCCATGATGAAACCATTTTTTATCAACATTTTGACCTCCTTCTTCAATGTTTCATGCCTTTCAGCATTGAATACTCTTTTCTTCTGCCTGTGTGGGGTTTGGTTTGGATCGACCCTTAAGTAGTGGCAGCTAAATTTCGGGTCTATTCCTATCATATCCTCATATTTTCATGCGAAGACGTCAAAGTTCTTGTATAGAGAGTTCTTCGGCTCCTTCTTCGCTTCATCTTTCGAGTCCCTTCCCACCTGCAAGGTTTAATTGGTGTTTTGTGACTCCAACTTGATAATTCGGGGGTCTAATTCGTCCAAAACCGCCTATTTAGGAACAACCTTTTCAAGGAATTTTGCCATCTCGACATATTTTCCTTGTGTAGGGGTTTGCCTTTCTTCAGGGGTGCCGATCATTTCAGTGTCAAGAAGTACCATATTAAATCTTCGAAACTTAACCTTTCTCAGAGAGTTAAGGTAACATTCCCTTGACCCCATCTAATCATTTCTGACGGTAGTTATCCCATGTTCAGTAGGAAACTTCATGTACAAATGATGGTTAGAGATTACGGCTTACAACTCTTTTGAGGTTGGTCTCCCTAACACTCCATAATACGTAGACCGATGGTCGACCACCAAGAATTCCATGAAATGGTTAGCTACAAGAGGTGACGTTCCCATTTTGATAGCCAGGGTGATCCTTCATCTCAGAATAATGTAGTCTATATATAGAGGAACAACATAGGAGTGAGTGTGTGATCCACCATCATTTTTCGTAAGCGGAGCCAAACAAGATATTCACCAAACTTCTGTTGTCTATAAGCATGAGCTTCAATCCATTTCGAGCTACCACAACTCTTATTAATAAAGCGTTACAGTGAAGATAGTATATGTTTTCCGTATCTTCCTGAGTAAATGTGGTGGCATCTAGAAGTCTCACCCTTTGGTACTGGTTCACTATATAGTTGGCCAAGGACGGATCATTAGCCTCTCTAGTATAATTCTTCTCTACATTTCGGGATTTACCTCCTACATGTGGTCCTCCAATAATTGTGTCGATCTTCTGGACGGGCATGTTCTCAATTGTGATGTGATGGTTCCTCATTTGTCGTTGTCTACCTCTAGGCCTATCCCGATCGTCGTTTATGCCATGTCGAGGTAGATGTCCTCTTATCTCACCTCTCGTTGGAGAATTCAGCCTTGTAGCACCATCCTGAAGATGACTATCCATCCTATCGTGGGGATTGCTCTTTTCTGCAGAGCGAGAAGCCTCCCTGCAGTCACTCGTATCGTGACCATAGAAATGGTGGAAAGCACAACGGGGTCATACCTCCTCAGAGGGCCTATTTCTATGTCCTCCACCACTTTCTATATTTCTAGGTTTAGAGGGTCCACTAGATGTTCTGGCTCCCACGTTTCCATTGGATCCAATGTTTTCTAAGCCAATGTAGTTTGTTCAAAGTCACAGTGGCCAATGCATGTCTCGAAGTAGGGACTACAATGTACCCAGGTTGAGCCCATTGTTGGTTTACCAAATGTGACTTGGGCCCTCTTCCCATCTACCTTTGGGAAGGGGGAAGTCCTCCTGCTGCCCTGTTTCGATGGTTAATCATCTCTTCATTGACTACCTCAGTTCTCATCATTTCAACCAGCTCGTCACAAGTGGTAGGGTTTTTGTTTCGAACGTCTCTCCAAAATAGCGTGTTCATCCTTCTTTCAGAGCTAAGAAGGTTTCTTTGTCCATAACTTGTTCGCAATAAGTTATTTCATCAGTGAAACGAGCTAGGTAATTTTTCAGCATTTCTCCTACTGCTTGCCTCATATCTTAGAGGCGTTGGATCGGTGTCACTCCCTCTTTTTTAGACAAATATTAGTTCAAATGCCTTTTTGAGGTTTGGCCAGCTTCTGATGCTGAAGGGTGTTAACCTGCCGTACCACACTTCAACTGCTCCACCCAATGTTAAGTGAAAAGTCCTGCACTTCAAAGCCGGTGATACAGCTCTAAGACTCATCTGTGTTTTATATTTATTAAGGTGTTTCTCAAGGTCACATTTTCCCTTATATTTAGGAATTTTAGGAGGTACGAATGTAAGAGGTATGGGAAAACTACGAAGTTCTTTGGAGAATGAAAGGTTGTCGTCATCGTTGTTGAGCTCATAGGACCGTCATGGTCCATTAGAATCATTCTCATCTGCTAAGTAACGAGGCGAGGGCTAGGACAATCCTCATTGATTCTCCCAGTTCATCAAACCTCGCTTCTCTTACATGTTCGTAGGTAGAGGAACCTGGGCTAGGCTTTGTGCTTGTTCTTGCGGTTGACCTGTTTGATAGGTAGATGGATTCCTATTCCTAAGCATCCGTCCAATTTGATGGAACACACTCACGGACCTTTCAGGATGCTCTTCATAATCCGGGGAAAAGTTGTCCTTTCCGACCTGAACGTTATCGGCAGGGTGCCTTGAGGTGTAGTTGGATGAGACATCTACTCCCACTTCCCTTTCAACCGCAACCTCTCTTCTTTGTCAACTTGAATGGGTTATGTGGCTCTACCCCACTTCTGCTTGGCGTGGGTCGTAGCTGATTGTGTGGTACCTTGAGGCATTTGGAAGCCTATTTGATTTTGGACTTGCATGAGGAGTTTATCCATAGCCGCATTTTGGGTTGCAATTTTTCTCATATTGGTAGCCATATGAGCTATCTCAGCAGTGAACCGTGTCGCAATCCTTCCACCACTATGATGGCGGTGGTAAGTCTTTTGGTGACATTGGTTTAGGATGGTCTCTTCTTCATAAACCTTCCTCACTCTCCTCGGATTCACATCTTTGTTGCTTGAACTCATTGTTTTTGGGCTTGCACACTCTTTCTTTCAAGAGGTAATTAATGAAACTCCAACTTTTTCTTTGGGACCCCAGCTTGTTCTTTCTTTCATAACCACTCATTTTTCAAGGGAAAGGCCAAGTGAATATTCCAGTAAGCTTTTCGTGGTTATAGTAACGTTTCCCATAGATGGCGTCAATCTATTGATCCCGAAAAGTGACCGAAACACATGGCCAACAGGATACGACTTCCATGCAAGCTCTTTTCTGTGCGTAGTAACACACCGTTAGTTCCTCGTGACCTTTTTCGGTAGGAGTGGAAGTGGCAACGAGCACTCGAAGGTCAAGATAGTTAGTTGATAAATTGGATTTAAGATGTCCGGTGGTGATAACAGGAACCTGGTTCTCAAGGTAAAATGCGTGTGTGTATAAATATAAGGCAAATATCATACCTTTTCTCTTCCTGGACCCACCCCTTTTTATAGTGTAGGTGTGAGTATTTATAATTAGAGGAGATAAAAGAAGAACAATTGGATGTGGAGCACGTGGCTTTGAATCTAGAGTGGACCGTCCTTCGGTGTCAATCAAGTTCGTATGCCACGTGGCATATGTATGCGTCATCCAGCACGTGGTGAGAGATGACGTGGAAACCCGTAACACAATCCATCTTGATACTCCATCATGTTCTTTAATATATGAAGTCAGCATTTATTGAAGCCTCATTTATTGCATCATGAAATCACTAAACACCATAGCAGCTACGATGTAAAGATATTTAGCCTCTGTTTGAGCCTCATTATTTAAATTTTAGTTATTTATATTTTAAATTCATTTTAAATTTGACATTCTCTCAATGAAATATTTTGAACCTAAATCCAAAAAAATTTCTTACTTTTAATCACACATTCTACAAAAATTTTCTATTACAAAACCCATTTTCAAGAAGATATGGGGCTTAAACATAGACTTAATGTGCTACTAGTGCTGATATATAAATATTCCTACAACATTCAACTTCCGAACGGATACTATTAATTGAAGCTTACATCAAACGTTTATGTATATATCGCAATTTGTTGATCTAAGTCGAAGCTTAATTTTATCCATACATTTAATGAGATTCATAACTTTTCAACCACATATTTTATCAATTTTTATTAAAATTTAATAAAATCAAATTTTAATCCCACACGCTATGTCCATTAGTACGTATGTATACGTGGGACAGGTATTGGTACTGGTAACAAATGTGAACCACATATCACGTATATAAAAAATTCCCTGGTCTGGTCACCAATCACTTTATAAAAAGAAGGGATTATAGTGTTCAATAATTTCCTTTAAATGTAGCATTGTGGATTTCACAATCACACTGACCAAGGATTTAAAGTTTACTCCAGAAGATAAGGATGTCTGTCCGTATGAATGAAATTATTGAAAAAGAAAATAGTGGACCATTCGCCGACCGCGTTGTTTGCTGGAGGTTGTCCTATTCTAATGCCCTGCGTGTGAAACTAATGTGTATTTGGATTTCTAATTAAAATTGACATAACTATTGTGTAAAAATTCCGCAAGTGGATTGTAGCTAATAATAATAATAATAATGTGTACGTAAGTTTTAAAATCGATCCTCCAAAAACTTTTAATTCAATCTAGTTTTCAATTAAACCTAACTTCAATCAAAAAACTACATTAGATGGATGAGTTATCTTAACAAATTAAAATTTATAATTAATCTAACTAATTGGTTAGTAAGCTTTTATGAATACTCAATTAATAACAAGCACTAAGATTTCGTATCCCCTATGTTTCTCTATTTTAATATCAATTCTATTATTTGACAACGCTTATTCGGTCATCAAGATCAATTTTACTGATTTATTTAATAATCTCTATTGAGTAGAATTAAACTTATCATCTTATAAGAACCTATAATATTTCTACGAAGGGTGCAAATACATGAAAATGCATTAAATAAAAAGAACATTAATAAGATCGTGCAAAGTATAGCGGTACATCTCTATTTCTTATTGGACTTTATGACCGTTACCATCTGTTATAATTAGGGATGGCAATGGAGCATAAATGAGACAGATCGGCCATTTTCACCCTATCCCTTTGGGTATTTTTATCATTTGGTCCCACTCCCATATTCAGTTAAGCGGGACGGGGTGAGGCGCCACCCTGTTTATTTATTTTTTTTGTTTTTATTTTTTTTTTTGTCTATAGTTAGTGAATATTATTATGTTTCTTTCCAATTTGTTAAGAACAATTTATGTTCACTATAAAAATGATTATAAATCTTTTATTTTTGTTTGATAAAAAATTTAAATTTGAAATTAAATTTATATGGAACGGGTAGCGCTGCAAGGATTATGTTTTCAGTACCGCTTCAAGGAAACGACCCCCACCTCGTCCCGGCCTTTTTACCCAATTAGGCGGGTAATTCCCACCCCATTCGGGACGAGACCCGAGGGAATCATGTTGAACATATTTTTTTTTGCCATCCCTTACTATAATTCATATTTCTTCTCTCAACATCAATAGAAATCACAAAATAATTTAATTATTTATCAAGTAATTGAAAAGACATTAAACTAGTACTCCTAGCAATCATTCAAAATCAAATAAAAATTTAGTGTAAAAAATCTAGAAATTAATATCAAAACATCAAAAGATATGGTTAAACTTTGTCCTAGCATCCATCCATCATATTATTAGAAAAACAAAAATTAGATCGATACAGCATTACCCGAAATTAAAGTTTGGAAAGAAGATGGAAACAAATCTTGAAATCCTTGTTGGTTTTGATACCCAATAAATTCGAACGATGATTTAAAATAGATGTCTGATAATTTATCGAAACCATAGACTTGGCTCGACCCGAAAACAACCAACACTTTTGAAGGGCCCAAGTTCAAGTTGGGACTTGAATATTAGCCCATTTATTTGGTTATGTGGGAACCCATTTAAGGAGGTATTACTTGGCCCATGTTGTTAAGTCTGGGCCCATTTATCTAACTTAATAGTTGCATATATATATACAGCCGTGTGTTTTGTGTGTGGCGTGCGTATTGTTGCAAAAGTGTGGAGAGAAAAATCAAGAGAGGAGGCAGTCTACTTAGGGGTGAATTGGGAGAGTTTTCATCATTGTTGCTTCTTCTTCCTACTCTTGTAATTGCCACCGCCTTTAGAACCTCCTTTGTGGGGTGAACTTGTGGCTACCAAAGTGTTTGGAAGTTTTGGGTCGAGCTTGAGTCGGATGGTGTTCGTTTGATTGGTTTTTCTAAGCTCGGATCAAGAGTTATCTTGAACTTTAACAACAGAAGGTATCAGAGCGTCTTGGGTGAGAAATCTATGATTTTTTCGACCAAAAATCTATAGGAAAAGACCTAAAATCGAGCTGAAAACTGAGCAGTTTGCTGGGTTTTGATATCCAATAAATTCGAGTGATGATTAAAACAGATGTCGAATAATTTACCAACAGCATAGGCTTGGCTTGACCCAGAAACAACAAAACTTTTGGAGGGCCCAAGTCTGAGTTGGGACTTGGATATTAGCCAATTTATTTGGTTAAGTGAGAACCCATTTATGGAGGTATTACTTGGCCCATGTTGTTAAGTCTAGGCCCATTTATCTAACCTAATAGTTGCATATATACACAGTCGTGTGTATTGTTGCAAAAGTGTTGAGAGAAAAATCAAGAGAGGGGGCAGCCAACTTGGGGGAAAATTGGGAGAGTTTTCACCGTTGTTGCTTCTTCTCCTACTCTTGCAAATACCATCGCCATTAGAGTCTCCTTTTGTAGGGTGAACTTGTCGCAACTAAAGGGCTAGGAAACTTTGGATCGAGCTTGAGTTTGATGGTGTTCATTTGATCGGTTTTTCTGAGGCCGAATCAAAATTTCTTTTGGATTTTAACAACAATCCTTGATTCTCTTCAATGACTCCTTGATCAACCTTCTTGAATTCTCCTTCAACTCAAGCAAAGAAACATAAAAATTATGTATAAGAATGTGTTTATACCAAAAGTTTCTTCAAAGCTAGTAAGAAATATGTATTTGTTGATCAAAAACTTGCTCGCTAAATTTCTTTTGTAAGTTATATGTATATTGTATCCCAAGAGCCTCCCTTTTGTTTAATTGATGAAAATAGTGTTTATAACAACAAGAATTAGGTCAAATTGCATGTGTGAAACCCTCTCCAAGTAGAAGTTGAATAATTAGAATACACAATATTGTTTAGCCGAAAAGCCCATGTCGTCGCAATGTGTGTATGGTTCTATCGCGTTCACGTTGATCTCCAAATTTCTCCATCGGTTAAGCTGTAGTCCCCCCCTTTTTTTATCTACATCATAGATCTTTCATCTTCTAATGTTTACAATATGATCTTCATCACCCACGATTATTCATAATTGATTCGGCCCAAGTTTTGAAAGTTTGCAATTGTCTCCAAACTTTCCAAATATTGGATTTAGCTCCCGAAACTTGTGAATTTATTTCGATTGCTCTCTTAATCCTTCTAGTTGATCACGTGCAATCTGGTTTTTTCATGCCAATTATATCCAAGTAGTTTCCTACAATTAATATATTCATACTGAATTGGTAGATTTTTTTTTACTCAATTTGCAATAATTTGTCAAGCTTAAAAGTCCGAATAAGTGTATAAAATACATTTATCAATAACCAGCTTCGAATTTTTCAATCCAAATATTCTCACTCTGATAAGTGGTCCCTATTTGTAGAAATGGCTTTTTTTCTTTAAATTATGTGCAAGAAATTGAAAGATTATAATGGGTTATTCACCTAAACTGCAAGTACGGTATGATTTCGTGACATGTAGTAATATGGAATGGATTTTAAGTATCACTTCCTTATAGACTAAATTATTGACTATCGATATAATCGTAACTTCAAATAAAACTAATATTAAAATCCTAACTTCAAATTAAACTAATGTTAAAGTCAATTAATATTTTAAATTGAATAGAAAACTAACATAACACAATCAACGCTAGAAGAAGATGTGACAATGGCGACAAAGTTGTAACTTCCATGATCTAACACGTGTTATGTGCTTGAGAATAGCTAAAGAAGAAATCTTCTCAAAGGTGGTGACAAATGCTAAGGGGCCGTTCTCTTTGTGTTTCAGTTTTCTGTTTTGAGTTTTGAATTCGTTTTGTATTTTGTATTTTGAGTGTCTGTTTTGAAATTGCTGAAAATGCGTTCTTCTTGTCATTTTGGAAAAACGCGTTTACTTTGAAGATTTTGAGAAATTTTTTTAATCGTATTTTATTCAATAAATATGGTTATTCAATAAATTTTAAAAGTTTAATGTTAATATAGTTGAAAATAACATATAAATTTTGAATTAGAACCATCATCGAAAGTCTAAATCGTATATACACTTCACTACTGCAATTTCCAATTTTCAAGAATATGAAGATCAAATTACGAGAATAATTGGCTTGATGATTGAGAGAAGAATGAAGTAAATGTATTGAATTTTACATACTGTGAAAAACTAGACAAAGGACCGGTGAATATATACAATGCTTTTGGCTATTCTAAAAGAACATATATGCACAATGCATATACATAACAGAAAATACAACTAATTCCTAACTAATACAGAGTTCCTCTTTCTCCATGGATGACTGTGTTGCTGAGTCTTCAATTCATCTGTTTGCTGGTTTGTCAATTCAAACGATTTGTCAACTTCTAATACCAATCAACACAACCAGTCACCACCGTGCAATCAACACAACCACTGCAATTTCCACTCCGCTATAATCAACACCACTCCACTGCAATCAACACAACAAGTCACCAAAATCACCACCACTGCAATTTCCACTCCACTGCAATCAACACAACCAGTCACCACCGTTGCAATCAACACAACCACTGCAATCAACACAACAAGTCACCAAAATCACCACCACTGCAATTTCCACTCCACTGCAATCAACACAACCAGTCACCACCGTTGCAATCAACACAACCACTGCAATCAACACAACAAGTCACCAAAATCACCACCACTGCAATTTCCACTCCACTGCAATCAACACAACCAGTCACCACCGTTGCAATCAACACAACCACTGCAATCAACACAACAAGTCACCAAAATCAACCAACCACTGCAATTTCCACTCCACTCCACTACAAACAACCACTGCAATCAACACAACCACTACAATCAACACAACCACTACAATTTCCACTCCACTACAAACCACCACTACAATCAACCAGTCACCACCGTCACTGCCTACCATCGCCACCACCAGTCACCACTGCAATTTCCAATCAACACAATTGAGATCAATGGGTCGTCACCAATCAACACAATCGAAATCGAAAAAACCAAAAACCCCCAAAATTTCAGATTGAAAATAGAGAGAACTTCACCTTCGTTGAAAATGAAAGACGCCGTCACCAAATGGGTCGCCATTCTAAGAGAGAGAAGGCAGAGCAGCGTTGCGAAGAATGGATCGCGACTCCTACGTTCACGAAAGAGTCTCCTTCACCCACGCCGGCTCCAGTACCGACAAGAGATAATCGGTGTACAAAGAGAAGGAAGAGAGGGGATGGATTGGAAGAAAATGGAAGAAATCAAAATGTGGAAGAAATGCTGGGAGTGGGTGGTACTGTTCCCAAAATAGCAATTTCCCGTGTTTTCCAGATTTTCCTTGTTTTTGCTTGAAAACGTCCAAAACTTGAAAAAAGTCATTTTGGTGTTTTGTGTACAATTTTTTTTCGTTTTCAAAAATGCGTTTTCGAAAATAGGAAAGAAAACGCGTTTTCACTGTTTTGAAAAATCGAAAATAGAAAACGGCTTGAAAACGATAAAGAGAACAGGCCCTAAGTTAATTCTCTCACTTCCTTTTGCTTTTTATTAAGTGGTGACAATTTTTGGAAATGTCAATGGTTACAGTTGCGGTTTTTGTTGTTGATGATGGTTGATGCAGTTATTTTATTACAACCCATAATGATCCAATTTTATTCCACATCTTCAGTGAATTCTCATTAGAATTATGCTACCCATACAACATTGGTTAACAACATTGGATGACAACGTCCTATTTTGTATCATCATATCAATCTATTATAAAAAAGTATTTTTTACATCACATGGTAGGATTTTGACAACACATGGTTGTGAACCATTGTTGTCTTGTACACTTAGATTTATTCTTCTCATTATATAAGCAACATTACCACCTTTGTATCCACTGTTATTCCCATCGTTTTAAGACAAAACCGTTTGGCCTACATATCCGCCCATTGTTGGTCAATTTCTCGAATTCTTTGTTCATTACTTCAAATTCAAAACTTCTTAGGGTCTTCCAAAAATCGAATAGGTTTTGTGATTATACATTGGATTTCCGGCTCAAAAACTGAGTCACGCGAACCAAAAGTTTTTTGTAGAAGGATCACAGTATGATGAAGTCCTTTTCGATATGCCTACATTGAGACTCATACATTTCGAATGCCCTATAAAATTCAGTAAGAACTGAGATATCTCACAAACCAATTGCCTAGAAACTATTTCCGGTATTCTTATACATGATTTGAAGGATGAAAAAAATCTTGAGATGTTTTAGCCATCCTCGTCGCTTGAAATGTGGATATGACATCACCTGGAATAGCTCACCTGATCTCAACTCATTTACACATCTTGAATAGCTCAATATTGTAGGCTTCCATCTTAAAGTCAAGCCAATTAACTTCCTCATTAATATATAAAAGCTTGCTTTTCTTGGAATTCGTTTTCTTTTTGAAAAAATGTAATCAATCGGGATGCCGCCCACCTTCGAGATTCGTAAATTAGATTCTGTTAATGTAGAGGGAAAAACATGAAACACAAAAACTTGAGTTTGAAAGTACAATACCGATACATTCTACAATTGAATACCTTGAGTATTGGAATATTGCTCAAATTAATTTTGGAAGTAATGGAAGTGGTAAACCATGAGAAAAATAAGCAAAACAAAACGAGAATAAAAAACGGTGAAAGTCGAAAATGGCCTGGGCGATGGCTGGGCGGTTGCCCAACTTTGTGTTGCAATTACAGGGAGTGAATTTGATGAACTGGGTGGCCGCCCGATTTTGAATTGGACATCCACTCTAATACAAAAAATATGCCCATTGGGATTTTGAATTCTGGTGTCTTTTAATCAAACTTTACACCTTTTGGCTTATATCTGGTATCTTATCGTGCATGGTTGATGGAGTTCTATATATATGAGTGGTTTTCATGATTGAAGTCATATTACAAACATCAAATTCATTCATCAACATCTAAAATTAAAGATTAAATCTAGTTTTATATATTATTCTTGAAAGTTCTTTTTTTTTCAAGTTTTGTTTGCTTGATTCAAACTTAGATTAATATTTGTTTACTCTTGCAAACTATTTTCCATTGAAGACTTCAAGCACTTATTCCGGTGGTGATAAATATATTTTTTAAAAATAGCTATTCATAATCGTGTTCAAACCTTCCATTTCGACAAAATTCTTGTTGTTGGTTTTTCTTATTCTTCATCCACTTTTCTCAACAATCTCAAATGATTCTTTCAACTTGGAGAATGAGAAAACCATGGCTACAATAAAGATGATTAATCAAGACCTTGTGAGGCTTGATAGATTCAACGGGTCAAAGTTTACAAAATTGAATGACAAGTTGAAGTTTCTTCTTACTACCTTGAAGATCTTTTATATCTTGGATCCAGACTTTGCACCATTGTCGAAACCAACCCCAATGGAAATAATGAAACAAGGGCGAAAAGGAAGAAGATGAATTGATATGTAGATTACACGTTCTGAACGCTTCCTCTGATTGCCTCTATGATTTCTACAAAAATAACACATTGACAAAGAAGATATGAGAATCGTTGGAAACTAAATAAAAGGCCGAGGAGGAAGGTACCAAAAGTTTCTAATTTTTAAATATTTTAATTTCAAATTTTTGGATATCTTGTCATTGTTAGGACAAGTACATGAGTTGCAAGTTATTATCAATAAAATGAAGGCTGTGAAGATTGATATTTCCAAAATCTTCCAAGTTGGTACAACCATTGCAAAATTGCCATCTTCATGAAAATGTTATACGAAGAAAATCCTCCACAATTCCCAAGATTATTCTTTGGAAGAAATTCAAAAACATATTTGGATAGAGGAAGAGTCAAGAGCACGAGATGAGAATGAATATTCTCGTGAAGGCACTTCCAAAGTCCATGCCTTGAATCAACCAAAGAAATACAATAAGAATTCCAAGAAGAGGAAATCTTCAAACCCTAACAAAGATAACAAGAACAAAAAGAAATTCAAAGTTCCTTGTTATGTGTTTGGCAAACTGGGATATTATGCTTGAGATTGTAGACACTACAAACAATCAACACAAGAAGGCAAAGTGAGCTCCATTGACAACATCATTGCTACCGTGAACATTGTGAATTTGGTCAAATGAAAGGTTTGAGGATGGTGGTACGATACTTGTGCCATCATACATGTGTGGTATGAGAGATCTCTTTTCAAAATCTATCAGAAAATGAATAAAGAACACATTCAAATGGGGAATGAAGTACAATCAAAGGTTGTTGGCAAAGAAAGTATAGACTTACAATTTACATCCGGTAAAAAGATCATATTAATAAATGTATTGCATGTACTAAAAATGAATAGAAATCTTGTAAGTGGTGATTTGTTGGGAAAATCGGGAATAAAGTCCACACATAAATCAGACAAACTTGTACTTTTCCGGAATAGTATATTTGTTGGGAAATTTATTCTAGTGATGGAATTATCAAACTTTGTACTACTGACAATAATATCAATAAAACTACAAATTTAAATTATATTGTTGAGTCTATTGCTTTATGGCATTATAGATTAGGAGAAGTTGACTTTTTCTACTTCAAAAAAAAAATAATTAAAATCAGAATGATTTTGTAACACTATGTACTTCATTCTCGTAATTATCATATCTATCTAGATTATGTATCAATGTTATATTTACTGCTTAATTAATATAACTATTGTTACTATGACTAATAATATCTTTGAAATGAAATATGCCTTGGACGTCCTAGATAATCGACATGCTTGTTAGTTTAAATTTAATAATTTTTATAGTCTTAATAGTTTAGATTTAATTATACAATATATATATATTTTTTTTCAATTTAATCGAATATATATATATATATATATATATATATATATATATATATATATATATATATATATATACCTAAAATTGTTCACCTCCGTACACTTAAATATTGGCTCCATCATGCCCACGAAATACACAACCTATGCTTGCATCCTGAAAATTTATTGTTGGTGATAAGGTATGAAATTCTAATTGCATGGTGTTTGCTTACTGAGCGTAGCTCATTCCACATTATCCCTCCCTTTTTTCATATGATAAATGTAAGATGATTCGAGACAACTACTTATAGTAAGACAGACTCAGTACTATTATATTTAAATGTTGAATTTGTTTTTGTAATTAAAGTTAACATTAGACTTAATTGTTCTATATTTTATTAAGCACGAATTATTTTAAAATAGTACGTCATTGATATTAATTATGTCAAAGAAAAATTTAATCATTTTCCGCATTTATAATTTTAAGGGAAAGTTAAATGATAATATCTCCAACTCTAAGTATCTAAATTTGGGGGCGTTACATATTTCATGCGAAAACATAAAACATAATAAATGTGAATTATGTGTTAAATTTAAAATGATTAATAAACATTTTCATAGTGTTGAAATGAAATTTACTTTTCTAAACTTAATTAATTCCAATATATGTAAATTAAATGGAATGTTAACGAGAGAAATGAATAAATACTTCATAACATTCATAGATGATCATTCTAGGTTTTACTATATCTACTTAATGAAACGTAAAGATGAAACCTTAAACATGTTTATGACATACAAAGCCGAAGTAGAAAATTAATTAAATAGAAATAACAAAATTCTTAAAAGTGATAGGGAGGTGAATACTTCTCTAGTCTTTTTTTTTTTTTTGTGAAAAACATGATATAATACATCAATATAGAGTATCTAGAACACCTTAACAAAATGATTTGGATGAGAGAAAGAACAGGATACTTGCTGAAATGATGAACGCTATGTTATTAAATGCTAAGTTGCCATCTAACTTATGGAGTGAAGCTTTATTAAGTGCGTGTCACATAGTTAATGGGATTCCTTCTAAAAGATTTAAGGTTTCTCCATACGAATCGTGGAAAGGGAGAAAACCGAACATTGATTATTTCAAAGTGTGGGAGTATCTTGCTTATAGTAAGAACACAGATCCTAAAAGGACTGAGTTGAGTTTTAGAGGGATCACATGTGCTTTTGTAGGATATGCCCAAAATAGCAAGGCATATTGTTCATTATACTTGGAAACCAATGTTATTATTGAATCCTGTGGAGTAGAGTTTTTTGAGAATATGTTATCTTCAGATAATTATTCTCTAAGGGCAAGTGAAGATTCCTAATTCTATAAGATCACAAGCAGAAACTCCTATCGAGAATGTTGAGACAAGTGAAAGGAGAAAATGCTAGAATTGGATGAATTAGACTCTCCATTTATGTCTTTCTATTTAATTGAGGAAAATGAGAAGAGTATCATAAGAACTACTACACATGTTCTTCAAGTGGAAATTGATCCTAAAACTTATCAAGAAGGAATGTAATTTATAGATAGTACATTTTGAAATGATGTTGTAAATGATGAAATAGATTCAATAATATCAAACAACACTTGAGAATTAGTAGATTGACCACCTAGATCAAAACCTATAGGTTGCAAATGAGTATTTAGGAGGAAGTACAATGCGGACGGTACTCTTATATCTTTAAAGCTAGGTTAGTGGCTAAAAAATATCGAATGAAATAAAGAATAGATTACTTTGACACATATGCAACAGTTGCACGAATAACATCAATTATGATTATATTCGCTTTAGCTTCAATCTATGATTTGCATATAAATCAAATGGATGTTAAAATGAAATTCTTAATCGGGGATCTTAATGAGGAAGTCTATATGGAACAACCGGAAGGATCTCAATGAGGATAAAATATGCAAGTTAATAAAACCCTTATATGGGTTAAAACAAGTACCAAAGAAATGGTACGAAAAGTTTGACTTAACAATAATGTCTTTTGGATTTAAACATGCTAGTGTTGATAAATGTTTATATTTAAAAGTTTGTGATAATCATGTTGTACTCAATTGTTTATACGTGGATGAATTGTTGATTGTGAGAAATCAAATGCAAGGTATAAAAGAAATAAAGAGATTTCTATCTTCTACATTCAAAATGAAAGATTTTGGTCAAGTTGATACCATACTAGGTATCAATGTCACAAAAACTAGTGGGGGTTATATGTTAAGCCCATCACATTATGTTGAGAATGTGATTAATAAGTTCAAACACTTGAACATTAAAGAGGCTAACACTCTATTTGATTCAAGTTTGAAACTTGTAAAGAATGATGGAAGAGCTATATCACAACTTTAGTATGTAAGTGATATCAGGAGACTAATGCATGATGTACAATGTACAAGACCTGACATAGCATTTGCAATCAGTAAAATTAGTCAGTTTACTAGAAATCCAAGTGAAGAGCATTGGAAAGCTATCGAGTGGAGGGTGTTATTGGTTATTTGAAGAAAACCAAGAACCTAGGTCTCTAATATTCTAAGTTTCCAACAATCCTAGAACGATTTACTGATGCAAGTTGGATATCTAGTATTGGTGAGAACAAAACAACCACTAGTTGGGTATTTACCCTTCGAGAAGATGCGATCTCTTGAAAATCCAAGAAACAAACGCGTATTACTTACTCAACTACAGAATCAAAATTTGTAGTATTAGCTGAAACTGAAAAGGAAGCTGAATGGCTTAGGGATTTAATGTACAAAATTCCATTGGGAGAAATGAATAATTCTTCCATATCCATGTTATGTGATAGTCAAGCCACTTTAGATGGAGCATACATTGAAGTGTATAATGGTAAGTCTAGACATATGAGCCTAAGACGTGGTTATGTGAGAAAATTAATCAAAGATAGAATAATTTCACTAACTTATGTGAAGTCAAATGAGAATTTAGCTGATCTATTTACTAAATCTTTCACAAGGGAATTAGTGTGAATAATAACTAGTAGGATGAGGTTAAAACTCAGTAAAATCTATCAATGACGACAACCCTACCTGACCTTACTAATAAGTATACTTCAGGTTCAAAGGGTAACAACTCTTAATAAAGTTCGGATTAGTGGATCAAATATCTCTAAAAGTGACAAAGATACTGTAAGAACTTTTCTTATATAAACTTCGAGGTGGCACCGCCTCAATAGAGAGTTGGAGATTCTCTCTTAAAAGTTTATGAATAACAACATCATAAAGTCATAAGAGCGCTAAATGAGATTGTGTGGAACTTGGAACATTTGATACTTTTGTGTGTCATTTCACCGGTATCACCACAAGAAATAATGGGTTCAAAGCTTTCATTCTACCTAGGATTTCGATGGTTACTGTGTGAGATTTACGTTAATATTGGATTCAAATCGAAAGATATACATACTCTATGCATAAGTGTCATCAACTTGGATTTGAACTCATTTTACTTTTGAACAAGTGGGGGATTATTGGAATAATGTTCAAATTAACAATGATGAGTGATTTTGGATTTAATGGAAATGGTCAATTATCAGAAAAACAAGCGAAAACAAAACGAGAAAAAAAAAATGGTGAAGGTAGAAAAATGGCCTATGCCCGGCCTTGTGTTGCAATTACAGGGACAAATTTGATGAATTGGGCGGTGGCCCAGTACAAAAAATATGCCCGATGGGATTTTGAATTCTAGTGTATTTTCATCAAACTTTACACCTTTGGCTTGCTTTTGGTACCTTTTCTTGCATGGTTGATGAAGTTCTATATGTATGAGATATTTTCATGATTGAAAACATATCACTAACATCAAATTCATTCATCAACATCCAAAATCAAAGATTAACATAGTTTTATATATTGTTCTTCAAAGTTCATTTTTCAAGTTTTGTTTGCTTTCAAACTTGGATTAAGATTTGCTTACTCCTAAAAACTATTTGCCATTGAAACTTTCAAACACTTACACTGGTTGCGGCAAATATCGTTTGAGGACAATGATTCATAATTGTGTTCAAATTTTCATTTTGAAGAAATTATTGTTGCTGATTTTTCTTGTTCTTCATCCACTTTTCTCAACATTATGCTCCCATCCTAAAGTCCTCCCTTCTGAATTAGGATACATTCCAACTCTATAGGTGCTTGAAGTGTATTATTGCAACAATGTTGTTCGAGTTTCTGCTATGCGATTTTTCGAAGAACGGGTGGTAGAAGAAAATGAAGAGCTTAAGGTTATCACTTGTAACTAACACGCAAACAAAGCATCACTCCTACGAGTATAAACAGTCGAGTAAGTTACATTTCATCTAATTTATTTATTTGTAATGAATACAAAGTTGCATCCTCTTTGTTGCAAGCAAAATTAAATGACACGAATGCCATTGGTGATCAATAGCTTTGTTTGCGAGAAAAATTAAACATATTGTAGTCGTAAAATTATTTTTGCAATGAAATCTTTAATTATCCGACAACATTTTTGTCATGATTTCAATATTACTTTGTTGTGATTGTAAAAAAAATTTAAAGTAAATATGAAATTAGAACTTTTTAAGTATTAAAAAAAAAAAGCTACAAATTCAAGGCTGGTCAGATTTTCCAATTCGATGCAAGAGAAATGCTACTCTTACATCTCCTTACACAGTTAGTCACACAGTTTTTCAAAAATGTCCACGTGGCTGCTCAATTTCAAAACCACCTGCCCATTAAAGAATTCTCCCACCCGGCCCATTTTGTTTTGGAGAAAAACAGGACTGCAGCTCCAATCTCTCTCCTCCCCCCTCAAATCTAACCTAATCCCCCCCTCCCCCAAACGAAATACAGAGAGAAACCAAATCGATTCCCACCACTCAACCCAAACGATTCCCACCACTCCGGCCTCAAGCACGGCGCCGAGAAGAAGACTTTGAGCAGCCGAACGTGGACGACCTACCGCACCATTTCTTGGTAAATTCTTTTCCCTGCCTGCCTCTATATTTTTTTTTTTTTTTTTTTGTTTTTCCCATCTTCACTCGGGCTAAGTGTAGTGGTTGTCGAAGGGGACGAAAAAAATTAATGCTTGTATTTCTGAATTTAGTTTTGTCAATGCGGTCTACGTGTAGTGGTTGTCGTCAAATTGAATGTTTATTCCAGTAAATAAAATTTCTGCAAGCAATATGAATTCCCATTTCTGCAAGCAATGTGAATTAATGTTGAAGGGACCATTGTTAAGAAATTTCGTTTCCTCTGCCCGTGAGTTTTTATTGAATAACAATGTGAACAACCAATCTTCTTCACCCGTGAATTAATTCAAGCTTTCGTATTCTTGCTTTTGTAGATTCGTGAACGGTTTAGGTTGGGGTGGAGGATTGCTTCAGATGAATGACTGCAATGAATTATTAGTTTGATTTTGTTTGTTTGAAATTGAAGAAGAGGCCTTGCATATTTTGTTATAATGTTGTTTAATCTCCACCTTTATTTGTCTTCGTACAGAAATGTTGAGCATTCTATGTGAGTTAGTAACAATGAGTATGTGTAACTTTAATGCAGGAAAAGGAACAATGGAAGTACTGGATGACGCTGTATGTGTTGAATCGAATGATGAGAAGTTGATGGAAAATGTAGTCAACTTGGAAGATGATAACGATAATTTAGCAACAGATGTTACAATAGTGCCTGAGGTCGGTATGCAGTTCAACGATGAAAAAGAGTTGTTCGAATTTTACAAAAGATATGCGTACGAAGTCGGTTTTCCGGTTAGGAAAAGGAATTCAAAAAAGGGTGATGATGGAGTAGTGAGATACGTTACATTGACATGTTGTCGTGAGGGAAGGCCAAGGAATAATAGCAGTGCTTCTTTGAAGCCGCAACCAACAATTCAGATAGGTTGCAAAGCGAGGATAACTGCTTCTTCAGATATTCGTGGAATATGGAAAATTTGCACGGTTGACCTCGAACATAATCATAAGACAAGCCCGTCGAAGTCTAGATTGTATCGATGCAATCGAGAATTGAGTGCACATGTAAAACGAAAGTTAGAAGTGAATGATATGGCTGGAATTCCTTTGCATAAGAGTTACAACTCTGCAGTAGTCGAAGCCGGTGGGTATGAGAATATGACTTGCATTGAAAGGGATTGTCGAAACTATGTTGAAAATGTTAGGCGATTAAGGCTAGGTGAAGGAGATGCTGCGGCAATACAATCCTACTTTTCAGAAATGCAAGCGCGGTGCTCTGGATTTTTACTTTTCTATGGATTTGGATGACGATTCACGGCTTAAGAATCTGTTCTGGGCAGATAATAGATGTAGGCAAGCATATAAGGAATTCGGGGATGTCGTGACGTTTGATACCACTTACCTCACTAATAAATACGACATGCCTTTTGCCCCATTTGTTGGAGTAAATCATCACGGACAATCAACACTGCTTGGTTGTGGATTGCTGTCAAATGAGGACACACATACCTTTGTTTGGTTGTTCAAAACTTGGTTGTTGTGTATGCATGGTAAAGCCCCAAATGGAATTATTACCGATCAAGATAGGGCTATGCAAAATGCAATTGAAATTGTGTTTCCAAATACGAGGCATAGATGGTGTTTGTGGCACATATTAAAAAAGTTGCCTGAAAAGTTTGGATATCACGTGGATAAGAACTCAATTTTTTCTTGTCTACACGGATTAGTATATGACTCGCAGTTCGTTGAAGAGTTCGAGGAAGGTTGGAGAGTGATGGTTACTAAGTATAAATTATATGATAATGAATGGTTGGCCGGGTTGTATGAGAACAGGGGTCGATGGGTGCCATGTTATTTGAAAACGAGTTTCTGGGCAGGGATGTCAACTACTCAACGTAGCGAGAGTATTAATGCATTCTTCGATGGGTACGTGCATTCTAAGACATCGTTGAAGCAATTCGTTGAACAATACGAACGAGCATTGAGAAATAAGGTAGAGAAGGAGTTTCAAGCTGATTTCAAGTCTTATTCACAGATGGTGCCATGTGCAACCAAATATGAAATGGAAAAGCAATTTCAAGCAGTTTATACCATATCCAAGTTTCGGGAATTTCAGGTGGAGATTACTGGGAAGGTGTACTGCGATGTCATATGTGCATCGGATGGGTGTTCGGGAAGGACGTACGAGGTCGAGGAAGATGTGATTTACGAAGAAAAGGTGAAGAAGAAAAAATTTTGGGTGGTGTTTCGTGCAGAGGATTGCAATATTATTTGCAGTTGTCATCTCTTTGAATTTCGAGGTATTTTGTGCCGACATGCCATATCCGTTTTGATGCGTAACGGCGTCACATCACTACCGGATATGTACATATTGAGGCGATGGAGGAGAGATGTTAGTAGAGCCCACACAAGGGTTGCAGTGAATTATGACGGTTTGGTTAGCACTCCAGGGCAGTTGAGGTATGACAGCATGGTTGCTGAATTTGCTACGTTAGCGGACATTGCAGCAGAAGATGAGGATCGATGTCGTGCGATAGTTGATTGGATCCGGTTACAATCTAGAGAATTAATGTCTACGAATTATAAATGCGATAGTAATAACATTTCTGTGCCAAGTTTGAATTTAGGGTCCCAATCTAGAGCATCGTGTGACACGGGTGAAGGAAGTATACAAGATCCTCAATGCTCGAAAAGGAAGGGCGCACCAAAGAAATGTCGTAAGAAAAGCCCGTTGGACTTACATTCTACGAAATCAAAGGTATTATGTTATTTTTTGTTGCCTTTATTTACCCGAACAAATAGAAAATAAAAATGGTTTTAATATCATGTAGACTACATCAAGTTCGAGTAAAGGACCTAGATTGAGATCGGGAAAAACAAATCTCGGACAAGATAAACATGTAGTTCAGACAACCGAGGAAGCAGTATATTCCATACCCGCACCCTTGCCATATTCACAACTTATATTGGTAAGTACATATCTTTATTTGTTATATTGAAAATACTTTGATACAATCTCAATTGTTTTCTTGCTGAAAAATATGCCATTGCAGCCATTCCATCCAATGATACCACCCCCTCAAAGTGCTGTACCAGGTTGGATGTCACTTGCCACCCATTCCATTCCTCAGTCCACACTCGTTGCAGGTCCGTCCGCTCACATTCATACTTCAAGTTCTGGAATGACTTATCAAGCAGTTGGCAATGGAGTGGACTGTCAACTAGATGGTTCTTCAATCAGACCATTATTCACTTCTATTAATGAACATCAATAATTGTGTGTAATTAGTAATGAAAATTGTAATGTTTCATGTTATAAGTTGTGTTGATTTAAGATATATATTGTTGATTGGACGTTGACAAAACAAATTCTGATTTCGTACATGAAAAAAAAAATATGAAAAAAAAAAAAACAGCTTCACATGTGAAAATAAAGAAAAACAAGTTCTTCCATTAAATTACAAATATGAACTTTAACAAAAAAAAAAAAAAAATGGTAACATCAAGATTACATTTTTTAAGAGTCAAACAGATTAATATATGGTATTGCTGATATAAACTTATCAACTGGCAAGTGAAATCATGAACTATGATGCGAAAAATACATTAGCTCCACAAGCAAAGCAACATAGATTAACGTCGAGATACTTCGTCCAACAAGCCAAATAAATAATAAAAACCACATACTTCATTTACATATGGGATCATTCTAGTACATTGAATTTCAAATAAAATCATCCAGAACTCTTTTCCCCTTCGACATCTTTATATTGAGAGAAATCTCCAAGTCTTTTTCATCCGTCAGTTTGGCAAGGGTTTTCAACATACGCGACAAATCATCGACGTGCTCACCTCCATTTGTAATGCCACTAGATTCACCGTCATCATGCAACATACATTTCTCGTCGGGATCATTTTTACACCATTTAAAGTATTTGCAGTCGCGGGTACAACAATGAAACAATAACCCTTTATGTTCATTGTTCTTTTCCACCTCCATCCATTTGACGTAACCCACACCACAATTTGGGCATCTTCTCTTTTTTGGACATTCCGGCAGCATATGTCCAACCCCTCTGCAACAATGACAAATTCCCCTATTCTTTCCTGCCATCGAAGTAATCTAGTGCAAGAGTGATATTCATATTACTAATATATTTCAGTCTAAACATAATTTGAATATTTTGAAATATTATTTCTATCACGCATTTCCTATAATTAAACACAGGTGGATCAATACAAGCAATCCTACTAATGACCATAATGCACCTCAGCCCCTCCCAGGAGCCAAATTTCAAAAGTGCAAAACTTCATTATGGAGAATAAAGGCACTCAGCTAATGTCCCTACATGTTTTGGCAGCCAAGAAAAAATTAAGAATGTTTTCCTATTCTATCAACCATCCCCATTATGCGAACAGCTGCATTAAAATAGATGGTCGAAATTATTATTTAGCTTAAGAACCAATTTATGCCCGTAGAGAAGAGGAAGAACAACGAAGCAATCCTCCACACCCAAGCCCCGGAAAAAGAAAGCAAAAGACGATACGAACGATAATTATCTTTTTAAAATAACTGCATGTCTTTCCGGAAGACGATTGAACCTTCCGTTTTCTTGTTTCATTATCAAGTCCCTGAACATATGAAACCTCATTTATCTATTGAACCAGTTTGCTTAAGGGGGTCATACTTTTTAAAAGCTAATATTATTAGATTGTAAGTGTAAACCAAATGAATGGATTAATGTTTTTCTTTTGTACCAACATTTTCAAGGGTGAATCCGAAAGTTCACAATATTGAATAGGAAATTATTGTGGAGTGCAATAGACACAGCTTACCCTTCACATAAATCGAGTGAGTTGAAAGCGGAAAGTTCTTGAAATGAGTCTCTCACGCCTACATGGAATTCGAAGAAATGCAAAAGTAGATACATCAATTTGACGACAAAACTAAATTCAGAAATACAAGCATTAATTTTTTTCGTCCCCTTCGACAACCACTACACTTAGCCCGAGTGAAGATGGGAAAAACAACAAAAAAAAATATATATATATATATATAGAGGCAGGCAGGGAAAAGCATTTACCAAGAAATGGTGCGGTAGGTCGTCCACGTTCGGCTGCTCAAAGTCTTCTTCTCGGCGCCGTGCTTGAGGCCGGAGTGGTGGGAATCGTTTGGGTTGAGTGGTGGGAATCGATTTGGTTTCTCTCTGTATTTCGTTTGGGGGAGGGGGGGATTAGGTTAGATTTGAGGGGGGAGGAGAGAGATTGGAGCTGCAGTCCTGTTTTTCTCCAAAACAAAATGGGCCGGGTGGGAGAATTCTTTAATGGGCAGGTGGTTTTGAAATTGAGCAGCCACGTGGACATTTTTGAAAAACTGTGTGACTAACTGTGTAAGGAGATGTAAGAGTAGCATTTCTCTGCGATGCAATAACCTTCGTTGAAAGACTATTGGATGTCAATAGCCTTTGTTAAACCTGCTGACATGCAACATATGGTTGCTCAGAACAGTAAGTACAACTTTCTCTCTCTCTTTTTATATTATTTTTAAATAGTTTCTGCTACTCCTCATCCGCATCACCACCCATGGACGTCTCAAATTAATCGGAGTCTACCCTACTTACTTCTTATTCAAAAAAGGCGCGGCCGTCACACTTATCGAAAAATCATCCATTGCTCGTACTGCTTTTGGTAAGGCCAGCTGTCTCAATTCGTCTCTCTCACTCTACAACTAAAGAAAGAAGAAAAACAGTATACAGAAAAACAAAAGAATCGAAACCTTAGATTTTAGAAAATGACAATGGTGGGGCGATTAAGATCGGGTTTTCCATTCGACACTAACTTCACCATGGTAGATTAGGACATTTGTGTAGAGGGAGAATTTATGTAGTGAGAGATTATGGTGGAATTGGGTTTTCTAAATTTCATACATAACAATATCTTACAAATATAATATATTATTATAATTTATCATCCGATTTTTGAAATATTTTTATAATTTATTAAATGTGAAATTATATATTTAAATTATTGTCCCTTAATCAAGTCGGTCTACGATTTCGGATGTATGGCTTGTAAACGGGCCCATTTGGGATACGATAGGTTTGCAAGTCAATTTTTTTTTTTGGATGGACCTATCAAACTTATTGAAGTTGACATCTCTATATTTTATCGTACAAATAGCACAATAACATAAGAATAAAAAAATAAGTATCATAAGGAACAAATGTTTGGGATTCACTCTCGCTTTCGGCTTGGAATGGCTCACACCCTTACTTGTAACGTATTATTTTGAAATACATTTAATTATATAGAGTCAAATCTACTTTCTATTTAAACGTTTAATTTAAAGAATCTCTTGAATCATAATCCACTGTTTGGTAGTCATTATTGAAAAAAAAAATATTTTAGAATGTATGGTTAAGAAATAAGAAAAAGTTTTAAATTTACGCGTTAAATATTTTATTACGTGAATATGTGGTTAATAACGAGTATGAGAATTAAATAATTTTATTTTAAAGTAGACAAAGAGGGGCCAAGACTGTGGCTAGATCTCAAAGAATTATATTTTATATTTTTATTAATAATATCGGTGCTTTTGACAATTTACGTGTAATAATGAGCAATGAGATTATGCTTTTCATGAGGGATGGGGGAGGAATTATTTGGATAGTCCGAAATTGAAGGCAAGTCAGTTACCTACTTTAATACAGTGGGTCAATTAACTATTTAATTTGCTCTTTCTACAAGTAATCGTTCAAAATTAAACCATCTCTCGAATTCCCACATAATCAATTGACTATCGAGCCCGTAAATTTCAGCACCAAGTATTCGTTTATTCGATTCCTTTTCTTCATTCTTTTTTATTCAAGAGTTGGAAAAATCTTTGATTGTACTGTGCTGTTGTATGATTGATAGACGGATTTGCATATGATAACGGTAATAAGAAATTGACAGTAGCAATTGAAATTGAAAGGGGGGTTGAAAATGGTGGTGCTTTTGTTCTCAGTATTTCTTCTTGGGGCTCTGACTGTTATTGCAATGGAAGCAGTGGGACTGTGGATTTTGATACGCTTAATAAATCAGAAAGTTGCAAAAGAACGAGAGAAAGAGAAAGATTCAGCTTCGGTGGGCGGCCTCATTCCGACTTTATACGACATTCAGGTAATTTATAGCTATGTTACGCGCATACATTACTATAATTTTTTTAGGGAGATGAATTCTTCACCTTTATATGTTTGTCAACGATTAATATGTATGAGGAAGCCTGGAAGGTATTTGATGAGTTCATCCACATACACGTCTTCTTTTGCTGCTACATCGAAAGTTACTCCACGTATACGTTGATGTGAAACTGATAATAAAACAGAAGATATGAAACCACCACCTGTTTATATAGAGCTCGATTAAAAGCAAGTATTTGACTGCTTCTGGAGGTGAAAAATAGATAATAAGCTTAACTAAAATAGACATTTCTGAATACCATTTTGAGAAGAGTCATATGCTATGAACTGTGTTCATCTTTTATATTTTGACATTGATGTTAACGTTAACGTAACTTGTCTTTTGCCTCAAACAAGGATGGAACATGAATAAATGGATGAAACGAAACTTTTCCAATATCTCTTACATTGGCTCAACTGCTAATTTAAACATCCATCTCGAAACCAAGTGACCGTGATTAAGGGTGTAAATGGCCCAAATCAAACTAAAAAGATCTCTGTTTATGTATGTGATAACAACTAGTAAACGTCAGATTGAAATATCATATGAGTTCTTGATGGAAAAGGGAATAAGTCTTGCTGTACAAAGATAACAAGTGGAAAATAACAAATCAAAGATTAGTTTGTCGTGCTGGAATTGAGAGAAAACTGAGCAGAATTTTATCATAACTAGTCAAAGTTGAACGCGCATTGCACGTTATTATGTAATCCTTTATAATTGTTGTAAAAGTAATATTTGAATATTAATTAATTTAGAATTAATATCAGTGAATATATACATGATAATGAATGCTAAATTATTTATTTAATTTCAATTAGGTAAAACTAGATGTTAATTAATATACATGGACGTGAATAATGAAATGCATTATTGAATGTCAAATTCTAATTAACTTCTAATTAGAATTAATAATACTGAAATGCATAAATGAAGATGAATATCAATTAAATGAATGTGGATGTTAATTAATTGAGAATTAATAATAGAAAATTCATACATTAATAAAATCACACAAGTAAAATGAATCTGTCAAATGTACATATACATTAATGGTAACTAAATTATTAAATAAATTAAATATATATTGAAAAATGAAAAGTAAGATATTATTGAAATAATTGAATTATATTAAGGATATAATCATCCAAAAAATGATTATCACTTGATGTGACATTTAATATATTATAGATTAAGCTCAAGACAAACTAGTAGAGCCAGTATTTATGTTCCTAGGCCTAAATAATGTTTACATTCTAATCAAAATGAAATAGTGAATCTTCCTAGAAGCACAACAAAGACACAAATATTGCAAATCGTAAAACACCAAAGAAAGAAAATTAATACGCACTTTGTTCCACTTTAGTATCAACATTTCTTCTTTGAGATAGTGTTACTCAACAGGAAACAATTCTCTCTTTCTTTCTTAAACTACCATCATATTTGAACTACCATCTTTAGCATGGGGAGCCCATTAATTCAACAAACAATATGCAATACATTGAAATTCACCTTTTCTAAGAATGAGCCCCACTTTAGTTCAAAATGGTACAAAACAATTATTTGGATAACGCCATTTTCATACAATTCTTTCGTTTCTCGACGTATTCTTCAATTTTTTAATCACACCAAACCTAAGGGTGATACTTAATTTGGAATGGATGGAGTGAACAACTTGCAAACCAATTAAGAAAACACATGACAGCATAAATCTAAGGTAAGAAGATTTCTGTAGTTGCAATTGATCTTAGATGAAACTGATTTTTTGTGTTGCATTAATTTGTTCATTAACCATTCGTAAGCGAACGAGTTGATCACAGACAAGTTGAAATAAAATTGGTTCAATAGAAAGTAATCTTCAAAAGTCGAATTATTAACGTAAGAAGTATGAAACAGCTTTGGGGTACAGAAACAGTACAGCGTGGAGATAGTGTTGCATATATTTACATTGTAGAAGCAAATATTTTGTTAAAAAATTTGTTAGTGTTACAGAATATATTTAGAATAGGAAATATATATATATATATATATATATATATATATATATATATATATATATATATATATATATATATATATACCTTGATTATAGGGATTTGATATAATTAGTGTCCTTCCTAAAATAGGATTTGTAAGTTGTATATATATCTAAGTGATTCATGAATATACAATGAGAAATTATTTTCTTCCCAATTACATGGTATCAGAGTCATCGGGATAAATTAAAAGAAAAAAAAAATCGAAAACAATGTTTTTTTTTTTAGGGTTTCTCGGGTTTTCCAATTTCCGGCTAGGGTTTCTCCGATTTTCCACTTTCCGACGACTTCCTGTTCTCACCGCCGGCACTTGGGGAAGCGCCGCTCGCCGATCGACCTTCGCCCAGAGTTTCGTCGCTGGAATCCTGTCCGTTTTGCCACGCGCCGGCGCGTCTGTTGCCAAAATTTGTTTTTTTTGTGCCGGTCAGCTCGCCTTGACCTGCACGACACGTTTTCCTACCTGTTTCTGGGTTAGCATCTGTTCAGGTGTGAGATCTACCTTGGGACAGGTTTAGTTCTTCAAGTTTCTCGGCTTTGTTGTGGTTGTGCTTCGTCATTTGGCTGTTATTTCATAATATAGAGGAAAGGTAGTCTGTTGTTGTATCTGATGTGGTTCCTATGATGTCAAAGAATAAAGATCACAGAACATAGACTTAATAGGTCTAATTATGTAGATTGGGGTAAAACTGTTAGACTTTATTTGCGGAGTATTGCTATGGACAATCACCTAACTGATGAACCACCTAGTGATGATTCGAAATCCTCATGGCTAAGAGAGGATGCCCGCCTGTTTTTGCAAATACGTAATTCTATTGATAGTGAGGTGGTTGGTTTGATAAATCATTGTGCATATGTGAAGGAATTGATGGATTATTTGGGATTTGTGTACTCTGGCAAGGGGAATATCAAACGTACTTATGAGGTATGCCAAACCTTTTATCGTGCTGAAACAGGTGACATATCTCTCACTGACTACTTTATGGATTTTATGATGACTCATGAGGAACTTAATACGCTGCTTCAATTCAGTACCGATGTGACATTTCAGCAAGCTCAGAGAGAAAAGATGGCGGTTATGAGCTTCTGGCTGGTCTTCCTTCTGAGTTTGAGACTGCAAAATCTCAAATTCTTTCTAGCCCTGAGATATCCTCGTTGGAAGAAGCCTTTAGTAGGGTACTCCACACAAAAAATTCAACTTCTGCTCAACCTCATAGTGCTCTCGTCAGTCGCATCTTTGAATCTGGGAGACAGCCTTATAGAAGTGGTAATAAAGGGGAAAACTCAAGTGGCTATGATCGAAATCTGGGTACTCAAGGACAGGATTCGGGAGGTGCTATATGTTACTATTGTCATAAGCCAGGACATGTGAAAAGAGATTGTAGAAAGTTGCCGCGCAGAAATCAATCGAACCAATCGGCCCATGTTGCCTTTACTATTGATGGTTTTGAATCCATTCTAATATCTGCAGATGAGTATGCCAAGTTCTCCCAGTATCATGAATCTCTAAAGTCTTCATCTACTCCTATTACTGCCATCGCTGATTCGGTAAAGTGAACACATGTCTTGTTTCCTCCTCTTTCAAATGGGTCATTGATTCTGGTGCAACAAATCACATGACATGTAATTCTAGTCTATTTTTCTCTTTTCAGTTACAAGCTTCTAGTTCTACAGTTACTTTAGCCAATGGGTCTACATCTCCTGTTCTCGGATCCGGCATAATTATTCCAACACCCTCCATTCTTTTGCAATCTGTTTTAAGTTTATCTAACTTGTTTTTTAATATGGTCTCCATCAGCAAACTTACTTGTTCTCTTAACTGTTGTGTCTCATTCTATCCTAATTATTGTCTATTTCAGGATCTTATGACGAAGAAGATTATTGGTAAAGGACATGAGTCTGGAGGCATCTACATTCTTGATACACAAGCAAATACACAAACACCAAAGTCTGTTTCTTGTTTTGGAGTTGTGTCCCCTTTTGAAGCACATTTTCGGCTCGGTCATCCTTCGTTGCCTCTGTTAAAGAAACTTTATCCTCAGTTTTCTAGTATGTCTTCTTTAGATTGTGAGTCTTGTCACTTTGCCAAACATCATCGTCTGAGTTCTAGTCCCAGAGTCAATAAAAGAGCTAGTGCTCCTTTCACGTTAGTTCACTCCGATGTTTGGGGTCCATGTCCTGTTGAGTCTAAAGTTGGGTTTAAATATTTTGTTACCTTTGTTGACGATTATTCTCGAATGACATGGTTATTTTTGATGAAATGTCATTCCGAATTGTTCTCTCATTTTACCCTTTTTTGTGCTGAAATCAAAACTCAATTTAATGTGCATGTACAAACTTTAAGAAGTTATAATGCTAAAGAATATTTATCCGAATACTTCCGAAATTATATGGTTCAACATGGCATTATTCATCAAACTTCTTGCGTCGATACACCATCTCAAAATGGAGTTGCTGAGAGGAAAAATAGACATCTTCTTGAAATTGCCAGAGCCTTGTTATTTCAAATGCAGGTCCCCAAGCATTTTTGGGCTGATAGCGTTTCTACATCTTGTTTTCTTATTAACTGTATGTCTTCCTCTGTTCTTTCTGGTGCGACTCCTTTTCATGTACTTTTTCCTAATAGGCAATTATTTCCTATTGAACCCAGGATATTTGGTTGTACGTGCTTCGTTCGGGATGTTCGGCCTCATGTTACGAAACTTGATCTCAAATCTCTAAAGTGTATTTTTCTTGGCTATTCTCGTGTGCAAAAGAGGTATAGATGTTACTGTCCCAATCTTAACAGGTACCTTGTGTCAGCTGATGTTACATTTTTGGAACAAACACCATTTGCTTCTTCTTCAGGTTCTATTAGTCAGGGGGAGGATGATTTATTAATCTATACTATTACATCCCCTAGTTCTGACCTTCCTTCCTCCACTCCTGTTAAGCCTCCTATACACCGGTTTATTCTCGCCGCTATCATCCTACTACTCCTGATCCGGTTCATATTTCTACACCTCCTACTTCATGTCCAGCACTAGTTCCTTCGTCATCGGATCCGGTTCCCAATTCTAGTGATGATCTTTCGATTGCCTTTCGCAAAGGTAAACATCAATGTACTTATCCAATATCCTCTTTTGTATCATATAATCGTTTGTCACCATCCTCTTGTTCTTTTATTGCATCTTTTGATTCTGTCACTATTCTTAAGACTGTTCATGATGCTCTATCTCATCCTGGTTGGTGTAATGCTATGATTAAGGTGATGAATGCTTTAGATGACAATGTTACTTGGACCCTGGTGCCCTTGCCTGCAGGTAAAAAGGCTGTTGGATGTAAGTGGGTGTTTACTGTTAAAGTTAATCCTAATGGGTCCGTTGCTAGATTGAAAGCTCGCCTGTGGCTAGAGGATATACTCAAACATATGGAGTTGATTATTCTGACACTTTTTTTCCTGTTGCTAAACTTACGTCTGTCCAGTTGTTTATCTCTATGTCAGCCACATATGATTGGCCTCTGCATCAATTAGACATTAAGAATGCATTCCTTCATGGTGATATTCAGGAGGAGGTTTATATGGAGCAACCACATGGTTTTGTTGCTCAGGGAGAGTGTGGGAAAGTTTGTCGTCTTCGTAAATCCTTGTATGGGTTGAAACAAAGTCCCCGGGCCTGGTTTGAAAAGTTTAGTCAGACTATTGAAAGCTGTAGCAAGAAGAAGAATAAGTCCGATCATTCTGTTTTCTATAGGCAGTCTGCGGCTGGTATCATCCTATTAGTTGTTTATGTTGATGATATCGTTATTACTGGGAGTGATTCTGGTGGTATCTCATCCCTCAAATCTTTCCTTCACAGTCAGTTTCATATAAAGGATTTAGGAACACTAAAGTATTTCTTAGGTGTTGAGGTGACGATAAGTAAGAAAGGGATTCTCTTATCGCAAAGGAAGTATGTGCTTGACTTGTTGACTGAAATAGAAAAATTGGGGGCTAAACCACATAGCACTCAAATGGTTCCTAGTTTGCAGTTTACAAAAGATGGCGAATTGTTTGAAAAAACCTGAGAGATAGAGGAGATTGGTTGGGAAGTTGAACTATCTTACAGTGACTCGTCTAGATATTGCCTATTCAGTTAGTGTGGTAAGTCAGTATATGTCTTCTCCACCTGTTGATCATTGAAAAGCTGTAGAACAAATTTTATGTTATTTAAAAGAAGCGCATGGGAGAGGAATTCTGTATGGCAATCATGGTCATACTATGATTGAATGTTTTTCGGATGCTGATTGGGCAGGATCCAAGGAAGATAGAAGATCTACTTTCGGTTATTGTGTATTTGTTGGAGGAAATTTAGTTTCATGGAAAAGTAAGAAACGCAATGTGATTTCACGTTCGAGTGTTGAATCAGAATATAGGGCTATGGCTAAGTATGTGTGTGAAATAATGTGGATACATCAAAATTTCAATACCGGCCAAGTTATGGTGTGATAACCAAGCGGCACTTCATATTGCATCAAATCCAGTCTTTCATGAACGAACTAAACACATTGATTGTCATTTCGTTCGTGAGAAGATTCAGCAATATTTGATTTCTATAAGGTATGTGAAAATAGGAGAACAATTGGGAGACATTGTTACAAAGGCTCTAAATGGTGTTCGGGTTGATTATCTTTGCAACAAGTTGGGTATGATAAATATCTATGCTCCACCTTGAGGGAGAGTGTTACATAATATATTTAGAATATGAAATATATATGTATATACCTTGATTATAGGGATTTGATATAATTAGTCTCCTTCCTAAAATAGGATTTGTAACTTGTATATATATCTAAGTGATTCATGAATATACAATGAGAAATTATTTTCTTCCCAATTATAGTTAGTGGGAGATGTTTCTAGAAATATATATCATGGCACAGAAATATATATGATTCTTATTGTTATATTAACCATCATTTCTTCACAGTGCTTCTAAAATTCCATTTTATAGTTTTGAAGACATTTCCCTTTATTGAGAATTATCAACTACCAGAATGTCAATTATCGGAAATTCAATAACTAGTGATTCTATTGCTTGATTCATAACATCTTCTTTTCTTAGGTAGTAGGTCCCCGAAAAATTTTCTGCTAATTATTCTTTCCTTACATAGCTCGCGAGTCCCTTAACCTTTTCCTTTGACAACTTTTGTTCTGAAAGCTAAATGCCTCTTCTAAGTTTAAGACATTTACATGGTATATAGCTCATAAGAAAATTAGTAGTGATCTATTCACGAGTTTTGTTCCTGCAGGGTTTTATCCCCTGATATTTTAGTTATATAAGGACAGCAGCAGTGAGGCATAAACGCATATTTTCTTCCTTTACCCCCAAGATTGTTTGTGGGAAATTTGTTAGGTTTGTTTAACACAAGGTCTTGAGGTTTTAGGTTTATCCAGGAAGCTAATGTCTCATGTATGTATGGCTATATACCATGGTCTACTCTGCTCGGGAGCCACAGTAGAAGTTTTAGAAGCATCACTTTCCACCTCATTGCTTGTGGGATTCACTGGCTCTTTTCATCTTCCACCAAATTACTGGATGTGCAAGGTGTTACTGTAGTTTTCCATTAATTTTCTCTCTCGAATATATTTTTTATGTAGTTGAAAACATTTTGTCTTCTGCTTTTGTAATTGATCATCACTGGAATTTAGGTCTTTCATGAAATATTATTAACATTTTTCTAGAACTTGCAAGATTCTTTTTGAAATATCGTGTCTTGTAATTGTTCATCTCTTGAATTTCGGTCTTTCGTAAAATATAATCAACCCTTTTCTAGAACTTGCAAGATTATTTTTCAATTATTGTGCTTGACACATTTTTAATGTAAAAAACTAAATACCAAAATGGATAAAGAGTTGAAATTGCTCAGATCCAAGTAACTCATATGATGCATAAACCAGGTTTTATCAATTTAAATAATTTTCAGTTTTTATGTGCCACACCTGAAATTCAACAATATAAATTGTCCTTTTTTTTTTTATAAAACTTACAAACATATACTAGCATCATATATCCAAATGTTGGAACCTTGGTTTTTTTTTATAAATTTAACACTTTTCATCACAATATGTGGTGCGTTCTTCCTTTGAAGAAATATTATTCATCAAGTCCCCTTTTGTTTCAATGGAAATGGAGAATTTCAATTTCTGCGTTTGGACAAATAGAGATTGAATGTATGATACTTCTCCCCTATTTCATTACTTGTTGTTCCCTTCTTTCCCCTCAAATACCCATGAAATAAATAATTTCTTTTAATTAGTTTTCAACATCTCTGGATTCTTATGCCTTCCAAATGTCTGAATACTAGAAACTTAGTTTAGCTGCTTCAGGTCTTGGGCGTACATGTTATTATACTAAGAGTTAGTATCTAGTTTCTTTGAGCACGTTCTGGCCTCATCTTCAACAGTTTCCTTTTCATTATCCATGCAAAAAATCAAACTAGAAATATAAAAACTGTTATTGAACCCCTATTAGCCTTCTCTGGTGGTCCTGAAAACCCATTGAGGATGTGTTGGTGTTTTGCTTTAAAAAAAAAAAAGTTTCTACGGTGTTCATACATTTGTCGCCAGCCCCCTATCATATGCTTTTTCTTTTTTTTGGTAGGGGATTGAGGGGAAGGTTTTTGGATCAGATACAAAGTATCATTTTTTATGCTGACTTCTTGCCTACACACTCATCATAAATTTCATTAAATATCATCTGTTCACCTGTCTTTGCCTCAAATTCAGCATTTTGTTTTTGCCGGTGTTTCAGGGGGCTCTATGGGTTCTAGAACCAGAAATGTTTCCAAAACCCGGGCTTTTGGACAAGGTGCCTACGGAGCAAAAGCGGAAAAAGGACTTTTTGGAGGTTATGCCTGTTCCAAAATATGCAAAACTTAAAGATCACTGTCTTATCCTAACTGAGACAGATGGTTCTCATGTGGAGATTTCACTCAAGGGATGCACAATAGCAACTGTATCAGCAACAGGCTTGTCCTCAAAAAAATGGTGATTTGACGTTTTCTAGAAATCTTTTAGGAGTTGAAATTTCAGATAACTTAGAATCAACTACTGTTGTTTATGCCCCTCCTGACAGACTTTTTAAGTTTTGGTTTCCTGGTTATCAAGAATTAACTGTTTAATAATGGATTTCCAAATCCATTGAGTCAAATCATATACTTCAGTGAATATGCTACTTGAGGCTTACATTTGACAAAGAGAATCTATTCTAACTAAGTCAAGTAGCAAAGTTCTTGTTCTGAAAGGTTCAAGGTGGCTTCATTAACTCTACTAAATATTATATGGTTGTCAAGAATATAAAATAAGATTACAGAGATCGTCAAAGATTGCGATTATAATATTTACTTTCCTTAGTAGTAGATTACGTAATATTTCCTTTTATGTTTATTTCCTTTTACAGTTATTTCTAACCCTATAAATAGGGTCTTCTAGTTTGTAATAGAAACAAGTTTATTATAATACAATTTATAATATTCTTCACATGGTATCAGAGCCTTAGTACATTAACCTTGAATTCCGTTCCCGGCGAGCGGCCTTGAGCCGCTCGTCCGGCTAGCAATTTTTTTTTTCCTTCTTAAAAAAAAAAAAAAAAAAAAAAATCCGGTACTGTTCATCCGCGGTACTGTTCATACCGCGCGGGGTACTGTTCATCCGCCGACACTGTTCATCCGCGGTACTGTTCATCCGGGTACTGTTCACCGCCGACACTGTTCATCCGTGGGTACTGTTCATCCGTTCGTACTGTTCATCCGGTTGGTTTTTGGTCAGTGTTCAATCTGCTAATTTCAGATCTGCTTCTGGTTATTGGTTATTGTTCGTATGACAGTACTACAAATGTTCGTAAGTCTGGTTATGACTCTCACGTTCTTCGTTTAAACCCTACAGTTGTTTGTATTGTTGGTCCAGGTTATCTGGAATTTGGTTCCGTTAAATTTGGTTCAGTTTATCTGATATTTGGTTCAGTTTATCTGGAATTTGGTTTAGTGTTGGTTCGGAGTATCCGAAATTTGAGTTTCTCATCTCGTAGTTTTTTGGCCGGTATTTTGGCGTGTGTCGGCGCACGTCGTGAATTTCTTTTGGAAATTCTTCTTGGGGAGTATGCGTTCTCGTCGTCTTCTCGTAGTTTCTTGTGGTTTCTCGTCGTTTCTTTGGAGTGTTCTTGACGTCGTTTTGGAGTAGTTCTCTGTTGTTCTTGGTCTCTCGTCGTCAGTAATTTTCGTCGTTGGTTGCTTTGATTTGGATTTCTTCTTCGTGGACAAGTATCGTCGTCGTCGTCAGTTCATGATTGCAAATTGATACTTTTACCAGCATCAATTTGAGGGGGGATGTCAAGAATATAAAATAAGATTACAGAGATCGTCAAAGATTGCGATTATAATATTTACTTTCCTTAGTAGTAGATTACGTAATATTTCCTTTTATGTTTATTTCCTTTTACAGTTATTTCTAACCCTATAAATAGGGTCTTCTAGTTTGTAATAGAAACAAGTTTATTATAATACAATTTATAATATTCTTCACAATGGTATTTAGCAGCTTTTTCAATCTTTTAGTGGTTTTTGGTTCTGACAAAGATACATCCTTTTAGGTTGAGTTGGTTGTACTGAAAGATCTCATCGAATTCATGACCAAGAAATATTGATGCCCAAGTAGCAATAATAAAATATATTTTTTACTATCAGAATATTTTTCTCTGCAGTACAGTGAATGCCATGCGTTCACAGGAAGTCATGAAAATCCCTTTAATTGTTCCAATCCACGTCAGGAAAACCCTTTTATATTGTTCTAATCCATGTCAGGATTTTTTATTTTTTTAATTGTTCTAATTTATCTCATGATTCCTGTTTGGATTTCATGGAATTCTAAGTAATACTTCTCCATGACTATCATGTTATGTTCCTGGAACGGTAACAAATGTTTCTTTCTTTTTCTTAGGGCAAAAAGATATCCCATTAAAGTGGAGAGCGAAGGTTCAGTTATATATAAGGGAAGTAAAATAATTTACATATATCTTGAGACGTCTTGGGAGAAGGAGTCCTGGTGTAAAGCCCTCCGCCTTGCTTCCTGCGATGAAGAAAAGCTCAAGTGGTTCACCAAGTTGAAAATAGACTTTAACAATTACCTGACATCATTGAATGCAGGATATCCTTCTTTTATGAAACCTTCCGAGCTTTTCAGTGCTGAACCACTTGATAAGCCTATTAAGTTTGATGGTTCATCAAAGGTTCGCCAGTTCCTCAAGAAACTTGCAAAGAAGGCTTCTAAAAGTGGAGTAGATTATATAGCAAGCGGAACTTCAACTTCAGGCTGTGATGAAAGAAAGTTGAGTGAGAAGTCTCATTCAGTCCAAGACTCAGTTCTGGCTCCTGACTTAGCGAAATTGGTCCCAACGGGAAAGCCTTCTAGTGTTTCTTCTGAGGACACTAGTGTGGCATCATCAACACCAACTTCTACTGAGCCAGGAAGCAGAGTTCATATTTCTGGATTATCTGATGTGGAATCTGATCACAGGAATTCTAGTGATGAAGGAACACTTTGTTTGAATTTGTTAATATCACGATTGTTCTTTGATGCCAAAAGAAATTTGCAGATTAGGAACTCCATCGAAAACTGGATTCAGGTTTGTCGTATCTATTTAAACCACAGTGACATATTAATGAAGTAATTTCTTTTACATGTGAATGCACAAAAGATTTGGCATGTTTTTATCTCGTACGTGATATATAAAATGATCTTTCAATTAGAATTAAGAATTCAAGTGATATTTTTTGAGTTTTCTATACATAACTTTATGTTCTTGTAGGTTTTCCTCAACATAATTTACTGTAGACTAATTACAATATTTATAAGAAAATCTTTGTGAAAACTGTGTCCAGATAATCAATATTGCAAGAGATTTGAAGAATAGAAGATTTTCCCTTGTTCTATTCAAACCATTAGTTGAAATAAATATTTGTTACCTACTTGTACTCCTTGTGATTGTTAGGGATTAAAGTGCAATTTCCTTTTTTACCTTGTATGTATATATTTCTTTGTACACTTTCCATAAATAATATACAAGAATTATTCTCCCAAACCTACATGGTATCAGAGCCACCGGTTACCTTAGTGCCGGCGACGTCCTTCCGGTAACCTTACTGCCGGAGATTTTTTCCCGGCTGCCCAGGCGCGATACGTTTTCCCGCTTTTCCCGGCTGCCCAGAAGCCTATTTTTCAGCTGCCCAGTCGCGACCCAGACGCAACGACGTCGTATCTGCTCCGGCACTGCTCCGGCGCTGGCGTCGCGCCTGGTCCTCACTGTTCCGGCGCCGTTCTTCTCTGCTTGCTCTCTGTCGTGCGGTTCCTGTGCTGCCGGGATTCTACTGCTCGATTTTGTGACTGCTTTGGGAGTGAAAGAAGCTGATTCTCCTTCTCCCCACCTTGCCCTACCGAAATCTGTGCAAATTGGTGCCTATCCCTTCTCTCTCTTTGTGATACTGTAGCCACCATTTTTTCTTTTGTGGGTAATGTTGTTGGGCAGCAACGAGTGAGGTTTGGATTTGGGTCGAGAAATCAAGTGGTTGATTGTTGCTAGTTTAAATTGAGCAGGGATTGTACAATTGAAGATCTTGAGGTGTTAATTTATGCTACAAATGGTGAACTCGTGATGTGTGGGTTGATTAAACCTACCCTAAATCTTTGTAGTCGCCAAAGCAATCTATTCTTGAAAGAATGGCGTCCCATGTTGCTTGTTCATCTTCCGGGGAAGGTATCTTTGGGTTGCACTCTACCTCTACTGCATCGGATTGTTGGGTTATAGATTCTGGAGCTACCGATCATTTTACCTGTAATTCCTCCACATTTGATTCCTTGACAATTCCACCTGTTCAGTCTGTTCAAGTGGCTAATGGGACTCCTGTTAAAGTTACCGGGGCCGGAAACGTCTCGTTTTCACCTACTTTTTCTCTCTCATCCGTTTTGCTTGCACCCACCTTTTCCACTAACCTCTTATCTATTAGCAAAATTACAAAACATCTTGATTGCTCTGTCATCTTCTCACCTACTTCAGGACAATCGAACGAAGATGACGATTGGCACTGGTAGAGAAAGAGGAGGGTTGTATTATTTGGAGGGAACACGGCTGTTGCAAACTGAGGATACTCACGGTCTCCAAGTTGTTAGTAAATCCTCCCCAAGAGATAAGATCCTTTTATGGCATTGTCGATTAGGTCATCCTTCATTTACTTATTTAGAACACTTGTTCCCAAAACTATTTAAAAATATTCCTAGTTCTAGTATGCGGTGTGAACAATGCATTTTTGCTAAAAATCATCGTGTACCTTTCAAAGTCAGTTTCAATAAAAGTACTGTCCCTTTTTCTTGTGTTCATACTGATGTTTGGGGGCCTTTCTCTACTCCATCTGCTACAGGTCATAAATATTTTGTCTCTTTCATTGACGATTGTACCAGAGTTTGTTGGATATATTTGTTAAAAACTAAGGGTGAAGTCGTCCATGTTATTCCAAAATTCTTTAAAATGATCGAGACACAATTTCATACATGGGTTAAAGTTATTCATTCTGACAATGGCCGTGAGTTTGTAAATCAAACCCTTGAAAACTTCTTCTCGACTCACGGCATTCTCCATCAGACCACTTGTGCTTACACACCTCAACAAAATGGCATCGCAGAGCGAAAAAATCGACACATTCTTGAAGTGGCTCGGGTTTTATGTTTCACTATGCGTGTTCCAAAGCGTTTCTGGGCTGAGGCGGTGACAACTGCCGTCTTTCTCATAAATCGCATGCCCGCTCGCATTATTGACTTTCAAACTCCTTTAAAAATGTTGTCCAAGTTTCACTCTATTTCCTCTGCTTTAAATCTTTGTCCCAAAATTTTTGGTTGTGTGTGTTATGTCCACGTGCATTCTCATCTCAGAGATAAATTTGATCCTCGTGCCTTGAAATGTGTCTTCCTTGGCTACTCTAGCTCCCAGAAGGGCTACAAATGTTTTCATCCCCCTACGGGAAAATACTATGTTTCTATGGATGTAGAATTTTGCGAGTCAAAGTCTTTTTTTTCTGATGATGTTTCGTTGGTTCCTCTTCAGGGGGAGATTAGTAGTAAGGAAGAGGAACGAGTGTGGTTAGAGGAAAAGAAAGTGTGGATTTCTGGAGTTGAGGGGGAATCCCAAGTTGAATCCCAAAATGAATCTCGAGTTGAGGGTGATAGATCACCTCGTTTGTTCCAAAAGTGTTATACAAGAAAAAACCTAGACAATGCTTGTAATCCTGTATTAGCTAATTCTGATCATGATAACCCTCTTGTTGATTCTACAGTGCCATCTGATTCTTCGGAGATTGAAAATGAGGTACCTCTTATCCCTTCTACTCCTATCTCTGTTTCTGATTTTAATCCTGCAGCTTTAGATATGGTTGATACTCGGGATAGGAGATATCCTCTTCGAGTCCATAATAAGCCTGATAGGTTTGGTTTTTCGAAATCTTCTTCCAATGCTATCTTTCCCATCTCTGATTATATTTCGTACCACCGTTTATCTAAGACTAATTTGGCGTTTGCCCTCCAATTATCTTCTGTATCTATCCCTAATCACTTTCAGGAAGCTCTTGATAAACCTAAGTGGAAATCCGTTATGGTAGAAGAAATGAATGCTCTTCAAAGGAACTCTACTTGGGAGATGGTCTTATTACCACCAGGGAAAAATACCATGGGATGCAAGTGGGTGTACTCATTGAAATATAAGTCAGATGGAACTGTGGATAGGTATAAAACTAGATTGGTGGCCAAAGGGTACACACAGACTTATGGGATTGACTATCAGGAAACTTTTGCTCCAGTAGCTAAGATGAATACTGTTAGAGTCATCATATCTCTAGCAGTCAATCTCGATTGGCCATTAAGGCAATTTGATGTTAAAAATGCATTTCTTCACGGTGATCTGACAGAGGAAGTGTATATGGATCCTCCTCCGGGTTTCACTCCTCCAGGGGATAATGTGAGTAAGCTGAAGAAAGCCTTGTATGGGCTAAAACAATCTCCAAGGGCGTGGTTTGGAAGATTGAGTTGTTCAATGAAAGAGTATGGCTTTAAACAAGCCTTGACTGATTATACTCTATTTTATAAGAGAAATGGTCATGATATTACTATGCTCATTGTGTATGTGGATGATATGATTGTTACTGGTAGTAATTCTCGTGAGATTGAGAAGCTCCGAAGCCATTTGACAAAGGAGTTCGAAATGAAGGACTTGGGTACATTGAAGTATTTCTTGGGCATTGAGGTATCACGGTCCCAGCAAGGACTTATTCTATCTCAACGCAAGTACGTTCTTGATCTTCTAGCAGAAACTGGTATGTCGGCTTGTGTTCCTGTTGACACACCCATTGAGGTAAATCATGGTCTATCTATTTATCCTGATCAGATTCCCGCAAACAAAGAGAGATACCAAAGATTGGTGGGGAAGTTGATTTATCTAACTCACACGAGACCTGATTTGTCATATGCAATTAGTGTTGTGAGTCAATTCATGCATAACCCCAGTGAGCAACATATGAGTGCAGTTAATCGGATATTGGCATATCTAAAGTCCTCTCCAGGCAAGGGCATTCTCTACTCAAAAAGTGGGCATTTAGATATTGTGGGTTACACGGATTCTGATTTTGCTGGATCGAGACTGGACAGAAAATCTACATCAGGATATGTATCTTTTGTTGGAGGTAATCTTGTGACTTGGAGGAGTAAGAAACAAAATGTGGTCTCACTATCCAGTGCTGAGGCGGAATATCGAGCATTACATCATGCAACTACCGAGCTTACATGGTTAAAACTCCTCCTTAGTGAACTTGGATTTGGTCCAGACAAGCCTATGTTACTTTTCTGTGATAACACTGCTGCCATCAAAATTGCAAACAACCCTGTGCAACATGATAGAACAAAGCATGTTGAACTTGATAGGAACTACATCAAAGATAATCTTGACTCCAAAAATATAGAGGTTCCATACATCAAGAGGGCCGAACAATTGGCTGATATAATGACACATGGAGTTGCTAGTTCTCCATTCTATGCAGTGATCTCCAAGTTGGGCATGTGTGATATCTATGCACCAACTTGAGGGGGAGAGTTGAAATAAATATTTGTTACCTACTTGTACTCCTTGTGATTGTTAGGGATTAAAGTGCAATTTCCTTTTTTACCTTGTATGTATATATTTCTTTGTACACTTTCCATAAATAATATACAAGAATTATTCTCCCAAACCTACACCATTTAATATAAGATTTCAGGAAATTGTAACTTTTGATCTCCAACCTATGGACTGAGTTGCAAGTTGGTTGCCGACCTTCAAAAGGGGGCAAGTTGGTCCTCAATCTTTCAACAGATGTGTACAGTTAGTCCTCTTGAACAAAATCTGCCAAAATTTCTCTTAAAATAACATCTGACTTGCACATGTCGATGTGTTCAAGGGGCAAAAATGTATAAACGCATAATTTTAATAAAAAGAAAAACGAATAAAAGAGAGAGAAAGAAAAACAAAAACAAATAGTGCAAAATGACAGTTTGGTGGCATTTCATGTGCGGCTTGAATTGGTCCATAGATGTTACTGAAACCCAGTGAGGGAACCTACTGTGAGTGTCCTGACCAACCTAGTTCATTAAGTTCCATTCGGGCTCAATGTTTGGCAATATCAAATACCTGTTTCATAGTTGAAATTTCTTTCTGAGTCAGCCAGGAGATTTTTTTGGTCCATTGTCATGCTAATACTTTTCAGGTAAAGGGTATTTTCTTTTCATTTCAATTATTATTTAGGTATCTGACCATTGAGGGTCTTTTTATGCAGATTGATATTTTTATTGCAATGCATAAAATCTGATAGTAATTTTGATTTACATATCAGCTTTCTCTAAAAATCTAAGTCAACTAGAAGGCGTGTCAGGCATGTCAATGAAATAATATAATGTCTGAAAAAGTGAAATCTTTTCTCTATTTATTCAACGTACTACTGAGACATACGTGTATTAAAAGGTTCCTTTAATAGGTGTTTTGTATTATTTTTTTGATCATTGTTACAATGTGTTGTATATAAAATCTACGACATATGGCTCTCATGAAGTGACATAGTAATGCAGTTTACCGGAAGATGTTGTGTGGGTATATTGTTGTTTGTGGCACAACTAACCTGTCTATTCTTCACTGTCATAGAGAGCACTATCCAACATGAGAAGCCCCAATTACCTCGGTGAAGTCACATGTACTTCTGTAGATCCTGGTACTCTGCCTCCACATATTCTTGCAATGAGGGTGCTTCCCTCAGATACGAATGAGCTGTGGGCCATGGAAGTTGATGTAGAGTATTCTGGTGGCATGGTTTTGGAAATTGAAACAAGGCTTGAAATTCGAGAGCTGGAACTTGAAGGAGAGCAAACTAGTTCAAACTCAAGAACTGTTGGTGAGGTAACCTCTGCTCTACTGGAAGGTATTGAATATCTTGGGAAACAATTGAAGCTTTCTGAAGAGGCAACTGATGGAATAGAGCAAAAAGATGGAGATCCTATCCTAGGTATGTAATATATGAGCTTCTGTTTTGAGACTGAACCAGTAATTACTCTAAATTTTGATGAAATCAATACATCTGTTAAATAAAACATTAAATATGATGTGTGGAATAGTTGTGTAGTAGCTTAGCTTTTATATATTGCTTTAGGTACCTGAATCTCCAGCCCTTCCTGTTAGTCACACATATTTGTAACATAAGTTTTGTATATATTTTTGAAGGTTCTTCTTGAATGATGGTTTGGCATTACAATGATGTGTAAATGGGATAAATAGTTGATCACATTAGAACTGATGTTTATCATGGCTGATTTGGGGCATAGTTCACCTGAGGCAACAGGATTGGAGATTTTCTATGGCGCACTGATTTGCATTTGACCAATTTGGATACTTCTCTTCTAGGCTGTTTGCAGATTTTAAAACCATGCTTGATGAACTTTCTCAAATATCAATACAAATCTAATTGAAATGGACACAGATAAAAATTTCACTTGCCTGTTTGCACTATATATAATAGCAATAAGTAATAATTCTAGTCTAACTCATTTTAGCATTTAATTCACCAGGGATATGGCAAAAAGTGGATGAAATAAATCCTCTAGTTTCTCCTAGAAGTATAATAGAGTACTGTAACAATTCCTTTTTGGCATGCCCTAATTTTTTAGCTTTGTCCATTTGACTAGCATTCTTATGTAACTTAAGGACTGTGTAGCACGACCACTTCAACTAAGGTAGCGTATCCGTATCCGACACGTGTCAATACTAACACTCATCGGACACTCTATCATAAACATTTTTCTTTTTTATTAAAAATATTATATATTTTTAACTTAAAGTTATTAGTTAATGACAAATAGTTACTCATTTAAAAGATTTCAACAAAAAAGAAATTAATAACCAGTATAAAACTAAATTTATACTATATAAATGAAGAATTTTAAAGAATTTAATTAATGTGTTGGCGTGTCAGACACACATGTTCGTGTCGGTGCATCATAGCTTAAGGACATAGAAAAGTTGCCAACCAAAGCATCAACATGTTGGTCTATCAAGTAGTTGAGCATATTTCTTGGTTCTTCATTTCTCCTCTTTTAGGTCAATTCACACATATATCTTCCTAATAGCATGCTTTTTGAACAATGTTTGGATGCATTTCCTTAAGAATACGGTGACTCTTGTTCTTGGGGGAAAAACAAACTTCATGTTTTAATGGTCTTGGTGTTTGATGTTTGCTTTTAAATTTTTGTTTGGTCCAAGTATTTCATCAAAATGCCATTACCCATGCATGATGAAGCTATTAGCATAAACTTTGCTTCTTGATTGGTTGTTGCCATAGAAGGACAAGATACACATTCAAAAATAGAACCGGCCAAATCGGCGACGGATCCAACACCCGGTGAGCCCCGGCGACCGCAGAAAATAATTTCTAGTCTAACTTATGGAATGTCCTGGTTTCGAATCCCTTCCAAACCGAATTATTGTGAAATATTTTTATTTTTACAATTTTTACTAAAATCAATGGAATAGAAGAGAAGGGATTCGAACCTGTGAGCTCCTTTTCGAATTATTGAAGCTTGACCATTGTGGCACTTGTTGAATCTAGCATTAAATTTATCAGAATAATATATGTTACATTTTAGAGGTTTTAATTTAATTGTAAAAATTTGAATCTATGCTCTTCCTTTGAATTATACAAAAGTTGGTCACAATATCATTTGGTGAATACTGCTAATTTGTACAATAGAATTGTATATGTTTAGTTTGAACAAAATAATTGTTATATTTAAATTTTAGACATTGTTTGATTCCTCTTTTTTTCAAAATACATTTTTCTCTTTATTATTATTATTTTTTTGATAACTGTGGATGTTCGGGTCAGATTGCTCGCACCTCGACTAATCCCACAGGGCCCTGAAGTTTACGGTCGGATACTCACCTTAGTGGCCCTGAGGGGATTCGAACTGGTGACCATTAGAGAGCAAACTCAAGGCCTGACCAGCAATCCCTCAATATTATTTTTCTCTCTTCTTTTTAAGCACACATTTTTCAATAAAATAATATTACATGCAAATTCAAAAACTTTCCTTTATTTTTAACCACCATTCTCCATTAAATCAACATTCCAAAATACATTTTTTTTGCAAAAAATGGCATCAAACGGGGTTCTTAATGCTTTATTGCTGCCAACGGCCTACGGTCAATGACCGTAGGTGCTGAATCAAAATCTTGGATCTGCCACTGAGCCAAATGCCGACCTAATGAGGATGCTTGTGGGATATAGTTCCTGGACAAGTTGATGTACAATCGAAAGATACCATATTCTTATTGAAAAAAGCCCTTCTGGCAAAAAGATTTGGCTTCATTCTGACCTATTCTATTCCCCCACAGCTACTTCTCTAAGACATTGGGCATTTGTCCTTCCACCAGCAAGAGACATTAATGCCGCATCAACAGTAGGTTACGGGAGCCGCTTCCCGGTGATATATACAGTTAGATCGATCCCACATTCGCAAGTGGAAGGACTTGGCTTTAGCCTTCCTCAAGCAGTACAAGCATAACATTGATAAGGCCCCAGATCGCATGGATCTTCAAAACATGGGGAAAAAAGGTGCCGAAGGCTAAGGAAGGCAAGGCATTACTTCGAAGTAGTGCTTTTTTCATTAAAATAGACTCTTTTAATATTCTCAATTTTGATGATGATCCTGGCTGGTCCATAAAATGATTAGCAGACCTTTTCTTTCTAGTGTAGAAAGATTTCCTTCTTCCATTTAGGTAACCTTAATGAATTACGCCATGTAGAAATGCAGTCCATATAAAGTAATTCAGTGCACCCATATTTATAGCATTGCATGTACCCTGGAGGTTACGTGTTGATTTGGATTTCGCTTTGGCCCCTCACTGGTAAATTGAAATCTTCCACAAATCAATATTTGAACCATCCATTGTTTTGATAACTTGGTTCTCTAGAGAAACTTTTACTAGTGAGGTACAATTTTTGTTAGGAGTTTGGACCCCGTTCTTTGATACAACCAGTAGCAATTGAAGTTATTTTCCGAAGATTTGAGTACAGATGGCTGTTCCTTTAGCATGAAATTAAAAGGGCTCCTTTTTCATTTTGCATATTGGAAATAGAGTGTAGGGTCTGAATTTTGGGCACTAAATCTTTCCCTAAATTCTCTGTTAGAATAGCGACTATTTAAGAACTTAATTCTGTTTGAATAAGTTGTGATACAACTAACTCATTTATATGCTTCCTTAGGTATATGCTTGGTCCAGAATTACAGACACATGTTCTAGACATGATTTTTGGTCAACTATCCAATGCAAGTGCTTAAATGCAGTTGTAAAATTCCATCTTTCTCAGCTTTCCATAAATTTATGAGTTTATGTTTGAAAAAGAGTGATTGCTTGTATGATGTTTGCATTTCTCTTGGAGATAAAGGAAGTAGGTAAATTGATCTCTGTGGATTAGACAAATATGACCTCACTATCTTTTAAGCTCTTCATTTATTAAGACGGGCAACCCACTGTGGTGAATTCTTTTCTCATTTGAAGGAAATACAGCCTCCACATTGCTGGACTTCTGCATAGAATTGAGTATTAGGGCCTTTGAGACCCTCATTGGTCTGAAATTCTAGTTCATATTGTAAATATAGGCATGTTTAGTTCTCTGCTGCACAGTTTCTTTAGGAGGGGAGAGAGAGGGATGGTGTCAATAAGCGAAGGGACGGCTCTCATATTTTTTGTTGGAAGTGGATGAAGGATAGAGAAGAGTGTGAATGATGGTGGCCTCTCTTTATTTCAATTTTCAGCCAAACGCTTTTCCCAAATCTGATTATAAAGGTGAATAGTAAACTTTTTAGGATGTCGGATTTTATACTTTGTTAATGACCTAGTCTGACAAGCTTCTATTAACACAGAAATGAGTCGAGCTCAGGTAAATCAAAGTTAGTTCATTTATGAATCAAGCTGGTCAGAGTTAGTATTGACAGAAGCGAGAGACAAGGATGAATGATTTAGTTTATTCACCACCTTAATTGTTACAAATAAATCTGTCCAATTTATACTAGTTCCTAATCTAGAAAAAAGGAAAAGTTTCCTAATCTAAATAAGGTAAATAATCAATATACAATTATACATAATCTATCCCATAATACACGGGATTTCTACACTCCCCCTCAAGTTGGATCATAGATGTTAATCATATCCAGCTTGCAAATAAAATTCTCAAAAGTAGGTCGATGTAGTCCTTTTGTGAAGATATCTGCAATTTGTTTCTTTGTAGGCACATAGATCATGCATATAATCATGTTTTCAACTTTTTCTTTGATGAAGTGTCTGTCAACTTCTATATGTTTGGTTCGATCATGCTGGACTGGATTTAGAGAGATGTTGATAGCCGCTTTGTTGTCGCAATATAGTTTGATTGGAGATTTCACCATAGCTTGTAATTCTTCCAGTAGTTTTTTTATCCACAGTCCTTCGCATATTCCTTGTGCAATTGCTCTAAATTCAGCTTCAGCACTACTTCTAGCTACCACATTTTGCTTCTTACTTCTCCAAGTTACCAAGTTTCCCCAAACAAATGTGCAATAGCCAGTAGTTGATCTCCTATCTTCTATTGATCCAGCCCAATCCGCATCAGTAAAGACTTCTATTTCTTTCCTCTCATTTTTCTTGAAGAAGAGTCCCTTTCCAGGAGTACCTTTGAGATATCTGAGGATTCTGTATACTGCTTCTAGGTGAGCTTCCTTTGGAGAATGCATATATTGACTTACCACACTTACCGCGAATGCTATGTCAGGTCTCGTGTGAGAGAGATATATTAGTTTGCCAACCAGTCGCTGATATCTGTCCTTTTCAACTGATCTTCCAATGTCTTCTACTTTTCTACCTGCCTCCATAGGTGTGTCACTTGGTTTACATCCAAGCATGCCAGTTTCAGTTAGAAGATCAAGAATATATTTTCGTTGTGAAACACTAATACCCTTCTCTGATCTGGCCACTTCCATTCCCAAGAAGTATCGCATCTGTCCCAAATCTTTTACTTCAAACTCTGTAGCCAGGCTTTTCTTAAGCCTTTCTATTTCCACTATATTATCTCCGGTCAGTATTATGTCATCAACATATACAATCAGGATTGTTTTCGTTCCTGCTTCAGACAGTTGGTAGAACATAGTATGATCTGACTGTGCTTGTCGATATCCTTGATTTCTCAGTACTCTTGCAAATCTATCGAACCATGCTCTTGGTGACTGTTTGAGACTGTACAAGGATTTTTTTAGTTTGCAAACTTTATTTTCTTCATCTCTTCTAGAGAAACCTGGAGGTAAGGTCATGAAAACTTCTTCTTCTAGTTCTCCATTCAGGAATGCATTCTTAATGTCGAGCTGTTGCAGTGGCCAATCCAAATTTGCTGCTATAGACAAGATAACCCGGACTGTATTGAGTTTTGCTACAGGAGCGAATGTTTCCGTATAGTCAATGCCATAGGTCTGTGTATAACCTTTTGCAACGAGGCGAGCTTTGTATCGTTCTATTGTCCCATCAACTTTGTACTTCACATTAAAGATCCATTTGCAGTCAACAGGTCTTTTCCCCTTTGGTAGCTCTACCACATCCCAAGTTTTATTTTTCTCCGGTGCTTGCATTTCTTCTAAAACGGCATCTTTCCATTTGGGAATAGTCATGGCTTCCTGAATATTTTTTGGAATTTCTGTACTATCAAGGTTAGAAGTAAAAGTGCGAAACCCTGTAGAAAGAGTGTTATATGATATACATTTTGAGATAGGGTGGAGAGTACATGACCGAGGTTGTTTTCTGAAAGCAATAGGTAAATCAATGTCCGAAGTAGTGGGAGAGATTTCTTGTAGATTTAGAGCTATCACCGGTTCGGACTCTCTTGGTGCTTCGGGTGTAAGGTTTTCATTGTACCTTGATTTTGGTTTTCTCGAGTAAACTAATATCTCTTTGCCACGTTGTTTTTCTTTATCTCCCCCTAAGTTTAAGTTCTCTTCTGTAAATGGCATATTAGAACAAGATGATGTAGTAGGTTCAGTGTTTGTGATGGATTCCAGGGGAGAAGAGAGATCAATTTTCAAGAACCAATCTTCATCTTCACTGACATTCTCCCCCTGAAGAGAGGTTTTTCGAAAGCATGGAGTTTTCTCAGAAAATGTTACATCAAGACTAACAAATACTCGTTTTGTTGTGGGATCATAGCATTTATAACCCTTCTGAGTAGGAGAATAACCGATCAATACACACTTAAGAGCACGGGGATCTAGCTTAGTCCTATGATGTGAATGTATATGGACAAAAGCTGTACATCCAAACACTTTTAGAGGTAAGGTTGAGTTGAGACGGGAGTTAGGAAAAAAATTTAGAAGTTTTTGAAGAGGAGATTCGAATGAGAGGATGCGACTTGGCATTCGATTTATGAGGTAGGTTGACGTCAGAATGGCATCTCCCCAAAAAGTTTTCGGCATATTCATGGTGAACATTAGAGCACGGGCAACTTCAAGAAGGTGTCTATTTTTTCGTTCGGCAATCCCATTTTGTTGGGGAGTATTAACACATGAACTTTGATGAATAATTCCATTCTCTTGGAGATAGTTTTTTAGGGTAGTGTTGAAATATTCTGTGCTGTTATCCGTACGCAGAATTTGAATTCGTGTTTGGAATTGAGTTTGAATCATTGAATGAAAAGTGAGGAAAACTGAGCGAACATCAGTTTTTTCTTTTAATAGATAGACCCAACAGATTCGAGTATGGTCATCAATGAATGTAACAAACCATTTGGTATGTGTACGATTAGGGGTTTGTGAAGGTCCCCATAAGTCACTATGAATCATGGAAAATGGTTTGGAGGGTTTGTATGTGGATATGGGGAACGAAGAACGTTGATGTTTTGCAAGTTCACAGATTTCACAACGAAGGTCATCATACGTGTTATTCGAAAATATAGAGGGAAATACACGTTTTAGATATTGAAAATTGGGGTGACCCATTCTATAATGCCATAAAAGTATTTCACTTATCTTAGGGACAAAAGCAGAATCGCAACTAGCAAATTGACGTTGTTTACTCACATCAACCTCTTCAAAGTAGTAGAGTCCCTCACACTCCTTAGCATTGCCAATTGTCTTTCCCGATGATAGATCCTGAAAAACACAATGAGAAGGGAAAAAATTAGCAGAACAATTGGATTTTTTCGTCAATTGACTAATGGACAATAAATTGCAAGACAACTTTGGGACATGGAGGACAGATTCAAGTGTTATCAAATTGGAAATTCGAATATTTCCTTTTCCTGCAACAGGTGAAAGCGAGCCATCTGCAATCTTGACTTTGAGGTTGCCAGCACATGGTGAATATGTGGTAAACAGGTGGAAGGCGTCCGTCATGTGATCGGACGCACCAGAGTCAATGATCCAGAGAACTTTGGATTGCGCAGTAGTGTTTAGGGCCTTGAGAAAGCTACATTTGTGGGCCAAGGAACTTGATGGGTTATGATTGAATACATGGGCTAACCCATTGGGCCCAATGAATTTGGACCCATTTATCGATCTTTGTGAATTAACATCCATTCCATCTAGCCCAAATTTATTAGGCCCAATAGCATCTGCTAAACATGCCAAGAGTCCATTACCAGGTGGCCCAATTGATTTATTAGGCCCAAAACATGCCAAGACATTAACTCGACGGCCCCTGATTTCTGTAATTCTCTTCGGCCTTCCTCTGTCGATGTTCTTGATCGATCTTCTGTGGGAGTTGGACTGGACGTGCGCCAGATGGAGAGGACCCATGGGTTGACTGGACGCACCCATGGGTTGACTGGACATAGCCGAAATTTGAAAGGTTTAGGCATCTCTTCGCACCCTTCGCGACTGGGAACTGTTGTGTGATTGATTCAGAGTCGTGATTTGTTGTTTGGAACGAATTGAAGACATGGTTGGAGTCGCCTGAGGTTGGGCAGTCAACCGGTGGGAAGTTCCGATCACAGTGGTGGCCGGCGGTGACGATTCCGGCAGTTTTACCATTTTCGGGAAGCTCATTGTCTGAATTGATTCCGGCCAAAAGGTAGGCTTTTTTAACTGAGGGTTTTTTCATCGTGACTTTGCCAAGTTTAGAATTACTCTGGCTCTGATACCATATTGACAGAAGCGAGAGACAAGGATGAATGATTTAGTTTATTCACCACCTTAATTGTTACAAATCAATGAGTCCAATTTATACTAGTTCCTAATCTAGAAAAAAGGAAAAGTTTCCTAATCTAAATAAGGTAAATAATCAATATACAATTATACATAATCTATCCCATAATACACGGGATTTCTACAGTTAGGAAGTAGCCAAGCTTTACTGTATCCAAAATTGGAGAAATTGCAGGGTGATATATTGGATATAGGGGTTTGGTCTTAAAAACATGTGTTTGATTAATCTCACTTGCCTCGTATATGCATTAGGGTTCGAAGTCATGTATATTAAACTCAGCACTCTGAATTTTGAAATCTGTCTTTATCCGTGTTCTTAATTCAAAGTTGACATGAAGTGATCAGAAAGTCTCTGTGATTTGTGATGGGAGTTGGTACAGATAGAGAATTATAATTTGTCTCAATACATTCTTAATTTCATAATATGCTTTTAGTTATTCTTTGTCTATTGAATTAAAACTAAACTCCATGCATAGATCCCTTTGTAGATTGAGGTTTCATGACCAGGTTCAAAAAAGTCAATGGGAACACAATAAGAATTATATTATATTGTATAAATAACGGCATATCAAAGTCATTAATACAAATCCATCACGCCTCTCTCATATTTTGTTAGTTCAAAGGACATCTCTTTGTCTAACTTAAACAACCTCTCTTTGTACAATAATGTAAGCCAAATTCTTGCATCTTTACCTAAGAAGAACTAATACATGTGAGTGGATATAACATGACAACAACCAATTTTCCAAAACCTAGGATACGACATGATGTAGACACCTTAACTAAAAATATAAAATTCTTGAATCCGTAGAATCAAGATAATAACATTATGTTCATATAAAAAGAATCAACATTCATCTTGAAGATTATGAATTTAAGCACTAAACTAAACATCACATAACAAAAATTCCATTGCATTTGATCAATATTTACATTTCTCAAAGTTGCATAATCATGAAACTAAATATCTAGACTCATTTTAGCATGGCAAAATAAGCTGACTTTATTTTCATTATGCTTCATGTTTAAAGTATACCCCTCTCACCATATACTAAAAATGAAAAAAAAAAAGATAAAATTTGAGTTATTACCTAATGTTATCATCATCGTATGCTGCTTTAATTGCCAATATGATTGACTCGATTTCAACTGCCACATCGTCACTAACTTCACCTTCATTACAGTATCATCTCTGAAGAGAACACACTTGGAAGTATGGTTCATAAAGTGAAAGTTGCGTGATCTCATTATCTCCTACACCTTTAAATGAACCAATAGCTTCTCCACAACTGTGCCTCCTCTTACTTTGGCCATCCATGTATCAAGGAGCTGCTCTTGATATGAGCCTAAGTTTCTATGAATGAAAACCAATCCCTCAGCATCTTAATGAAGTAAAGTAGTTGTTTATTAATAAAATTTGCAGGAAAATATTTGAAACAAAAGGAGACATCTGTGGAAGCATGTTGGAAATGTCGCAGAAGTTGTGAGCAAGTGTGTCACAAATGTGTCCTTGCATGTTGGCACAGCACAAATTCTCACTCGAGAAATGGCAACAATTGTCGGACAAGTGTGTATCCCTAATATGTCAGACCTGAGGGGTGTCGGTGCTTCATAAATCTTACTATTCTTTTTTTCGAATTTTATTTGATTCAAAAAATTAAATACTGCTGTTGTCATCGGCAAAAAATTCCTACTTTCCTATGCATATCTACTGTGATTCGATCCATTAACTTAATTCTAATGTTTTAATTTTATTCTGATTTCTATATACACTGGAAACTTGCATGTCATCCAAAGATTATATATTAATCTCCCTTATAATGTGGTACTATAATCTCAACTCTATAACTTTGCAGATGAGGATAGAAACTCCAAAAGCTCTACACGTGCATCATCCCAAGTGTCTAGGTGGAAGTCTATAGTACATTCTATAACCAAACAGGTTCAACAGGTTGCTAACTCCGTTCTACTTGATTAGCTATTTTTATATATTCAGTTTCCAATACTGTAGGGTTCTCATTCAGAACTTTGCTCTTGAGGTCATTTTAACGAAGTCCGTAGTCAGCATCTTTGTTTATTTTTTACTTTAACTGTGAATGATTTTTGATTTTATGTTATTCTGAAAGTGCTCCATATTCAGCTGGGAATCTAACCAGTTTGTTTTGCACTGGCATGTAATTTCTTAAGTAAAAACCACTTCAAAATTTATTTTCCAAAAGAACCAGTTCTGATTTTAGGGTCTCCTCTAAATCACCCTCTTCCTCTAACTTATCCAACTCTTCAATCTAACCAAAATTCTGTCCTTTCCTATTCTTAGATCTCCTAAAGGCTTGTTTATCGAAGATTTTATTAAATTATTTTCAACCACACATTCTATTAACCAACAACTTTTCACCACTTTTTAACCACATATTCTCCAAAAAAATCATTTTTCCCTTGGAAAAATTTGTGCCAAACTAGCTTTAAAGACTTGTTCCAAATCTCGAATTTATTTTTCACTATCTTCAGTTTGTCCATAAATTTAAACCTGCCCATCCGTCTTTTAACTACCTTGCTTCACCATTTTTGAAATTCCTATCTAAACTTCGATGACTCAACCACCTATTTTCAAATCTAAATTAGTAGGGCCCTATTTTGCTTAGCAGATATCTTGTATTTACACATTTTTAGATAGAAGTAGGGAAAAAGAAAAATTAAAATTGTATCAGAAAATCTGGTTTAGTTGGTATGGATTAGTTATGAAATTGATGTGGGTTGGAATAAGAAAAGGATATTTTGGATTTGTGGAAGTTAAAACAGCTAAAAACTTGGAAGTTAAAAATCAAATCAAACATCTATTATGCATCTCTGGATTACCTATGGATGAGGTTGAAATGTTAGTTGAACACTTCTCTCTGCGCTAAATTTCATGTGTAACATGTGGGAATGGTAACCAAGAACACACGGTCATGCACATAGCTGGGGATGGGAAGGAGAGAGATTATAATAAGATTCTTTGGTTACTGAATTGCCTATATATTCTTACATACAGTTATCATATGTAAATATGCAGCTTGTTTTTAGGAGAAATTAAAGCTCAGGATATTGTTGAAATGCTCATCTTTCGTCTAACCTATTTAATCTTTAATTATTGAAGGTTCCTATCTCATTAGGGGTGAGGGTTTCTTCTCTTAGTGGAACAATGCGGATCTACGTGAAGGCTCCACCTTCTGATCAGATATGGTTTGGATTCACATCCATGCCCAATATTGAATTTAACTTGGAGTCTTTTGTTGGGGACCACAAAATTACAAGTGGGCGTGTTGCTTTGTTCTTGATCAGTCGATTCAAGGTGAGATCATTTATTCATGACAGGTACACATTTTCAACATTGAAGCTATTTCTTATGAAAGTGTCCTGCAGTTGATATACATTGGTTCAGTCACTGGATTCTTCTTTGAAAAGGATCCTGGTTGGTTCAGACTTCGATATGGATATGTATTTTCAATAAACGGTTGACAAAACTTGTTGGGAGCCTAAGCTGATGTGGCTGTAATATTATTATGAAGCGTTACTTGGAAGTACAGATTAATCAAAGTTGAGGTCTCAGGTCATTGATTCTATAATTTTTCTTGCAGTCAGCAATTCGCGAAACTTTGGTACTTCCAAACTGTGAAAGTGTTTGCATTCCTTGGATGTTAGCGGAGAAGGATGACTGGGTCCCCAGGAAAGTTGCTCCATTTATGTGGTATAATCAAGATAATGCTGGTAGCTCTACGACAAAACAAGAAGCACCCAGTTTCAAACCTGGGGATGAGAAATCAATGAGTGGTGGCCATGCTCCAGAATTAACAAGCCAATCATTGAACCCAAGACACATAGATTCATCAACTTTGAATAACCACTCTTTCCAAGAACAACTCAGAGCCCCTTTGTTAGATAAGGACACTCCACAAGACATTGTGCCAAGAAGTACAGAGGAGAAACAGGATATTCGCCCGCTGCCATCTCAATCACTTATCTTGGTAGGGGGACAGAATGATACTTCAGAAGAAGATGATTCTAATAAACCTAGGAGAATTGGGACCAGAGAACGAATGCTTGGGTTGGGGAAGAAGATGGGAGAAAAGCTCGAAGTCAGGAGGCGTCACATTGAAGAGAAAGGAAGAAGTTTTGTTGACAAGATGAGGGGAACATAGAAAATGAATGGTTACACTGGATTTCATTAGTTTTTGGTGGCATGATCTTGTAATCTCTAGCGCTTATACTTGATGCTTTTGTAAATTTGTGTAATAACAGATTCAAATTACCTTACACATTAGACATTATCAAGTTGAATATTCAGCCATTGTCTTCCCCAATCTAGAAACCATACAATTTTTTGTTACATTCCTGTGTCTAAATCTACATCCTTTGCACTGAGGCCATGTTTCGCATACAGATTTGACACGATTAGAGACGGGGCCGGCCCTGAAATTTTGAATGTCATGTGCAACATTTTAAAATGGTGCCCCTTTTATGAAATTAAAAAGAAATGAATTTCAATAATATAATATTATCACAAAATTATGATATTTAAATACTGTTTACCTTTTTAAACGTCGTAAATAAGAAAAGTACAAATAAAATTCAAAAATACTTCTCAAACTTTATCAAAATTCATGTCATCAACAAAGAACCATCCAAACCCCTAAACTTTTCGGGCAATTCCAAATGAGAAAACCTTGAAATCAGAAATATCAAATATCGCGTGTAAACTTTGAAATATAACAAATCATGTAAAAATATTTCTTCTCACATTTTTAGAAATAAAGTTCAAAAGCGCCTCCCAAACTTTATCAAAATTCATGTCATCAACAAAAAACCATCCAAACCCCTAAACTTTTCGTGCAATTCCATATGAGAAAACCTTGAAATCAGAAACATCAAATTCCACGTGTAAACTTTGAAATACAACAAATCATGTAAAAATATTTCTTCTCTCATTTTTAGAAATAAAAACTAATTAAACTTTCGTTTCTAGCAAATCTTGTTCAGTAGACATCAAAACTAGGTCATTTAATCGTTCTTATAACATGGTTGATTGTAAATAAGATTTTAATAACTTCAATTATGAAACATTTCTTTCGGCAAATGCAACAATAACATTAATTGTCAGTAATACTCTATAAGCAATAAATGTATCCGAAGAGCGATCCAATCTTTACAAATTAGTCAATATATCAAAAATTGTATTTGTTTCTTTTGGTATTTCAAATAAATTAATATATCAAAAACTGCCTTTGTTTATTTTGATAAAAGATTTTGCAAATTTTTAAACTCTTGAAGCAAATCTTTGCCATCAAGACCAAAAAAATTTACGTGTCTTAGAACAATGTCAAGACGATCACAACATACTTTCAAATCAGCATCATTCAATGCGTTTAACTTGTCAAAAGAAAATACAAATACAATTTTTTTTTCATATGAATTGAATTAATCAAATCTTTGTTTGAGTGATCCAATTGCATGATCTACTATATAAATGAAATAATTGGTTATGAAATAATCTTAAGTGATTGTGCATCGTCTACAGTGGCATTTTCATCAAAATGTTTATTTCTACAAATTATACATTTTCCTCTTTTCCATTTTCCTTGACATTATTTAAAGCATGATAATATTTAAGAAACTTATAACTAGTCAATTATATTATTCTTAGTTTTTGTATCTTATGTAATTGCATATCATACCATGTCAAATGTATACAATTATTAAAGAAATAATCCATAAATGAAAATAGTTAAGCACAACATACTAAAATTAGTTGCGAAAGAGCATAAACCATCTAGTCCTTTCCCTTGCTTTAATAAAAATGCATTGGTATAATATGTAATTAGGAATAAGAAATACAACAATATTAAATAAAAATCATCATTTATCTATTGACTCATTTTTCATAAATATTGTGCCCTTTAACTTAACAAAATAATTAAAACATTAAATTTTAAAATTAATATTTAAATATATAATTATACATATATATACACAAATAAAAAAAAATTGGTGCCCCTACAATGATGAGATCTTGTGCGGTCGTTCAACTCGCGCACTTTCAGAGCCATCTCTGCTTAGAGAATACATTTTGAACGTAGATGTTTAAACAAACTTTTAGGGCAGCCCAATAGGGCAGAGCAAAAAGACGTTCTGCCTCTTTTTCTCTTTTGTGGGTAGAAGAGAAGGAAAATGCAAAAAAGCTTCCATGCCTCAACCTCATTTTCCTTATTTTTCTAAACTTCGACCTAGCTACATCAAATCACATTGGTTGAAGATGATTTTAGGCAGCCCTCAGACCGTGACATAAACAGAATATGGATATGAATTGACTGGTGAACTATATTGGCCCACTCAGTGTAACATTTCTAATGAGTTGTGACACTAAGTAAAAAGTTCAATAAAATGGGTTCATATTTCTACATTTTATTGAACCTGTCGTTCAATGCATTATATTGCCACATAAATAAGTGTTACATAGCATTATTCTTCCAACAATTAGGTTATGTTTGTTGGCTGAAATTACAGTTCATGTATAAACTGTACCAGTTTCATATGTACGAATCCACAGGAAAAAATATACTTCACCAGTTTCACGTATATGTAACTAGTGTAAATTACTGCAACAGATCAAGAAGAATAGAGAAAATAGGGGAAAATGGAGGAAGGCAAAAAAAAAATGAGAAATAACCAAAACAGAGAGATGAAGAACTACTTGGAGAAGAAGAAAAATGTTTCAGTCTGATCTTTCTCTTTCTTCCCACACGTTTTTACATAGACTTCTTTTACAGCAAAATAAAATAAAATACACAAAAGGATATTGATAAGTGTAGTTTCTACACTTATTTGAGGTCCTAAATGATTGTATTTTACTGTTTTTTGGATAAAATACTACCTAACTTGTGTTATATTTCATTTTGTAGGTAAAACTCAATGTTTGATGAAAAATTGGAGAATGGAATGCAAATATAGCGAAAAACTGCTCAATTGTATCAAATACAAAGTTCGGGGACGGAAATGAAAATACTCAAAAGTTACATCGAACCTCGCGATGGAGATTTGAGAGTGTTACACATCAATTGGATGAGGAAAGATGTCAAAGGGATGAAATATAGTCCAAATATTATCACATATCAACTTCCAGCCGAAAAAGTTATGCTTCGAATTTTCAAGCTCACATTGAGACTTAATTTTGGCATAGAAAACTTTTGAATTGGAAAAATGGTATTCTACAAGAGTTGTAGCTCTTTGAGTTAGCTTTCCAGTGCATTTTGAATCACCTCAATCGGATATCGAGATAGAAAAATATGACAAAAATACTGAGAACTATTCAAATGCCAAAATTTAGCCTAAGGCGCGCACCCTCTCCTCGACTGAAGCCTACCTAAAGGCTAAGGCGCACACCTCAATGTAAAATAGGGACAGAACTGTAATTCTTTTATTTCGTTTTGGTAATACTTTAGGGCACTTTTGAGGGATATATAAGGGGGAATTCCATGACTTATAGGGGAGGGCCGTATTTTTAGAGAACAAGGAAAGAAAACTTACATTGAAGAGGAAGAATTCACCACTTTGGATCCGATTCTGAAGGCTTGAAGAGTCAATTTTCAGATTTTCTTCAATTTTACATGACTCGGGTGATGGCTTTCTTTTATTTTCTATGTAATTTTCATAGCAATATGCTAGGCTAAGTTTATCTATATTGGATGGATGATGAAACTACTTGATTTCTAGTTTTTAATTTAAGACTTGTGATTTTTAGTTAATTCGTGTATTGTGATTTTATATACATGTTTTTTCATATTATTTTAATGTTTGCGCACCATTAAGACAATGAGTTGCTTATTTGTATTGTTGAAAAACTCACAATAGGTAGAACACTGTATATGGAACACATGAAAAATAAATATTAGGAATAATATTTGTGAAGTGTGCGATCGTGTGTGATAATTCTATTTTTTAATGCATGTTTATCATATGAATCCGGATTAGGAATAGGATCGTATCGTGGTCAACATAGGTTTATTATATCTTGGAAAAGATTAATAAATAAAAGTGATTTTATCGATCGTCACGAATGCAAGGATTGTATTAATTATCACAAGTTGAGAATTGAATTCTAGAGTAAAGTAGTGGATTCGGAAATCCAATAATTCATCCACACTTGATTTAAAAATCACTTTCTTTCTTTTATTGCTTTCGTAGTCATAGAACGTAGTTAAATACAAATCAACCATCTTTTATTATTGTTACGAATTTAGATACATCAGATACACTAGAATTGAACCTTATTCCTTGTGGGACAATAACTCACTCATCATAATTATTACTTGTACAACGAACCCGTACACTTGCAGGAATATTTTGCAACAAACTTGATTCTTTGTTTGTCCTCAAACAAAACTCAAACTTAACAAACAAATAAACACACAATGCTAATTACCTAATTGGTAGCCAGTCAATTAAGTAAAGCAAAAAAAAAAAAAAAATTAGCTAGCTGACCTGGCTTCTTATTTCAGGATTGAAATCATAATATCAAATCTATGTACAATTTCAAAATCACAATACATAAATTAAAATGTAATTCTCGAATGTAAAATCGATGTGTGTGTGTGAAGAATTAAACATAGCATTATGAATTCATGAGTTGTTTAAATTCCCGACCCTCAATGGTCAAATATATTCTTTCATCGCTCGTAAGATTCACACACCCCCAAACTTATTTTTTTCCGCTCTTTTCAAGTGTGTGAACTAAGGCCCCGTTCGGGAGGGCTTAAAATCCAATTAAAATTGAAAATATGGCCGTTATTGGGTCCCACCTGTCTAATAAAAGTCAACAATAACGGCTATATTTTCAATTTTAATCTGATTTTAATCCCTCCCAAACAAGCTTTAAGATTGAATTTTATACTATCATCACCTCTCTATCTTAAGTTAATCTCACTAATTGCAAGCCAATATGTTAATAAATAAGGATTCTCCATTAAATTTGATTGCTTCAATGTCTAGGACTTAATTAGGCTAACAATCTCTTATCAAAAGTCATTTTTTTCTTAAATAAGTGTTTGGGACATAATCAAGGTATTTGGTGCGTCTTCTGTTTTATGCACCATTTTTTCTATATTTTTCTCAATTTTTTTTTCAACACTTTTTTTTTCTTTATTTTCAACATTCTCTCCCTTAAACTTTCTAAATGACCCATATAACAAACTTTAGGGCGATGACTCCCAAATCAGTTGACTTTAGGGTAATAGGTTTTAACACCCTTACAGGCTTAATAACTCGAGTCATAAAGACTACAAAGAGAAATTTTCAAATAAAATGTGTTTTTTTTCTGCCTTGATTAGTGCAATATCCCTCATTAAACGCCTATATAAGTAAAACGACTTCTAACTTGAGATTTTCACCCAATTGCATCCTATTGACCTTAGACAATCCACACAAGATTCTTAATTTCACACATGAAATTTCTATTTATCTCAACATCTTCCTACAACAGTGAAATCCCCCAAACTATTATACATTTGGTCTAAGGATGTAAAATCTAATGGTTTTGAATTTAGCATCTATAGCCCACTATTTCAACATATCCAATTATGAAATCAACTCATTCCTACACAATACTTAACTTAATTCATGTGCTCAATATATATATCAAATTTCACATGGAAAAATAAAAGTTAATCTAAGCATGTAATTTATTCACCATTCATATATCAATTCACGATTCAATATTTTTTTTATTGCCAGTCAAACCAAATAACTCACACATGCACACAAAAAGAAAATATTTTTAAAATTTTCAATTTTTTTTTATCTAAATTAATGCAATAGAATCATACAAAAATATATAAACATAAGAATGACACAAACACATAAAAAAATAAAAAAATAAAAACTCATGTTTTCTACCCCCAAACTTAAACTAGACATCGTCTCCAATGTCTTAAATTCTAAATCCGCATATAAAGGGGTGGGGAAGAAAATGAAGAAAAAGACTCCCCTAATATAGAATGTAATCCAATGGCTAGCTTTCTATTGCTCATGTTAGCTCCTTAGTCTTGGTTGGTTTAAGTGTTGCGCGACATCATGTTCCTGTGTAATACAGTCAAATAAAGCATTAAAATTAAATAACTGGAACAAGTGTTACTTAGTTCTAACATCTAATAAACCACTAACATATCGAAGATGAGGAAATGGGGTATGGATGATGAGTCCAAAAACTAATCTAAATTATCTTAAATTATTCTAAATCTAAAAAGCAGAATAAATTAAAGGGATAGAAGTATGTTGCCTCCTAACAAGCGCTTGTTTAAAGTCTTTAGCTTGCCTTATGTTGTTTTTAGGCTCTTCATGGTGGTTTGAAAAGAGAATTTTTAGCCCTGCATTTTAGACACTGGTTGCACTTCTTCGGTTCATCCTTGACTCTCCAAACAATCATGTTTTCATTGTTGTCTCTACCAATAATTCCCCCTACGTCTAGCCTACCTTTGTAGCTCTCCTAGTGATCCACTCATTGGCATTCCTCAAAGTGGGAGAGTTGCTTGATTGGATTTTCCATGGTGAAGCTCTGATGCTTATCTTCCACCCTCAATACTATCTCATTAGTATCAAAATCCAGCAAAACCTGGCTTGTAGACAAGAATGGCCTTCCCATGATTATTGGCATCTGATATGCCTCTTCTATGTCTAGGATGATAAAGTCAGCTGGAAAAATAAACTCCTCCACTTTGATTAGCATGTCTTCGATTATTCCGTAGGGGTACTTCAATGTTCGGTTGCCAGCTGAAGGATTGTAGACACAGCTTTAGGATTACCCAATCCTAGTTTCCTATAAAGATGTAATGGAATTAGATTAATACTTGCTCCTGAATTAATTAAGCAATTAATAGTATTTAAATTTTCTATAGAGCAAGGTAGAGTGAAACTCCCTAGATCTTTAAGTTTGGGAGGGATCATGTGCTAGATGATTGCGCTGCACTCTTTAGATAGAGCTATCGTTTCATGTTCGGGTAGCTTGCTCTTTTTGGTCAACATCTCCTTCAAAAACTTGGAGTAATTCGGAATTTGAAGAATCGCGTCAATGAATGGGATGTTGACATGCAGCTTTTTGAGGATTTTCATAAATTTAGTGAGCTGTCTCTCTAGTTTGGTGTTTTGCATCCTTTGAGGAGAAGGAATCAAAGATGTAAGTGCTGTTCCAGAAACTGTTATCTTAAGTTGTGGGCTGTCGGAGACTAATTGTTGATCTTTCTCTGTTGCATTTTCGGATTGCTCCACATGTTCCTTACTCTCAGTAGATATTTTAGTGTTCTCTATCTTCTTCCTCTTTGCATTGATTTCTGGCAACTGAACACTACTCCTAGTCGCAATGGCCTGAAGCTGCTCGGGTATTGGTTGCCGTCGAAGTCTTTGAGGGAATAGAATGGATGGCACATAAGCCTTAACAGAGGTGGTGGGAGTGAATGATGGGAGCTCAATAGTTGCATAATTCACCCTCGCAATCTCTAACACCTGCTCCCGTGGTTTCTTCTCTGTGTTGCTCGGCAAGGTACCTTGTGGTCTGTTGGCTATCGCAGCTGCTATCTGTCCCACCTGCTGTTCCAAGTTTTTGATCGAGGCTTGTTGATTCTGCATCACTATCTCAGTCTTTATGATGTACTGAGATAGAAAATCTTCCAATGACGGCTTTCTCTCTTGCTGTTGATGATGTTGGAACCCGGGTGGCATGTTCTGATTGATTCTTCATTGCCCCTGATTGTTAGACCACGAGAAATTTAGATGGCTTTTCCAACCTGGATTATAAGTGTTGGAGTGGGATTGTTCTGTTGCTTTGGAAATTTCTGTGCGTAGCTAATCTCTTCGGGTTGCGAAACCTGTGTAGATACCAAAGGGCAACATTCAGTAATGTGGTCTAGTCCACAACCTTCGCATACAGGTGGTGATTCATGTACCATGTTGACTGATTCAGATAGACTATCCATTTTCCTTGTAAAAACCTCCATTTGTGCCGTCAATGCTGTTATTGCATCCACGTTGTGCACCCGAGCTGTTTTCCTTGGAGCTTCCCTATCAGTTGGCCACATCGATTGATTCTCAGCTATCTTTTCATACAATTCATAGGCATCATCGACGTTAAGTTTCATCACTGATCCTCCTGATGAAGCATCTATCATATTTCTGAACTCTTGGTGTAGCCCGTTATAGAAGAGATACTGTTTAAATAAAAGCTTCACTTCATTTTCCTCCTTGAAGCTTTTATGTAACACTCCAATTTGATGCTTCAAATCATCAAAAAGGCCTTTTGCTAGAGGCTTTGTAAGCAAATTAGCCAATTGAACTTGTGAAGGACAATATTGCAAATTTACTTCTACTTTCTCAGCCTATCTGATGGCATGAAACTTCACTTTTATATGTTTTGTTCTCCCATAATTTACTGAATTTTTGGCCTCAGCAATTGTAAATTGATTGTCAACATAATTGTAGTAGGATTGACTTAAACCTGATGCAAATCACTTAAGATTTTCCTTAGCCGAATAGCCTGATTTACTGTTGCTGAGGCTGCAATATATACTGCCTCTGGCTGTTGATTCTGCTACAACTTCTTGCTTGTTTGAATTCCAACAAAATGCTCTAGGCCTAAATGTGAATAAATAACCAGAGGTGTTCTTCATGTCATCTACAGAACTAGCCCAATCACTGTCTGAATATCCCAATAAATCTAAGCCAACTCCTCCTTCAAAATTAGTCCCATGACTAATAGTACCTCTAATGTATCTGAGGACTTTTTAACATCACCAAAATGCATTTGAGACGGATTTGTCATGAATTTGGAGAGTAGACTTGCTGTAAACATCAAATGTGGCCTTATTGCAGTCAAATATAACAAATTTCCCACAAGACTTTTATATTCCTTCTCATTTTTAGCTGATCTCCATCTTATTTGAACAGCTTAGTGTTCATGGCCAATGGAGTATCTACTGGTTGCAATTCTGCATATTAAATTTCTTCAAAATATCAGAAGCATACTTTTGTTGTGAAAAGAAAATTCCATTACTCTTTTGCTCAATTTCAATACCAATAAAATATTTCATTCTTCCGAGATTTGTCATTTCAAATTCTTTCTCTAATTCATGAATAATGAGTCAATTTGCACCAAATTACTTCCAGTGATGAGAAAATCATCAACGTATGTGTATGTTCACTCTCACTCCTATCGAATCCATTTCCATATAGATATCCATCAATTCTATTGTACCAAGCTCTTGGGCTCTGTTTCAATCCAAACATGGCCTTTTTTAGCTTGCACACATAATTAGGGTTTGAACTTGAGTGAAAACCTTCGGTTGTTCAACAAATACATCTTCTAGTTCTCCATTGAGAAAAACTAATTTTTTTTTATCCAATTGATGTATTTTTCATCTCTTTTGAGCACCAAAGTAATCAAACTTGATTGTGTCATGTCTTGAAATCGGAGCAAAGGTTTTAAAGTAATCACCACAACTCTCCTGAGTAAACCCTTTAGTTACAAGTCTTGCTGTATACTTGTAGATTGAACCATCAGGATTTACTTTTGCCTTGTAAATCCATTTCATTCCAATCACTTTCTTATTTGTAAGCCTTGGCACCAACATCCAAGTCTGATTTTTATGAATAATTTTCATTTCCTCTTCCATAGCTTCAATCCATTCTGGATGTTTTGCTACTTCATCATAACTGTTTGGTTCAACAATTGCCATATAACATCTTTCATAAACTTCATTCAAAGGTCTAATTCCTCTAGGAGGTGGACTAGAGCTAGAAGAAGATTCAGATGGACCATCATTCGAAGAGCTTGACTCTACCATAAGTTGTTGAATTTCAGGAGCTGTAATTGGAGTGTTCTGCTACATAATTGGAAAATAAATAGATTGTTGTTGTGGCTTGGCTTCTTCCCAATTCCATTTAACATTTTCATCAACTTTAACATCTTTAGAAATTGAAATTTTTCCATTTTCTAAATTGTACACTTTATAGCCCTTTGATTAAGAACTATAGCTAAGAAAGATTCCTTTTACTGCTTTGTTGTCCAACTTACTTCTCTTTTGATCGGGAACATGAATATAACAAAATGACACAAATACTTTGAGATGTTTTGTTGGGGGTTTCATTCCACTCCATGCTTCAATTGGAGTCATATCTTTCACAGCCTTAGTTGGGAGTCTATTTTGCAAATAAACTAAGGTGTAGACTGCTTTAGCCCAAAACATTTTTGTTAGCCGTATCTCAGCTAGCATACATCTGGCTATCTCCATGACTGGTCTATTTTTTCCTCTCAGCCACTCCATTTTTTGTGGAGTATAAGGGACGATAAGTTGACATGAACTTCATTTTCTTTAAAAATTTTATCAAACTTTGTTGAAGTGTACTCCTTGCCATTATCTGATCTCAACACCAGAATTTTGCAACATAATTGTGCTTCTACAAGAGCTTTAAATTTCTTAAGAACATGAAACACGTCTGACTTATTTCTCATAAAATAAACCCAACATATTCTTGTAAAATCATCAATGAAAAGCACAAAATACAGATTTTGACTTAATGAAGGTGTTTTCATAGGCCAACAAATATTAGTATGCACAAGTTGAAGTTTTTGTTCTGCTCTCCATGAACCTTCTATTGTAAATGATTTTCAATGCATTTTGCCAAAATTACAACTTTTACATACTCCTCCTGGCTCTTTGAATTTGAGGCAAATCTCTTACCATACCATGTGAGTGTAGGTAGGCTAAGGATTTATAGTTAAATGACCATATCTTTTGTGCCACAAATTTGGCTCATCAATATTAACTTGTGAAACATTTGCAATGACCATTTGCCAATAAAGACTGAAGCTTCACATATGTTATTTAAACATCATGTGAATAAGATATTTTACACAAATGATCTTTAAATTGCAATGAATAACCATTTTGAACCATTTGACCCACACTCAATAAATTTGAGCTTAAACCAGATACAAGTAAAACATCATCTATATACCTTGTTCCTTTCTTTGTTTGGACAGCAATGGTTCCCATTCTTCGGCTGAAACAACTGCTTTATTTTCCATTCTAATTGTTGCTATACAATTAGGATTTAAATTGCAAAGGATCTCCTCCTTGCTTGTCATATGGTTTGTACAAGTACTATCAATGAACCAAGAATCTTTTTCCACCATATCAGAAACGTGAAATGCAAGAAAAAAGTGACCATCTTCTTTCTTTTCATGAGCAAGTGAAGTTTGCTGAGTTTGAGATCTTGGCTAATGTTGTGTTGAGGTTTGATTTTTTACTTCAGTTCTACAGAATTTCTCCACATGACCAATTTTTTTGCACCATTTGCACTGCTTGAATTTCCAACAATTCTTTTTCAAATGGTTTGTTTTGTTACAAACACCACAAGGAGGATATGTACCTTTACTTTCTTTGCTAGTTCCTTCTTTGCTATTGCTGCCTTCTCTCTTCTTTTTTCCATCATACTGCTTCTTTTTACCATTTCCCTTGAGTATTGCTGTTTATGTTATGCAGTGAAAGCTCTTTCTATTGAATTTTCTACCTTTACTTCTTGTCTCTACACAAAAGCCAATAAAGCACCCTTAAGTTCTGTTAATGAGAGACTTGGCAGGTCTTTTGGGTGTTCTATGACTGTTGTTACAGCATCAAACCTTCCAGGCAAGGTGATTAGCACCTTTTGAACTACTTTTTTATCAGAAACTTTCTTCCCATTTAGCTTGAGTTGATTAACAATATCTACAATTCTGGAAGTGTATTCTTTAATCTTTTTAGCTTCTTTCATTCTGAGATTTTCAAAATCTTTGGTTAAGGCTTGTAACCTTACAACTCTAACTTTTTCAGAGCTTTTAAACTCCTCTTCAAGCTTATCTCAAGTTTCTTTGGCTGTAGACACAGCAAATATTCTGGAAAAAATTTCTTTTGACGCTGCTTTATGTAAAAAAGAAAGTGCTTTCATATTTTTCATCGATTGATCCTTTCGTTGCTTCGGTTGTGCTACTGTGAAGTTTGCATTAGATTCAGGTTATTCATAGTTTTTCTCAATCACTTCCCACAGATCGTGTGCCATCAAGAAAGCTTTCATTCTGACATGCCAAAAATCATAGTTTTTTCCAGTAAACACAACGGGTATTGGAAGTGAGGAAAGACTTGTTCCTGTCATTTTTATCTTCTTTCACAGGCCTTAAAATCAATGGTAGCTCTGATACCAAGTGTTGGCTGAAATTACAGTTCGTGTATAAACTATACCAGTTTCATAAGTATGAATCCAAAAGAAAAATTATACTTCATCAGTTTCACGTGTGGTGTAAATTACTGCAATGGGCCAAGAAGAATAGAGAAAACATGGGAAAAAGAGGAAGGCGAAAAAAATGAGAAACAACTAGAACAAAAAGATGAAGAACAATTTGGAGAAGAAGAAAAATGTTTCAATTTGATTTCTCTCTTCCCACACGCTTTTACATATACTTCTTTCACATTCAAATAAAATAAAATACACAAAAGGCTAAATCTACAGTACATTAGCTATCTATTCAACATAGCTTTTCCAGAACACATCATTTCAATTATGCTGCTCTGCCGGCCTGTAAAAGGCCTGGCAGAGCCGAGCCTCTCACAAGACACCCGCCTCATTAAAAAATCACTCCAAAAATACCCACCCCACCCCTGTTTGTGTGTGTTTGGTAGGGGTTCTGTGTGAACCCCTACCTGTACACCAAGGCTGGTCCCATCATTTTCTACTGTAGATTCAAAATAAATAGCCTAAGCTAAGAGTTTTAAATAAAAGCTTCACTTCGTTCAATGTTGATGTTAGTATTTCTACAACCAAATATTTTGTATCTCAATTTTTGCCCTTTCATATTCTTTTAAAACAAATATAAGAGACGTTTTGTTTTCTATAAAATATTTCTCAATAAGTCAAAAACAATCGTGTAATTCCAATTTTTTGCTTTTTCTTCCCATTATGTTGATTTTGTTATTGAATTATACAAATTATACTTTTCTCTTCCATTACCATGTTTTGGAGAGTGGATTGAGATATATATTTGATGTAAAAGAGAAGTGATAATAGCAACTGCATCCTGATAGCCCAAGGAGTATTCCATGTAGTGGTCATTACCAATTACAAGATTTTGAAATATTTACTCACTTGGCGGCATTGGAGATGTCAAGAGTTTGTGAAAGTAGAAATCTACAATTTGGTTAGGTACGAATACGACTAAAAATTCAATGGGTCCACGAGTCCTATAGTGACCAACCGTGTTGAGTCCGGCTGTGTGGATTGTTGAAAATGGTGTAATTAAGGTTTTAATTCAGCTACTTTGAGCGCAAATTTAAGTAGGACTTGAACTTTGAAATTAACAGAACAAAGCATATTCATGTTCTATATCATGAGATAAACAATTTGATATATTTGTTTGTCAAAAAATTATAGAATTGAATGAAATATTGAAGTCAAAGTTACCCATTTGGAACCTCATAATCTGGGGATTTGATTGAATTTGGTTAACATTTGTCCTACATAGGAAAACCAGTGTAACAATATTTATATAATAAGGTACAAGTTTGGCTTTTGAATTTGGACCATAAAGGGCATCCAATTTTGTGAAAAGGGGGAGGACCTAGATATCATTATTGTTCGAACCACACGCATGGGCTCGATTTAGGTGTATGTCTGGTCTTGCATATATCTTTTGGACAAAAAAACTATTTAATTAGTTTTCGCTTAAATTTTTGGGTCAAATTGTAATTAATCAAATTCTTTGGGTATTTGATTAAAATATTCTAGTTTATTTGTGTAATAAACGTCACTAATCAATATTTGTTTTTTGTAACAGACATTTGTGATTGACTTAATCAACTATAATATACGTCTATTTTCTATCTGAATAGACATGTTTATTTGTTTGAAGGGTTGTCTAAACAATCACCACTATTCTGAAGAGGCTTATAGACTATTTGAATGGTATTGAACAACATATATAAATACCTTATCTTCTATTAGAAAAATTACATCATTTAAATGCAATAATTCCTGCCTTTAATTTCCCTTCTCTCTATATTTTGCTTTTATTTTTCAAGTAAAAAGTACTATATTGAGTTCGTTGGAACTCTTATTGATTGTTGTGCTACTTTCGTATTCATAAAAACGAAATTCGTTATATCCTGAAAGACAAGATTGTCAACTGCATTTAAGCACTATAGAATGGAGCAAATTTGTCTTGTCTTAAAGACACATCATGAAATCGATGGATTCAAATTATATTTCTATTTTTATTTTTGATCTTCTTGGTCATTTTTTCCCGTGTTCAATTCTATTGATCATCCTATTCCTATAATCTGAAAAAGTAAGTGTCTTTAAATTATTTATAGGAGAATTCAACACTCCGGAAACAACAATCTTAAGTCAAACTTCTTGATTTTTATTTCTACTCCTTGTTCGTTTATCTTCTGATTTTGTATCGAAATGACAACATTATGTAAGCCACTCCCAAATCTGATCTAAGAAAAGGGCAAGAAATTTAATGGGTTACATTTTAAATGTTGGCAACCAAAATGCCTTTTTGTCTAGGCTTTTTGATCTGACAACATAAGTTTGACGAAATTTCTCGAGGAATGTGCTCCTTCACACAAAGAGGATAAAAGTGACATGGAAAAATTATCTACGGTTGATGCATGAATATGCAGAAACTATGTTCTCAATGGATTAGACAATATATTATATAATGTGTTCTGTAATACGAAGTCTGCAAAGGAGTTATGGAAATTTTTGGACACCAAATATAAAATCGAAGATGTTAAAGCGAAGAAATTCGTTGTCGGTCGATTTTTTGGATTATATCCCAAGTTCAAAAACTTCAAGTGATACTTCATGATGTCCATGCCGAATGAATGTCTCTCAACGAATCATTCCAAGTTATTGCACTTATTGAAAAATTATCGTCATCATAGAAGGACTTCATGAATTACCCTAAGTATAAGCACAAATAAATGAAGTTTGAAGATGTTATTGTCCAAACAAAAATAGGGATGGCAATGGACCGAGCTCATTGCCCACGAGTGGCTCATTTTGAACGAGCCTCTTGACTCGTTCCTTGAGGACCAAATTGAGCTTGGCCATCGAGCTCGTGGCTCCCCATGAGCCACCAATTTTTTTGTTTTTTATTTTTTTAAAGATAAAATATTTCTCCTTTTATCTGGATTTGGGATCGACTACTTAAATTTCGAATTGGGTGAAAATAAAAATTTTACACGAACAACTTATTTCGAATAGTATTATAAAATATTTTTTTATTACTATGATTAAATTAAATATCACTATCCTAACGACACCCAATTTTGTCATATTTATCTTATAGTCGAAAATGAAAGTCTTGTCAATCTTTTACACACATTAATACTTCCAAAACATATTCTTTCAGTAAGCTCGTGACCTTGGATAGAACCTTCTTACTTGCACTAAAAGCATATTCCGAAGCTACATACTAATCGAAGGTGTTAGTAGATCTTTTGCAATCGTAGATACCACTGGTAATCAGTATTCACACTTTCATCGGAAGTCAATTTCTTCTTCTGAACTTTTCTAATTGTTGCATTACTAGGCATACCATGATTAAAGTAATCAAATAATTTAGCAGATAATGGATTTGAACTTACATACGATGTCTGATTATGTGCGGCAGACATACTAGAAGAGTCTACTAAATCATATTTGTAAGTGTTAATGACTTCAAATAAATTTAGTATTTCAACATCGTCTTCTTAAGATTAATGGGAAAAATGGGTGCAGAGGGTGCCTGATTAATATTTGCACACATTCATTGTGCATATAATTCATACATTTCGCATCAAATTTATTCTAAATTTTTATAAGTGACATGTGTGTCAAAAGTTAAAGTTTTTTAAATTTGATCAATTACATATTTAGTACATGATAAATTGAATCAGGGGTCCATGATGCATCTAAAGAGAAATAATATAAGCAAGTATTCCCAATATTTTTTAAACTCTAATTATATAGAAAATATAATTTCACTAAAATTGGGGTCATTTTTGTATATATCAAAAACCTTTGCAATAATATAAAGATGTTCAATTACCATACAGTTAATGGGATAGTAAACCCCAAATAAAATTTTGTAGAGCCATAAAAACTTGTCAATTTTTTTTTAAATTTTAAAACCTAATCCAATCAGATTCATTCAAAATAGAGTCATCATCGTTTCTAATATACCTATTGTTATAAATTTCAATTATTAAATGTTCATGTTCTTCGCATGATTTCAATAATAAATAAGTCGAGTTTCTTCTATATCATACATCACTAACAAATTCTTTCAAATTCGTCACTCCGAAATTGGCACAAAATTCCTTGAAAACTTGTTTTTACTAAGTGAAATAGTGATATATATTAGTGCATCCCTAATTTTTTGAATTTCATTCTTAATATGTTTCAAACCATCTTGCATAATTAAATTAAAAATAAGACACACAACGAACATGAAATAATTAACCACCAAAATCAGACTGCAGTACCACAACTTATCAACAACTTGCTTATTAACACTAGCATTGTCAAATTTAAAAGAACGAATTTTACCCTCATAACGATTTTCTTTAATAGTGTACCTAATAGTGTTAAATATATTGTAAGCGTTGCGCAAGGACTCAATTATTCTAAAAGAAATAATTTTTTTATACATACACCAAAATGGATCTATGTAGTGTGCAATTGCAGCTATGTAACCTCTTTTATTAATACATTCCCATAAACTCGAAGTTAAAGATATATCACTACCATATTTTTGCAAATCAGTAATCAATTGTGTCTTTGTATTAAAAAAATATTCTATTTTATTGGAACGAAGATTGTTTCTACTTATCCCAACGTACCTCGATTGAAGATATTATTTCACATGGGAGATGAAATATTGGTTGCTCGCTATTGCTAGAGGCAATTCTACACCGACAACGAACTTTACCATTCCTTCGAGCTTTGTCCTCCGAATACATCTATCTGCTAAATGGCATAGAAGCAGAACTGGTAGTTGGACTACCAAATTACAGTTACGTTTGAGATCCATCAACAAGCCCATGTTTGGCCGCACATTTATTGTAGTGAAGGTTGAGCTGGGCGGTATCGATGTCCTTTTGCCATGTCAATCATGTTTGACGATATTTACATAATATTTTGCACTCTACGACTCTGTTGACCGTACAACTTGTTGAAATCAATTTAAAGTATTCCCAACATTTTTTTTATTTTTTCCACTTTCGCTTCCCTCTTGCATCGGGAATATTTAGTTCAGCTATTTCGTTTTTGGATCATCATCGTCATCCAAATCAATTGGATTGCTACTTTTGTGAGTATCTAAATCTAGAGTATTTTTGAGAATGGGTACGTCGTTGAGTCCAGCAAAGTCATTGTAGAATTGACTTTGTGACGTGATAGGTGATAAGCCACCAACACCATACATGCCCTCAACAAATTATTGTAGATCCATTTGTGATGAATTGATAATATAAGAATATGAATGAAGATGAAATGATGAATGAATATGTAGGAATTGGATAATTGTAGGATTGTAAATTGTAATGTGTATAAAATATAATTTAGAGAATGTTTTGTAATTTGTATAGTATGTAAATAATTGATTGGAAATTGTAATATGTAGAGAAATAATGAAAGATTGAAAGTAGAATGTAGAATAAAAATATGAAGAGAGTAAGAGATTGTTGTTGTTGTTATGAAAAATGTATGGAGGTGGAGGGCATTTATAGAGTAAAAAAAGAAGGAAAAAAGGTTAAAAACGAAAAAAAAAAAGTAGTTTAGTGACCATTGCCAACAGTCACTGACTAAAAAAAGATGACAAAATGGTTACTTTGCAAATTTTTTTAAAAAGTGACATTTTGATCATTGTACTTGGCGAGTCACGAGCTTGCTCGTGGGCTGCTTGTGGGCGAGCACAAAAGCTGCTCGCCACAAGGCAAGCCGAGTCGTGCAGCTTAGCCGACTAGTCGCTCTACTCGTTTGCTATCTCTAACTAAAAATAGAAGAAGACAATAAAAAATCTGAAAAGAAGAGTTATTGTGTTCAAACACTATAAATTAGAGGTTGAGAATCAACTTAACAAAAAAAGAAACAAAAAGTGATAGACGCGGTGAATATGATTCTCCATTTGATCAATTATGTTCGGAAGATAAAATTATTCATTAAACAACTGTACCTTATTCTTCTCAATATAATGAAATTACTAAATGCAAGAATTGAACATTGAAGAAGATGATGAATACTATATTGATAAGTTTAGGATTGCCGCAAAACCTGTGGGAGGAAGCTTTAGTCTCCGCCAATTATGTTCTCAACAAATTGTTACATAGAAAGATGCACAAGGTGCCTTAAGAATTATGGAAATGCCATAGACCTAACTACAAATGCTTAAAGGTATGGAGATGTTCGGCTAATGTAGCGATTCCTAAACATAAAAAGGTTCGGATAAAACCTAAAATCATTGAATTGTGTATTCATTCGTTGTGCCTACCATAGTAGTGCGTACATATTTATTACACATAAGTCTAAAATTTTCGATGTGCATGTTAATTCAATTATTGAATTGAAGGATGATATATTTTTCGGTAATTTTTTCGGTATATCATGCAAAGTGAATTAAATTTACTAAAGAGACCTCGCGATGATCAAGTGGTTATATATCAAGCATCTATAAATGAGGATTAGACGTAGTAAGAGGTTTAGAAGGACAATCTTCTTTCACCTTGACTTTCTATCATATTTATTAGAAATGAACCACAAAATTATGAAGATATATGTCTTCAACCGAATCTTTATATTGAAAAGAAACTATTCACGATGAAATTGAATCTATACTAAAAAATCATACACGTGAATTAGCAAAAAGCCACGAGGACAAAATGGGTCTTCAAAAGAAAAATGAAGGCAGATGAATCAATTTTAAAATATAAAGCAAGACTTGTCATTAAAGGATATAAGCAAAATGAATGTCTTGATTATTTCGATACATATTCACTTGTTACAAGAATCACTTTAATTCTAATGCTTATTGCGATATCAGCATTAAATGGTTGGGATATAAATTAAATGAATGTTACAACGGGAATCTTGAATGGTGAATTGGACAAAGAAATTTATATGGAGCAACTTGAAGAATTTGTTGCCTCGGAATTTAAAAAAAAAAAAGAATAGAAAGTACGTCGATTTGTTAAATCGTTTTAGGGGTTAAAGCATGCTCCTAAAAGTAGCATGAAGAATTTGACATAGTTTTGATTTCAAAATTAATGACGGTGACAAATGTATGTATATCAAGAGTACTTAAAATGAATATATCATGATTTTTTTATATGGAGATGATATGCTAATTATGGATAACAATGATACCATAATTCAAACTACTAAGGAAGTGTTAACAAGTAAGTCTGAAATGAAGGGTTTGTATAGCTGATGTGTTAGCCCAAGAATAACTAACCAAGAGGGGGGTGAATTGGTTATTAAAATGTTTTCGTTAATCACTCAAGATTTTAATAAAGTGAGCACGCAAATGATATAGAATAATCTAAACACAAGTAAACACGTAAATGGAACAATGTAAATTTGAGCGAAGTAAATGCGTTAAGTAAAAATGATAGATAGTGCAAACAATATGTTATGGAGGTTCGATCCAATGCAATGATATATATCCCCGGTTACCAAGCTCTCTGGCACGAGCAAGGTCTTTTCCACTATGTTGATTGACTTATGGTGCAATCCAACCCTTTACAATACTTCCGGTGACTTACAAACAAGGAGCACCGATCATTTTACAACGTTGAGCTTTCCGGAACATCAACACGGCCCACACTATTGAGCTTTACGGGACCTCAATATGACCCACAATTCAAAATAAGTTTACAAGTGAAATCTTCTTTACAAGTGACTCATTTTGAGAGATTTCTTTAAGCTTACTTCGATAGATGGCAATTAATATGGCTCAAGTGCTGAATTAGAAAAACTTAGATAGAAATTGATTTTCTAAGTTTAGAATGATCAAAAGTTTTTCAAGTATAAATAATTTATGAGAATGAATAAATAATGAAGATCAATTATTTATCTCAATAAATGCTCACTTATTGCTCCACGAAATGTTAAAAATGAATGCAAAGTGAGTCGGTCTTTATAGTTGAAAAACCGTCAAAAACTCTGTTGTACCGGATGCGGCGTACTGGACGTTCGCTACATACCGAACGGCCAACTAGCCATTTGCGTTAGAAAATCAGAACGGTTGAATTTTTTACTATTGGCCATAAAACCACATACCGGACTTCCGGTACGGCGTACCAGTTGTCCGGTACGATAATTTTACATCGAAATGTCCTTGTTTTAGTTTTGAACAAATGTGAGTACTCGATGGACGTTTTGAAAATATTTTTCAAGGTAAGTGACATTTTTCAAATATGAGTTTTGAGATTTTTACATTTTGAAAAATAATCTTTATGCAAACATTTTTGTATCGTGATTTTTCGATCATAAAATCAAAACTTGAGCTCGTCTCGATTCATTGCCAAGTATTAAAATGTTTTACCTTTACATATGATTGTACAATGTCTAATCATCTTGACTTTGTCATTCTTTTGACTTGTATCTTGATTTGCGTCTTTTGCAAATCTTTAAGTTCTAATTTGATCGTCACATGCAAATCGCTATCGTCTCAAATGATTTAACTTGAATGCTTAACTTTCACTTTGTTCTTCATTTTGAATCCAATTTATAATGTGTTGATTTTGCCAACGCTTGATTGATTTCAATATTGAACTATTATCACTCAAAATCAATTGTTAGAAATAATATTGGCTTGTTTGTTATAATCAAAACATTAAGGTTATAATCAACCATATGTCAACATGATGTTATATTGAGAATTAAAATCTCTACAACATACGATGGTCTCGTCTCAATCACACCATATTGAGAAAATTATTGTTAAGTTCAAGAAATATGATAATATTCCTGTGAAGACACCAAATTGACGCTAATATACATCTTGTTTTAAACATTGATGAAAGTAAGTCTCAGCTAGAATATTCTCATATAATTGACAGTTTAATGTATGTCATTGATTTCACGCGATCTAAAATTGCTTACTTTATAAGTAGGCTAACTTAGTATATGAGTAATCCTAGCACCGAGCATGGGAAGGCAATTGTTAGAGTTTTAGGATATTTAAAGATACCGAAAATTTTGGATTGCACTATTCGAGATATATAGTAGTACTTAAGGATAATGTGATGTGAATTGTTAAGTTCAAAAACTATGATAATATTCCTGTGAAGACACCAAATTGACGCTAATATACATCTTGTTTTAAACATTGATGAAAGTAAGTCTCAGCTAGAATATTCTCATATAATTGACAGTTTAATGTATGTCATTGATTTCACACGATCTAAAATTGCTTACTTTATAAGTAGGCTAACTTAGTATATGAGTAATCCTAGCACCGAGCATGGGAAGGCAATTGTTAAAGTTTTAGGATATTTAAAAATACCGAAAATTTTGGATTGCACTATTCGAGATATATAGTAGTACTTAAGGATAATGTGATGCGAAATGGATAACAAATATTAAAGACTCTGAGTCGACAAATGGATATGTTTTCATACTTGGAAGTGTAGCAAAATCTTGGAAATCTTCTAAATAAACTTGTATAACTAGATCAACAATGAAATATGAATTCCTTGCATTGGATAAAGTTGGGGAAGAAGCTGAATGACTACAAGACTTTCATCCATTTTAATAGTCAATCAGCAATTAGAAAGGGACAAAATGTAATTTATAACAGTAACTCTTGACATATACGTCATAGACATAATATTGTTAGATAATTACTCTCTACTAATATTTTCTTTATAGATTATGTGAAATCAAAAGAGAATATTACAAATCTGTTAACTAAAGGTTTGATAAGATATCAAGTAGAAAGTTCATCGAAGTAAATGGGATTAATAACGATAAAGTAACCAAGAGTTTCCATGGTGATAACCCAACATAATTGACTGAAGATTCCACGATCTACGTTCAATAGGATAACTAAACTGTGAAAAATGTAGGATGCATTGGGGAGATTCATACACGTTCTTATGATGAGACAATGTCTGACTGTCTTAAAAATCATGATAAGTTACACTTTTCTAAAAATACTCACGAACCAGGAGGTGTCAAAGGCTAAAATCGACATAAACGTGAGAACTAACTATATTCTAAGGAAACTCTGTGACTTCAATTGTTTGGATTTACACGAATGGTTGACAATTTAAAACATCTTGCTACTGATTGACCAATTAAATCCAATAGATTTTTACTAGAAAAATTTAAAGTCTTTAACTACTTATCTCGATGTCGTTTCTCTTTATTTTCACTCATTTTTGTATCTGTTGTTGCATTGTGTTTGGAAAAGACGATATGTTTCATTCATGTGGGAAATTGATGAAAATTATTTAATTTAAGGTTTTAACGAACTACTTTGAGCTCAAACTTAAGTGGGACCCGAATTCCAAAATTAACTAACCAATCTTATTCATGTTCTATTCTATGAGATGAATAATATGATATATTTGTTTATCAAAAACTATTTAAAACTAAATGAAATATTTGAATTCAAAGTCACGCATTTGGAACTTGAAATTGTGGGAATTTGGTTAATATTTGTCATACATTGAAAAATTAGCTTATAAGATACAAGTTTGACCTTTCGGTTCGGGCCCTGAAACTCACTCAATTTTGTGAAAAGGGGGACGAACTATATACTACTGAGTTTGAACCACAAGTGCACGCGCCGCCATCGCCATCCGTCGAGTGGCTCAACTCAATTCAACACATGCACGGGTCCGAGTTTGGGTATGGATGTGAGTCATAGTCTTGCATATATCTTTTTAAGAAAATTTATTTAGTTATTTTTATTTAATTTTTTGACCGAATTAAAATTAATCAAATTATTTGGGATATGGATGAAAATATTTTTTCTTTAAAACTTCGATCCGTTTGTGTAACAAATGTCTGTAACTAATGCTTGTTTTCTATAATAGATTTTTGTGATCGACTTAATGACATCTATAAACAACAATAACAAACGTTTGTTTTTGTCCGAACAGACACCTCTATTCGTTTGAAAGGTTGTCCTAGCAGTTACCACTATTTTAAAGAGGCTTATATGCTGTTTGAATGGCCATAAACAATGTATAAATAGCCCCCTCCCCCCCCCCCCCCTTCCTTCTAGAAAATTACACTGCAATAATTCATGCTTTTGAATTTGCCTTATGTTTATATTTGCTTCTATTTTTCAAGTACAAAAATGCTATATTGAGTTCGTTGGAACTCTTGTGAATTGATGTATTGCTTTTATAAGGGACGGAATTCGTTATATATTGAGAGATAATTGCTAACTACCTTTAAGAACCATTGAAAAAGCAAATTCGTCTTAATTACACATTGTGGAGTCAATGAACTAGAATTATATTTATGTTTCTATTTTCGATTTTGTTGATCATCTATTCATGTGTTCAATTGAGTTGATCATCTCGTTTTTGTAATCTAAAAGAGTAATTCGTATTGTTCAAAAGAGAATTCAATACTTGAGAAACAACAAGGAGTGATTTATTTATTTATTTTAAAAAATGGGTGATGCCATGGGATGAGTTTAGGGGTGGGTATGATTTCATTTGATCAAGAGAATCTAACCAAAATCAAAATCTTTAAATTTTTTTTTTTTTTTGTAGAATCAAATCGAATCGAACCGAACCATTCCGATTTAATTTGATTATTTTGTCCACCTTAGATGGGTCTTAGAAAACATTATTTCTCAATAGCACTAAAATCTAAGGGCATGTTCTCTTTGTGTTTGAATTTTGTGTTTTGAATTCATTTTGGGTTTTGTATTTTGAGTGTCAATTTTGAAATTTTTGAAAATGCGTTCTTTTTGCCATTTTGAAAAATTGTTTTCGAAAATTAAGAAATGGAAAACGTCTTCTCTTCCCCTTCCTCAGCCTCTCTCTTTTTAGTGCCTCTTTCTTTTTCTCCTCCTCCTCCTCTCCCTCCCTCTCCCTCTTATTCTCCTTCCCCTCCTTCTTCACTGATGGTTGTTGGTTTGGGTGTTGTGGTTTGATGCGGTGGTTGGGTCGCAACGCTGTGATGGTGGCAGTTGGGTCGCGAGTTTTGGCTAGGGCGGTGGGGATAATGGCAAATCAATTTTGGACGTGGTTGGGTCGCGATTCTGGTGGCTATTTTATGGTGGTTGGGTCGCCATTTTTGCTGGTAGTGGTGGTCTAATTTAGCGATGGTTGGGTCGCGATTCTGGTGGCAATTTTGCTGTGGTTGGTTGGCCATTTCAGATGGGCGGTGGCGGTCTTTCTAGTAGTGAATCTAGCAGTGGTTGGGTCGGGATTCTAGTGGTGATTTTGAGGTAGTTGGGTCATCATTTTAGCTACACGGTAGTGGTATTTCTGGTCTAGATTTCCGATGGTTGGGTCTCCATTTTGGTTATGGCGGTGGGGTTTCTGGTGGCGATTTCGGTGCTGGTGGCGATTTCGGTAGTGGTTGGGTCGCGGTGGTGGGTTCCGGCAGTGCAGTGGTGGTCGCGGTGGTGCAGTGGTGGTCGCGTGTGGTGATGGTTGGCTGTGGTTGAAAACAACGAAAACGTGTTTTGGAAATTTTTCTCAAGTTATAACTGAAAACACCCAAAACAACAATTTTGTCGTTTTGTGTTTTCTTTGTAAATTTTCAACCCGTTTTCAGAAACACGTTTTCGAAAATAGGATAGAGAATGCGTTTTCACTGTTTTGAAAAATCGAAAATAGAAAACGGGTTAAAAATGGCAAAGAGAACAGGCCCTAAACATTTTCAAACAATCGCTATCCCATTTTCTCATTCTTGGTCTTTGGACTGCTCATAAGTGAGACCGTATGAAATATGGGAAATTATAATAATTTAGGTGTTTAAAGATTGGAATTCAAAATTCAGGGATCAAGTTTTATTATTCAAAAATCAGGTAATATAAAAACCATAACCCTAATTTATCATCCTCATCCTCACATTTCTCTCTCTCTCGCCTCCTCTCGCCTCCCTTTCCCCTTTCCTCCGCCCCCCTTCTCTCTCCTTCCCCTACCATATCTGCCTCCCCCCTCTCCGCCGGACAACAGGGTCGCCGCAATACTGCTAGCGACGCTGCCATTCGTGCAAAGAAGCCACGCGACGCCAAGAATCGAGCGTCACACGACGTTGCTTGCGCAAAGAATACGGACGCTGCTGCGGTTCGAGGGTTCTGGTCGACGCTGCTGTGGTTTAATGGTTCGGGTATGGATGCGGTGGTAGGTTTGGCGGCGTGATGTTGGTCCAACTGGACTCAATTTATCCAAGAATCAACTGAAGGAGATGCCGCAGATGTAAAGAATAGGCTCAATGTGGTGAATATTCTCGAAGAGAGAGGCCTCATGGAGTATCTGTGGGGTGGCGAATTGGTGGTTGGTGGCGGATCTATTGATGGTGGTGGCAGATCTGTTGTTGCGTATGTTCTGTGGCTGTGGGTGTGGTGTTTTGTGGCTGTGGGTGTGGTGGTTTGTGGCTGCTACGACCTGTGACCAAGCGGCGGTAATCTGTGACCAAATGTTTGGTAATCTGTGACCAAGCATTTGGTCGATATGTGACCTGTGACCAAGCGGCGGTAGTCTGTGGCCTAAAAATTTAATAATACGTGACTCAAAAATAATCTGTGACCAACTAATTTAAAAATCTGTGATCTCGAAATAATCTATGACGTACAAATGTTTGATATATGACCTCGAAAGAATCTGGGATCAAAAAATTTGATGATATGTGACCAGTAAATAAATCTGTGATTTATAATTGTGAATATGTGACCAGTAATCACAAACTGTGACTTTATTATTTTTATTTAATAAATATTTTTAATTAATTAAATTCATATCTAATTTTTGAATTTTCAAACTATTTTACCTTAGTTTTGAATTGTGGTAAAGAAAATACATAAGATATGAATTTTTCCCATTAAATATTTTAAAGCTAACCGAGACCGTGGAAGGTACAGTGAACAGTGATAAAAAATCTTTTTGGCCCCAAAACAAGTGTCGATACAAACAACCAAAAATACAATGGTCAGTCAGCAAGCCGCGGAGGCATGTGGCTAGCCCGTGGGCCGCCTGGCATTTCAGCCGGACACGATTCAATTCCACAAGGTGAAAGTGCACAATGTGTGTTTAGAGAGCGAGACAAGGAGAATCAGAATTTGGGAATTTTCAGTTCATAGTTTTAGGGATATTGGTTCTGCTATCCAATTCGGTTGAAACAATAGGTCTGTACATTGATATAGGTTTTGTTTTGGGTACAAATGGCCCTTTGCTTGTATTCTGCCTGCCTTCCATTGCCTCAACACCCAGGAAATGCAAATTTCAACTTTCTTTCCAATGGTTTGGGTTTCATAAACCCTAGTAGTGGAAGAAGAAGAAATATAATTACTTCCTCCCACATAGTGAGGACTCAGATTCTGCCTTCTGTGCAAGCAGAGACAATTGGGTCGCGGGTATTTGTAGTCTCGGACTTGCACACAGATTACCTTGAGAACATGAGCTGGGTGAGGTCTTTGTCAAGCAATAGGTACAAGAAAGATGTTCTTATTGTTGCAGGAGATGTGGCTGAGACTTGTGCGAATTTCGTTCTGACAATGTCCCTTTTGAGAGAAAGGTTTCAGCGTGTGTTCTATGTGCCTGGTAACCATGATCTTTGGCTCCGAAGGGAGAACCACAATTATGTAACCATCACTAGCTTTCGATTTTAATTTGTGTAACTACTATTATTGAATCATGAATGCTCTGTGTTTGTTGGTTTGATTTCGGTGAACAAATTTTGATTTATTTGCAAGATTTTGATTACAAGATGAACTGCACAAAGAATTAATAATTTTGGGAAAAAATCATCTGGGGTTTACTAGAGGCTTACTGTCCGCAGCAGTCAAATTTATCATTTCAAGCATTTTCTTGTTGAAACACTGATACATGTTGAGATTCATTTCCGAATTGTGCTATATACATCTGTATCTTTGTCTCGTGGAATGAGTAGAAAACCTAACCCTATGTCGAAGCATCCGCAGTTGTTTCCCATGTCAATGGAATAAATATATTTGTATACTTCAACTGCACAGACTTAATATCCATACCACAAAAATTTCGTTTTGTACTCTTTTGTGTGCATAAGTATAGGTTATAATGTAGATGAACATTAGCATGGGGTCCTTGCTTTCTTTGGTGAACTGACAATAGCAAGGTTTAAATTCTATGGTATGCCACAATTCCAATCAAATAATTTTCAACACATTCTCTCAAGAAGCAGAAACATAAAAACTGTATATAGCTCAGGGTTTATCAAAATACTAGGTTAAGTAAGTTTACTTTTAGATCCTTTACTCAGTTCCTGAATCATGTGGAAAGAGAATAGTTTCGGTTTTGGGTGATCTAGATTGAGAGAAACAATAGGATATTTGAAGAAATTAGGGCAAGAACCTTTTGAGTTAAGGGACATATGTAAGTTTTTGTAGCTTGTTTTTTAAGCCTCTAGCCTATCCTCGTTGTTCTAGTGCTATTAGCTACACTTTTCTCTTGTTAACCTCAGAAACGAAAGGATATGTGTAGGGTTGAACACTTTTTTGCATTTGTAATTATTTCGTCTACCAAAGTTCTGACTCCTTGGGTGTTTTTCAACACTTGACAGCCTTTTCTGTCTCATAAGTTTGAGTATCTGTTTAGCCCCTTCTTATTCTATGTTTTGCAAGGTCTTCAATTCAGACAAAACCAAGGTCATGCCCCCTTGTTTCTCAAAGTTATATATTCTCTGATCATAATTTGTTTCTGATTTAGAACTTTTCACCTTTTCTGTTGCCATATTCAGTTTGATTCTCTTTACAAGCTGGATAAATTACTGGATGCATGTGAAAGACTTGGAGTGGAAACTAAACCCAGCATAGTTGATGGTTTGGGAATTATCCCATTATACTCTTGGTACCACGAGGTAAATTGTTTTAAAACTTTGGATGCTATCACCACATGTTATTTGCATTTCCAGTCTTTATATCTGATTCTGTTGTCAATAACCTTGTTTACCTCCAGAGCTTTGATGAGGAAAGGGACATAACTGGAATTAGAATCCCGTCCTTGGAGATGGTGATTCACTTTCTTTATCCTAGTAAGCATTTTAAATATCTACATTAGTGAAATTCGTTGGTTTCTATTATTCTGCAAATACAGATAGATTTTTTTATGTATCATTACATGTTGCATGTGACCCTGTTCTGAAGTAGTTGCAAATTTTCATAATCTACCTTGTTTCTGTCACCCTGATCAAACAGTGTGATTGAATCCCTTACAATCTGTCAAAGCATACTGGCTAAAAGCTTATTGGAATACAAGAATTTTCTGTTCATATATTTACCTAGTTACATTATTGTTCCTTTCTTTTTCAAATACTAGGAGCTAACATTATGGCTTGTTACCATTCAGGCATGTAAGGACTTCCATGTGTGCAGATGGCCTGATGGACTTGAAAATGGAGAGACATCTCTCGCTCTGTATTTTGATTCTATGAATGACAAGAATTGGAACACAGTAAAAAATATCCAGAGGAGATGTAGCCATATAGTGTCTTTTTCCCATTTTCTTCCTAGGTCAGTGAATCACTTTGCCTGAACTTAGAACTATCAACTATCATTGAGTATTTTAATGACGTATGCATTGCTCGACTTAAATGCATGCCGTCCTTCCAAATTGCATTAATCAAAAATGGTTTCTAAGATAAGTGTCCAGTCGATGCCAGCCTGGCATTTACATTGTCCCAGAGAATTAATCACATTATTTTATCATTGTTATCTATGGCTCAACTTACTGCTCCTTTTGAATTCAATGATGAAACATTAACATTGTAAGATGCATCTTCTCTTCAAAATATCGCACAAGAATACTAGAAATTAATAAATATCTCACAATGTCTGTGACAACAGCACTGATAAATAGCCAAAACAACAAAATCAAGGTAATGACTATAAATAAGTGTTTATCATGCAGAATTAAACTTTCGAGTAAAAACATCAAATATCCACTTCTAAACAATTTCTATCCTCCTAGGGCATTAGGGAGACCATACACGATACTGTATTAGGGTGGATAGTGGGGGTGATAGTATTGGAGTGGAGAGTATTAAAGAGGATAATATTGGGGTGTATCATCATCATCATCGATGATGATGATCATGATCATGATTATGATTATGATGATCATGATTATAATTATGGGGCTAAGAATGAATAAGTATCTAAGAATCAAAATATATCAAGATATTATTAATCTAATTTTGTATAAAATAAATATAACTATTCAGTAATAAATATCAAATGATATAAATCTATTCAATTCGTAATGCAATCAAAGTAATCTCCAATGAAACTTGACTAATTAATTATAGCTTCCCACTGAATTTTCAAGATGGTCCTAAATATTTCACACATTATCCTACACCATTTAGCATAGCCATTTTGTATTCATATTAGTTGTACATTAGCACAAAATGGTCCTAATGAGTTTTACTATGCATTCAGAAAAGGGAAAGGGAAAGGGAAAGTTAATAGCCAGTGCTAAACCAACAGAACAAATTTCAACATTCCTGATCCTAATTGATTGAAAGACAAAATTAGAAAAACATCTCTATACAAAAACAGAGAATGTAATAGAAGACCTAATAGTAATTAGAATGATAGTCTATGGTGCCAGGGGGGAAAAAAAAGAAAGAAAAAACTCAACACCATATATCTAACTCATAAAAAAGGTAATGGTAAACCCTTGGTAGCGATGCTGCGACCCTTCTCCCCCCATCACCACTACAATGCGTGCACAAACACAGAGAACATAATAGTGTATTTTTGATGGCTGATATACAAAAACATCAAGCAATGACCACCTTAAAAAGGTACACAAATAAAATCTTAAGCCCCTATTTGACAATCATTATTTTCGAACTCTTTTTTCTACCTAATCATTTTCAACCGCACATTCATGCAATAAAATTTTCTGCACGTAAACCTAAAATTTTTCCCTACTTTTTAATCACAAATTCGCCTAAAAAAAAAACTATTCAAAACATTGTTTTCCACAATTAATGGTTGTCAAACAAGGGCAAATTTATGATGTCAAATTAGAAGAAAGTATAGTTGTTTCTTGAACAATTGTTTTTGTAATGAGATATTTTGGCAATATATTGAGTGAAGACAGAAGAATTGTTGAAGTGATAAGAGATTGTTGCAAGAAGTTGAGTGAAGTTTGCGAAAGGCGTAAGCGAAATTTTTTTAATGAGATTTCTGTGATTAGGATTGTGCACTATTTTTCACAGTTTAATACAATCCGCCCTAAACCCAAGTGCCTTCTGTCTGGTTAAATTTATCCGGTTAGTCTTGGACAGGAAAAGTTGCCTGATTAATTTAATCCGGTTACCATCTAACAAAAATCAATATTTTATATAATTGTCCATATCCTGTCTTATATGGTGCACCAAACGCACCCTTATAGGTTTCAATTGTGTTTGAGATACTGGTGTTTTACTTCTTATTTCCTGTGTGATTGCTGATATATTTCACCTTCCTGTATGATTATTATACTTTACTAGAAAAAATGCTTTCATCAATTTGTTATTGGGAAAAAAGCTTGTCAAAAAAGTGACTTGATCTAATCCAAAAGACGGTAAAGCCAAAAAGTTGGTGGACATTAGTTAAGTTGTATGTGCTTGAGAAAGAATATCATTTCTTTCTACAGGAACCCATCCTGGGCTTGGGCAGAGTTTTGCATAAAGCAACCCGGAAGAGCTTTTGGTTCTTGATCCCTTGTAACATTCCAATACGGGCATTTATATCTCACCACTTAAAAATTCCATTCAAATAGAATGCTTACAATTTGCATGTGATGTTCTACAACTCTTGAAATTGCATTAACAGATAAATTTTACTGTTTTTCTCAGGTAATGAATTGTTGTAAAACATATCTAGAATTTTATAATTTCATTATTTCCAATTAACGGACAGGCTCTTGTAAACTCTTCCATGCAGGCTAGAGCTATGCCCAGAAAAGAGAATGCTTTTCTATCCTAACCTTCCAAAAATCATTGGCTCTAATTTCCTTGAAACCCGGATAAGATCTATACATGGAGATGTAGGGAAACCATCAGCATGTCATGTGTTTGGTCATACTCATTTTTGTTGGGATACCACCCTTGATGGTATCAGGTATTTTTATTTCCACAAACACAAGTCTAGCGATCATTTTCTTTCTAATTGCTGCATGAGTAATGTTGGCTATTTGCATTGGTCCCCTAGCTCAAGCTATGGCCTCTGCAAAGAATAAAAGTCGTTAAACTAAGAGCAAAATTAAAGCAGGTATGTGCAAGCGCCCTTAGCTTATCCAACGGAACGTAAAAGGAGAATGAATGGAGGCGATGATTGGCTGCCATTTTGCATTTATGCTGATGGATGTTTTGCAGAGAAACTTTCTCCATGCTATTGGTCTGATTATTACGCCTTAAATCCCAGAACACCAAACTGTACTGAACTTGCCCCTTGGGTCGCCAGGTTCTACGCTAAAACCTTATGATGTATAGCCTGATCATCTATTCTTACATTCTATACTTGGATGAAAAAAGAATATTGTAGATCTTGTTTCCCAGGAAGCATTTTTTATATCCTATACTCTTTTATAGTAGAAAACAAAACAGCTTAATCAAAAACCTACATATACTGTATAAATTATCCCAAATGTAATTACTATCTCCATCAGCAGAGCATTCCATACTCCACCTCCGGCTGCCACCAATAAGTTTGCGTTTGGCACACTGGATCTATTAAAAATTTAGCATATGTTTGGGTGTACCCACAATATTTTGTGGCTTAAAATAAACAATTTGTAAATCCTACGCAATAATTGTAACTCACTTTATATACTTTTTTAAAAAATCAGCTTTTAAACATGATCAAACAAGTATAAAATTTAATGGATATTACTAGATCGGGAGTACTATTGTGGATATTATTTTTATTTTTTCATGTAAAAGAATGTCATTTACTATATCTTTTTTTATCCTGTCATTTACTATTTGACGGAGCCAGGAATGAAGGCTTCGAGGGCTACTGGGTTGGGCAGTGGAAAAAAATGGGTTTTAACCAATTTTATTTTTGGGAAAAATTTATGGATCAGGTTTGCCAAAATCAAAAATCAGGTGCTAAGTTTCAAAATTGCAAAAATCATGTTTTTATTAATTAATTAAATATTTAATTGAGTTCCGGTGGCCAATCTACTCCGACGACTATTTCGACGATTGCTCATGTTCCGACAATTGTTAAGGTCACAGTTATATACAATTTGGTCATAAATATCTAATTAATTAGATAAAAATTAATTTTCAGTCACAATTTATTAAATTATTGGTCACAAATTATTTCGAGATCACAAATTAAAAAATATTCGGGTCACAGTTGACATCATTGGTCACTGATCAAAAAAATTATAGGTCACAAATGTTTAATTGGTCACAAGTTAAAAAAATTATAGGTCACAGAAATCACATATTTCCAAATTTGTTGATCACATATTATATTTTTAGTTACAGATAACGAATTTTAAGGTCACAGACCATATAGTTTGTCACATACACTCAAACACCTGTTCCCCAATCTCAGTACACCACCAATGCTTAGTCACGGACACTCTCCATCAACCCCGTTGCAATACCACCACAACCACTGGCACAACAATAACAAAAAACGACGACGACCACCACCACCACCACAGATCCATACACTCTTGATTGTTCAAAGATTAAAAAAAATTGAAATTTAAAAATTGAAACATTAAAATATCTATAAAAAGAAAAAAAAATTTAAAGGACATTTGACTGACAATTAAGACCTTGGTTTCCCACCATAAGCCCGCTGGCAAATCGAAGTGGGTTTCTGGGATTTTGAGCAAAGTTGCAAAGAAATCGAGCAACTCGTCAAGCAGTTGTCCCCCAAATTACCAGTAACTACCGTGTTGCTATAGAAAAATTCCGCCTGCGGAGATCCGTTCAAGAAATTCTCGTCAAGAAACAACCTTTGTAATGAGCCCTTCTTGCTGTACTCTTTCGGGATTGGTCCACGTAACTAGTTGTAACTCAATCCCAAAGACCACATCATACGGTAATAAGTGAACTTTGCAGGTAAAAATCCATTAATCGTGTTGAAACTCAGATTTACAGCAACGAGTTGGCTGTTTGATGAAGACAAAATAATAATTTCATTTAATTTCGAGTTTGTTCGTTTTTGGTGAATTCCTAGTCTAATTTGAATGGAAACGGGCCAATAATCACAACTCAGGGTCTTTGGCCCTGATGCACGTCAAATTTTGGGTAAATTCCGTCATTTAGGCCCTCAATTATGCGTTTTTGACGTTTATGGTAATTTTTATTTTGACAATATCTTAGTCAAATAAACTCGGATTTGATTTCCGTTTATTGGGGGATGATCCTGATGATTAGGAGAATCAAGATCCGTAATTATTTCAATTTTTTCCATTTTTGAAAAAAATAATATTTTTTATTATTATATAATTTCTTTCCGAATTTTATGAGGGTTTCGCTATTTAAACGTTGTAAACCCTTTAGGCAGCGCAATTTTGAATGAAATAAAGTTTTTCTTGAATTTCTCTTGATTGAAATTCTTTTTGTGAGATTTTTGTCTTTCCTATAATCTTCCCCTGCATCAGTTGGTATCAGAGTCAAAGTCGTTCCTTCACCATGTCGTCAAGGAGACGTCAAGAAGCCCGTGGAGCCCTAGTAGAGGAGATACGTAGACGTGATAAAATCGCACAGCTGCGTCAACAAGTAGAGTTGCTGCACTTATGCCGCAGCGACATGCGCCTAGAGATCGTGGTCGTCGTGGGCAGGTTCCGATTGAGGAAGTCCAACACCGTGATCATAATATTCAGAATGTCACGATTGAAGACATTGAAGAAATAATATAGGAGGAAGAGTTTGATTATGATAGTCTGTCTGTATTTGATAATGGAGACATTGAAGAAGTAACAGAGGGGGAAGAGTTTGATTATGAAGGTCCGCCTGTATTCGACAATGAAGACATTGAAGAAGCAATAGAGGAGGAAGAGTTTGATTATGAATGTTCGCATGTATTTGACAATGAAGACACTGAAGAAGTAACAGATGATGAAGAATTTGATTATTACGGCTCGCCTGTATTTGACAGTGAAGGTGTAGAAGAAGCAGCAGACAAAGAGGAGTTTGTGGTTAGTGATGTGAGTCAGGTATTGGTGGTGAAGCAGAGTTTTCTGACTTCTCTGGAAAATAACAATAACTGGTTGCGTACTAATCTCTTCCAGTCGACGTGTACTATGGGGGGAAAAAGTGTGTTGCTTCTAGATAAGGGCTCAGTAAAAACAATTGGGGATGATGCCAATTTACTGACCAGAGTGAAGTTCGAGACAAATATGGAAGGATATGGGATAGTGTATGTGCTGGTGGAAAAGTCAGTTAACAGTGAGCAGGAGGTCACTCGCAGGATTTAGTCATTGCTAGAGGCATTTCATGAGGACTTCCCGGAAGAGCTTCCAGATGGATTACCGCTAAAGCCGTCATTTCGTGGTAATAATTCTGATAATGATGAGGTTTCTACCCCATCAAATTCGAGGGCGAATTTTTCTCAACCCGTGGAGAATGATGAAGGCAAAATAATAATTCCATTTAATTTCGAGTTTGTTTGTTTTTGGCGAATTATTAGTCTAATTTGAGTGGGAACGAGCCAATGATCACAACTTAGGGCCTTTGGCCCTGATGTACGTCAAATTTTGGGCAAATTCCGTCGTTAAGGCTCTCAATTATGCATTTTTGCCATTTATGATAATTTTTGTTTTAACAATATCTTAGTCAAATAAACTCGAATTTGATTTTCGTTTATTGGGGGATAATCCTGATAATTAGGATAATCAAGATCCGTGATTATCTTAATTTTTTCCATTTTTGGAAAAAATAATATTTTTTATTATTATATAATTTCTTTCCGAATTTTATGAGAATTTCGCTATTTAAACGTTGTAAGCCCTTTGAGACAACGCAATTTTGAATGAAATAAAGTTTTTCTTGAATTTTTCTTGATTGAAATTCTTTTTGTGAGATTTTTGTCTTTCCTATAATCTTCCCCTGCATCACTGTTAAAGTTTGTGGGAGGCTTTGGGACCATAATACTTGTAAAGCTATTATTGGCTAAATCGATTTGCTGAAAGGAGGGTAAGACGAAGAGCCTAGCATCGAGAGTTCCGGTGAAGGAGTTTTCACTGAGTTCCACCACCATCAACTGAGTTAACACATTGAATGATGAATAAAAAAAGAGATCATTTTAAGTAGCTGCTGAACGACAGGGAGGAGGATGAGGAGGAAGGAGAGGGAGAGGGAGAGGGGGAGGGAGGGATGAGGGGAAGAGACGGATGGTGGCGGTGGAGGCGCGCAGGCGGTGAGAGAGTGGAGAGAAATGGTGAGAGACACAAGAGTTGATTTAGGGTTTCATATTTAAAATAAATTTGGTGGGGGTAGGTAGTATGGTGGGTATATAGGTTATTTTAATTTTATAATATTATTATTAATTAAAATGATAAAAATCTGAAAATTGATTAAATAAAGTGTGAACCTGATTTTTAAAAATGTCAAACTAAATGCCTGGTTTTATGCAATTTTATAATGTCAAACTAACTGATTTTTATAATATTATTATTAATTAAAATGATAAAAATCTGAAAATTTATTAAATAAAGTGTAAACCTGATTTTTAAAAATGTCAAACTAAATGCCTGGTTTTATGCAATTTTCCCTTTATTTTTTATTTTTTACAGAAACTAGGCTTGGGCAAGGTTGGGTTCCAGCTCACCCCTATCTCCGCCACTGGAGCAAATGACTATCTTTCAAATAAAAAAATTATTTATTTTAATCCACCATAATACCATTTATCTACTATTACCCATTTTTATTTGTCTTTATACGATCTATTGTAGTTCCTTAACATTGCCTAACAATTTAGTAATTCATTGTTACAAGGCCATCTGTCGATAGAAAGAAAGAAGCCAGAACAATCCCACCCAAAAGCCAACCAGGCCAGTAGCAAATCGCATGCCGCAGGGAAGTCCTCCCATGGAGAAGCACGGTGAAAGTATATCATGGATTACATAATGAGTTATATAATGTCATATGACATTCTACCATTTGTTCGTTTAAAGCGCCGTCAACTTTTTTACCCAATCTTTTTCCTTCACATCATAATATGAAATTCCTTGTGTACAATTTTGATGTACAAATAACAAAATCCGTGAATGGCCAGATTGATGTGACCACCCGATACATTCATACCGGAGGCCACCATGGCAAAGAGCGGAAGTGCATCTGCAAGAGCGATAACCAAAGCTGGCCTTCAGATTTTGTGGGTTTCAAGTAGTTAACTTCAATTATGGGCCCTTATAAATATATAAAATAATAAAAAAGTAATATTTTTTGTCAAATAAAAAGAAAAGTTACAAAAATAATAATTTAAAACTTTCAAATGTTTTTATTAAAGTTACTCTTCTAGAATTTTTTTATAAAAAATCAATAATTATATTATTACAATTAATCTGTTTTAAAATTTCTTTTTCAATAAACAACATATCGAATTTATTCAATCTTTTTTTATATTATTATTGATCAAATATAAGATTTTATTAACTTCAACTTTGAGAAACTCATATCCAGTAACTATAATTGGCACAATTAACAATATTCTATAAACAATCTAAACATTTCATAAACGATCCATTTTGTATGTGGTATAAAACTTAAATCACCTATTTGATGTCTTCTGGCAAACAATTTCTAACAATTTGTAATTCAAAAAATAACTAGTGCTCAGAATACCTTTCGTGCTTAAATTTTTTTCAAAGCCTATTACATCAATACTTCAAACATTATCATATGCAGTTTGCTATTTTTTATTTTTTAAAATGAAACAGAAATCAAAAGTACTTTCATATTTTCCAAATTGTTCAAACCTTAATTTAGTTGAAGAAAGAACTTATATCAACTATATGGCCCTGTTTGAGCCACCTTATTGTAGAATGAGAATGAAAAATATTGCCGTTATTGGGGTCCACACAAGAGATAGAAAATTTGAATTTAAATGTTGATATGATAGATAACGGTCGTATTTTTCATTTTAATGAGAAAATAAGGTGACCCAAACTGGAGTATAAGAAAAAAAAAACTTTAAAAGATTCTTTAGAATAATGTTTTATCTCATTATTGACTTTTTATCAAAGTGTTTCTTTTTATGAATAATACAACGTAGATTTAACTTCCACTTGGGTAGCAATTTGTTATAATAATCTTGTCAAATTCAAATTCAGTCTCTTTATGTTTCAAAAATTGAAATAAGTACTTTCAAGTTACTAACGGTAGAATTAATAGATATAACATCATTCTGTAATATTTTCTTACTCTATTAAAGTATAATAATGTTACTTGCAGTCGCTCACTGCAGCAGTCGTCCTATATGGCACACACATGTCATATGTGTATTTGATGCAATAAATGTGATCAAAAACTACCACATTAATGCATCAAATAATTATATGCCATGTGTGTTTTTGACCACATTTAATGCATCAAATACACATTTGACATGTGTGTGACGTAGGACGACTGTTGCAGTGAGCGACTGCAAGTAGCATTACTCATTAAAGTAGGAAAGGGTATTTGTTTATGTTTCCCTTTTTAAAAAGTCTTCATCTATTAAAGTCCACTAAAAAAATCTAAACAAAAAGCTCATCCTACTTTTTTAACTCGTGAGTATATTCAATAAGTTTTTAATTTAAATAAAATTGGGTCGTTATAAAAGGTAAATATCAAATTTCTCTATAAATAGGACATTTAAGTCCTACAAAAATGATAAGTTAAAATGAATGAAAAAAATACACAAGCCCAAGGAGAAAGGAAGAGGAGAGGATTCAAAGTCTTGGAGAGAAGTTCCAAGTCCATGAGAAGGAAAGAAAAAGGAGAAGCGGAAGGAATTATCGAAGTCCCAGTTCCACAATTCCAAAAAGATTAAAGTCTTCTATAAAAGCAAGTTCAAATTCAAATATATATATATATATATATATATAATTAATATTATATCAATTAATAATACCCCACCCTACCCTACTTGTAAAAAAAATTCAAAAATTGAAAACTTTTCTCAATATTACACCCCAATCCCACCCCAACTTGTAAGAAATTTTAAAAAAATAAAAATCTTTTAAGGAAATTATACCCCACCCTGGAATATATATATATAGGGCATGTTTGGGCCTCATTTTTTGTAGAATACATTTTGAAATAATAGATTGATAGAAAATATGCGATTAAAAATGAAGAAATTTTTTTGGATTATGTATAATATTATTTTATTGAAAAATGTGTGATTGAAAAGAATGGAGAAAAATGTTTTTTTAAGAAAATGAAAATCAAACAAGGTCATATATATTATATAATTAATTGAAATTAATTATCACCATGCCCACCAAGTTACTGACCCATCATAGACCTATCTCACCCTATCCCAACCCCATCCACCGACCCGGTTTGTAAAAAAATTTCAAAAATTGAAAATGAGATTACACCCCACCTTACTCCAACATGTAAAAAAATTCTAGAAATTTAAAATCCCCACCACCCCACCCCTTGAAAAATTCAAAAATTTTTAAAACATCGTTTTGGAGATTACACCCAACCTCCCCACGGAATCACCTTATATTTGTGATTGTTATCTGTGACTAGACATGTGTTATGTTGATTAGCTGTGACCAAATTTGTTTAACTATTTGTGACTTTATGTAACCAAGTCACTAACTTGTATTATCCGTGACTAATTGAGATCAAATTTGTCTTCAATGTAACTGTCTGTGGCTGTCTAATTTGTGATTGTATGTAACCAAGTCACTAACTTATGTTATCTATAATTAATTGTGACCAAATTTGTCTTTAGTGTGACTAACTGTGACAAAATTTGTCTTTAGTGTGATTGTCTATGACCGATCAATCTTAACTATGACGATATTTGATCAAGTCACAATTAACACAGAATTGATTACAACTAAAACGCAATAAACATATACTTGATTACAGAGAGTCACCACAAACAAATCTGCATACATAGCAAACCAGTACCACAATCCACCACCTGTCACCACCACCATCATCATCTACAATGTACCACCACTACCACATTCAACTTAAATTCACAACCATAAATATTACAGTCACCTCAAATATTACCAAACATCACCAACAATTAACACCACAACCAAACACTACAGCGCAAACCACCCAACACCACAACCGTTAAGGAGATCATTACCTTTTCAACATTCTTGAATTTCAAATTCCAGATTCAAACACTAACAACTGTTTGGACTTTCAATTTTACGTTATTGGGGTACTTGTAAAAATGACCTAGTCAAAGGTCCTTAATTCTACTTTGACTTTTTCAATAGACAATAATCTCAAAATGACCATTTGCTATAAAAAGACAAAAACACCATTAAGTGACTAAAACAATTACAAAACATGTTTGTATTAAAAAGAAAATACTACCATTTTAGTTAACAAATAAAAATCAAACGGTCCCTACTTAAAATTACAAAATTTGCTCAAATACAGATAAAAATTCTCTTGTCTTCTTGACTCTGAAAATCTTAAAAATATCGATAGCTGAAAAAAAATTGTTTTTGGTCCATTAATTCGATTCGGTAAGTAGATTTACATATGTTTAACTTTGTTTTCGTTAAATGTGCATACATTTTTACTCGATAAATTAAGATCGATATAGGTTAGACCAGATCTAACTATTTTAGCAGATGTATAATTTTTTTTAGCATAAAAGAAAAAAAATTCATCTGCATTAGTTTTTCGATTCTATTTACAAATTTCGGCTGTAAAGGGTAACATTAAATTGTCGGCTGTGAAGACTGTTAACAGCCGATTTTGTTAACAGACGAAAATTAGGCTGGTAACAGACGACAAATCGTCTGTTAACAGACGACAATACGTCTGTTAACAGCCTATTTTCGGCTGTTAACTGTCGAAAAATTCAGTGATTTAACTTTCGTTAATCAGTGAGTATTCGTCATATAATTGAACACTTAAGTTTGATCATATGCTGCTTTAACAGACGAGCTAGAAAATTTGGGCTGTTAAAAGCTTATTTTCAGCTGCTAGTCGATTTTTCGGCTGTTTTTTTGTAATAATTTTTGTTCGGACTGTAAGTTGAATTTTTTTGAATATTCCGTTTATAAATTCTTTGTTTCTATGCCTGACAGATATGATTATACTCCTGGTTTGTCATTTTTGTGATTTTGAATTGGATGAAAACAATCGATAGGAATGGAAATGGACGAACAATATAAAATGTAGTATGGCAACACATATAACAGAGGCTACATCGTACAAGGAGTTGTACCATGATATACAGAACAAGCTGAACGTCGATGAATCTCGATACAATATGGTATTGAGATATCAATTCAGAGAGAATTTGCCATATTCAATTCCACCTTTAAAGGTTACATCTGATATTGAAGTGAATTATCTGTTTGAGTTGAACAAAACGCAAGTGACACCGATTTACGTGAGTATAGTGATGAAGGATGACGCGGAAAGTAGAAATGAACATTCGGATGGAGTTGATGATAATGCAAATGATTTTTGGGATACAGTGGAGATAGCTCGCGAGGATGACGCTAATATTCCCGAGACAATTGTTCCCCAACGTGACATCACCGCGACGCACATAATTCAATCGGTAGTTCAGGACAGCGATAATGTAAATGAATTTACAAATGAGGATTTAATTACTTTATCTCATCAGAGACATGAGCTGGGTGGGAGCTCAGGGGCCGGGAACGAGCGGACCTTCATCTAATTCTTCACGCGTGGTTCCCGATGATGAAGATTTGCACATTGAGCAACTGTTTGAAATGAAGAAAGATTTGCAGGAAACTTTGCACAAGCTAGCATTGAAATTCAATTTTGAGTTCAAGGTAAAGAAATCAACAAAATCCTTGTTGACAATTGCTTGCATCGAAGACAGTTGCCGTTGGTCTTTGCGAGCGACTAAGATGGATACGAACGAGTCATTTGTAGTTCGCAAGTATACACGGGAACATACCTGCGAATTGGGGATTCGTCAAAACAATCACAGACAAACTCGGTCATGGTTTATTGGTCGACAGATAATGGACAAGTTTCAAGACCCACGGACGATCTACAGATCATCGGACATCATTAATGACATTCGACGAGAGTACGAAGTGGTTATGAGCTACCATAAGGCTTGGAAGGCCAAAGAATGCGCGTTTGAGGATCTAATGGGCTCGCCCGAAGAGAGTTATGCTAAATTGGCCAGGTACTGCCATAATATGGCGACAAATAATCACGGTTCCACTTTTTCCATTGAGACAGAGGGCGAGAATTGTTTTAAGTATTTTTTCATGGCTCTTGGACAATGCACTAGATAATTTAAAAATGCGATGCGACCTGTAATTTTAGTCAACGGTACAACTCTGAAATCGAGATATGGTGGAAAACTGATTATTGCTACATGTCAAGATCCCAACATCCAGATTTACCCACTTGCATTCGGCGTAGTCGACAGTGAGAATGATCTGTCAATGCGTTGGTTCTTTACGAAGCTCAGGGAAGTGATCAGCGAAGTCGAGGATCTTGCCTTCGTAACTAATCGGGGTCAGTCTCTAATAAATGCTATCGCCGAAGTTTTCCCCGAGGCACATCATGGGTACTGCATGTGGCACATACAGGGTAGGCCAAGCCATTGTTTCATTGTTCAGGAAGGCGGCCAAAGCTTACAATGTCGAGGAATGTAATAAGTTTATGGTCGAGATAGGAAATAAGTCGTTCCCGACATGGGATTATCTTACAAAAATGGGGATAGAACATTGGGCGCGATCACGTTTTCCAGGACGTCGGTATAACTTGATGACGTCGAACAATGTGGAATCTCTGAATGCACTGTTCAAGAAAGATCGAGAGTTGCCAATTCTCGCAATGATCGAGAACATCCGTACCAAGTTGCAGTAGTGGTTTCATGAACGACGTACAGAATCGCAGAACTGCTCGAGCTGGCTAGCCCCGGCTCAAGAGAATAAACTGTTCAAGGCGGCAGAGGATGCGAGGAGGTTGATTGTGGAACCGCTGGACGAGTCTCGTTTCTCCGTACACTGTGTACGTCATGTGGCATACATTGTGGACCTGACGACAACATATGTACCTGTGCTCGATTTCAGTTGGAGAGTATTCCATGCGAGCATGCAGTCGCGGTAGCTTTAAACAGAGGCTTTGCAGCGAGAACATTATGTTCTCCTTATTATACGGCTGAATACTGGAGAGCCGCGTATGCTGAGACTGTTTTTCCCCTACCGAACGAATCTGAGTGGGAAGTTCCTGATAACATTCTCTCGCTTAATAGTTTGTCCCCACCAGTAGTTGAACCGCGTGGCCCGGGCGTCCACGAACTTCTAGAATACCCTCTACTGGAGAGTTTCCTCGACATCGCCGTTGCGGCAGATGTAAAGCAGTCGGCCACACTCGCCAAACTTGTACGAGTCAGATTTCCCTGTATGACAATTAGTATAGTATATAATGGTATTGCTGTTTAACGAACAATATTTGGATACTGATTATTGCTCAACTTTATTTGCTAATTTGATAAATTTATTTAATTATATAAATTATACACAAATAAATGAACACAATTAATTGTACAATATTACAAGTATAAATAAATGAATCAGAAAATAAATGATATTTACCAGTACAAATAAATGAATCAAAAAAAAAATGTACAACGTTTACGGGTCACACTCGAATTCGTACAAAACAGCCGCCAATTTATTCCTCCAAATTTGTCCATAACTGTTTGATTCCATCAACCTTATATCCTACACTCAAAAATTCAATGTATTTTATTGCAAAAATGCCGCAATCACCCCTATAAATTGAATAATAAACGTGTTAGTTCAAAAACGTGTTAGATAAAAACTAAGTTTCCAATTTAAAAACAACATATATATACTTACGATCGAGACTGTCTCGCCATCATCTGATCTCGTACGATGGCTAGCCCGTTATTAACAGTAACACCTGTCCGAAGTGGTGATGTCGTGAAACCATTTATAGGCATCGTTGATCGTCCTCCCCCCGACGATACGGCTATGTCTGAAAAAAAAGGACAAATGTTAAAAAAGATATATATGAGTTAGCATAGCATTCTTTATTGATAGAAATTTTAAAATACTTAATTATCCTCCACTTCGTCTCGAACGCTTTCCATTTAGCTGCGTCCACCTCCCGAAACAGATTGGGGTACGTCCTATCGATGAACGTCATCCTCTTTGCCTCAGCTGTGTAGGGAGAAACGACGTACTGGGAAGGCAACCTGACCCTCTTGCTGACCACCACCTCCGGGGCATCAATGGCATGCCTTTTCCCCGCAAGTGTATGCTCGTCGTCCACCACCACGACCTCCTCCAGGGACACCTCCTCCGTACCTCCCTCGGGGGCCATCCCCCCCTTCCTACCACCCTCCGGGCTCTCCACCACCACGACCTCCTTCGGGGACACCCCATCCGTCCTACCACCATCCGGAGCCACATCCTCTGGGGCCACTGCCTCCATCCTCCCCTCCTCCGGGGACAAAAGAAATGAAGTCAAACGTATCATCATTCGCCCAGAAATGACCCCCTCCGTCACCCCCACAGTTACCCCCTCCGTCATCCCTTCCCATACCTCTTATATCACCTCGGAGGGCTGCAATCTCATCCTGAATATCTCCCACCTGGCGACGACAAACTCCAACGTCATTAGATAAATCATCGACCCATCCCCTAAACTCACGTGTCATCTCTCCAATCTGTTCCGCCAACTCTCGGCGCATCTCGTCCATCTGACCCACTATAAATACTGTCAGGCGGTCAAACAGATCAGTGGACGGTGGAAAATGTGACCTGATCGGAGGCGGTGATGCCCATGCCGGCAGTGACGACATCGGAGGCGGTGAGGCCCTCAATTGCGACGGCGGTGGCGGTGAGGCCCCCGGCCGAGGCGGTGATTCTCTCCGAGGTGACGGTGATGCCCTCGGTCGAGGTGGTGATGCCCTCGAAGGAGACGGTGATGCCCTCAGAGGAGGCGATAGTGATGCCCTCGGTCGAGGTGAGCTGCGATCTATTGGACTGCGTTCCTACACAAATTCGAACATTAAAAATAGTTATATTTAATGAAAATCGGCTAACGGATTCAAAAATAGTTATATTTAATAAAAAAATTATACTCAATTCACGTACCTCATCCAGATCTGCTTCGTCATGCGGAGCGACCAATTCACGCACATATCCACGACCCTCCTCCTCCATCGACGGCATCAACTCCGTTATGACTTGAAGCTGGCATACCAACATTTCGACTAGTTAATGATCACGTCATCATATTTTGGAGCTACTTATCTAACCAGTTACTGATCACGTCATCATATTATCTAACCTGAGGGTCGTCGAGAAGAGATGATAGCTTCTTGCTAGTCGGACATCCATCTACTTGGGATACTCGCCATGATGCATCTGAGGGCACCGTGTCTCCCATCGCCTAGCAAACTGGGTACCTAGGAGGGGGACAGTCTCATACGCCCAAATGTGCAATACATACAATTATTATATTTATATAATAATAATTTTTTTATAATAAATTATGTTAAACATTTACCTGCAGGCAAGGGGCAATCCGTACGCATCGTATTTACGCATGGTCCCCCTTCGACCTCGAGTGTGTTCTGGTAAAGACGTGCACCGTGTCCTCAAAACATCTCCGACCCCACGGATATGTGTTGAACACATCAAGATCGTCGACAATCTATAAATGGAATAGGTCGATTCCAGTCCTCCGATGGTGACAAACCAAGACGCTCTCAAGGATGTAGACCAAGTCGAGCTTCAGTCTGTCCAACATATGGTCACACCGCTTGATTGCGTCCATCATATCCGATAGCAGGACTGACCCCTGTCCCCCAAAGTACGTATCGTGTAGTCTGCCTCTTTGAGTATCGGCACGAGCTACATCATCCCCCGTAATCTTCAATCTAGTGATTTGAGCAAAATGGAACATGGAGAAACTGGCGACCTTACCCCCAAGTTCGAAGCGAGGGCATCGTCGTCGACTGGACTACGCAACCGACACAGTAGGGCATCGAGGATCTGCCCCGAGAGCTGTACATCTCTCAACTTGTACAAGGGCCAAAGAAACGAATGTCGAAGCATATCTGCATGCTGCTCATCCAACAACTCCAACACAGCTGTGTAACTGCCAAGGTTATCGTTCCAGGTAGCCTTGCCCGGCATCTGTCTCAATGTCAGATCTAAATGATATTCCGTGCTGAAAAAAAAAACTCATTACACATCTGCACTTCAAACATAAGATAATGAAGATCATCTAGCATAATCTCAGAAAATTAAGTGAATCGAATTGTAACAACTACAAAAAATAAATAATTAAATTAAAAAATAAAAGGAAACAAGAATTTGCTAATTCTATCAGTAATTATCAAATTCAATTTTATTATTTAATTATATAAATGTTTTTCAATTACTAGAATTATTAATAAAATTTAACGGAAAAAATTAGAAGTTGCTAATATGTTAAAATATAAAATTTAATAATTAAAATGATTTATTTAATGATATTAGGAATTATCAAATTAAAATTAATTATTTAATTCTATAAATTTTTATTTCATATTCGATTTTTTCAATTATTAATAAAATGTAACGGAAAAAGTGAGAAATTACTAATATGTTAAAATATAAAATTTAATAATTAAAATGATTTATTTAATGATATTAGGAATTATCAAATTAAAATTAATTATTTAATTCTATAAATTTTTATTTCATATTCGATTTTTTCAATTATTAATAAAATGTAACGGAAAAAATGAGAAATTACTAATATGTTAAAATATAAAACTTAATAATTAAAATGATTTATTTAATGATATTAGGAATTATCAAATTAAAATTAATTATTTAATTCTATAAATTTTTATTTCATATTCGATTTTTTAATTATTAATAAAATGTAACGGAAAAAATAAGAAATTAATAATATGTTAAAATATAAAATTTAATAATTAAAATGATTTATTTAATGATATTAGGAATCATCAAATTAAAATTAATTATTTAATTCTATAAATTTTTATTTCATATTCGATTTTTTCAATTATTAATAAAATGTAACGGAAAAAATAAGAAATTAATAATATGTTAAAATATAAAATTTAATAATTAAAATGATTTATTTAATGATATTATCAATTATTAAATTAAAATTAATTATTTAATTCTATAAATTTTTATTTCATATTCGATTTTTTCAATTATTAATAAAATGTAACGGAAAAAATAAGAAATTACTAATATATTAAAATAAAAAATGTAATAATTAAAATGATTTATTTAATGATATTAGTAATTATCAAATTAAAATTAATTATTTAATTCTATAATTTTTTTTCGATTATGTAAAATATTTATTTCATGTTCGATTTCTTAAATTAAGTACAATATTTAATTATATAAATATTTATTTAATATTCAATTACATAAATCATTTATGTAATTATATTAATTTTAATGAAATGTAAAATATTTAATTATATAAATATTTATTTATTATATTAAATTATAAAAAAAAACGTAAATAAATATTTGGGCCGACTGTTAACAGCAGCCCAGTGACAGGCTGTCACTGGGCCAATAGACCAACAGTCGGCCCAAAAATGATGTTAACAGTCGTTTAAGCTCTTGTGGCATTATTGTTAACAATTTGGGCCTGCTGAGATGTGGGCTCAATGCGGGCCGATCATCAAGTCGGCCCATATGCGTTAATGACCAATTTTTTTTTAAACCTACTGCTAATGACTTTTCTCTCTTGAACACAAAGCAGCGTGCATTTGTGTTCCGTTGCCATAAAATGGCCATTTCCGACGAGTTTAAGATCCAAAAATGGCCATTTCCAGCGAGTTTAAGCTCCAAAAATCCAAATACTTTTAAATCATCTCCACAATCACACAATACTAAATAAACTAACTAAAATACATTAAATTCGACCTAAAAATTGGAACTAAATCTATGAAAAATCCATTTTAATGACAACAACCAACCTTTCAACTCGCCGGTGATGTCTTCGCCTATTTTCAAGTGGTCGGTCGACGGTGAGAAGTCAGTGAGAGCTTTCCTTTTGTCAAATGAGGGTATTTTTTACTTTTTAAAGGTTAACCTATATTTTGACCCTTTTTTTTTTTTTTTTAATTCAATTTTCTAGTCAAAGGTCATTTTGGAATTAGACAACAATGGGAAGGTCATTTCCTCCTATTTCCTCTAAAATAAAGACGGCTAGCCACACAAAATGTTCAAGAACCCAGTCGAATTTCAACAAAAGCAGCTCTCCTCTTGGGGTATATTGATACAAGTCTCAAAAAAAAATACCATGGATTTCCCACATTCAGCAAAACACATAATTCTACGTTTCATGTCTTTCTCAACTTTTCTTTTTCTTTCTACTTAAAATTTAAATAATAAGCAACCATTATCACTTACTTTTAGTAGAAACTCAGTTTTTAGCAAGTAATTCTTAATTGGAAAAAAAAAAAAAAAGTTCTAACCAAATATAAAATTAGCAATAGATAACATCTAACCGCAACTTTATTACCTGATAATGTTTGAATTCCACGTGTTAAATTAAAAAAAAAAAAAAGAAACGAGAAAAGCAAAGAGATCTATAGCTTGTTTGGGAGGGATTAAAATCAGATTAAAATTGAAAATATAACTATTGGAGTTGACTTTTATTAGACGAGTGGGACCCAATAACGGCTATATTTTCAATTTTAATTGGATTTTAATCATTCCCAAACAAGCCCCTAATATATTCACCAATAGAAACAAAAATGGGACCAACATTGAAAATAGCAAAATAAATAATAATGATAAAAACTATTTTTGTGTGTTTCAGAAAGAAAGAGAGAAATGGATAAGTATAAATGTGGAGGAAGTGAGCTAGAGGGAAATCGATGGAGACGTGAGAGAGAAATTTGGTCCATGTGCTTGGAGGCCTTGTACCATGATGCCTAGAAGTGTAGAATGGTTGGAGAGCCCTTCCCAATGGTTTGATCAAGCTCAGCCTTCTATTTCACCTCCTTCACTACTCCTTCTTGGACGCCTGCCATTTTTTCTACGAGATTCCACCGGCTTTTGCTACTTCGAGCGAAAAAACAGAGCAAGAGGAAAATTTATTCCAGAGGGAATTTGACATGGATTGTACTACTTGTACATTGGGATTAACACTCCGAGGCCATTATTTTTTTTATTAGTTGTGGGCCCCTTCCGTGAGGGGGGCTCTCCATCGAAATTATTAGAATTTGGGTGTAACTCAAATTCCTTGTTGAATTAATTGAGGAATTCTAATTGAAGTGTAAATCAAGAAAAATTCAGTTTGGAATGTTATTGGAATCTTATATCAAATTAAAGTTTTATTTTGTAAGCCCATTGTGAGTTGTAATTTGTTTTTGATTCTATTTTTGGTATAATACTTTATCAACAACTCTACTAGAAGAGTTTGGACATCCCATACATGTTCCCTATAAATATTAGGCTCTTCTATACAATTTTATGATGTTAGAAAATAGATTATTAGAATTATAGGATTTATTGTAATTTATCTATCTTCTCTATTATTTTTAAGTCAATAAAATCTCTTAATTCATATGTCATATTCTTGTCTTTGTTATTCTTTTATTAGATCATATATTTCATTATTATTTGCCATATAACTTCAACATCTCAATCTGGTGATTTGTTTCACAACAATTGGTATCAGAGTTCCAGGTTCAACAGTTCCGCAAGAGCGCAATATTTGATTTGTTCGAGGTTCTTTTATTCGTAATAGCTTTCATGAAGTTTGGCATTCCGATTTTGGATTGAAGCACTAAATTTTCACTATGACGGGTTAAGATACGTGTAGTACCTGTACAACTGGATTTGGATGATGCGTTGTTGGGAATTGACAGGATACTCGCAACTTTGACCGCAGAGGAGAAATTACGAAAGGATAAGAAGACAGTTTCTCGCATTTATCTTTATCTATCAAATATTATTCTTTAGGACGTTTTCAAGGAGAATTCAACAACTGTCTTATGGTTGAGGTTAGAGCAATTGTGCATGACTAAAAGTCTGACAAGCAAGTTGAACCTCAAACAGCATTTATACTCTCATCGAATAGCAGAAGGGGGATCATTGGAAGATTACTTGATGTATTTAAGGAGATCGTCTTTGATTTGAAAACTTTGGAAGTAGAGTATGATGAAGAAGATTTGGTCTTGATCCTATTGTATTAGTTGCCCACTCCGTTTTCTTCATTTAGAGATACGATCTTGTATAATCGTGATACTCTCACCATAAAGGAAGTGTATGATACTTTCTATTTAAAAGAAAAGATGAAACATCTAGTTTCTGAGGCCAAAGATGGAGAATGTCTGTTGCTCATGGGGGTTTTGGAAAGGGCAGATCGAAATCTAAATCCAGTAATCAATTAGTAACTACTGCAAGAAGAATTGACACTTAAAGAAGGATTGCTACAAATTGCAGAATAAAGAAATGATGGCTGTAAGTAGATAATCAAATACTTCAGGCGAAGCAGACCTCGCGGAGAAAGTTGTAAGTAATGGAGATCTCGTAGCTATTTCTGACTTGAGTCTAAACCGAAAGATGATTGGATTCTTGATTCAGCATGTGTGTTTCATATGTGTCCTAATAAGGACTTATTTACTACATATGAAACTATTTTCAAATGTATCGTGGTAATGAGAAACAACGCATCTTGTCGGGTTGTTGGAATTCGTACAATCAGATTGAAGCTTTTGGATGAGACAATTAGAACATTTGACAAGGTTCGACATGTTCTAGATTTGAAGAAGAATCTCATCTCGTCGTCTATCATTGATTTAAAGGGTTACGAGTTCTTTGGTGAAGGTGGAGGTTTGAAGGTTTGTAAGGGTGCCCAGGTTGTATTGGAAGGACGAAAGATGTCTCAGTTATATATCTTGCAAGGACGTGCAGAATTTGGAAGAGTCAATAGCACAGGTTCAGTACCGTGATGGACATTCAGTTTGGTACAATACCTTTAGGAGCTCGTAAATGGTCGGATTTGAAGAATACTGCTCAGTGGAGTTTAAAAGATATGGATAATGTCCTTTGCTACCATCACCCGCAGTGTCATTGTATTCAGTTGCTAAAGATGGACCCAGTGGAACTATGTATGTGGATGCTGATTTTGTCGAGTATGCTTTAAGTGGAGTAGAAGGTGTACAATTTAGCAATGAGCTTTTGTAAAAACATTTGGTATTGATTCTACTCTAGGGTATGTTACAGCCCATTTTTGGTCAATTCAAAACCATTATGATTTTTTGGGAATTTGAGGTAATTGTGCAGAGTAGTGCTGGATTCATTGGAAGAGGTGGAGTATTGTATTTTGTTGGAGAAATTAATTTTTTGGTTATTGTTGAAGAAGTCGTTCATTCTTTGGTGGATTTCGTGTCAATGTGGAGATTGTTAGAATTTGAGTGTGACTCGAATTCCTTGTTGAAATAATTGAAGAATTCTAATAAAAGTGCACATCAAGAAGAATTCAGCTTGGAATATTATTGAAGTCATATGTCAAGTTGAAGTTTTATTTTGGAAGCTCATTGGCAGTTGTAATTTGTTTTGGACTTGATTTTTTGGTATCATATTTCATCAACAACTCTACTAGAAAGGTTTGGACATCCCCTACATATCCCTTATAAATACTGGCTCTTCTATACAATTTTATGGTGTAAGAAAAAAGATTACTAGAATTATAGGATCTATTGTAATTTTTCTCTCTTCTCCATTATTTGTGAGTCAATAAAATCTCTTAATTCATCTGTCATATTATTATCTTTATTATTTTTTTGCTTGATCATATATTTCATTATTATTTATCATATAACTTCAATATTTCAATTCGATGATTTGTTTCACAACATAAATGTTAATCCTGATGTAAAAAAAGTATTTCTCATTTGGCATTGGGGTTATAACAGAGAAGGTAGATAAGAGAAAAAGATTGATCTAAATGGGTGGGTGGTTGTGTTGGATGAGGGTGGATATATAAAATGTTTTCTATTATTAAACCCGTATTAATTAATTTAATAATATCTAATTATCACTTGATTTGTGAAATGAAAATCAATTCTCCTTATTTTTGAAAACCAGTCTTTAAAATCAGGTTTTTAGGTAATTTTTCCAAATGAAAATCAAAATAAAACCTTGAAATTCAAGATTCAAGTCATGTGGCTTCTTGTCTTCAACATTTGGATCATTAATTAAAGAATTTTGCAATTTCATAGTAACAAGAGGATCAACCTATTTTGTATTTCATAAAATTTCAATTTGTAAAATTTGAATTATTTTAATACACAAAATTTGTTGTAAACCTGTGTAGAATTTTGTTAAAATTTTATAGAACTGTGAAATCCATAAAACATATGAAAATTCAAATTTAAATAAATTTATTAAAATCTCAGTTGAGGACGCCTATTAGTACAATAGAAAAATATATCTTCTACTTAAAATTATTAAGTCTTAAGTTAATTAAGCTTTCAAGTTTAAAGTTCTTCATTCAAAGACTTAATAAATTAATATTTTAGGCTTGAAATGAATGAATGTGATGATGTCAAATCACGATTGTCAACAAACATTGTCAACCAACATTGTATATGTAACATGATCAAACTTAAATGTGTACATTTGTTTAAGTAAAAGACTCGTAGACATGTGGGAAGCATCGTTATCCAACTTTTGATCCACAAAGTTTGAAACGACGATTTTGTTTAGGGTACGAAGTAACTTGACTTGAGAATTCAGATATGTATTTATGAATGTAAATCGTGAATTTCTTCGTTTTCGGTTTATTCAATCCTGCTTTACATCTTAAAAGGCTATGAAAAAAGTGAATCTATGAATGATGTGTGCCATTCCGAAAGGCAATCCACTCGTTTATCATTTTTTTCATTTAAATGTCCAAAAGTTGCACCAAGTGTCTATTGGATAAAGATTTTTTATAATTAAATTTTGTGAAAAACTAATTTTGTTATTGAATGTGTGATTAAAACGTATGAAAAATGTTAGGACCTTGTTATAGGTATAGAAATTTCACCCTTGGAGGGAAAACATTTTTTTTTTTCAATATTTTACATGCGGGGTCCACATCATGTGAGGAGGGATTCAAAAATCTGTGGAAATTCTGGTAAAAATTCCCTGTACCTGCTGCTTAATTCAAAATGTTATGGCCCATATGTAAAATTATTTCATTAGAACTTGTAATTGAAAATGAGTTTGAAAAAATGAATTTTAAAGTAGTCAAAGTCAAATATGGACAAAATTAGGTGTTGAGATGAATTAAATAAAATCGATTTATTTTTTTTCAGGTATTAATTTAGCCAAACATGCAATTTTTTTTTTTTTTTTTATAACCGTGGATGTCCGGGCCAGCTTGCGGGCACCTCGACTAATTCCACAGAGCCCTGAAGTTTACGACCGGGTACTCACCTCAGTGGCCTTGAGGAGACTCGAACTGGTGACCATTGGGGAGCAAACCCAAGGCCTGACCAATTGAGCGCAATTTTTCTAAAATAGAATAACGTCTTGGTGTTTACGCGAATTTCGACTTAGCAAATTGCCAAAACTCCAAACTTAACACTACTTTTGATGTTTTCTTTTACTTTACCCTTTTTTTTGGTGATATGAAAGAGCTGATGCAAAAGCTCACTTTTATTGGTGTTCGACAGATAGGTTATTCGATTGAGTCGATAGTTTACCAACAAATTAAGGTTTTAATTCGAGCAAGAATCCAATCGAGATGAGGATCGGAAACTCCATCTCTATAAAAGAGAGAGAGTTTTCAAAATTATAAAAGAAATGAGAATTGATTTACTGTAAAAAATGAGAATCTGTACCAAACAGGCTCTAATATAGCCATCTATATTTGATGGCGCTTTTATATCAAACGGGTCAGCATAATATCTTACGAAATAAATGTCATGGATTCAATTTTCGCTCGCTTTTATGTTGTTTTAAAAACAAAATAAAAATGATGAATAATGCTATTAGCACATTTTGATTATCCCTGTTTGGTGATGATTAAAATTTTGATTTTAATCTAAATCAAAAGTAACAATTAATTCAACCATACATTTTATGAGACCCACAATTTTTCAAACACACATTTTATCAAATTTTATCAAAATTTACTAAAAATCTGATTTTAATCATCACCAGACAAGGCTTAACATCAATGTAGATGACGAATGTCATTATTAATTTATTTTCATTTTTGCTACAAGATCATTTTCAACAACCACACATTCACATAATAAAATATTCACACTTTTTCTTACTTTTTAATCACATATTTTTCAAAAAATACTATTCAAAACTATGTTTTGAAAATTTATTGGCTTGTTTGAGCCTATTATGTTGAAAAGAATGCATTTTTTAATAGTAATTGAAGGAGAATGTGTGATTAAAAAATAAGGTAAAATTTTGGATTTGAGTATAATATTATTTTATTGAAAAATGCATGATTGAAAAGTAGAAAGTGAAAAATATATTTTAAAAATAATGAGAATCAAAAAAGAACTAAATGCCACCAAACAAGGGCATATAGTTGAATAAATACAAATGTATCTCAATATTTGGAAAATAAGATGGTGATACTACTGTCATTTAGAGCATCTTCAATAGTGGTATAAGAGAGTGTAAATTGGCATCTCCAGAACCATTTTTCGATCTTCAATTACATCCTGGCGGGTTTAAATTCAAATTTTACTTCGATGAGAATATCTAAATTCATTTTTTGCCTCTTGTAAATGTAAAATAGAATTTATATCTCCTTTTTATCTTTCCGTTGAAGAGTTTTCAATCATTTTAAAGATCTAAATCTCTATTTTACATTATAATTGAAAATGCTCTTAGATTGTTGTGAAGTATTATTGATTTTAAATAGTTTTACTTAAAGCATGTTTGGTAGGGTTTAAAATCCAATTAAAATTGAAAATATGATTGTTATTGAGTCTCACTCGTCTAATAAAAGTCAACAATAATGACTAATTTTTCAATTTTAATTTAATTTTAATCTCCACCGAACACGTCCTTATAAGTGATGACGATTATTTTTTAAGCTTAAATTTTTTAGTCGAGGATTTTATTGTCAGCAACACCGACACCTAGAGGACACGAGTGAGCTGGGAATTGTTAGTACTTACTTACTACTTAGAGAATGGACCCACCACCCATGTGCTCCTCCCCTGTCTCCACCAGTTCCTGCCGCTTCCCTCCCTCAATCATTACTCTCTCCGTCTCAACCATGAACAGAAACCCTAATTCCATTTCAATCTCCATTTATTTACATTCCCCAAAACCCTACTCATATCTATTTTATACCAGAAATTGAATAAATTCGGGACAGTTCACAATTTTGTGTGTACCATATAACCACTATGTCAATGTCGGCAACTGACTGTAATGGTAGTGGACTTGCCGTTATTGATCCTTCTCAGAGACAGACGCCGCCGTCTCTTGGAGGTGCCACCACAACCAACGGTGGCTTGCAAGTGAAGAAGCCTCCCGCCAAGGACCGCCACAGCAAAGTCGACGGTCGAGGCCGCCGGATTCGCATGCCTATAATCTGCGCCGCCAGGGTTTTCCAGCTCACCCGTGAACTCGGCCACAAGTCTGACGGACAGACTATCGAGTGGCTTCTCCGTCACGCGGAGCCTTCGATTATAGCTGCCACCGGAACCGGCACAACCCCTGCTAGTTTCGCCACCGTCTGCGCCTCCACCCGGAACTCCTCCGTCCTTCATTCACAGCTTACTCCAACCAACTTCATTCTCGGCAAGCGGCTCCGATCGGACGACGAAGATCACCAGCTTCATCTCAGCAAAGAAGACATGGGTTCCTCGGTGGCTCCTGGGGGGTTCTGGGCTTTGCCGACTAGGCCGGATTTTGGTCAAGTTTGGAGCATTTCCCAGCAGCAGCCTTCTGCTTCCTTCAGGTTTCTGCAGCAGCAACAACCACTGGGAATGGGAGAGGCATCAGCTGCTAGGATTGGTAATTATTTACCCATAGCTCAAGTACAGGGGCACCATCTCAATTTGCTTGCTTCACTATCCGGTCAGGCGCATCAATCTTCCGAACAACCAAGGGAAGACGATGGTAATTGATATTGCATTATGAAGTTTTTAAGCTAAGTCGTCAGTTGTGCATAAGTTTCTGTATATTTGGTTTTGTTATTGTGAGTTTTCGGCGTGGTTTTCAAGTTATGATGCTGGTATTGATAAATTCAGTGTATGAAGTATTTTTTTTTTTTAATTCAGAGTTGAGAGTGCTGTTGTAATTTTTGGTTTTGTTTGGTTGATTATTAAAGTAATAAAGTGTAATTGTGTGAGAATTGATATGCATCTGATATGAGTTTGAGTATCGAAAATTTAATTCACTTGGTCTTACTTTTTGATGGGCTTTTGGTTGATGTTCCATTTTGGGCAAGAACCAAGAAATTGATGTGTTTTATGTGCTTTCCTTTCACTGTGTTGGCAATTATTGAGATTGCGTTTGTGGTGCTCCATTATGATCTACCGATCTCGAAATGGCTTTCTCGTATTGGGGTCGATTCGGTGATGTTCGATCATGATACCCCGCAGCATAAAGCACGACATTTGTTTTCGCTATGGCAAGTGTTGGTGGTTGAGTGGGTGAAACAAATTTCACGGGGTGTCTTTCTTCTTGGCACAGAAAGGGACACCGTGCGTCAGTAGTCTGCTCCACTAGACTACCTTCGACCTTCTCTTGATCGTTTCGAGACGAATGAAAATTTGATTACAATTTATAGAAAGCTTGCAATATAAAATTGAGATGCATTGAAAGTAAATTGATCATTAATTGCTTGAAAGTTAGAAATTACAATTGACGAAAGTAGGAAATCACAATGGTTGGTGCAGGGGGCGAACAACAGAAAGCTTGAAATATTTTTTTTAAAGACTAATACCCTATATAATAGTCTGCGAAACAAAAACCTAAATGATAGAAGTAGACGTTTAAATGATTAGGAATCATACTAAACGTTTACCTATATTAGAGTTATTTTACAATTGAAATAAACTATTACAATGGAAATGAAGTTACAACTCAAACTTAAACAAATATTTACAATGTGTGATCGAAGTTGGGCAAACTGAGGCTGCGATTGGATCAAGTGGCTTAAGTAAAGATGCGATCCTTGACGCCTATGGTGGATCCATGTACTAATGAATGGCAGCCTCGGGAGTTTTTTCTCACTACAAATTCATTTTCATAGTTTCTCACTACAATTATTTCGGTAACTTACAAAGAAGGAGCACCTATCCTTATACAATATTGAGTTTTACGAAATCTCAACACGATCCGCTATTGAGGTTCAACGGGACCTCAATATAACTCACACGGTGACTTACAACAAACATAAGCTTAAAGAAATCTCTCAAAAGATAGCTTACTTTGATGCTCTTGAAGAATGTTATATTGAGGGTGTGTTTGATGGATATTATTTTGGAAGAATGTATTTTGGAATAGTAGATTGATGGAGAATGTGTGATTGAAAAAGAAAATATTATTTTAATGAAGAATGTGTGGTTGAAAGTGAGTAGAAGAATAATAATGAAAATTTTAATAGGTAATAGGGGCTGAATGTAAAAAATAGATGTATTTATAGAATTCAAAACATCAAAAAAAAAAAAAAGGGAGTTTGGATGATTTGTCTGATCCATCGCATCTTGTCCGAATGACCAATATAACATTTTGTACAGTAAAAATCATAAGTCAGAACGGTCAAATTTTGAACCGTTGGAAACTTCAAGTCAATTACCTCTTTTAACCGGTCGATCGCCCGACAGTTTTGATATTTTTACGTTTTGGCCCCGTTTGATTCGATTCGATTCGAGGGTTTTGAAGGGCATAGAATTTTGGAAATTATTTTTAATTAATGTTTCAAAATAAAATATATTTTTCAAGTTCAAATGTCATATTGAAAGTCCTATTTATATTTGATTTTAATGCAAAAAAATTGTTTTTAATGTATAGAATGATTTTGAATTTAAACATTCATTGTCATATATCAAAGTGTTAATATACCTTTACACTTTAGCTAAGAAATCAAGTCTTTGATATTTTCTTCGAAGTTTGGCTCTTGAGTTTTTGAATGTGACTTCAATCTTGACTTCCTTCATGAATCCGATTTGTGATGATAGCTTCTGATCTTTTAACTGCCATCGATCAATTTTTCATCGTATGAGTTGAAAAACTATAATCACTTGAATTCAACTTGTTAGTAAATAATATTAACTTGTTTGTTATAATCAACCATAGGTCAACAAGACCACCATTGTTAAAGACTCCTAAAATTCTCAAGTCAATTGGATGTACAGGTGAAATTAAGGTTGGTCATATGATCGTAAACTTATCATTATCAACTTTTTTGAAGGAGTACTATTCTCTCCTTTGGTTGAAAAACTCATATTTTTGTTGAGAATTGTCCTGTGGGTTGTTCATTTAAGTGGACTACACATTTTAGATCGGAGATCGAATTGGCATTTCCTCACAATAACTGGATGGTTCTGCTGAAGTCGTGAAATCTTTTAAAAGATCAGAGCAGTCTTGGTACAGGACAACATATTGGACACTCCACCCCTGAAGGTTTTGCTAATAACACGTTAGGGCAAGAGCAAACAGTTTCAATTCCTGGTGCACGTTGATGGAGAAGGAATTACATGGTGCTCAATCATCCTTATCGGTTTCTTGTGCACTGAGGCAGACGTGGAAGACGATTTGATGGCATTGATGGAGCATGTTGATCATTGGTTGGGGAAACATCAATGAAAATTATGGGCCTGATGTTAATAATTTCGATTCTAACTTGCCACTCTTTGGTGACCAGGGGAAAATTCAAGTCTAACGTGGTATCCTCAATTATATTAAGGGTGCGTATGATTGCGAGTATGAAATTTACATGGAAAAAATTTATAGGCAATTGAAATTATTTGTATGGAAATTATTAATTAAATGTGTTTGATGATTTATGTTTCAATCTGAAAAATATTATACTTGTCCATTTTTTATTGCTGGGTAGATGAAAGAGAGGGTATGAATGAGAGAGAGAAAGAGAGAGTGAATTACTTGAAAAATAAAAATCAACCCTCCTTAAAGAAAATATTTTCCTTGTTTTTGAGAAAAATATGATCATATAACCAAAAGTAGAAATTTGGGTGAAAAATAAAGTCAATCAAACACCCTCTAAGTCATAAGTCAAGATAAGTATTCAACTTCATTACGTTGTGGAGGGTTTAGTGCATGGAGTGCTTTCCTGTTCCTATAAACCATCATCTTCAAGGAATGACATTGCTCCGTGACACTTCTACGTTAGTGAATCAAGCCAAGGAGTGATTGCCTAATACCATCTCTAGCCCAATTATAAGTAATGAGAACGAGAATTTCCGAGTTCTTATCAATGGAGTTTTTAGTAACATGGGACTTGAAAATTGTAGGAATCGAGTAACTGATAACCCTTGTTCGAGTCCATTGATTGTTACAATATGCCCTCAGCTCCTCACACGTCCAGCATGCCCAGCAAATTAGTAGCTCACCTTAGCTGAATATGGCGCCAATTCCAGATCCGTCTAGTTCCTTCTTCTAGTTGTTATGTTGTTAAGTTTGTTAGATATTTTACTCTATAAATAGAGCAATGTATTTACAATGTTAATTAAGCTTGGTGAATAATAAAATTCCAATTTCTCAAGTTCCTTCAATGTGATTTTCATGTTGAACTCTTATCTTTTAATTTCAGTTTATTCCCTGCAGTAGATCAGCTTCAATTTCGTTTTCCTTCCTTGATTTTATCATTGATTACTATCAAACATTGGATTGGGGCTTTTAAGGAGAAGGAACTCGTGTTTTAAAAGGGGCAGCTTAGACAAGAAACGTTTAAAAATACCCTACACAAGGGCAATGTGAGGGAAAAAGGCGCCAACCCCTCTTTTGACCGTCTAATGCTTGTGATAGGAATATAAAATACACATTTTGCATCTTTATTTAATGCGCTCATATGACTATTTTATGCCTAAATGTACTTAGTATTATCATATTTTGGTTTATGTGGCAAGTTGATGGATATAGCGTAATTTGGAAGAAATATGTGAAAATGGACCAAAGTGAAAGGAATGAAAGTTCAAGGACTAGCGTGCAAATACACAAAAATTGTGTCAAACCAAACAATGAAGATTTGAGAGTCAATTGGTTGAAAGAAGACGTCAAATGGATGAAATATCGTCAAAGTATGATCACACATCAATTTCTAATCGAAAAGTTATACACCGATTTTTAGCCTCATATTGAGACCCATTTTTGACATGGAAAACGATCGAATTGGAAGATCATATCTGAATAAAAGTTGTAACCGTTTGAGTTATCTTTCCAACGCATCTTGAATCGCCTCAATCGGATATCGGGAAAAGAAGATACGACCAAAACACTGAAAGCTGTTCGGAGAAAATTTCGTAAAACCATGCGGCCGCAAGCCTTTAATTCCATGCGGCCGCATAGACCATTACCGAGAGTTTGAAGGCTGAGTTCATTTGTTCCTTGCGGCCGCAAGCCTCTAAACCATGCGGCTGCATGGTTCATTTCCGATACGAAAATTCTGGTTTCCTAATTTAAGTCAACTACCTATGGAAACAACTATAAATACATATTTTAAAACCCTAGAACGCATCAGAACGCCTCCAACCTATTTTCTCTCTATTTTTTTTAGATCTATCATGTGTAACTAAACTTCTACGCTTGGTCGAAGGAAATTGAAGTCTCGAAACCACATATTGTGAGATCTAAATAGTTTTTCTTATTATTTGATTTATATTTTGCGTATTGAATGTTCTTCTGCATTTATTTCTATGATTTGTTGCGTTTAATTGTTAGAGGGCCCGCTAGTTTATTGATTGTAACAATCTACCGCTAAGTTAAACATCAAATCCATAATTGTTTGATCCCTTTAACTTGTGAAGCACTAGGATTTGATTATTTTCTGCGATAGAGGTTATTGAATCTTAAAAAGAATGTTTAAATAGATTGAATGCAACCGCTGGTGTTTGTGTTATCTAGTTCATCGATTTATCTATTGTGTAAAGCTGTTATTAAATTGAATCTTGAGCGCTGGTATGGGGTTATTTAATAATTAGGGTTAATTAGAACGTTGGTTTCTAATTAACTAAAATTAAGGAAAAATGTGAATCAATTCCAACGATAAATATTCGAAATATGAATTGAATTATCCTTGTATCTATGATCAATTGTGGATTTCCGATGGTGAATGTGGACTTAGACCAAGGTTAGTCTTTTGATTGTTTCCGTTAATTTAATTGGCATTGTTATTAATTGAGTTATTTACAATTATTTGAATACAAAAACCCCCCAATCATTGTACGAAGCATAGAATATTGAATTACACACTCTTCGTGGGATCGACCCTTACTTCCACTATTACATTAGTTTTAGAGGTTTAAGGACTATTTTTGGGTGCCTGCGATAACACACCAGCTTGCCTTGGCACTTACCTTTTCTGTTAAAATTTTTAATTTTTACTTAGTTTTTTTCGTTAACATTTTTTTTTTCAATTTTTTGGAGCCATTACTTGGACCTAATGGTTAATGCGGGTCTATGAGCTAAATTAGTATGGATGATTTATTGGACCTACTTATCTAAAAAAAAGGTCTTGCCCTCAATTTCAATTGTTTTAGATTTTTTTAAATATTGAAATGTCTAATTGCAAAAATTATTTAAGTAACTATACTATTTATGATTTTATTTAGTTAATGGTCATATAATTATTAAATAATACAAAAATAAAAACGCGTTTTTACACATAGACTTGCAAGGATTGAGCTCTGATCTTGTCACTTTGTTATGCTTTATACTTTTTAGAACATATTCAGCCATTGTTTGGCCCCCATTATATTACATTCCATTACATTAATTTTTTTTCTCTCTTCATCTCAACCATACATTCATCAAATAAAATAATAATACACACAAATCAAAAACTTTTCAACCACACCTCTCCCATCAATCACTATTCTAAAAATTATTTACCCCCCCAAAAATTTAATTTAATGGGGGGCAAACAGGGGCTCAAAGTAATATTATCAACCATCTCTCATGAATAAGAAATAATATACTTCTCTTATTCGGGAGTTTATCTAGATTTGAGTGTATAAAGTTGAATTTGTATCGGATATCAATTAGCTTTGGCTAAACCTTCCGTCTAAGAGGTAAAACCTTAATTGAATGAGTTAAGAACAAGTTCCACTGAGGTTGGTAATATAGCAAGCCCTTTGATGATGTCAAGATCCAAGATTTTTCTATGATTAATCCTGTTATTTTATTTAATTGGGGTCAATTCTAATATTTTGCTAGGAAGTTAGGACTTGTGTTGCAATTTCATCAAAGTTTGATATGTAGGTGCCGCCAATGATATGGTTCATGGTTTTGTTTGATTAGAATTATATCAACAAAAGTGTTTCTCCAATTTCTTGACCCGGTCTATGTTGTAATCAACTATTTACAATTAAAATCGATTATTTGGTACTCAATTGTAAATCAATCAAGTTTTAATTTTCTAAATTTGCTGGCGTTTTCAAAATCAACACATTTTAAATGTTACGTGATTTGTGAAATCCAATTGTAAGACGTGACAATCACTTTTTGTCATTTTTAATCCAAAAGTGGAAGTATATTGTTATGCCCAGAAATAAATGTACACGAATTTTTCAACGTAAGTCTCAGAGGTTCGATAAACGCTTTTAACACTTGATCCCCTGTTGAGAATTCACAAAGGGTTATGCTACATGTACACCCAATTTTTTACATAATCTTTTACCTACACTCACAATAGGGTGTGTGGACCACACATTTGAGAGTTTTTTTTATTAATGCGGACCTGCGCGCATGTGAGAGGGTGACATATTTTCGGTAATCCTCATTCGGTACAAATAGAATTATCCATTCACAAAAGTAGATAACTTTTTTTACACTGTAACAGCTCAAAACGGCAACTAAGGTTACGAAAATATTCTAAACACTGCAGTTGAAGAAGATTCGGTGATTTACCGAATGAGCAAGAGGAAGAGGTGAAAAAGCCAAAAGGTGAAAACAGAGGCATAATAGTAATGGATTGTATTTATATTATTTATTTTTTAAGCAATGAATTGTACATTTGTAAGCTGAAAATTTAACCCCTATAATTTCAACGTGAAATATCTGTACTATAATTTTTCTTTTTATTTAAAGAACCTTTTTATTGACAAATTGTATATGTAACTTTGTGAAAATGAGGTCGACCATTACCTTTCTAGAAGATCGAAAATAGAAAAGGCAAATGAATAACCTCTTATATGTACATTGTTGTTTACATTCTCCTTGGCATTCCCTCCAATGTATCAAAATTTGGATAATGATGTGTTACAATGTTGTAGAAATCAATGGCTTTGATGGATCTCTTGTAGAAGAGCATTAAATTTAATGTAAAGAAAAATGTACATGTAATATGATTGAAAATAATAATGTTGGGATCGAGAAAAAAATATTACTTTAGAGGGGTTATCAATTTATAGATAAACGAATAATTTATTAATTTATCGATTAATTAATAACGTGTATCGATAAACGACTCAATATGTTAAGTTATGCAATAGTTTATATTTTTTATAACTTGTATTATATTTTACCAAAATGCAGATAAAAAATTTTAAAATAAATTGAACATGGTAAAATTCAAAATTTAAAATGTAAGCACACAAAAAAGAATATATATATACATATATATATATATATACATATATATATATATATACATATACATATATATATATATATATATCAGAAATGATCTAATGAGCACCAGTGCTCATCTTATCCTAAGCACCGATGAGTTGGCACATTAATTCATTGGTGGATAAAGATTTTGTGAGTTCCAATCCACCACTGCCTTAATTTGCCCACTCATCGGGGGTTTGGATAAGATGAGCACCTGCTCATTAGATCATTTCGATATATATATATATATAGATATATATATATATATATATATATATATATATATATATATATATATATTATAGATGAAACATTAATGTACATGCATTGATTTCAAAGTTTAATATCTTGAAAGATTAATCGTTCAAAAAAAAAGAAAAAAAAAAAAAGAAAACGCAAGAGACTTTTACATGCATACATTAAAGAGGAAATATTAATATCAATAATAATAATGATAATACATACATTAGGGATGAAGTTGAGTTTGATTTAGGTGTAAAGAAAGAGCACAAGACTTTAAATGCACATGCACATGCACATGTCGAAAAAGAGGTGGATTGAAGAAAATATTGTCAAATTAAAAGTTAATTATTTATCGTACTCGTTGGGTTTTAAAGGATCTAAAAAAAATCTTATCTTATGCAATTAACGTGATTATTAATTTAGTACACTGACCCAAGTAGGAATAGAAAAAGTTTATTAGTTAGGTGATATAATGAATATGAAAATTGTAATGTTAAAGAAATTTTTTTGGACAATTATCTTATTAGTATAATATATAATTTAATGTTGGTGTATTGTCCACACAAATTCTACATTATATGACAGTAATTAAAGTAATTAAGAATATATTAATGGACATTGACTAGTGATTAGTCATTGAAATAAATACAAGAATGCCTTGGTCCAAATTTAATAAATTTTCATATTAATTAATTAATTTAACCCAAGTTCCACTCTTACCATTCGAGTTAGGGCTTTATTTCTTTTCATTTTTTGACGGAGTGTTGACTAAATTAGCAATCACCTCCTAGATTAAGAATGACTCGCAAAACTTGAACGTAAGACCAAGACGTGCATCGATAATTCTGATTCATTTTTGGACCTTTAACTTTGATTGTTTTATTTTAAAGACAGAAGTTTTATAGATATATTTTTTATTTTATTTTTTGATAAAACTTTTGTCAGTAAATTAAATATAAAAATAAGTTTTCTAATTATTATCACAAAGCATGAGTTCATAACCAATTAATGTGGAATACGTCGACTGATGAATAAAACGTGAAAAACTAATAAATTTAGTTATAAGTTCACTAATCAACGATTGTCATGTGCATAAATATAAAGGACGTAATTATCCCATGACCTCGTTAGAAATCTATAAATAAGAATAGTTGGGAACAAATAAGGGCATGCAAAATTAACTATCATTGTAACGACCCAAATTTCGAATATTTAAATCGTTACTAAAAGTTTCATTTAAACTTTTAAAAAAATGGCATGCAACAAATATAAAATTATGTAATGGTAGTTTATTCACTGTTAGATAGAATAATTCCATATTATTTAAATAAAAAAAAAACGAGGATTTTCCTACGCCATGTCTTACTCATTTTGTAATTAAATAAACATTTCAAACATCACAATATGAAATTTTTGGTTCCACCAATATTAAATAAACATATGGAAAAAAAATAACCAAATAAAACATATTCCAAACTCTAAATAACAAATTCATATAATAATAAAATTAAAGTAAATACTAAAAATAAAAATTATAGTCACGTTACATCGAATTTAGGGCGTATTCGGTAGATATTAAAATCGGATTAAAATTGAAAAACTAATCATTATTGTTGATTTTTATTAGACGAATGAGACCCGATAATGACTATATTTTCAATTTTAATTGAGTTTTAATCTTTACCAAACGAGCACTTAATTTATTAAGTCCAATGAATCCAAACACAACGACTGCACCTCATTGCCTACCAAACAACGATCAGTCCTAACTTGTGAGAGGTATGAAAAATGATGAATATATAGAAATACTCAATAGGACACGAAAATGGCGGTGCAATTCCGTGTAAAAATATTAAATCACGTGTAAAAAAAATATCATACCATCATATCATATATTTAGAAACCGAAAAAAACTCATAATATATCACATCTTTGGTATCCGATGGTCATTTCATATCATATCATAACTTTCATTAACATAATATCTATCAACATGAAAAAAATAAATTAAATATGACAAACAACTTGTACCTTACAATCCTACCTCGTTAGGTCAAATGAACTTTTGAAAAAATCAAAAGATTGCAACTTCAATTTTTCGACTGTGTCAAAATAATAAAATCGGAATTGCTTTCTGCTCTTCGAAAATATTTTCACCCACACACTCTCTCTACTCTTTGCCATTCATGTAATAAATTAGGAGCATGCTACATGTACAAAATGGATTACAAAATGCCAAGTGGCGCCCCACTATTGGAGGGGCGCCTGACGCAACAGGCGCCCCTCCAATAGTGGGGCGCCACTTGGCGATTTTGTAATCCATTTTGTACAAGATTTTGTACATCTAGATAAATCCAATAAATTATGTTGTGAATTTCTGCTAAATTCATGGGTGTATTTACAGGGCCAATAATATTCTCAAATTGAATTTTGATGGACTTAGGAATGTGAGACCGTGGTTGTGCAAGAATTTGGATAAGAATAGCTTTACAAAAAGTTGGATAAGAATTTGAGCAAACATATATTTTTCTAGTCAAACAACGTGTAAATTGGATTAAATTAGGATAACAAATTAATCTTCCATTCAAATCCAAGGATTAAAAAGTTATATCAAACATAAATCAATACACAACTTAATCAAATACAAATTAATGATAGTTTCTTTGAACTTCAATAACTTATGCATCCCTTATTTCAATTACACTTTTCTCAAGTCAAGAATACGTCATTTAATACGAACTATAAAACAAGTCCAATACTGATATACTTATCTTCGTCCTATCAAAATCTAATTTTTTTGGCTCAATTAAAAATGAAATATTATTTCACTTTGATCCCACAACTTTCCAAAATTACAAAAAATATAGCATATAGAACAAATAATTTTATTTTATAAAATCTTCTAGACGTTTCAATCCTCCTTTCAAATAGTTTGAAAATAAAATTAGTGAGTTTAGAAAGCTAATATTCTAGCCATGTGAGAAGAATTTGTTGATTACTATTTCGAGGTCAACAATCGCACAAATAGATCTAAAGTTTGACAAATGGAGGAGGAAACTTACGTGTCACCGTTGAGGTAAATAGAAGAAAAGCCTCACGTTTTATACGCCGAACCAAAAGGCCTCGTTTTGAAGGAAAAAAATAAAAAATGAGGATCAAAATGACATTGTTTCGAGCGAAATTGTGAATAGCAACCCCAAGCTGGCTCTTATTAAGATCTTGTTTGAGTCTCACTTTTAAAAACTCATTTTCAATCACACATTTTTTAATAAAATATTTTACATGTAAATCGAAATTTTTTTCCCTTTTTTTAAACACACATTCTTCTAAAATCGCTATTCTAAAATCTATTTTTTCCCCCAAAATGGGGCTCAAACAATGGCTATATTGTAAGGAAAAAAAGTTGTGAAGAAAAAAGAAAGAAAAAAAAAAACTTATGTATTAAAATTGCAACTTTAGCTAAGTTTTGGTCCCTATTGCTCATTTAGCCAGTCGGTCTCACTTTTATCCCCAGTTTCTATTTCAGTCCCGGATTCTAGGGTTTTCTTCATCTCGCACCCCAAGTTCTCCCCTCGTTAAGGTAATTATTTTCTCAACATTACTGTTTACTTTTACTATCGAATTCGTAGCTTTTGTAAATGTGTTGGTTAGTTACTTTGTATTTATTTGTGTTATTGCTGATGTTTTGCAGTCTATATTTGAAATTTTTTCTGTTATGGGTTGATAATTGATTGCTTAACTGCCAGCTTCCATGGACGGTTATAGTAATTTTCGTTGAGTTACTTTTCTTTGTCACCATTGCTGATTTTCGTCATTTAAAAAGCTGATCTTAGTTTTTTTTTTGGGATTTTTCTGAATGTTAGTGGTCGTGTTCACCTTATTTAACATGTGAAAAACATTTAATTGTATCCTGTATTTGAAGAATTCTTATGAGTTCTGTTGATAGCCATTTAAATATACACGTAATGAGATTGTGAAGAAACCCAAGAAGATTAGTTTGCAGCAGCGGTGGACCCCGTGTTTACATTTGCCTATTAGAATCCTAATTTAATTGCTGATCGTCTGATTCAAGGAGCAAGCTCTTGAAGATACTCTCATTGAGTATGTTTTTTTAACTGATGACTATTTTATTTTTTAATTTTATGTATAAAGGTAAAGAAGATGGCGATTTACTTTCAAATGATTCAGTGTTTAGTTCTCTCTTAGAAGTCCATCATATGATTTGCAAAAATGATGGAGGATAAAGAATTTTGATTTCACAGTATTTCTCCAATTATTTTCTGTTTTTGCACTATTTTGGTATTCAAAACATTGGTTTACGTCCTACTTTTATTGAGTGTGCTTGTTTTGAATTAATGTTTTTATTGTGGTCATACGGTGTTATCATGAATGGACAACATGCTATATGTTCCTTGCTTTAAGAATGCTGTCCATATCCAGGGACATTACAAATATCTGCGATTGCTGACTACTAATTCGTATGAGTCGGTTCTTATCCATATAAAAGTTTCACCAAGGATGTTTACATGGGAATAGTTGCGTAATTTGTGGCTTGATGTAATCAAAATACTTTTCTAATGTAGAAGTGTCAGTTTAAATGAATTATGATCCCCTTTTTGTTATTTGGAATGATAATAGGACTGTGAAATGTGGTGGCAACCTTTCCTATGAATATCTAATGTAATTATTTCATGGGTCATGCATACACAAATACTATTGAAACGCATTTTTTAAAGCGTCCTAAGTAATTTTATGACACACATGCTTTCATATTTGAGAAAAAGGTGCTTGGTTGCCTTGCTTCTGGAAGCATTTGGGTATAATTTCAGTTACTTTGATAGAAAAAACTTCAGGCATCTCAATGAATATATGATATTTAGATATTTACCATTGAAATGACTCCACATTGGAGACTTCTAATATGAAATCTTGCTTTTGTCCCCAGGAAATGTTTCAATTCCTTCAGTATTTTTAGATTTGTATTCATTCGCCAGAAAACAAATATTAGAGTTTCCAAGTGCTATGGACACACTAAAAAACCTCATAATTTTCTTGAACAAAGGTATTATTTATTTTATTAACTATTTTGGATATAGCTTCTAGAAGAGCCTGTTGCTTGATTATGTGGAAATGGGATCCTCTCCTAATCACTTACCCTTCTTTTCTTTTCCTCCATATCAAACATATTTGTTTGTTTTTTCTTCTTAATTGTATTATGCATACTGGTGAGATAAGTAATTGTTTTTTAACATCCAAAAGTTTTATACTTGGAATGAGAAATGTACTTGGTGGTAACCTGTATGGACTACTGATATCTTAATGATTAACCGATATCTTTACGCACTCAACATTTAAATCACAAAAACAATTGGCATTCACAAAATAGGCACTGTATTGGACATTGGCTTCTAATTTTGCTTCTGATAATTGCGGAAAATCATTGGAGTTATAACTGCTTTCACCAACTTCTTTTCTGCACATACCTCAAAAATGAATGAAGAGGAAAAGAAACTGCTTATTGAATTGGATAGAAATATAAACCTTAGTAGGTCTTGTAGAAGCTTCCTTTTCTGATTCTTTAATTTATCTGCTGAAGATATTTTCCATGACAAAAGGGAAAGCTTATATTGATTTGCCAGTCTGGCGGTGAGTTTATTACCAATGATGATGGGACCTTAACATACGAGGGAGGAGAGGCAAATGCTGTGAATATCAATCAAGATACTTCATTCGATGATCTGTTAATGAAATTGGCTGAAATTTCTAATTTGGATCAACGAACAATGTCAATCAAGTACTTCCTCCCAGGAAACAGGAGAAATCTCATCACTTTGAGAAATAACAAAGACTTGAAAAGAATGATTGATTTTCATGGGCATTCAGTGACTGCTGATATCTTTGTCAACGGTAGGGAAGGATTTGACCGTGATGCCACCAAAATACATGCTAGCAGGTATTCTGAGGTGCATCTTGTTTATCAAGTACTTCCATGTGCTTATTTTGTTGTTGTTATGAGTTCTCTTGTAATTCCAGCCTCTTGCTAGCCATTGTACACTATCTTAGAGAAGATTCAGAAGAAAAAATGTTGGCAAACCTACATTATCCTGACTTTTCAATATAGTGAAATTCTGAAACTCTCTGTTCCATGTTGTGGTGATTTCTTACTGGCATCTGCTGGTAAAAATATTTTTTGACACGCCTGCACGTAAATACATGAATGCCACTTGCAGGGAAAATGTTATAAGACTGGGTGAGACTGTAAATCATGTTGGCGCACCCACACCCTCAACTGCTATAAATACAGTTGTCCTTGATGTTGAACCTCTCTCTGCCCATGCTATTGCTGAACTTGATGCTTATGCTCCTCTTCACGCTTCTATTGATTCTACGGTAGCATCTGATGCCAATGGCTCAAGCAGCAGTCAAGCATCCACTGCCTCATCTCCACTTTCTGAACATGAGGCTGACTATGATTCTGATTTTAAGCCGCGTGTATCTGTTGATTTTGACGTAAATTCTCCAAGCCCAATTGGCTTTGATACAAGTAATAGCCCAGCAGATGCGGTTAAAAAGCGGAGGCGCACTGCCTCGTGGAGGAGTGGTGCACACGGTCCAACTGTTGTTGCAGTTAGTGATAATGACGTGGAAAGAAGATCGTGGAAAAAGAAAAAAGAAAATCGAAGTACTGTTGCTGTAAACGATGATAATATCTCAGGTATTGCTTTATATGATGATGATTTGCCAGAGAAGGTAGTTGCTAAATGGAAAGAGTGTATTACTGGTGTGGGGCAGGATTTCAAAAGCGTGAAAGAATTTCGGGAGGCACTGCAGAAGTATGCTGTTGCTCTCTGCTTTGTTTACAAATTGAAAAAGAATGACACTAATCGTGCGAGTGGCATATGTATTGCGGAGGGCTGTTCTTGGAAAATTCATGCATCTTGGGTTCCTGCTTCTGAGTCATTTAGGATCAAAAAGCTCGATAATACACATACATGTGGAGGGGGATCTTGGAAGAATTCTCGTTCATCTAAGAATTGGTTGGTGAGTGTTATAAAGGACAAATTACGAAATTCACCACATGACAAACCCAGGGAAATTGCTAAGAGCATTTCAAGGGACTTTGGAATTGAATTGAGCTACAAACAAGTCTGGCGTGGAATTGAGGATGCCAGGGAGCAACTTCAGGGTTCATATAAAGAGTCATACAATCGATTGCCTTGGCTCTGCGAGAAGGTGCTGGAGACAAATCCTGGTAGTTTCTCCAAACTGATCACTGATGATGAGAAAAGACTTAAATGCCTTTTCATCTCATTTCATTCCTGTACACGTGGTTTCCAGAATGGCTGCCGTCCCATTCTTTTTCTTAATGCTACTTCTCTGAGATCGAAGCACCAAGAAAGTTTGTTAACAGCTACTGCAGTTGATGCCGATGATGGTTTCTTCCCTGTTGCATTTGCAGTAGTCAACATTGAAAATGATGAGAACTGGCATTGGTTTCTGGAGCAACTAAAATGTGCAATATCAACATCAGAACCCATAACTTTTGTTTCTGATAGAGAGATGGGATTAAAAAAGTCGGTGCTAAAGGTATTTAAGAATGCTCATCATGGTTATTCCATGTACCACCTTGTTGAAAGTTTCAGGAGAAACTCAAAGGGCCCATTCAATGGGGAAGGGCAAGGTGCTTTGCCTGGACTGTTTCTTGCTGCTGGACATGCATCTGGACTGAATGTTTTCGAAAAGTTCACTGAGCAGATTAGAGATATTTCTCCGAATGCTTATGATTGGTTTATTCAGATTGAGCCGGAGCAGTGGACAAGTTCTCTATTCAAAGGTGAGCCGTTTAACCATATCACAGAAAATGTAGCAGAACCATATTCTAAGCTGATGGAGGAAATACGGGAATCAACTTTAATGCAGAAGATAGAAGAATTCATATACATGGTTAGTGAATTGATAAATAATCGTCGAACAGAGTCAAGTAAATGGATTACAAAACTTACTCCACCCAAAGAGAAAAAGATCCAGGAAGAAGCCTTTAGAGCAGAAAATCTTCAAGTGTTTATGGCATCAGATATTCTATTTGAGGTTCATGATGAATGTACTCATGTAGTGAATATCGAGAAATGGGACTGTACTTGCCTAGAATGGAAAGAATGTGGGTTACCATGTCGACATGCTATTGCTTCCTTCAACATTGCAGGGAAGAGTGTGTACGATTATTGTCCGAGACACTTCAGTGTTGATACTTACAAGTCAACATATTCAGAGTCCATAAACCGTATTCCTGAAATTGGTGCACTTGTGGGAACGGAAGAGACTGATTCGGACACCATGCACGTGCTTCCTCCTCACCCTCAATCACCAGATCAACACAAGGCAATCATCAAAATAGAGTATCCAGATAAGAGGACAGTCACTTGTTCGAAGTGCAAGCAACTCGGGCATAACAAAGCTTCATGCAAGACCAACTTGTAGGTTCCACATATGGTCTAATTTGGCACCTTAGATGTTGGCATGTGAAGGCATTAGCTTTAGACTTACATTCCCAGAAACTATAGTTTATGATTACTGCTGCTGTAATGTTACTATAAATTTCCAGATTGTGGTTCAGTCAGTTATGTTGAGCTGTTTACTGTAGTTACCTCCACCCTTGTTACATTTTGATAACCTGAAGTGATTGCCAGCCTAAATAAAAATAAGCACATGGATGGAACTCATTTCAACCAAACTTTTTGAGGGAATATTTTCTACCTGGTCAATTTTTATTTTCTTGGTTGTTAAAATGAAGCTTGTCTCCCTCCAAATTGTAGTGTCTAGATACTTATGTTTATTGTATTTGCTATCTGCCTAGTGGTGGCAAACGGGTCGAGCAGCTCGTCGGCTTGTGAAAAGCCGACTCGTGGGTAGTTTAGGCTCGTCAAATGACGAACTCGAGCCGAGCAGGTTGGCTCGCGGGCTCGGCTCGCCCACGGGCTAGCGGCTCATCCAAGGCGGAGACTATATCTTACTTTTTTTTATTAAAAAAAAAGGTTAATCTTCAAAAAAAAAAAAAAAAAAATTGACGAGCTCGCTGCCTAGCCCGGCCCACGACTCTGCTTGATATAAAAGAGCCACGCGTGCCCGTCATCACAAGCCGAGCTGGCTCAGCACAGTCTATTGCCACTTCTATTTCTACCTTACCCCACACCCATGCATCTCATAATCGATATTTTTTTTTCTTTTTCTTTCTGCGGTGGACGGGTGGGTGGGTGGGGGGGGTCTCTATTCGACATGATCCCTTCTCTCTCTAGTAAGTACATCGAATGATTTTCGCATCAACTGTCTATTTGATTTATATCATCACCAATTTGCTTTTCAATCTAAGTGATTTGATAAACGAAAGGACTTCTCATTTGAAATCAGTATAGTCCCAATCCCTAAATGTAGTAGTCAATTAGTGAGACATTCATAGAAGCTATGCATCATTACTCAACGAAAGAAAGTCCTGTCATCCTAAGCTCATCTACTAAGAAGGGAAAAACCAAGCGGGCCTTGCAGTTCTTATTCGTTTGGAACCTATTATATTACACATGCATGATAAAAGAACTTTAGAAATGTGGCCCCCCTCCCCCTTCTTAAATTTTGATAAGGTGTAGTCAATGTCTACCCAATTAAAACTAAGCACATGGGATGGGTCATAATTGAACCAAAACAAAATCAAAATAAAAATCATTCGTTTGTTCTTTGATCCTATAGGTCCTAATGTCACCACAACTCGAGTGACCAAATATGCATTTTCACTTTATTTGACAGAAAAACTGAGATTTAGGTCAACAACAAATGAAAACCATTTGTCCAAAAAGAACATCTCAAGTCTCAAGACCTCAGGCACGTGTCTAAATGAAAAGAAACTGGTTTTATAATTTAGTCCATTTCTTTTTCTGTGTAGCGTTTGATGAAGATAATCATTACCTACAAAAATACGGGTATTGTACATCAAAATGAGTTAATTACTCGTAGCTGACCTACTTCTTCCACATTGCATGCATTCATGTTGTTATTAGGTAAGAATAGTTGAAGACATTTTCTACCAACAACAAATCATTTCATAGTATACTCGTTTACATAAATACGTATTGTATGAAACTTCGATTCGTTATTACAAGTTATTAACCACTGAAATTGAAGAATTACGAGGCGGCATAACGATGGCAGCGGACTACCAAAGAATTCATCCGGTGGTGGTCGTTCCAGAAGCTCCACCTAGGACGCCTCCAGGTTCTATTCTTCGATCAAACAAAGTTGAGCCCGGGGGACAGGCGCAGCATCAAATTCCATTGAGACGCAACGTCACCTTTTCTGTCGTGCCACCACCACCACCACCACCACCACCTATAAAGAAGAGAAGTTGTTTGTGCAAATGCATCTGCTGGACAATTAGTTTACTCATCCTCCTACTCTTCATTCTTGGAGCTACTATTGGCATTCTTTACCTTGTATTTCAACCCAAGCTTCCCAAATACTCGGTGGACAATCTCAGGATAACGGATTTGACACTCAATTTCGACTTGAGCCTCTACGTGAGGTTCAACGTGCAGATCACTGCCTATAACCCGAATAAGAATATCGGAATATATTACGAGAAAGGGAGCCATTTGAGTGTCTGGTACAAGGACACAAACCTGTGCCAAGGATCAATTCCCAGATTCTACCAAGGGTACCAGAATAAGACAGTGCTGAATGTAGTCTTGAGTGGCCAAAATCAATATGGGAGGACTCTCCTGGAGGCATTGCAGGAGCAGCAACAGACTGGAAGAATTCCACTGGATCTCAAGATTAACGAGCCAGTCAGCATCAAACTTAAGACGCTGAAACTGATGAAGGTTAAGATCGTTGGCACCTGCAAGTTGATCGTTGATAGCCTATCGACTAGTAGTATAATTAGCATCAAAGCCAGTACCTGTAATTTTGGAATCAAGCTCTGAATATCTATCAATCCCTTTTCTTCTGTCTTTTTCTTTCCCTTTTGATGTCTTACTAAGACAATTTTCTCTGCTTCAGTATAAACAGATTACTCGCACAGTGTTTACTTCGTTTTGGAGATCTCTCATCTACATGCTGAAAAGCTAGAATTACATTTAGATCAATGTATTACTTTTAATTTGTTTTCCTGAAATTCATGAAATATGTCATGTTATTGGATCCATATCAAATAAACCTATGAAACTAAATGCTACAAAATTCGCGCAGAGTGAACAAGACTTAAAGATCCCTTCTATATTTTAGAGACGAAGTTTTATTAGCACAAAGTAAAAACATAGAAGGCGACAAGGAGTACTTTGATATAGATATTGGGAGAGTCATACCTCGAAAGCTAGTTGTTGAAGTTGGAGAACCCATTTTTATATAACTACACACCGAAATCCCATACTTTCGTCACCCATGTCGGACTGGCTCTGCATTAGTCCATAACTAGTCCCAAACGAACACTAATATGCCGTGTCACCATCCTTGCCGCTCGATTACAACCAGGAGACAGTGTCTGCACTGATACCATTGATATATATCTTAAGAGAGCCATACCTCAAAAGCTAGCTGTTGAAGTTAGAGAACCCAAGTCTATATAAACCACATACCGAAAGCCTATACTTTTGATTTGGGATTCAAGTCCCATACTTTTTAACGGGAATCATGACATGCTTCTACGAATAGAAGAAAAAGGATAAACTGAAACAATTACATTCAGTAACCTACCAAGTTCTATTTGACTGCAAATCCAATAGAGCTAAAAGATAACAAACCAAAAACTTTTTTGCTTGTTGCCCATAATACAAAGATACTACCCTATCTTACAAAGAAATGAAAGTAGGTAATGCTGGTCGAAAAGTGTAGAATACTTACCTGGCTAGATGCACCATGTGATTCCCCAACTCTTCGCAAGGAGATCTCCAGTCAATGAAGAAAGAAAAACTACTGGTTCCTTGATCGTAAATGATAGAACATTCAATTCAGGAATCAAATAGGGATATGATTCGCTGCTCTTCCAAATAATAAGAACGTCCGTTTGCGTAGTCGTTAATGCCAGTCACCAATTAGTACCCGTAGTCTATGTTCTATTACAAACAGAGGCATCCCTGTCTGTGAAACAGCTCTGACGAAAGCCATGTTTGCAGTTATATTGAGAGCATGCCAGTAATCACCAGTACCAAAAACTACCATGTTTTTCAAGGCCAGTTTTCTGGTCGACGGAAGGCTCATTAATCATGTTGAAGGACAACCAGGCACTACCCTGTCCCAGTTATAAGCAACTCGTTAACAAATAAAGATGAAAAGATCAATAACAATGGCGTCAGCTGTAAAAAATAAAATGCAAATTGGGGGGCAGTAGGAGAAGAAATCATCATAATAGTAGCTTCTTTTCCAAATTATTTTTCTGCATTGCTGTTCTCTTTGTGTTTCAATTTTATGTTTTGAGTTTTGAATTCATTTTGGATTTTATATTTTGAGTGTCCGTTTTTAAATTGTTAAAAATGTGTTCTTTTTGGCATTTTGAAACATTATTTTGAAAACACCCAAAACGCGTTGGAAAATTTTGACTTGATTATAACTGAAAACACTCAAAACGAAAATTTGTCGTTTGAGGTTTTCTTTGTAAATTTTTAATTTGTTTTCAAAAACGCGCTTTCAAAAATGGGAAAGATAACGCGCTTTCACTGTTTCGGAAAATCGAAAACAGAAAACGGCTTGAAAATGGTAAAGAGATTGAAATTTTGGTTCCTTTATCTTTCCTCTTTGGGAGGAGTTGAAATGGAGAAGTCTACTAGAAAAAAGAACCTGTAAACTTGAAGCGGTGGAAGAACTCACTTAAGGATCTTCAGAAAGTGGTCGTCTCTTGAGATATAGGACCACGACACATTGAGATAAGCTCCTCAAATTCTGAATGAACAATTTCACATATAATTCTTATCTTTCCTGATATTACCCCAGCCAGTTCCTCATGGATCTGGTTCTGGATTTCGGAGTTCATCTAGCAAGAAATTAAATTATAATTCATTTTTCTCTCTCTTCTTCTCAACCATACATTCTACAATGAAATAATATTACACGTAAATTCAAAAACTTTTCCTTTTTTTCTTTTAAACCACACATTCTCCAAAAAATTACTATTCATCTCATTATAATGTGGAATAATGAGAGCCAAACAGATACACATCAAATTTATTTGGATTATGCTAAATGTACATAATCCTTTACATAATTCTTTACACCCCTCTCACATGGAGGGGGGGCCTACACACAATAAAATATTCGTGGGCCCCCCTCCATGTGAGAGTGGTGTAAATGATTGTGTAAATCATGGAGTGTACATGTAGCACAATCCAATTTATTTGGCATGGATGACTATTTCAGTGATGAGTATCTCTTAACGACGATTGTAAGACAAATCCTTAACTAAAGATCATCATGGAAATGTTTTAACTAAAGATCCTCATAGAAATGTGTGCACCAGTCATACTTTAGTAGCGTTGGATTTGACTCTATTTGGGGTTTCTAATACAATACTTGTTGTGTATGTTGGGAATCATATGAAAATTGATGGATGATCAAGATGGAATTCATCGCTACCGGATAGTAGGGGAATATATCGTGCTACTCATTAACTTGAGTACTGATCCTGAAACCCATTGGTCAATGTATAGTTATGATTTGAAAAGAGATTCAAATACAACTCATTAAATCAATAGTTGAAGGTAACAAAGAATATAATTGATCGAATGATTGACACTAATTCTAATACCTTGACCTAAGATACAATTAATGAAGAGATTGTATTTCGCAGTAATGTGATATTTTAGGTCTACTTATGCCGCATGACTTATTCCGTCACATGTAGCATTGACATATTGCTAGATATCAATTTTGAACACCCTAATATGGATATATTGATTAGTTGAATAAATCGATAATAAATTGCACTTTATGTTATCTAATTTGAATGATAATTCATATTGACTCCCATGATTGAGAAGCTGATGTGTCACACACAAAGGATGAGTAGTAGAAGATGAAAGTGGAGATTTGATTAATTGATAGATGAAGAACATTTATGCAATTAATTAATTAGTGCACTATACTATAAAATCTAATGTTATAAAAATTGAACCGACCGGTTGTTCTTCTCTAATTACAACCCTCATCCACTGATATTTTATTATTTATTTTTTGAGTTAATTAATTATTTTTCTATCTTATTTTAATTAATTAAAATTAAAAACTCTTCAAATATTTCAATTAATAATGTTATACTTTTATCCAATATTGTTTACTATTTGAAAAGCGGTTCAACCTTAGTTTGACCCTGTAACCCTTAACCCTTTCACTTGTTTGGATCAATTTTTGGTCCAGACTTTAAAAATTGCAATTAACTAATTGGTCGAAATTATTTAATATGATCAACTAATGTTGAATTTAGTTAATTGGTTAAAATCTCTGGGAAATGCTATATGTACATAGCATGTTCCATAATGGTGTCCATAATGGACACATGGAGGTTCCCTATTGGGGAGGTGCCTGTGGGCCCAGGCACTACTCCAATAAGGGGTCTCCATGTGTCCATTATGGACACTCTTATGTATTGTGCTATGTACCTATAGCACAACCCAAAATCTCTTGATATGCTCAATCATTTTAGAACTTTTATTATGGAGTAGGATTATTAGTCTATCCTAATAGGATTACTAGGATTGAAAGAATATGAATTTCTGCTAGCACAAAATAGATTCTTAAAATTAGGGGTGGACAAAAAAATTGAAAAATCAACCAAACCAAACCAAGTCGGGTTGGTTTGAAAAAAGGGAAAAATTCGTGGATCAGGTACTCTCTATCATGAAATAAAAAATCAGACCCCAAGTTTTAGAATTGCAAAAATCAGGTTTTTTCATGAATTAATTAATTATAATTTTACAATTACTATATTAAATTAAATATTTAACAGTAATATAATATAATTAACCCACCTCACCTCCACCACCTCTACCGCTCCGACGACTACTTCGACGAATGTTCCCTGATCTATATTAAATTAAATATTTAACTGTAATATAATATAATTAACCCATCTTACCTCCACCACCTCTACCGCTCCGGCGACTACTTCGGCAAATGTTCCCTTGTCGCACTTAATTCCGGCGACTATTCCGGTGACCGTTCGCCACCACTTAATTTCGGTAACTGCTCCGATTCCGAGGTCACAGATTTAAATTTCGGTCATAACTTATCAAATTAATTGGTCACAGATTATTTCGAGGTCACAAATTTAAAAAATTTATAGGTCACAATTTGTAACGACCCGGGTCCCACTTAACGGGCTGTCCTGACCGTTAGATCGACGATGTATTGTCCCCACTGTACCAACATGGATCTTTTCAGCATGTTTTATCCTTACTTGCACGCTCCACAAGAAAACTTCCCAGGGGGTCACTCATCATAGAATTACTCCAAACCAAGCACGCTTAACTACAGAGTTTCTAATGATGGACTTCCGGAAAAGAAGGTGCACCTTACTAGTATGAGTAGTACCTATCAAATCTTTTAAGATTTCCTGGTCTGGGTATTACAATCACCCCCCGTTAGACTCGCGACGTCCTCGTCGCGCTTGGTCCATTTGAGGATCCGTTGCCGACGTTGGGATTCTAGAGGTGGCTCCTACGAGTTCAAGAGGTGGTTCCCGCCCTATGGCGTAGCACTTAGTCCCGCATAACACTTAGTTCCTGATTTTCGGCTGGCAGCCGGGCTCTGATACCATTCTGTAACGACCTAAATCTTGAATGTAACTAAATATAAATTGTTACCAAAAGCTTTAGTTAAATTGTACTGGTTGATATGCCACCTTTATTTAAATTTTATACAAGATTAAAACAAATCAACCTATTGTCTAATTATTAAAGAATAAATTATTGTCAACAGTAGTGAGTCAACATCTTGTTATTTATTGCATTTATTAGCTAAAAGTTAACAGAACAACGCGTTTTTTGTAACGACCTGACCTTGCGCCGGAATCGTCATCATATCATACGTACTGTCCGCTTTGGGAGAGCTTAGGCCCATTTTACCCCTCACGGCTTTCGACGCGTCCCTAGGATTAAAACTCAAAACCTCCATCATATGGAGGTCATTTCGGCACAAGGTCGAGTCGTTACACAATTGACTTCATTGGTCACTGATAAAAAAATTATAGGTAACAGATTTTTAATTGGTCATAAGTTAAAAAAATTGTAGATAACAGAAATCACATATTTCCAAATAACAGGTCACATATTAATGAATTTTAAGGTCATGGGACCATATAGTTGGTCACATACACCCAAAGACATGTCCCCCAATCCCAGTACACCACCAATACTTGGTTACAAGTCACAGATCGAAATAGTTGGTCACATATACCCAAACACCCGTCCCCCAATCTCAGTACACCACCATTGCCGCCTGTACCACCACAACAAGAAAACCACCACCACCGCTATCGACCCTGCCACACACCCACAACTAGTCGGTTATACACACATACCCGCATCCAAATCTCTTGCTTCTTCTTCTTCTTGCCGCAGCCAAACCTCTACCCCAACCCAACCAATGCCTCACGCACAACAGTCTCCAGCCCACACTGCAACAACACAAACCATAACATGCAAATCATCCGCCGCAGTTATCTCCCACCAGGTTGTGTATTCTACAAATGTTGATAGATGGCACCCAATGGATCTGATTGGAAAGTAGGATGGTTAATGACTATCTTCAATTGATTGCTCGATTTGAAAATCAGATGAGTGCTTGAGCCACTAAAATCCATTCATCCTCTCCCTGAAATTATCAAGACTATTGCTGTTTGGTGGGCTATACTAAAAAGAAATGCATTTATTGACGTTCACAAAGAAATCACAATATTTATAAATAGAGGAACTACTCAGAATCTTTCCCCTTGGCTTCATGGTTATCTTTTCCAACCATTGCTGTAAAATTACGCCTTTCATCAGAATTGGCAGTAATAAAGCATCCATACATCAGCTGTACTACTTAAGAGTGATTGGACCCGCGGGTCTGCAACCATTGCTGAGGATATCATCTCATCTACGTTGCCCAACTTTGCTGATAATTTATCCAAGTCATTTGCTATCTCCATCTCATTAAGATTTCGAGCAGATTTGGATGGAACTTTTGTAACCTCCAATCCCAGGGATTCAATCTTGGCACGCAACTCCACTTCTTCTTGATTTGTTAATGATTCCACCTACTGGTGAACGCCAGGGAGGGAGGGAGAAGGGGAGGAGGCGGCGGGCGGTGGTGGTGGATGAATCGCGGAGAGAAAGGTGGTGGCGGTGGAGGTGGCCGGCGGTTGAGTGGAGAGAAATGAAATGGATTAGGACAGGGTTTGGATATGGTTTTATATTTAAAATAAATTTGGTGGGGTTAGGTAGTAGGGTGGATATATATATTATTGTAATTTTATAATATCATTATTAATTAAAATGATAAAAACCTGAAAATTGAATAAATAAAGTATAAACCTGATTTTCAAACATGTCAAACTAAATGCATGGTTTTATTCAATTTTCCCTTAAAAAAATCGGTTTGGTTCGATTAATTTTAACCATTAAAAAGTTAGTTCGGGTAGATTGCGGTTTAAACAACCAATTCGTCAATTAAACGACCCAACCCATTAGTACTTTTTTTTTTAAAAAAATGATTTTTAAACTTAAAAAAGAAAATAATTAAAACAAAAAAATAATACGTATTATGCAAGCAAAAATTTTTTTTTTTTATATATATAGGCAAATAAAAATTTTAATTCAAAATAGGTGGACAATTTTTTAAATTTGGTTTGGTTTGGTTTCAACAATTGAATTGAGTTGATTTGGGTTGAAACTTACCCAAATCAACCAAATTGGTTTCGATTTCGAATTGAGCAAAAAATCATCGTAACTAGAATCATTGTTTGAACAGTCATCGAACTTTACTAAGTGTCACATTTCACTAACCGAACTTTAAGTTGCACCCAATCACTAACTGAACTTACTTAAGTTGCACTCCATCACTCACCTTGTTAATTCCGTCAATGGCGTTTGCCTACGTGGACGACGATTGTCTCACCTGGCCGTTAATCCCCTTCCACATGGCAGGCAAGTGCCATGTCAATAAAAGAAATCGGCCAAAACACGTCTTTTATCATGAAAAGCATCAAATGGAATGAAGTATTTGAACGAACCCTAACCCCAAATTTCTCCTCGAAGAAACTCCCAATTGGTAAGAACCCTAGCGCGAACACAAAATTGAACGAAAATTGAAGGCCCGGTGGGTGATTCTCGAAACTTGGCATTATGGAGAGAACAAATGGAGGTAATGCAGAAATATTCCCACCTCTGTACTTCATTAATTTCATTGATGTTGGATTTGTTGTTCGAAGTAGATGTGTCCGATATGAATTGATTTCTTGTTTGTGCAAAAGATTGGTGGTATGCTACTGTTGCCAATTGTTGGAAGCTTGAGTTGAGTTTTGATTGTTCAATTTCTTTATTCCCAGTTGCTTGTGCTTGAATAATGTTTTCTATTTATGTTGGCCAAAACGGCATGCAGATGAGGGATAATTGAGGGACAAGCATTTGAAATAGTCTGCAGTTGATTGGAAGCATTTGAAATACTCTGCAGTTGATTGGAAAGCATTTGAAATAGCTGATCCCCTAGTTTCTATTTAGTTGTTCTGACTAATTGAGGGATAAGCATTTGAAATGGCTACTGCAGATGATTTGAATTGAATTCCAATTACCAGCAATTACTGAACCTTCTGTTTCTTATGTTTGCTTTTTGACCTACCTTTTTTGTGTGTTAGGAAAGAATAAGGGCATTTGCCACAGTTGATTAGACAACCGGGGCACCAATTGTGGACATGCCCAAAGAAGCAAAGATGTCCAGATTGTGCCGATGGTTTTATAAAATGGATGGAAGTAGAAAAGACTGCAAACATTGGTCGGTTATTCTTTTGTTGCACTAGAGATTGAGGGAAACAAGACCGCAAAACAAGATGCACAAGATAAGGGCCAGTCCGAGTGGTGTGAAAAATGAACGGAAACAAGATGCAATTGTTCAGCCATTCAGAAGGCTGAGCATGAAACTGAAGATCTATCGGGTTTGTTCAAAACTTGTACTCGAATTACTGAACAGTCGGACGTCGAGATATCCATCAACATTACGTTCCGCAAGGGAAAATGAGATGTGGATGGAAATGATAAACAAAAGGGAAGATATTAACGAAGACTGTCCACCTATATAGTTGATGAGAAGATCTCTTATGTAGAATTTGCTTACCTTCTATATTTCATGCTGTGATGTAGTGTACCAGAGATTATTTAAGTAATCTGAAGTAGTTAGTTTACATATGCAGTGTTGCTATTTACTTTATTTGAGTAATTATTTTGACATTGACCTTTGCTAGTGATTCTTGCCTTTACTAGTGATTGTTGCCTTTGCTAGTGATTGTAATGTAACATAACCTAAAGAATAAGGCAATGCTAGTGATTGCTGCAAACAAGTGATTTCCCAAGTGCAGAGAAAATGCAGCAGTGATGAAAGTAACTGGTTTTTCAATGTTCAGTTTTGGTGGATAAGCTGTAGGGTGAATGAGCAAAATTAGCATAAGTTAACTACTGACCACAGTAAACTGAGTAATGTTATTCTATCTGTACTGTTCAATTTCCAGCTTCAGATCAAATTCTATCTGTCCTCTTCAATTTCTATCTGCAGTGATACATTATTTGAATTCAATTGCATCTTTATTATAAACAACAGAAATAAAGAAATAAACAGCGACACTTGACCAGAAACAGACTTAGATAAATGATGGCTATGCTTTATTACAATCTGTTTTGAACACCAGCCAAGAACCAGCATTAAACCAGCCAACACCATCCAAAAAAACCAGCATTAAACCATCCAACACCATCCAAAAAAAAAAAAACCAGCATTAAACCAGCCAACACCATCAACAAAATGCCAAAACTACTTTCCTATGTACATTACATGAAACCAGCCAACACCATCCCAAAAAAAAAAAAGAGCATTAAACCAGCCAACACCATCAGTTTCTGGAAGTTCCACTTGCTTGGTCAACGATGCTCCACCATCAGGGACAGAAGTAGCTGGCCCATCCTTGAGAACAACTGGTTGCCGGTTAACCCCGGGAGTTGGCATAAAGTGATAATTGTGAACTTCATCACGTGCTTGGGTCGAACTAGATCCATTTCCTCGGTCGGGAACCAGTTTTCCCTGTCAATGAAAAACAAAAGACATTATCAGGAAGGTCACTTATCCCTGAAAGCAATAAAATCTGTATAAGAAAAAGGAATAAGCTCAACTGATTATGTTCAGATGAGAAACCATAAAGCACTTACATGTCTTCTTAAGTCTTCCGAAGCGTGCTTCCCGTAGGGATTGGCTCCAAATGTCCCTCAAACCATTCAATGAAATTAATGAAGTACAGAGGTGGGAATATTTCTGCATTACCTCCATTTGTTCTCTCCATAATGCCAGGTTTCGAGAATCACCCACCGGGCCTTCAATTTTCGTTCAATTTTGTGTTCGCGCTAGGGTTCTTACCAATTGGGAGTTTCTTCGAGGAGAAATTTGGGGTTAGGGTTCGTTCAAATACTTCATTCCATTTGATGCTTTTCATGATAAAAGACGTGTTTTGGCCGATTTCTTTTATTGACATGGCACTTGCACATACATGTGGAAGGGGATTAACGGCCAGGTGAGACAATCGTCGTCCACGTAGGCAAACGCCATTGACGGAATTAACAAGGTGAGTGATGGAGTGCAACTTAAGTAAGTTCAGTTAGTGATCGGGTGCAACTTAAAGTTCGATTAGTGAAACGTGACACTTAGTAAAGTTTGATGACTGCTCAAACAATTAACTCTTTTGGTCTGCCTCATGGTTCCTACCTTCCTATTGTAGAAATTTTCATCGGTAAATATTCCGGATGAATTTTTGGTTAGGGACGAAATACTTGGACGCTTGCTTTAGATTTAAATTCGAAATAAAGGAATTATCATTTAAATTACTGCATTAAATAATAATCAGTACTATAAAATTTGATCTTTAAAAGAGAAATCAATTTACATTATCAGAATCGTTGAAAGGTAACAATTTCTCAACACAGCAGCCCTAAATCAAACGTGGAACATAAATAGAGCCGCAATATCTCGTTTCTAAGCTCTTTAAAAATAAATTGTAGATTTTTGTGACTCCCTCCAGTAACGACTCTACTCAAAGCAGCTGGGTGCTGAATCTTGTTCGAGCCTATAATTTTCCGGTGAATTCTCAGTTACCCATATAATGGATGGTGGAGGAGAGGAATCCATAGAGGCGGTGGCGGCCGCGCGGCGAGAAAGGCTGAGAGCTCTTAAAGCGGCTCAGGAACTCCTAAATACCCCAGATACAGATGCTGAAAATGACAAATATAATCAAGAACAACAAGAGGAAGAAGAGGAAGAGTAATTTTCTCATGGCCCTATATTTCTTTCTTTTTTTTGAGACGAAAGAGTTTCTCTTTTTCGTTTGTTCTTTCCATTCATCTAACTAGAAACTTAAAATGAAATTAATTTAATTCAAAAAGGGTTCTGTTACAGTGTGTTCATCTGTCTTGTTATGGATTGATATTTAACACAATAATTAACTACTGGGTGCTGAAATATAGTATTTTCTGATGAAATTGTGGATGATAATCTATAATTAGGTGATGAATTGATGGAAGAAGTTGCTTACAGGCAGTAAATGTAGGCCTTTCTTTGATTTAGTTTAAGATAATATTATGAACCTAGTCTAAGATTATTCTGCGGGTCTCTAAAATTATATAATTTTAATTGGTTTCATAATTAGTTGCTAACTTGCTGTTGAGTTTAAACACCAAAAGAAAATGATTTTATTAATGTTAATTACTTACACAATTTGGATAAACACACCAGGACTAATTTTCTCCGCTCACTATCTCACGCACACTTCACACACAGCACTTCACTCTTTCTTGCTGCTTCTCTTTCTCACTCCATTTCTCTGCACACGTACTCTGTTTACTCACACTCCTCTTTTCCTGCCTAAAATGCAAAAGGTGAACGTTGGTGCATATAATTCTAGAGTTTTCTTATTGTGACGGTGATGAATGTCGGTGGGCATCTTTCCAAAATTTCTCTAGATTATTCTTGCTTTGGCGGTTGAATATTTAAATTTCCAGCAGCTTCTAGTATGTCGGCAGAAATTGGCAATGGGCGGTGATTTTTTTCAATTCTCCCCTTCAGCACCAACTCATTGGTTTAATTCTTCTCTTCTTATTATACCCAATTGTGTTCGAAAGTCTTTGAATTTTGAAGCGCCGAGTCCTTTCGTTAAAACGTCTGTGATTTGTTCTTCAGTATTGACATGATTTAGGTCAATATCTTCTTTAAGAACCTTTTCTCTGACGAAGTGATAGTGTACTTTGAAGTGGTTTGTTCTTACATGACACGCTAAATTTTCTGCTACGCGAATAGAGGATTGATTATCGCAATATAGTTTCACTGCATAACTTACTAATTGATGTAAATCCTTCATTAATTGCATTAACCATGTACTCTTTTGAGCTGTCATCGCTGCTGCTCTATATTTCGCCTTTGCTGTTGACAAAGACACGGTTGGTTGTCTCTTAATGCACCATGATACTACGGTTGACCCAAGACTAAACATTTACCCAGTTGTTGATTTTCGAGTCTCGACATCCAACATAGTATGCATCACAATAGCCAATAACCTTGCAATATTTGTTTTTCTTATAAAATAGTCAATAATCAATTGTTCCTTTTATGTACCTTAAAGATTCGTCGCACTACTTCAAGACGTGGCTTCTTGGATTTTTCCATAAAGCGGCTTGCTATCCCAATTGCATATGCAATGTCGGGTCTTGTCAGTGTTAGGTAGATTAAGCTTCCTACTAGTTGTCGATACATGGTTGTATTCTCCAAATCCTTGCCTTTATCTACACATAGCTTGGAGTTAATCTTGATTGGTGACTTGGTGTTGATATTAGTTTGCAATCGATCATCCTAAACTTTTGTACGATATCTCGGGCGTACTTATGCTGGCACAAGAATAACCCTTTTGTTCTTTCCATCTCGAGTCCCAGAAAATGATTTAGCTCTCCAAGCTCTTTCATTTGGAATCTCACTGATAGATTCCTTCTGGTTCGCTGGATTTAATCTTCATTGTCTTCAGTGATGATAAGATCATCCACGTATACTAGTACTATTGTTAATTTTCCATTTTGTGCTTTGACGAATAAGCTCGAATCTGTTGGTGCTACCGAGTATTCGCTTTGTACTAAAAATTGAGCTATCTTACCTTACAATGCTCGTGGTGTCTGCTTTAACCAATAGAGAGCCTTCTTTGACTTGCAAACATGTCCTGACTTTTCTTTATTCTCGAATCCTTTTGGTTGCGCCATTTGTATGTCTCGATCAAGTTTTCCATGGAGAAACGTATTCTACACATCCATCTAGAGGTGTCAATTCGGGTGGTCTGGGCCGGGTCGGCCCGCCAACATATGAGCCCGGTAACGGTCCGCGTGAAAAAAAGCCCACCCTCTATGGGTTCCGAGTCGGCCCACAAATTTTGGAATACAACCTAGGCCCGTCCGCTGACCCATTCAGGTCGAGCTCATGCGGGTCACGGGTCGCGCGGGTCGCGGTTTGTTTCGATTTTGCTCGTATTATTGTATAAATAAAATTATAAAAATATAGATTTTTCATATTTATAGCAAAAAATATTTTTTTTGTTAAATGTAAACTAAGAATTGAACAAAATGATAAATTCATATTTATACCTAGAAATGTTTACATAGAATTCAAATTTAATGTTACATAAATTATTTATAACTTTGCAAAGTTAAATTTAACTTAAACAAATAACAATTAAATGCATTTCTAATTACTATTATCAAATATTTATAGTATAATTACATCCCAACTAGGTTGACACCTAGTTTTATTATAATTTATAGTTTAAGTACATCCCAACTAGGTGACACCTACTTAAGTCTTAACTATAATTTAGTTGTTAAAAAATTATATATTTTAATATTTGTATATCCCCATTTCAATTATTTACTTTTATATATTTGTTCAAAAATTATATATTTCAAATTAATTTTTTTTTCACGGGCAGCGGGTTAACCGCGGCCTCTGAAGGTGCAACCCGCGAAGCCCGCGGGTCACACCTCCTTGACCCGTGAACCGCCCGCGGTCCGGGGTCGATTCGGGCCGGTTTTCACGGGTCTGGCCGGCCCGTCCGTCTTGACACCTCTACATCCATCTGCCACAATTTCGAGGACTTGTTCTCTACTAAAGCTATAAGTACTCATATTGTAGTAATCTTTGCTACTAGGCAAAAAAAAATGTCTCATCATAGTCCAGACCATATTGCTGTGAGAATCCAAGAACTACTAGCCGGGCCTTGTATCTTTCAATTGATCTGTCAAACGTCTCTTTACTTTGTAGTCCCATTTGCAGGATATAGGCTTTACTCCATTAGGTATTGGCATTAAATCCCAATTCTCATTTTGCCTTAGAGCCATAAACTCTTCTTCCATTGGCTTTCTCCACTCCTTGTGTTGGATCGCTTCTTCAAAGGTTTCGACTCTTTGGCACTATTGTCTTCTTCTACTACCGTGTTAGCATACTTGGGGTTTGGTTTTCTCCGTCTAGTTGATTTTCTCAACTGTATTTATGGGCTCGTTCAACCTCAACCTCCTCTTGTTGACTCGGCCGTATATTCCTCTCTGATGCACACCCGTTTACCAAGGACTTTGTATTGTGCCAGTAGATTTCTTCTCATCACTTGATTCTTGTGCATCTTTTATTTCCTAAGTTCTTCATTGTGCTTCTGGGATCCCCTCTTACAATTTGTCGTCCATTTCCTTTGAATCTAGTAGTTCCACCCTCTGCGATGTTCACCATGAAGATGTTTTATCAAACCCTACGCTCCCAACGATCGGTTGTAGGATCACATCATCTCTATCCTTTTCTTTTACTCTCATATCCCACAAATATATACCTGGTTGCTTTTTTATCAAACTTGCTCCTTAAGTGATCAACACAAACACATAACAGACCAGCCGAAGACACTAAATTGACTTAATGTTGGCTTCATATTCCATAGTTTCTCAGAAGATGATGTAAACCCCAACTTTGATTATGGTAGCCTATTGGTGACATGTGCTAGTCCTCACACACTCAGCCTAAAACCTTCCGGCACATTCTTTGCGTGTAATATACTTCGACATGTTTCTGCAAGGTGTTGAGTCTTTCTTTCTGCTACATCATTTTGTTGTGGTGTTTGGACATGTCAATTGATGGTGTATCTTATGTTCTCTTTAAGTACTTGGAAAATTCTCCTAATGTATACTCTCCCCCATTATGTTCCGACTTCTCCTCCTACTTTTTCCTTAAAATCCTTTAACTTTAATAAATGTCTTCGATTTTTCTTTCATAAAGAAAACCCAAACGTACCTTGAGAAGTCATCGATGAATGTCACCATGTAGCGCATCCCTCGATTTGATGGTTGCTTGACAAGTCCAAATACATCGGAGTGTATCCTCTCCAATGGTTACTTTGCTTTATAACTTGACTCTTAGATACTATAGTTGATGTGCTTTACCATATTGACAGGCAGTACATGCCATGTCATCTCTGATCTTGAGTTAAGAGAGACCTTTGAGCATCGACTTCTTCATCATCACCTTCAGCTTGTGATAACTTACATGTCCTAGTTTTGCATGCATAAATCTGTTGTTGTCTCGTTCTTTCGAGTCTTATCTATGTATGCAGACTCTGCTGACATGACGTAGATGGACTCTAATCTTTGTCCCTCCATTATTAGTGTGCTTGAAATTTTGATACACGTTGACATCTTTTGGTCCAAATAGAACATAGTTACCTGATGATGTTAGTTGAGCCATTGATAGGAAATTTTTCTTCATTCTTGGGACGTGATAGACATCTTGTAACTGCAACTGACTAGGAATGAAACGAGGTGTGATAATTGTCTTACCAATGTGGGCTATTGGCAATCTTGAGTTGTTGGCAGTTACCACCATCTGACCTCCTTTGTACTCCATTGTATTTTGCAACTTCTCTTTATCGCATGTCATGTGTAGTTTTGATTATTGAGCTTCCTCATTCAGCCTACCACTTATAGGTCGCCCATCGTGATTTAATTTACCTCCTCGTAATCAAGCTAGCTTTAATAAAGTTCCACAATCTCACTTTGTGCAAAAACTTCAGAAGCTCAAAAATTCGTCCTTCACTGCCTTGCTCTAATACCAAATTGTTGAGTTTAAATATCAAAAGAAAATGATTTTATTAATATTAATTACTTACACAATTTGGACAAACACGCCACTAGGACTAATTTTCTCCGCTCACTATCTCACACACACTTCACACAGCACTTCACTCTTTCTTGCTGCTTCTCTTTCTCACTTTATTTCTCTGCACACACTCTCTTCACTCATAATCTTCTCTTTTCCTGCCTAAAATGCAAAAGGTGAACACATATTTATAGGAGGCAAAGTCGGTGCATATAATTCTAGAATTTTCTCATTGTGACGGTGGTGAATGTCGGTGGGCAGCTTTCCAAAATTTATTCTTGCTTTGGCGGTTGAATATTTAAATTTCCAGCAGCTTCTAGTATGTCGGCAAACATTGGCAATGGGTGATGATGTTTATTCAGTTGCTCTTGTCAACTTAATAGATTTCTAATGGGAATTTGATTTGGTTTCTTTTTAAGACCTTTATAGGGTGTAGAAATGGGAGTTAGTAGATTTTAAGGGGATGAAATGTATTGTAAAATTTTGATTCATGGGTTTGGATCAATCAAGGGCGAAACATCTTAAAAATTATCTTATTTTGCTTCTTTGCTGAAGTATTGACATCAAGAATATCCATAAGATTTTTCCGAGGATTGATGTAATTTGGTTTTTAACTCACACCACTGAAGTAACGTGCACTCACCTTTTGTTGCTAATTAATTTTACATCATGCTAAATACCTCTTTGCAAGAGTTGCTGGTTAAAATTAAATTTTATCACTTGTAATGATGAGCATGTAGTTGGATTTAAATTTTAACATCCTCATTACAAGAAGCTTCGTCATTTTGATAAACAAAAATAAATTACTTTTTGCAGAAATGCCAATATGAAATTCCGAAATTATCTTCCTCATGACAAGCAACTTCAAGAGGGCAAACTTGCCCCACCAATACTACCAAAATTTGAAGATCCCGTTCTCATGGCACCTCCACCGGAAGAGAAGAAAGAGGTGGGTTATTGACTTATAAACTTGTATGACATTTCCTTTTCGTTAAGAATAATAATTTTTGTGTGATAATAAGTTTTGGGAGCAAAATTCAGGATCCATTTCTAAACATTGCACCAAAGAAACCAAACTGGGACTTGCGGAGAGATGTACAGAAAAAACTTGACAAGCTTGAAAGGCGCACTCAGAAAGCAATGGTTACACTAATGGGTACTTGAATTTCTTCTTTCGCTTTTACATTAATCATTAACTAGACAAACGGTATCTTTTTTCGTGCTCGTATCACTTTTAATTTTATATCTAAAATGTGGATGTCACTAATTGATGCCTGGTAGGCATACATTCGTATTCTGTTATTATGTCTCTGTTTTGTGATTAAATTTAACAATCATGCTACATGTACATTATTCTTTACATCTTTGTTTATACTTTTACACATGGCACAATCACATATTTTGATTTTTCTAACACCTTTTCATATCACTGTCCAGATTGTGCCACTACCATATGGGGGGAAGGGGGGAATGTCATCTATGGTGTGAAGCAAGATGTATATATAGCTTAATTCTAAATTTAATTAGTTAGCCATTGGTTACAATCCGAGTAAGTAAAGAGATTAAAGTCGATATTTTGAGCATTTACTTAGTTGAAAATGAATATCTGAGTCCGTCTTGTGTATTTTGAGAGTAGATGAGACAAATGATTACTTGGACTTCACTGAGAGTATCATGGATGGGTCTGTGTGTTTGAGGGAACACTGTTATTTGATTATATAGGTATTCACCTTATATGATTTATCAATTCGATCAATCTTAATATGAACCCTTTAACATCAGTAACAGAATATAGTAGCTTGTGAACGGTGTTTCTCTTGAAGATAATTTTGCGGTATTAATCATTTGGGTTTGACAGCTATTTAGATCTCTAGTATCTTTGATATATATTCACTATTATAATGTTAGTTATAAATTTTATACATATAAACAGCTGCATGTCTTGTGAGAAAATGTATTAAAAATGACTACAATTTAAATTTTCAGTTGCATTCTGTCTATATTTGGCTAATCAACATTTTCTTATATGTAGTTTCAGAAAGCATCAATTTTGTGTGTGTTTGGTAAAGCTTATTGTAGATTATGAGCTGGGACTCTTATTGAATGTGTGAATAAAAATGATGTTTGACCAGCTTATAAGCTTTAAAAAGCTTTACCAAACATATGGTTTGTCTTTTTGTTTAGGCTAGAAGGTTGTTTTTCAAATGAAAATGTGTTAATGGTGGTTTCCCCATTGCTACTAATCATAACATGATCATACTTGGCTGTGCTTAATAGTTACTATTCTAGGAAGCTAGTGAAGACTTACTTTTAGAAAAATAAGTTTTGTTAGTAACATGTAACTTTGAAAAATTGTGTCTGGAGTGACTTAAAAGTAAATTAGACTTACTTCAAGCTCATCCAAATATGGTCTGGATTGGGCTCATTTGTTAACTTTATATTGGAGATACTTGATTCCTATATGCAGCAGCTGCTGAATCCCGACTGTGTTAAATGCAAATTAAGTCAGATTGGATCCCATTAGCAATATATATTGACGAGATGTAATGTTTTTTTATCAATCCTTAATAGATTCGAAGCATTCTCATTGCCGTTGGCACTTAATAGTCTTGAACTAATATTTTGTGCTTTTATCTGTGGCTTCAGCGTCCAACAGCATATGCAAGTTTTACTTTTCTATGTTTCCAGAATTTATGACAGATATTCTGTTGGCAGATTTATTGTCTTGACCTATCCTTTCTTTATATTATGTTTTTTCAAGATGACCATGGTGGCATGAATTTGATCTCATTTAATTGATTTCTATTTGTTTGTAGTTTTGATCATGTTTTGCTGCTAACAAGTGTGTCCATTTTGAAAATGTTCATCTCTTAGCATGCCCTGGAATAGTATGGGATTCATACTCATCCCACGAAATTATGCCCCTGCTCGTCTCCTTTTTCTTTTTTTCTTAAACTCATTTTCAACCATGCATTCATACAATAAAATATTTTGCATGTAAATTCAAAATGTTTTCCTACTTTGTAGTTTTTAACGACACATTCTCCAAAAAAAAATCACTATTCAAAAATTGTTTCCCCACAAAAACTGTTTAAAAAGGGAGACAAAGAGAGGCTATATGTATGGTTGCATGTGAACTAATAGGCATGTGTAAACCGTGTTTTCTGCAGAGCAAGAAGAAGCAAAAAGGAGATTGAAAGAAGACGGTGGCGAAAATGGTGTGCAAGACTGAGGGGGAACATCGACTGGGAATTGCAAAGAATGTTCTACAATTTTCTTAGAATCTTTAACCTAAGGCAAATCCACTCAATCTAGGTTATTTCAGATGCTGAGTTGTTTGGATAATCAAAACGTTGAACATGTGAATTTTATGTATCAAATGATCTATGGAAATTAACTGCAATGGTGAAGGCAACAAATCATGCTACTGTTATTACAGAGGTAGATTGTACATTTTGTAGCCTTGTTCTTAGATTGCTCGAGTTTGAATGGGATTCGATTGAAATGGACTGCATACATTTCACCCCAAGACTTGGTGATCCAATTGAAATGCTTGAATTTGAAACTCTTCTTGGTAAATACAAGATTGGAGCAAGATGCAAAGGTATGGGAATTTTCGATATTTAGCTAAAATGATAACTTGGATGTTAATTTTGATATATTTTACCCTTTTTTAGAGGGCAAAAATTTTTAATTGAATGGTGGGTGACCAGAAGCTGACAGTTGACACATCTAAATATATACATTATTGTCATATTTAACATGCTCGATTGAATGGTACTACGCATGATTAAGAAAAAGAAGTTGAGTTCGTATATGTATTCCGAGGTGCTTCTTTAAGTGAACCCCCCCCCCCCCACCCCCCACCCCCCAAAAAAAAAAAAAGAAATTATTTTTGAGCATTTTGATTAACAAAATAAAATGTCCGTTGTGCATTAACTCTTTGTCGGACTTTTGGGTCCACTTTGTTTCTTTTCAGTAGTCCCATCGGGGGCTCAACACAAGACCTCTACAGGCTGTGTTGAGTTACAACTCCTTGGCAGATTAGTTATACCTAATCAAAAGGTTGATTTATTTCTTGAAGTGAAGCTAGTACATAATGCAACTTTTTCTTACAATTGCTATGGTTTCTCTCTTCACGTTCAAAAAAAAAAAAAAAATGTTTAGATCCAATGAGCCCCGATCTCATCCTTTTTCTTTCAAAATTGAGACTAGTAGCATAACACAGATATCTATTTCAAAAAATATGGTCTAACATGTAATTTCCATCGACCATAGAGAAAAAAGATCTTATGCCTACAAAAAAAGATTTATGAGTAAATGAATGTTAACTAGTTTCAAATAAATCAGGATCACTGAATGGCTAAATTATAAAGTCGATGAATCTACAAGTATATCAATACGAGTAGTGGACTCATATGAGGGTATGTTATAATTTTAGATCTAACCAATTTGATGAATTACTCCTAAATGTTCACATCAATCTAGTGGTAGTTCACAACAAACTAGTGCTAGTTGATTAGTAAACTCCGATGAAAATAAAAAATAAAAAATGTACGATCATAGTCCCTACCATTCTGAAACTTATGGAAAGTGGTGTATTCCATGTACCTATGTCCACACGATATTTGGGATGTCGGTTTGAAGTCACCAGTTAAAAAAACTAAGAGATTATGCTCAACACAGCTGTTTGTACCAAGAAATTACTTCAATCAACCAAAAAATGCAGATATAAAGTGTGCTCTTTTACTTTACAGTATGAAGAAGAAACGCAGTAAAAAATAAAAAAAAGCACGCTAACTGAAATTATTATACACCTATGCAACACCTTTCTGCAAAAAGAAGTAAAAAAAACTGATCATTTTCGTCCGTCAAAGAAATGATTCGGCTCCTGAAAAGGCATAACCATTTGAAGGGATGGAAAAAGCATGTTGTATGTTCTTTATCCTGTCTCTCCGCAGGGAATTTGGGTCTATTCCTGCTTTATGAGCAGCCACAACTCCTATCGCCTCCCAGTAATTTGATACCTTCACCTGGAATAAGAAATACAACATCTAATTTACCACTTGGCGTTTAAAGTCTAATATTTGAACTGTCGTTAGAGCAGAAGCCCGGAAAAGATCATTCCATATTGAATATAAGAGTTTATGTCGTGCAATTTCAACAAAGAAGGGCTAATGAAAACGGATAAGTTTTGATACGCTGTTTAAAGCATACCGCGTTAATCCCAAGTTTATCAGGTGTATCACTGAGAACAGTTTCATTCTCTTCAACGGCAATCAAAAGTGCCTGTGGCAAATCAATTGAGTCACATAAAGAATAGAATGAAAAGTTCAGCCCAAAATTATTATACTTGACAGCAAGACTAGATTAGCAAGATAAAGCCTTTTATCCAGGGAAGCAGAACCACTTCTTCAAGTATATCTGTCTTAGATCACGAAAATTGGCACAGAATGCATACCCTACTTGTTTTTCCACTAGCAAATGCAAGAGCACCGTCTCCTCCACATGCGTCAATTGGTAGAATAACACTATCAACATCACTGGCTAATATACAGTCCTTGTCTGAAGACTCGGAATTCCGGACCAAATACTGTGGTGCTGTACTGAGCCCAGCAAGCACACATGGCAAAAATGTATAACCTATCTACAAGGAATATTATAAGGAAGGAAATCAATAATATAACCAGAAGACATAAGAAAAGTAGGAATAGTCGTGCTTTATCACTTTATATTCCATGATTAAGTACATAAATGCAGAAATAACTTGAAATTCCTTGAGGTTAGAAATGCATAAAGCAAGGGAATTTTCATTAGGAGTCCTGCCAACCTGGGTGGTAATTTTCTAAAAGTTGCATCAGTTACTTCAAATGCCTTCCATATGATTTTGAGGGGTTGGCTTGGTAAAGGTTTTATCAAGTTCTATAGAATTACTATTGGGGTATAAAAAAACCAATAACTTCAAATAGATCTCACTGAACTAAATTAACACGACTATGTTATATATCCAGCTCCAATTTCCTTCGACAGACTGCTCAAGAAGAAAAGCTGCAGAAGGATGATTCTAATCTTTTTCTCTCTCTCTCTAACCCAGAAATTAAGGGCTGTAAAATTTAATGATATTGGATTTTTTTGGACCACGTTTCAATTACTTGAACAAAAGCATCAATCTCTACCCAACCAAAATGTAAATGCCATGTCTTAAAAGAGAGTTTTTTGTCAATCCTCACATATTCTGAACAGAGCAAAAAGGGATACAAGGCTCTATATGTTTTCGGGAGGATAGTCTAGTACCAAGATATCTCACCTCTTCCGCAGCTGATTTTGGACACAAAGGACTTAGTGGAAGAGGTAATAATGCAGGAGCATGAGCACAAGGAATCCCATAATTCTTCACCACTAGATGGCTAATCACAGCTTCCACACCTGCCAAAAGATCTATACCCTGCAGTAATAAAAGCTTCAGTAGAATGAGATGATAGCTTAGACTACTGGATGATGGCTATTTGTTTATTGCTGCAGATTAGCGAAACGCATTCAGTTTGTAGAGATAGCTAAAAGAGTTGAACTTACCCAGAGATATCCATGGTTCAGTCCACAATTTGAATGCAGAACTACATGCAGTTGAATGGTTGAATTAAGAGCAAATGATAAGAGAGCATCCTTCAGACTCTGAAAACAAAATTGCCACCAGAAGACTCTCTCTCCCTTTCCTTTTTGCGCGCGCACATGTGTATGTTTTTTGGGGGTGGGAGTGGGTTGGGAGTGGAGAAAGGAGCAAGTGGGATGAGTTGATATATATATTAATCTTTGTTAGGGACCAATTTGTAGTCTTTGTTAATTGTTAGGGACTATTGTGCAATTTCCCTTTTTTCCTTTCTTTTCTTTTATCCTCTATATACTTGTAATATTCTAAATTAATCAAGGAAGTTTTTACCTCCAAAATCCGACTTGGTATCAGAGCTCACGGTAACCTAGGTGAGTCGCGACTTCTTCCCGGCGACGGCGACGGCGCTTCTGCGTCTGTGGGAACCCTAGGCGACGGTTCGTTCCCCGTCCTTTTCCCCTTTTTTCCCGGTTACCTACACTCTCCGGCGCCTGCACCTTCGCGACGGACTTCGCGATTCGCGACTGCACCTTCCCTGTTCCGGCGACTGCTGCTGGTTCGTTCCCCGTCCTTTTCCCGTTTTCTCCGGCGACTGCACCTTCCCTGTTCCGGCGCCTCTGCTTCTGGTTAGTAACTTGAGTTCTGAAGTGGGCTGCATCTTCACGGTTCTTTCTTCTCTGGCTTGACGTGATTTAAGTGACTAGTGTTTGTAGTGTTTGGGTTTCTCGAGGAGTTGAGGAGCAGAATGTGAAGGCTAAGGAGAGGAGCAATGACCTTATGCATTTTTTCAGTGTTAGTCTTGACTCAGTTTGTTGATTTTCTTACTATCAGCTTTAGTTTTGTGTATGGTGATATGATGGTTGGGGCTATTTGATAATTGTTTTTTTTTTTTTTTTGTGGAGGCCTTGAATTTCTTGTTGAGGCAGGGTTATAGTTTCTGATTGATCTTGTGCTTGTGTTCATTGGGTTAGGATTTTATCAGTCACGTGTGCCAGTGTTCATTGGTTGAAGATTGAATTTGAATTGTTTGCATTTGGTGGTTCCGAGCTCTGCAATTTATAGATTGCTTGAAAGAATGGCTTCCCACGTTGCATGTTCATTTCCTGGGGAAGGTACCTTTGGGCTGCATTCTGCTTCCACTGCATCGGATTGTTGGGTTATAGATTCTGGAGCTACCGATCATTTTACCTGCAATTCCTCCACATTTGATTCCTTAACAACTCCACCTGTTCAGTCTGTTCAAGTGGCTAATGGGACCCCTGTTAAAGTTACCGGGGCCGGAAGCGTCTCATTTTCACCCACTTTCTCCCTCTCATCCGTTTTACTTGCACCCACTTTTTCCACTAATCTCTTATCTATTAGTAAAATTACAAAGCATCTTGATTGTTCTGTCATCTTCTCACCTACTAATTGTGTATTTCAGGACAATCGAACGAAGATGACGATTGACACTGGTAGAGAGAGAGGAGGGTTGTATTTTTTAGAGGGAACAAGGCGGTTGCAAACTGAGGATATCCATGGTCTCCAAGTTGTTAGTAAATCCTCTCCAAAAGATAGGATTCTTTTATGGCATTGTCGGTTAGGTCACCCTTCATTTACTTACTTAGAACACTTGTTTTCAAATCTATTTAAAAATATTCCTAGTTCTAGTATGCGGTGTGAACAATGCATTTTTGCCAAAAATCATCGTGTCCCTTTCAAAGTCAGTTTTCATAAAAGTTCTGTTCCTTTTTCTTGTGTTCATACTGATGTTTGGGGGCCTTTCTCTACTCCATCTGCTACTGGTCATAAATATTTTGTCTCTTTCATCGATGATTGTACCAGAGTTTGTTGGATATACTTGTTGAAATCTAAGGGTGAAGTCGTCCATGTTATTCCAAAATTCTTTAAAATGATTGAGACACAATTTCATACACGGGTTAAAATTATTCATTCTGACAATGGTCGTGAGTTTGTAAACCAAACCCTTGAAAACTTCTTCTCAACTCACGGCATTCTCCATCAGACCACTTGTGCTTACACTCCTCAACAAAATGGAATCGCGGAGCGGAAAAATCGACACATTCTTGAAGTAGCCCGGGTTTTATGTTTTACTATGCGTGTTCCAAAGCGGTTTTGGGCTGAGGCGGTGATTACTGCTGTCTTTCTGATAAATCGCATGCCCGCTCGCATTATTGACTTTCAAACTCCTTTAAAAATGTTGTCCAAGTTTCATTCTATTCCCTCTGCTTTAAATCTCTGCCCCAAGATTTTTGGTTGTGTGTGTTATGTCCACGTGCATTCTCATCTCAGAGATAAATTTGATCCTCGTGCCCTGAAATGTGTCTTCCTTGGCTACTCAAGCTCCAAGAAGGGCTATAAATGCTTTCATCCCCCTACGGGAAAATACTATGTTTCTATGGATGTAGAATTTTGTGAATCAGAATCTTTTTTCTCTGATGACGTGTCTTTAGTTCCTCTTCAGGGGGAGATTAGTAGTAAGGAAGAGGAACGAATGTGGTTAGATGAAAAAAAAGTGTGGATTTCTGGAAAGGAGGGAGAATCCCAAGCTGAATCCCAAGCTGAATATCGAGTTGATGATGATAGATCACCTCGCCTGTTCCAAAAGTGTTATACAAGGAGAAACTCAGACAATGTTGGCACTCCTGTATTAGCCACTTCAGACCCTGATAACCCTCTGATTGATTCTACAGTGCCATCTGATTCTTCGGAGATTGAAAATGAGGTACCTACTCTGCTTACCCCCTCTACTCCTATCCCTGTTTCTAATTCTAATCCTACATCTTTAGATATTGTTGATACTCAGGATAGGAGATATCCTCTTCGAGTTCATAATAAGCCTGATAGATTTGGTTTTTCGAAATCTTCTTCCAATGCTATCTTTCCCATCTCTGATTATATCTCATACCACCGTTTATCTAAGACTAACTTGACGTTTGCCCTCCAATTATCTTCTGTGTCTATCCCTAATCACTTTCAGGAAGCTCTAGATCAACCTAAATGGAAATCCGCTATGGTAGAAGAAATGAATGCTCTCCAAAAGAACTCTACTTGGGAGATGGTCTTATTACCACCAGGGAAAAAGACCGTGGGATGCAAGTGGGTGTACTCATTAAAATACAAGTCAGATGGAACTGTGGATAGGTATAAAGCTAGATTGGTTGCCAAAGGGTACACACAGACTTATGGGATTGACTACCAGGAAACTTTTGCTCCAGTTGCTAAGATAAATACTGTTGAGTCATCCTATCTTTAGCAGTCAATCTTGATTGGCCATTGAGGCAATTTGATATTAAAAATGCATTCCTTCACGGTGATCTGACAGAGGAAGTGTATATGGATCCTCCTCCCGGTTTCACTCCTCCAGGGGGTAATGTGTGTAAGTTGAAGAAAGCCTTGTGTTAAAGTAAAAGAATTAGAAGGCTTAACAATTGTGTTAGCCTGTCCCACTATTTATAATAAGAGTTAGGAAAACCTTAGGAAACCCTAGGTATTACATAAAAGACCTAAATACCCTTTAACACTCCCCCTCAAGATGGAGCATATATATTGTGTGCTCCAAGTTTGTTACAAATGTACTTTATCCTTGAGCCCCCCAACGGTTTAGTAAATATATCAGCTAATTGATCAGCTGAGTTTACATATTTAGTCTCAATCTGCTTCTGCAACAATTTTTCTCGAATAAAGTGACAGTCAACTTCAATGTGCTTCGTTCTCTCATGGAAGACTGGGTTGGATGCAATGTGAAGTGCTGCTTGATTATCACATACCAGTTCCATCGGTGAAGTGTGTTCAAATCCAAGTTCTTCCAACAAATGTTTCAACCATGTTAACTCACAAGTGGTATGCGCCATTGCCCTGTATTCGACTACGCACTCGACCGCGCCACTACCGTGCTTTTTACTCTTCCAAGAGACAAGGTTACCACCAACAAACACACAATACCCGGTAGTAGATTTCTTATCTAGGGGTGATCCGGTGATCTGCATCTGTGTAGCCCTTTATTTGAGTATGTCCAAAATTTTGATATAGCAAACCACAACCAGGAGCGCCTTTCGGATATCGGAGAATACGAATCATCGCATCCCGGTGACAAATCATTGAACGACCCAAGAACCGACTAATAACACTAACAAGAAAGGAGATATAAGTGCAGTAGCTGTCGGGTAGTTCAACTTTCCAACTAACCGTCTATATTGAAATTTGAATACGTCGGTGGTATACCCCGATCCGGCAATAATTTGGTGTTTGGATCCATAGGCGAGTCAATAGGTTTTGCTCCTAACATTCTGTTTCGCTCAATAGATCAAGGACATATTTTCTGCGGACGATGTAAATGCCCTGACTTGATCGAGCAACTTCAATCCCCAAGAAATACTTTAAGTGCTCCAAATCTTTGGTTTGGAACTTACTATGCAAACACTTTTTGAGTTCTTGAATACCACTCTGATCATCCCCAGTAATCACGATGTCATCCACATACACAATTAACAATATTCTGCCAACTTTACTGTGCTTGTAGAAGACAGAATGATCGACTCCACAACGTTGAAGACCAAATTCAGTGACCACTTCACTAAATCTTCCAAACCATGCTCTAGGAGACTGCTTGAGGCCATAAATAGACTTTTTTCAAACGACATACCAAATCAGACTCCTCCTGAGCAACAAACCCAGGAGGTTGCTCCATATAAACTTCCTCAATCAGATCGCCATTTAAGAAAGCATTCTTGATATCGAGCTGATGTAAGGGCCAAAGAAAAGTGGCAGCCAGAGAGATGAACAGTACGAACGGATGAACAGTACCCGCGGATGAACAGTGTCGGCGGATGAACAGTACCCGGATGAACAGTGTCGCCGGATGAACAGTACCCCCGCGCGGTATGAACAGTACCGGATTTTTTTTTTTTTTTTTTAAAGAAGGAAAAAAAATTGTTTGAACAAAGTTTATGGAATTAATCTCCCATAACCTTGCTCTGATACCATGTTAAAGTAAAAGAATTAGAAGGCTTAACAATTGTGTTAGCCTGTCCCACTATTTATAATAAGAGTTAGGAAAACCTTAGGAAACCCTAGGTATTACATAAAAGACCTAAATACCCTTTAACACCTTGTATGGGCTAAAACAATCACCACGGGCATGGTTTGGAAGATTGAGTTATTCAATGAAAGAGTATGGCTTTAAACAGGCCTTGGCTGATTATACTCTATTTTATAAGAGAGAAGGTTGTGATATTACTATGCTCATTGTGTATGTGGATGACATGATTGTTACTGGTAGTAATCCCAATGAGATTGAGAAACTTCGAAGCCATTTGACAAAGGAGTTCGAAATGAAGGACTTGGGTACTTTGAAGTACTTTTTGGGCATTGAGGTATCACGTTCTCAGCAAGGACTTATCTTATCCCAACGCAAGTATGTCCTTGATCTTCTAGCAGAAACTGGTATGTCGGCTTGTGTCCCTGTTGACACACCTATTGAGGTAAATCATGGTCTATCTATTTATCCGGATCAAATTCCCACAAACAAAGAGAGATACCAGAGATTGGTTGGGAAGTTGATTTATCTAACCCACACGAGACCTGATTTGTCATATGCAGTTAGCGTTGTGAGTCAATTCATGCATAATCCCAGTGAGCAGCATATGAGTGCAGTTAATCGGATATTGGCATATTTGAAGTCCTCTCCAGGCAAGGGCATTCTGTACTCAAAAATGGGGCATTTAGATATTACGGGTTATACAGATTCTGATTTTGCTGGATCGAGATTGAATGTAAAATCTACATCAGGATATGTATCATTTGTTGGAGGCAATCTTGTGACTTGGAGGAGTAAGAAACAGAATGTGGTCTCACTATCCAGTGCCGAGGCAGAATATCGAGCATTACATCATGCAACTACCGAGCTTACATGGTTAAAACTTCTTCTTAGTGAACTTGGGTTTGGACCGGACAAACCTATGTTACTTTTCTGTGACAACACTGCTGCTATTAAAATTGCAAACAACCCTGTGCAACATGATAGAACAAAACATGTTGAACTTGATAGGAACTACATCAAAGACAATTTCGACTCCAGAAATATAGAGGTTCCATACATCAAGAGGGCGGAACAACTGGCTGATATAATGACACATGGAGTTGCTAGTGGTCCATTCTATACAATCACATCCAAGTTGGGCATGCGAGATATCTATGCACCAACTTGAGGGGGAGAGTTGATATATATATTAATCTTTGTTAGGGACCAATTTGTAGTCTTTGTTAATTGTTAGGGACTATTGTGCAATTTCCCTTTTTTCCTTTCTTTTCTTTTATCCTCTATATACTTGTAATATTCTAAATTAATCAAGGAAGTTTTTACCTCCAAAATCCGACTGGATGTTTCAACTCCAGAACTGAAGATAGCAGTTCCTCAGAAATTATGTTATATATGTTAAGGGAGGAGAAGCACGCAAGGAAAGGAAGGGTATGCAGCAAATGACCAGTTTGTCAGATCAGTAACTGGCTCCTCTCCGATTGGTGAAAATTTCCCTATTATATCCCTAGGTAATCAAATATCCTAAAAGTAAGATACCCCCATAGTCCAAGATGAAACTTTTTTTCTCCCTCACTTCATACGCAACCAGGCAAAACATGAATTGGCTAGTTAGCATTACACGTCTTACAGGCATCTGATCTTTTCACCTAAAAATGATGTTTGGTAACAACAACAAACTGAGCCTTATAGCCAATACATTTGGGGTTGACTACATGAATCCAAATATGATGTTTGATATTGTAATCTAGGATTTTTGAAGCTTGATTATGGGATCTTCATATATTTTTCCTTGTATCCTTGCATTGTATTTATTGTATTTCCACTCATTGAAGAAAATAGGTAGGTCCATATAAATGCCCCCATCCTCTAGAGAAGTGTAACATGCAACCGAATACTTACAAAAATGTTTTGGAAACACTATCTACAAGTCACATATTAACTTAATTATCATGCAACTCTACCAGAAATGAACCTAGATGTAGGGTGAGATTGAAGGGAGGAAGTACTAGAAGAAAAGAAACATCAGAGCAAAGAAAAATAGCGTACCATCCCTTGCCGATAATCATCAACGTCATCACTATCATCATCTGGAAAGCGAGCCACTACTGCAACTGCATTCACCCCAGATCTCTTTATCAATGATCCTACGGCCCTTAGTAAAGAATCAGAATGCTGTATCCTCCCCGTGGATTGTCCACTCTTAGAGTTGATCCATTTTTCCACCTTGAAATGTGTAATGTATTTAGGTTCAACCATCCAATCGGTCCCTTGAAAGTAAATGTTAAGTTCATGAAAGAACAGTTATTCAATACACAACTTCCATACTTCAAACACCCAAATTCACGAATATCACACTTGCACAAGAATGCTATCACGAGGACTGGCAATCATTGCAATCCACAGTAACAGTTAAAACATGTCAAATAGTACCATATTTATAAACATCCAAGACTTTTCTTCTTATAGGATATTTATATGCTTCATATCATGTAAACAATTTCCAAGACAATCTAGCCTATAAATTAAAAAGGAGTGCAAGTAAAATACATCTTTCTTGACTCTGTTAATTAGTTCATTTGTCAGCAGCTGCGTACCTGTAAAGGGGTGTCGGTCACAGTATATTCAACAACAGGCAAACCAAGGGAAGCTCTTGCTGCATCAACCACTTGTAAATGACGAATCCGAAGATCTTCCTCTATTCCAGCATCAAGAACTAGTCCCACCTGTTTTGCAATGCAAGACATTATATGGTCCAACGCTAACATTGAAGAAAAAGTATGGTCATCACCAAATTATTGACAAGTTCTGTAGGATCCATCAGACATGAAACATACCTTATTCTGATGAACTGGTTGTAGTGCCCAAAGGCCTTCGGCAAATCTATCAAGAGCATAACCCTCAACATATAATATGTTCGGCATTGGCCAGTAAAGTGATGCTGCATTAAGAACCTGTATGTTTGCAAAATCAGAAAAGAACCGAGACCTTGTGCAATTCACAACATTTGATTCAGTAGCAAAAAATAAAACTAATCTTAACCACAGCACTCAATAGGAGATTGTTATCTAAGCCATCAGAATATGATAACATTTACTTTGGCCAAAACCAGCATCTTGTCGATACTTAAATACATTAAATTCCATGTTACCAGATTCAGGACTTGCACGCTTAGGGTGTTTGGCTCACCATATTTTGCCGTATAATAATTATTTTATCCAATAAAACATTCGGGATAATTTATACTCGGAATGAATTAATATGTTGTACTCTATTGGGGATAATTTATACTCGAAATAAATTAAAATGTTGTACTCTCATACTGTAGGCCAAGCAGATAATTTTATATTGTGGTAGACAATGGATTAATGTCAGTTTACACCTAGACTGGCACTAATGTTTCTGGTTGTGGAGCATGTTCTTCTGTTTCTTTCTATCTCGATTTTAAATTATTGTTGAGCCTATGTGTCCTTTCATAATAACACTCATGATTGAAGAAAATAAATGATAAGTATAAAAGAGAAGTTCAGAGTGTTGTATCCAATAGTTATATATTGCTGTAGTTTAGTTTAATGTATTAGATTGGTTTTTCTGCTTGTACATTCCACTAAACGAACACAGTACGATAGCACTCCACCTAAATACAATCTTTCCTAATCCTATCTCCCCTAATACAATATAATGTGTCAAACGCACTCTTAATTACTTGAGAATTATTAATTCACTTAAGATCACATCAAAGTTTCAACATAGATGGCGATGATCAGTTCATGACCTGTGGTTTCCGGCAAACTCTATGATTCAACTTGATCTATCATTCAAAGTGTTTTTCCTTCATCCGATTGATGCGAGTCTTTTCTTATATGCAGAAAAATAAAGAAGAGTTTTGAAGTCATGCTGAAGATACTGTTTCTTTTGCTGCAACTTTGACTGTCGAAACTGAACAGTCCACTTCAAAGGAAACCAACTCTAGTCAGAGATGTTTGGTTAAGCTTAAAAAGTTTACTTAAAGCAAGTTGGGCTAAGCCCGTAGAATAAAAGTAAAATTTCTTAAAATTAACTTCTAAGCTTAGCCAAACATACTTGTAGCTTTAAAAGTTAACTTTCTTTCCCAAGCATGTTTAGCTTCTCCTTAAAAGTTGCATCTTCTTTAAACTTTTAGTGCAAAAATTTGCCTTCTTTTAAGCATTCTCTTACCTGTTTCTTGAAAAAACAAATTTGCTTCTAAAAAATTTACTTAATGTAACTTTCACTTACATTTAACTTACTAAAACATGTTGTTTCTATGAATAAGAAAGATCAAATAGACATATAACATTATAGAAAGGCAAAAACAGTGGAGCATTAAGTTCTGAGCTGAAATATATAAAAAGATAGACATACATTGGGATGAGATATGAGGCAGTCCACCACCGTGGAGAGGGCACGAGCCACCGGTAATGCATCCCCGGCATAGCCACCAATGGCTGCTCCAACGCCGGTTGGCACTATCAACACACTTGTATATGCCCTTTTAAACTGCTACAAAAACACCCAAAATATAAAAATCAGCAGAAAAGAAAAAAGAAAATTTAATTTTGTCAATTTCATTTTCTAACTACATTTACAGGATGCAATGGATAATATCATAATAGTGATATTAATCATACAGAGATCAAAAGAATTGACCTTGTTTGGGTGATGTAAACTGGAATTCGAGATTCTCAGGCGGGTGGCTCGTCTCCGTGGCCGCAGTTGGGGAGTCCCGCCGGCGGTGGCGGAGTGAAATGGACGGCCAAGATTTAAGCTTGTCATTTCACTCCGGCTTTATGCCTGCTCTTCTATTCAAAATTTCAGGATAATTCTTTACAACTCCATAAATGTAACAAAATTATTAAAGGGATATTTGCATCTTGAGGTACCCCAACATTCACAATATAGTATCTCTCGAGTCCCTGTTTATTTATTGTTTAGAAACTGATCCCTATCTATCTTTTGTTGATCTTGAGATCCTCAAACTCTCAATTTAGTAACAAAGAGATCTTTTGGATGAAAATCATCCAAAATTCCATTAACAAGTCATGTGCAGCGGACACAACCAGTTTAAGCAAGGGCATTTTGGTCAATCCTTGTAGTTTTCTAAAAACAATTAAGAAAAAATAAAAAGTTGTTATGAGAAAATCAAGGCATTCTCAATTTCATAATTAACGCAGGTGGGATGGGAGAGGGAAGAAGGCAACAATGGTGCAAAATTCTCTTAAATCATTCAAATGTTGTGGAATACTCTCATGCCGTCTATATTGGTTAGTTTAGTCTCTTCAGATTCTTACACTCACTTAAAAGCCTCATTTGTTTGAGAAACCAATTGAGATAGAAATGATAGTCCATTTGAACGGAAAACCCCCCATGATTTAACTGAAATGAAGAAATTGATAGTATATAAGTGGATAGTGAATGGTGAAAATTATTTTGTGCTTTTTATTGTAATGAAAGTAAAAATTATTTGATGGTTTTATTGTGATTTAGGTAGTGAATGGTGGAAAGTACTGTGATTTTGTTGTAATGTGGACAATGAATGGTGAAAATTATTTTATGGTTTTGTTGTGATGTGAGTAACGAGTGGTGGAAATTAGACTTTTCGTTTTGTAGTTATTTAAGTATTGGATATTAGTTAATGCTGTTATTTTCACTATTGCACTGCTCTAATGTATTTGATTTTAACATGTAACGTTGCATAAAGAAGAGTTCTATTATAATATTAAGTTCAATTTTTTAGTTTTTTTTGGTTTTTTGCCGTGTTAGTTTTGAATTTCCATGTGTGTATTGAGGAGAAGAAGAACATGTCTATTGGCGAAACATCTGCGTGCAAATCAAACCTAAAATTGGTGAATTTTGTAGAATACAAGTTTGTAAATGGTGAACTTTATAGATACAACCTTGAATTGGAAAACTTTGTGCAAAACAATCCTAAATTAGACGTTAACCAGCAAAAAGCAGAAATCAGCAAAAGAAACTACTAGAATGTAGACATTAATATGTCGAAATAAACCATCAATAATCATCTACAAGCAGCAACAAAACATACCTTACACTAGTGGATAACAAAATAAAATACTGAATGCAGACTTTAATCCAACAACAAATATTATCCAAACCAGGAGAGCATAACATTAATTATAATCATCCAAACTAACATAGTTCATAATTGTAGAATACATCAAAATGTCGTGTAGATACTTCTCCAGTGAGTAAAATGATTGATGATTTTGAATTTTTTGTTGATTCTTGGGGTTTCTACGCCCCAATTACATTGATTTTTATCACAGTTTATGCTTCAAATAATGGGGACTTAATTGAGTTCTTGAATTTGAAAAGACTAAAATACCTTTTGAGGTTTTATTGATTTTGGCTTAAAAGGATTTTGCACCAAAATGAAAAGTTAGGTGAGCACAAAATAGACCAACATTAGAGGAGGCAAATGTTAGGAGAGTATTGTACTAATTACCTTGTTTTTAAATAATTATATAGACTAATGCGAATACCCTTCATTAAAGTTAATTACATGCACAAAGCTTGACTTGTTAATAAAATTTTTGATAATTTCCATCAAAAGGAGTCTTTACTCCCAAATCATAAGTTTGAAGACCTCAAAATTTAAAAATTGAATTGGGACTCAAGTGCTATTGGCGTGAATGTTTGGAGGCTCCGGTTGTAAATTCTCGTTTTTCATTATTCCAACAAGAAATTAAAGAACAATGGCGGTAAAGCTTCAATCTTTAACTTCAAATAGGACAATCCCTAATTCACCCGTTAAATTTAGATCAAATGCCACAAATTCATAGTATCAATGAACTCCAAGTAGCAAAATTATCAAAAGCTTTAGAACAGATAAAAAACTCAAGCAATTACAGAATCATCAATGAAATACATGCCCATTCAGTCACTCTCGGCGTGTTCAATACCCACCAGGACATAGCCTGCAGACTACTCAACACATATGTACAATTGAAGAAACCGAATGATGCCCAGAAAATTTTCGGTCAAATTCCGAATCCAGACATAGTATCATGGACCTCTCTTCAGAATCTTTACCTCAATATCGGTCAGCCCATGAAAGCATTGATGCTGTTTTCGAAGTTAATCGTGTTGGATTTTGTAAAACCTGATTCCCATTCCATTGTTGCTGCTCTTTCTGCTTGTGCTCGTTGTAAAGACCTTGTAAATGGGAAGTCAATTCATGGAATGGTTCATAAATATCTCGAGAGACCTAGGCCCGTTGTGCATAATGCGCTGATTGATATGTATTGTAAAAATAGAAGGATTCACTTGGCTAAGTGTTTGTTTGATAGAGTACATTTTAAGGATGTTGCTATTTGGACTAGCTTGATAAATGGACATATTTTGGATGGTGATATATATTCTGCTAGGAGGTTGTTTGATGAAATGCCGCAGAGAAATGTGGTTACTTGGACAACGATGATTGTGGGGTACGTGCGGATGAAGTGTCCAATTAAGGCAATGCTGTTATTCCAGAGGATGAGAATGGAAGATATTGGACAAGATTGTTCGCCTACTACTGTCACTATAGTTGCCTTGCTCTCGGGTTGTGCTGATATCGGGGCACTTGATTTTGGAAGTTTAATTCATGGTTACGTTAATAAACGAGTTGGATTTGTTGTGGATGTTGCCGTGAATAATGGGTTAATTGATATGTATGCAAAGAGTGGACATCTTAATTCAGCTTTGAAGATATTTGATGCCATGAAGAACAGGGATTTATTTTCATGGACTAGTATGATTTCTGGGTTGGCGCTACATGGTAGAGGAAAGCATTCTCTTCAGGTTTTTGATGAAATGGTGGATTCTGGGATGATCCCGAATGACGTTACTTTTCTGTCAGTCTTATCAGCCTGCTGCCATTCAGGATTGGTTACTGAGGGAGAGAGATTATTCAAGATATTTGTGAATAACTACCATTTGAAGCCCAAGATTGAGCATTATGGATGTATGGTAGATATTCTTGGTCGAGCAGGGCGGTTTAAGGAAGCCATAGAGTTGATTGAGGGAATGCCCATGAAACCAGATGCTGTTATCTGGAGATCGCTTCTCAGTTCTTCTTTGGTACATAGGGATTCAGATTTAGCTGAATTGGCAGGAAAGAAAGTACTTGAATTAGAACCTAATGACGATGCTGTGTATGTACTCCTATGTAGTGCATTTCGTTCAGTGAATAGGTGGGAAGATGCTTTAAGGACAGCGAAGACGATGAGAGATCAAAGAATCAAGAAAACACCTGGGTGTAGTTGGATTGAAGTGAATGGCATTGTTCATGAATTCATTGCTGAAGCCTCCCCACTCGATATCAGTGATGATGTACTGATGGTTCTGAATGGAGTGATTAATCACTCAAAATTGGATACTAATCTTATTTTAATTGGATGAACATGAGGTCACAGAGATTGGTGAGGTTCATTAAGGATTATGGCATCAAAACAGCCAAAATCAAGCAATCTAATTAATGAAACATATATGGTTAGCTTACAGGTTCAATAGGCACCAGATTTTCATAGTAAAATTACTGTTTTGATATCTTCTACTGTTCATGCATTTTCTTGTTTTTGCTGGGTATTCATTTGCTTTGCTTCTAGATGTCAGAGGAGAAAAATCCAAATCTGTGTCTAGTCTTGTACGAAAACCTTGTTCCATTAACAATTTGTTACAGCATTAAGTTCAGCTGGTCACCCTTGGAGAACACAAGAATGTCTTGATAAAGTATCTTTCTCATTTGAGTTCAAATTACATGAAGCCGTGAAAGATGGATAATTTGATGTCACAGAAAACTTTTACCTGTGAACTTCAATTTTTTCGAAGATAAAATTTTTGCCAGATCCTGAACTGGTCCAGTACTATGCCATTATTATGCTAATGAAATAAATTGTTTTAAGTGTTGAACACTGGCTAACGATGTGCATACCGGGATGCAGCTGAGAAAAGAAAGAGAAGAATACCCACCACCTGATTGGTGGTCGGTCATGAATACTGAACACGAGATGTACAGGTGCAACTGTGCAAAGCATATCTTTCCTTCTGCTTGCTCTCAGCTCTATTTATCAATGAAGCTTATAATCTGTCACACTGCCATTTCCTCTATAGGCATTTCTTCATCCCATACATTTCAGTATTTAAAATTACAATCATTTTATTTATTCTTTAAATGCAGAATTTCTCTTTATTTTGGTTTTATGTAAGAAGATCATTTTTTCTGATCCTTCTCCTATTCCTCCTTTCTGCAAACTCAACCAAGGTGAAGGATTCCATGTTTAGAGAATGACTGAACTAAACAGCAAGTTAGGCTAAGCTTAAAACTAAAAAGTTTAACAAAAAATACTAGCCATACATAATATATTTCTTGTTAGAAAACAGATTCGAGTTGTCCGTGTGGGTTGACACGACCCACATTTTATGGAATAGGTTGTAGGGAGTGGTTTGAACTTTGAATTAAAATCCTCAACTTCCATCAACTTTGTAAGTGAAACAATGGCAAAAGATGAGCAATTCTTCGGTATGAAATACACCAAAATTGGAAAGTCCATAGAACCATGTTTTTCACCATAATTTTCACAAAGCCTGGCACTTGGGGTTGTGGCAAATGGACTCCTTCAATTATGATTGAGTGATTGATCGTAGGAGTGCAACAAAATGCAGAATTTGGAGCATGGAATTGCAAGTAGATTCAACCACAAAGGTATTGGGAATTGTTTGAAGTAAGTTTTTAAGACTCAAAAATATTTTCGAGCATGCTGTGAAATCTTACATTTCTGATGTACCACACACGTCTTCCCTTCTTGTCCACTTCTATGAACGCTTAAGATTCATGAAGTTGGAAGTTGCACATCAGTTGTCTTCAGGGATTTAGAACAGTAGGAGATATTTTATTTTCAAGATGAAAAATTGATCACAGAATTCCTTCTGATAACCAAGTGACATGATTGTACTTGGCACCTTGCAATGCCCCTGCGAGACAGACAGACATGGAGGGACCATTTCTATTCAATCAATCAATGTTGGGTGGGTGAGTGAGTGGGTAAGTGGATGGATGTGTCTTGCACTTAGCAATAACTACATAAGTGATGAGGTCCATCTGGGGATAATGTTAGGCAAGCCCCCACCTATCTATGTTTTGACTTTAATTCTTTACTCTCATTTCACTACTAAATAGTATTTGTGACTGTACATATAGAAGAAGTATAAATATGTATGTGTGCCTTTATATATTATTCAATTTAACAGTCTCCTCCATTGATACTATGCGACTTTGTTGCATTAACATGGAGAAGAAGAAGGCTCTTCTTTGGCTGTTCCTATTCTTCTCAGCTTTCTTATTTCGTCTCTCGGTGTCGTCTTCAAGTAAGCTCCAACATTTCAATGGACAGATGCATGCCACCGTCAAACTATCTGTACAGAATTTTCTGTACATGTAGCAGAGTTCTATGATATATATGCATATATGATCATCTTATGGATATTACTCTTAAATTTTAATGCAGGAAGTCTCAGTTCAATCACTGATCAGGCGCAATATTCGTCCGGCAAAGATTTACATTATGATTTTCAGGTTCTTCCCTCTGTTCATATTCTTTTTACCTTATCTTTTCTTATTATATTATTGGATTTTCTGTTTAGTTTGGTAATTTAAATGTTGAGTAGGTTGCATTGGGGAATAGAGAGGAGGAAGAAATATTTAGAGAAGGAAGAATGGATATTGAAACCAGAGACTATTCAAAGACTGGTGCCAATAATCACCATGATCCAAGACCCCCTGGAAGCTTTTAATTCAAGAATAATGCTAATTATAATATATTTGTACAGATAAAGATAAGGATTAATGGAATAATTCCTCTTGTTTTTCAGTTGCACTATTAATTTGAATATTGGTGGAATCCCATTTTCCGTCCGTTCACAGCTCACTTGTGGGGCGTGATGGGAATTCCAATCTTCATTTATCTTCCCGTTTATTTTTATTTATTTAATTAGCTTATTTTATGTTAAATATTTTACATGATTTCTAAATAATTAAATATAAAAAAAAAAGAAACTGGAACAATAAAACAAGATTAAGTTATTTGTACATATTCATCCTATAACATGAATGGTATTCTTTCAACGTGGGACATAATAAAACTCCTTAACAAAGTCTTAAAACTTAAATAACACGAAAATTGAATCAAATATAGAATTCTTAAAGATAATGTGTCTTTAGTAGTCCCTATAATATAAAAGAGGTTACCTCTTGGCACTATACATGTTGGACACGTGTCACAATTTCCTATGGTCAACATCAATTTTTTTTTTCTCTGAAATACATTTGGAAACGACGTCGTGTAAGAGGTTGCCCATTTATTTTCATTTCATTCCTCAAACCCTCAAATTCCTAAATTTTCCTTCCCAACCTGGCAAGAAACGCCCACTAGCCACCGCCAACGACACCAATACGAACCAAAAGCTCAAGCAAGAAGGAGAAGAAGAAATGTTGAAAGAAGATGCCGTTAGCAAGCAGTGGAAGCGATGCGAAAACCTCTCCACATGCTCGTACTTCCTCACGCGATTTACCTCTTCTTTCAGCAAAATTCTCCTTTATAACAAATTAAGAAGAAGTAGAAGAAGCTGGCAGAACAATTTTTGTATATTTGCTTCGTATAATCTGCATGGTTTTACAATGCTATATACAACTTATATATAATTACAATGCTATGTAAAACAAAATAATTTGTTACAAGAAAAACAGAAATAGTGGCAAAGCCATGTGCTATAACAGAATGCTGGTAATGCAGGGCTTCCGAATTCCTTTGCTTCTAGATGTTTCCCTCTTTGTTGGATGGTGATATTACTTGTGTTCATGACTATATGGACATGTCATCTACCAGCTGCTTGGGTTGTTCTTCATCATTTAACAGCCCCTCGCAAGATGGAGAGTAGATATCAACTACTCCCATCTTGTTCATGTGTGAGTAGAGACTAGAGGAATTCAAGGCTTTAGTTAACATGTCTGCTACTTGAGAATTAGTATGAACATCCTCAGTAGTAATTCTTCCATTTTTTATTTTGTCTCGAACAAGATGACAATCAATCTCTATGTGCTTGGTTCTTTCATGGAAAACGGGATTTGTGGCAATATAGATGGCAGACTTGTTATCGCAGTATATCCTTGCTGCCTGGTTGTGTTCAATGTGCAGAGCTTCAAATAGAAATCTCATCCCATGTCAATTCACAATAGACCTGCGTCATTGCTTTATATTTAGCTTCAAAGGATGATCTTGAAACCACATTTTGTTTCTTCGACTTCCATGACACTAGTGATGATCCTATGAAAACACAATAACCTGTCACAGATCTCCTAGTGTCCGGACATGCTCTCCAATCCGAATCTGAATAACCCTTCAGCTGAAGATTAGATGTAGTGGAATAAAATAGGCCTTGACCTGGTGTCCTCTTGAGATATCTTAATACTTTGTGTGTAGCATGGAGATGTGGTATTCTGGGCTTGCCCATATATTGATTCAATAACTGAATTGTGTAGGATAAATCTGATCTTGTTATAGTTAGGTACAACAACCGCCCTATTAACCTTCTGTAAATAGAAGGATCAGCAAGTAAGTCCACTTTATCTTTGGCCAGCTTAACATTTTGATCAAGAGGTATCTTGGATGGTGCTGAGCCTATTGAACCTGAGTCCCCCAAAATTTCCAGAGCATATTTTCTCTGGCATATGCATATTCCATGTTCTGATCTTGCCACCTCGATTCCTAGAAAATACTTTAGCTTTCCCAAATCCTTGATTTTGAACTTTGCATCAAGAGCAGCCTTGAAATTGTTGATGGTATCCATACAATTTCCTGCTAATATAACATCATCAACATAAACTAGAATAGCTGTAAATGAGTCTTGAGTAGTCCTAGTAAATAAGCTATAGTCTGCTCTTGATTGAATGAAACCATGTTGAATGATAAAACCAGACAATTTTGAATACCACTGTCGTGAGGCTTGCTTAAGTCCATATATACTTTTACGAAGTCCGCATACTTTTGTACTCCCATCACCAACATAACCAGGAGGCAATTGCATATATACTTCCTCATCCAAATCACCGTGTAAAATGCATTATTAACATCCAATTGATACAAGAACCATCCTTTTATGGTTGCAAGGGCAAGTAAACTTCGAACAGTAACAAGTTTTTCCACTGGAGAAAAGGTTTCATGATAATCCAGACCTTCTTGTTGTGTATACCCATTTGCAACCAGCCTAACTTTGTACCTTTCAATACTTCCATCATCATTAAACTTGATCTTATATACCCATTTATACCCTATTACCTCTTTGTCAGGTGGCAAATCAACAATTAACCATGTATCATTTAATTCAAGTGCCTTAATCTCAGATCTCATGTGCTCACACCATTCAGGATAGTTGACCGCTTCTTGATAATTCTTAGGTTCATTTTTTTGAAGTTATGGAAGTGACAAAGACTTTATGAGGAATAGACAACTTATCATATGACATGCTAGCACTAAGAGGATAAAGAGTACCTAAATGAATTGAGCTCTCTGCCTTGTCCAAGTTCTGTAATGGAATGAATGAAGTGACATGTTGACATATAAATTCCTGCAAACGCAATGGTGCTCTCTTGATTTTGGTGGATTTTCTTGGTAAGTGAGGAGCATTTTGATATGTCTCTATGTCTGTGGTATGTAAATCTGTTTGTTGTATGATTTGGTCAGTTTGAGGATCTGTTAGATTAGTGTCTTCAATGTCTTTTGTAGGACTAGAAACAGGTAAAGGCTGGTTATTAGATTCGGTGGATTCTAGAGATGTGCAATTGTTTGGAATAGAGACGAGGATTTTGAGGGAAGCACAAATCAGTGGGACTTGGTATATCAATAATTTTTGCAGCTTCTTTGAAAGGAACAAGGTTTCATGAAAAAATACGTTTCTGGATAAGAAAACTTTCTTAGTTTCTAGGTCAAGAAGTTTGTATCCTTTAATTCCAAAAGGATATCCTAAAAAGACACATCTCCTAACTCTAGAATCAAATTTATGTTTGCCTTGTGTGAGGGTTGTGGCAAAAGCAAAGACAACCAAACACCTTTAGGTGTGAATATGTTGGCCTTTTTTGGAACAAAAGTTCAAATGGACTTTTGTGATTTAGAAGGGTTGAAGGGGTTCTATTAATGAGATATACTGCAATCAATACACAATCATTCTAATATTTTAGTGGAATGCCACTTTGGAATCTTAGAGCCCTTGCAAAATTCAAAATGTGTTGATGTTTCCTCTCAACTATTGCATTTTGTTGAGGGGTTTCAACACATGTTTTCTGATGTATTATCCCCTTTTCAAGATAAAATTCTTTCATGTCAAATTCTCCCCTATTATCAGTTCGAACAATTTTAATCTTAGTTTCAATTTGTGTTTCTATCATGGCACAAAAGTTTTGTAACATATTTGAAGGATCAGATTTTAATTTAAGCATGTACACCCAAGTACATATGCTGAAATCATCTACTATTGTTAGGAAATGACGAAATCCATCATAACTAATTTCATTGCAAAGTCCCCAAAGGTCAATATGTATTAAATCAAAACATTTTCTTGATTTGTGTTGACTAACAGGGAAATGAGGCTTGTGCATTTTAGCTAAAGGACACACATGACATGGCCTAGAATCAGCCATCTTAGGAACAACTTCTATGAAAGGGAGAACAAAATATGATGGATGTCCCAATCTATAGTGCCAAATATCAAATACTTCAAATGGTTTGATCACAGAGGCTGAATTGGAAGGAGTTGCAGCCAAATGAGTTAGTGTTTGCTGTAGAGTTGTAGGAGAGACCTTTGTTTGCAGGATATGATAAAGGACAGACTTCAACTCACCCATTCCAGTCGTTGTCCAAGTCAAAAGGTCATGTATGTAGCAGTAATTAGAAAGGAAAACAACACAACAATGCAATTCTTGAGTAAGTTTTCCAACAGATATTAAATTGAAAGAGAAAGAGGGAACACGCAAAGCACATCGTGAAGAACCAAGGATTTTGTGATTTGGACTGTGCTAATATGAGTTACAGGTACAGTGTTTCCACTTGGCAAAGCTACAGAGCCGGTAGCCTGCGATTTGACACAAGAAAAATATGATGGTGAACATGTCATATGATTTGTTGTACATGTATCCAAAATCCATGGAATGTAGCAATTATTTGTGGATTTAGTTTTAGTGGTTGTCAAACAATAAGGTATACCGGATAGCTTTGGAATAGCATTGTCTGAGGTTGAAGTAATAATGCTTTGGACTTGATTTGCTGAAGGAACGAAAGATTGGCTACTTGATGGTTTGAGAATTGCCATAAGTTGAGTGTACTGCTCCTGAGTTAAAGACACTTGACCTTTTTCACTTTGTTGTTCCTGATTTAGAGGCATAAGGGAAAAAGCTTGGTTTGCTGATGATCTGTACTGGTTCTTTCCTTTATGCTTGTGACCTGGTGGATATCCATTCAATTTGAAGTACTTGTTTGCCATGTGACCAGGCATATGGCAATGAGAACAAACATGTCTATTGGGGTTGGCCTTGAAGCACCTACCAAAGGAGTGCCCTGTAATTTTACAATAGGTACAGTAGTAATTATCCTTCTTCTGTAATGAAGTATTCAGCCTCCCAATTTCTTTCAAGTTTCCTTTAGTAAGTAAGGATAAGGTCTCACTAACAGGATTTTCTATAGATATCTGTCACCTTTTCTCCTCTTGTTGTATGGTTGCATAAACTTCATTTACGCTAGGAAAAGGTTTCATCAACAGAATTTGGGCCTTAAGATCTTTGTATGATTCATTTAATCCCATTAAGAACTTCATCACCCAATCTCGCAGTTGATTTTGGACCACCACTTTCAAACCTCCACAGGTACAATTGGGGATAGATTCATAGTTCAATAACTCATCTAGAAGAGTTTTGAACTTAGAGAAGTAGACACTTACATCATCCTGATTCTGAACCAGCATTACGATGGCCTGCTTGATTTCATAGATCCTGTGTGCATTTTATTGTGCAAACCTTTGCTCCAACTCCAGCTCTAGCTCCAGCCATAACTGATGTCCTGTCTCGGCATACACAGTACTGCATTTGATGTCCACTGCCATGGTGTTTTGCAGCCAGGTAATCACAATATTATTGCATCTAAGCCAATGTTCCATCTGAGGATCGTTTAGATCGTTCAGTTCACGGACTTCCATCTATGAATCCTAATTTGGTCTTGATTCTAAGAGCTCTTTTCATGGATCTGGCCCAAGAGTGATAGATGTTTGCTTCCAACATGTGTGTAACCAATACAGCTCATGTACCATCATTGCTGCCAATGAAGTAAGGACTGCTTAAGTGTGTTAGATCATGAGTTTTTGATTCAATATTAGGATTGGTGTTCGGATTCTGATTTTCATTTGGGGAAATATTCAAGACTTCAACATTTGATTCAACCATTGCTGGCTTTGATACCATATAACAAATCAAGAAGAAAGAAATAGATAGAAGCTGGCAGAACAATTTCTATATATTTGCTTCGTATAATCTGCATGGTTTTACAATGCTATATACAACTGATATATAATTACAATGCTATGTAAAACAAAATAATTTGTTACAAGAAAAACAGAAATGGTGACAAAGCCATGTGCTATAACAGAGTGCTGGTAATGCAGGGCTTCCTGGTTCCTTTGCTTCTAGATGTTTCCCTCTTTGTTGAATGTTGATATCACTTGTGTTCATGACTGTATGGACATGTCATCTGCCAGCTGCTTGGGTTGTTCTTCATCATTTAACATCCCTTACATACGGTGCGAAAACCCTAATTTTGATTTAGAATTTCTAGAACTAAATTTGAGATATTAAAAAAGGTATATTTAAGCTAATGTTCGTTGATTTTTTGCTTCTTCTTTTTTCAATTACTGTTTAATTAAGTGGGTAGGATTTTAGAGTTTTTGTTAGCATTTAAATGTCCGAGAGTTCAAGGATAGCAGTGGTCAAGTAGTGTCATTACCGTACTTCTTTTGTATATTAGATCATGTTTATTATTTTAGCTGGTTATTTTGTGGTTTCAAATATTTTAATAATTTGGAAATTGCAAAAATTATCAACAACTTTCGGATTGAAATAGCTAGTTCTATGGGTTCTGCATCTGCTAATTTTTGTGAAATCCCATAGTCCCATTATTATTTTGTAGTTTTTTTAGTTTAAAAAAGCATTGTTTTTCAAATTTATGTGGAAATGTGGATTCGATTGAGGTTTTTTTTGCTTGTCTTTAAGTAAAAAGCATATGTAACTTGTATGATTTGGATAATTTTGATGTTATGGAATTACCTGCATTTAAAGTCTACATGCATTTTCGAATGCACTCGTAAACTTGGTTATGCTCACTTTCATTGTCTTTTGCAGGTAGTGAAAAGGGCAGGGGATGCATTAAATGTGGATTCGATTGAGGTGCTTTTGCTTGTCCTTATAGTAAAAAGCATATGTAACTTGTATATTTTGGATAGTTTTGATGGTATGGAATTACCTGCATTTGAAGTCTACATGCATTTTCGAACTATGCACTCATGAACTTGGTTATGTTCATTTTCATTGTCTTTTGCAGGTAGTGAAAAGGGCAGGGGATGCATTAAATAGTTCTTTTATTGATTCAGGGCGAACATTTGGAGGTAAACAATTAGTTAGAGATAGGTTAGGAAGTGATTCTGATTCATCTGATCAATTTAACAGTAAATGGTGAGTAAACCATCTTATTTTATGGGTGGCCTAATTTTCATAGAAACCCTTTCATTATTGCTTACTAGCTTGAAAATGAAATGAAGTAATGCATTTTTTGTGATTGTGAAGGCAAGTTATGATGGTAGGTATGATTGTTATTACCATGTTAGAAATTACGGGTTGAGCATCAACGAACAACCCACCAATACTATCTTTGCTTTTCACTCTTTGTCTTGCATCCTCCTTTCCATTGATTCACCAGAAAACCTAACAATCTGCAATTTGTGATGTTGAGAAGGAACAAAAGGTACCCAATTTCATATGAAAGATATTATTCCATGTGGTTTATTTATAGTTCAATAGTTGTCCTTTTCTATCCATTGAAGTTTTACTTTTCCCTTCTCCCCGAGGAATTCCATTTTCGGCTTGTAAAGCGTTCATTTGGAATTTAGCCCCTCTTTGACAACCTTTATTTGGGGAAAATAGAGTTTTGAATAGTGTTTTTAAGAAGAATGCGTGGTTAAAAAGTAGGAAACAGTTTTGAGTTTACGTACAGAACATTTTACTGTGTGAATGTGTGGTTGAAAATGAATATGTAGAAAAAAAGTTTAATAATTATGGTTGTCAAACAGGGGCTTAATTTTAGTAGTTTTGTTTTTCTGCTTTTATCTTACGTGGATTGTTACTAATATGCCGAACTTTCCCTTTCTAATTGTGTTTTTAGACAAATATATTTTTGTTTTTTTTTTTTTTCCTTTTTACTTCTTGATTCTATTTTCTCTTGCCCTTGGCTTCGATTTCTAGAGTTTTACTTAACTTTTGTACATTCAATCATAACCATGATTACTTGTTCAAATTTGTACTAATTGGCGATTTAGGATGGGCAAGTCAAATTTGCTATCACGATACACCTGAAATGAATTCTGCTTAGAATCTAAATCTACCATTGGTGTTTAATTCGCTACCCGTACCCTCCAAGTTTGATATTACGTTTACTACTATTTATTCTTTTATTAGTGCGAACTTATTTTATATGTTTTTGTGGCACACATCTGAATATGGGGTTTAGTTTATTTTATTTATGGGTGTTTCTTCTGCTTAAATATGAGATGGCTTTTCGTTCTCTTTTTTATGTTTATTGTTGCTGTATAAAAACTTTTAGATTGGTTTATTCAAGGGGTAGTTGTTATTTGAATTGATGTTTATAGTTTGAATAATGCTACTTGCAGTTGCCCTACGTGACATACACATGTCAGTGTGTATTTGATGCATTAAATGTGGTAAAAAAACTATCACATTAATGCATCAAATAACTACATGACATGTGTGTGCCACATATGGTGACTGCTGCAGTGAGCGACTGCAAATAGCATTACTCTTATAGTTTTGTTTATGTTGATAACTACGGATCATTGATTACAATTGTTTCTTAAAAATTATCTAATATTTTTATACATGGCAAGTGTGTTGATATAGTATTTGACAGTCATTTCCCTCTCCTCTGTTGCTTTTATTCAGATTATTTTCTGAAGTCTCCGAGTCTTATAAATTCGTTAATTGTTTGCTTCTGATTAATTCACTAAGTTAATAATACATATCATAATTTTTCTGCATACCCAGTTCATTTGACACAAAAACAAAAGATGAAAACACTCCATGTTGTGATTTTGAGTGGTGGGTTAATCTTGTGTTGTCTTTTGCCTAGGGTTGGATGTGGCTTGAGTCGAGTCAAGTCGATTTTTTTATCCAGCCCAACATGGTTGATTTGATCTAAACCTGATTCAAGTTTGGTCGGGTTAGGTTGGTCGGTTTAGACTTGAGCCAAATTCAAGTTGGATTCGATTATTTTTTGTTGAATTTGGACAATTTTCTAAAGTTCATTTTCTTTGTTACAGTTTTTTTTGGAATTCATTCATTTCATCATCCTATCCTTAATTTTTAATTTGTCGTCAAATAACTTTGCATTTATATATAGTATTCATGTCAGTCAAACTATGTAGCAAAAAAAAAAGACATTGTACAATCTAAGTCCTCGTCTCCACTATTGTGTATATTTAACTTTTTCCGTTTTAGGTAGTAAATTTTTTAATTCATCGGGTTGGGTTGGGTTAGGTTGGGTTGGGCTTCGTTTTGATTCATAACCCGAGACTCAACCCAACCCAACCCAACCCAACCCAACCTTAAATTTTATTTTTAGCAAATACAGCCTCACAGGTTTTTAAATTACCATTTTCAAAAATACAGAATCAACTTTATAAGTGCATAAATCAGATTTTAATTAATAATTTTTAAATTATTTTTTATTTAAATCAATCCTACACACAATCAAACCCTAATTTTTTCACTTTCTCCCCCTCATTTTCTCTCCCTCCATACCGACCGACCGATAGACCAATCTTCTCTCCCCTCTCTCTTTCTATCCATGCTTCTACCACCCGACAGCACCATCACCACCGGCACCACCACCGTCTCTCTTCTCCCTCAAATCGTAGGACTGCAGCGATCTGTGAACGAAGATGTCGCGGCTGCAGCTATTGGTGAACGATGTCGCATCGTAAGCCCCCACTGGATCCAAAGCGAAGTCTCTCTTTAACCCCACTACGCTGCCGCTCAACGACGGTTTCCCTCTGCACGGCGTTCACCCATGATAGCCATGCGTGGCAGCGTCACATCTTGCACAACGATGTAGATCTATGGTCAGGGAGGCCATTTTTATCTCTGGGTTTTTGGTTGTGTTTTCGGTTGTTGGTGGAAGCTGTGGTGGTGTTGATTTTGGCTTTTGTTGGTACTGGTAGCGATGGTGGTGATGTTTGTCGTGGTGGTGGTGCGGCATCACGATTTGGGGATTTTTTAGGGGGGTTGGTGGTTGCGGTGGCTGTGATGGAGATGGTGGTGGCGGTGGCTGTGGTTGTGGATTGGTGGTGATTGCGATGACAGTGTTGATGGTAGTAGGGGCGGCGGTTTTTGTGGTGTTGGTGTTGGCGACGGTAATGCATTTTCTGTGGTGTAGGTGTTGGGGACGTAGAAGACAGTGGTATTGTATTGGTGGTGGTCACAAATGATTTGTTGATTGTGACCAATAAATTGGTTGGTGTGTGACCAATAAAGATAAATTGTGATCAATAAATACTCTGTGACCTATAAATTTATTAATTTGTGACCAATAAAAGTAATTTTTGATGTTTTGTGACCATAAATAAATTGTGTGACTTATAAATTTTGTAATTTGTGATCGATGAACAAATTATGACTTTTAAATTTTTAATTTGTAACCGATGAACGAACTGTGACCTATAAATTTTTTTAATTGTGATCTTAAAATTTTTGAATTGTTACTAAATTGTATAGATATGTGACATTTATATATTTATTAATACAATATATAATTCATTAATTAATTCATAAATAAATGTAAATGAAAACCTAATTCTTGAAGTTTAAAATCTCAACCCTTAATTTTGAAATTGTGATATTTAAAAACCTGATTTATGTATTGTTCCCCTTTATTTTTCAACATAACCCAATTCAATTGAACTTAAAAACTAACTCAAATTGGTAGGATTGGATTAGGTTGGGTGATATGAGTTGTTTGTGTTGGTTTTTGTCCAACCTTACTTTTGGCTTTGTTGCATCTGCTGGCATTACATTTGATCCTAGTCTAGGACTCTTGTCACACAACAAAGTTGATCCTGAAGTTTTCATAAAGTATGATGTGCCTCGATACCAAAAGAATGCTAGTTAATGGATAATTACACTTATTCTTGCCTTAAGGCTTCTACTATTGTATAAAACTTGAATAAATAAATCGTTGTAAAGAGAAATTAAATGCAATGAATACCAAATGTTTGTATTAAGAATAAAAAATATTAAAAAAATAGATAAAAAGTAAGTCCATAACAACCAACTTATGAATATTTTTTACGTTTACAAATGAATTTCTGTCATATATTTATAAACTTATTTTTAACATTATCCAACCAACGTGCAACCCACGTTCTCCCCACTAATCTATAAAAAAGAACGGCACAAATGATTATGTAGTAGTCTTTACGTGTGATATGAAGTGAATTTGCGGGTTTAATATGTAACAACCCAACTTTCGTAAACGTTGGAGTTTCGAGTTAAAAGCTGAAACAATACAAATAAAAGTAATTCATGTATTTTCAACAATAAATATCAATTAAAATATGGAATTTGAGTTTTTTTTTAAATGAAAACTAAACATAATCAACTAGCTAATTAATAAACATGTCTTTGAACAAATAAAATCAACTAATAAAATGGAAGATAGAAAAAACTTAATTTTTTTATTTATTAGAATCATTTTGACTGCTCGCATCACCATCATGTCACAGTTTCAATCGATCAGAATTAACCTTTTAATTATTACAAGAGTGAGCATTTAAAAATATCCTGTAAGATATGTAAAACTTCATAACACTCCCTTTGTGGAGTATATTGGTGATCAAGCAAGATACTCATCATTAGTCATTTTGAATTCTTGGAGAAGTTCACATTTCGTTATAAAGATCCCAAATGGTCCACATTTCGTTAGGTCGATTCCGAAGGTCCAAGGCAATGCATACATATTTAATTGAATACATAAAAATAAAATAAAAAATAAGGAAACGAATCACTTGCACATAAGTATCTTACCTCGTTATTGAAATATAAAAAAAATCTGAATGCACGTTCAAAATCTTTTTCCAAATCTCTCTGCCGCCTTGTTCAATTGGTGAGTATTATTTGGATTTCAAAAATATTTTCAAAGACGAATTGGCGAGAAATGGAGTGTTTTGGTTTATGATAAAAATGGCTTGATGGGCAGATTTGCGTACTAATTTCTGACCTCAAAATTGTCAGCCAGAAGTTCGAAATTGGGGAAGATTTATAATTGTTTTCCTATTTACGTGAGATATACTATTCTAATTCAATTAAATAACCATAAGTTGGAGTTTTAATTGAATTACTATTAACATTTTATCCTAATTAAAATATCAAAAGGTTGTCTACATGTGGCTGCCAATATTATTAGCATTCTTAACTTTTCAAAATTCTATTTAACCATATTTTCCTTTAATCACATCTAACTTGTTTGATCTTATCCAAACAAATTTTTTTTCTTGGATCAAAGACTCCTAATTAATTAAAAGCTACAATATGAGCCTAATATTGATTTATAAATTATCATTCTATCAATACATAATTATTTGACCCAAATAAAATTGAATTTAATACTTATTTCACTTTAGTCCATCAACTTTTTAAAATTGAATTTAATGCATCAAGATCAAAATTGGCCCGGAATTTAATACTTATTTCACCACATAATCTTATTTTATAAAATTTTGGGATGTCATCTCAAATGGTATCAAGATTCAACTTAAATCTCTCATTAAGTAGATATCTTTAGCTCGAATATCGGAAGACGCGCTAGAAATTCGTAAGGGGTTAAGTGGGCAGATGTCCACCCAAAGCGGACAGTACGTATAATATAACGACTTGGAGAATAGAGGTCGGATCATTACATAATATTTAAGCTTATTAGTACGTTTTCTAATTTAATTAATAAAAATATATTTTTTAATTAAATTATATAAAGTTGAAAAAAAAAAGTTATTTGTGGGCGTGACCCCTCGATGCGTACCCTTCTCGTAGACCCAATTAAGTGGAAAATCCATGTCCTCTTTTGACTCGGACTGAATTTCTCGCTCCATTAGTATCCCTATGTTGAATAGAATGACTATCTAATGAATGAAAAGTAGTAATCAATGTATATGGATTTGAGAATTGAGATACTGAGTTGCTTGATTACTAATCCTTTTAACTCGAGCTCTTATAAGTTAATTATTATTTTTATATTTAAATGACATAAGAAACAAGGACAAAAGAAATAGAAACTTTGTAATATCACAAATTTGACTATGTTACTTAAAAAACAAAAATGGACAAAAAAAAAATAAAAAAATACTTAACATATATTTTTAATTTAATTTATAACTGTTGTGATGTGACTCAAATTCCATGTGATTTAGTGTTTTGTTGAATAAAAGAAGTCTAAAGAGTTTTGATTTTGGGACCCCTAATTAATAAAGATCAAATTTCATCAAAAATTGGGAGTTTTACTTGAAAAATGACTTTGAGATGAAAAATACCTTGAAATCATGATCGCATATGTGAAAGAAGGGGAAACAGAAAGCCTGGCGTCGCAGCGCCGGGCCAGGCCTCGAGGAGTTGGCTTGGTGGTGCCAAGGCGCCCGTGACGGGTTTATTCCCTTTTTTTTTTTTTTGAATTTTATGTTTTCTTCTTCATCTAAAACTCAAAAAAGAGGCTCCTATATACATATTTCACATTATTGTATCTCCACATACACATTCAATAACATTTTGAGAGTTAGAGAGCTTAGATTTCAATTGGGAGTATTGAGATTTTGATATTGTAAACACATTCATTATTGATATAGTCAAATGCTCCTCCATTACCTGTGATCTTTTCCCATCTTGGGTTTCCACATAAATTTTGGTGTTCTTATTTATTCTTGTTTATTTAATTATTGTCATTATCTTGCGATCAATTCATAAAAAGTGGTATCAGAGCAATGTTGATATTCTGCATCACATCGATGGAATATGTTATTCTATTATTGGATCAAAACACGAGATTTACTCTATGGAAAATGAAGATGTGAACAGTTCTTACGCACATGGGTTTTGAGGAAGTCTTTCTTGGCTTTGATAAGATGCCTTCAACTTAGACGTAGGATGAAAAGTAGCGTAGGGATCGAAAAATCCAATCTCAAATTTGTCTACATCTTTCAAATCAAATTCTTCAAAATGTTTTAAAGGAGAAAAGTGTCACTACGCTGTAATTGAAGTTAGAGTAACTTTGTATGACAAAAAAACTTAACCAGCAAGTTACAATTGAAACACCTCTCATTTTCTTACCGAATGTCTGAAGGTGCGTCATTGGATGATCACTTAACTATATTCAAAGAAATCATAGTCGATTTAAAGACGTTGAAAGTTAAGTATGATGATGAGGACTTGTCTTTGATATTGTAGTGTTCGTTGTCGCCATCATATGTGACTTTTAAAGATATTATTCTCTATTGTCGGGATATTCTCACTATGGAAGAGGTTTATGATACTTTACTATTTAAGGAGAAGATGAGACATCTTTTTGAATGATTTGAGAGTCAAGCTGAAGGCCAGTTGTTCATGGGAGAAATTAAGATAGGAATTTTGGTAGAAATATGAGGGGTAGATCAAAATCCAAACATGAAGAGAAAACATGTGACTTTCGTAAGAAGAAAGGGGCATATTAAAACCGATTGTTATACTTTAAAAAACAGAAACAAGTCTGTTGGTGCTACTAATAAAGAAAAGTAACATGGAAGCACAGGGGACGCTGATGTTGTGGCATATGGGCAAAGTGAATGAGAGCTTCTCTTGATTTCTGACAAGGGTTCCAAACCTTTTGAGGAATGAGTTCTTAACTCGACATGCACTTTCCATATGCGTTCCAACTGGAACTAGTTTACCTCATATGAAGGAGTTTCGAGAGGTACAGTGATTATGGGAAATAAAACGCCTTGCAAAATTGTCGGAGTTGGTACAATCAGGATCAAAATGTTCGATGGGGCTATTAGAACACTTACAGATGTAAAGCATGTTCTAGAACTTAAGCAAAATCTCATATCTTTGAGTGTACTTGACTCAAAGGGTTATAGACACACTGTGAATGTGGAGTTTTGAAGGTGAGTCGAGGTGCTCTTGTTGTCATGAAGAGACATAAAGCTTTACACAATTGTACATTTTACAGGGTTTCACAGTAATAGGGATGCAGCAGTTTTTATTTCTTCTTTGACAGATGAAGAAATTACAAAATTTTAGTATATGTGGCTCGGGTATATGAGTGAGAATGATATGACAGAGTTTAGTAGGGGGACTTCTTGATGATCAGAAGACCAGTAAGATGAATTTTTGTGAGCATTATGTCTTTGGGAAATAAAAAACAGTTAGATTTACTAAAGGATGACACAACATGAAGAGAACACTTGAGTATATCCACTTAGATCTTTGGGGACTGGCCAGGGTACCTTCAAAAGGAGGTGCTTATTACTTATTGACGGTGATTGATGACTTATCGAGGAAAGTTTGGGTATTTTTCTTAAAACAGAAGAGTGAAGTGTTTTGGACCTTCAAAGAGTGGAAAACAATGATAGAAAAGCAGTCTAGGAAGCACGTGAAACATCTACATACAAATAATGGCTTAGAGTTTTGTTCAGATAAATTAAATAGCTTTTGTAGGGCTGAAGACATCTTAAGACACTTGACGTGCTTGGAACTCCTCAATAGAATGGTGTAGCAGGATGGATGAATATAACTTTAATAGAAAATGTTCATTGTATGCAAATTTTGGGTTTCCTAAGATCTTTAGGGTTGAAGTTGCTACTATAACTTATTTTTTGATTAATCGCTCACCCCCAACTGCCATTGAGAAATAGACACTAGAAGAGGTATGGCCGGTGAAACTTCTTGTTATTCTATTTTTGAAGATTTTGGGGTGTCCTGCTTATGCTCATGTGGATAATGGGAAGTTGGTGCTTAGGTCTAGAAATTGCATCTTTCTTGGATATAAATCAGGTGTGAGGGGGTATAAATTGTGGCGTTCTAGACAAAAAAGTGGTGGTTAGTAGAAATGTAGTACTTGATGAACTTACTATGGTTCATGGTTCATCTCATGGGTATTCTGATAAAACTGAGGAACATAATCATTCAATTCAGGTGGAGCAGGAAATTAGTCAAGTGGAACAATCCAAGGTTTCAGAACAGTCTACTACAGATCAACCTAGTTCAAAGCTGACAAATAGTAATACTTTGCGTACACCACTAGCAACACCACTTTATTCAAATGTTAATGATAGACCTCGTATACAGATTAAACCTCCACGGAAGTATGAATAAGCAGAATTGGTAGCGTGTGCATTGAGTGTGGCTAATAGTATTAATTCCACTAAGGAGCTTGCTACATATTTAGAGGCGATTAGTTGCTTTGATTCTAGCAGATGATTGATTTCTATGTAGGAGGAAATGAAGTTATTTAATAAAAATAATACTTGAGATTTGGTGAAATTACCTAGGGATAAAAAGGTTGTTCGCTGCAAGTGGGTGTTAAAAAAAAAAAAAAGGAATGCATATCAGGGATTGAAGATGCAAGATATGAGGTCAAATTGGTAGCAAAGCGCTACAGTCAAATTCCAGGAGTTGACTTCATGATGTGTTCTCACCAGTTGTGAAGTATAGTTCCATTCGGGCTTTACTTGGAGTGGTGGCTAATAATGACTTGAAGATTGAGCATATAGATGTCAAGACAACATTTTTACATGGAGAACTCGATGAGAGTATTTATATGTAACAACCAAAAGGTTTCATAGTTTTTCAAAAGGAAAACTATAAGTGCTTGTTGAAAAAATCATTGTATGGACTGAAAGGAAGATGGTGGATCGATCACATATTTGTTATTATATGTCGATGATATACTTATAACAGCCAATGATAAAGCAGAGGTCACGAAGGTGAAATCTTAACTTAGTAAGGAGTTTGACATGAAATATTTTTATGTAGCAATGAAGATTCTTGATATGAAAATCTTAAGGGATAGGAAGGCTGACAGATTGTATTTGAGTTAGAAATGGTACATTGAGAAGGTGCTTCAAAGGTTTAATATCTTGAATGCTAAGGTTGTCAGTACTCACTTGGTTGCCTACTTTAAATTATCATCTAGTTTGTGTCCTCAGTCAGATGAAGACATTGATTACATGTCCTGGGTTCCTCATTTCAGTGCAATTTGTTCGCTTATGTACGTTATCATTTGTACAAGATCAGATTTGACGCATGCAGTCAGTGTATTTAGTAGAATATAACAAATTCTAGCAAGAAACAATGGAAAATAGTGCAGTGGATATTGAGATGCATGAGAGACTCTTCTAATGCTTGTTTGTATTTTGTTAGAAATACAGATGAAGTCATTGCGTATGTAGATTTAGATTATGCAGTGGGTCTTGATAAGAGGAGATCACTTAAAGGGTATGTGTTTACCCTTAGAGGCTGTGCTATCAGCTTGGAAAGCTACTTTGTAGAATACAATAGATTTATCTGCAATGGAGTCAGAGTACATTGTCATTGCAGAGGCATGTACGAAGGCTATATGGTTGAGAGGATTGATTGGTGAAATCAGTGAAGACTTGCGGATTTCTACAGTGTATTATGATAGTTAGAGTGTTATTTTCTTGATTAAGGATCAGATGTTTCATGAGAGGACTAAGCACATTGATATGAGCTATCATTTTGTGCTTGATGTGATTGCTCGTGGTGATATTGTAATGATCATGATTGATACCAAGGATAATCCTGCTGATATGATGACAAAATCATTTTCCATTGCAAAGTTTTAGTATTGCTTGAACTTGGTGTTTGTTATTGATTTAGCCCATTGTAGCTTGTTAGGAAGAGATTAGTGGTGTTTACTTGGAGATGTATTTTTGAATTCCTTGTGTTGAAATTTGATTCAAGGTGGAGATTTGATGTGGTGTGACCAAAATTCCATGTAATTTGGTGTTTGGTTGAATAAAAGAAGTTTAAGGAGTTTTGGTTTTGGGAGTCCTGATTAATAAATGTCAAATTTTATCAAGAATTGGGAGTTTGACTTGGAAAATGATTTTGAGATAAAGAAAAATACATTGAAGGCATGATTACTAAAAGTGGGCGCTACATCGCCATCGTCGCAGCGCTCATGAAAAAAGGGAGAAACAGAAATCCCGACGCCACAACAACGGGCATGGGGAGCCATAGTGCCTGGGCCTCTTTTCGTGATTAAGCCCAAGGCGTTGGGGCATTGGCTTGGTGACGCCTCATGATGGGTTTAACCCGATTTTTCAGCGTCACCGTGATAGGTTTATCTTGATTTTTTTAGATTTTATATATATATATATATATATATATATATATATATATATATATATATTTCATCTAGAACTCCAAAAAGAGATTCCTATATGTATTCCACATACACATTCATAACATCTTGAGAGTTAGAGAACTTAAATTTCAATTGAGAGTATTGAGATATTGATATTGTAAATACATTCATTATTGATTCACTACGCCAAAAAACACCATTTGCAACATATAAAAGGCAACATTCGGTAGTTAAATATTGCTAAAAGGGTCTATCGCAACATTCTAATACTTGAATGTTGCTATTGCTTAACAAAATTGAGTTTTGGCAACATTTTTTAAGTAAATGTTGCTAATGTAGCCTTTTTGCAACGTTTTCGCAGTGTTGCGAAATTTTTTACCTTTGGCAACGTTTTTTAAACGTTGCGAAAGACGCTTTTTCGCAACGTTTAAAAAACGTTGCGAAAGATACCTTTGGCAACGTTTTTTAAACGTTGCGAAAAAGTGTCTTTCGCAACGTTTAAAAAACGTTGCCAAAGATACCTTTTGCAACGTTTTTAAAACATTGCGAAAAAAACGTTATTTTTTAATACAACGTCTACACCCACGTTAAAACAAGCCCTAATTTTTGTTCCTCCGCCTCTCCTCTCTTCTTCCCCTAATCTCTTTCCCAGCATAGATCTCTATCATCTCTATTTTTCTTTTCGATACTCTTCAACTTGTACCAAGACCTCAAGAGAAAACCACACGCAAAAGCTTACTGTACGAAACCCAGGAAAAAAAATTAACTGCGGCAATGGGATGGAACCTTATGATATTGGCCAAAATTTGGACAGAATATTAACCTCTCACGGCCCGATCTTTCCGCCTCCAACTGAGTTTCAATCAGAAGAAGGCTTCGTCTTCATGAATGGCGAAGGTCAGATTTCTCAATTTTCCTTTATTTTTTCTTTATTTTCCCGTAAAATCTGAAGGTTTCTTCTTCGTTTTTTCCCCTTAAATTGATAGAGTGCATTAAATTTTTTCGACGATTTTCTTTGTTCTTTTTTGTTTTTCCTTTTTTGTCGATTTAGTTATTTTGCCCTTTAAGTGAATTTTTGGTCAATTGTTGAATTACACACAGGTATTTAATTTTTTTGGTTTATTGATTCGTATAATTTGAAACTTCAATTGGATTTATGATTTCGCCAGTGCAGAATGCCTTTTCTGCTGCGTTTGGACGAGGACTGGGTAATTGTCTGTTGACATTATTATGCATTTTGATTGTATGGTTGCTTGTTTGAGTGGAATTTTTAAGGATCTGGAAATATTGCTAATTATAACTAGTGCACGAAATTTATATATCACTCGGATATAGTACATTATCATTAACCCAAGTGAATTTCATGTTGTAAGTGGCAATTAGAGTTTCTGTTTTCAGCTGCAGTTTTCTGACAATCACCTTTACTTCTTTCCGGAAATTTCCTCTGTCTGTGTAATAAAATGGAAGGTGTGGAGAGATGACACTTTTATGAATTTGATTTGATTTTTTTCCCAGGAAGAGGCTACTGAAGAATGGCAAAGCACTGTGGATGCAGTAGGAGATCCTTAGCCTGTAAGTAAATTTTCACCTGCATAAGCATAACAGGCTGGAGAGTGTTTCAAATTATTGTTTAATATTGTTCATCTGTCTGGTTCATAATCAATGTGATCTGGTCCTATCTGGTTCATAATCAATTATGGCTTTTCTTATTAGTAATAAAGTGTCTAAATTTGCAATTGAAGTTTTGACAATATTCTGGAAATATGATTACTTCTTTTTGGTCTTTGACACCAAGTAAAAGCTAATTTTGATGCAATATCCTGTATATTCTATCTTAGATTGTAATTTATTAGACACTATATTTAATCCAGCTATATTTTATATGATTTGGCTTCTTATAAGAGAGATAAGATGGCACTCTATGATTGTAATTTATTAGACACTAAACGTGTGTTTACAAGGAAATTAATCTCTCTCGGGTTACTCCACTATAATCTGATCTGGTGACAAGGAAGTTCTGGTCTCCTTTTTTTCTTTTTCTTGGGGTGGTGTTTGTATGAAGTTGACCTTTAGTTTAGCATGCCTGAAAGCCATCCTCTTTATTTGATAAATTGGAGTTCCAGATGTGTGTTTACAAGGAAATTAATGTCTCTCGGGTGACAAGGAAGTTATGTTTCATTAAGGCAGGGAGTTATGTTCCAGAAGAGAAGGACATCTGTGGAGAAAATAGCCCAGAAGAGAAGGACATCTGTGAATAAAACCTGATCCTCTTTTGGTGTTGCATGACTCTGATTTAAATATTCTGATGTGTTCTCCTAGTGAAATGTGAGCATCTGTCAGAGGTTCGTGGAAGAAATTTGGCCATTTCTCAAGGGTAAGTGAAGATACTATTACAAACTTATATTTTTTTCTTTTAATAGTTTCTTCTCCTTCGCACCCACCCCTGGTTTATTTGTTCTTTGGATTTAAATGCATATTGAACTTGAAGATTGGAAGGATGGGATAACGTTGTCAACAGATGGTGAAAATTGGAATGCAGGACTTCTTGGTCTGCTTTCCCATCAAGCTTAAAAGTTAGCTACAATGCTCTTCTTTTTTATTATGGTGGTGCACATATTTGGTCCCTCACTTGACAATTATGATAAGCTTAACGGTTAGCTATGATTGTAACCTATCAGCCCTTACCATTAATGATACTTATACAAGTGTTAGTGAAGATGAATTCATAAAGCTGTACCTCTGTGTGTCAAGAAAAAGAAGAAATTTTTTAAATAAATGCATATTGGAATCTTAACTTTCTGGTTGCAAAAAGAATCACCTGGAAGCAGTCTCTTGGAAACTTGGGTAAAGGCAATAAGCTTGCCACAATGTATATGAATGAAGATTGTGTTTTCTTCTCACTCATTTAAATGTTTATATTGTGCAGCTGTTGTGTTTTCTAGTTCATTGCCTCTGCAAAAAAAATTATGTGCTTGATGCTCAATCATGGAGGAGTTTTAGCAGTTTGTAGATGGATTGTATTGTTTCTTTGTTTCTGAATGTAAATTACTTCTTTTATCTGTAAAGGGAAATGTTTGATCAGAAAAAAAAACATTATATTTGTTATACGATAAGCTGGAAATCTACCTGATTAACTTCTCGGCATTGAAATTATACCTGTTCTTATATGCGAATCTGAACCTTTAATATTTTTATCTGATAAGCTGTGCAATTGCTGCAAATGGTGATAGCAGTGCTGCTATCCTTTTTAGGATTCATTCAGAGTAGAAGACCAGTGGCAGTGGGAGCTCAAGAACAAAGACCACATGGTCGTGGTCGGCGTGGAAGTAGCAGATATTGAGGCTTTTTCATGTCGCTCCATCACCTCTCTACTTGTTTTCAATATAATATTTATAGTCTGCCACATCTAGTCAGCTTTTATCTTTTACTATTAATTGAGATGTTTGATCTATTTTATAACTAGGTGTTTGTAACGGCATATGCAGACACGGAAGGTTCTGCTTGGGAGATTTAAGCAACTCCGGATCAGTTGGTAGCCGTGGAACAAGTAGAGATGATAAGGGTGGAAGCAAGGAAGCTTGGAACAAAACTGGAGCTTCATCAGAGAATGAGACCCCGTGGTTTATTGGTCTGTATGGAGTGCCAGAGAAGCAGCCATAGAAGATAATTTAAACATTTAATTTCATTTTGAAACTTTTTTTTTTATTTAGGTGGTGTTGTATCACATTGTAACTTTAAAGTGTGTGGATTCAAAAATTTATAATGAAATTATCAATTTTTATGCAATTTCAAAGTTTGTTTACAAATATTCATTTTCAATTTTGCTATTCAATTTACAAACAAAAAAAAAAAAAAAAAATTGCAACGTTTTTTAAACGTTGCGAAAGACCTCTTCCGCAACGTTTTTTAAACGTTGCAAAAACTTTTTTGCAACGTTTTTTATCTTCCCTCTTTGGCAACACTGGACTTTGCAACACATGCTAAAACGTTGCTAAAGGCCTTTTGCAGCGTTTTTTGGCCGTTGCAAAAGGTCTTTTTTGGCGTAGTGATTAAAGTGAAATTCTCATCCTCTGCCTATTGTTTTTCCATCTTGAATTTTCAAATAAATCTTGGTTTTTTTATTTATTTTGATTTATATTATTATTGACATTATCTTTCGATTAATTCATAACAGTAACAATAAAAACAAAAATACTTGAGCATTTCTTTAACGGGTTAATGATCGGGCAGAATCTAGCTAATAACCAAACGTTAACAGACAAATCCAAGCATCATATGCTCCCGTTTGGTGCACATTTTGAAGGTAAGAATGCATTTTTACTGTTGATGTGATGGAGAATATGTGATTGGAAAAGAAGGAAAAATTATTGATGTGATGTAAAATATTATTTTATTGAAGAATGTGTGGTTGAAAATTGTAGCGCCCCGAGTTCCGTTAACCCGGATTACTACGTCATCGTCTTTTGCCCTAAATTAACTAAAAAGTTTGCGGAAATAACTAACTTTTAAAATCACATTTATAATTGTAAAACCCTAACGATAATAAAATTCATTTGATTAACTTAAGAAAATCGTTTAAATTTCAAAACGCGAGTTTGAAATAACGAAAATAACAAAATAAGTTCATAATACATAAATTTCAAAAATAAATAATTGCGATACTCAAATTTCGTGCCACCACTGCCCATCAATCACGACCGCCTCCGAAATCTGCAAATATTGTTAAAATAATGGGGTGAGTATTTCGAAAAAATACTCAATAGACTCATTGCCGAAAATTAATTTACAGAATAATTGAATACACACTTATACAATATACAACGTGATATCATCATCATCTTTGGCTCATTTTCTTGAAAATCATAGGTTCTTTAAAATCATGGGCTATGGGTAGTCTTTTTCGTGCATTTAAAGAACATAAGTTATGCATAACATTCTCATCTTATCTCATAAGAGATTCTCTTCTTTCTCATGCAAATAAGCATATAAGTTATGACAAGCATAACAATATCATATATCTCATATGACATATTCTCTTCTCATGCATTAAAGCATATAATTCACGTAAATTCACATAAGACATGCAATTATAATTTAAACTAATTAATGGCGGCGAGTCTACCTCAAATATCTCGAGTCATGTAAAAAGTGGAGCAGGAAAATAACTTCAAACTCTTAATCGTCCGTACGTTTCGTCTAACCAAAATAGAAATTAGGTTTGAATTAGTATTTCGAAATTTTAAAGTCTTAAAGCAATAAAATAAAGTTTAGGGACCTAATTGGATATTTATTAAAATTGAATTTGACAAATCTAAGGGTTGAAAATACTATTTTCAAAGTATTGGGGCTAAATGTGAAAAATAGGAACTCTAGGGACTTAATTGAAAACTATTGAAACTGAAAATAAAAGTTTAAGGGCTGAAATTGAACTTTTAGAAGTTAAGGACTAAACTGTAAATTTATTAAAGCTGTAAATAAGAGTTTAGGGCTGAAATAGTAACTTTTAGAAGTTAGGGACTAAACTGTAAATATATTAAAACTGAAAATAAAATTAAAAGGGCTAAAATTATAACTTTTACAAGTTAGGGACTAAACTGTAAATATATTAAAACTGAAATAAAACTAAAAGGCTGAAATTAAACATTTTATAAATTAGGGACTAAATTGAACATTTACTAAAACTGAAAACAAAATTAAGGAACTGAATTTAAAACATTTAAAACTCTAGGACTTAAATAACACTTTTAAAAATGTGCGGGCTAGGGCTATAATTTTCCCAAAATCCAATTAAAACAAAATGAATAAAAACTAAACCATTGGGACTAAATTAAAACACTTTTAAACTAAGGGGGCTTAGGGGAAAATTCTAAAATCAAAATTATTTAAATGAAAACTAAATTAAAACACTTTTAAATTAAGGGGCTTAGGGGGCTTAGGTCGATTTCCTTTGGGTTTCTTGCTGGAAATCGAGCTGAAAATGGGTGCATGAGTTAGGTAAGTTTATGGGTTATTGATTTAGGGTTTTTATTTCATGATTTGGGTTGATTCAGTGGCGGTTTGAGGTGGAGTTTGGGCGGTTTGTACTCGGCTTTTGGAAGTGGAGGCTGTCGGTGTGTGATGGTTTGAGTTGTTTGGGTTTGGAGTGAGCTGTGGGTGGCTTGGTGGTTGGTGGAGGTCACGGTTTTGGGCTTGGTGGTTTGGGCAGTGGACTTGGTGAGCTTGGTGGTGGTTTTGTTGATTGGTGTTCGAAGCAGTGGGTTTGGCTGTAAACTTGGGTGGTTCGATTGGCAGTGAGGTGGTGGTTTGGTGCAGGCTGCTGGGCGTTGATTTTGGTGCTGGTGAAATTCGAGCTTGCTGATGCTAGAAATTGTTATAGCATCAATGTGAGCTGAGATTGTTGTTGATGCTAGAAATTGATGTTCTAACATCAACTAGAATTTCCAAAATGAGGGAGAGGATCCATACCAAAATGTTGGTCTCGTGAGGTGAGAGGTGGAGTGAAATGAGGGAAATAAAATAGTAAATTTTAGGGCACAATTCCCTACGTAATAATTGGGCCAGAAAGTTGGGCCTAGAATTTGGGCTGAAATGATTTCGTTTTTGGACTTATATAATTGGACTATAAGTATTGGGCTCTAAATATTGGACTTGAAATTATTAAAATTGGATCCAAATAAAATAAATCGGAATTGATACTAAAATAATTATTCAATATTTAAACTTGATCGAAAGATTTAAATTTATTTTTGTAACGGCTAGACGAACGCGTTTTTCGAGAAATAATTTTCTTTCATTTAAAAGTTCTCGATCGCTACAAAAATGAATCGAAGAATAACAATGAAAAAAAAATAATGTTGACCAAACTGTGTGTGTGTATATATATATATATATATATATATATATATATATATATATATATGGGTAATTGGCGCAAAACGTCCCTACCTATGACGGGTTGTGTGGAAAACGTCCCTACGTTTGATTTTTTGGTGCAAAACGTCTCTACCTATGCATTTTCTTGCGCAAAACGTCCTTTTCCCTAATTTTTAACATAAAATGACCGATATACCCTCCAATTTAAATAAAACAAAAAGGAAAAGAAAAGAAAAATAAAGAATAATTTACAATTTGCTCTTAAACTTTTTTAAAATGCAAATCAATCCAAAACTTATAAAAATATTAAAAATAACCAAAAAAAAAAAAAAAAACTCTCATTTCTATCTTCCATCTTCCTCCTCCAGCCTTTTATTTTTGAATTTGTGTTGGGATTTTGGAGGCTATCTCTACCTTGGATTTAGTCTAGAATCTCAGCAATTCAAGATGCACCAGCAGGAGAAGAAGAAAAGGCAGAAGACCATATATAAAAATCAGCAGCAACAGGAATAAACCAGCAGTAAGAACCAGTAGAACTGAACAGAGAATTAAACCAGCAAAAACAACACAGAGAACGGATTTACTAGGAAGAAAAAACCCTCTTCCTAACATTTTATTACCAAAGCAAAAAACTTGATTTACAAACTTGAATTCTCCAGAAAGATTTTTCCCAGATTTCTAAGAGTTTTACCACTATTAGACAATCTCACTTTCTCTTACTTTTTCACTCTCGAGAACCCATCTTCTCATCCTTCTAACCAGGCTATTTATAGACACAAACATCACTTTCTGAAGCCTGGTACACAATTGGGAGTTTGGGGGTTTCCAGTGCTTTTATTATTAGCATTACTCTTCTATCTAGCTTGTCTTGAAGCTGCAAATCAGCAATTGGGTAGCAGAAATTCGTGAAAAATAGATGTTACTTTGTACTCAATGTACACTGCCAAACTTCGTGCAGTTTGATGCATTTTGTTGGTGGAAGTTGGAAAAATCAGATTTTGCAGCTACGGTAAATAATTCCACTAAGGGAAGTGAAAGCCAGGTTCAATCAATAGCTTCTGGTCCAGCTCCCGGAAGCTGAAAAAGGTCGGTAAAGCCAGCAGTTCCAAACTTTCAATAAGGCCACAGTTCATAGAGGTGGTGGCAGGGGGCTCTGGTGATGATGGGCGGTGGTGGCGGACCCTTTTTTCAGCTAAAAAAGGCTGAAAAAAGGGCAAAAAATCACAAGTTTTTTGGACTGATTTGCATTTTTCAAAAAGTTTTAAGAGCAGATTTGTAATTTATTCTTTACTTTACTTTCCTTTTCTTTTCCTTTTTGTTTTATTTAAATTAGAGGGTATATCGATCATTTTATGTTAAAAATTAGGGAAAATGACGTTTTGCGCAAGAAAATGCATAGGTAGGGACGTTCTGCACCAAAAAATCAAACGTAGGGACGTTTTCTACACAACCCGTCATAGGTAGGGACGTTTTGCGCCAATTACCCTATATATATTTGGCAAAGCCATTTGGAAAGCTGCAGGCTGGCATTTTAAATTTTTTAACATATATTAACTTCTTGTAATAAAATATGTGACACATGCAATAATATTTAAAACCGCAATATGAATCACTAGAAAAGTAGTGCCACTCAAAATTCACACTTGTAGAATATTTTATGCATAGATTAGACCGAGCCAGACGAACCGTGTTTGAGTCCTATTTTTTAAAAATTCATATTCAAATATACATTCTCTAAGTAAAATAATTTTACACGTAAACTCAAGATTTTTATTTTTATTTTTTAACAATACATTTTCCAAAAATTCAATATCATTGAACTCATTTTCGGCAAAAAAAGGGGCTCAAACACAGCATAAAGAAAGGAAAAGAACAGTCAAAATGTTCATAATACAATTCTTTAAATATACATATTACACTACAAATTTCTGAATAAAAACATAATATACGAAAAGTCTTTTTGTGTAAGTTACTGTTTTCGGAGATTCCTAAAAGCAACACTGAAATTAATAATAAAAAAGATATAATTTTCTGTTTGCTTCCTTCAAGGGAATGTTTTGTCATGCATCTATTGGGACAAAGAAATTGCCTTCTGTATGTTCATAAAGGCTTTTTCATACCTTACAAATCCCATAAACCAAAATTCAAAACCGTCTTCCGTCACTATTTCTATGTACTTCTGTGCTGGATTGTCGATATTCTCACTTTCGTATGCTCTTTTTATCTTATTCACTGGGACAGAAAGCTGCAGAAATGGAAATTCCAAAGAAAATATATAGATATTAAGACCATTAACAAGGCAGTTTAATTAGATAGACGTGCATTCATGAGCTCGTAATCAAGAACTTTATGGTTAATTGCTAAGATATATTCGAATGGATTTGGCTTTTTCTTCTGCATTATCTAAAAGTGACATTGGAAATTAGGAAGCCTTGAAAACAAAGAAATTGTAGGAGTTGTCGTTTCTTTCTAGTCCCAACACACTTGATGTTAAGAAAAGATTTTTTGCCGAACACTTTAGAGTTCTATAGATTAGTTCAACGTTGACCCAAAGTTTTGCTTGATAAACATGAAGTGCATCTTTGGCGGCTGAATCGATTAGGGGTATAGGATTAAACAATATACTCCCTCCGTCCCAATTATACAGGTTGAGTTTCTTTTTTTTTTGTCCCAAATATATAGGCTTGTTTCCTAATGTAGAATATTTTATTGTGTTTATTTACTAATATACCCTTATTAAATTTTCTTCGCTTAATATGCCAACTTCTTGAAATCATCCAAATACACACATTTCTCACTTCTTGAAAGCATGGAACAACTTTTATTTCTTCTTCTTCTTCAAATTATTTATTAATACAAACAATAATTTAGTTTTACGTACTGAAAATTAAATAGGGGTAAATTAGGAAAGATCTTGACAAAAATTAATTTTCCAATGACATTAAAGAAATTTTATTAATTTGTGTAAAAAAACGAAACAAGCTTATATAATTGGGACGGAGGGAGTAATAGATAAGATTTAAATTCTCTTTCTTATTCAATACTTTCGTGTACTATCTAATTTTTGCAACAAAATGGCATAATCGGAAAACAATAAAACTATTTGTACAAAGTTGAGTTACAAAAGTTGGATTACAAAGTGTGTTGGTAAAATTCAGACCGTTGATTTTAAATGATTTAAAAATCTGTTTTTAAAATGATTGGTGTAAATGTTATTTTGTCAACCAACTTTATATATTTAGCATAACTCATCGGAAAATTTACCTTGTACGGAGTCCTGAAAAGGCTTCCAGTAGACAAGTGAAGAGTAATGGACCTTTCACTGCAAAACGCAATTTTTTCTGTGGAAATGAAAAGTATTCCAGCAATTGGACCAGCTGTGGTTGATAAATAGCACTGAGATGCCTTCAACACCTTCTCTTCCTCACTAACACCAAATATTTCTCTAAACATATTTGGTCTGCCTCCTTTCTTTATTATTCTGGCCCCTACACTCAGCTTCCCCTTTACAGTTTCAGATAATTTAGGCCCCAATCTAACTGCAAACTCAACATCAATAACTTGTTATTAATTCAACATATTTATCCAGATCAAGACTCTTGCATATATATTAATAGATGCAAAACTGTTAGGGATTGTTCGATAAGGTCGACTGCACAACAGAAAGGGACAAATTCACATCGGTTAAATATAAAAATACGAAGCAATATATGAGGGGATAGACTACTCATTTTAAAAAGGTTAACCTTTTAAGATAACTCCCAACTTAACATGATATTAAGACCCATAATGCTCAAAAGAGCAATTTGATTCTTCTAGAAGCTCAATCAAGCGATCGGAGTCTAAGATTGGGGTTTTCGTATAAGTTACCATCTTGCGGTGGCATATTAAAAGTATAATCGTGCATTGGTTAAATGTAAAATCATTAACCAACATATAAAGGCTTGGTTACTCCTCATAATCTTCTCGGCTGAAATTCCAAATCTTAATACGATATGAGAGTCCATAATGCTCACATAAGCAATTCTATTGGCTTAAAAGAGCTATCGAATTTCAATATTGGTGTTCTCAAATGAGCTACCAGTTTGAGGGACAGGTTATGAGTAAAATCCCATCATTCTTCGGATTACCGGGAAAAATGGCTAAAATCTTGTGTATTTAAGATCCAATACTGCATACCAAATACGTCATTAAGGTATTTTACCGTGTTCGCGGATTCTGAAAGCTAAACTGTTAGCCTTTCTTTCAAACTTCTTACGGTGATTCCTCCCAGTTGATGCCTTCCCTTTATCTGCATTTCAAAGAAAAAAAATTAACTTTTTCAACAAGAAACACACAGTTCCTACCAAATTATAAATTACATACTTGTGAAGGCAGGAGAAGAAGCATCTGAAGAAGAGAAGCTGACAGGTTCAGGTGAGAATTTTCCATATGAACTACTACTGCTACTACTCATTAAAGGGCTTCGAGGAAAATTATGATCTTCATTCATTTTTCATAAATTTCAACAAATGATCCTTATAAAAAATTATTCTTAAACTGGGTATTTATAGATGTCAATGTATGAAGAGGAGCAAGAAGAAAAGGAAAGTAGGATGAAAGTGTAGTGGTATGGAATAAAGTCGCAGGTGCCCCACGCGTGTTTCAAATAGAATAGAATATCAAACATTAAAGACAATTTTATTTTTTGGAAGATTCTTTGCCCCATTAATTCTTGATAAAAAAGTAAATTCGAAGGTAATAAAAAATTAGTTTATCTTATAGTGATTATTCTTGTGTAAGTCCAAATTAAAACTAGAGTTGGTTTTGATATGGTTCCATAATCGATTAAACTCCTGTTTTGGTAGGAATTAAAAGTTAAAGTTAAAGTTAAATTTTAATTAATTTTAATCAAAATCACAACTCTTCAACTGTACATTTCTTTAAATTTTATCAAAATTTGTTAAAATTTCGATTTTAATCTCTTCAAACAAGGGTTAAATTTAACATGCAATCACCGAACTGCTCAATTGGGTATTAAATTTTAATTTGTCTATAATTTAATTTCAAAATTTATCACTTGTTCGAGTACCCATTGCCTATCATCACAAAATGATTAAAATTGTTTAGTTGGCAACAATAATAACTATGTCGTTATACGACACCAACTAATTGAAAAGTTAAAGTAAGGATGATGACATGTTTTCAAGTTAAAGAGTTTTACTATTTGTATGTCGAGTTTGACACCCCGATGTACAATTCTCTCACAAAAGAAGGGTCCACAACCAATAAAAAAATCGTGGACCTCCCTCTTGTGAGGGGGTCTGTACACTGAGGTATCAAGTCTAGTGTACACTTAGCAAAACCTTAAATTAAAATATTAAAGATATAATTTTAACACTTCTATGTGAAGCTCACATGCCACAAGAACAATTAAATGGAATATAATTTGAGCAATGCTATGAGTACAGATTTTTTTCACAGAATACATACAGAATTTTGAAATGGATGAATTGGATTTAAACATTGGAGGAGGGAAAACACAAACTGACGCACAGGATTTGACAATTCAAAAATCTGTAAAAAATCTGGCATGTTTTCCTGTACTTAAGGAATTTTCCATATAATTTACTTTATATTGTGTAGGAGATTCTGCAGGAGCATTTACTTTATGCATAATGATATAGATTGATTAATTAATTGACTTTTACGCGGAGAAACACAACTTTTTCTTCAAGCTTTCAACTTAAATATTAATTAACTTTTACGCGGAGGATTACAACTTTTTGTTCACTCTTCCAAGAAGTTGCCGTCTACACAACTTCATAAAACAATTATAGAATTGATCTCCTATAAAAACTTCTCACGATTTGATGCAGGGGGATTCGAGTCAAACGAGACCGATCTGTCTGATAGTTCATTAATGGCGCTGAGATACCATGAGTTGGCGGATCAGAGCAAGAATGACAAGTAATCATCAATATTTCCTAATTGGGGCTGTTTTTGGATATGTTTCGGTATTTTGGCCATAACTTTGGCTACGGTTGTCAGAATCACGCCCATAACCCCAATTCGGAAAGCTCTTTTTAGAGCGCACGTCGTGGGCATGAGCATATAGCTATGCTCGGTGTGCATCGGTTTCGAGGTCAAATTCAGCTGTTTTTCAGTCCGAATCATCAATTTAAGTTATTTTTTTTACCATTTTTAGTAATATTTTGATTTCCTTTTTGACATAGATTACGATTTCAAATTTAACCAGATTTTTGGGATCTTCCTTTCATTACATATTTCATTTTGGTATGAATAATATAATTTTGCTATTTTTGGCAAAATTTCGATAATTAATATTTTCTAACTATTTAACCCGGCTTATTAGTTATTTTTGTAGTTGTTGAATAATAAAGAATTTCTCGTTTCTCTTGGTGTTTCTCTCGCGTTCTACTCTGTATTTGTCAATTGGTTCCAGCCTGCAAAATAATCACTATTCTGCCCGGCGTCAGTTGGTATTAGAGCATCAGCATCTTCTTGGGGTAGATTTCATCAGTCGATCATGGTTGGTGGTCGTGGTCGTAGAGGGCAGGTTTCGAATGAGGAAGTTCCACATCGTGATCGTAATGTTCAAGAGGTGACGATTGAAGACTTACAGAGGCAAGAAGCAGAGTTAACTCAGCGTTTGATTAGGCAGGATCTCGATAATCGAGAACTGGGGGGTCACGAGTCCGATACCAGTTATGAAAACCCTTATCACAATCCTGCTCGAGTTTGGGAGCATCGTGGTCGGGAGGATCGTCATGTAGATTTCGGATTTGGGGTGGATCTACCAGAGTTTTCTGGTACGTTATAGGCTGAAGGTTTTGTTGATTAGCTGAATGAAGTAGAACATATCCTTGAGTATAAGGAGGTTCCAGATCATGTCAAAGTAAGGTTAATTGCCATCAAACTTAAGGGGAGACCATCTGCATGGTGAGAGCAGTTGAGACGTTCACGCAGTAGGCAGGGTAAAGCTAAAATCACAGATTGGGAGAAAATGAAGAAAAAGATGAAAGGCCACTTTCTTCCTTTCGGCTATACTTAAACTTTGTTTCAACGACTTCATTCTCTAAGGCAAGGCATAAGGTCGGTTGATGACTACATCAAGGAGTTCTATAAATTGATGGCTCAAAATGATCTGTCTGAAATGGAAGAACAGATGGTGGCTAGATATTTGGGAGGATTACGGCAGTCCATACAGGATGTCCTCAGCTTTCACTCATTGTGGACTGTTTCTGAAGCATACCAGCGTGCACTTGCTGTAGAGAAGCAGCAGATAGGAAACCGGTGATCAGAAGCGAAGGTAGCCAGCCCATTCGCCCTCAAGCACCTTGTCTTACTCAACAGCCACCACGGGATAATATTGGTTAGGGTAGTTGATGCTTCAGTGCGGTGAACAGGGACATCGAGTGACTGATTGCAGGATGCCAACTAAGACGCAGCATGGTTTGTATGAGTGGATGGTCATGCCTTTTGGACTGTCCAACATATTCAGCACCTTTATGAGATTTATACATCAGGTGTTACGACCTTTTATGGGAAAGTTCGTGGTTGTCTACTTCGATGATATCCTTATTTACAGTCCGACGTGGGAATCACACTTTGATCACCTCCGTGCAATTTTTGATATGTTGAGGACGGAGCGCCTATTCGTTAATCGGAAGAAGTGTTCTTTCTTCATCTCTTCTGTTACTTTTCTTGGTTTCGTTGTATCTACTGATGGTGTTCTTACAGATTAGTTGAAGATAAATGCAATATTGGGATGCCCCAAGCTGAAAACTTTGCACGATGTCAGAAGTTTCCATGGATTGGCATCCTTCAACCGTCGGTTCATCAGAAACTTCAGCACTTTGATTGCTCCCATCACAAAATGTCTTAAGGGATGTGAATTCAAATGGTCGGATGAAGCAGAAGCCAGTTTTCAGTTGGTCAAGCAACGGATGATAGAGGCTCCAATTTTGGCACTTCCAGATTTTGAAAAGGCATTTGAAGTTAATTGTGATGCATTTGGAGTTGGCATTGGTGGTGTTTTGAGTCAGGAGGGGCGTCTAGTGGCATTTTTCAGCGAGAAGCTATCAGGATCAAAGAGGAACTATTCCACCTATAATCTTGAATTCTATGCCATAGTTCAGTCTTTGAAGCATTGGCATCATTACTTGATACAGAGGGAGTTCATTCTTATCACTGATTATGAGGCGCTGAAGTATATCAATGGACAACACAAACTGAGTAGACGACATACCGTGGGTGGTGTACTTGCAGGAGTTCATTTTTTCACTAAGGCATCAAGTTGGGAGTTTGAATTGTGTCGCAGATGCCTTGAGCCGTCGTACCTCCCTTCTCACCACCATGAGTACCAGTGTCGTCGGATTTGAGGCCTTTCCGGATATGTATATAGCAGACCCTTCCTTTGGGAAGATAATTCAGGAGGTAACTAACAACCAACGACATGATTTCATTTTACATAATGGCTATCTATTTCGTGGGTTATAGTTGTGCGTTCCAGATTGTTCACTAAGGCAACATATTGTTAATGAACTTCATAACATGGGACATTTCAGGCGAGATAAGATACTGGCGTTGGTCTCCTCTACCTATTTCTGGCCCAAATTGAGTAGTGACGTGGCTAATCATGTTGGACGTTGTGGTGTGTGTCAGCGGTCAAAAGGGGCTCTTACTAATGCGGGCCTTTATACACCTCTACCAGTACCTGAAGCTCCTTGGATTGATGTCACATGGATTTTGTTTTGGGACTACCTTGTACCCAACGGGCCTCAGATTTTATTTTTGTTGTGGTTGATAAGTTTTCGAAGATGGCCCATTTCATAGCATGTAGGAAGACAATGGATGCTACTCGGATTGCCCATCTTTACTTTAAAGAAATTGTGTGTTTGCATGGTGTGCCTCATTCCATTACTTCTGATCGTGACACCAAGTTCATGAGTCATTTCTAGAAAAGTTTATGGGAGAAACTGGGGACGCAGTTGAATTTTAGCAGCTCCTACCACCCCCAGACAGATGGATAGACCGAGGTGGTGAACCAGATTTTGGGTAATCTTTTGAGGAGTCTGGTAGGAACGAAGCCAAAGCAGTGGGATTTGACGTTAACACAAGAAGAATTTGCATATAACAGGTCGAAGAATAGAACCACAGGGATGAGTCCATTTGAGATTGTTTATGGTCGGGCTCCTTCTGGGGTACTTGACTTAGCCCCTATTCCATGCGTGGGTCGTCTAAGTCAGAAGGCGGATGAGATGGCAGAACATCTTCGGGGTATCCGTGAACAAGTGAAGTTAGCCATTCATGAGAGTAATGCCAAGTACAAGGTTCAGGCTGACAGTCACCGTCGTCGGGTTGTTTTCGAAGTTGGTGATTTTGTTTGGGCGGTATTAACTCGTGATCGTTTTCCTGTTGGGGAGTATAACAAGCTTAAAGAGCTAAAGATTGGTCCTTGTGAGGTTCTGCAGAAGATCAATGACAATGTCTATCGACCACGCCTCCCCAGCCATTTCAAGACTTCTGATGTATTCAATGTGAAACACCTAAGTCCTTACTTTGTGGATTCTGAAGATACTCATATGACCTTGAGGACGAGTTCTTTTCAACCCGGAGCTACTGATGTAGGGGGATCCAAGCCAGACGAGGCCGAGCTGTCTGATAGTTTGTTAATGGCACTAAGATACCATGAGTTGGCGGATCAGCGCAAGAATGACAAATAATCATCGATCTTTCCTAATTGGGGCCGCTTTTGGACACGTTTCGATATTTTGGCCATAACTTTGGCTACGGTTGTCAGAATTACGCCCATGACCCCCAATTCGGAAAGCTCTTTCCGGCGCGCACGTCGTGGGCACCTATATGTTAAGTGTGCATCAGTTTCGAGGCCAAATTCAGCTTTTTCCCGTCCGAATAATCAATTTAAGTTATTTTTTGGTCATTTTTAGTAATATTTCGATTTCCTTTTTGACATAGATTACGATCTCAAATTTAGCCAGATTTTTGGGATCTTCTTCCTTTCATTATGTATTTCGTTTTGGTATGAATAATAGAATTTTGCTATTTTTGGTAAAATTTCGATAATTAATATTTTCTAACTATTTAACCTGGCTTGTGGGTTATTTTTGTCAGTTGTTAAATAATAAAAAATTTTCTCGTTTTTCTTGGTGTTTTTCTCACGTTCTTATCTGTATTTGTCAATTAGTTTCAGCCTACGGAATAATCACTATTTTGCCCCGCGTCACGATTAAGTTGATAGAGACAATCGTACGTATGATTTTCTTAATATATGATAGTTTCAGAGAATTATAAGTAAGATTCTCTTGTTATGCCAGTTAGGAGTTTATATCAGATCCACAACACAACTATTTAAAATTGGAACCTTGAGATATTATTCAATAGGGAGGAATATAATTTGTTGGAATGATACAGGTTTTAAAATAAATATTTATAAAAATATATTAAAACAAGAATTTTAATTTTCAAGATTTTTTTTATATTATTTATTTAGAATCTCGTTATACAATGATATAGTGGATTTCAAAAAACAAATAATGAAAATATTTTTATAACTTGATAGATAGAGATGAAGTACTCCGAAACAAAGAAAGTTGATACCAATCATCAATCGACTTAAAATGTATTCTTATTGGATTGATGTCCGTCCAATAATTTGTTAGTTTAACACTTTGTCCTTTAAAAATGGCCTGAAATAAAGAAAAAAAAAAAGAAGCATTTTCCTAAAATTATAGTTTGATTAAATTGAGTATCGTCTAAGAAAAATTGGAATGGAAGGTTCGAGCTCCTTAGAGCAATGAACCCGATGACCCTTTTCCTATCACTCTTCTCTTACAAAATGAAAATACCCTTCGTATTAAAATATTATTTCAAGAAGTTTGACCAGTCCCATTCTTTTTTCTTTTTCATTTTATTTTAGGGACTCGTATTAAAATTATGTGTCGGTATACCTACCGTATGTTGCTTGCTCCCTCTTTCTATACGTATTGTGATAACTAATTATTCGGGAATCTAATTCAAGGAAAAAAAAAAAAAAATGAGACCATAAATATCATTCTAGTTCCCAAGGAAAAGGCCAGATTCGCCCCCACGAGCTAGCCTCTTTAGACTTTATCTTTAAGAGATTCTTCATTTTTAAAAAGTATTTTCTACAATTTAGAGAGTACTTATAAATTTGGAAAGTAGAAATTTTGAAATATCCCGACAAACTCACTATTTCTCTAAGTTAAAATGTTAATTTAAAAAATCTATTGGAACATAATTTTAAATGTTTTAACTCTTTAAAATAGAAAACATCTTATGTTTAAATAGGCTCTTGAATATGCTCTTAATTATTCTTACCCATTGGGTTAATTGTATTCCTCGAATTTTATCGTCTGTGAAAGGCAGTTTATCTTAATAAAATTTCATTCATTTTGAATTCCAAAAAATATGAACTCAAAAATCTTTAAAAGCATCAATACATTACATTCCACGATAATTTTACCAAAAATGACATCATCTCTCCCCCCAACACATTTTGCACAACAAAATCCAGTACATTACAAACCAATGTAGTTTCTTTCAAAGTCTTCATGGACCTAAGACTTGAAAATTGATGAAGGTACCTGCAAGAAAGCGCATGTGATGACAATAAGTCATTTTTTCTTCCCGTTTTAGCCAGTTTTTATAGCCTTTTATTTTACAGGAAACATGCAAAATATGACCTCTGAGCAACCGGATAACAAATAACAGTTCTCAAAATTGAAAAACTAAGTGCAAATATGAATTCATAGACTCGAACTTTCTGGAGCACAATCTTGGCACAGGAAAATTCGTTAGATATCTCAACTTTGAACTTTCAGGTTTCAAAGCCAAGAATGCGTATAACAAGCTTGCGACAGCCGACCCTTTGAAAAACTAAGTGCTTGTTTGGTAGGAATTTTTCGAGGAAGAATTGATTTTTGAATAGTGATATGATGAGAAATGTGTGGTTGGAAAAGAAGAAAAAATTATTGATGTGATGGAAAATATTATTTTATTGAAGAATGTGTGGTTGAAAATGAGAATTGATTTACTGTAGAATCAAAAAATCAAAAACAAACTGGCCCTAAATCTATTCGTGGATTCTTAAATAGCACAACCTCTCTCCAATGCCAATTGTGAAAAAATGAATGTGCAGCAACTCGAAGTGACAGTGTCATATTTAAAGTAGCAGTATTCTTTTACAGTAGAGATCAACATGAAAATTATGTATATATAAATCCCATTGTGTCAACTGAAACAACCAATTAAGGCTTAATCCCCCGATGTTCGGGTCGGCCACATGATCCCATTCCGTCACTTTGTGTTCATTGCTACAGGTCCAAAGCAACTAGAACCTTAGCAACCCCAAAAAATGTTAGTTTCAGTCTCCCCTACCTCTTCTAACATGTTGTACTACGATAGCATCGCTCTAATGATCAGGATCCTCTTTATAGTTACATATTTTCTGTACTCTAGACTGTCAATAATTTTCTGCACTCTAGACTGTCAATAATTTTCTGCACTATAGAGGACTATTTACATGCATAACAGACCTGCCGCTCAAATACACGAAAAACTCCTATTGATTCCTCAATCCCAAACAAATATAATTAAACTGTAGTATAGGACAAATATACATACCTATTTGGCAAGGACGTCTTTGTGAGCTTTATATGAAAGAATTACATTCCATATCAACGCAACAAAGTTAGAGGCAAGGACCTATAAAAGATGTGTCAATTTGTCAAATAACAAACTTACAAACGATACAAGAATATTAAATAAAGAAATGCAAAAGGTAAGAGGACATCAGGGTGCTGAAATTCATCCAAAAAAATAAATTAATAAAAGATATAAGAGTATAATTGATGCAATATTATAATAGTATTTAATTTAGTTTCCAATTTTAAAGTTGATTTTAGGAAAGATAATTATGGTTTGATTTTATATTATTTTCCTACTTCCATTAGTCTAAACCATACATAAAGGGGGCTCTTGCAATGTAACAACCTTTAATAATGAAATAATTGATATTCTCCCCCAATTTCTCTCTACCTCTCTCCCTCTTCTTCTCCCTTTGCCCCTCATTTCTCTTCTTCTCTCCCCTTTTCCCTTCTCCTATAATTCTCCTATTGCATCCTACGTCAATAATATAAGGTGTTTTGAAAGGATGTTGAACTCTAAAATTCCTCAACTCTGAAACCTATATTTTATTCATTTTAGAACAACCCTATGTCCATCTTAACGTTATTTCCAAAACATTCATTTTATGGACATTTTGTCTTCTAACATCCACTCAATACCATAAAGGATAGTTAGTCAAAGAACCATTTTGTAGAAATTGCCTTTTAATTTGCTAGTATATTTCCGACCAAACCAAATTATATTTTCAACCAAGCATATTTCCTGTATTGTCAATGTTATCAGAACCACACAACTTTTTCCTCTCTGACTGAAACCACAAAGCTGACAATTCGAGCCTGATTATGCCCTTATATAAATCAAACCTGAAATTGTTGTGGCACAAATCGGAAGTTGAGGAATTGAAAGGGTATCCATAGCTGCCAATTTGCAAGAACAGAAGAGAACCATTCCTACAAAAACAGGTTATATATATACCACGATAAGTCTCAAATAAAGTCTTCCTATTGGGCATACATCCAAAGCTTAGTGGAACACAAATATAAAGATGAAAAGATCTTTAGCAACACCTGTTGTAGCTTCGGAATCACATGTGATGGCCTTCCTTCCAGTGTCACCAGTGTCGATAAGAAAACTCCAATAAAAGTGGGAGCGAAAAGAAACTGCATTAGATCAGGTTCAATTCAATAGAAATACTCAAGAACCCAAATCTTGATACATAGTGACAGTATGAAAAAGGTATCAGATAATACAATCAAGCAGCTTAAAGATGGTACCTGATCCAGTAAAAGCCGCATGAAAGCACCAGATGCTCCCGGTTTTGTGATCAATTTACTTAAATAAAGATACCTCCATGTATAATAGGCTGTACCAGTTGAAGAGAGAGATGCAGAGATTTTGGATTCTTTTTGTTTAAGTCGAATCAAGTTACCCCAGCATGTTTAAACATTCACTTAACAAAACAGGAAAATACAGTTCCAAGGGCAATGTGCTATTTAACTCAACCCATGAGGAAATAAAGAAAAAGGAAAGGAAACAAATCATTAGTGTGATGAACCCATCAAATGTTATAACAAAATGGTTCATGGAGATTAAATGGAAATCAACTGGAGTAGAGACACATCAAGCTTCACTGAGCAAACAAAAAGAAAAACGAAAAAGGATAAAATAATGAACTGAATCTAGATAGAATAGTAAACTGAAGCTAGATTCTCATCACAGAGTTTCCTATCTTCAGATCCAATCCTGAGCGATACATTATTGAATTTGCTTAGCTCCTTCACGGCCTTAGTCCATACATTAGCAAGTACGCAAATTAATTGGTGGGGAATTACTGAAATAACTTTACTATATAGAAGCTTCAAATGGAAATAAATAAATAAAAAGCTCTGCTATGAACAGTTTCCCCAAGCCTAGTCCCAGACCTGGAATTCTCAATTGAAAAAATTACCAGTATAAACCAACTATTTCCAGATATTTGACAGTACAGATAGATTGGGCGAAGTCTTTTTCACAAGTGAATCATTTCCTACAACCATGAAGCAATTGTTGTTTTTATCCTCCCCTTTTAATTTAGATAGATTCATGAACCGATGATAACAAGCAGGTTTCACATTTTTTTATGAATTTAAAGGTTGCATCATCAAATACCATCCAGCATTTTGATTAAAGTAGAGGTTCTTATGGATCCAAATGTTGAATCATCAAATATCACCCTGAAATTTGAGGTCGAAGACTAGAACTCATAGCGAGCAGGTATCACTTCACCTATGGATTCCAGCATTTTGTTAAAAATAGAGATTGTGGATAAGAAGACTAAGGTTGCATTTGGATGGATGGATCAGTAGTTTGAGTGTGGAGTTCAGATTTGAAACTCTATACGCTTTAAAACCCTTCAATTGGGAAACAGGGAAGCAAGGATTTGAAATTCCTTGTTTGGAAGCAATAAAGCCATGGACTTGAAAATTACTAGAACTTTTACTCGTCAATAAAGTTTGCATATGATTTTAAAAATTATTGTGCGTAACTTTCATATTCAGTTCAAAATTCATAAACACAAAACTAAAACTCGAGTCAGTTTTATTTAAATAGATTAGAAATTTACAGGAGTTCTCCTTCCTTTTTTAAAATCCAAAATCAAACCTCTGTGTATGCAAGTATATCCAATATATTGAAAAATTAATTCGTTTTGACCTTCTTTTTGCAAGATTATCCTAATTTAAAGAATTATATTAGTCAAGCTCTAGAAAAATGCCTAGTTAAGAAATAAGCAGACATCCGAACAATTGGGTGGCTCAGATCTGATCTCCTGCGGGTAAAAACTTTTTAGTGTTGACGTGGCAAGAGAACCTTACTCATGGTTCTCCGTAACAGTTATACATTCAGAGAACCATAATTCTCTCGACGGTGAAAGTTTTTATCTTGCCTACTAGGGGCAGGAAATCAATTCTATTGTCTAGTCTGGTTAATTATCAGTTGTCTAAGGAACATGAACATTTAGTGCATGTTTGTCAAAGCTTATAAATGTTTATAAGAAGTGGGTCACAAGGAATGTGGGGTTAAAAAGTAAGTAATTTTTGTTGTCATATGAAATGTGTGGATTAAAATAAAATTTGACTAGCTTATTAGCAATTATTAAGCTTTGTCCAATAGCTTTCAATTATTGGCCAACCTACCGCCAGACCATGTGGCACATGAATATTGCTTATTTCATAATATTTAGGATGCCACGATCCAGAAACAGAGAACTGTACAACACATTCTACAATGTAGGTGATGATTACCACAGCCACCCTCTACACCATCATTCCCTTCTCAACTCACCACTCATCTGTCCGCAGCAATAACCCCCTCTCCGCTGCCATCACTCTTTTCTCAATGAACCGTTGCCACTATTTCCCTCCCTCTCTTCAAGATCACCATCCCCCTACTTTGACATACGGCAACCAACGTCAACCGCTGTTTCATTCCCGTCTAGTTTCCTCCCACTACCACAAGCACCATTTCACAATGAAATGTCACCATCCCAATATGCATTGAGATGTAAATATCATCTCACTCCAAGAACCCCGATATGAGAAGCAAACAGGAGGAACAATGAAAAAATAAGCTGTGGGATGGTGGGGAGAGGGAGAGGGAGAGGGAACTGGGAAGGGAGGGATTTCAAAAATGAAACTCAAATTGACTGAATTTGAAATCCATTTAATGTGTCTCGGATCACTCAATCTTGACAGTTGATTTGAAATCCCCACTCTAAATAACAACCAAGGAATACTTTGGATTGTCAAATTGAAATATACAAAGACCAAATCTTTCTATCCAAACCTATCCTAATTATTTTGGTACAAAGTATGAAGCACATAATTTGTAATTAAGCATAAAACTCAGTCAGACTGTAGATATCATAAAAATAACATCTACACATGAAACTTACAAGCGAAAATGATAGAAGCCATTACCAGAAATGCAATGTTGGACCCACCAAAACCAGCCCCAACAGTGTGAAAATAGATGTCCTCTTCAAGTCTAGAGATGGTACTTGATCGATCACAAGCTGAGAGATATAACTCTTAAGGGACAAAATCTCATATCGAATAAAGATGAAAATATAGACCAATTTATAAGGATTTGAGCTACTTCTCTTAACAAAGTTGAACTTTTAGGATGAAATCCCAAGTCTTAGCAATAACAACGAATATTAATTAAAAGATACTGAGAATTCTTATCCCCAACACAATACAATCTTCAAGGAATTAAATGCAGAGGAGATAGCTCCACAGTAGAAAACATTATCAACTAATTGTTGACAGCCCACTTATCCTCATAAATCTATATAAGAAATTTGTATATCGATCTTCAAGTTTAATAATCAGAAAACTAAGTCATATTCCAGAACTGATGATGTTCAGGCAATAACGTAATAAATAAAACATTATATAGGCATCGTTAATTTCTTAGTCTACCTCAGGTTAAACCCCATTACATAAATCTGAAGCTCAATTTCTTCTTTTTCCTTCCATATGTGGTACAATATCAAGGAACACAAGTTCTACATGGAGTAGATATGTGAAATTTAAACTGAAAAATTTCGCTTCTTAAAGGCTGGCATTTGGAAGACAAACAACCAATTAGTCAGGCTAAGGAAAAAGATGAGACTCAGCAATCCACTAGGAACACTATCTTTTCAGCTGGCATATGGTCCTACGCACTACGGCAACAGTTAAAAATTTAATTTAGTATAATGCACTCTTCGGATTCAACAATTCCATTCTGGAGTCTGCAGTCATATATCTCATATCTATGACCTTTTAAATGAGATTTTTTCACCCATTTTTATTTGACACATTAAAGCTCTTATTTTAGAACTATACAACCTTAATCTATGCTAAAATTAAGTGAAGACAGTGCCATTCAGAATTTCTTGTCCAGCTACAACATTATACATGTACTTGCAGCTTTTGGAAACCAGCTCACATTCAAGAAAAGGAAAAAAGAAATCATTTAATTGCAAGCCTTTACAATTTATGTATGATCTCGATTTTAAGGGCATAGTAGTTTACCTGACAGATTAGGTCACCAACTAAAGTCAAAAGTGCTGATGTAACAGCTTTTGTCATCACAGGATGCCTGGCAAGTAGAGACAGATACCTGCATGGAGATGAAAATTGAGTTTACATGGGAAAGAAGATAACGTTATTCAGCAGAAAATTAGCTGGAGTGGCACAAAGTATAATGGAAGAAAAGTTATCCTGCCACATAATTTAACATAAATCCTACATATTGCAAGAAAGACAAGTAATAACATTTGACAAGCAGAGTATGCAAGACTTTACATGGACAAGAATGCATAATTATATATGATAATATGACAACAATAGTTTAGGCATTGCATTTTTGAATGGGTACATCCAACAATAGCACCAGAGAATACTACTGCAGCTGCCCAAATAAGACTAACAAATTACAATTAAACACAAATTGTCTGAACTCAACGAATGAATCTTAGCCCCTGTTTGACCCACATTATTTTTTTCATTCTCATTCTTCTACTTATTTTCAATCACACATTTTTCAATAACATAATATTTTCCATCACATCAATAACTTTTCCTTCATTTTCAACCACATATTCCCCATCACATCACTTCAAAAAAATGCATTCTCTCATTTTAATGTGCACAAAACAGGCTCTTAGCTTCAATTTAAAAGACATAATGTATATAACACCTTTCCAAGTTGCCACAGCACTCCCGTCATCAGTTTAGACTCTTCAAATTATACTGAACATCTGTGATGAGTTGTAATTCTAAACTCATCCATTTTTCTTGAGTAATGCTATTTAGCCCACTGGGGCACTAATGTGACATTAAATGATAAATACACTTTTCATTTAACCTATCACCTAATACCACGAGGATTGGGCTTATAACCCTAGTGAGGCTAAATAGCATTATTCACTTTTCTTTGATGTTCATACTAGTCCATGGAGCAGCCACATGTTAAAATGGATAATAAACGTTCATCCTAATTCTTTGAATAATATTTTGGTTTCATTAGCTTCCAGAAAAATACTCTCAAGTACAAACATTGCTGGACCCCTTCAAAATGCAATAAATTCACCTGAAATAGTTTTCGCATTTGACATATCTATTCTTTTATAATAGTTTTCCAGCAATTTATAATTGACTTATGCATTGAAGTGCTATTAAATGTAAATTGGAACTTGAGAGGAAGGACATTTTAGTATGAAAACTGCCTTTAGGACGATTTGCATAATCTTGAAATAAATTTACTGAACTCCAACACACTCAAATAGATACCACTTTTTATTTATTTATTTTTATATGTATAAATTTAGAATGCCTCACATTATTTGACCAACATATATTTAGTTTTAAGAACTACAATTGTTCAACAAAAAAAGCAGATTAACAGAATGTTAAATTTTGAAACATGTTGGATGCGTTATTTATTTATTACTTACAAGTAAAAGCTGCTTTTGATGCTTGGTAAGGTAGGATTTTAGAGGTAAGTTATTTGTTAGAAGTAAACGTATTATAAGAAAAAGAATTTAAGCATTGTCAAACATGCATCAAACAATAGAGAAAATAACAACTTAAAGAAGTCAAAATCTTTACCATGAAAGCAATGACCAATTACTCCCACCACCACCTTCGCCACCTCTTCCACCGCCTGGACCTCCAAACCTACCTGCTCCACCACCGGAGCCTCCTCCACTCGAAACCCGAAATGAACGGGGACAGGAAAATCTAAACCCCAATTCAGAGCCTCCCGAGACCTTAAACCCATTAGTAGAATGCAGATTGAAACTTCGGTTACAGCTCGTAAATCTCCTAGCTATGTGAATTGGGTTAATCCTGTTCTGGCAATTGAAGTTGCAAGTCGGAGTGCGAGAGAAATTTGAGAAATGGAACAAAAGACTACGCAGCAAAAGAGAAGATATCTGGGTTAGTGTTACAGAATTCGAAACCACCATTGTTAGATTATTGTCATCAGAGTACACAAATACACGTGGGTTTTTGAGGTTTTAATCCAAAATGTTCTCCCGTGCGCTTATTAATTAGAGAAATTTGCATGTTTCTCCCAACCTTTACAAACTATTAGTAATCTACCTCGGTTCGTTTTCATCGTGACATATCACACTTTCAATTAATTGTAATTCATATCCTTCCGTCAATTTTTCGTTAAATCAGTGTAAAATGACGAATTTGCCCTCATATTTCCCTACTATCTTAAAAGAAGCAACCCATCATTTACTTTTCATTTGTGAAGCATTTTTCCCCATCTTATCCATAGCCATCTTCTACTACCCATTCACGTATCTTCAAAACAAAATGGTATTATGAACTTCCTCTTACTCACAATTGTTGATCGGGGAAAGACAAAAAGGGAAACAACCACAATTGTTGACTCTTCTCAAAAATAAAGGAGAAAAACAAAAACAGAATCAACCATTGAATTGTATTCCTGCTTTTCCATCTTCTTCATATCTACTTGCTCCTGGAAGACGAAAAAGAGGACACGACAACTTGTTTCACAAGTTTTCTGTTTTAGCCCACAACATCAATTTCATCTTCATAGCAGGTTCACGGAGGTTACTATTCAATATTAAATCGTGTATTTTGCCGTTTTCGAATCTGAAATCTGTGTTTCACTCAAGAAATCAATTCAACCCGAAACCTGAGAGAAAAGTTATAGTTTCCTCGTTTGAGCTTCTCTGGAAGTTTTCAAAGGCTGCAAACACTTTCCAGACATCTTGCGGTATTCTCAAACAATTAAAACATATATTATACATAAGTTTGGGTATGATACCAATTTCATTTATTTCTATTAGTTTTTTACAAATTTTATATACGTAGGTTAATATATTTCTTAGGACCCTTAGTTCCACTCAAGAACAGACTTATATGTGCTAATAGCCTTTTTCAATTTCTGTTGATTACTTTTAGAATCAACTATTCCATAGGTTAGTATATTCTTCTGATGGATGTTCTGAATACATGTTTAAGTGGAGTTCTTGGTTCTTTAAACTTCGAAACAATATCCCATCGCTAACAACAAAACCAAAGGCAAAGAGATCGTTGAAATCGACTCCGAATTGGACGCACTGATCATCGCAAAAAGAATAGTTGATCCTATGTCATCCGAAAATAATAATTCAAATCCTATGCAAATGCAACATTCTACAATGAATCATGATTTTAATGATTTTGAGGCTTTTACTTCAAAACAAGAGGCACCTAATATTTGTAATTATGCTGTCCAAAGTAGTTCTTATTTATTGAACATACCGACAACTTCATATGTATTACCCACATGCGATACTTATAGACATTGTGGTGCAAGAAAATTTTATAGAGAAAGTAAAGGCTTCTGTTGTTCTGATAGAAAAGTTCATCTGTGTGTTCCTGATTCACCCGTTGAACTGTACAACTTATTCACATTCAAAGAACTGAAAATATGGAATTCATAAAAATTGCAAGAGGATATAATAATCACTTCGCTTTCACTTCATTCGGTGTTAAATACGACAAAAATATCTTCAAAGCATACAAAAATATTTACACATTTAGAGTTCCAGAACAAATATACCACTACGTAAATGAACTTATCCCACATGATAATAAGCATTCTTATATGCAGTTATATTTTTATGACACAGATAATGAACTTCAAAATCGTATGAAAATTTCAGAAAACTTTGTCAAATGTATTTTGATTGTTTAAATTGAAATTTTAAAGGTAAATCTGTATAGTAGATTTTTCACGTCTTTAAGTGATATGCCTAACTTGCAAAATCATGAAATACACATAAGATGCGACCCAAGACTTGATCAACGAGGGTTTAATATTCCTACAGTATCTCAAGTAGTCATTGTATGGGTAAAGAAGATAAGAATGCTAATGTTCGCGTTCATGACATTATTGTATATGGTCATTCTGATGAATCACATAGAGTTCATTATTACTACGGTTGTTATGATCATTTGCAGTACCCATTACTTTTTCCATACGGGAATCTGATTGGCATGAAGGCATTGGGAGATATTTTCAACCTCCTGCTCAATTTGTTGCTTTTCCTACAACAATGACCTTTGTATCTGAATTTATTGAACAAGAAAATGAAGGTTCGTATACAGATTTTGGTTTACATTTCACTCATTTATACACTATAAATGTTGCACAGCACTGATCCCAGATTTTTTGTCGAGAATATTATTCATACAAATTGCAAATTAGGCCTTCCAGTAAGTTCGTTTTTCTTCACAGTGGTAGATTGCTTCAATTGCATGTTGTAGATATGTATATTATGATTGAAATTGTAAGGTTGGACTATTTTCGTAATAACTAGAAACAAATTGGAGCTGAACTTTACAAATATATTGTAGATAGCTTTCAAAATGGAGAGACAATGGGTTGCAACATTGGGAGAAAATTTATTTTGCCACAATCCTTCACATGTGAGCCTAGAGATATGCTAAGAAGATATATGGATGCAATAGTTATTGAACAGCGCTATGGAAAATCAGATATATTTTTTATTATTATATGTAATCCAAATTGGTTATAGATTAGGCAAGAACTAAAACACAATGATGAAATTCAAAATCGCCCAGATCTAACTGCACGTATATGTAGAGCAAAATTAGAAGAATTGAAAAACGATTTATACAAAAAAAATATCTTCGACCTTGTTGTTGCGCATATATATGTTATTGAATTTCAGAAAAGATGTCTTCCTCGTGCACATCTACGGTTGATTTTCAAATGTGGCCACAAAATTTGTTCTGCCATAAATGTTGATAAGATGGTCTACTATGAGATTTCTGACCAAAACAAATATTATTTTCCTTCTGTTATTTTTAGATAAATATGCATGGCTCTTGTGGGGATTTAAATCCAAAAAATGCATATATGGAATCAAATAAAAATTGCAAAAATAAATTCCCTAGAGATTATTGTAATGTTACTGTATTTGCTGACAATTCATATCTTTGTATAAACATCATAATGACGATATTTTTATTAAAGTTAGAGGTCATATATTAGACAACTCACGGATTGTACCGTACAATCCTTATTTGAGTGCAAAATTTGATTTCCATATTAATGTTGAAGTATGTTCTTCTATTAAAGTTGGAAAATATTTGTACAAATATGTGTATAAATCCAATGACCGGATTAACTTTTTAGTTTCACCAAATGAAACAATGAAAGAAAATGATGAAATTTTTGCTTATCAATATGCTAGATAGATATATCCACCTGAAGCTATATGGAGGACTTTTTTCGTTCAACTTAGCAGAAATTCATCCAACTGTTTATTTTTTACAACTTCATCTTGTAAATTATCCACAAGTACGATATGATGAGAAAAATAATTTGTATACTATTATTGAGAACGAAAATACAAGAAGAACAATGTTAACAGAATTTTTTCGAGTAAACAAAGAAAATGAATTTGCTCATAAATTATTGTACTGAGATTTTCCAACACATTTCGTTTGGAATTCATTTAAGAAGATTTGGACCCCCCAGAAAGAAACATATTGTGATATGCCGAATTGTCTTAGCAAATCCATCTTAAGGAGAACGGTATTTTTTACGGGTTCTTCTCAATCATGTTAGAGGTCCAACATCATTTCATCATTTACGAACTTTAAATGAAGTAACTGTTAGTACATATCGAGAAGCATAATTGTTACAAGGTTTGTTAAGCGGATACAATTATTGTGAAGAATGTCTATCTGAAACTATTATTTATAAAATGTCTACTTCTTTAAGACGTTTCTTCGCTATGCTTCTTATACTCTGCAATCCTGATTATCGAAAGCTACTATGGAATAAATTGAAGGTTCATAAGACTGATTATTACGTCCTTGAAAATAAACTTCCAGAGGTTGCTGAATTATAATCTTTAGAAGACATTGGTTCTATTCTAAAACCATTAGGTAAAAACATAAATGATTATGCGATGGTGCCATTCATTGTTAATATAGACCAAAATGAAAGGTTGAGAAGAATGGTTGCAGATGAGACAACCAATTTGGATATTAAAGGAGGATATGCTTGTGCAGCAAGCTTAAATAATCGGCAACAAATTGTCTACAATACGATAATGGAAAAAAGTAAATTCGAACTTAAGTACAGTTTATTTCTTCGATCGTCCAGGGGGAACAGGCAAAACTTTTCTATATGAAGCACTCTTAACTGGTCTATATAAAACACTCTTAACTTTGTTGAAAATGTCAAAGTTAATACTTTGGGATAACACACATATGGTAAATCGTTGTACCATTGAAACTGTTGATAAAATGCTACAAGATATTACTGATTGTAATTTGCCTTGTGGCGGGAAAGTAATAGTTTGAGGAGGAGATTTCTGACAAATTTTAGTAGTGATATTGAGGGGAAAAAAGATGACATCATAAAAGCTAGCTTGATTTTCTCTGACCTATGGCTTTTCTATTCACATTTACCATTGGTTGAGAACATGATTCGATCCCACATATTGTGATTACTTGCTTAGAATTGGAAATGAAATAGAGCAAGAACATAACTGTGATTGCATTCAACTTCCTAAAGATATAATTGTACCATTTGAATATAAGATTACATCTCTAAAAAAATTTAATAAATCATATTTTCCCAAATATAGAAGCATATGTTGATAATTTACAGACAACGGCAAACCAAGTTATTCTTACGCCTCGAAATGAATGTGTTGATCATGGTAATAGAATTTTACTTGATCAAATTCCTGGTCAAATGTAAACATATTATGGCTTTGATGAAGTAATTGACAAATCAAAACAGAGCTTACAAGAAGATTTTTGAATACTTTGACTCCAAACGGTATTCCACTGCATGAATTGAATCTTAAGATCAACCGTCCTGTAATGTTATTGCGGAATATCAATCCGGCCGAAGGGTTATGCAATGGGACACATCTTACTTGTAGGAAATTTGATAAGAATGTAATTCTTGCTGATGTTACAACCGGTGAGTATTGTGGAAAACATGTTTTCTTACCGCGAATTCCTTTTGTACTTCTAAAAAGTGATCAATCTTCAATTCCATTCAAAAGAACTCAATTTCCAATTAGACCATGCTTTGCAATAACAATAAACAAAACACAAGGTTAGACACTTGATTTCGTTGGTTTGTATCTTCCTGAACCAGTTTTCTGTTATGGACAGCTTTATATAACATTGTTAAGAGCTGAACAAACAAGTGTTTAATAGTTTTACTCAAACCATCAAGCCTTGAAAATATGCGCAGTACATGTACTAAAAATGTTGTCTACAAAAAAATTCTTTCATTCATACATGTGTAGAAGTATAAAATTTTTTAAACTATTTTTCCTATATACATCTTAGCCATCACCTTCGGACATGAATATTGTACAAATTTATTTACATGGCGTTGTTTCACATATTATTTAACTGCTGACACATGATGGTGTAGTTTAATATGAAATGGTATTGTAAGTATCATAAACATATATGCTTTTGTATAGTATTTATGTTATTTTTTAATAATAAGTTGCCTTAATTTCTCCATTGATGTAGAAAATGAACCTAAAATGATCGAATGTTCTGCTACTCTGAACCACATCAAAGCTTTTGTTGACATTGTAATTTTTGTTCCTATCTTTATTTATATATGTGCGAATTCATTTAGATTTTCTTTCAATTCTTAGTTAAGAGGCTTTCGTTTTATATCACACATAGGTTTTATGCTATTATATGAATTTTGTAGGGGACAACAAAATTAAGTTATTTAATTTCAAATGAGATAATTGGATGCGCGTACTGCACAGGAAGACAAGAACTCCGCGAAGGAAATAACTCCACATTGCACGGAGGCCGCGCAACATTGCGTGGAAAACAGTTCCACGCTGCGCGGGTTTACAGAGTTTCCCTCCGCGCTCAGTGCCGCGTGAACAACTCAGCGATGCCCGGACTCGCTCTTATCATTGCACGGAAAGGACAACCATTTCATAAAAAAAAAAGAATTTCTTTTTTTATTTTTAAAAGTACTACTTTTTTTTTTCTTATCTTCTTTAACTAAAAATTAAACATTTCACCGTGTTTAAACCTTTTTATAGCACGCCTTCTTAAATTTTGTTATTTAATTTAATTAGAGTTTGGTTATAACATTTCCTTACATTTTAAACGAACAAAATACAATTTCTATTTCCAATAATTTAACTCAAAAAAATTCATAAACATTACAAAAACTTACATTCGTTTACAAATTATATTACTTTTCGAAAATATTCATTTCTGTTACACATTAATATTACATTAATTATTTATTTCTTTTATGAACAATTTATTACCTGCATGTCTTGAGACCTTGACCAACACATTCTTCACTTCATTATATCTTTTCAAAATAATTTTTTTAAAACTACCCACACATTTTAGTGACTTCATAAAAATGCAAAAAAAAAAAAAAAAAATTCTAATTTCTCTTCTATTTTTAAAATTACCTATTCTTTTTATTCTCAAACAAAATAAACACAATTTCAATTTTCACTAAATTAATATTTTTGTTTTATTCAATGCAGACAATAGTACAATAAGTAACTACGCCACATTAGCACTTTTAACTTTATCTCGTGTACACTCAAATAACGTGTCTAAGTATTCTATAAATACTCTAACTATATAATTCAAATCAAAACATGCGAACACTCAAATAAATATTGAAAACTCAAAATATATATATTCAAATACGCTTCCTCTATAAATCTTCTATAAATAGCTGAACTCAATACTTCATTTTTTCATATCTGCAACCGTATTACAATTACCACTTACACCTACCAACACTTCTTAAGTTTTAACTTCGATTTCCTACCGGTAATTTTTTACATCTCCATTCTACAACTTTTTTCTTCATCTTTTACATCCACGTTAAAGAGTTACAATTTTATATTCATAACCACAATTTCTTGTACGTTAACTTATTTTTCTTGCAAGTTACATATATCAATAAATGTCTACAACATATAAGTTTATCCCACAAATTACTACATCAGAGAGGAATTGGTCTGCTAAACTTATTGTTGCAGGAAAACAAGCATCCAAAACTGCACGTAACTCTATAGCTTGTTATCAAAATCTTGTTTTCATGGATTTGCAGGTAACTACATGCTGCATAGGGATTTTCCAACTTTTACTGTACTATATATTGCCTATTCACATGTTCATCTCATTTTAACATTCAACAGGGTAACAATGTTACAGCTACAATGTATGATGTTAATATTACAACACTTACTGACCAGTTAACACTCGGAAAGACGTACATAATCTCAAATGCAACTGTCAAAGATAACAAAAGTGAATTTAAAAGTACACCTGAAGAAAATATTTGGAGTATAACATGAACAACTAAGGTTGAAGAGCTCAACGAAAATAACTTAGACTTCTTGTTTTTCAAATACGAACTACTCCATTTCATCCACTAGAATATTATATGGACAAGATCACAAACATAAGTAAGAATTCTACCATACATACTGTACACAAAGTATTTTCATGTAATGTTTCATACCACTTAATACATACAAAATACATGACAGATTGATTTTTTGTTCTTGGTACATATGTCATTGGTGTTGCTATAGAAGTTCGACAAAAAATGGATTATAAAGACTCATTTTGGTACCCAAGTCAGTCTTCAAGATGTCATATTGATAGATAAAAATTTTCATACGGTGATATTAACTTTATGAGACACTTTCGTTGAAAGAGAGTACATAGCCATAGTTCAAAACTACCAACAAAACCTATATTATGGGCTACAAATCTTAAGGCTTCTTTTAATGGTAACTGCAATTTCAACATATGCTTTTGTTTAAAATAATATAAACAAAACTAAAAAAAATAAACATAATAATTATTATTTTCTTCCTTTTACAGGCATCACACTCTCTACTAAAGCCAATGCAACATTTTCATTAATGCTGAGTCATTAGCTGTGGCAGACTACAAAGAGTTGTATTAAAACATTTTTTACCTTTCCCCCTTTCTGCTGAAAAACAACGAAATACTATATTTTATGTTCTATATGTAATTGTGTAATTGTTTTTCATAGGGTGTTAAGAAATAACGAAAGCCTTGACCAACTTATGGACGGGAAATCATTGATTCTTGTGAGCCCACCAAAGCTTTCGCCTCTGTAGACAACAAATTCACTTCAATTGCTGAATTATTGGGAGTCTATTTAGAGGGAGTCTATTTAGAGGTTTCCTCTAAATTATTTTATCGAATATTATAGCATATGTACATTTTCACTATGAACGCACCAAATACTTTTTCCGCTTGCCTATATTCATAATTTAATAACCCATACATTATTGTAATAGAAATTTTTTTATTGGACCAAGGCCCCTTGGACAATTATTACAACCCATCAGAGATTTTGGTATATGTCCTGCACCATTTGTAAGAAAACGTCAACTGCAGACTTAGGACAAATTCATAAATGTCGCTTCTGTAAATACGAGCATGAAAAGGGTGAACCCTTCATATATTTAAACATATATGTACATATCCACTAGCGCTACTATCGTTTAAACAATACAATATACTTAATTCAAACCGGTTTTATATCCAAAGCTAATGATTTTGTTTGGCTCAAAGATACAATTGGACAGTTGGATGCAATCATCATCAATGAGGCAGCAGAAGCCTAATTGGAAACCAATGCCAATACAATAATGAACACTTCCAACACGTAAATCCAAGATACTAGCATTGTTTAGGAATACTTTTTCCAACACACAAATATATTAACGAAATACATTACAACTGTCACAAAATCCAGATACAGTGGTGAACAACCTTGCTCAAACCAATAGTGAAACATAATTGTTATTTTATCTAAAAACCAATCAAAACAATCGGGATCCACCTGAGTACCGTTATGAAATTATCTTTGTCTTCAATCTTGCACCATCAATTGCTAATACTAATTCCTCAAACACAGTGACCAAAGTAAATCCTTCAGCTGTGAATGGTCATAATACAACTAAAATGAACGCCAATGCTAACAAAAAAAAGATACAAGAGGGAAACATAAGATGCACAACACAGATGCTGAACTTTCTACATGCACAAAATAAATCACTGCATCTTCTACAAGAAGACATCTCTTCCAAACACCAGCTAAAAATACCGAAGTAAAATCGTACAAGAAAAAAAGGAATTCCAAAGCTTCTGATGACGCTGCCAGTATTTCAACTTTGGGAAAACAATATGAATGATGAAAACATCTACATTTATTTTGTACCATAGGCATTTGTATAGTATATCCTTTTTATATGTTTTGGAAAAAACATCCTCAAGTACAACTACATAAAGCAACAATGTTTTTGGTTTTGCAAATCAATGAGGTGCTATAAATATTTGGATCTAATATCCAAATACAAATGCTTGTGCATTGTACTAATCATATCTGAAACTTTTTTATTCCTGTTATTAAATAGTCTTAGATTACTCACTATTTAGTCCATCTTTTATTTATCCTTTCTCCTTAATTTCCTATTTAATTAAATATGCGTTTAAATTGTTTCATTATCTTATACATTTCATTTTTCTCCTCAATATATTACCTTCTCTCACGAAAATCAAACGAACAATGTTTATAAAACAATTTCCAAACAGTTCACTACACATGTACCCAATTTCACACTATCAAAATATAATATTAACTTTTTTATTCTCAAAAAATATTAAATAACTTTAAACTCTATAACATATTTCTGTGTATAAACATATAACATTGTTATCTGCCATTGTAATTTATATATACTTTTGTAAAATACTACTTCTTCAATTTATTTATTACATCTTTCGTTTTATTTAAGTACACATTTTTTAATAAATAAATAAGACAGTTATATTCATATTATTATTTATTACTTAAAAATTTGTATTTTCAACTATTTTTAATTGCATTTAGTTAGCAATGTAGTATTTTAACAATAACTACGAAATTCAGAACATAAAACCATCAAAAAATTTTATTTTCTTCTTAACTTATCAGTTGAATTTAACCCTGGTAATAATATAATGGAGTTGTGTCATCAACAATTTTGTACCTTATAGTGCATTTGTTGTAATATTTTTTAAAACTAAAAAGACGAAAATTATGTTTTATAATTAATGTAAAATCATTTTTAATTAAATAGATATTTAACACTTTATTATATTAATAAATAGAAAACCTACGGAATTAAATTAATTTTTAAATTCTCAATTATAATAATATTTACCATCTACTTTTATCATTTATCTACTCACAACACAATTTTATCTTCTATTCCAATTTCTACTTTTCTCTGCAACACACCACCACCACCAAGCAAACCACCAGAGCCACCTACCTCATGAACTAACACAAAAGGTAAATCACTCATCCCCACACACCTATACATGTGCAGATCTTCGTTGCTGCGTAGATTTGGTGTCGCACGGACACCAGCGTCCTCTGTACGGACACCAGTGTCCACGAAGCACGAATCTGGTGTCCGTGCTGGGCAGACACCAACTATATGATTATTACTTGTTTATTTATGCTATTTGTGAACTTAATGTTGCTTAAATGCTTTATTGTGAAGAATTGCATTTGATGGCTCGGTTTTACAAGTTTTTCTTACTCTGAAATTGTGTAATTTCTTTCATTACATGAATTTTGAGCTTTTTTAATTACAAATTGAGAAGGTAAATTTGAAGAGTATTATGATTATATGTTCTTTATTTTCCAAAGTTAAGTCTTTCCTATTTATTGATCTAATTTTTAATAAATAATCTGATTTATACATAGAAGGACTGTAATAGGAAAGCATTGACATGCATATGGATTAAATGTTCTATGATTGTGCATTATTCCAATTGGGCTATTACAAGTATTTTGTTACCAAATCTTTTATCTCTTTTATCTGTTCTTTCCACCGTTTACTTCTATACAACTTCAATTTTTCATCAAGACAAAATGTGCATTTCTCAGGCTATGCATTAAAATTCATGAATTTATTGACCACAAGAATACCCTTTTGTGTTGTAAATATTAAAGCTTATAACATTATTGGTCTATTTATAATGTTTTACATTTTGCTTAGTTTCTATAATTGGAAATTTTTTTGTCAAATACCTACAATGTATAGGGCTATTCTGATGGCCAGTTCATAACAAGTGCTATTTGTCACTTTATCCTGTGATTTATAAGTTCCTCAACTTTAACTTCAACTTCAAGAATTCAAATTACAGTTCAATTCTGGTTTTTTACTCTTCAGTATGATTTTCTCTTCACTAAATAAACAAAACAAGTTACCCTTTTTTTGTAATTATCTGCAAAAATCATAATGCTTTTGCTTAGGAAAAAACTATTGTAATATTTGTGACAAACGTTAAATGAGAAAGAAAGGGCTTCAAGATCACTATTTATCGTTTTTGTGGCATCATTTTTCATATGCTTTTTTGTAGTTTCATTTCATAATTACGATTCCAAAAAGTTAACATTTTTCTCAGTTACATACTGTTTGATATGTTGTTTAGGCTGTGAAATTATATTCTGATTATTGCAGAACAAAAATCTTGCAGTATCTAATGAATCCTAATGCACTAATTTTCATTCCGATAAAAAATTTCCAAACATATATTGTTTATGTTTTGTCACATTGAATATGTTTCGATACATTTTCGATGATTCGGCTTTCTTTTATTGGTTATTATGCACATGTCTTTGGAATATATACTGTCTCCAAACCAATGGTTTTCTGTTATGATCACTCAATTTCCAAATTATCAATATCTTAAAGATTTTGTAGAGCTTATCAAAGCAGATCAACAAACATCTTTAATGTGTAGCAATTTACACGAATTTATATATGGAGTTATTTATAGAGCGAAAGAAGAACAACAATTCAGTAGCAAATTAGTTCATGAATTTATAATGAGACTTGTCACCTTGGGAAAAAAATGAAGTTTGGGTGAAGTTAGAAAACAATTTGTCCCACTTTGGTATGCAAGAGTTTTGTCTCATCATTGGATTACCTTGCCACGAGGTATCTATCAATCTTGACTTAAACAATGATTGGCTTCGAAATCAATATTTTAATTGTACGAAAAGAATTAGTATGTGAATGCTTTTTGAAGCATTCCATCTATGTGAAGAACAAGAAGATAAATTTAAACCCGAATTGGTAATGTTGGTAGAATGTGTTTTAAAACTTACTAGAAGATACATTGATTACAGAACTCTGGGTATGGTTGAGCACATTCATGACTTCCTTGAGTATCCATAGGGCCATAAAGCGTATCTTGTTTTATTAAACTCACTGCAAGAATTGCAACTGTAACGAGTGCAGAGAATGCAACCAAATGAACAAAAAGAATGTAAATATTCATTACATGAATATCCACTTGCATTCCAGGTACTTTTCTCATGTTCTTTTATTGTTCACCAAACTATATATATTTTACTTTACTTGTAGAAATCTTATATTTCTAATATTTATTTTTAGTTATCTTTTGGTACTGGATATACGAAATATTTCCACAAATTGGTCAAAATTTTGGATGCCATAGATATAAAATATTACAGAATCCAAGAATGCACAGGTGGAAGCCAAATAAAATATTAACAAAGAAAATAGTTAGGCAATTCTTGGTTACCCAAGAGGTAATTTAATTATTTACTTATATTCATTTATTACATTACATTATGCACTTAATTATATTTTTTAGTCCTTTTCCCAAAAAAATTTCATAATAGATCATTTAAATATTTAATTAAAATTCAAGATTCAAGTGCTTATAGTGTTACAGCCTACGGAGGAAGAATTGCAAACATTGTGGTACACAACTCTTTCATTGCCACATGACAACCAACATAATATACTAGATGACATTGTAAATAGAAAATTCAACAATGTACCCCAACAAATTCCAGATAACACTAATAACATGTCAACTGGTCCTTGTACTTCAAGGACATATAGTTTAGTTGTAGCTAGACCCAGTTCTACTTCTATTGGCTCCAACTATGTAACTAGAGAAGAAATAGAATAGATGCTGAACATATATAGGCAACATTTAGTGTTAGATGTATCTAGTTTGTGCGACAACTTAAAAACAAACATTGTTGAAGAATCAAGTAGACGAGAAGGCCACTACCAAGCAATTCTTCAGAACCAAAAAGAATTGTTTGAACAATATCAGAAGTGGCAACATGACCACTATCAGCACATGCAATATAGCATGTAGCCTATGGATATTTCAGGTTTGTGCGATACTTTGTTTAACGCACGCATTTCTGAAGAATCGCGAAAACAAGAAATACACTATCAAACACTTCTTGACAACCAAAACAATTCTTCAAACAACACCAACAGTAGCAAGAAGGACACTACCAAGGCATGCAATCTAGTATGCAAAATTATGTAGATACCAGTTTGAGTTCGGTAAGATCTTATATTGATGAACAAAATAGCAATATGCTGAACAAATTATTTGACTGGGAATCAAACATGGAAGCTGTTATAGCTTCTCTCCAACAAGATGTTCCTGTTCATTGGATTTCAGTCCTGAAGCAAGCCTCAACATCTCGACAAATTGAAGATGTTGCAAAGCTGACAAAGGACAATAAAGCTGAAGGAAAAAAGATACAATATTCAACACCATCGACATGTTATCCGTTAAAAGACTATCATATGGACAGATATGCAACAATTAGAGATTGGGTAATAAATAATCCATCAAGGTAACTAATCTAATTCTACTTCATTAGCTTGAATATTATAATTTTCACTTGATTTATTTCAAACTAATTTAAATTTTATGCAGTGTATATAATGATGATGGAACTGGTAATCTGTATAGAAGAGACACATTAAAAGCTATAATGGACACAACACAAGATATCAATACTGCGGTTAGTAAAGTTTAATCATCATAATAAATACCATTTCATATGTAATATATTTAATTACATTTATTTATTCTATTAGAATCTTGACCTGAAGTTAAAACCGTTGAGGCAGCTCACTAACGACGGTTGCACCCTTGTTTCAAAATAATATACAATTCTAGACTTCAAAATTGAAAATGAATTTGCTCGCCAAATGATGTTGCAAATAAGTATACAAGAAGGGAGTGCCAGCACATATTCACTAGATTTAACCATTTTAAGAGAGTATATAAATGACAATATGCCAATAGCTTGTCGTCCATGGATAACAAGCAATTATCTATTAATTCCATATTTGTATCTAGGGAACGGTTGGTATCTCTTTCTTGTGAATATTCGCGAATGGAAATTTTAAGTATATGATTGTAGTCATAATGTTCATACGCCACAACAGGTCAAGGCACATGCAAATGCAATATTCACTTTACTCCAAACATGATTAATGTCTTCAGAGTTTTCTTCCTTTAGACGAGAATAAGGAAAAATAGAAACAAACAAATGGAGTTGGACATTATACCGTACCTACCGTGTGCAAATAATAGTTGAGTATTTAAACTATTTACTATTTACTATAATACTTCATTTTCTTTTTAATTTGATTTTACATTTATAGCCTAATTTAATCTAACATGAAACTATTCTTCCATAGGCCAAACTGAGCAATTTATTTTGCTCACATACATAGAATGCTTCATCTAGGCTATCTAATAGAATCAGTTCTCCACATAGGGTGACTATATACAGAGAAAGATTGTAGTAGATATTTGTTATAATGAATTTTTTCTGCATCCTCTTTGATCCTGGTACCAATGGATAACCATATTTGTGCAAAAATATGCTCGAAACATACGTTACAACTCATTAGATTCGTAGTTAACAACAGAGATGAAGAAATATAAAGGTAACATATGAAATCAATTATCATTATATCATAAATATTGGATACACTTAAACCCAATGTACATTTTTTAGGTGATATGCATAAAGCATGGAAGGAAATCTCATCCTTTCAAAGGCATCCACAGTTAGTGTATCTGTGCAATTTGTAATCTATCAAGATATTTTAATTTTTTCATGTAGCATACTGATTCCTTGATATCATCATCTCTAAATGCAATCTCTCAATCTTGGGTCACTGTGTTCGCGCGGATTACTAATTGTGGCATTGCTAACTAGGAAAATAGTATGTTGCTTTGATTTCATAGTACTGTTTGAAGTCAGTATGTGTTACAACTAAATGCATGCTCTCAAGTATGTTATTTTATCAATTCATAATGTTTGGATTCATCACATTCTTTTATTTTTCTCAAACTCTAATTCAAAGTTTATTGTTTTATTTATTTCTTCAGAATTTCTGTGCGAGCATCATAAACGATATTGAATAGCCACTGCAAATAGCCTTTTTTTCTTTACTGTTAATCAAATTTGATGAAGTGTAAACTTCTTTCACTTTATGATCAGTTCACAGATGAGGCAGGGAATGACTTGAGCATGGCTTCAAGAGGCAACTAATGGTAGGGTTGGTTCATATGATTATTTATTGTGTGGCTTGATATGGTGGCTAAGCTTTTCTTATATTAACACATCATTTTCTTTCTCGGTGGTATCTCTTTATTACTAGCTGATCATCACCCTGGCATGTGATTCACCAAATACTTACCTAGGTATTTATCATCGAAGTTATTAAGGAAATGCAGATTTACACAACATTTTTAACATTAATTTCCATTATATGCTGGATCTTTGAAATAGTTTTCCTTTTCTGTACTGAAAATCATGTATGTAAAGATGATATCTGGCGAAAATTTATTGCTACCTTTTCAAGTCGTCGATTTATTTATTAACGATCAAGGGATTGTTTCTTTTTCGCTTGGCTGTTCATTGTTATTTTTATTTTTTATTTGTCCTTATTTTGCTGTACGGAGACATAGACAGATGTTGGGCAACAATATTTTTTTCCTACTTCCCGCAATAATAGAAAATTATATAGAAAATAACAGTTAGCTTAATTGTGTTAGTTCACTACACTTATCTTGGCCCATTTTGTACTAGCCCTAATGTTATATATATGCATCTTGCTTCGAGAGAAAATGAGTGTTGCAATTTGAATTGAAAGGCAATCGTTATTTCACTGTCATGAGAAATCGTGATCTAAATTGCTTCATTTTTCTTCTTCTTTGTAATATTGCATTTGTCATTATCTGGACAAGTGTACTCCTAACAAGCTTTACTTATTTGAGATATCAGTTTAAAATGGATCATTCAAAAGATCCCGATGACAATTTAGACGTGTTTGACAAACTTGTACAAGAGGTTGTTAATTGTAATGAAACGATGTCTACCATAATTTTGGTTAATTCCATGTCGACACTTATAAAGAGGTGAAAAATGCAATTAAGTATGATTTGAGTATTTTCCTCTCTAGCTCGACTTGTTCAGAGTATAAAGACAAATAGTGATTAATCGGGATCCAATAGTAACTATATTTTGTCAAATGAAACTAATCAAAAAAGGATTACATACTATGTCTTGCTCCCATGCTATAGTTGTGGCTACTGAATACATCTGACCTTCCCATTGGATTTGGACTGTGTTCAACATCGATTGTAATGTTAGCACAGTCGATTCTATTAATTCACTTTAGCCTATCAAAACAATTCAGTGTAAATCACCAGAGGCATCGTCAGATAATATATAAGACCTTGTTGAAGTTTTCTTTATTTGTTCATACTCTTTCGATGTTTCAAAACTGTATTAAATGGGTGACATGAAATCATATGTAAATTTACTTTGTTAAATTAAATTCATTTTGCTAACTTCATTCAATACACATATCTCCCTATAATATTTCATATTCGACGCTAACATTACCTTAAAAATAACAGAGTCCATACATTGTACAGGCTAAAACTAGTTGTAATGCCCCAAACTTTACGTTACATATTTGGTCAATATGATTTATGCATGCTATTTACGATATCATTTGCATCCATTCCCCTAATTGCTTAATTTTAAAATGGTATATGTGATTATTGAGAGCATACGATCTTTATATGGTGTAAACATTCGACTCATCGATTTAGCTGATAAATTCTACATTGAACAATGATAGAAAATCTAGGATAATCTAGATGTCGAAGATTGACTTGTTACGCAATTGGAACTTTGAAATGGCGGAATTAGTATCAATAACAATTATAGCTTTCCATTCGGCTAATCAAGGTCACCATAAACTCTAAATGAGTAATCGACATATTTAGGACATGAAGCATGAAGTAACATGATCACTACATAGCAATATGGGTTTTATATGACGTTATAAATGTTGAGGTGCGAATTGTTGAAATCGGCCGATAATCGAGTATCAATCGGGTAAGTAATTAAATGAACGGTTGAGGAAGTAATGCTATAAGATATTTTGGAATCTTAGGGCAAGTAAATTGAATTGTAAACACATTAAAATAAGTCAAGGATACTTGATTTTTACTTGCAATGATGTGTACAAAATCAAATTGTAACTCCAAGAGACCACCTCATGCTTAGTCACCTCCTACTTGTTGATTTATCCTTGTAATGGTAAATTCTGTAAGATTTTGGGGCTCCAATCAACACCAAACCGGGCTCAGTCAACAACCAATCGACACCACAATCACCGAGGCTCGACCAACAACTCCACACTCCGGTTGCCACTAGTTTTATCCCCACAAAGGAGACAATGGTGGTGGTGATTTGGAGCCACTAAGGCAAAAGAAAAGGGGCACCATGAAGGAGGCAAAGAAGAAACAAATATACAAAGTATAACCACCGATTTTGGACCACAAAGCTGGCCAGTTTTCTTCGTCCAAGCTGGCCGGATTTCCCCACCAAGGGGCTGCCGATTTTCCCCTCTCTTCCCATACGAATCACCCATACTTGGTTAAACAAGTTGAATAGGTATGTATAGGATGGATATTAGGTCACACTATTGGGCCACTAAATCACCATCCAACCCAATAACTTGGACAATCCACAAGTGTTAGGCCACGAGCAACATTAACTAATTAAGTTGCTTCGTATGGCCCTAAGTTGTTTTCGGGTCGAGCCATCACTAAGGTGTTATTATAATTTATCCAATATCGGTTTTACATCATAGCTTGGATTTATTGGGTATCAAAAAACCCAACAAATCTCCACCTTGATCCCAATAAATCTACAAGTAAACAAAACACACAGTTTATACTGGCACAATCAAGGTAATCGATAAAATTGGCATCATAGACCTTACCTTGTGTCTTCACCTGAGATACATACCATACCTGCTCCATATACTCACCAAGGCTAAGGTCAAGAACACCCAAGTAGAAGCAAATACTCACAGCAATCAGTCAAGAGCAAATAAACATGCGATGGAGATATCATATAGGATAACACAGATCTTATCAAACACGTTCACACAGAACCACAGATTAACACCAAGTTAATCAACAGGCCAACACATACGCAACAAATGCATAAATGACCTCACGAAGATCTCACCACACTTATCCTATCCCATTCAATGTTACTCACACCTCGAGAACACATATCTCACCTCATCGCCCATAAAGCTCACTAGACTAATCACTCAACTCATGTCTAACTGGTAAGCTTCTATAGATCCTAAGTTATCGAGGTAATCCTTTATCACCACATCACTTCTTCCAACCAACGTGGATAATGAGTCTCCACCTAATAGAAGTGATAGAAGTGCCTCACTCGCACTCCACCTGATCAGGGTCTCTTCACAGATAAAGGATTCCAACATTTGATCACATCTACACAGTGATCCAAATGCCACACTCCACATCCCACAGTATAACCACTATACCCCTAGGCATCTATACTCCACCTTACCAAAAGACATACAACACACCGCAAATGTATCACAATCCCACTATGGCAAATCAAAACCTTTTGGCGACCACAAAGGTTAGGGCTCAATTTAAATTGATCCACGTACCAACAAAGTTACTCCAAGACCAATGTTCTTACAAAATTCACAAAGAATTAATCCCACAAAGGGAAGGGTGAAGGTGGTACTCACAAAGAGAATAGAAGAAAGAGTTGGTTACTTCACAACACTCACAAAAGAAAGTCACACAGATAACGAAGATAACCCTCACAGGCTACTTCACAGAATCTCACAAACCACACAGGCTCACTAAGATGAAGGAGAAAATGGCTGCCCCCTAACTTCTCACTACTACACCCTCTCACACCACTCACAAAGCAAAATGGAGTACGCCATAGACATCAACCCATTATGCATACAAACACATTACACAGTAATAAGATCACTCAAAATTCATGCCAATGCACATATCAAACACATTGAGATGCACCATATAGTCATGTAGCGGAAATTAGCAATCACACACATGCAGAAAAGGATTAACACGTAGATGCACATAGCAGTAACCAGGTTTACACTCAATAAATCTCACATGGGTCATCACTCGACCCAAATACAGAATTCGCATCACCACTCTCATCAACTTTCCTTTTATCATCCCTACGACAGTCTATTTCAACAATGTCTCAAAAACTGCAGTTAAAACACATCTTACTTTTCGCACTTGCCTTAGACCACATTTGCCAAATAAAAATATCATATTTTTCATTAAAACATGCACAACTCACAATGTGTCGTCATTTTACCCAACAAATGTACAAAACACAAAATACAACCAATAACGACCACAAGTAAAGCACCGACACAATTCACACAGAATAGTCAAGTAAACTTTCCTAAGGTCACGTGCAATTCTAAATAATGAAAAATAAATCGACAACAAATTCACGAAAAATTTAAAACAAATAATTAATAAGTAATTCCTAGGTCTAGCCACAGGCAATGGTTACCCTTTCACGGTAACCCCAAACCTAACGTCACCTCACACGATGACTTCTAATGTGAAAAATAAATTATCCTATACAATAATTTTAACTGCAATAATAAAAGGTAAAGAACATGATACCAAGCGGACCACGTCTGAAGGTCCGTAAATATCGAGAGATGCAAATTTACCACTTTAGGACCGTCACCATTCGTCCTAAAGTCTCTAGCAACCACGGCAACACGAAAACGACAACCGGCACTCGGACTTCCAAGGGCAAAATCGACCAACTTTCATCGTAGTACCCCAAACTGAAATCCATCAACGCCGTTGGGTCCGTCTCGTCGTCAGGAAAATTCTGTCTTTTGACACCTTTGCGGGATTCAGGCCGACGCGCCGGCCACGCCCTCGCCGGAGTTTCCACGCACCGGCGACTGCTCCGGCGGCATATGATCCTTCCGACATCTTTTCCGCCTGCTGAGTCCAATGGTGGTATCCGTTTCTTCATTCAACTTCTGGTTTGTCCGGAAAACGCAAAAACAGATCCGGCAGAACATTGAAAAATCTGGACAGCTTCTTCTGCTTCGATTTTGCTGCGTTTCTACTCGATTTTTCTGCTGATTTCTGGCCTAAAATCCTCCTCAACCTCGCTCCGATACCATTTGTAACATTTTGGGGCTCCAATCAATACCAAACCGGGCTCAGTCAACAACCAATTGACACCACAATCACCAAGGCTCGACCCACAACTCCACACTCCGGTTGCCACTAGTTTTATCCCCACAAAGGAGACAATGGTGGTGGTGATTTGCAGCCACAAAGGCAAAAGAAAAGGGGCACAACATAGGAGGCAAGGAAGAAACAAATACACAAAGTATAACAACCGGTTTTGGACCACAAAGCTGGCCGATTTTTTTCCTCCAAGCTGGCCGGATTTCCCCACCAAGGGACAGTCGATTTTCCCCTCTCTTCCCACACAAATCACCCACACTTGGTTAAACAAGATGAATAGGTATGTATAGGATGTATATTAGGTCACATTATTGGGCCAAGACATTAATTGGGCCACTAAATCACCATCCAACCCAATAACTTGGACCACCCACGAGTGTTGGGCCATGAGCAACATTAACTAATTAAGTTGCTTCGAGTGGCCCTAAGTTGTATTCGGGTCGAGCCATCACTAAGGTGTCGTTATAATTTATCCAATATCGATTTTACATCATAGCCCGAATTTATTGGGTATAAAAAAACCCAACAAATTCCTTCACTTTTAAACATTAACCACATCTACCACCTCTTTAAGACTTCAAATATGTGACTTATCATCCTTAAATTACATACAAACCGTCCAAGGATTGGTACAAGATCAGAATGTAACTAGAAGGAGACACATCCTACTTAGCATGTGATGAGTTGTCAATTTAACATCAAATTCCTTTAACCTTAAGGCTTCTATCACATCTTCTAAAGCCTTGTCACCTTATGTTGGATAGACGTATGTCTTATTAGTCAAATAAAGATCCAAATATGGGAAATGAAGAGTCAAGTATGGTTGCAAGAAGCCACATCATGCTTGGAAGATACTTGTTATTTAACCACCAATTTCTTCATGCTGAAGTAAGACTCACGACCCCAACCCTTTAGGACTCTATAAATACCCCATATTAATGTATGTTATCCCTTCAAGTTATCCCCAAATGAACTCAAGCGAAAGGGAAAGCAAAAGAGCTAAAGAGAAGTAGAAAACAAAAAGCTGGAATTAGAAATTCTGGGCAGCTGAAGTTGTGCACTATTTTGAGGTTTGTCTTTATTACCTTTGAGGGTTTTATAGTTTCTTGACTCTCTTGACGTCTTTAAGATCATTTTGGGGTGTTTTGATGATTTAATGATGACGAAACAATGGTAATTGGTTGCAAGAACTTGAACTAACTCAATAGGGACAAAAATTAATGGTTAATGGATTTTAGTAATACAACTTTCAATATTATGTTATACCTTGAAAGGAATGTATGTGTATCACTTTAAATGTTCTCATATAAGATTTATAGGTATAGAAATGATCTTTAATAGGTTAGAATCCATTTTTTGAAAGTCTAATCCAAATGAAACTCAAAGCAGCCATGATAAAAAATTCTTGATTCGGTGTTCGAAAAAAGGGATTAGTTTGCAGTCTATAAATTGGTTATTTGTGGTGAATTAATGACATATTTACCTGCACTTATATGTTATATAAGTGTGGTAGGGGTTTGGGAATTTATTGATGTGATTAAGAGTACAAAAAGGAGGTCGAAAAGTGAATCGGGCATCATTAAAAATTTAAAACAGATTCTGTCCAATTGCCTATTTAACTTAGATTTACCCTTTACATGGTCATTAATTATCTCTTCGGGCTAGAAAATGGAGTTTAAGGAGTGCTAGGTGGTTAAACAGCAATTGGATGACATTGACATTCATAATTGGACGACATCGACATTCATAATTGGACTCGAGAAATAGTGTGATTTATGGGACTAATTTGAAATGCAATCGGTAACTTGAATTGTTAATATCATCTAAAGTATTTTTGCATGAATGGATGTAGCGTGGGTTTGTGTGTGCACTAACTGATAAGTGTGTTTTTACACACTTTTTAAGCACTTTTCGCATTTAATTAGAATTGAATTGGAGTTTTTTTCTACGCATAATTGTGTAATTTGTATGTTTGTAGGCTTGAAACCCGAATTCACGAAGAACGGAGCGAAAATGAGAAGAAAGGGACTAAATGTGTATAAAATGGTGAAGTTAGGGACCAAATTGTACTAAATCAAAGTTGCGGTTTAGAATTTTTTGCTTGATTTCTTTTTGATTAATTTGGTATTTTCTTATGTTTTTAGCCACTTAGATATGTTTACTTAATAGCTAAGTCTTAGTTTTGCATTATATTTGGTTATTTTATTTTAGATATTTTAGTTATCCTACGTTAGCCTATATATACCTCCTATCACCTCTCACACTCATCTTTCTCTCTCCTGATCCCCCTCACACGTTTTTTCCCTTTTCTTTTCCTTTATTTTCTTTGTCTTTCTTTTATTTTTGGTTCTTGGTTCATTGGTTGAAGAAGAGGTTGATAACAAGGAAGATTCAATCCAAAGGAAATTGGAGAAATCAATGAAGATGATCCAAAGCATGAGTTAAAAGGGTTGTATTGTTATCTTTGGTTTATTTTCATTATTTTCCAATACTTGTTATGTATTGTAATATGATTCTCCTTGTTATTATTTATATGATGATGAACTAAGTATTTTTGTTGGAATTTATTGAGTAACTTAACTTAATGCTTCATTAATGCAATTATATGTTTATTAGAATATTGTTATGCATTGGTTATCAAAATAATAGTGTATTAATCATCATGTTGAAAATTACTTCATTTATGTGATATCAATAAATGTGGTAATTAGGTATTTATGTGATTGTTGAAAAATGATTACATTTTCTAGACCGAAATGATTGATACCTTGGATTTGCATTAGTATATCTTTTGCACGTTTAGGTGATATAGAAATATACACCTACTCTGAGTGACCCGTTGATATTCATGCAATTGGTTAACTTTGTATCGACATAAAAATATGCGGTATGAATTGATTAATTAGGGTTAATATGCACTCGAAAGAGGGTATTAGCTAAAACGGAAAAATCGGGTCTGACTACTTATTTTGATGATTAGTATCTGCACGTGATCGAATTGACATTAATGAAGTATAGGTTAAGCGAAAACATAAATTCCAACATTTTTTCAAAACCAAAACCTTTTTACTTTTTATCTGTTATTTTATCAGTTTTTAGACTAAATTGTAATTTTTAGGGATTTTAAATTATTTTTAAATCTGTGTGTGTACTTTCGTCAAACTGAGACGGAAAATCTTCAAATTGAATTCCACACTCTCTGAGGGATCGACTTGGACTCTAAAGGTCCACTTTTACTACTTGTTCTCGACCCGTGCGCTTGCAGCATAGATTTTAGCGAACACTAACATTATCAAATTTAGGATTGTGTTTAATATTAGATGGTAATACAGGTGATTTGCTGACTTTAAGTGGGAAAGAGAATTGATTTACACCTCGTACAAGCGCAAACACACAAGAGTAAAAAGGTAAGTGAAAATCCATTTGCAACTACGATGCAAGAATATAGTATGTTAGTGTTGGAATATTTACATAACTTTGATAAGGAGTTTATTGTGTATCATTTGATGGTTACGATCATTTAGTATGTTACTCACGAGCATTTTCATGTGCATCCACGACATACATTCATGGTTGAAAATCTAGCATACACAACATGATTGTAAAATGGAGCTTTTCTCATAAAATGTTTTATTGACCACTACTAGGGCACCGAGGCATGTGAGGCATGCTTATGTGATATGTTTTAGCACAACGGGTGATACTTCCTGATTGATTACAAATGTGGATAGGAGATGGGCTTTTGGTAATCACGGGAGGGTGGACCACTTGATTCTGCCTTTGTGATACTCTGGTTATTTACACTGCTGGGTGGGATACTTCTTAGGTGATCTTATGTGCAGCTAGGAGATGGGCCTCTAGTGGTTACAAGAGGATGGTCCACTCACCGGTGTAGAAGTCGATTGGCCATTTAATTATTGATTATTGATATTGATACCGTACAGAGCTCTATCCGGTGCATAGTAGGTGGGTCAAGGGCCCAATGAAATATTTCAAATGGAATTATTTCGAGTGGACTTTGATGACTATCTGAATATGATACATCTTTAGCATATTTTTAAAAGTAAATGGCATGGTATCATTTACTATTATCACTATACTCATAACCTGCATGATTATCGCTTACTAAGCATTGGCTTATGTAGTTCTTGCATTGTATGTGAGTGTGGAACTTTTTAGGAGACATGGCTTGCTGTGGAGCTCTTACGAGATTCCGAAGTTTTATGTATATGGATGATGACCTGTAAGGTTATTTTGGGGGCTTCAGTTGTATTATATTTTGGGAATCCGGTATGATGTTTGAAATGACATGTAGATATTTTTATAACGTCATAATAAATGTGTTGGACTATGATATTATGATCTTTGGTTTCGAATATACTTTTGGAGAGGCCTTCATTTAAAAAAAAGTTAGGGGATTTTGATAGAATTTAGTGTATGGTTATCTAAATGAATGGGGTGTGACGAATGGTATCAGAGTAAGGTTATAATTCTGTAGACTGTCCATGTACATGATCTCGGAGTACGAAAGAGCACAGCTAAGCCAGTAAGTTTTATTATAATCATTTTGCATGCTTCATGAATAATATCGACCAATTTTTATAACAATTGTTTTATAAACAGATATCGCAGTCATTGTAAGAACTAGAGGTGAAGGTAGTGGAGAAATTAGAACTTCAAGGCAAGAAGCAAATGGTACAGCTAATAGGGATGTAGTTATTGGTATACTTACGGAGCTGGTAGAGCGCTAGACACAGCAAATTCAGCAATTAATACAACAAAGAGAAAGGGGAGAACAACAAATGGCTGAATTCGTACAACTACCCCAAAGAGTGGAACCCATTGAAGCAGTTGGGGAAAGATTTAGAAAATTAAACCCTCCAATATTTGAGGATACATTAGACCCAACATCAGCAGAGGATTGGTTGAGGACTTAAGAAAATATGTTTAGATACAGTAGAGTCTCAGAAGTGGAGAAAGTGGTTTGTACATCCTTTATGTTGCGAGGTAGTACTGGACATTGGTAGTAAACAATGAGAAGCATTGAAGAGGTAAATGTCATGACTTAGGATAGATTTAAAGAGTTATTTCGTAATAAATATTTTACAGCCCCAATTCGAGCAATGAAGATGAACGGATTTATACAACCGAGACAAGGAAGAATGACATTGGGAGAGTATATTTGTAAGTTTGAACAATTATCTAGATTTGCAGCACATATGGTTAATTTTGACGTGTTTAAAATAGAAAGATTTATTGAAGGATTGAGGCCAAAATTATATACAGATGTAAACATGGAAGGAGTCCAAGGTATGTCATACTTACAAATAGCAGAGAGGGCATTAGTTGTAGAACAAGCTGAATAAAGAATCGGTTGTGCTCAGGAGTCTCGACGACAGTTTAGACAAGGTCAGGGACAGGAAGAAAAGAGCATTCTAAAGATAAATTTAGAGACCCAAGTTTCAACCAAGGCAAGGACAACAACAGTGGGATCAGAGTAATCGTCCAAAGATAGATCAAGGCAAAGCCCCAACAACACAAGCATCTTGTCTTAGATGTGGTGGGCAGCATACGGGAGCAAGTAATGCGGAGACTAGGACATGTTATGTTTGTGGAAAGATGGGACATCTTGCTAGAGCATGCCCAAGTAATCCCAATCCTATAGAGCAGAAGAAGGTACCAGCTAGGATGTTTACTCTTACAAGATCGAATGCTGAGTCGAATCCGTCAGTTGTGATAGGTAAATTAGAGACCTTTGACATTCCAGCAATTATACTATTTGATTCTGGAGCTACGCATTCATTTGTGTCTACGGAGTATGTGAGTAGGTTGGGTAGGATACCTGATGTAGAAAAAATTAGTTATTGTGTGACTATTCCATCAGGAGATATCCAACAAACTAATTTGATTTTAAGAGCATGTATGATTCTTATAGAAAATCGAGAACTCTATGCAAATTTAATTGTGTTGGATATGAGAAATCATGATATTATTTTGGGAATGGACTGGTTATCAAAATATCAAGCTACTATAGATTGTAAGAAGAAGTCAGTAACCTTTCAACCTTTGGAAGACGAACCATTTACATTCAATGGGATTGGAAAATATTTCAGATTTCCAATTGTATCGGCGTTGAAAGTGCAAAGGTTACTAAACAGTGGGTGTGAAGGTTATTTGGTAGGTGTCAGGGCGATTGAGGCACAACATAATCCAAATCTTAGTGATGTACTAGTGGCCCAAGAGTTTCCCGAAGTATTTCCCAATGACTTACCTGGAATCCCACCGGATCGTGAAATTGAGTTTGTAATTGATTTAACTCCAGGAACATCTCCAATTGCCAAAGCTCTATATAGAATGGCCCCAACTGAATTGAAAGAGTTGAAGTTACAATTACAAGAGTTGTTGGACAAAGGTTTTATCAGGTCTAACTTTTCACCATGGGGTGCACCAGTATTATTTGTTCGGAATAATGATGGTACAATGAGGTTGTGTATAAATTATCGGGAATTGAATAAAGTAAAAATTAAGAATAAATATCCATTACCGAGGATTGATGATTTGTTTGACCAACTTTAGGTGCAGTTATAATCTCGAAAATTGATTTGCGATCTGATACCATCAATTGAAGATAAAGGAGGATGACATTCCTAAGATAGTATTTAGTACGGAATATGGTCATTATGAGTTTTTGGTGATGCCATTTAGGTTAACAAATGCCCCAGCGACTTTTATGGATTTGATGAATCGGGTATTTAAGCAATTTCTTGACAAGTTTGTTATTGTATTTATTGATGACATCCTTATTTTTTCTTGTACTAGGAAAGAACATACTGAACATTTGAGGATAGTACTTCAGGTGTTAAAGGACAAGTAGTTATATGCCAAGTTTAAGAAATGTGAATTTTGGTTAGAAATAGTCATATTTTTGGGGCATGTAATATCAAGTGAGGGCGTATCGGTTGATCCAAGTAAAGTAGAGGCTATTAATAATTGGCCACGACCTACAAACCCTTCAGAAGTTCGGAGTTTTATAGGTTTAGCTGGATATTATCGTAGATTTGTGGAAGGATTTTCAAAAATGGTAAAGTTATTGCATATACATCTAGGCAACTCAAAGAGTACGAAAAGAATTATCGTACACATGACCTAGAGCTTGCCCCCGTTGTATTTGCACTTAAAATATGGAGGCATTATTTGTACGGAAAAAAGTGTGAGATTTATACCGATCACACAAGTTTGAAATATTTGGTTACACAAAAGGAATTGAATATGTGACAAAGAAGGTGGCTAGAGTTAGTAAAAGATTATGATTGTGTAATCAATTGTGACCCAGGAAAAGCTAACGTTGTAACTGATGCGTTGAGTAGAAAATCGATATCTAAGGTTGCAACTATGAGTCTGACTCAAAAACTAGTGTTGGTGGACTTACAGAAGATAGATATTGAAATTCTATCGCCAAGAACGGTAGAAGCTAAACTTGCAGCATTGACACTTCAGTCTACTTTATTAAATAGAATCCAGTATGAACAATGGAACGATGATTATTGCTCCAAGTTGAAGAATGATATACATGATGGAAAAGTTTCAGACTTTTAGATATCGGAAAATGGAATCTGCATACAACAACAGCTATCAGGGTACGATTGGAATGGCTCCTTATGAAGCATTATACGATAGGAAATGTATATCTTCGGTTTGTTGGGATGAGGTTGGTGAAAGAAAACTACTAGTACCAGATATGGTCGTGAAATGGTTGAGGTTGTGATGCAAATACGTCAGCGGATGCGAACGGCTCAAGATTGACAGAAAAGTTATGCAGATCAAAGAAGAAGAATAGTGGAATTCACGGTCGGAGACCCAATATTTTTGAAGGTAGCACCACTGAAAGGAGTTATGCAATTTGGAAAGAAAAGAAAGCTAAGCCCAGGATATATTGGTCATTTTCCTATTGTCGAAAGAATTGGAAATGTTGCCTACAAACTTGATCTTCCTTCATCAATGTCTCAGGTGCACAATGTATTTCATGTATCCATGCTAAGAAAATATATTGGAAATCAGATTTGACTTTTGAAGAAAAATCGGTGGAGATTCCTCAACAAGAGATAAAGCAGCTTAGAAGCAAGAAAATTCCATTGGTTAAGGTATTGTGGCGAAATCAGTCAACAGAAGAGGTCACTTGGGAAAGAGAAGATGAAATGCGGGCTAAATATCCTGAACTTTTTGGTAAGCAAATTTCGAGGACGAAACTTTATAAAGATGGGAGGATGTAATACCCTGAACTTTACGTTATATATTTGGCTAATATGATTTATGCATGCTAAGTAAATTCCTTCACTCTTAAACATTATCCACATCTACCACCTCTTTAAGACTTCAAATATGTGACTTGTCATCCTTAAATTACGTACAAACCGTCCAAGGATTGGTACAAGATCAGAATGTAACTAGAAGGAGACACATCCTACTTAACATGTGATGAGTTGTCAATTTAACATCAAATTCCTTTAACCTTAAGGCTTCTATCACATCTTCTAAAGCCTTGTCACCTTATGTTGGATAGACGTATGTCTTATTAGTCAAATAAAGATCCAAATATGGGAAATGAAGAGTCAAGTATGGTTGCAAGAAGCCACATCATGCTTGGAAGATACTTAAGCTGGGACCAAAAGGTGGCATTTCCAAGAAGAAGTTTCAAGGAAAATGATTCAACTGTGACAAAGCAGGCCATAAGTCTTCGGAATGCAGATTGCTAAAGAAGAACAATAAGAAAAAAGCCAATGTGCCACATGATGTATCGGAGATGAATCTCGCAGCCGTCATTTCTGAAGTGAATATAGTGGATTCAAACTCAAAAGAGTGGTGTATTGACACCGGAGTTGAGAGGCATGTGTTCTCTGATAAAGAACTGTTTATTGAGTTTGGAGCAATTGGGAATGGACAGAAGTTGTTTATTGGAAATTCAGCAACTTTTGAAATCAAGAGTCAAGGAAAGGTGATTTTGAAGATAACTTTTGGGAAAGAGTTGACTCTCAACAATGTGTTGTATGTATCGAAAATTCATAAAAACCTAGTGTTCGAGTCACTTTTGAATAAGCATGATTTATGTATTGTGTTTCAGTTAGACAAAGTCATTTTGTCTAAGAATGGAATGTTTGTCGGATAGGGTTATGCTTTAGATGGTATGTTTAAATTGAATGAAATGATTGTGAAGCCCAAAATTAATAAAGTTAATTCTTATGCTTACTTGCTTGAGTCTTCCAGTTTGTGTCATAGTAGATTAAGACATGTTAACTATGATAATTTACATAAATTAGTTTACATACCTACGTTCCATATTAATTTGAAACAAAAGTGCGAAGCTTGTATTGAGACAAAATTGACAATGTCATCCTTTAAATCAATTGAATGAAATATAAAACCACCTGATTTAATTCATAGCGACATGTGTGATTTAAAATTTGTATAAATAAAAGGTAGCAATAAATATTTAATTACTTTTGTCGATGATAACACAAAATACTATTATGTGCATTTGCTTAAAAGTAGGGACGAAATTATAGAAAAATTTATTCTCTAAAAGAATGAAGTTGAAAATCAACTTAATAAGAAAATGAAGGTGTTGAAAAGTGATTGAGGTGGTGAGTATGAAACACTATTTGTTGAATTCTATGCACAAAATGGAAATACATGAACTCACGGCATCTTATTCACCTTAGCAAAATAGTGTTGATGAACGAAAAAATCTTACCTTAAAAGAAATGATGAATACAATGTTAGTAAGTTCTGGATTACCTCAGAACATGTGAGGGGGAGCTGTGTTATTAACAAATTACCTTTTAAATAAGGTGTCCTGACAGAAAACGGAAAAAACTCCTTATGAGTGTGAGAGTGTTTTGTTAAAGTGGTTGTACCAACATCAAAGAAGGTCAAGATAGACCCAAAAACTATAGATTGCATCTTCATAGGCTATGCACATAATAGTAGTGCTTAACGATTTCCTAGGCACGAGTCTAAAATTCCAGACATATACAAACATACGATACTGGAATCGAGAAATGTTTCATTATTTGAACATGTAATTTCGTACAGATCCATAAAAGGAAGCAAGCTCTTCTAAAAGTACGCATGTGACTTTGATTAGAAATAGTTAGGATCAAGAATTAGAAGATGAGGTTGAGATTGAGGTTGGAACAAAACGTAGTAAAAAAAAAAGGACGGAAAAACCTTTTGGTCTTGATTTTCTGACTTGTATGTTAGAAATTGAACCTTAAAGCTTTAAAAAAAAAAACAGTGAATTCTTCAGAAAGACCTTAATGGAAGAGACCATTAAAAGTGACATAGATTTCATTTTGCAAAATCATACATGGAAGCTAGTGTACCTTCCTCCAAGGAGTAAACCACTAGACTACAAATGAATTTTCAAAAGAAAAATGAAAGCATATGAAACTATCGAGAAGTATAAGGCCAAATTAGTAATAAAAGTTACAGACAATGAGAATGTCTTGATTACTTTGATACATAGTCTCTAGTAACGAGAATAATATCTATTAGGATGGTACTTGTAAATGCCGCTCTACAAAATCTTGAAATAGATCAAATGAATGTTAAAACTGGCTTTTGGAATGGAGATTTAGAAGAAAAATTTATATAGAACAACCCGATGCGTTTTCATCACCAGGATAAGAAAAGAAAGTCTGTAAATTGATTAAGTCATTGCATGGCATGAAACAAGCATCCAAACAATATCATGAAAAGTTTGATAATGTCATGATGGAATTTAGATTTAAGATCAACGAGTGTAACAAGTGCGTTTATGTCAAAGACACTAAAAATGGTTATGTCATTTTATGTCTTTATGTATATGACATGCTTTTTGTTGGTAGCAATGATAGATGATTAAATCTACTAAAAATATGTTGAATTCAAGATCTGACATGAAATATATGAGTTTAGCTGATATAATACCTGGAGTCAAAATTTTAAGAACAACAGATGGACTCGTTCTAAGCCAGTCACATTATGTAGAAAAAATTCTGAAAAAATTTAACAAAGACGATTCTGGCGTGACTAAAACACCGATATATACAAATCATCATCTATCTAAAAACAAAGGCGAATGTGTATCTCAAGTAAAATACTCTAGGATCATCGAAAGTCTAATGTACTTGATGACTTGTACAAAACTAGACATAACTTACACAGTTAGTAAACTAAGTAGACACACAAGTAATCAAGGAATTGACCACTGGAAAGCAATAGTAAGAGTACTAAAGTACTTGAGATATACTCGTAACAATGAAGTGCAATATACCAAATATCCAGCATTCATTGGAAGATATAGTGATGCTAATTGAATATCTGATATAAAAGACTCAATGTCCATTAGTGAATTTATGTTCACATTGAGAGATGCAGCTATATCAAAGAAATCATCTAAACAAATAGTTATAGCCAGATCTACAATGAAATCTAAGTTTATAGCTTTAGATAAATGTGATGAAGAGACTATGGTTACGTAAATTCTTAGAGAATATTCTGAGACGGTCTAAATGTGTGCCAACAATTTGCATACACCGTGATAGTCAATTAGCAATTGTAGGGCACAAAATAACATGTATAATGATAAGTCTCCACATAATACTATAAGACAACCACTCTCAACTGGAGTTATCTCAATTAACTATGTAAGGTCAAAAGATAACATTACGGATCCGCTAACTAAAGGGTTAAATAGAGAGTTAATTAGAAAATTATCAAAATGAATGAGACTTAAACCCTTGAACGAATGAGTTAATACAAAGAAAGCCCAACAAATTGATTGGAGATCCCAAGATCTAGGTTCAAATGGACAACCTAATTGTAAAGACTTAATTGAATCACTATGGGGAATATAATCTCATGTCAATTGTTATGATAGAATAGTGATGCCCGTAAGGATGAAGGATAAGCAATAGTCTCTTAATGATTCTTATGCTTCGAAGATCGGGCAAAGTAATATGAGTTACTTGTAATAAGAAATCATCTATGTGAGAGAGAAGTGGAACCGCTTCTAAGGGAATTGTGTGAAGCTCAATTCTAAGAAGCTCTCACAGAACCATGAAAATGTTTATGGCCAAAATGAACATAACTATGAGAACTGAGTTGTGTACCATTAGTGAATTTATGTTCACATTGAGAGGTGCAACTATATCAAAGAAATCATCTAAACAAATAGTTATAGCCAGATCTACAATGAAATCTAAGTTTATAGCTTTAGATAAATGTGATGAAGAAGCTGTGTTTACGTAACTTCTTAGAGAATATTTCGAGATGGTCTAAACGTGTGCCAACAATTTGCATACACTTTGATAGTCAATTAGCTATTGGAAGGCACAAAATAACATGTATAATGGTAAGTCTCCACATAATACTATAAGGCAACTACTCTCAACTGGAGTTATCTCAATTGACTATGTAAGGTCAAAAGATAACATTACGGATCCGCTAACCAAAGAGTTAAATAGAAAGTTAATTGAAAAATTATTGAAATGAATGAGACTTAAACCCTTGAACGAATGAGTTAATACAAAGAAAACCCAACCAATTGATTGGAGATCCCAAGATCTAGATTCAAAGGGACAACCTAATTATAAAGACGTAATTGAATCATCGTGGGGGATATAATCTCATGTCCATTGTTATGATATAATAGTGATGCCCATAAGGATGAAAAATAAGCAATAGCCTCTTAATGATTCTTATGCTTCGAAGATCGGGCGAAGTAATACGAGTTACTAATAATAAGAAATCATTTATGTGAGAGAGAAGTGAAGTCGTTTTTAAGGGAATTGTGTGAAGCTCAATTCTGAGAAGCTCTCACAGAACCAGGAAAATGTTTATGGCCAAAATGAACATAACTATAAGAACTGAGTTGTGTTATGAAGAAGCCTGTGTAGAGTGTGTTATCGTTTACAGAAATGATAGAATAGTTCAAGATCATCATATCTATTAATCAGTTAGTAAAGTAAATATACTTACATAAGGGAAAATTCAAAGGGTAACACCTACTTATCCTATGCAGGTTTCGACCGTTGAATACTATCACCATGTCTTTTTGTCATTGTTGTTAATTTCATTCATGTGAGGGATTGTTGAAATATAATATATTAAAGTAATGTATTTAAATTGAATGAAATTGTAACAACAATTCATAGATTTCAAGTCTAGTTAATTTGTATTTGAATTGGTTCAATTCTATAATCAATTTGTGGTTACAAATTAATTCATGTATATTGTAACATTATTTGTGTTAAATACAAAATTAATTAAGAATTTGAAATCTCCCTCATTCTAGTAATTTATAAGGAAGTGTTCTCTTCCTTATTCTTCACTCCAAAAAAATTTCTTTCTTCACTCTGTCTCTTCTCTTTATTTCAAAAGTTTAGTTCTTAATAATTTACAAATTTTAGTTCTTTGTTCTAGTTTGGTGATAGAATTGTGGGCATTCTTAGTTTGCCTAAAATAATGAGGTGTTAGTCAACTATTTTTAATCGTTGTATACCAAGAAATAGAGGCCATCAGCCATTTTCCACAACAGTGGAGGCAAATCTATTTGAAGGAAACTGTATGCAACACATGTCTCGATTCCTTTTAATACCACTATTACCTCAACAACAATTTCCTCTAATTTTATTGTTACTTTATTTATTGTAATGTTTCCTTACATTACTTTATTTATACAATACCAACGGTATTTCTAATTTTCATTTTGTATTTTTCCTAATAGAGAGTAATTATTTGGTTGCATTTGTTCTTTCAAATCATTGTATTTAAACTGATATTTGTTAGAAAATAATGCTAACAACATTTGAAATAGTTGCATTTGCAGCATATTACAGACATCAGCTGTAAAGAAAGGAAATTCCGAAAATCGGAACCCGGGATGACAAAGAGAGAATGAAATATAATGGTAAGTAGAACTAAATAGTGATAACATGACATTAAAGTAAAAAATGAAGTGTCTATATCTTGCACCTCAAAGACTCTGGCCAGGACTACACCTTTTCAGCAAAATACAAGTACTGGAGGAATATCTAAATGACAACAAAAATGCAGATGAAGAGACGCCATTTGTTACTTTTTCTCATAGCAGATTCATGTAACATCGAATAACAAAATTTGAGACGAACAGAGAAGTGCTAGAATGGGAAAAAATGATCTTAGATACGAGAAGCCAATTTTTTTTCGAATTTTGAGCTATTTCAGATTTTCTTTATAATATTACATACCTTCTAGTTTTTCCATTTCCTTCTCTTCTCCCACCCTCTATTTTTCCCTTTTTTACGTAATTCAAACCAAGTATTATAGGCCGAGCTGTATTGGAAGCTCTGCAAGAGCTGCAGGACGAATGAAGATGTAGCTTGGGATGAATTGATATACAAGGCAATGTGTTAGCTGAAGTACAGGTCTTGTTCGCAGAATCTGACCAGTCTATGTCTATATTAAAATTCCATTTATCTTTAATTTTCCCCCAGTTTCACAGTGAATGCTGAACTATTGTGCACTTGTTTTCAGAAGATAAGAGGAGGCGAGGGAGGGAGCGAATTTAAAAGCTTTTCTCATCGAAATAAGGGCAATATAGCCCACTGATGCAGAAAACCTTCTCCAGTGGTCACTTCCAGCGCACCAGCAGAACAAGGACGGCCAACATAGCTGCTCTTCTATTCCAAGTTTCAGCACTTTTTGTCCAACCCCACTTCCAAACTGTCACTGGAGGTGGTAGCTCTCTACGCTGTGAATCATATGCTGCTAGTAACTCTTCAATGCTGCCAAGTGGAACTAAAGACTGCAGAGAACAAGCAAAGTGCCAATATTTAAACATAATGGTAGAGCAACCAACATAAATAGGAGTAACTTAAACCATATCTGCAAACTAGTGAAGGTAGCTCTCTACTTGCTAACTACTTGCTACCATTATCAACAAAACCAAGAACCCTATCTGCAAACTAGTGAAGGTAGCTCTCTACTTGTGATAATGGTAGCTCTCTACTTGCTAACTCTAGGAGCAAAAACCCTATCAACAAAACCAAGTCCTTGCTAACTTAAACCATAGATGAATGCTTAATGTCAAGCATAACAAAGTTGCTGGTTTTTGCGCCCATTAGTCAGCCACTTAACAAAACTTCAACCTACAAATTTGTCATTCTTTTACCGAAATATTACGTTTTATTCATACTATCTAATTAAATGCTTAAACAAAGTGAGGAGTAACAAAAATTTAATACTTAAAAATGCAAGGCGGCATTATTAGTAGGAGAAGTATGCCAAGTAATAAGAAAAGATAATTCATAGTTTGTGTAGTTAACGGGGAAAAGTGGAGGTACTGGTGTGTAGTTAACCACATTATTCAACCCAGCAGAATCGATGGCAAGACTGGTGTTATAGAAACCATCTTAACAATATACTATTTTCATTGCACACTAAATTTATCAGGAAAAAAGGCACAAAAACAAAAATGACCTAAATCCCATCCATTTGTGTGACTATGCAAGCAGTTCCACAAAACCAAGCATCAAGTCATTTCTTCGTCAAACATAAAGAAAGAACGTACATAGTACACTCTCAATTCAATAAGCATTATCCCATATTTATATGGGGTTGGCTTCATGAATCTTCTTCTACTTGTATATAAACTATTTTAAACACGTGATATTTCAAACTATAGTTTTTTCAAATCACCATTACAATTTAAATAATGATCATTTTCTGGTTTTATTTAACTAGACTCTAATTGAGTCCTTACTTTCACATGCAAACAATGTCTCTGAGTTCACTTCATTCATTCATGTGGTAATTACTGTATATTTCATCTCACAATTAGATGATTTAAAAATCCTATTTCACATTAGAAGTTCGGAATTCATGGTTCACCTGTCGAGCTTCGAGATTTGAGACAGCCATTGCTCCAACATACGGAAGACTTTCAATCACCACATCAGCCAAACCTGAAATGAAAGTGGGTTCACAACCAAGTGCAGGAACACGTCCCCATTTCTCTATACCAGAATTTAGAGCCAACTCCTTGTATTCAACATCTATTTCCTCCAATGTTTCAATATGTTCACTTACAAAACTGTGATGAAAACCAAGATAAAGTAAAAAAAGTTCACAATTTAAAAATTAAATGCAGAAACATGCAATCTTCACACCCTTCCCCCACCCCAAAAAACAAATAATAATTAAATAAATAAATAAGAGAGACAGAAAATGTTCAGAACAATGACAATTTCAAACTTCAAATTCAAACTCATTAGGTGAACATTCTCATCTACCTAATTGGGACAGCTAAAAGACTCTTAACTCCTTTACGTCCAAGCTCAATAATTGTCTCATCTGTATAGGGCTTCAACCATTCCACTGGTCAGACCCTACTCTGAATCAGAAGAAAACCAATCAACAAATTAGAAAATTAAATACTAAGAAATAATAGATATATAAAAACTAAATGTACAATTTTATATCATTTAATAGATTTGTCCCCAACATGTTTTCGTCTTTCACCAAAGAGTCACATCAATGTGTCCATGTCGTATTGTATCTGTTTTCATGTTCATACTTCATAATCTTATGACAAGCTAATTTAGCGCATCATGTTATTTAGGAATCTGAACGAGTTTTAACACGACCGACGTAGGTCAACTTTTGGTAGTATCCTATTTTGTATGAAATTTGTTTATTGATTCTCTAAACTTCATTATGTATAAATAGCTGTAAACTTCCCAATGAAGTATGTGAAATACAAAAAATTCCCTTCAGAACTCTGTTGAGAAATAATATGGAAGAGTTGAATGATAAAATTCGTTCTTATATGATGCTAACTATTTAAAAGGTTACCATTTTATCTAGACCCTGCTTAGTTTAGCTAAAAATCAATTTTTTAGTAAATTTTGATAAAAGTCCATGAAATGTGTGGTTGAAAAGTTGATAAAAGTTATAGGTACCATGAAATGTGTGGTTGAAAATTAATTTGAGGAAAAATAAGTACTAGAAAATGGGGACCAAACAAGGGCTTAGTATCATCAGCCGATGTTAGTAAAGTGCGGTGATCTTTTTATTCATGATCCACTTGTGAGATACCGGTGCACATTATGGATCCATCTAAAACTAGTTTACGCTTTCAAAGCAAACTGAGATAAAGTACAGTAGTGAAATTATGCTTGTCAAAATTGGTCCCTAGGTATCATTGTGGGGCTTAGACTCTGCTTTATCTGTCCAATACTCAAGTTTCCATAATGCACTTGTTAAAACTTCAAAAGAATGTGTAACACCCATTCTGAGATCACAAGGCAATGATAAACCACTGTCTCATGGACCATCACATCCTACGTAACTTCACCTCTCTCTAACTGACTGCATGAGATACCCATGTTGGACACAAGGATATTCACTAACCAACTACGGAGGATTGGGTTGTCCCTAAGAAGTGACAATTTCAGGTATCTGGATTCGATCATTAACCAGAAAGGAGGAATTGATGATATATGCATAGGACTAAAACAAGTTGGATGAAAGGAAAAGTGATATCGAAAATTTGTGTGATGGGGAAGATCCCTATAAGGTAAAAGGGAATTCTACAAAATAGTTATTAGACCTACAATGCTTTGTTGCATTGAGAATTGGACAATTAACAACAAAATGTTCTAAAATTAACATTGTGTCTCAAAATGAATGTATGGTAATATTAAGATGGATAAGTTAAGATTATGAGAAATGCCAATGTTTGGAAGTAGCATTGATTAAGGTTAAATAAAGGGAAAGACAACTTATGCAGTTGGGACATGTTTTGCATAAACCTAGAGAAGCTCCATTTGATAACAGCATTCTAGGAGGCTAGAAAAAACTAATATGACTTGTGATTATGAAGGATCTAGTTGCTTTGGGTCCTCTAACAAAGTTAGCAATAAACCAATCAGATTGGACCAAAATGATTCCCTAGCCCGATCCAAATTCATTGGGTTAAGAATAATTATTTGTTTGCTGTTGTATTTAGCCCTTTGACCCAAAAAAAAAAAAAAAAAGATAATTGTTATTTGCCAACTTGTTCCTCAGAGGATATAAGACCAACTGATTAGGAGAACCAAGAGATTAGGAGTACAAAATATATATATATATATATATATATATATATATATATATATATATATATATATATATATATATATATGAACATGTTCATCAACATTCCTAAATGCTAAAATTACATATTTAAGAATAGAAATATGCAAATATGTTCATGAATACATATATTGATTTCATTGGATATTTCACTACACTTAGTGATGGATCAAATAAGGTGGAGAAAAACTACAATATGCCTCCTTATATTTTCTGGGAATAAAACTTAGATTGTTGTCATACGGCAATAAACATAATGAGCTGTTTTCGGTGCTCTTCGAAGTTTTTCTTTTCGGAGATATTTCCGTAGGAATACATTGAGCCCTTGTTTGATTCCCATTATTTCAAAAATATATTTTTCTCTATCTTCTTTTCAATCACACATTCTTCAATAAAATAACATTACACGCAACCCAAAAACTTTTATTTATTTTTTAACTACACATTCTCCATCAATCTACTATTCAAAATGCATTATTTGCCAAATAATGGGACTCAAACAAGGAATCAGTAGAATTACAGTATTTTAGCAGTAGAGTATTTACCTGATATGCAAGAGTAGATCCATTGTCTATCTTTCTCTTTTCCAGTTCTTCCATGATCAAATCCACACATTCCTCCATCTCAGCTTTATATGGATCACTAGCTTCCTCCACATACGCTAGTGGTACCCCATGAGCACTAAAAAAAATCATCACCTGTAAAAACAAATAGAACATGAAAAAAGTCTCTGTAATGTACAAATCTTGATTTGGGATTATAAAAAATAAAAGGCCATAAAAATATCTGTCATACATAAACAAATCCGAGAAATTCCCTTATGATTCCAATTAGATCAAAATATATCAAGTCCCAGCGAAGTTGGCTTATAATTCCCGACTATAAAGTAATACGGCTTGTTCAAGCCATTTACGTCTTTCCTGAAGAAGAAATCAAGCCCATTTAATCAGTTACAGAATTAATCACTAGATAGTACAACTGCGTTCAAATAAGAGAACTGGTCTTCTGTAGTAGTTATGGAAAAATTTGGCACATGCTCAGGATTTATGTCACTTTTATTAAATAATTGGAATATACTTCATTCACTCGAAAAATAGTACAACAATTACAAATATGGTTGACCAAAATGAAGGAAATTGGCAAACAATTGGAACAAATATCATGTACTTAGCAGCATCTTAATCTACTATATGAGCGAAATGAAATTCCATAGCAAGTTGTTCACTATACAACAGAATAAAATCTACTTCTATGAAATTTTATGTATGTGTGCAATAGGGATTAACCTCAAAGTTTCTCAACTCCTTTTCAATGAAATCTGCCATGGCTTTGATATATCCTTCTCATTGGTACCAGGAAGGAATTACAGTGTGCTGTATATTGACAAGATATTCATCTTCCCTAATTTAACACATTGACACATGCATCAAGATTTTGACAGTAATGACAAACTACAAAATGTAAATCCAGATGCATACAACTGTTACCTGAATATATTCTCCAGTAGTCGAAGGCTTGAACCACTTGTTGATATTGAGAATTGAGGGTACAAAGGAAGCACCACAAGTTTTGTTATTCTATCTCGTTTAATCTTGATGAAAAGTCAAAAAAGTTGAAATTATTGGCGAACCAATATATATCAAGCCCAGGAAATTTTAAAGAATAACAAGAAATAATGACAATTAAATTAGGAAGATCTAACATTATAGTTCAAGTGTTTTTTTGAGCTGAACAGAAGAAACAAATAGTATGGAACAATTTAGGGGCTGTTCTCTTTGTGTTTCAGTTTTATGTTTTGAGTTTTGAATTCATTTTGTATTTTGTGTTTTGAGTATTTGTTTTGAAGTTTATAAAAATGCGTTCTTTTTGTCATTCTGAAAAACCGTTTCTCAAAACATGAAAATGGAAAACGCGTTTACTTTGAAATTTTGAGAATATTTTTTTTTATAATATTTTATTCAAGAAATCTGATTATTCAATACATTTTAGTAGTTTGATGTTAATATAGTATTAAATAACATATAAATTTTGAAGTTGGTGAAACTTGAAATATTTGTTTCCAGATATAAAAAACACAAATTAAATTAAATTTGACAAATCCTTATTTTTGTCCTTGTACGTAACTTGTGACAAGAATTAACAAGCATCAAGTCACAACCAAGTTTGGACAGATGTTTTAATGGAATTAATCTTAATTGAGTTTTTATCCATTTGTTCTCAATTCCTCTGTAAACATTTTTAAAAGCAGTTTTGTTCATGGAAGCATACATTCATCTATTGTTTGCATCAAACTCGGAAGGAACATATAAAATTATAACTAATATAATTATAAAGACTTCATCAGGCCTAATGGACATTATCTTCCTCTGCATTCCATTAACTACACAACCAATATCACTAGACAGCAATGCCAAATTTATCAACCACTACAGATCAATAGCTCCCGTCAAGGCAAATTATAAAAATCAGACAAGAGAAACCAACAGCAACATACAACCAACATCATGAACATCACAATAAAAGCAATGGCAATTCTAGTTGATGGAGGTCGGAAACTGGTGGGAGCAGGGCCGCCACACCGAGGCAATTAGCAAGCATAGATCTCTCCATCGATGTTTCAAGGCGCCATTGTCATCCACCAGGGTGTAACCATTAGAACAGAACATTCCCAGTAAAAGAGTAGCTTGTGCCGCGGCATTGCCACCCAAAGATACACCTTTGAAACCTGATTGCTGAAGCTTTTCACATGTCCAAATCATCTCTTTATCACATAAAAGCCATATTTGATGAGAGAAGGATTTGGCTTTACTCACTGAAGAGTGGATTAAGATGTCTTTCAGTTTCATTCACTTTCATTCACAATCAGTTGAAGGAAAAGGCAAATAATAAAATGTCAAGAATACAAAAACAATAAGAATATGTCACAATGAAATGACTGGTGCCATGATCTTGAAAGTAATTTCCTACCATGGAATTATGTATTTGGTTGTCATATTAGGAATGAGTCTGATTTCACCCCACTCCACTCAGATTAGTTCCATCAGCAGGACCACCAAAGGCAAAGAAGACATTCCCATAGAAGCACAAGTTAGACCAACACCATTCTTGCAACATTGATTAATAAGTACTCATGTCCAGTGTCCTAACCAAAACAATACTAAAATTGCAGCAAAATTTAAAACTAAATTTCAAGTTCATTTGCCAAGAATAATAGAATAAACCAAAAATAGGCAAGACAAGTTTTCCACCAATCTCTAGCTTGCAATAACCAATTTGCGGGGACATAAAAAGCTCTTCTTATTTTCATAATTTTCCTAAAGTGTATCTTGCAAATAAACAAAGTAATACTTCCCCTACTAGTAACTCACACTTTAACTACTACGATGATCATAATTCCACTTGTGGTACAAACGCATTGCAAGTTTAATCTAGTTCCCTACCACATAGCTTCCAAGTCCACCAGTAAAAGAGTAAAAATATAATTTATACATCCAATGGAGAAATCAAAGCTTCACTTCCCTGTAGACTTAAAACTAGTAGACCAATATAATGCCACGAAGAAACCTGAATAGAATCTTGTTCTTAAAAGTTGCTACGCCCACACTTAAATACTCTACGCTCCTAATAAATGTTGCACCAGACCTTCCATTCCCCCTTGTAGAACATTCTAAAGTTCTTGAAATCTTTATAAATGAATAACCATGAAACGGTGTAACAAATAAAAAAAAGTCCACTGGAGGGCAGTGAAATACTCACAGGAACCATAAAGATAATACGGACAATGTATCGCTGATAAGTTGGCTCGGTATAATTCAGAAGATGCCTGTAAATGTGGAGTATTGCCAAAGCAATTGCCCCAATGGTACAAGGCAACGCAATGAATATGTAGAATATAGGCCCCATTTGCAGCACATTGACTGCAGATCATTCACCAGAAAATGCCATTCTCTGGAAACCTGAACAACAAAAACCATCCATCAAAATTATGCCACAAAAAAAAAAAAAAAACATTATAATCAACTTAAAAATAAGTACGAACTTCAATTGATAGTAGTTTGGGCTCGTTGAACGAAATTTTTTCCCTAAATCTCTCAGAAACGATGAAAACCCTAACCCCAAATGTATATTTACTCCCACGGTGAAATAAAAATCTGAAAGAAGAAACATTAAATAAGTTCAAGTCATCAACTATTCAATAAAAATGCCACAATTCAGTTAAAAAACGAAGAGAAGAACAATGTAGAAATAGTTAAATAGAAGAAAAATAAAGGAGATTCTACCGATGGAGAGAATGGGTACCTCGAGACTGGATTTGGGAAGCCGGCGAGGCAGATTAGAGGGGAAGAACCCATTGGGGAAGAAGAAGGCGAAAATTGGTGGAAGGAGGCCAATCGGTAGCTCAGCCCAAGAGAGGAAGAATTTTGGGGAAATGGAAAATGACCGTTTTCCGCGTTTTGGTTCGGTGACCGCGTTTTGGGAAGAAAACACTCGAAACACTCAAAACGGCTATTTGGACGTTTTGTGTTTTCTGTAGAAATTTTTTTTTTGTTTTCAAAAATTCATTTTCGAAAACGAGAAAGAGAATGCATTTTCATTGTTTTGAAAAATCGAAAATAGAAAACGGTTCGAAAACAGCAAAGAGAACATGGCCTTAGAAACTAGCAAAAATCACCATGCAGAATAACAAATATCACATAGGTCATATTTCAGAATTGTGACAATCCTCAAGTGTTCTTGGTTTACAAGAGAGAAAATAGGTCAAACTACTGTATATTAAAGGATCGATTAATGCCACGAATTCATCAGCTCCAAAGTAGTTAAGTAAGAAGTAGAAACTAAGTACACAGCTAAGAGCCAAATCAATTAAAATATCACGCAGATGGATTTTGATGAAGAAAACGAAACGAAACGAAGTAACAAGACATCCTTTTTTTCCCTTTATAAATGAAATCAAGCCAACATTTCTGTTAACATTGAGCATCTCATATCAATATTTCAGCATAAATGGAAATAAAGATTGGACAAAAAGTCAAGTTCAAATATGACAGTCAAGTCATCTCACAAAATTGAATCCCTCTTTGTAAACCACTACTGCCAAAATCAGCTCGAAAATTACCAAAATGCCCTATCAAAACCTCTTCTTGGAGAAGAACCAATGAATTTTCCCAGTCTTAACCCTTTCCTTTAACTGGGCCTTCGACTATTTGGCAGCATTGACTTTCTTGTCCCTAGATTGGAGGCAGTCAAGGGTTACCAAGTCCTTGAGGTCCACATCCAAGGGGTAGCATGTCGGCAATAATGCGGTTTTAGTCCATCACTTTGATGAAGCACTTCACAATAGACTTGGCCAGCTTCCTCACAGTGTCCTTATGGAACACCTTAAAAGGTACTTGAGCAACCACAACAGGATTTGGCTGTAGGGTCGGTTTTGTACGTATCTTCATCAGAGGAACCTACAACCACAGCCTTCAGCCCAGTATACGGCCATGGAGAACTATCATCGTTTTGTTTAGCTTTAGAAACTTTACCATTTCTAGCATTACCCCCCGTGAATACTCCGCCGACCGCCGGTGTGAAAAGTTCTTGAGAAATAACCGAAATAAATGAATTTCTTCAGAATTCTTAATTCATGAGTTGTAGGGAGGGATAATTTTTCTGTGGACTTCTGTTTCATGTTCCGTGTACTAGCTAAAGCGTTACGTATGTCTGGTGGCCTGAGGTAGAGAAAAACAAAGCCCAATCAATCTCTCAATCCCTGCTTCTGCATTCTCGATGTGCTGAGTCACGCTCTCTGTTTTTCAGGGAGTGAAAGGAGAGGCTATCATCTTATTTAAAGTTAAGTTGATCGATTTATGCTTCCTTTTGTTATTTACTCATATGCTTCATGGAGGTGTCAGTATTCGATTTCATACAAACTAATTGTGCATGCACATGGCAAATTTCCATATTGGTAAAAATAAAAATAATGTATTTGTCAAATTTTCCAAGATTTCTTAAAAGTCACTCAGCTTAAAGATATAGATACCATCCACGTGCTTTCATACGCATCACTAAACAAGAGAAATCCGCAACTTTAATAGCCTGATAGCATTCAGCAACCCTTAACATGATATTAGCACTAGAACCCTAGACTCTGTGTCGTATGTTTCCTGCTTACTCTATGCACACGATCGTCCAAATCATCTCTAAATTAAGTTGGATATATCTGTTCTAACACCTCTAGTGTTGACTAGTGCATAAATTTCAAAATTTAAAAGCTTCTCCAAACGAATCTAAATACACAAAATGAACCTCACACACCATATCTAAGCTGCTTTTGCAGTGCTACATCATGTTACATGTTAAAACCATCATTTCAGAATAGGAGAATAATAAAGCAAGATTATAGTGGCAACGAGACCTTAGAGCAATGACTGCCACACATTAGAAACCCATCGTCTAGGAATGTTACCTGTTCAATAGCTTCTTCGGTAAATGGATGCCAATAACGCATCCCTGCACAAACCTTTGCAGGGACATTCTTTTCAGATAGTGCCTTTCTCAAATCTTCAGCCCACAGAAATCAAATACTATCAAGTTAAAGAATAAAAATTGATACGGAAATAATATAAAGAATGAATAAGTTATCATTTTATACATGTCAATTTTACTAAAAACAGAGATGGTATTTAAGATGTGTATAAAACAAGAAAGTAAGCACACAAACCTATCGCTACCAGAACCTACCAGTGAAGAGATTCATTCACGAATTTACAGACGTTGTACTTGACCAAGCTCTCCAAAAGATCAATAAGAAAAAAGGAAAAGAAAAGAATGCTTCTATTATTCCAAACAGGAAAATCCATGTGCACTACTTTGCTCACTCACTCTCAATGCCAAATCACGGAAAACATAGTACACGAAATCTTCAAATGAAAAACCCCATACATAACTATTTGGATGGAAGTTTCATGTAGTCATGCTGCATATCAAAAGCCACAAAATTGTTGAAATTTGACTTTGAAGTTCAAATAATCAACTACTGCACATAGACCACCAGAAGTAAATGACCTTTCAGTTAACTAGACCAAAGAGATACCTGAGCATCAGTTATCTGACGAAGAGGAAAACCACCACCAATCGAAGCATATCCTTCTTTGATCTTTGGGGCTCTAGCAATGGATATGAATTTCGCCAATGGCTTTTGAAGAAAGCGAAACAATCTCGGCAATCGTATAATATCCTATTTCCAATTCACAGACATACAAAGAATAAAGTATTTTCACCTCCAACACAGTTTACCAGTAAAAATAAAAACAAAATGATAAAATTGATAGATACTAACTGCAAAAAGGTTGAACAAGAAGGGTTGAACATCCTCAAGAGTTTCAGGGCCTCCAAGGTTCAGTAATAACACTCCAATCTTATCATCACCAACAAACAGGGTGTCTGATACTTCTTGAGCTCTAGACATGACTAATGCTCCAATTTGAGAAGAATACTTTTTGGTTAAGGACTCGAAGATAGGCTGCATCTTACACAACACCGAGGAATCTCTAGCAACTAGGGATGTTTTTGACAAATTAGAACTGGCACAAGTCTCCAGTTGCACTCTTAAGCAAGGACACATCCATCGAGAAGAGCTTTTAGCTCGTGGTAGTAGCCTGCAAAGACGAAGCCATCCAAAATTATATCAAAATTTTATGTCTACATAAGAAACTAGAGCACAAAATCATAAATTTCACATATCCATATTATGGTGCATGTTTATCTTCTTATCTTGGATACCTATACTCTTAGATTTTATACGCAATAATAGAGAAGTGAAAGAGAGAAATCAACACAAGGATTTAACATGATTCGGCAATGCGCCTACGTCCACAAGGAGCAAAGTGGATATATTTTTATTCAATATGAATAATAGGGTTACATCATAAGTTTATATGCTAACCCTAACCCTAGCCCTAGCCCTAGCCCTAGCCCATAAAAGACTTTTGGGCCAGTACAAGTGGTGCGCTCCACTCCACTCCACTCAACTGCCCTCACTCCACTCCGGTATCGATCTATTCTTCCAGTAAACCTGTGTTACACTCTATATGAGCCACATATACAATATATGCCTTGAAGAACAAAGAATTTCTGTGTACATATTGAAATTCCTTGAGTGTGTGAAAAATAGATAAGTCAAGATGAAGCCAATTTAATGGGAAGTCGGTCCCTATCTCTCTAATTATAACCCGTGTCTTAAGCTTCACAATTATCAATAATTCAATGATCATAGAGATAGTCACAAGGGTCATTATGAATAACTATCATAAACTGTTAGTTTGATGCCAGTAATATTTTGCATAACGACATTATGAATTAACGTTCAATTATTCGCATATTACAATTTGAAACAATTATCTAAGGTTCCATGATCATATAGGATGTCATAAATTGTATCCTCGATTGTTCGGGTATAGTGAGACACAATCTGCGACGTGATCAAAATATGTCACTCACAATTGGTACATAAAGTTGGACGCTTTATGTTTATAAGATTGCATTGTTCTTATTAAGATTTGTCTAAACTTGGGAATAAGAATAATAATGTATGTTATATGCAAATTGAACAGGACCGCGTAGATGACTAATTTGTGACCACTCGGAATGAGACTCTACTCGATTATCAAACAAGTCACCTAAATCCTGAGCGAGTAATGTAAATTTGATTGCTAGTTCAAGTTGTTTGAGGTACCAATGAGTGAAGTCTTAATTAAAAGATTGATCTTGGTGCTTTGGAAATCGAGCTGAAACAATTAGAAATCATATACTTATGATATTGGAATCTGTTAATCATCATAATGAGAAGATTGTCACTCTAAGGTATTTTCTATAGGCAATTCATTGTTGGACTCAAATCACAACGAATTCGCCTTATGAAAATGGAACTTAGAGGGTAATACATGTTGAAGGGCAAAACGGTCATTTTGCCGGTTTCAATATATTGACGGTCAAACAGGGTTGACTTGTGGAACAATAATTGTTATCGGATCACAAGTTGCTTTCATAACTATCACTCGACTCGAGAGTCCAATTTTTATTTTTTCATAGAATAAGTCGGAATTAATAGATGTATCTCAATTGGTCAAAATTTGACCTAATTAGAAACATCTATTGGAGTTTGAATCTTGTGAATCCGGTTAGATCCCTCTCTTGGCTCTAATAAATGTGTGTAACTTAATTGATCTACTACAATAAAGTCCAAGAAAATATGTGCAATTATGAACCCCTAATTGCGAATTATAAATATGCCCTTTGTGGGCACATTTCTCAAGTTTTAGGGTTAGCCACAGCCACATTTTCATATTTTCCAAAGAGGGAGGCACCTAAGGAAACCAACATTAAATCACTAGCAACGGGCCAGTAATTTACGGATTGATGATGTACTGTCTCTTCCCTCAAAATTGTCAACAGACTGCCACAGATTCTTCCTTCAAAACAACAATTTCCTAAAAATAGAAGCCCAGTCCTAGCCTCTTCAGTTGCCCATTAGCCTCCCCAGGCAAAGCCTAATCTAATTAAGCATGACGCTGAAACTTCAGTTTGCATACAGGAATGAAGTGTATATGTAATGAATTTCACAAATTTATTAGCAAAAACAAGATCAAACTAACAGGATATAAAGTTTACAGAGTTACACTTCTACATACACACAAAATATACATAAAAAAAATGTAAAATATACAGAAAAATGTGTAAGTAAGTACGACTTACAGAGATGGAGAAGGGGCTTGAATGCGTCTATTCATGGATGGATTCATTTCTAAGAGGACTTCTACTGATTTTGTGAAGTGGGCACTTTTTAAGAGTTGAAATTCAGAAGATTTTTCCTTGCAAAACTCTTTCTTGAAGTGCCTTGGGACAGCAGTAGTGGATTTTATTTTTATTTCTATTTTTTGTGTGTTCTAATTATTAACCACGTGTTTCGCGGGTTATCCTCGACAGAATAAATAAATGCCACCTCGTTAAATATTTGAGGTAAATTTCATCAGGCTATCCTATATGTTTGTTTCTTCACTTTATCCCCTATAATCCACGAATATTATGAAAATTACATAATTGATAGTCATACTATAAAAGTTTTAAAAAAAGCATTTTAACATTTTATTATAATGACATTGCTATAATCCTCGTTTTATAATTTTCATTTATCATGTAAGAATTAATGCATGGAACGGCAGTTATGAAATGATTGTCAACTAAGCAATTTTTCGCAATTGGTGATAATCGACGATGGAATGTGATAGAATGGTGAAGTTTAAAATTAAGTTGAAGTTAATTGAGATAGATGACAACTAATGATTTTATTTAAAATCTTGTTAAAATATCAATGATTACAGATGATATTTACTGCTTGTTTAAATATTTGATATTACAAAAATAAAAAAGGAAAAATAGAAAATGTAATCCTCTTTTTTAAGAGATTGGTCAAATATCTAATTTATTTATAACTAGTTAGAATGATGAATCACATATTGTTTGGGAGAAATTATATGCGGTAGAAATTGTAAAGTGATAAAAATGAATGAAGAATGGGTGAATAGTAATTTTGGATTCCGTAAAATGTGTAGTTAAAACTAAAATTTGACTTTAACAAATTATAATTTAAACCAAACAAGCACTTCAATTCAAATTGATTCTTTTGACTTCTATCGGTTTTGTTTTTTTAAATAATATTTTAACATAGCCACCTAGTTCATTATTTCAAGAAAATTGTTTATTTAACAAATAAATTGTCTACCCAATTGGTCTAGGCATCTAGCCTTGATAGGACGTGTTGGGCAAGATGTGCATTGGTACAATATTCCATTCATCTAAATGCTACATTTATCCCCTGAAATCAGCTCACGCAATTATCCATCAAATTGAATCGGACGAAAAACATTATTCTATCTTTAAAGTTAGGATTGATTATTTGATTTGTTGCTTTCACTGGAAAAAGCAAAACTAATGTGAGAAATTGGAAATTAAAATACAATATTGGCTCTTAACAAAGCTTGAAATTTGGAACTCGATGGATAACTATGAAATGAACTTACGAAAAAAATTAGGGACTCTACTATTATCAACACAAGATTGTAATGTGGTGCAAGATTTCCTAGAATGTAGGTAGTGGTTATGATCAATTCGACAAAAGAGAAGGGATAGGGTATATTCTTCTTTGGGATTATCGAACACACGTTACTCTGATTCCTTATAAATGATATTCAATCTGCTAAAAAAAGTTAAAAGAGAGTAATTATGCTTGTTGTGTCTTTTATATAGATATCAAAGGCTGGGGGTGGGGGTGGGGGGGGGGTTCCCTTGAGCCGTATTGATAAGAATTTAACTGCACAAGAAATTGAAGAATTTGCCTATTTCTTGCACGTACCAAGTGAAGTCTTCAGAGAAACGAAAATATGGGCTAAAGAGTAAATGCTTTCTCGAGAGGAAGGGAAAATGCAAGAATTCTCTTTCCTTTCTATAACATATTTTAACTGAAGTTTCGTCAGAACTTAAAACCAATATTTGAAAAAACTATAAAAGATAACTCTTTTTGTAGTATATATTTTATTTGTATACAAGTCCACAGCACTCAATTCAACAAGAAGTATAACCCATTGAACTAATAGGGTTTTTTTTTTTTTTAAAACCATTTGGCGTGCTCTTTTTATTAGGTTATTTGGTTTACTAATTTTTTAAATAAAATAATAATCTTTAAAAACCTCGCGGAGTACAATTCAAATATGTAATCTTATTTCTTGTGCTAAATTTTTATTACGTCATGTGATTTCAATTCCTTAAATTCTATATTTAGCTATGTCTCTGTCACTCGGTCACACCCATCTTATCGGTATTTTACTATCACCAATATGAACTTTGGAACTTGGAATAGTTGATGACGTGGGGAATCCTACCTGGGATGACAGTAGTGCATGACAAAAGACCAGAACAAACAAGAGATGTACAAGGACAGAAATGGCTAACCTTCCTTAGGGGTGGGCAAACATAGTGTTGGAAAAAATGAGATTTTGGCCGACTTTGGCACGAGTTTTGAGTGGGACTCGTTTGGCTATTTTGGAAGATAAAGATTGATTTGTGTTCTCCTACGTGAGTACATCGAAATCATATATTTACTTGTCAAAATTGATACTCGGGTGAATGAGAAATTGAAGCTAAGTGTGCCACTTAAAAGAAGTTTATGTTGGTAGGAGAAAAACTTAAAAGGAGTTTGTTCCACATAGGAAGTGGATGAAAACAAAAATCACTTTATAAAGGATTACACTTTAGAATTGTGTAATCATATGTAGCATAGAGGCTCTCTCCATGTGCGTTCGCGGTGGGGTGCAAATTATGGACCGAAATAGGCTTCAGACCTTGAACTTGTGTGCGGGCACGACCTGCGTACACAAATGTCAGACCGAATGGAGCAAAATTGGCACATTAGGAGTGTCCACATTTTGCTACATTTTTTTATTTTATTCAACTGACTTTTCATTTTCTGAAACAGTTGAAACTCCTGAATCTCCTATGATAATTGTCATTATGTGAATGGGCAAGTTACACTCTCTAGAGCCAGTATATATATGTCTTGTTTTTCCTCTTTTCAACACACGAATTTCATCTGAAAATTCATCTACATACAGTTCCAGTTTTCCTTCGTTTTCAAGTTTATTTTTCAGTCTTTGTGGTGATATTATTCGGGCACTTACTCAATTCGTCGGTGTAAAATCTGTGATGCTCAGATTCTACAGTTCTACCGTTGTATCTTAGGTAGCAAATGCACAAATTAAACCTCAAGCACATACGGTGAGGGGAGGAATCTGTTTTAAGGAAATTGTGTGTAACACAGGCCTTAGGTTAAAAGTTTATTACTATTTCATTGTTTTTTTTTCTTGTTATTACTTAGTGTAATTAACAAATCATTGGATTTGTTATATATGTTATTTAAACTGAAAATTTTCTGCATATACGATATCCAGTACTGAAACGCTTGTCTAACAAACTTAAAACAGATTCTTACTTTAAAGACAAGCTTATATTTGGTGTATTGGAAACTAATATATCTGTTTCATTTTCAGAAATGGAAACCGAACAAACCAACATGGATGTAACCCAAGCTATGGCTACATGAAATCAGGTTGTGGGCTCTGCTAGGGCTCAATGACCAAGTTCTATTGTGGCTCAGACTGTGGTTAGATTGCCAAGTCATGTTGTGAGTCGAACAACTGGCCATACTGTTACTGTTCCGGTTAATCATGGTGAAAAATCGGAGAAATTCAATGGCTTGAATTTCAAGAGGTAGCAGCAGAAAATGTTGTTTTATCTGACCACTTTGAATCTTGCGAGATTCTTGACTGAAAGTGCTCCAAAACTCCAAGAGGGTGAGGGAGATGTTCAAGCTGTTAGTGTGCTTGATGCGTGGAAACATTCGAATTTTTTGTACCGAAACTACATCATGAACAATCTAGCAGATTTGCTATACAATGTGTATAGTACTATGAAAACTGATAAAGAGCTGTGTGAGTCATTGGACCAAAAATATAAGACTGTGGATGCCGGGGCAAAAAAGTTCATTGTTGGCCGGTTCTTGGATTATAAAATGGTAGACTCCAAAACAATAATCAGTCAAGTGAAAAAACTCCAAGTGATTCTTCACGAAATTCATGCCAAATGGATGATATTGAGTAAAAATTTCTAAGTGGCTAGAATTATTGAAAAACTTCCCCCCGCATGAAAAGATTTCAAGAATTATCTAAAGCACAAACAAAAGAAAATGAATGTCGAAGAACTGATTGTTAGACTTCGAATTAAAGAAGACAACAAGACTTTCGAGAAGAAGTTGTTTGATCCTAGTGTTGCTAAAGCCAACGTTGTGGAGCATGGTCAATGCAGTAAGGACTACAAAAATAAGACATGGTCATCCGGTGGTAAAGGGACCAAGTTAGGACTTAAAGGTAGAATTTCTAAAAGGAAGTTTCAAGGGAAATGCTTCAATTGTGACAAAGTGGAACACAAGTCTTTGGAGTGCAGATTACCAAAGAAGAAGAAAGAAGCAAATGTGGTTGACTACATGGCACATGATGTGGCCGAAATGAATCTCTCAGCCGTCATTTCTGAAGTGAATATGGTGGGTTCAAACCCAAAAGAGTGGTGAATTGACACCGGAACTATGAGGCATGTGTGCTCTTATAAAGAGCTATTTGTTACCTTCGAAGCAATTGAAAATGGAGAGAAGTTGTTCATGTGAAATTTAGCAACTTCTGAAATCAAGGGACAAGGTAAGGTGGTTCTGAAGATGACGTCGGGAAAAAAGCTGACTCTTAACAATGTGTTGTATGTGTTGGAAATTCGTAAGAACCTAGTGTCCGGGTCACTTTTGAATAAGCATGGTTTTCGTATTGTATTTGAGTCTGACAAAGCTATTTTGTCAAAAAGTGGAATGTTTGTCGGAAAAAGTTATGTTTCCGATGGTATGTTTAAACTCAATGTAATGGTTGTTAAACCAAAAATGAATAAAGTAAATTCTTCTACTTACTTGCTTGAGTTTTCCAATGTGTCATGGTAGACTAAGACATGTTAACTATGATGCTTTACGTAGAGTAGTTAACATGAATTGCATACCCGCGTTTCATATTGATTCCAAACATAAGTACGAAACTTGTGTTGCGCAAAATTGACAAAATCATCCTTTTAAGTCAATTGAACGGAATACAGAATCACTTGATTTAATTCACAGTGATATATATGATTTAAAATTTGTATAAACAAGAGGTGGCAACAAGTACTTCATTACTGTCGACGATAGCACAAAATACTGTTATGTATATTTGCTAAAAAATAAGGATGAAGCGATAGAGAAATTTATTCTCTATAAGAATGAAGTTGAAAATCAACTTAACAAGAAAATTAAGGTGTTGAGAAGTGATAGAGGTGATGAGTATGAAGCACCGTTTGCTGAATTCTATGCACAACATGAAATCATACATGAAACCACCGCACCTTATTCACTGCAACAAAATGGTGTTATTGAAAGGAAAAATCGCACCTTAAAAGAAATGATGAATGCAATGCTAATAAGTTCTCGGTTACCTCAAAACATGTGGGGGAAGCTGTGTTGTCAGTAAATTACCTTTTAAATAAGGTACCCCGAAAGAAATTGGAAAATATCCCTTATGAGTTATGGAAAGGAAGAAAGTCTTCCTATAAATACTTACGAGTGTGGAGGTGTCTTGCTAAAATGGTCGTCCCAACACCAAAGAAGGTGAAGATAGGCCCGAAAACTGTAGATTGTATCTTCATTGGATATGCACATAACAGTGGTGCTTATCGATTTCTTGTGTATGAATCTAAAATCTCAAATATACACAAAAACACAATAATGGAATCGAGAAATGCTTCATTCTTTGAACATATATTTCCATACAAGTCTAAAGAAGAGTCAAGCTCTTCTAAACGGACATATGAGACTCTAACTGAAAATAGTCAGGACCAAGAACAAGAAGAGGAGATTGAGGTTCAACCAAGACATACAAAAGGGAAATGACAGAAAAATCTTATGGTCTAGATTTTCTGACCTATATGCTAGAAAGTGAACCTCAAAGTTATCAAGAAACTGTGAACTCCTCATAAGGATGTCAGTGGAAAGTGGCCATTAAAAGTGAACTAAATTCCATTTTGCAAAATCATACATGGGAGCTTGTGGATCTTCCTCTAGGAAGTAAACCACTAGGCTACAAATGGATTTTCAAATGGAAAATGAAAGCAGATGGAACTATAGAAAAGTACAAGGCCATATTAGTAATAAAAGGTTACAGACAACGGGAAGGCCTTGATTACTTTGATACATATTCTCCAGTGACGAGAATAACATCTATTAGGATGATACTTGCGATTGTTGCTCGACGAAATCTTGAAGTACATCAAATGGATGTTAAGACTGCATTTTTAAATGGAGATTTAGATGAAGAAATTTATATGGAACAACCCGAGGGGATTTCATCTCCAAGGCAAGAAAAGAAGGTCTGTAAATTGGTGAAGTCATTATATGGCTTGAAACAATCACCAAAACAATGGCATGAAAAATTTGATAATGTCATGATGGAATATGGATTTAAAATCAACGAGGGTGACAAATGTGTCTACGTCAAAGACACTGAAAACGGTTATGTCATTTTATGTCTTTATATCGACAACATACTTATTGTTGGTAGCAACGATAAGATGATTAAATCCACTAAAAACATGTTAAATTCGAGATTTGACATGAAAGATATGGGTTTAGCTGATGTTATACATGGAATAAAAATTTCAAGAATGTTAGATGGGCTCATTCTAAGCCAATCACATTATGTGGACAAAATTCTAGAAAAGTTCAATAAGGATGATACTGGCATGACTAGAACACCGATAAATTCAAGTCAAAATCTATCCAAGAATAAAGGTGAAAGTGTTTCTCAAGTAGAATACTCGAAAATTATTGGAAGTCTGATGTACTTGATGAGTTGTACAAGACCAGACATAGCCTACACAGTTAGTAAACTGAGTAGATATATGAGTAAACCGGGATATGATCACTGGAAGGAATAGTAAGAGTACTGAGGTACTTGAGATTTACTCGTAATTTTGGACTGCACTATAGCAGATATACAGCGGTCATTGAAGGCTATAGTGATGCCAATGGGATATCTGATATAAAAGATTCAAAGTCCACTAGTAGATTTGTGTTCACAATGGGAGGTGCAGCCATATCCTGGAAATCCTCTAAGCAAACTGTTATAGCCAGATCTGCAATGGAATCTAAGTTTATAGCTTTAGATAAATGTGGTGAAGAGGCTGAGTGGTTACGCATCTTCTTAGAAGATATTCCAAAATGGTCAAAACATGTGCCAACAATTTGTATATATTGTGACAGTCAATCAGCAATTAGAAGGGCACAGAGTAACATGTATAATGGTAAGTCTAGACATATATGTCGTAGACACAATATCATAAGGCAACTACTCTCAACTGGAGTTATCACTATTGACTACTTAAAGTTAAAGGATAACATTGCGGATCCGCTAACTAAATGGTTAAATAACGAGTTAGTTGAAAAATCATCGAAAGGAATAGGACTTAAGCCGTTGAATGGATAAGTTAATACAAAGGAAATCCAACCTAGTTGACTAGAGATCCCAAGATCTAGGTTCAAATGGACAACCTAATTGTAAAGACTTAATAGAATCACTGTGGGAGATGTTAACTCCTGTCTATTCCTATGATGTAACGTTGATGTCCGTAAAGATGAAAGATAAGCAATAGGCTTTTAATAATTCTTATGCGTCGAAATTCGAGCCAAGTAATGCGGGTTACTTGTAATAAGAAATTACCTATGTGAGAGAGAAGTGGGGCCGCTTCTAAAGGAATTGTGTGGAAAAAAAATTCCTGTGAACTCTTACAGAACCAGACGTATGTTCATGGCCAAAACGAACATAATAATGAGAACTGAAATGTGTTAGGAAGAATCATGTGGGGAGTATATCATCGTTTACACAAACGGCATAACAATTCAAAGATATCACGTCTACTGATCAGTTAGTAAAGTAAATATGCTTTCACAAGGGAATGTTCAAAGGGTAATATCTACCTATCCTATGCAAGTTTCAACCGTTGAGCTTTATCACCAGATCTTTTGTGTCACATTCATGTGTCGCTCCCAATTTTCATTTATGTTGGGAATTGTTGGAAAAAATGAGATTTTGGCCGACTTTGGCACTAGTTTTGAGTGGGACTCGTTTGGCTATTTTGGAAGATAAAGATTGATATGTGTTTTCCTCCGTGAGTACATTGAAATCATATATTTACTTGTCAAAATTGATGCTCAGATGAATGAGAAATTGAAGCTTAAAGTATGCCACTTAAAAAGAGTTTATGTTGGTGGGAAAAACTAGGAAGTGGATGAAAACAAAAATCACTTTATAAAGGATTACACTTTAGAATGGCGTAATCATGTGTAGAATAGATGCTCTCTCCACGTGCGCGTGGGGGGTGCAAATTATGGACCGAAATAGGTTTCGGACCTTGAACTTGTGTTCGGGAGCGACCTGCGTACACGAATGTCGGACCGAAAGGAGCAAAATTGGCTCCTTAGGAGTGTCCACGTTTTGCTACATTTTTTTATTTTATTCAACTGACTTTTCATTTTCTGAAACAGTTGAAACTCTTGAAACTCTTATGATGATTGCCATTATGTGAATGGGCAAGTTACAGTCTCTAGAGCCAGTATATATATGTCTCTTTTTTTCTCTTTTCAACACACGAATTTCATCTGAAAATTCATCTGCATACAGTTCCAGTTTTCTTTCGTTTTCAAGTTTATTTTTTCAATCTTTGTGGTGATATTGTTCGGGCACTTACTCAGTTCGCCGGTGTAAAATCTGTGATGCTCAGATTCTACAGTTCTGTCGTTGTATCCTAGAAAGCAGACGCATAAATTAAACCTCAAGCACGTACGGTGAGGGGGCGAATCTGTTTTAAGGAAACTGTGTGTAACACATGCCTCGGGTTAAAAGTTTATTACTGTTTCATTATTTTTTTTCTTGTTATTACTTACTGTAATTAATAAATCATTGGATTTGTTATATATGTTATTTAAACTGTAAATTCGGTATCAAGTGTGTAAAATCGATGTTTATTCTGCATATACGATATCCAATACTGAAATGCTTGTCTAACACATAGTTACTGATGTAATAAGGACACTAAAACACCTACTGGAAGATCAGTTCTTCTATGGGTGTTTCTTCATTCTTGCAGTTTTCCAGGTCTGCTACGATATGTTCGAGGTTTTCATTCCAATTTCCTGCCAAAGGAGTAAAAATACTTGATTGCGTAATTTGTTAGCGACATAATTACAGCTAGTGCAAAGAAGATTGACACTAGAATTAAACATAAAAGATTTCACATCTCTATCTCAGAGAAAATCACTACCAGAAAATACAACATATTCTATAGAATTAATATCACTCTATTACGGCAAATTCTGGTTGCATCAAAACTATCAATATAATTTCCTACCAATTATTTATTATAACAATATATTTTTTCAGATTGAAACGAAATATCAAGATTTACACTTCCGAATATTGAGGTGATGTGGATTTTATTTCACTTCATGTCACCTTGATTCCATCGAAATTTCATAAGAACTACAATAAAAAGAAGATAAAAACCAACCCTCTAAGTGAGGAATTCTTTGTTTGGCAGCAGTAAACAGTAATCAACAAGTCAAAGAGGGCGATGACATAGAACTCATTTGATACACATAAAATCAGAGAAGATTTTTTAACTCTGGAATCAATGAAGCATCGAACCAACGAAAAATCATCAGTTTCAAATTTGAGTAATACCAGCATGTCGGTTCCTACAAATGATTCTGTTGACCCAAAAAAGATACCAATGATGTGGCCAACAAATCCCAAAACCTTTACATCCACTCAAGCTGGGTTCCTGCACACTTGGACAAACCGTTAGTCACATGTGACCTCCTCCGGAAGGAGTGGAGTTAGATACATGCACTCCGACGGTCAAGTCACTTGGAGAAGTAATTAAATGAGTATGGGAGAGCTTAAAACGTGAGTCTCCGATATAAAAGGGGGGTCGACTTTGGGGTGAATGATTAAGTATGTGTAGCAAGAATATATCTTTGAGATCCTAAACTTGCATTACCTTTGAACGGCACTAAATGTGAGCTTTTATAGGGCAAGGTGAATAAAGGCCATTGGATGACAATGCATGTGGTCTCATCCACATGATTGACATTTCTAATCATATGTGTCAATCAATCACAACCTTAAATGCTAATACTACTTTTGTACTCACAAGGCCTAACTCGCGGCTTGGACTTGACTAAATAGGTTTGTGGTGGCGGCAGTGAGTTGTCTTGTTAATCATGTGGCATAAGATTTGTTTAAGATTTTTGTCACTTCCTCGCCTTGGACTGGTTCTTGCAATGGGGTTTGCGTGTAATAGGGTCGGTTCAGCCTTTTTTACACGGGGTCGCTCAAACTTTAAAGAGGATCATCCGCGTGGAGCTTGGCTGTTACAACCCATTTTAATTAGTTAAAGTCAAAGGTGGAATTGTCAAAGTTATAGTCAAATTGGACTTAAATGAAGCAAATCATTTGATTGGCACTTATTCTATAATTGATAAAATATTAGGGTTAAGATGTATTAGATGTGAAATTGAGGATTTACTTATATAACCTTGGAAGTGAAGGGACTTCTTTTGCAAAAAGCCCACTAATTTAGCAATTGAAAACTCATTTCTTTTCATTTTCACACACACATACATGCAGTTGGAGAAGAAATAGAGGCTGAAGACCAAATATAGAGAAGGAAAAAGAGAGGAAAAATGAGAACGAAAAGAAGAAGAAAAAGAAAGGAAAAGGGAGGAAGAAGAATGAGGAAATTATTATGATTTCTAGTGCAAGCTTCTTGATTGATTAGCTTCCATTTGGAATCAAAGTAGTGACAAAGAGATTGAAAAAGCTCATCGATCATCATAGTCTTTAGCTTGTTTTGTGTGAGTGGAGAACTTACTTTTCCAAAAGTAAGATTTTTAACTTATAATAATCATGTTTACTTATTATGAATGTTGAAATGATTCCCAATTTTAGAGAAGCATATTAGTTTCATGAAATGTCTTATTTTCGAGAAATTAATAAATGAGCATGATTATTTTGAAGCCATCAAAAAATACCCGATGTAGTCATCTTACTCTAGTGCACTGAGGGGCTGGCCGTGTACTAGAGCCGTGTTATTTGACTCATATAAACTGAGGGGCTACAACCATGTATAAAGGTAAGTCTTATCCACCGAGGGGCTACGGTCGTGTGTAAGGGTACCTATTATGCACTAAGGGGCTACAACCGTGTATAAGGATGATTATGTTATTTCCACTTTATTCACTGAGGGGCTACAATAGTGTATAAAGGTAACTCTTATCCACCGAAGGGCTACGGTCGTGTGTAAGGGTACCTATTATGCACTGAGGGGCTACAACCGTGTATAAGGATGATTATGTTATTTCCACTTTGTGCACTGAGGGGCTACGGCCGTGTACAGAAGTGTTGATCAGACAGTTTATGTGCATATGACTTTATAGCTTTCAGATCATCAGCAGATGATTACATGGGGTATATTTTGATGTGATTATCCAGTATATAGTGGATTATTAGCTTTCAGCTTACATTTTCCAACTTACAGTTCAGCTTATTGATTTTAGATTATAATTTTAGCTTATTGAATTCGACTAATGTACTTACTCATCTTGTTATATCAATTATTATCATTTTTAGATATTAGCTCGAGTCTAATTTATGATTTAGCGCCAGCATTATGATTTTATACGATATAATAATACAGATTTTAGTCAGAGGTCTTTGGGACCCACTCTTGTACACATAAGCTTTGGGTAGTGTATTAGGGTGATTAGCCTTTGGGGCAGCTCTACGTACGTATGACCAGATTATCAGATTATTAGATTTGAATGGCTTTGCCTTGTACATCGAGATGACTCCGTACATGGGTAAGTCTATTCATTAGGTACTTATTGGTGTGACTCTTTAGTATATCATATTATGTTTATTCAGTTGTATATTCATAGATTTTCAAATATCAGATAATAGTTCATTTCAGAATATAGAATTCAGCTTATAATTTTAACTTACAGAAATGACAACACAGATTTTTTTGATACAAGATTAGATATACTCGACCTATTTTACAGTTGTTATTCAGAATAAAGAGTAAGGATTTTATAATTTTAACATATTTTAGTTCTAAAAGAAATTATCAGAATTTAGAATTTCTTAAAGTTGTAAGAAATTAAATTAGATTATTCGGTAGATGTGTATAAATGGAAATAATATATGTATTTGTAAACTATCCACTCACTGAGTTACAGGCTCATATATTTTGTCACATTTTCCTTATCAAATAGTGGCTGAGTTGAGCAGCATTGGAGACGTCGATCCATCGAGTTGAGCCACGCATTGTCATTAACCGTACGATTCATTTTGTTAGTTTATTTAGTTCATATTATTTTTGGAATACACGTATGTTTCATGAGAAAAGTTAATGGCTGTATCCACATTATGTGCTCGCTGTATATTGAGAATTTTGTGTACAATTGGGGACTTTTTATTGTAAATGATAGTAAATGTTAATTTACCAGTATTGTATTTGGAATAATTTGAATTTTGAGGGACTTGTGTACTCTGTTTTAAAAATATGTACTGGTTGAAGAATATTGATTATTGTTTATGTGGTTTTAATCCATATTACGAAGGAAACTCTGTCACAATTTGTATAAAAGTAGGTTACAATTTAAATAGGTCATAGTCGCCTTGATGGTGGGTTCTGCACTTAGCTGGTATCTATCATCAGCGCACGACACATGTCGGGTCCATTAGGGTGACTTGGGACGGGTCGTGAGATTGGTCGTCCTTGTCAGTGTACGAAACGTGGGGGCCCCCAAACTGCTCGCCACGTAGGCTAATTAGGGTCACGTATGGTTCCTAGTTTTGCAGTGCGTAACAGATTCCAATTGTCAAACATAAATATGATTTCCCTCAGACGACATTCTTAAAGCATATTATAGGAGTAAACAGTTTGGACATGGGAAAGTGCAATCAAGAGGAACAAATGTACTTAAAAAGATCATAGCTATCTGACAATGGTTACAAAAAGAAGATTGACATAAAATTATCTCATGGCAAATGTACTAAAAGAAGAGCAAGCTTAGCATTCTTGGTAACAAAGCTTTGTTTTACCCTCTCACCGCCAAAAAAAAAAAAGACTATCAATATATGAATATGCATGTCTTATTTCAGTCATTATGCGAATTTACTCATTTATTCGACTAAATCAGATATACCAAGAATACACACAGGAATAATTAGGTGTGCACATGCATCTATATGTATGTAAATATGAGTGCAGTGTTCTCATTTGCATTTATTTATTTATTTATTTATTTATTTATTTTGCTCTTGTACACGTGCAATTATGCTTATATGTATTTTTTGCATCTATGAATTTAAATTGGCAAAAGGTCTTGCTAGTGATTTCTAGCAATTGCTGCATGACAACGGGAATCAAATTCATGAGGACCAGACCTGATAGCTCCATAGCTTTTACTTTAGATCCAAGATGTAAGCCACGACTGCTGGATATGGTATCATCTTAACACTTGGACAATTAAGGATCTATGTTTGATGCAGGCTAAGGAGAACAAAAAAGCTTCTCTACAAGCTACTATGTTGGAAGAATCAAGAAGTTTTGGGCATGTTTGTTTCAATATGAACAGTCTCAAACTGCTATTTTAATCTAAATAAATGTAGGCAGTATCAATCAGCAAGAATACAGTTTATTTGATCTGCCTCATCAACCTAAGGAAACAATTATATCACACAGAAACTAGACCTCCATTTCATGTAATCACTTCTACAGTAAAATACATAACATATACGCATCTATGTATAATTTTCTTTTTCTTCATAATTAATCAAATGCAGCTCCTAGACTTTATTTACCCAGCAATAGGGAAGGCCATTCTTATTATGTAACTTTAATAGTTGGGCCCTCGTTCGAAGTTAATCATGTATTTCTTCTTTTTTAAACATTTAAGCATTTGAATTCGCGTATGAGTAGTAGTAGACCCAGCACTCGACGAGGGGGTGCCGCCGCGGGTGTTGGGCTTCACTGGAACAGTGCACCGCATGAGGAAGGAGGAGACCGGCGCGACTCAGGCGAGGGTTTGGCTTCTCCTTTCTTTTTTTGGGTACTTACAAAAATACCCTTAAAATCCCTATGTTTTGAAAAATCATATAAAAAGTTTTTAGGAAGTAAAAAATACTGTGTAAAATGAAAAAGTGACACAATGTCACTTTTTTTATAAAAATTGTCACTTTTTTACTTTTTTAAAAAAAGTGACACAAACTCAAAAAAAGTGACAAAACTAAAAAAAAGTGACAAATACCAAAATAGCACCATCCATTTGGGCATCACCAGTAATCATGTTCTTAAAATAATCACCACGTTCAGGCCAATCTATATGCTGATTATGCTAGGAAAATATAACATATTATTTCATTTTTTATCTTCTTAAAAAGTGACAAAAACTTAAAAGGTAACAAAAAAGTGACAAAATTCAAAAAAATGACACACTCAGAAAGTGACAAAAAAAAAAAAAAAGTGACAAGCTCAAAGAAGTGACGAATTTTTTTTTTTAAAAAAGTGACAAATTAAAAAATGGATAATTTGATTTGAAAAGTCAAAAATCGAGAAAATTATTAGTAAAAAAGAAAAGAGATTATATGATTTTGAATTAAAATCTAGATTTAATTGCCTACTAAATTGTGATAGCTGACCAATGAATATGATTCAGTAACAATCATTCAGAATTTCAGCCAATATGGTTCAGCAACTTACAAAAATACCCCTAAAATGAGGGGTCTTTTAACAAATCATATGAAAAATATTTTGGAAGTAATAAATGCTGTGTAAAATTAAATGTTACTTTTGATATAAAAATTGACACAATAAAAAAAAAAAGTGACAGTGTAACTTTTTTTAAAGTTAAGTGTCACTTTTCTATCCAGATTTTATATATAATGTCATTTTTATTTAAAAGTGATGTTTGTCATTCAAAAAAGTAACAGAAATTTCAAGAAAGTGAAAAATTCAAAAAAAAGTGACAAAATACTAATTAAAACATTTGAATCACTTTTTTGTTCTTTAGATATAAATTAAGGTTCTACATTAAGAAGTGACAAGATATATCACTTTTTTGATTAAAAGGTCACAGACTTTGTGTGACGTAATACTTTTCATAGAAAAAGAAAATTTATTGCTTGTGAAATTAGTGATTTTTCTTCATAGAAATGTTTGGCTAAATTTACTACGTGTTTATAGTAATCTTTTAACTAATATTTAGGGTCTTTTACTAATTTGTTGTGTTCGATTTTTTTTCAATCCATAGTTTTCGAAAATCAATATTGGTACGGATTAAACATGATGGCACAACAAGCGAAAGAAGCAAGGTCAAAATTGAAGGAAAAAAATTGGATAGAAAAATTAAGGAGTATGTTTAAATTGCAAAAAAAATTAATAAAAGTGATGTTTGTCAAAAATTGCAAAAAATTTTAGGCGGAAACCCTCCTTTAATTTAGAGATAGGACTGTCAGAGGGAAAATAGTGATCCCAAAGATCATACTTTTCGAGAGAGAGAGAGAGAAGGTATATTTAAATTCTTGATTTTCTAATGCAATGGAACGTATTTCTTAACTGTTAATCTCAAATTTGAAACTACAGTGCATTTTTCAACTTTTTGGGGGGAAAGGAAGTAAAGAGCCTAATTTCGCCTTCTTTTTTTTTTTTTTTTTTCTTTTTTAATTGGGCCTTCTCCATTTGGTTAGGCTGAAATTATAATTAATTTTAGTTGGGCCTCTGCTTTTCAATTGACTAGGCCCAAATCAATTATATTTATGGTCCAGGTCTATTAATTTCACCTTTCCATTTTCCACAAATCCTTTACAATTTACACGGTTCCACTTCCAAGTTTCCACCGACCACCCACCTCCCGATGACGCCTCCACCAGTGGGTAGTGACCAGTCCATCCGTGCCCGTACCGAACGACTCGATTGTCGAAATCCGGAAGGTTGGAACTGTCGGCTGCCGCCGTGACTGTGAGGGAGCCCGTGAGTTTTCTTAATTATTCTCTTTTTTTTTTTTTTGGTTTTGGTGTTATTTTTTATTTATGAGTTATGATTATCCTTACTTAAGAATCATGATTTATGTTCTATGAGTTAATTAGTAATTTGGCATTGAAATGAGAATTGTTATTTGTAAATATGTGAATTTGTGATTTGAGATAAATAATTTATGTTGCGCTATCATTGAATTATGAATTTTAATTTATCATTTATGTGTTTTGATTTGTGATTTGGGAATTAGGATAAGTGAAAAAAAAAAAAAAAATCAATTGCATACTTTGTTTTTTAATCAATTGTAATTGAAAAATAAATTTGACCATTTTGCAATTGTAGATTATGGAATGGTTTTTTCAACCGAAACGAAAGTCCATACCCGTTTCTTCAATTCTAGTGGTGCATGTAGTCTCGCCACTGTTTCTAGTCGAGCACATGACGTGTTAAATAACACGAAAAAGTCTCAGGATTAATTCAATATGGATGATCTTGTATCAGATCCAGGGAAACGCCTCCCTATTAAGTCATATGATCCTAACATGAGAGATGATGTTAGGATAGCATACTTAGAGAAAGGTCATTGTCAACTATATGGACATGACTTTCCAAGAAAACCGGTGGAAAGCGATAACAAGTGTTTTCGGAAAGAATGGCTCTGAATTTGTTTGGTTGGAATACAATGTAGAAAATGATGCGGCGTATTGTTCGCATTGCTACTTATTCAAACCCGATAAAGGGGGTGGACATGTATTCACTAAGACCGACTTTAGGGATTGGAAGCTGTTAGAATTTGGGTGTGATCTGAATTTTTTGTTGAAGTAATTGAAGAATTCTAATTCAAGTGCACGCCAAGAAAATTTTTGTTTGAAATGTTATTGTAGTCATATGTCAAGTTGAAGTTCTATTTTGGAAGCTTATTGAGATTTGAAAATTGGTATTGGACTTGAAGAAGATTTCGGAATGGAGAAAAACAACTTGGAGTGGAAAAAAAAAGAGGGGGGTAGCACGCTCGGCACTACAGCGCCAAGCATGGGGCACCGCGGTGCCAACGTCCCTGCCTAATTTTTACCCTGGGCGCGGGGACGACCAACTATGGCGGACATTCAATTTGGTACAATACCTTTAAGAGTTCATAAATGGTCGGATTTGAAGAATATAGCTTAGTTGAGTTCAAGAGATATGGATAATGCCGCTTTGCCACCATCACCTGCGGTGTCATTGTATTCAATTACTAGGGACGGACCTAGTGGATTAAAGGTATGTAGATGCTGATTTTGTTGAGCATGCTTTCAACAGTGTACAATCTTATAAGAAGCCTTTTTCAAAAGCATTTAGGTTTGATTCTGTTTTGGGTGTGTTACAGCCCAATTTGGTAAATTTTAAAATCATTATGATTTTTTGAAAATCTGAGGTAATTCTATAGAGTAGTGTTTGGATTCATTAAAAGAGGTAGAGTATTTTGTATTTGGTTGGAGAAATCAGTTTTGGTTGAAGAGTCAGACATTTCTTGCAAATGAATTTTCTTCTCCAGGTGGAGAATATTTTGGAGGTTTGTTCGTTACAGTAGATTCTGTGTCAAGGTGAAGATTGTTTGAATTTGAGTATGACATAAATTCCTTGTTGAAGTAATTGAAGAATTCTAATTGGTTCACATCAAGAAGAATTCAGTTTGGAATGCTATTAGAGTCTTAAGTCAAATTGAAGTTCTATTTTGGAAGCCTATAGTTGGAAATTGGTATTTGACTTGAAAAAGAGTTCGAAATGGATCAAAACAACTTGGAGCCAAAAAAAAGGAGGTGGGAGCGCTACGGTGCCGACTTCCCTGCCTGATTTTTGCCCCGAGTGCAACCACCTGTTTCTGTTCTGGGTTTTTTGCTTTTTCTTTCCTTTTTCATTTTAGACTTAATTTTTTGGCATCATAATACATCAACAACTCTATTAGGAGGGTTTGAATGTCCGTTTCATATAAATATTAGGCTCTTCTATACAATTAAATAGTGTGAAAAAAGTGATTACTAGCTTTTAGGATCATTGTAAGATTTTTCCATTTTCATTATTTGTGGTGCAATAAAATCTCTTAATTCTTCTACCATATTTTTGTGTCTTCTTTTATTCTTTTACTTGCGATCATATATGATTACACCTAAAGAATAATACGATAATTGTAGCTCAGATTTGGAATGTTGATTCCATAGGGAGATGGAAAAATACTCAAGGGTTCAACAAATTAGGGTATTTCGTGAATTGTTTGAATATGATTTGTTTTCGAAATAAAATTTAAATATCAATACATCAAGTAATGAAATTAAAATCAATGAGTTAAAACAGTAAAGCGTCGAAATTCCCTCAATCGGATCATTCAACGTCAATTATTCATTTTTTATAACTCGATTAGATGCTTTCATCCCAACACTCTAATCGGAAGATTTATCGTTTCAAATCAATTTAATTCAAATGTAACCCTTGAATCTAGATATTCTCTAACAATTTTCCACAATTACTTATTGAAATTAGATTATAAATCGACCATAGACATTAAGCATAAGGCAATAAATAATCACACCATAAAATAAATGAAATTAAAATTCAACAAGTATTTCGATCATTCGATAGAAAAAGCATGACTAATGTCTATGAAAAATCTAATAAGAATTAAACCAATTTCAAAATAAATTTATGAAGAGAAAATCTAGACTTAGAATTGTTTAACAAGAAAAATAGCAAATTACATAAATAAAAAGACGTGAAACCACCAAATCTAATGAATTCCTCCCTTGCTTCACCAAATTATTTAGTTCTTCGTGGAGTATTTGAGCCAAAAGATGAGAAAAAAGTTTATGGAGTCATTTTCAATATGTATTTTACTCTTAATTATTTGTAGGAGTCAAAAATTGGATGAAATTTACATTCAAATTGGTTTCCAAAAGAGTTCCAATCGAATAAGGAAAGTTAACTTGGCGAGCAGATTTTGTCTCTGCACAACACTCATTATTTTGGTCATAACTTTCTCTTCCAATATTCAATCTATGAGATTCAAATTGAGTTGAAAAGATAACTCAAAGGGATACAACTTTGATAGAATTAGATTTCTTCCAATTCGGACGTTTACTATGCCAAAAAATGGGTATCAATCTTCGGCAAAAAATCTGGAATATATCTTGTGCGAACTGAAAATTGATTTTGATAATATTTTGATTATATTTTATTCCTTTTTGAGTTTCAATTACATCCAATTGTCTCCTAGCGATCTTCAAAATATCTTCTTTTGGTCCGAATCAACTATTGAATATTTGCAATTTGATCCTCCAACTTTGAATTTTGCCATTTTTCGTTATTTTTGCATTCTTTTCTCCAATTCTTCATCCAAACCTATTGTCTTCAACCAATTAGCTTCCAAATCTTTCAAATCCCTATTTAGCCTCCCGAACCAACTTTTGGATATTTACAATTTTGTCCCTAAACTTTCATTTTCTTTCAGTTTGGTCTATTTCTCCTTATTTCTTCCCAATTCCGCTACATTCATCATGTTGTCTTGCAAAACATAAATTGCATAGAATTAAACCATATTCCAACATATTAACCAGCAATATTTCATGTTTTGACTGTCAAATAAGTGTGTAAAAACGTACATATCAATATACTGCATATTTTGTCATATAACTTCAACATCTCAATCCAGTGATTGGTTTCATATCAAGTAGTATCAAGCGATACGTGATCCTTGAATTCTCAACAATTGGTATCAGGGATTCCGGACATAATTAACATAGCAGAAGCACAAAAAGATATTGTAAGATCATGTCGGTCTCTTTGATAGTGCTCATAATCAATCTTTCCCAAAATGTACCAACTTGATGAATCAAAAACAAAGTATCTCGTGCGTTATTTCTATCCAAAGTAATAGTCAACAAAAAAGTTATAGGACGAGTTTGACTGCGGTGCTTAGATTGTAGTAGATTCCTCCTGATGCAAGGATTGACATTTCGTGACCATGATGAATCGAAAAAGTCTCTTAATAGAAGAAAACTAATTGAGCTACTAGACTAGTATACATCTCATTGTGAGGAAGTTAAACAAGTAGTATTTAGTAATGTTCCTGAAAATGACCAAATGACTTCACCAAACATCCAAAAGGACTTCGTTAATTGTTGTGTCATAAAGACAATAAGGGCTATTATTAATGAAATAGGTGATTCTTTGTTTTCAATTTTGGTTGATAAGGCTCGTGATAATTCTATGGAAGAACAAATTGAGTTTTTTTAGGTTTGTTGACAAAAGTGGGCAAATGAAGGTGCATTTGTTGGACATTTTCCATGTCACTGATACTTGTTCCGAATCACTGAAGGATGCCATTGATGCATTGTTTTCCACACATGGGTTGAGCATATCTATCTTGAGAGGTCAATGTTATGGTAGAGCAAGTAATATGTTAGGTGAGTTTAATGGCTTGAAAACTTTATTTTTAAGAGAGAACCCATATGCTATGTACATTCATTGGTTTGCTCATCAACTTCAGTTGGCAGTTGTTTCTGTGGCACGTAGGAATGGTATGCTTGGTTATTTATTTAACATGCTTGCTATCACTGTGAATTTGGTTAATGCATCATGTAAGCGTGTGAATGCTCTTCGAGCAAGTTATCATTCTGATATTCTGGAGAAGCTTAATATTGGGGAACTTTGTGGTGGAAATGGTAAGTTTCAAGAAATGAGTTTGGCACGCCCATGTGATACTAGATGGGGCTTACATCTACTGACAATTACTCGTATTATTAATATGTTTAATGATATCATAAATGTTCTTAAGGATATATTAGAAGATGGTATAAATTCAGATCAGAGATCAATGACAACAAGACGGATGGACACTATGCAAGATTTTGAGTTTGCATTTAGTCTCCACTCTATATTTAAAATTCTGGCAATTACAGACGACATTTCACAAGCCTCACAGAAGAAGGATCAGGATATTCAAAATGTTATGAGGTTATTGAATTTGTGTAAGTATGCATTGTAGAACATGAGAGACAATGGTTGGGATAATTTGTTGAATAGGGTGATTGAGTTTTGTCTTGATAGACATATTTTAGTGCCTAATATGGAGGTTATTATAGTATTGAAAGGTCGACCTAGGCGTATAGCATAGCAGGTAACTTATTATCATTGCTTTTATGTTGATTTGTATTGCCATACAATAGACTCCATATTGCAAGAGTTGAATGATCGTTTTCTAAAGACAACTAACGAGCTCCTTACCTGCATTTCGCGTTTAAGTCCTAGAGATTCCTTTGCATCTTTTGATACGGATAAACTGGTATGTCTTGCTCAATTCTATCCTTTGGACTTCAATACTGAAGAGCTTCTATTACTTCGACCTCAACTCGACAAGTTTCTTATGCTTGTGAGAATGGACGAAGCTTTGTTTAACCTTAGTAACATATCTTGTGTAGCTTAAAAGTTGGTTGAAACAAGAAGTTCTTGATATTTTCCATTGGTTTAAAGGCATATCACCTTTGTTTTGATATTACATGTGGCAACTACAAGTGTTGAAAAGGTATTATCTGCTATGAATCTAATCAAGAGTGACTTGTGCAACAAAATGAAAAATGACTGGCTGAATGACAATTTGATTGTTTACATAGAGAATGAGATTTTTCGGAAAAATTGAGAATGGGGCAATATTACAACGTTTTCAAAATATGAGACCCTGTAAAATGCAGTTGTCTAAGTTTACATTTACTAAGTAAGATTGTATTGTATTGGCGATTTGTGATTTATATATATATTGATGGGTGATTTATAGATTTAGTAATGTAATTCGATTGATAATTTGTTATATTATTCTTCTTATAGTCATCCATCTCTCCCTTTATCTAGTATTTCGTAAATGATCTCTCTATTGCAGCTATTGACGGTTGACAACCGTCGACCCCCTGTTGCGTATTTTTATATCGCAAGTGTACGATATCGAACAAGTAATATAGTGGACCTAAGAGTCCGGATTATCGTTCTCACGAGAACTAAACTTTAGTGCTCAAAATATTTCTCCTACTACTATTTGATGAAAATAAACGATCTCAAAATTCAGATTGTGATGAATATGGATGTCTAGAATAACTAAATTCCTAAAACGAATGAAAATTTATGAACGAATATTGGAGATAAACAGATCGAAGATTCAAATTTGTGAGAAGTATTAGGGCAATACAATTTCACCTAATGATCACCTTAGTTACCAATTCAAGATTCTAGCCTAATGTAGTGTTCGGTCGAATTCTCCTACGATATTCAATTTACCCCTCTCGAGTTCTCATTGAGCCTATTTAACTAAATCAATTCCATATCTCTATGAAAATTCTCCTTAGTTAAACGAGTTAAAGCACTAGGAATTCATATAACGACCGCGGCACTTAGTATAGGTATCTCTACACGTTATACCTCGTTACCGGATTTATTACACGTTCTAAGTTTCGAACTCACCTCTCGACTCGTAAGAAACTCAATAAATCATCAAATTAATGGCCAAGTAATTTGAAGCATTACATACATAATAAAATCAACACATTGAATAATGAAAACTCAGAATTCATAAATTAAAATAACTAAGGGTTTCAAAAGATTACATTGTTCGCCCTAATAATGAATTTAGCTACTCATGCGTAAAACAACGAAATAAATAACAAAATCTGAGTACATCACCGGATTTGATTGATACAAAAGATGGAAAGATTAAGCCCTTGCACCAAGATCTTCTTCTGCTTCCAATCTTCGATTTGAACCCTAATCCTTGATGTAATTCCTCTTGTGAATCTCTCTTTTATTTGGTGTTTTTCTCTCAATTATTACAAAGTGTGGAACTCTATTTCGTGCCTCTCTTCGCCTATTTATACTTCCTCTACATCCTTAGTCAAGTTGGAGTCCTTTTTGCGGGCTTTTTCGTAGCCCATAAATAACCTAATTTTTCTCGCGACGCAGCGCTTGAGCGCCCGACTGCAGCGCTTGAGCGCCTCGTTATGTGTGCAGGTGGTGCTTGAGCGCCATGAAGGTGGCGCTTGAGCGCCCAATTTCTGTCCATTTTTCTTCACTTCAAGTTTGATGTAGCGCTTGAGCGCCATAAAAGTGGCGCTTGAGCGCCATCTTGCTTTTGAAAATTCTTCTTTGATCTCCAGCGCTTGAGCGCTATTTTCGGGCGAGCGCTCAAGCGCCATATTGCTGCTCCATTCTTCCTCTATTTTGCTCCAAAAACCATTTTTCTTCATTTTAACATTCCTTCAACCAAAATACTAGCAAACACATTAAATTCGTTCTATAATCAACAGATTAAACATACAAATGAAGCTTTATTGGTATAAACTCCGTGTGCAAAACACACTAATCAAATACCCCCAAACTTAACATGTTGCTAGTCCTCGAGCAAACACATAGACAAAGAAAATCAACTAAAAGAGAACACAGTACCCAACTTAGTTAGATAGCCTGTCGTTACTCAGGACTGAGATCAATGTATCACATCTATGAATGACTTCAAAATTACATAACAAGAGTCAATTTTCACTTATCCCATGCAGACGGGTGTGTGTGTAAATCAAGTATAGCGTTGACATTCACAATTTGGTTCAGTTCCCATCCCGAATGGACAATTCTTTCCTTACATCGCTCGTTAGATTCACACACCCCCAAACTTGTTTTCTTTTATGCTCTCCCAATGGTGTATCCCTAAGCTCTGTTTCATTCTTTCATGTCCTTACACCTCTCGCATTTGGCTTCGTTCAACAGGCAATATCAACAGTCTATTCATGTGATGATTCTCCCAAAAGTGAGTGTTCAACAAGCTAGCTTACGCTAAATGATTCAAACCCACTAGTTATCTAAAACCCCCAAGAACTAACGTCAATTTCACATTTTTATTTGATCTCATCATCATTTTTTTGTTAGCCCTTTATTGACCTCACCCATATTTCGCTTCTTGACCCCTGTAGCGAGCTTTTAGTCGGTAACTCCCCGGCTTTTGAATGCCAAAAGGGTACCAGGTCATAAGATACCCTGCAGACTTAATCACTCGAGTCAACAAGGTGCCGGCGTGAGACATAAGCTAAATGATAGCAAATTTTTTTTTTGAAGCAATTATAAGAAGGGGTTAGATTCCTAGCATACGGTCATCACCAAGCATCTACGAGATAGTCAAAACACTCCACACGAATTTTAATCATGCACGGAATCATCACAATCCTAAACTATTTCCTTTACCAGTTAAAACATTCCAAATGTAATTGTAGTCAAGGGATTTTGTGAATCATAGGATACGGGGTTCAGTGTCTAGGTTGTGTCTATAACTTTAGCATGTGAACATCATGTTCGTGTACAACACTATACTCAATTGCAGTGCATTAGTATCATCCTATTTGTTATGGATAAGCGAGAATCAAGCCTCAAGCACATAAATTATCATCATCCACAACTAATCCATTCTCTCAGCTATATTCATCATAGAAGCACGGCTACCCAACTCACACAAGCACACAAAAACTGTAAAATCATAAAGAATATGCAAGAATAAATTATTTTATTTTTTTTTGTAAGGCATGCAAGTCAATCACACAATCACATAAAACACAAAGTAAACTAACTACGCACATAACACATAATTAGGCAATTACCCCCAAACTTAAGATAAACATTGTCCTCAATGTGAAAAAGAAGAATAGAAAGGGGGACTCACCTAAGGAGACACTAAGTGCCTTCAGCATCGTCGACAACATCCCGATGAGTGGCCGAGAGTGCAGCATGATCAGGTGGTTGAGGAAAAGTGAGGTCCAGGTGCGTGGAGGCGAGAACGGTGTTAAACTCATTCTGATATTGAAATTGTGCAAACAAGGAAGTCTGCATTGCATTCATCTGAAGCTGCATCAAGCTCAACTGTGCGGCAAGGTCCGGGATAGAAAGGTCAGCCAGCCGAGGACGACGGGATCCCGAAGGTCGCTCATCAGAAACAGGCTGGGGAGCATGTGGGAGCCCTACCCAGCTGAAAAATCTCCAAGTGCGGTCCCGTGTGATGACCGGCTTCGGGTGAATGACCTCTTCAGATGGGTGGGTGACAATTCCACCTTTCAAGCATAATTCATATATCAACGATGGATGTCCCAGGCCACCAGTAGTAGAGCCACGTAGTGTGTGCAAAATGTCATTGTGGATGACCCAGCCCACATCAATTGATAACCCCCGCTGAATAGCAAAATTTAGAATCGCCCGTTCCTTGGTGACCTCGCTCAAATTCCTACTGGGCAATAGTTTAGCAGATATGAAGTGATGCCATGCCTTGCATTCGGCTAACATACCGGAAGACGGAAAATTTGTCACATCATCTCCCGACCGCTTCCAAGAGGTTCCCGGGTGAGCCAATAGGCGAATAACCTCATCAGGATCCACTCCCACAGTGAGTAGATGCGAGTACTCATCCTCTTCAATGTCAGGCAAATGATAAAACTGATTAATAGAAGTGCGATCAAACGGTATCCATTTGCCTCGCACAAATGCCCGGAATTCCTTGTGTTCTTTAGCATTGGCAAAGAATTCCCGAACCACAGGAATTAAGGCAGGTCGGGGCTGCTGAGCAAAGGTCTCCCAATGGCGTTGTTCAATCTGCTCCCGCATGTAATTTTCAAATCCTCGCTCCGGAATACATGGCTTGTGAACCACCATATTGTTATACCGTTCGGAGGCCTCCGCACTGATAAACTTGCTCCTATCAAAGGAACTGGAAGATGCGGAAGAGGATTTGGATTTCTTCTTTGGTGGCATTGTCCCTGAGAATTAAAGGATTGGAAAATCCATTAGCCCATGTAAAACATTCAGCAGGAACGAATAGAAAGGGCTTGACTAATAGGCAGAAAAGTGTAGGAACGCGACCAATCACAGACCAAATAGGAGGCAGTCCAATTATGATACCACACTCGAAAAGACTCGACATTATACCCCAGAGAACATGCTAGGGGATGTGGGTGAAGGACACGAAGAAAATGGCCAAAATAGAGAAAGAAGACAAATCACATAAGGTAAGAAAATTCATAGAGGCAAAACATCGAACACATATGGGGCATAAAAATTATAACTTCTTGAAACCTAAATAGGTGCCCAATCCACCATCCCACAACAACATTCAAGCACTAACCGCACAAATAAGGTGTGGATGGTAAGAAAAATACCACCAAGACAAAGGAAAACAGAAGCAAAGTAATGTGGAAACATACCTTGAGGCTTGACTTGGTTGAGAAGCACCAAGAATACTACCTTCTAACTCACAATTAAAGTGCCAAAAATGGGGAAAAGGAAGAGTGGAGGAGGGGGGTGAGGCGTGCAAGGGGGCGAGAGAGAGAGAGAGAGAGAGAGAGAGAGAGAGAGAGAGGTTGGGGGAAAAAGAAATGAGGGATTAGGGGAGGGGAAATGGGAGGTCGTTTTTTTTTTTTAAAAAATATGATGCAGTGCCTAAGCCCTGCGAATGCAGCCCTCGGGCGCTGCGTTTCTGTAAAAAAAATATTATTATTATTATTTTTTTGAATGTTCAGCACTCGAGCGCCACAAATCAGCGCCCAAGCGCTGAAAATCTGTAAATTTTTTTATTTTTTATTATTATTATTTTTTTACCGTTACCTCCAAGTGACCCCCATTAAAGTGTAAGCTTCTGTCCCGTGAGAATCGTCAATCCTCTGGTCTCCTGTAATCACCCCCAAACTTGAGTTGTGCCTATACTTCACCGAGAACAAATCAGATGAGAAAACAAGACAAATGAATGAATGAACTGCAAATTCCTAAAACAAAAGAAAGAAAGGGAAAGGGGTTGAGTTGCCTCCCAAGAAGCGCTTCTTTATAGTCTATAGCTAGACTGTCCCTTGATTACTCTGGAATGGCTAGCTCAAGACCCTCTGTAGTTGTGGGAAAGTCTTCAACATAATGCTTGATTCGATGCCCATTGACCTTGAAATTTCCCTTCGTTGGATGTACAACTCAACTGTACCATAAGGGAACACCTGGGATATCGTGAAAGGACCAGACCATCGAGATTTCAACTTCCCTGGGAATAGCTTGAGCCTGGAGTTGTACAAGAGCACTTGATCCCCTATCTTGAAAATGCGTTGCTGAATGTTTTTGTCATGCTATTGCTTTGTTCGTTCTTTGTAGATTGAAGCATTTTCATATGCGTCCCTTCTGAACTCCTCCAATTCATGAAGCTGTAGGATTCTTGTTTCTCCAGCCTTCTCAAGATCCATATTCAACTGCTTTAATGCCCAGTAAGCCTTGTGCTCAAATTCAACGGGTAGGTGACAGGCTTTCCCAAACACTATTCTGTAAGAAGACATCCCAATTGGTGTTTTGAAAGCAGTACGATACGCCCAGAAAGCATCATCCAGTTTTTTAGACCAATCTTTCCGTGAGGCATTTACTGTGATCTTAAGAATCCTTTTCAACTGCCTATTTGAGGTTTCCACCTGTCCACTAGTCTGCGGATGATAAGGTGTGGCTATGCGATGCTGGACCCCATATTTTGCAAGAACAGCCTGAAACAGTCGATTACGAAAGTGAGTCCCCCCATCACTGATGATGGCTCTTGGCGCTCCATAACGATTGAATATGTTCTTACATATAAACTCCACCACTACCTTTGCATCATTTGTGGGTAACGCCTTTGCTTCCACCCATTTGGAAACATAATCTATAGCCACGAGTATGTACCGATTGCTATAAGACGACGGGAACGGTCCCATAAAATCGATACCCCACACATCAAATATTTCCACTTCCAGAATGTTGTTCAATGGCATCTCATGTCGGGCAGAAATGTTACCTGTTCGCTGACACTTATCACAAGATCTGCAGAAACTATGACGATCCTTAAATAGTGTTGGCCAATAAAATCCGTACTGAAGCACCTTTGCTGCAGTTTTTGTTGGCCCGAAATGACCTCCATATGCCGAAGCATGAACTCTAGAAAGTATTGGTTTCATTTCATCCTCTAGCACACACCTTCTGATAATCTGATCAGCCCCTCTTCTGTACAAGTGTTGATCATCCCAATAATAAAACTTTGCTTCATGGAGAAGTTTTTTCTTCTGTTGATAGGTAAAATCAGGATCCACATGCCCACTTGCTAAATAATTTACAATGTCAGCATACCAAGGTGCTTTCTCCACCCGCAGAAGTTGCTCATCAGGAAAGATTTCATTGATAGCCAAGCCATCAAACTCCTCCATTTGTCCAGCCGGGATAGATGGTCTGCTACCTGATTTTCTGTCCCCTTTTTTTCACGAATTTCGATGTCAAATTCTTGTAGTAACAGTACCCAACGAATTAACCTGGGCTTAGCATCCTTCTTCTCAAATAAATATTTCAAGGCTGAATGGTCTGTGTAGACAATCACCTTGGACCCTATGAGATATGAATGAAACTTGTCAAAGGTAAAAACCACTGCCAACAGTTCCTTTTCAGTTGTTGCATAGTTGATTTGAGCATCTGTCAATGTTTGGCTAGCATAATAGATGACATGCAAAACTTTACCCTTTCGTTGCCCCAAAACTGCGCTCACAGCAAAATCACTCGCGTCACACATGAGTTTAAATGACAGTTCCCAGTCTGGTGCTACTATAACTGGTGCAGAAGTTAACTTCTCCTTGAGAGTGTTGAAAGCGACCAAACATTCCTCGGAAAAGAGGAACGGTACATCCTTCTCCAACAAGTTACATAAGGGCTTTGTGCTCTTCGAAAAATCTTGAATAAATCTCCTGTAGAACCCTGCATGACCCAGAAAACTCCGAATTCCTTTAACTGAAGTCGGTGGTTGCAACTTTTCAATCACTTGTATCTTTGCTTTGTCAACTTCAATACCCTGTGTTGAAATCCGATGACCCAACACTATTCCTCCTTTGACCATGAAGTGGCATTTTTCCTAGTTAAGCACCAAATTTTTGTCCTCACACCTTTGTAACACAAGAGTCCCTTTAGAAAACTCATATACATACAGCTCTCTGTTGCATGATTAGCTCCGCAATTTTTGCATGTTGGACTACTCATTACAGCATGTGCTCCTTTTGTCTGTGCCTTCACCAACAGTTTTACCTGCTTTGTCAAAACTGCTATTTGGGCATTAGTGGATGTAGGGTGATCCACTTCATACACTCCAGGTGCTCGGGGTGGTGCCACTCTTTCTGAAGGGAACATTGAGTTTGTAGTGGTAATTAGCTCAAATAAATCCAATGATTCTTGTACTGAGTTTCTTATGACCGATCCACCCGAAGAGGCGTCCACTTGAGCTCTTGCCAACGGTAATAGTCCGTTGTAAAAGAGACCCGCCCAATCTCCAATTTGAATTCCATGATGTGGGCATTTTCTCATTAGATCCTTGAATCTGATCCATGCCTCGTGAAAGCTTTCTCCCTCACGTTGTTGGAAAGTTTGAATTTCCAGCCTTAATCTGGCCACTTTAGCAGGTGGAAAGTATTTGTTGCAGAATTTTCGGGTGAGGTCTTCCCATGTTGATATACTAGCATGAGGCTCAGCATCTAACCACTCCAATGCGGCATCTCTAAGTGTGTAAGGAAATAGACGTAGTTTGATAGCATCTTCGTTGACCCCCGGAGCATGAAAATTCTGATAATTTCGAATAAATCTATCTATGTGTGTATTTGGGTTCTCATGAGGGAACCCGTAAAATTGGAGAGTGTTACTAATCGAATTTATCCATTCTGTCCTTATCTAGAAGTTGTTGACTCCAAAATCAGGATACACAATACTGGAGCGTGCTGGTACGGCAGCAGGTGTCAAGAACATGGCTATCGGTAAATGTCCTTGATTTATTTCCCTCGGCTCTTGTTGCTGATTTGGTGGTACAACCGCTCTGGCGGCAAATTGTCCTATTGGTTGAATTTGAACTGGAATGTTCTGATTATCCGCCACTTGATGTTGCTGTTTTTGTGTGTGTTCCTTGCGTCTTCGTCTAAAGTTACGTTTTATTTCTGAATCAAATGGTTCAAGTTCGTTGCCTTGGGTACGGAGCATGCAATGAACACCCTTTTCTGTAAAAAAAATAAAAACAAAGCACTCAAATCGAATAATTAACTAGTAAACAAATAAATAAAAGAGAATACACAAATCAAACAACGGCAAGAAAAACAAATTAGACTAAAAATAAATATTCCCCAGCAACGGCGCCAAAAACTTGTTGCGTATTTTTATATCGCAAGTGTACGATATCGAACAAGTAATATAGTGGACCTAAGAGTCCGGATTATCGTTCCCACGAGAACTAAACTTTAGTGCTTAAAATATTTCTCTTACTACTATTTGATGAAAATAAACGAACTCAAAATTCAGATTGTGATGAATATGGATGTCTAGAATAACTAAATTCCTAAAACGAATGAAAATTTATGAACGAATATTGGAGATAAACAGATCAAAGATTCAAATTTGTGAAAAGTATTAGGGCAATACAATTTCACCTAATGATCACCTTAGTTACCAATTCAAGATTCTAGCCTAATGTAGTGTTCGGTCGAATTCTTCTACGGTATTCAATTTACCCCTCTCGAGTTCTCATTGAGCCTATTTAACTAAATCAATTCCATATCTCTATGCAAATTCTCCTTAGTTAAACGAGCTAAAGCACTAGGAATTCATATAACGACCGTGGCACTTAGTATAGGTATCTCTACACGTTATACCTCGTTACCGGATTTTATTACACGTTCTAAGTTTCGAACTCATCTCTCGACTCGTAAGAAACTCAATAAATCATCAAATTAATGGCCAAGTAATTTGAAGCATTACACACATAATAAAATCAACACATTGAATAATGAAAACTTAATATTCATGAATTAAAATAACTAAGGGTTTCAAAAGATTACATTGTTCGCCCTAATAATGAATTTAGCTACTCATGCGTAAAACAACGAAATAAATAACAAAATCTGAGTACATCAACGGATTTGATTGATACAAAAGATGGAAAGATTAAGCCCTTGCACCAAGATCATCTTCCGCTTCTAGTCTTCGATTTGAACCCGAATCCTTGATGTAATTCCTCTTGTGAATCTCTCTTTTATTTGGTGTTTTTCTCTCAATTATTGCAAAGTGTGGAACTCTATTTCTTGCCTCTCTTCACCTATTTATACTTCCTCTACATCCTTAGCCAAGTTGGAGTCCTTTTTGTGGGTTTTTTCTTAGCCCATAAATAACCTAATTTTTCTCGCGACGCAGCGCTTGAGCGCCGCGTCATGTGTGCAGGTGGCGCTTGAGCGCTATGAATCTTCATAACTTAGTTGTTCCATTGAATCAAAATTTTGGGATCTCTAGTTGGCAAGGTTGGGTTACCATTACAAAAATCCTTACGTAGTAGGATTTAAGTTCATTTCCCTTGCTAGGCAGTACTTGATCTCTTGGTAAACTTTTGGTAAGCAGATCCGAGAGATTTTTTCTAGACTTTACATAATCTATGAAAATAACTCCATTTGAGATCAACTGATCAATTATATTATGTTTTCAACGAATATGTCGAGACTTACCATTACACATACTACTTTGTGCTCTATCGATAGAGTCAACTATTCCAATGCATACTAATTGCAGGCACAGGTTTAGGCTAACATGGAATATCCTCTAAAAAATTACGAAGTCATTCTGTTTCCTCTCCAACTTTATCTAGAGCTATGAACTCAAATTTCATCGTGGATAAAGTTATACTTGTTTGTTTAGAGGATTTTCAAGATATGGCATCACCACTAATAGTAAAAACATACCCACTAGTGGATTTTAAGTCTTTTGTATCTGATATCCAATTAGCATCACCGTATCCTTCTAGTCCAACTAGATATTTAGTACAATTTAATCCAATAATTGAGGTGTATCGTATATATCTAAGAACCCTTACTAGTGCATTCCAATTGTCATTATTTGGGTTACTTGTAAATCCACTAAACTTATTAACTGCATACGCAATATTTGGACGAGTGCAGTTAGTAATATACATTAGACTGCCTATTATCCTAGAGTACTCCAACTGAGATACGGGTTTGCTTTTATGTTTGGCTAAATGAAGACTTAAGTCTACCGGAGTTTTAACTGGACTTTCATCACATATATGAAACTTCTTACATACAGTCTCAATATTGTTAAATTGGGATAGGATAAGTGATGTGAACCTGCGTAGCGACGGTAACTACGGAACCCACAAGAGATTGAATTCGACCCAAGAAAGCCCAAGACAAATAAGGTTTATGGATTTTGATCTAAAAGAAAATAAACCAAATAACCGACAAATCACAAATGGATATGACGACCTTTTGGCTACACAATTTCAAAATTCAAACCCGGAATTTAAAGTTCAATCCAATAAAAAATTGAATCAAGAAACCAAGAAAATTACAAGAATATCTCGATCCCGCGATTACAAAATCTATGAACCTCACTTAGATTGTTGAACGCTACAGAGATTATTCATCTTTGATAAGTTCGATAAATTTGTCCATGAAGAACAAAGAAGAAAGCAAAACGCCTCTCAATTTAATTTCATAATGTCTTTCTTAGTTTACAATGAAAAAAATAACGCATATTTATACTAAAACCCTAAGACTTAATTTAACATGAAAATAACTCTAAAAGATTACAATGACGTAATAAAATCCTAATTCAAACGAGATTAACTTGAAAAGATTACAAAAGATATTTTTTAGATAGAATCCTAACTGAATAAGGAAACTCGCGAAATTTCAAAAATTATTCCCCAGATTATTTCTATGCGGTTTCTCCTTCCAACACACTTCAATTCTTGAATAATCGGCACCCCCTTGGATCACATCAACAAGTCCCTGAAATGTCTTAAGGATTTTAATTCCTAATATTATATCTGCAATACCCATATCATTCAGGTCAAAATGTTTTGTCAACATTTTTTTGATAATTGTTATGATATCACAATTACTATCCATAATTAACATATCATCAATATATAGACATACGATTACATATGCACTAGGTGTGGTTTTAATAGAAACACATTTATCACACTCGTTAATCTTAGAACCATTTGACAACATAGTTCTGTCTAATTTTGCATGCCACTATTTTGGCGCTTGCTTTAGTCCGTATAACAACTTAACGAGCCTACACAACTTTTTCTCCTATCCAGGAGCAATGAACCCTTCGAGTTGTTCCATGTAAAAAAAATTTCTAACTCACTCATCTGATGGATTTCCAAATTAAGCAATGCTGCAATTGCAATTAATACTCCAATAGATATTATCCTTGTCATAGGTAAGTATGTATCGAAAAAATCAAGACCTTCTTTTTGTTTGAATCATATAACTACCAATCTAGCCTTATATTTATCAACTCATCCATCAGTCTTTAATTTTCTTTTGAAAATCCATTTATAACCAAATGATTGTTACCGGTGAGAGATCTACCAACTCTCAAGTATGATTTTGCATAATAGAATCAATTTCACTATTGATAACCTCTTTCCAGAATGAAGCTTCTGGACTAGATTGCTTCATCAAATGTCCTAAGTTCATTTTCTAACAAATAAGCAAAAAAATCTAGACCAAAAGATGTAGATATTTTGGTCATTGTGCTACGTCTTGGTTTTTCATCACTTTGATGATTACCAATTGCAGTATCATAAGTTCATTTTTGTGAACTTATCTCTTTCCTATCCTTACAAGGAAAAATGTGCTCAAAAAATAGACCATTCCTAGATTTAATGATAGTATTTTCATATACATCCGAAATGTTAGACTTATGTACGAGGAACCGATAAGCACTACTGTTATTAGCATATCAAATGAATATGCAATCGATGGTTTTAGGCCATATCTTAACTTGTTTAGGCTGGTACTTCTACCTTAACCAAGCACCCCCATACTTTTAAGTATTTGTACGAAAGTTTATGACATTTCCATAACTCATAAGGAATTTTGTTCTTACTTTTGTGTGACAATTTATTTAGAATGTGGTTAGATGAAAGAATTGCTTCTCCCATGAATTCTGAGGTAAACTAGAACTAATTAACATAGCGTTCATTATTTCTTTCAGAGTACGATTTTTGCGTTCTGTAATACTGTTCGACTGAGGTGAATATGGAGCTGTAGTTTGATGAATAATCCAATAATTTGAACAAAATTCTTCAAACGGTGCTCCATATTTTCCACCTCTATACTACGAATAGCTTTTATTCATTTGCTAAGTTGATTCTCAACATCATTCTTATATTGCTTAAATGCTTCTAAGGCCTCATTTTTGCTCCATAGCAAATAAACATAACAGTATCTTGTGCAATCATCTATAAAAGTAATAAAACACATTTTACCTCTGCTAGTTTGCATAAACTTTAAATTGTAAATATCACTGTGAATTAGCTCTAGAGGATTTGAGTTCCTTTCAACTGAATGAAACAATGTTTTGGCTAATTTAGCCTCTACATATGTTTCACATCGATGATTTTGATCAAATGACATAGAAGACAATAAATATAAACTTACTAATTTACATAAAGTATTAACATTAACATATCCTAACATATCATGCCATAAGTTAGAAGACTCAATCAAATAAGTAGAAAATTTATTTTTATTAATATTAAAATCACGAAGTATAGGTATTACATTCATTTTGAATAGTCAAATGGCTAAGTACCCATTGCGTACAAATATGCCATTTTTGATGAGTACAAACTTGTCAGACTCAAATACTAGTCTAAACCTATTTTTTCTTAACAAAGCTCTAGATATCAAATTTTTGCGAACATCGGAAAAATGTAGCACAACGATGAGTGTTACTTCTTTTCCCGATGTCATCTTCAGCACTACTTTACCTAGACCAAAAACTCTTGATGTTACCGAGGTACCCATGAATAGTTGTCATCCATTGATAGGAGTGTAAGATGAAAACATCTCCTTATAAGCACAAACGTGACGAGTGGCGCCAGTATCTACGAACCATTCTCTCAGATTGTCCACTATGTTTGCTTCAAATACAACAGCTGAGAGCATTAGTTCAGACACATCGTTAGACAATTTGTCTTCTTCGGTCAAGTGTACTTGGTCCTTTTTATTTTGCTTTTTCTATCGACAGTCCTTTGCAATGTGACCAGGCTTACTATAGTTATAGCAATCTCTTTTGAATTTCTTGGCCTTACTCTTTTGCTTGCCATTACCCGGATGCTTCCTTTTCTTGCTAGTATTTGACTCCACCAAATTGACTTTAGCTTCCATTTGCCGTTTTCCAGATTTCTTTGAGCATTTTGATTATCTTACTCAATTCTTAATCTCACAATCAGATCTTCAAGTCCCATTTCCTTGCGTTAATATTTCAGGTAGTTCTTGAAATCTTTCCACATTTGTGGTAATTTTTTGATGATCACAGCGACCTGAAATGACTCACAGAGCTTTATACCTTCTGTATATATATCGTGCAAGATGATTTGTAGCTCTTGGACTTGATTTATTATTGTTTTAGAATCTACCATTTTTAAGTCGAGGAATTTTCATACAACATCTTCCGTTTTGTACTTCTTTTCCAATGAATCCCACAGTGATTTAGCCATCTTGATTGAATTGTATAAGCTATATAGTGTGTTGTCAAAACAATTGAGAATGTAATTCCTGTACAAGAAGTCACTGATTACGCCCAAAGAATAACGCGATAGTTGTAGTGCAGTTTTGGGGTGTTGTATCCACAAAGAATTGGAATAATGTTTAAAGGAGTTCAATAACTTAGGGTTCTTGTGATTTGAATGAAAAGAATTTGTCTATTGAATTAAAATGTAAATGTCACCGGATATAATAATGGAATTTAAGTCAATATGTAAAATAGTGAAGCGTCGAAATTCCCTCAACGAATTGGATCAATCAACATCAATAATTCATGCATTTTCTACTCAATTAGAAGTTTTTATCCTAACTTTCTAATCGGAGGATTTAGCAATACAAACCAATTTAATTCCACGTGTAATTCTAGAATTTAAGTTTCCTAAATCTCATTCCCACATTAATTTATTGAAATCGGATTCAAAAACCGACATATAGCAACAGTAATTAAATCACACCAATAAAGTATCTAAAATTTAAACTCAAACAAATACTTTAAGGCCCTGTTTGATTGGCCATATTTTCCTAGTAAAGTGGAAAAGAAATTCCATTTTCCCACTTGTAAGCCTGTTTGATGTGTCATATTTGGCCTGGAAAATCTTTTCTCATTTTCCCCTCACGTGACCTATTTTTCCCCTAATCGTTGAAATGGAATTCCCGTCTCAGACTTGATAAAATATTTTCCACCAAAATCTGGAAAATCGAACCCCCACAAAATCGATTCCACGGCATTTTCCCCAAACCTTCTCTCAACCATTCTCTGATTCGCCCTCTCAGGTAGCACCGATTGCTGCCATTTTCCAGTTGAACAGAGCTGGCGACCATTGTCTGCGGTCATCTCTCACGGCGAACCTTGCGTCGCTTCGTCCGCCGTATAAACAGGTAGGTTTCGTAGTTTTTAGGTTTTTTTTTTTTGGTTTCTGATCAGCAATTTCATCATGGTGTGTCGATGTAGTTGTTATTTTTGGATTTTCTTCGACCTCCCGGTATTTGCTCACTTATGTGTTGTTTAATGGCGAAATGTCGATCTCTGCTGTCTCTCTTGCATATAGTTTTTATAGTTGAACTTTTGCTCAACTTATTTCTGGGTTTGCCCAGAATTATCTTTGCATCCTGGCTGGCCTGTTTCCATAGGCAAAAATTCACCCGCGCAGCTACGTAAAATGAAACATTGGATACACACACTTGACTCACTGCTAGATATCTCTGCCGATTTTGCAAAACCAATCAACAAATCTCTCTTCACTCTCTGTCTATCTTCTCTCTCTCTATCTCTCTAGTATTCAAACCGTTTCAATTTTATCTGTGCATATACTTCTTCTTCATTTGGGATTTTACCCAATTTTTTGGTGTTGCGATGTGAACCTTTGTCGGTCACAAAATTGAGAATCCCTCTATTCAGTTTTCAACATTCTTGAGCTGGGCTCTTTAAAATCCCATTGAAGATAGAAATTCTCCACGTGATCTGGGCTCTTTAAAATCCCTCTATTGTCAAATTTATAGTTACTATTACATTGACATTTCATATTGCTAGCTTTACTACGTCTTTTGGATGTGGCATTAGTCAGTTCATTTCTGCCTTAGTCAAGTGGATGTACATATTTTCTAGAGACTACGATTTAATTGTCATTTAATTGCATTATTGAATCAAATGTTGTAGGCTTCTGGTATTTCTCATTTCTTTCCGTCAATTCCCAAAACATCACGTTGACACTTTTTGAACGTTGTTGTAACTGCCATGGATACCTCAAGAAACCAACATCGTCGCCAACGACAACAATTGGGTCTATTTTGGATTATGGTCATACAAGCAATTGTAATATATAATTCACTAAGGCGTCGTAATCGACAACTCCCCCGACCCCCACGTCGAAACTGGGACACTGAAATGGAAATAACACTTACACGGATGTTTGGTACTAGTGATAGGATTTGTCGTGATCTACTGAGGATGCGGATAGCTCCATTTGAAAGATTTTGTGCTCGTTTACGAACATATGGCTTGGTGGATAATAGATCGGTCAAAGTAGAGGAACAAGTGGCTATATTTCTCAACACCGTAGGTCATGACCACCGTAATCGAACTGGCAGTTTCACGTTCTTTAGATCTGGGCAGACAGTGAGTTACTACTTTCATAGAGTTCTACAGGCTTGCCTTGCATTGTACAGGGATGTTGTGAACAATGCCACTATTCATAACAGTCTGTACGAGAAGGATAATGTGAAGCCATGGTTCCAATATTCTCAGGTTAAGTAGTAGTATTTACATTCACACATTTTTGTGGTCGAATCATGCTTCATTTTGTAACTAAGATTTTGTTCCCGTATTAGAATTGTGTGGGGGCAATCGATGGTACGCACATTCCTGCATATGTCCCCGTAGAGGAACAAGCGAGGTATCGCAATAGGAAGCAAATGATAACTCAGAATGTTTTAGTCGCTTGCACGTTTGATATGAAGTTCACGTATGTGCTTGCCTATTGGGAGGGATCCGCTCACGATGGTAGGTTGTTAAGGAGTGCCACTTTACGACAAGGTCATAGGCTAACAATTCCCGTTGGTAAGTTATACCTCTTGTTCGTTAATATGTCTTTCACCTTATTTAATGAAGAACGACTTCTTAAAAACCATGTTTCGAATAGGTAAATATTATTTTGCCGATGCCGGATTTCCGTTGGTTCTCGGAATTCTAGCACCTTATAGTCGGACTCGGTACCATCGTAGAGACATTGAGCGACATCGGCCTGAAAACCAGAAAGAGCTGTTTAATTTTCGTCATTCATCTCTCCGAAATGTTGTAGAGAGGATTATTGGTCTGCTAAAAAGAAGATTCGCATATCTCAGGCATCAACCATACCACGACATCGAGATACAAGCTAGGATTGTCCTAGCTTGTTGTGCCATTCACAACTTCTTAAGGATTCATGACGCAGATGATTTGTTTGACGAGTACTACTTCAGCAGCAGTGACGATGAGGTGAACCCTGAACATGTCGAACCACCCGAAGATGACACACCAAATGCTCCTATATCGTTCGCTGCAGAGGCTGCATGGGATACTCATAAGGATACAATGGCTTATGACATGTGGGCCGCTTACCATCCAACACAAGACGTGGGAATTGATTTCGATTGATTGTACTATTCCATAATGTTATGATCACTTCCATGTAATGTTTTGAGAGAAATGAGAGGATTTTCTTCCATGTAATGCTTTGTATAATTTCAGTTTTCAATTGTCACTACGTGGTAATACAATGCTACTGATTTATTATTGTCAAAGATATCTATGCTTCATTTCTAATGTCCCTCCACGTTGTTGTTGATTTACACGATGTTATGATCATATCGTGTCCTTCATTTATTATTTTCCTGCTGCAGTGAACAATGGCATAGAATCGACGAAGTTCTATGGGGCCTTTTCCAGTTCCTAGACCGACAAACCTTGGAGACGGGAATCAAGTTAATTCGGGTAGAAAGCAAGTGGATGCTAATGCAAAGACTCGTCATGTACGTTGGAATGACGAAATGGATGGTTTACTGATCACTTCACTTATTGAACAAGTGTTGGATGGGCACAAACGAACTGACAATGGCTTTACTGCATTTCAAGTTTCTAAGGCAATGGAAAGGGTTTCCAATGGATGCGGGGTTATTGTCTCGGATAAGAATGTGAGGGCAAGGTTGAAGACTCTTAAAAAGGAGTACACTGAAGTGCGACAGTTGCTCAATATGAGCGACTTCGGGTTGGACCCAGAAACAGGACGCATTGTGGCAGATCAAGTTGCGTGGGATGAATTTATTAAGGTTTGTTGTTTGAAAATTTTATCAATCTGCACTTTCTGGGTATAACATACTTTGTGTGCATGTCTTCGGGATATGGCTATGAAGCTCTCTTTGTCACAAATTTCATTCATTTGAAGAGTATAATCTGCGTTCTATTCGGACATTTGTGCACGTGTCCAATACAGAAAATGAAACTTGTATTGTTTCCTCAGACCATCGGCCAAGACTTGAGTTATATTTATGTGTCTTCATGAGTTAATTTGTTTCTCTGTTGAACCATAACATTGAAACAATCTGCCCCATCGATAGAAGTTCTGAACATGATAGTTCATTGAGGCATTCAGCATTATCTACTTCTGGTTCTCTGTGAGATAATGACTCCATTATAAGTAAAATGTAGTTGCATTGTATGGTTTTCATTTTGTAGAAAATTTTCTGTGGCCTGCTATTGCCAAAATGAAAAAGTTTATTGTTCATAGCATTAATGTTCCTTACTTAGTTCCTATGGCCTGCTCTTGATGGTTCACGAAAAATTCTATTCTTCATAGCTATAGTTGGTTATTTTTCACTTTCCTTGCTTAGTTCCTTTTTTTTTGTTGATATGACTTGCTTAGTTCCTTAATTCTTCACGTCCCAGCCATATAGTATGTTCAATGTTCAGGTAGGTGATATTTGTTCATTTTTTCCAGTCAGCATAATCAATTGTAAAGATAATCTGTGAAACCATATCAATCCTATGCCATTACTATCCAATGTACCCTTAGCCAGAACAGACTATAGGAAGTAGCCAACATTCAGATAATGATTTTCTCACAGTGCTACTAAATGAGCAGGATAGTGGCCTGCAAGTTCTCCATCAAAAATTCAAAACCAGTGGGTTAATTATTATAATCTGATTCTAGCTTTGCAACAGGGGCTCAGTTTTCTTATGCTTCGAAGGTCAAGCATGTGATACCCAGAAACAGAGCTCTTCTAGAGGAGCCGAATGTGTCTTCCTGCTCATTTTTTTCACTGGCTCTTAAGTTATTTACTTTTAAATTTTTTCTTATACTTTGATGTTATTTTGAATAGAAATTGGAGTGGAAGAGATATTTTGTTTTCTTTTACTCTATTTGAGTTTTCTTCAAGTGGAGTGCTAAGTTCGCTTGACCTTTTGCTTAGCTCATTACAGTGGTCTACCTCGTAGACAGAAGCGTTACACATTTTTCATATGGTATTTTTACATACTCAAATCTATAGCTGGACAAAGCGAACATAATCATTCCCTAATAACGTATTAAGCCTTCAGAATTCATGTGAAGACTGGCCACAGACAGACAGAGAGAGAGAACTCTGCTGGAAAGTTTTAGTCCACCATAATAATTCTGTTCTGTGCACATTTATATAATATTTTCTGCTACAAATATATTGCCTTCTGATTATCTTGTATTTATGATACTACTGTGTCAGCAAACCCTTTAAACATATAGGGGTGTGGTGGGGTGGGGGTTGACTGTTGAGTGAAGAAAAGTTCCTAAACTCAAAGCTTCAAATAGCAACAAAAAGTGAGTTGTGAAAAACGTAGGACAAAGTAATGCATTCATGAGAGAATTATGCAATATAAAAGAAGAAAGATGGTGATTCTGAGGAGGAAACCGGGACTTGGATTAAGTTGAGGTTATTGGCAGTTGTATGTAGTCAAGATCTAAAGTTGATAGCTCTATTAGTAGCATCAACACTCACTGTGGTAATACTTTGACTACTAGTTTAAACTTTTTATGGTTTTGTGTTTTTTTTTTTATATCGACAGGTATGAGTTTTCGTGATAGTATCTTTGTCTTGGGATTTGTTGCGGCTAATTAGAATCATCATGTGGCTGAATCATTCATCTCTACTTTGCAGGGAAAGCCAGAATTCGGAAAGTGGAGGACCAAACTTTGTCGAAGATATGATGAGATGGAGACTATATTTGGCAACGATGCAGCCACAGGAGATCGCGCAGTGTCTGGTTTCGACGATTTCTCCCCAATGAATGGTATGTAATACATGTTAAAGCTTCGATGCTTGTCTTTTTTTTTTCCTAATGCATTTGTTATCTCTTTTGCGTAGTCACTGATGAAAGTGTGAATGAGATGGATATGGAAAAATGTGGACATGGATCATAGCCCAGTTAATGTTCGTAAGTGTACAACCGAAGAGGGGACGCAAAAAGCCAAGCATTGACGTAAACAAGCGGTGGATGAGAGTACTGTCGCCCACTGAGGATTGCCGAGTCATCTACAAAAATTGCTCAAGCTATGGAAGTGCAACCTACGATAGATACACAGAATCATGTGAACTGGCAATTGATTGTAGAGAAACTAGAGGCATTGAAACTAGACATGAATGACGTAATGGAAGTCATGAAAGCCTTTCGGTCGGACGATGGTTTGGCGAAGGTATTTATGAACCTGACGAATGAGAAATACATGCGTGCTTTGGTTTTTGAAAAGCTTGGTCGTGATCCGCCTCCACTACCATAGATTGCACGTGTTACAGTGTGTGTATGAAGTATGTATTTGTAAAACTTAATCCACGTATGTGGTCTTTTGTAATTTCTGTAACGCGCACACGTAGAAACTAGGCTGCAGTGTTTTGTACATGTGGACGGATAGTTTTTGGTAGTCTCCCAGGAGCTAGGTGTATTTTTTGAAAAATGGTTATTGTTCTTGATGGTTTTTGTAGCCCAGATGATTTATGTGTAATGGGAATATATCATGCAACTTTGGGATGCCTACTCTCCCATGGGTATTAATTTGGGAAAAAATGTGGATTGTCATTTCTTTTGTAATCTACATGAACGTTCCAATATTAAAAAAACCAAGTCATAGTTGGAAAATATGGTTTAGGGTGAAACATTATTTTTTTATCTGAAGAAAACCCACAATTGAAAAAAATGCACACATCCACCTTTGTGTCTAATCTGAAGAATTTTACTGGGGTCTTAAACCATTTTTGAACATTAACTTTTCGTCGTGGTTTATTGGACATTATAAATGGCTATAAAACACCAATTGTTGGGAAAAAATTCCATAATTTTCCATGGAAAACAAAGCCTATCAAACAGCTAAAGATGGAAAATACCATTATTTTCCATGGAAAATTTAACCGATCAAACACAAAAAGATGGAAAATCTCAACATTTTCTAGGTGGAAAATTATACCAATCAAACGCAACTAATTGACAATTCCCGGGAAAAAAATTTCTAGGCAAATATTTTCCCTGGAATTCATTTTCTTTCCACTCATTTTTCACCCTTGCAATCAAACGCACCCTAATTGTTCAATGGAAGAAACTTGATTAAATCCATGAAAAACGTAATAAAAGTTAAGTCAAACTCAAAACTAATTCAAAGTAAGGAAATATAAACCCTAGAATTGTTTAAACAATGAAAAACACATTACATAAGTAAAAGATGTTGAAATCTCCAATTCCAATTGAGTTCCTTCGTAACTTCACCAATGTTTATTAGTTCTTCATGAAGTTCTTGATGAATTTGATGAATCTATGGTGTATGAAGAGGCAAGATATATCTCCATATGTGTAACCCTCGTTCTCTATTTATAAGAGTCAGAAAATAGGTTAAAATCGCGTTCAATTTGGTTTTCACAAGAGTTTGAATCACGAAAGGAAACTAAATATTCGTCTGTGAAAAATGCATGTGCGCATGCTGTATATTTCCTTGTAGGCACTCTATTCATTGGTTTTAGGCTCGGTAAGTAAAATTCATGCCCGTGCGCATGCGAGAGAATTTGCCTGCGCGCACTCGCAGGTTTGTCTCTAAATAGCGTTCGGTATTTTTGTCATACCTTTCTCCACAGGTATCCGATTGAGCTGATTCAAAATGATTTGAAAAGATAACTCAAAGGGATACAACTTTTCTTCAGATACTATCTCCAAATTCGATCGTTTTCCATGTCAAAAATAGGTCTCAATATGAGACTAAAAACCGGTGCAAAACTTTTCAGCTTGAAAGTTAATATGTGATAATGTTTTGGCTATGTTTCATCCCTTTGACTCCTTCCTTCATCCAATTGACCTCTAACACTCTCGAATCTTCATCACAAGTTTAGAGTATTTGCTCTTTAATCCCTGAACTTTCACTTTCTTCCATTTTGGTCCTTTTTCACTCTTTTATTCAATTTTCCATTGTTTTCACCCATTTGCAATCTAAACCAAGATATAGAAGTATTTAGTGCATTTATGCGTCAAATAATCATAGAAACGCAAATATTATTGGGTGAAAAATGTAACAAATGTGCTATTATCAGTCACTATGACTCCATGCATCGAATGCTGCTCATTTTTTAGGATCCGTTTCCTCCTCCTCAATAGTTGGTGCATCTTCACTCCAGAATTTTGCCAAATTCAGAGTTGTCAGATAAAATAGCATTTTGTGTTTCCATCTCTTAAAATCCATTCCCGTGAATTTTTCAGATTTTTCCCCGTAAGCATTGTTAGGGGGTACGACATATGGAGTTTTTTTTTTTTTTTGCCATTATCGCCTTAAGATTGTTGGCAAATAATGATTATAACATGCAATAATTTATTATCAAAGTAATCTCTTGTGATGAATAAATAGCTGGGCAGAATACCGACTTGCAAAAATGAACGAAATAAAATGATAATGGTCGAAGCAAGAGTTCGATTCTTTCTCCTTAATATGATAATACCCCACACTGGTGCTGACGGTCTTTCGGTACTCATCTCCCAAGATACAGTGAACTCGATTTGTAATAGTAGCACTCCAAATTACAAGATCGATGGACCTACTAACGTTTTTTATCTCTCTAAAAGTAGAGGACTAAAATGTACGAAAATAATATTCGGGACCGAAATGCAAAATATGAAATAATGCAGCAAGGAAGGAATATAATTTGCAAGGGAGAAAAATCAGATATGATTTGAAATGAATAAAATCTGGGGTATGGTGACCTCTATATAGAAGTTGAAAAGTTGTGTCTTAAACAGACTACTTTTGGACAGGTAGTTCAACTATTCAACCGCCGTTTCTGGAAGATGCCACGTATCACGTAAAGAAAATTCGGGGAAATAAATAATATAAATAAATATATATTTTTAAATAATAATAAAAAAATATAATACAAATATTATTTTACCAAGAAATATATACCAACTTGGCCAAATCCCAAGCCCACGATCCATGTCGTATTGAGCCAAGTTGGCTGATCGGTCGAACGTGTGGGCTTTGGCTTTGGCTTAACCTACTAGCATGTAGGTCGTGTCTCCTTAAAAGACTATTTGTACACCTTGGGGCCCAAACCAAAGTCCCAAATTTGAGCAATATAAAGTAGTTTCTATTCTTCTAGTTTTCCTATATGGGATTATTATTTTTTAATTTTCCACCAATTTTTATTTTCAATTTATTTCAATTGCAAGCGGTTGTTTTTTGGCCTTAATTTCTCATTTACCCTAAATTAATCTACTAATGGAGTGGAATACACTTGGCCAAAGCAATCTTTTGTTCAACTAATGGGACCCACTAAAATAATTGGTCAAAATTTGGTCAAACAATTAATTAAAACCAATTTTCCAACAAAGGTTTGCTAGATTCAAGTATTCAAGCATTCCTCAAGGTGAGTAGTTGGTGGTTTACGATGGCATTGGTTGAATAAAATCAAGAAACAAGGAGGTGGAAACCAAGCACACAATCTTGAAAAGTTAGCGACGGTGTTAGTCAGAGGTGGGTGTCCTGGTTGTTGGACTGGGGTTGGGTTGGTGGATGAAGAAGACATCTCTTCTTCATTTTTCCTATAAACTAGAGACGAAAGGAGAAGAAAACAAAGGAGACTGTGTATATTTTATTGAGAATCAAAGTCTCATATTTATAGGAAAGATTTAGGGTTGCAAGAGATACAATAGTTATCATAACTAGGGCTACAAGGGTATAATGGTTATTCACAAACACTACTTTATTTACAATATTCATCATTGAATGACTATTTACACAATAACTGTTGCATTTTTTCTATCGCAAGTGTATGATATCGTAACAAGTAGTAAAGTTGACTTTTGAGTCCGGAAATCGTTCCCACGAGGACTAAACTTTTAGTACTTAATATATTTTTCCTGCTACTACTTGACAAAAATAGCAAATAAAAGCAATGATGAGTATTGTGAGAATAGATTTTCCTAAATCAACCAAATGCCTAAGACTATGGAAACGAAAACAATGGGAATTCTGATGGATGACAAACACAATGGATGGAGTTTCACGTATATAGAATGTATTATGGCAAAACAACTTCACTTATTGATCACCTTAGTTCCCAATTCAAGATTCTAGCCTAGTGTAGTGTTCGGTCGAATTCTCTTACGGTATTCAACTTACCCCTCTCGAGTTCTCATTGAGCCTATTCAACTAATTCAATTCCATATCTCTATGCGAATTACCCTTAATTAGACGAGTTATGTCACTAGGAATTCATATAACGACCGTAACACTTAGTATAGGTATCTCTGCACGTTATACCTCATTACCGGATTTTATTACATGTTCTAAGTCTCGAATTCACCTATCGATTCTTAAGAAACTCAATAGATCATTAAATTAGTGGCCAGATAATTTAAAGCATTGCATTCATAACAAAATCAACACATGGAAGAATAAAACTCAGAAATTCTTGAATCCAAGGACTAAATGTCTCAATAAGTTACGTTGTTTGCTCTAATAGAAAATTTAGCTACTCATAATCAAAACAAAGAAATAAATAACAAAATTCAAATACATCATCGGATTTAAATGATACAAAAGTTGAAAAAGGATTAGCTCTTGCACCAAGATCTCTTTCCACTTCCAACCCCTTGATTTAGCTTGAATCCTTGATGTAATTCCTCGCGTGAAATTGTCTCCAAACTTGTATTTTTCTCTCTATTTTGCAACGTGTGGAGCCCCTTTTTCGTACCTTCCCCATTCTATTTACAGTTCCCCACATTTATGGCCAAGTTGGAGACTTATTCATGGGCTTTTCGTAGCCCAAAAAAAACAAAACCTAAATTTTACAGCGCAGCGCCTAGGCGCCACGAATTCTTCTCAGGCAGCTCCTAGGCGCTGCCTAAGCACTGCACTTCTACTGCTTCAGGAGCTGGTGCAGCGCCTGGGCGCTGCATCTCTGCTGAATTTTTCCCTCGTTTGTCCAGGGCTTGAGCGCTGCGTTTCTGGTCCCTTTTTTTTCTTTCCATTGCTTCAACATCTCTTTTTCATCACTTTATCATTCCTTCAACCAAAATACTAGCAAACACATTAAATTCGTTCTATAATTAACAAATAAAACAACCAAATGAATCTAGAATGGTATGAAACTCGTGTGTAAAACACACTCATCAATAACTATCTCATTGAAATCTTGTTTGGCAAAAATCCAAGGGGATAAATATACCAAACAAAGGAAAAAAAAATACAAATAAATATAACAAAATTGGAGTAATAAATGAAAGTTCTTTTATTCGGCCATTTATGTCTTGCGCGTTCATATATCATAATTGCTATTGAAGTATGTCTCATATTGTCTTGTATTGTTTTCAAATAATCCCTTCTTCATACACGATATTTATCAACCTTTGATGACTATAATAACATGATAATTCAGAAAATAGCTTGTCTTATTACTCTGAAAAAGATTAAATAGGAGTGAGCATTCAAAAAAAAAAAACTCCTCAGTAGGCTACACATGATATATGAACATAATAATCATTTAATTATGCATCATTACATATTGCCTTCCTAAATATGCAAATCGATGATCAAACAATCTATGATGAGATTTTGTGACCACCAGTTAAACATATAACCATTTACATTTAAGAACCATTAAAGGAACTTCACATACTTTCATGAGCAAACATAAAGAATAACATGCATGAATGACGATTAAATCCATATAACGATCAACTTGGTGTAGTAATCCTACCTTTATTCACAATAATACGGTAGTGAATACGTCAACCAGTATTCTCTATTTTTCTATATTTTCTTGTGTGGCTGCTGTATGCATATAATATGCATTTTATGTATCTAGGATAACTTGCAATCTATCATCAATAGAAGTTAATGAGTAATTAGGAGCCTTTAGCCATGTAACTCTCAAAGATGAGATAAGGAAGGATTTTAAATAAACAAATGGTTTCCTAGTCAATTTTTTAAACGCACGCATGAATTGCTGAAAAACGATTAAATTGGTTATAATTCATTCCAATGAAAATCAATTAAAACAAATCCTAAAAGCTTTCATCCTAATCCAAAATCAAAAGGTCAAATTTCAATTTCCTGTGACTCATGGTGGCTGCTAAAACTAGTCAAATGCTTTACTAACCTTAACTAAAATAGGACTTCTTTTGAACTAAAATAACTTAGGCCTAACTTATTCGAAATAACTTTTTCTTGAGTCCAAAATTCGCCATTTAATATGAGATTCGAAACAAGCCTATATCGATATGAAATTTCTCGCTAAATGAATACTTGATTATTTGGCCAAATAACTAAAATATTGACATGAAAACTTATTTTTAAATTAATCCCTCGATATCTCAAAATTAGCAAAACATGTCAAGATGAAATAGATGAAAATTTATTTTCGGTTGTTACAATACGCCTCCTAAATGGGATCATTTTCCTTTTTTTTTCTCCATTTTCTTTTGGAGTTAAAATCGAATGTAATCACGCTTCAGGCATGCCATTGATATATCTTTTTTTTTTTTTTCTCCGAGTTAAAATCGAATGTAATCACGCTTCAGGCATGCCATTGATATATCTTTTTTTTTTCTCCATTTTCTTTTGGAGTTAAAATCGAATGTAATCACGCTTTAGGCGTGCCATTGATATATCAAGTATGTTAAAGAATTGTCCTCCCGAGACGTCAATTCGAGTTGAAGCATTTAAATTTCGTATGTGAGATATTGTTGCTCTCTAATCAGTAAATACATCTAAATATCTTTCAAACTTCTGGTTCGAATAATCTTTACAAGGATATAGAGAATATACTAAGCATTATGTACACTATTTCAGTTTCTTAATTCCTCCCTCTAATGTTGAGAGAATTGTCCAGTCAAATTAACAATCAGTAATCACATTATAAAATACCATACATTAACACTTGAGATATTTTATAAGGGTTCAAACTGCGTATTTATTCTTAGAATTCTTTACTTTCCATCTCATTGTATTGTGGTGAATCAATTGTATATATATTGCACTATCAAAATAATTAGATGGAAAAATTATGCTCTCGCCATAAGCCAAATATAGCAGGACAAAACTTTGATGTGGCATGATGCTAATAGCATTTCCTAGATAAAGCTAGGAAGCACTTAGTTCTCAATATGAATGGTTTAGAAATTAATTGAAAGCGTTTAACATACATATTACACCATTTATCGCCATTTCAACTAACATTTATTAAAATGTTTAGATTTTGTCTCACTAGCATTAACAAAACACATGGTTTGGATTGTATAATCTAAAAATTAGACTCATAATTTAAAATTTGGATAGTAAAATTTTGTAAATTTCAGATTGCGAATACCATGCAATCATCTAATAGATGCATCATATCTATTTAATATAAATAATATCTACATGGTCAACATGGAGGGTGATGGGGGCCCATATATTGTTCTAATTAATTTTCTAGATTATAAGGATTTACTCCCAGCATTAGCTAGTGATGGACTGATGGTCAATGACCAACTTATAATACAGAGAACAAAAATTCTATGTGCGTTCGTTAGATTGAACAAAATAATAGCAATAATAAATTTTGTCTCTCAATATCACAGAATATTGACTCTTCTGGAGCCTTTAATAAGATTTGCATTATCTCATATTTTACTAACATTAATTTTTATCATTATCCAAAAAACATGTTCTCTTTACTAGATTAAACATGATATCTTTCTGGAATATTGACAATTATAAATAGATTTTATTTAAGGAACGATGTTACAATATTCTTCTAGAATATTTATAGATTTGTGAAGTTGTAATTCTGATAGAATAAATAAGTTATTTTCATATAATTTCCATATAGATTGTATCTCGGAATGTAAAATTTTCTTGAAGACGTGCAACTTCTAAAGCATGAAAAAAAATTATTATTATTTAGTTTAAAAAATGATGTTACTATTGCTACTTTAAGAGCAATGAATCAATATTTTTCTGGAATACAGAAATTATAAAGATGCGCTCTTTAGGAGTAAATAATAGTCTTCTGGAATATTAATATAATAGTGTGCTACTTCAAGTACAACAATAATTTATTTACTCATAAAAAGCAAAAATATAGTATATTAGATCTTATAAAATTATTCTCTTCGTGAGCAAGTAATACTCTAATACAAATTTATATTTTGCAGGATTATGCTTCTTCAAGAACAACAACATTATACATATCAATTTAAGAAGATAAAAGAATATCTAAAAATTAATTGAACTCACAAATGATGAACATCAATTTAATATATTGATTGATGAAAAAGTTTAATTGATTTATCAATTCAACATAGGGCATGTTTGGTACAGATTCTCATTTTCTACAGTAAATCAATTCTCATTTTCAACCACACATTTTTCAATAAAATAATATTTTCCATCACATCAATACTTTTTTCTTCTTTTTCAACCACATATTTCCCATCATATCACTATTCAAAAATCAATTCTTCCCTCAAAAATCCCTACCAAACACACTCATAGTTTAATAATGCGCAACATCAAGTAACCTATCTGATTGTTCAATCAAGTGAATACATCATAGTTATGGAATCTTAAGTGGCTAATATAATGCATCATGTCACCAAAACTGATTGCGTGGTAATGGACCACCATTTTCATGGCACAGTGGTAAAGCAAAAGGGTTCTAAACGGAGTATCGAATGTTCAAATTACTGATACAGTTTGAAGGCAACATTTATGTTGTAAGGTAAGTATCCCGTGAAGGCAAAGTCTTGGTGCACTCTGTCACTCCTACAGGGTCCCGTCTGCATGTCATAAAGGGGGGTCAATAGGGAGGAAAGCCACTTCCTGAATGTCCATTCCAAGCGTGTATAAGTTGTGATTGCATCCGATTTAGTCGAGTGGCGAACCGGTGAGGAAGGTTGCCGCTCCTCAAGATTAGTTGGACAAAGTTAGGACAACTGTGTTATAAAAAAAATGGATTCACATGTAACCATAATTTATTACGGTACACGTGACATGTGATTATGCATATACAAAAATAAAAATTATTACCTTCCATCAAATTCGTTTGTGACAGAAAGATAAATTGGAATCGAAATTTCTTTTGAAAGACAGATGAAGTAATTTTGCCTTTTTTTTTTACAAGAAATTGCTTTTCCTACCTCAATGTAGTTAGAGAGAAGAATAAATTTTACTAACTCAATTAGCTAGAACTTCATACTGATAATGTGTTTTAAACTAGAGAGAAAATAAGAAGAAAACAAATTAGTCAATAAACTTGTGTATATTTTATTTAGAACCAAAGTCCCATATCTATAGGAAAGAATTAGGGTTGCAAGGGATACAATAGTCATAATAACTAGGACTATAAGGGTATAATGGTCATTCACAAATACTACTTTATTTACAACAATTTTCCGTTTTTTTTCTTCTTCATTTTTTTTTCAGTTTTGCATATATATTTTTTCCTTTGTTTGCTTTAATTTAAAGTAATAACTTAATAGAATTTAAAGAAATTTTGTAATTATAAAATTGTTATTTGACTACAAATTTGGCTTGAACAGTTTGCAATGGTGTACCAAATTTTATCCATATTTTTAAGTAAAAAGAAGATTAAGGATCCATTTTAAGTTTTTAAAATTTAAGCCATTGAATTTTAGAATTATGTATTATATGTTGGTGATTAAAAATTCTCAGGATTTCCAAAACAAATTAGAGGTCACTGAACTCTAAAACAACTTCAAGTATCATTTGGTCTTTCATATCTTTAACACTCATTATATGGTTTTTTTATATTTTGAAGAGAAATACAATTCAAAAGAAATAAAACTTGAAGAATGTGATGCAAACGGAAGGATAGCCAATGGAATAAAATCTAACCGATGGAGTAAAAAAAATGCATATGTACAAAAAGTGAAGAGTAAGACATAGGCTATGTTGTAATATTCTTCAAACATATAATGAGAAGTGATTTGAAATGGTTAAATATCAATGTGACAATATAAAGTAAGTGAGAAAATATTCAAAGAAAAAGACGAAAGAGGACAGAAAATTAGGCTGGGCAATCACCTCGCCTAATCAATGGTATCCCGTAGACAAAGGGCTACACTGTGCTATCGCCCAGGTTTATACTGGGTGATCGCCCAGCTTAAAAATTTGTGACTGTTGCATTTAAATTTTTTGGTGACGTTTTGATAGTTTTCATACCTTTTTGGCTTGGTTTTGGCACCCATTCATGCATTAGACTTCATGTTCTATACTTATGGATAATTTTCATGTTGGAAAACAAAACAAAACATTAACATCAAATATACATACTTGCATCCAAATCAAATATCAGAACTCAAATTTCTTAAAGTGTTCTTCAAGTTCTTATTCAAGTTCATATTACTTGATTTGAACTTTGATTCGATGATTGTTTACTCCAACAAAATATTTGTCATTGAAGCTTTCAAGCACTAATTCTGATGATGACAAATATCATTTGAGAAAAGCGATTCTATATCATGTTGAAACTTTCCTTTTGGTGGATTTTAGGTTTCTATTTTTCATCTTGTTCCTTATCTTTGTACAACATTCTCAAACGATATCTTGACATGGAGAACGTAACAACCATGGCTACTATCGAAATGCTAAATCAAGACCTTGTGAGGCTTGACAGATTTGACAAGACTAATTTTACCAGATGGAACGATAAGTTGAAGTTTCTTCTTACAACATTGAAGATCTTCTATATTTTGAATTCAGACTTGGCACCATTGTCAGATCCATCCCCAAATGACATCGATGCAATAAGGGTAGAGAGAAAGAAGAGACAAGAAGATGAGTTGATATGTAGAGGACACATCATGAATGCTCTCTCCGATGGTCTTTATGATCTCTACACAAACAACACTTTGGCACGGGAGATATGAGAATTATTGGAAAACAAATACAAGGCTGATAAGGAAAGTCCAAATATTTATTGATTTCTAAATATTTTAATTTCAAGTTTTTGGATATTTCTCATTGTTAGGACAAGTACATAAATTGCAACAAGATGACGGCCATGAAGATTGATCTTTCCAAAACCTTTCAAGTTGTTGCATTCATTACAAAATCGACATCTTCGTGGAATGGTTATAAGAAGAAAAATCTTCAGAGTTCTGAGGATTACTCTTTGGAAAGAATTCAGAAACATATTCATATTCAGGAAGAATAAAGGGCACAAGATGGGAATAAACATTCTCGTGAGTGCACTTTCAAAGCCCATGTCTTGGATCAAGCCAACAAATCCAATAAGGATTCCAAAAAGATGAAATCCTCAAACTCCAACAAAAATATCAAGAACAAGAGAAAATCCAAAGTCTCTTGTTATGTATGTGGCATATCCAAGTGAACTCCGTCAATAATATTGTTGCTACTATGAGCATTGTCAATTTGATCACAGGAAAAGTTGGTAGTATGATACTTTTGCCACCATACATGTTTGCTACGATAGATTTCTCTTTAAAACCTATCAAAAGGTGGATAATGAACATATTCAAATGATTGTAAAGGAAGCATAGACTTACAATTCACATCCAACTAGAAGATCTCATTGAGAAATGTTTTATATGTACCAAATATGAATAGAAATCTTGTAGGTGGGGAATTATTAGGAAAATCGGGAATTAAGTCCACATATAAGTCGGGCAAAGTTATAATTTCCCAGAATGATATATTTGTTGGCAAATGTTATTTTAGTGATGGAATGATTAAACTTTGTACTAATAACAATGATATTAATAAAATTACAAATTTGAATTTTGTTGTTGAGTCTATTTCCGTATGGCATGATAGACTATGGCATATTGGTTACTCTACTTAAAAAAGAATGATTTCATGTGAAAACATATAACATAATAAATGCGAATTATGTATCAAGTCTTAAAATGATTAAGAAACATTTTCATAGTGTTGAAAGGACCTCTAATTTATTAGATTTAATTCATTCCGATATATGCGAATTAAATGAAATGTTAACTAGAGTAGGTAATAAATATTTCATAATATTCATAGATGATCATTCTAGGATCTGTTATATCTCCTTGATGAAATATAAGGATGAAGCCTTTGTATGTTCAAGATGTACAAAGTCGAAATATAAAACCAACTAAATAGAATAATTAAAATTCTTAGAAGTGAAAGAGGATGTGAATACTTTTCTAATGAATTTAATCTTTTTTTCTTCTTTTTTTTTGTAAACAACATGGCATAATACATCAATGTAGTGTTCCTAAAACACCCAAATTTTGGAAAGAGAAAAATCAAACATTGGTTATTTCAAAATGTGGGGTGACTTGCTTATTGCAAGAACACGGATCCTAAAAGCACTAAATTGAGTCCTAGAGGATCAAGTACGCTTTTGTAGGATATACTCAAAATAGCAAGTCATATTGTTTATTTGTCTCGAAAACTAATGTCATAATTGAATTCCTAGGTGTAGAGTTGTTTGAGAAATTGTTATCTTTGGAGAATAATTCTCTAAGGGAATTTCAAGTGAAAATTCGTAATTTTACAAAAAAAAAAACCTTCCAAGTGAACTTCAGAGAAGCAAAAGAGTGCTGTGACCGGATAAACTTGATTATCAACTTATTTCCTTCTATTTGGTTGAGAAAATGATAAGAGAGTCATAAGAGCTAGTCCTTAAGTTCTTCAAGTGGAAATCGATCCTAAAACTTATCGAGAAGCAATGTCATCTAAAGATTGTATCCTTTGGTATCTTTTGAAAAGATGCTATAATGATGAAATTAATTCAATAATATCAAACAATACTTGAGAATTAATCAATTTACCACCTAAATCGAAACATATAGGTTGTAAATGGATATTTAGGAAGAAGCACAATGCAGAGATACTCTTAATACCTTTAAAGCTAAGTTAGTAGCCAAAGGGTATCGACAAAAAGAATGAATAAATTACTTTGACACGTATGTACCAGTTGGACGAATAACATCAATTAGGATTTTATTCGCTTTAGCTTCTATTTATGATTTGCATATACATCAAATGAATGTTAAGATGACATTCTTAAATGGGAATCTCGATGAGGAGGTTTATATGGAATAATCGGAAGATTTTGTTCTACTCGAAAATGAAGATAAAGTATGCAAAATAGTAAAAACATTATATGAATTAAAAAAGCATCAAAGAAATGGCATGAGAAATTTGATTTAGTAATAATTTCTTTTGGATTTAAATATAATAGTGTTGATAAATGTTTATATTCAAAAGTTTGTGATAATTATGTTATGCTTATTTGTTTATACGTTGAAGGATGCGAAGTATAAAAGAAACAAAAATATTTCTATCTTCCACATTTAAAATGAAATATTTTGGTCAAGTGGATACCATATTAGGTATGAAAGTCTCTAAAACTAGTGGGGGTTATTTGTTGAGCAAATCACATTATGTTGAAAATCTGATCTATAAGTTCAATTACTTGAACATTAAAAAGGCAAATACTCTCTTTGATCCAAGTTTGAAACTCATAAAAATGATGGAAGAACAATAGCACAACTTGAGTATAAAAGTGTTATATGGAGTCTTAAGTATGTGATAAATGTGTTTTCGCATACTTATTTAATACATAAACATGCCTATTATTGATAAAAAAGAATGAATATTGACTCACATTTTGGTAATTTTAGCTTTTGTAGGTCATAAACCCCAAATAGATAGAGGACAAGGCAAAATGAAGTGAAAGGGACAAAAAGTGTAAAAAAACTATGAAGTTGGGATCAAAATGTATAAGTGCAGAATATTGAAGGATCTTGGATGCAATTTATGGAGGGTGTAATAGAAAGAAAATCAAAATTTGAGTTCCAAATTATACAAGCTTAAAGTTGAAGGACCTGATGTGCAAATTACTAGAAGACTTGTGTGCAAAAAATTAAAAAGGCATGAATCATAGCAAAGAATTGGTGCCTAGTCCCTATACGCCACTTTTAAAACCAGGGGGACCGCTTTTAATTTATTTCCAAAACCTAGGGACTTGGCTACAAATTTTCATGGTTTTAATAGGGGTACTTTTAAAAATGGCAAGGTCAAACCCTCATATTTTCACTTCGATTTTTCAACAATGGCATATTTTCACAATGACCTTTTGAATTGTAAAAGACAAAAATATCATTAAATAAACAATATAATTACAAAAAACCATTTTTAATTAAAAAACAATACTACACTTTTAGTTAACAAGTAAAAAAAAAACAATTCCAACGTAAAATTTCAAAATTATCTAAATTTTCTTATCTGTTTATTCCAACGCAGTTAAAAACTCTCTCATTTTTCATCTGTTTCAATCCCAAAATCTCATAAACTGATCAAACATTGAACAATAATTTTTTTTTATCTTTACATCTATCATTTCGAGTCGATAAGTACATCATGTTTTCGTTTTCGCTAAATTAGTATGCGTTTTTAATCAATAAATCTTATTTTGACATAGATTAACATGGAGATAAAAAATTTTAACAGATCTATAATTTTTTAAGCATAAATAAGGAAAAAATTCATCTACATATCATGGTCGTCGTAACTAACAGCCAGCTATTAAGAAGCTTTTTTTTTAACCATAACAGTCAGTGGTTGGGCATTTTTCGACAAATGTTTTGTTATTTAATTAAAATTTCTGTTTCGTCATGCAAATATGGTTGTGGTTCAAGTTTGTTACTTTGGTGATTTAGAATTGGATGAAAAAGATCAATGGGTATGAAAATGGTCGAGTGATATACGTGGTGGTATTTGTATTTCCATAACATCGAGCACATTATATGCGGAAATGTACCATGATTTAGCAAACAAGCTCAAAGTCAATCTCTCTTAGTACGATATGGAATTGAAATTTAAATTCAACGAGCATTCATCCATTCTGATTTCACCTATGAAGGTTGCTTCTGATGCTGAAATGAATTACCTATTTAAATTGAACTACATGCGCACGACTCCTTTTTGCATGACTTTAATGAGGAAAAATGTTACCGAAGGTGAACCCAAAGATTCAGATAGAAATTATCACAATGGTAATGATTTTTTGGACACAATGGAGATACCTCGGGAGGATGACGTGGTTATTCCCGGGATAGTTGATCCCCATCGTGATCTCGCTTTACACACATAATTTCATCGGTAGTTCACGACAACGAGAATGATAATGAATTTAGAAATGAGGATTTGATTGTTTTATCCCGTCAAAGACATTTGCATGACTTTAGTGAGAAAGAATGTTACCGAAGGTGAACCCGAAAATTCAGATGGAGGGGATCACAATGCTAATGATTTTTTGGACAGGTGGAGATAGCTCGGGAGAATGATGTGGTTATTCTCGGGACAGTTGATCCTCATCGTGATCTCGCTTTACACGCATAATTCCATTGGTAGTTCACGACAACGAGAATGATAATGAATTTACAAATGAGGATTTGATTGTTTTATCCCGTCAAAGACAATAGTGGGACGAGAGCGCAGGGACTGGATCGAGTTGACCGTCATCTAATTATTCATGAGTGGTTCTTGATGATGAGGATTTGTATGTCGCGCAACTGTTTGAAAGAAAGAAAGATTTGTAGGAAGCTACGCACCGAATTGCACTGAAATACAACTTTGAGTTCAAAGTGAAAAAATCAAAAAGTCATTGCTGATGATTGTCTACGTCGACGGCAGTTGCCGTTGGCATTTACGAGCTATGAAGATGGACATGAATGAGTTTTTTGTAGTTCGCAAATATACACAGGAACATACTTGCCAAGTGGGAATTCGTCGAAATGATCATAGGTAAGCACTTGCATGGTTTATTGGTTAATAGATAACGTACAAGTATCAAGACCCACAGACGATCTATAGAGCTTCGGATATCATTAATGATGTCCATCGAGATTACGAAGTGGTCATGAGCTACCGGAAGACTTGGAAGGTCAAAGAATGCATGTTAGAGGACTTATTAGGCTCGACCGAGGAGAGCTATGCTAATTGGCCAGGTATTACCATAACATGGGTACAACTAATCCTAGCTTTGAGTTTTTTATTGAGACGGATGCCCACAATTGCTTTAATTTTTTCTTCATGGCTGGACAATGCATTCGCAAATTTCGAAATGTGATGCGACTCTTATTTTTAGTCGATGTTACAACTCTAAAAGTTAGGTATGGAGGCAAGTTAATTATTGGTACTTGTCAAAATGCCAACATCCAAATTTAACCTCTTACATTTGGCATAGTCGATAGCGAGAATGATCGTCAATGCGTTGGTTCTTCACAAAGTTGAGGGAAGTAATCGGGGAAGTCGATGACCTTGCCTTTGTAACTGAACGAGACCATTTATAATAAATGGTATCGCTGAAGTTTTTTCTGGGTATTGCATGTATCACATACAAGGCAACCAGAAGACAAAGTATCGAGGAAAATATAGCATTTCATTATTCAGGAGAGCAGCAAAAACTTATAGTGTTGTAGAGTGCAATAAATTCATGGCTAAAATATGGAGTAAATCATTCCTGACATGGGAGTATCTAATGAAAATGGGAATTGAACATTGGGTAAGATCACATTTTTCAGGACGTCTGTGCAACATGATGATGTTAAACAATGCTGAGTCTCTCAATGCATTGTTCAAGAAGAATCGAGAGTTACCTGTCCTCGCAATGATTGAAAACATTCGTAACAAGCTACAATAATGGTTTCACGATCGACGTGCAAAATCACATAGTTGCACGAGCGTACTAGCCTCGGCTCAGGAGGATAAACTCTTCAAGGCTCAAAGGTTGCGAGAAAGTTAAACGTGGAACCACTGGATAAGTTGCGCTTCTTCGTGAAATGTCCATGTAATATGGCATATATTGTGGACTTGACTGATAACACCCACACTTGTAGTCGATTTCAGTTGGAAAGTTTTCCATGTGAGCATGCAGTCGCGGTGGCATGTTTAGAGGCTTTGTAGCGAGAACCTTATGCTCTTCTTATTACACGGCTGATTATTTGAGAACAACATACGCTAAGACTATATTTCCTCTACTGAATGAAGCTAAGTAGGAAGTTCCCAACCATATTATCCCACTTAATAGTTTGTTGCGACCTAAAGTTGAATCGCGTGATCATGAACGTCCACGTACATCTAGAATACTATCTACCGGAGAGTTTCCTCGACCGCGTAGGTTCAGAGAAATAGGGCATACTCACCAATTTTGTACAAGTCAAATTCTCCTCAATGACAATTAAACTGATGTGTAATGGTCTCGCTAACCATTGAACAATATTTACAAATATTTCACAAATAAATAAACAACTAAACTTTCAATATTTACAATTTGTTTACAATATTTACAATTATTTGACAAATAAATAAACAATTAAATTTTGATATTTACAATTTATTTACAATATTTACGATTATTCACATATAAATAACCAATATTCACGGATCACAATTGAATTCATATAAATAGCTTGCTAACTTATTCCTCCAATTTTATATCCAGTATTGGTTGATTCCATTAACTTTATATGCTATACTTAAAAATTCGATATGCTTTATTGCAAATATGCCACAATCACCCTTACAAATAAATAATAATGTGTTAGTTCGGTCAGTACACTGTAGCGAAAAACAAAGTGTCCAAATTAAAAAAATTATAAGTACTTACGATTTCGGCTGTCTCGCCGCTGTCGTCGTGTCTCGCACGATGGCTAATCTATCCTGCACAATCACCCATGCTCGTCAAGCCATCAAAGGAATGATCACAACCAAGGGCTCCATGTGAAACTAGAGCTGACCTTGTGTCAGACATAAATGATTGGAGTCGTACACATATATCATGGAATCAGTAAAGACGATCTCCACGTCAAAATAGTGATGATTCTCAATCACTGGAATGTATATATACGTACAACCCTCCCATGATTTTTTCCCGACTCTTGACCACATCCTTATGACCCACTCAAGGATATATTCGGGCACTGTGTACTCGTTACATATAAGTTGGAGCGACTGATACTCAATGGTAACAACACGTAAAGACTCGGTGCTCAATATAATTCGGCCAAGAATGTCGAATGATCTTAGAAATAAGTCAATAACCAAGTCGATGTGATACCTCAATAAACGCCAATTAAAAAAAAATAAAGGGAGTTATTTCATTTAATAAACAAAAAATGATGTATACATAATAAATAACAATTGCGATATTACACTTCTTATCCTAACATATTTGATTTTTCCCGGGTTGCGCTATTTATTTCATTAGCTCAACTTCTTCTAGGTCCAAGAATGATATCTAAACCCTTGAAGAAACTTTTCAAGTGTTGGAGATACAACGAAGACTGATTCAGAACTTAGGTTGTATTTAAATCTTTTTGTTTCCTAGAAACTCTAGCATCTGATGTAATCAACATTTGGTCTGTTGAAACGTACTCGATGTACATGATTTTTTGTGATGACCTCTTAATATCCATTTTTAATTCCCTCGGTATCATGTCAACAGATCTGCATATTTGCAATCAACCAGCATCAGAAATCGAAATGTATCTGAACCACAAATAACTAACATGTTAACTAACTCAAGTGGTGAAGCCCGATAGAGACCAATGCAGGCACAAGCCCTCACTGAACTTTGGCCCAACCCAAATCACTTTCATTTTTTATTTTTTATTTTTTTGTGGATTACACCACAAACATCATTTTAATAAAATATTCAAATTTTACAATTCATTATTTTTATTTCAAATAATACTGCAATATTAAAATAAAAATGAAATCTGAAAAATAGCCTCAACCCAAATAATTAACATCAAATTAGAAGGCAATTACTGTTCAACTAAACTGTCCGTTTGCCCGACTGAAGAAGCGATGTAATTCTCCTTAAATTCCTCAAGGCCAAGGATTTCAAGGTCAAAGAAGACTTATCGACACTGAAAAGTGTTGTAGCCTGAAGAAAAGAATTCAAGATTGATGAACTCTTTGAAGAAACCAATAGAGAGAAGCGTGGAAACGTTATGTATATATGCATGGAGTGGATGAAGAAGGACACCCTCTTTGTTACAAATACTTTCAACCATGTTTTATGTCGACCTTGGAGTTTTGTACCACAAACAATTTTATCATACCACATGATGTTTGTAATGTGCTTCAGTTTCATAGGGTCGTTTTCGTGTTGATATTTGAAATTGAGCTCTATTCAACTTTCCATTTATTAGTGTTCTTCAAGTTCGATCTATGTAACATTTAGTGGAACACAATATACCATTATGTTCCCTATTTGATTTTAAAAGTGAAATGCATCATATCATGTGAACTTCATTAGACAAGCAACACTACTCATTTACAAGATGTCAATCTATGAAATTTCACGAATGGTTTCTGTTATCATACACGTGTTACAATAGGGATGGTATCAGAATTTTGAACTGTGATGTTGTTCAATGAACCTGAATATGGCTGACTTGATCCCAACATACGATTATTTGTTATCAATCTATATTGTACATTGTTCATTGGAGGCATAATATTACATAGTCGTGTGATTTCATATCATTATGTTTATTCGATGTAGGGATTAATGAGGTTGAGAAAAATTTTCTATCCCCTGTGTTTTGCCCCTTACCCCTATCACGAGAGATTAAGATCACTTGCAATATTGCATCTATAAATCCATATTTGCAGCATACTCATCTGGCAACTTCCATTACGATTTCTTTGAAGTATTTTCTACTGCATAAGACACAACCCCCTTCATGATAGAAAAAGTTTCTCAATGGTAGGGTTTGATCATTATTTTCAAATTCATCTCAGAACACTTAAGATTAAGTTCTAATAGATTAGATCTCATTTATAAATTGAAACATTGCTTTCACGTGTTATATTACAGTCCGACATCAAAGACAAGAAAGAAAAAGAGGTGGCTAGTTACTCCAGATGTGCATATGGAACCACCAAATGATTACAATTGACAGAATGCTAATAAAACATTACATTGACTATGTGAAACTAGTTTATTTCTATAGCATCTGGATTTATTCTTTAAACAATTATGTTTTATGTTAGACCTCGAAAAATGGCTCCGACACGTGGCCAACAAAATAAGTCCTCCAGTCAGCTCTTCCCTGCACACGTAGCACGCCGTTAGTCACTCATGGCCTTTCCCGGAGGGGTTGGGAGAGGCCACGAGCACTCCGACAGTTAAGTCAGTTTATAGTTCAACCGGAAAAGGTTCGCCGACGGTAAAACACTCCCCGGGAAGTGGTCGATAAAATGTGTAATGATAAAGTGTCAATATTTTAGGGAGAGAATGATACTCAATTTTGCAATATAGTAGTGGAGTGTGTAGGATTTGAATCTTTTATCCGGTACAAGGAGGGGATATTTATACTGAGGATGGGAAGAGGAGAGCCGTTGGATGAGGAGACACGTGTTATCAGATCCTTAGGGCTCATCCCATCCTAGGTGTCAATCCGTCCCTCCATAGGTGGGCTGGTATTGAATGTTTCTGACAAAAGCAGCTGAATTGACCGTTTGGGTCCTGCCACACGTCCCATCAGTCAGGGATTAGACTTTGGAAAGATCTTTGTTCAAGAGATCTTTGACGGGCGAGGCGAGGCAAGTGAGGCGTTGCAACGTTGCAGAAACGCAGTGCAGGCCTTTGCATCCACGGTGTTCTTGCGGATGAGGTTGGTTCCTTCGATGACACTTGTTCAGTTCGTTTCATATGTAATCACTTCGGCAGGTACAATTAGCTCGTCCCATATATAATCACCTTGACCGACGCGTGGCGTAGCATGGACCACATCTACTGACACGTGGAGGTGAGGTACCGGGTCTAACACAGGCTCATAACAATAGTCCCGCAAGTCCATGTATGGATATTTATATAATACAAGGACTTTAAGGGCTAACCGTTTTTGAGTTGGGACGCATGGGGATGAGCGTTGGAGGCGGGCAGTTGGGTTGCAACTCTAGAGGGAGTTGTTGCAACATCAGATTCTGCTCTAACAGAAGTGATATGGGTTGGCAACTCTGTGGAGAGCTGCTGCAACGCGAAGACGTTGTGGCCGAAGTGATAGGAGTTGGCAACTCTAGAGGGAGTTGTTGCAACATCAGATTCTGCTCTGGCCAAAGTGATATGGGTTGGCAACTCTATGGAGAGCTGTTGCAACGTGAAGACGTTGTGGCCGAAGTGATAGGAGTTGGCAACTCTAGAGGGAGTTGTTGCAACATCAGATTCTGCTTTGGCCGAAGTGATATAGGTTGGCAACTCTATGGAGAGTTGTTGCAACGTGAAGATGTTGTGGCCGAAGTGATAGGAGTTGGCAACTCTAGAGGGAATTGTTGCAACATCAGATTCTGCTCTGGCCGAAGTGATATGGGTTGGCAACTCTGTGGAGAGCTGTTGCAATGCGAAGACGTTGTGACCTAAGCGACTGGGTCTGAAGCGAACCTTGGGCTTTGTGCCAATGATTTGAAAGCCTTTGCATCTTCCTAAGGCAATCATGGGGAGGAATTTGCTTGCTTCCAAGGCACGCCCCCTTGCCATTAATGGTAATGATGGCGACAGCCCCCATTCCTCAAGATAACAAGCTTAGGTTGTGCGTGAGACTCATCGCTTCATCAGGGCCATTGATCTTGGTGACCTTTGATCTCAATGATGATCTTGGGGTCTCAGCTTTGGACGATCTGGATGTGATTTAGAAGATCCAACGGTTGGGGCGAGTTTAGGATGCTTATAAAAGGCCCATCATCTTCATTTTCAAACTTTTACTTTCGCGTAAATCTCTATATTACTCTTGAAAGGAAACCCTACATTCCGTTTTCTCTGCGTTTTTCGACGACCTTTGTCAAACTCCGACGATCCTTCTGAAAGTTCTGACGGGCACAGGACATTCTTCAACAAGTTTAGGTAACATTTCCCATTTTCAGTCTCTTCATCCCCTTTTGTTCTCTTTTTAAGCCTTTCAAAAATTCTGTGATGGCGAGCGAAACCTCCGTGGTGAGGAGTGAGGAAAGATAAGGCGAGGAGAGTTCCACTCTAAGGGAACGCATATTGATAACCCCAGACGAAATGAGTGGGGCCATTAGGGCTAGGGAGAATATCTGGAAGCGCCCAGCCTCTCCTGTAGATACCTCCATTCAATGGGGGGCATCAAAATACCCTTCCATAATCACCCCGGAGCTTATACAGCAATGTAGGAACGTTTTTAGGGTCCCCTACAACATTCAACTCATCCGACTTGAGCCCCACGAGAGGGCCTGCTACCCTAGGCCGGGGAGCATAGCGGTGAGCGACCATCTGTTCCGAACTGGGTTGAGGCTTCCTTTTCACCCATTCTTCAGACTAGTGCTTAGGTCCTACGGGGTGGTCCCAACACAGTTCAACCCTAACGGTCCCAGAGGTTGGGACATGGATACAGTGGTGATGGGTCAGCATCGGAGTGGACATGCCCTTCAGCGTGTTTTACTCCCTCTTCTTTCCAAAAGTCACAGTTGGGGGGGAGGCGAGCAAAGGCTGGTACTACCTGGCTCCTTAGGGGTCCCATTCGCCATTTGTGGTCGGGTCGTCCTCCTCCATTAAGGGCTGGAAAAGTTCATGGTTCTGGGCATCTGGCCGGTGGGATACCATGGAGAATGATCCCTTCGCGCCTCTGACCGTCCCCTCCACTTATTCCACATACAGTAAGTAGCTTACTGATCCGATTTAACTTGATTAACTTCGCTTATGATTTTAATATTTCTGTTCTTTGTAGGCTCCCTCCTGAAGTACGAGATAACAGAGGAGGAGTGGGATATCATTGGCCAGTTGTACCAGACGTCTCTACCGGAGAGGAGTTATAAGGAGCTCATTGACCAGAACCATCACTTCGTCTTACACGGGCTGATGACTAATAAGGATAACCCACTTTTGCTTCAGTTCTTTCTTTACTGTCCCTCCGAAATTACTTAGCCAATTATACTATCTTTTGCAATGAACTTTGAGAAGAAGAAGCCACCGAGGCCTGACCTCGCTACCATCCACCAGAGCGTGGCGGAGGCTAAAATGCTGAAGACCAGCTCAGCTGCTTATAGGAAGCAGTCGGAACATCTGCTATCATTGAGAAGGGCTGGCCAACAGCTTGCTGAAGAGCACGAAGCGGAGAAAGGGGCCTCCCTCATGAAGAGAAAAAGAAAGGCCGGCCCAACTGGAGCCTCTACTTCTGCCCCGGCCACTGGAGTTCCTTTTTCCTCCCCAACTGATGCCAGGGTTACCGTGGCTGCTAAGCCAATTTTTCAGGCAATTGTGCCTATCACTGTGCATTTTGCCAAGGGGACGGCTAAGAAGAGACAGAAGAAACCCGTTAGCGCTCCGGCTAGGTTACAAATTTTCTGGGGAGCAAGATGAAGATCTCCCCGAAGCTGTACTGGAGATGCTACCTCCGGAGACTGCCTCGGCTGCCAGAGTCCATAGCAAGTACTAGACTGAGGACTAGGCCAACTACGTCGCTTCGTACGAAATCCAGGACCTACTGGTAGCTAATAACGCTTACGTGGCTAGGGCCCTAAGTATGGGCGCCGCAGCGAAAGACCTTGTCTGAGGCCTCCGCAAAAAGAATGACGACCTGGAGAAGAGGTTGGAGGCCTCGTCAAGTTGGGAGGTTGAGGTGGAGAAAGCCAAAAATGAGGCTGAACTGGCGGAGGAGAATAAGGAAAATGGCGAGTTAAAGAAGCTCACTGAGGCCCAAACTGAAGAGATAGACTCCTTGAAGGCTGAAGTGAAAACGGTTGGCGAAGTGACAGTCCAAAATTACAAGGACAACTTTGAAAATACGCCTGAGTATGACGACTTCGCCAACTATTGGGCTTCCTAGGCGACGAAGGAAATAATGTCTCGTCTCCGTGAGAGGTACCCCGAACTGGACATTAAATTTTTGGAAGAGGAGTTCGGGGGGCCCATTGGGGCCGGCCTGTGACGGAGGAAGAGGAGGGGCTCCCAAAGAAGAGGCCCATGTAGTGAATGTAGATTAATTTGTTATTTCTTTCTCCTTTGTACTTTGGCTTCGGCCTCATCTTTGTAGTAAATGAAATTTATTTTCTTCCAAGTGTTGTCACATCACTTTATTTTATCCCAGTTGCATAAGTATCATTGCATCTTCTATCATTACTTCGTATAAGCAGTTAAGTGAATCATTCTAAGTTTAATCGCATCAACTTACATTAACCACTTAACAAAATGGAAGAAGTTAATGAAGAACTGATATTGCGTCGGCCTTAGTTAACCACTTAATAAAATGGAAAAAGCTACTGAAGAACTGATATTGCATCAGCATCGCTTAACCACTTAATAAAATGGAGGTAGCCAATGAATCAAGTAATAATGTATCGGCCTTACTTAATCACTTAATAAAATGGAAGAAGCCAATGAATCAAGTAATATTGTATCGGCCTTGCTTAATCACTTAATAAAATGAAAGAAACCCATGAATCAGTAATATTGCATCGACCTTGCTTAACCACTTAATAAAATGGAAGTAGCCAATGAACAAGCAATATTGCATCGGCCTTGCTTAACCACTTAAGAAAATGGAAGTAGCTAATGAAGAATTGATGTTGCATCGGCCTTGCTTAACCACTTAATAAAATGGAAGTAGCCAATGAACAAGTAATATTGGCCTTGCTTGATGTGTGCACTTGTTGCTTCGTCGGAGATGGCACCCGCACCACCTCTAACTAGGCAGATTATTTTATTGGGGTTGACCCCTGTGGAGGGGCTTGCACCTCGCCCAATGTTGCTTGATGTGTGCACTTGCTATTTCGTCAGAGATGGCACCCATACCACCTCTGACTAGATAGATTATTTTATTGGGGATGACCCTTGTGGAGAGGCTTGCACCTCGCCCAATGTTGCTTGATGACGCGCTGATGTGAGAGTGGAGTTAACAGAATATTGATTTATTTCATTGCAACATTTATAACATTACATGTCCCTTACTGGTAGTACCTCCTCAAATGTTCGATATTCCAGGGATGAGGCATCATCTTTCCGTCCAGATCCCCAATTTTATAGGTACCAGGCCTGATCTCCAATTTTATAGGTACGATCCTTCCCAATTCGGCCCTAAAGTCCCGGTGTTAGGATCTATGGTCGAAGGAAAAACCTTGTGGAGTACCAGGTCTCCAACGCGAAACACTCTCTTCTTTATTTTAGCGTTATGGTAATGCATCATCTTGCACTGGTAGGAAGCAAGCCTGACTTGAGAATCATTTCTTTTTTCTTCAAGAAAGTCCAGCTCAAGCTTTATCAATTCATCATTTGCTATTTCGTTGAAGTGGATACGGTGAGAAGAAGGAATACCAACCTCTACAGGGCTCATAGCCTCGGCTTCATAAGTCATTGAAAAGGGAGTTTCCCCAGTAGCTGTTTTGAAAGTGGTTTTGATGGCCCATAGAACCTGGGAAAGCTCATCAACCCAGACCCATTTGGAAGCATCCAGCTTCCTTTTCAGGGCGAGCTTTAAGGTCTTGTTGACCGCCTCGACCTGGCCATTCACCTGGGGATGGTGAGGTGAAAAGAAATACTTCCTGATTCCAAGCTCATCACATAAGTCTCTGATCTTCCTGTTGTCTAACTGTTTTCCATTATAAGAGAAATGTTTTTCCAGAGAAATTTGGAAGTGTTGTTCTCAGTAATCTTGGCCAAGGGCTCCGCTTCCACCCAGTCAGTAGCGACAATGGCGAAGCGAACATTTGTTCTTCCTTTAGGCAAGGGGCCAATGAAATCCATACCCCATTTGGAGAACGGCCAGGGGCTGGATACAACCGTAAGTTCTTGATATGGCTGTCTCTGCACATTAGAGAAGCGTTGGCACTTATCACATTTGCGTACGAATTCTATAGCATCCCTTTTCAGGGATGGCCAGTAATACCTTTGCTTAAGTATCTTGTGTGCCAAGGCTGGACCACCAGAGTGGTTCCCAAAAACACTTTTATGTACTTCTCTGAGGATGTAATTCGCTTCTTCTCTCCCTGTGCACCTGAGAAGGGGAGAGGAGAAGCCGCGCTTATATAGGATATCAACCTGTAGGACGAAGTGGGCAGCCCTCTTTCGAAACCTTTGTACTTCGGTTTCATCCTCCGGTAAGGCTTGTTCCTTCAAGTAGGCCAAGATAGGCAGCATCTAAGGTGGTATACTCTCAATCTACATCATTTCTTCACCCTTCTTGATATAGGGTTCAGCCAGGTACTCAATTGGCACTACTTTGAGCAGCTTTGAATCTTTACTGCTGGCCAACTTTGATAGAGCATCCGCATGGGAATTCTCTTGGCGAGGCACCTGGATCAACTCGAACCTTTCAAAGTTCCGTAGGAAATTCATGACCAGCTTCAGATAGCTGCTATATGTTTGTCCCTGGCCACGAAGTTACCATTAACTTGATTTACTACCAAGTGTGAATCACTGCTGATAATCAACATTTTCACTTGCAATTCTTTGGCTAACCAAAGTCCAGCTAGAAGAGCTTCATATTTAGCCATGTTATTAGAAGCTTTGAATCCAAACCTTACGGTGCAGTTAAGCTTGTGCCCCTCTGGGCTTTCCAATACAATACCAACTCCGAAGCCTGTTTCTCCTGAGGAGCCATCAATAAAAAAGGTCCAGGTGGGAGGCTCTATTGGCTCAATGTTTACCTCAATTTCAGGGGCCTTTGCAAACTCTACAACAAAATCAGCTAGGGCTTGACCCTTGATTGATGTCCATGACGTGTATGTTATGTCAAACTTGCTGAGCTCAACAGTCCATTTCAGTAACCTTCCCGAGACATCTGGCTTCTGCAGAACCTGCTTCAATGGAAAGTTTGTTAAGACGTGAACGCTATAGGCCTGAAAATATGGCCTCAACTTTCGAGAAGTTGTGATCAAAGAAAGAGCAAATTTCTCAATGTCTAGGTAACGTGCTTCGGCCGGCAATGAGGCTCTGCTTACATAGTATATTGGAAATTGGTGAGTTTCCTCTTCTCACATAAGCACTGAGCTGATCGAACCTTCAGCTACTGCCAAGTATAACAGCAAAGGTTTTCCTTCCTTCGATTTGCTAAGGAGAGGCGTCCGTCCTAGGTAGTTTTTCAACTCTTGGAACACCTCTTCGCACTCCAGCGTCCATTGGAACTTTTTTCCCCCTTTGAGGATTTTGAAAAAGGGCAAGCACTTTTCAGTGGCCCTTGAGATGAAGCGATTCAGTACGGCTATTCTACCAGTGAGCCGTTGCACTTCCTTAGGCTTCTGTGGTGACCTCATTTCGATTAGAGCCTGGATTTTCTCTAGGTTGGCCTCTATTTCTCTTTGATTTACAATGTAACCCAAGAACTTTCCCGAAGCTACACTAAAAGTACACTTAAGAGGGTTCAGTCTCATGTGATATCTTCTCAACGTATGGAAGGCTTCGACCAGGTGTTTGATATGCTCCTTGGCTATGAGGCTCTTTACAAGCATGTTGTCAACATAAACTTTCATCGTTTTGCCAAGCTGATCAGCAAACATCTTGTTGACTAACCTCTGATAAGTCGCCCTGGCATTCTTCGATCCAAAGGGCATTACCTTATAACAATAAAGCCCCATATCAGTGATGAAAGAGGTGTTGTCCTCGTCGCCTGGGAACATAGGGATTTGGTTGTAGCTTGAATAGGCATCCATGAAGCTTAGCAATTCATGCCCAGCAGTCGAATCTACAAACTGGTCGATTCTTAGGAGTGGGAAACTATCCTTTGGGCTGGCCTGATTAAGGTTGGAAAAATCAATACAAACCCTCCATTTACCGTTGTACTTCTTCACAAGTATAGGATTTGAGATCCACTTCGAATAATTGGCCTCACGGACAAAGCCGTTACTGATAAGTCTTTCCACCTCTTCTTTCAGGGCTTCATACCTTTCGACATTCAATGCCCTCCTCTTCTGCTTGTGTGGAGTGCAATTCGGGTCAATTTGCAAGTGGTGGCAACTGACTTTAGAGTCTATTCCAATCATGTCTTCATGCCTCTATGAGAAGACATCTGAATTCTTTCGGAGGAAGTCTTTTAGTTCTTCCTTAATCTCCTCTTCCAATTCTTTTTCTCCCCATAAAACCTTTGATGCATCTTGAGGATCCACTAGGAACGTTTCTAGTTCCTCCATTTGGGCGGTTTGCAATTCCGACTTAATCACCCTAGGATCCAGCTCTTCCAAGGAAGTCTCGGATCTGGCCTCGCCATGATAATATCTTGTGTTGGAGGCTGCCTTTCTTCAGGGGCGGGTCTCTGACATTTCAACATCTAGCACCATGTAAACTCGTGGCTCTGCCTTTCTTAGAAAATTAAGGTAGCACTCCCAGGATCCCATCTGATCGCCTCGGACAGTGGCAATTCCTCATTCTGTGGAGAATTTCATGCAGAGGTGATAGATGGAAGTGACTGCCCATAGCTCCTTCAGGGCAAGTCTCCCCAGAATACCTTGATAAGCTGATCAGTGATCAACAACTAAAAATTCCATGAAGTGGTGTGCCACCTAGAGCGAGGCCCCCATCTCTACTGCCAAAGTGATTTTACCTCTGGGCATGATGCTGTCTCCAGTAAATCCATAGAGGGGCAAGCTCATTGGTGTAAGCTCATGGTCTACTGCCATTTTGTCAAAAGCTGTACCAAATAGGATGTTGATTGAACTACTATTATCCACCAGCATGCGCTTCAATCCGTTACGGGCTACCACAGCCCTTACTACCAAAGCGTAGCAGTGTGGGAAGTATATACTTGCCGCATCTTCCTAGGTGAATGTGATAGGCTCTGCAGCCCTTCCATTTTGCGATTGGCTTACTATGTAGCTAGCCATTGGCGGAGCTCTCGCCTCCTTGGTGTAATTCCTTAGTGCATTTTTTGATTCACCTCCTACGTGGGGCCCTCCAAAGATGGTATCAATTTTGCGAATGGGTTGTTGCTCGTTCGAGGAGGCTGAATCTCTCCTAGGGCATTGCCCATTTAGGGACCTCTCCCTTTCGTTATTTCTGTCATGGTGGGCGAGTGTGGCCTTGTTTCACCTCTTCTTGCGAAGTTGCGCTTCGGATTGTTATCTTGATAGTGGTTATCCCTAGCGTCACGAGGGTTTTTTGTAGGCCTATTCGTCCCTCTACATTCACTTGTGTCACGGCAAAAGTAGCGATGGATGGTGCGGTAGGGTCCCATCTCCTAGGACATATCTCTAGGCCTTCCGCATCTTCCCCTATTTCTAGAGGTTGAGGGTCGTCCAGTATTTCTAACTGGGTTGTTTGTGTTTGGCCTAATATTTTCATAGGCCAAGGTGGGGACTGCATTCAGAGTGACAGTGGCAAGTGCTTGTCCCGAAGTGGAGGCCACAGTATGTCCGACCTGAGTCCATTGCTGGCCCACTATTTGAGAGATGGGTCCCCTACCTATCTGTCTCTGAAGAGGTAGGAGCCCTTGGGCGGCCCTATTTCTGTGGTCAATCATTTCTTCGTTGACAATCTCGACCTTCATCATTTCCACCAATTCGTCGTATGTCAAAGGGTTCTTGCTTCGGACATCTCTCCACAACATTGTGTTCATGTTTAGCCCTCCTTTCAAGGTTGAAAGGGCCTCTTTGTCTGTGATGTACTCACAGTAAGTTATCTCGTCAGTGAAGCGAGCAAGGTAGTTCTTAAGAGTCTCCCCTGCTACTTGCCTCATATCTTGCAAGCGTTGAATCAGCGCCTCTCCCTCTTTCCTTGAAAGATATTGGTTTAGAAATGCCTTTTCAGGTCTGACCAACTTCTTATGCTAAGTGGTGCCAATCTACTATACCACACTTCAGCAGCTCCACCAAAAGTTAGATGGAATGCCCGGCATTTCAAAGCTGGCGAAGCGCCTTGGAGGCTCATCTGCGTTTTATACTTGTTGAGATGTTTTTCCGGATCGCCTTTGCCTTTATATTTGGAAATCTTAGGAGGGACAAAGTTATGAGGCATCGGAAAGGTACGAAGTTCCCTGGAGAAGGGAAAGTTGTCATCCTCGTCATCCAGCTCATACGACCTACACGGATCGTCAGAATCATTCCCATCTGCTGCTGGTCGAGGTGGATACTGGGCAGCTTCAACTCTGTTCCCCCAATCCATCCGATTTTGCCTCTCTCGCCTATTTCTAGGTGGAGGAGCTTGAACCTCTTGGCTTTGTGCACGCCCCTGCTGGCGAGCTGTTTGGTGCGGGGGCAGGTCCCTATTTCTAGGCGCCCATCCGATTCGGTCCAATACGCTGGCAGACCTCTGAGGTTGTTCATACTCTGGAGGAAAATTATACTCTCGTACAGGGTGTCATCAGCTGGAGCTACTGTATAGTTGGAAGTGTCCATTCCCACTTCTCTTACAGCAGGGACTTCTTCCTGGGGACTCGGGCAAGTTCTCCTGCTTGACTCAACCTCAATTCGTCTATGGGCTGATCGTTAAGGATTTTGTGGGGCTTGAAAACCGCCCTGATTTTGTACTTGCATGATGAGCGCTTGCATAGCCTCATTCTGGGCTGCAATGGTTCTCATATTAGCAGCCATGTGGGCCACTTCGGTAGTTAAACGCGAGGCAATTCGACCACCTCTACGATAACGGTGGTGAGGCCATTGCTGCGTAACATTTCTTCGGATGACCTTTTCTTCAGAGACATCCCTTGCTCTCCTTGCATTCACCTCTTCGTCGCTGGAACTCATGATCCGAAGTGACAAGTATAGCAAGGCTCAATGTATGGATGATCCTTTTTCAGGAGCTGATCCCTTTTTCAAGGGAGAATATCAACCGGATATTCGAACAGCTTTTGGGTGGAAAGATCCGTGGTTAAAGTAAGTTTCCCATAGACGGCGTCAATCTGTTGACCTCAAAAAATGACTCCGACACGTCGCCAACAGAATAAGTGTTCCAGTCAGCTCTTCCCTGCACACGCAGCACGCTGTTAGTCACCCATGGCCTTTCCTGGAGGGGTTAGGAGTGGCCATGAGCACTCCGTCAGTCAAGTCAGTTTATAGTTCAACCAGAAAATGTTCGTCGGTGGTAGAACACTCGTCGAGAAGTGGTCGATAAAATGTGTAATGATAAAGTGCAAATATTTTAGGGAGAGAATGATGCTCGAGTTTGCAATATAGTAGTGGAGTGTGTGGGATTCGAATCCTTCTTCCGGCACAAAGAGGGGCTATTTATACTAAGGATGGGAAGAGGAGAGCCGTTGGACGAGGAGACACGTGTTATCAGATCTTTAGGGCTCATCCCATCCTAGGTGTCAATCCGTCCCTCTATAGGTGGCCTGGCATTGAATGTTTCTGACAAAAGCAGCTGAATTGACCGTTTGGGTCCTGTCATACGTCCCATTAGTCAGGGATTGGACTTTGGAAAAATCTTTGTTCAAGAGATCTTTGACGGGCGAGGTGAGGCAGGTGAGGAGTTGCAGCGTTACAGAAGCGGAGTGCGAGCCTTTGCATCCACGGTGTACTTGTGGATGAGTCAGGTCCCTTCACTGACGAGTGTACAGTTCGTTTCTTATGTAATCACTTTGGCATGTACAATTAGCTCGTCCCATATATAATCACCTCGACCGACGCGTGGCGTGGCATGAACCACCTCTACTGACACGTAGCGGGTGAGGTGGAGGGTCTGACATAGGCCCGTAACATTTTACATCTCAAAAACCTATTTTTGATGAAGGAAGCCACACAACACCTGCAAGTTTTTCTCTACTGCTCTCAATTGTTTGTCCTTGTGATACAATTGGATCTCATTTTATTCTGAATAATTTAATTCTCATGCAACTAGTGAATAATTAGATCATAGCTTCTAACTTCATGTTTATCCAAACCAAATACATTTAGAAACTTTTGAATCAATGAAAAACTTCAAGATTATGTATGAGGTTTTTTGCAGCACAGACAAAAAGTGTGTTAACTTCCAAATGGATGCAATATGTCCATTGACGACCAGTGACATTAAAAACTAAGAAGTTGTCTACTGTCAAGGAGAATAGGTTGACAACTACAATACAAATAATTAATCTAAAAAAATCAGCTCAAGTCTTGAATGCATCCTTATTTAAATTAGTCTAGTTGTTCAATGTTGCGAAATCCCTAAACTTTGTTTCATGGCCAGAGTAGGTAATATTGTTGTATGCTCACCATCAATCACAAGAATTTCTCCATTTTTGGAGCATTTTGTAGTGGATTTCGCCATGAAAAAGCACTGAAAAAATGCCAGTAAATTAATTTATAATACATGAATAAGATGTAAAACTTTAATATGACATGGGATTAGATAAAGTACACACACACACACATATATCCACTTTTCCAATAATTGTGATTGTATGTACATCACCAGTGATCTCTTCCCTACAATACACTAGTGACTTGAACTCCAAAGTTTGCTTCCGCAACGAATTGAGAAATGTAATTATATTACCCAACCCAAAATCCAAAAGACTCATGTCCATTTTTCTTCGGGACACAATACTTTCTAATTATTACTTTGTTATGGTTGGAGCTCAATTTCTATAAAACTCAAATCAACAACAAGCAGCTATAAACAGCAGAGATCAAATATAGAGTTCCTTCAGCTGAAATTATAACCAAATAAAATGGAAAATAGAATTGGGGAGGGTAAAATGTTAAAAAGTAAGAAGAATTAGAGAGAAAGCTTTTATCAATTCAGAGAAGAGGGGGAGAAAGCAAAGAAAGCATAAGAACAAAAATAGCAGAGAGGAGAAAACAGATTCATAAAAGGAAGAAGGGGAGTAGAATTCAAGTAAGAGAAGAAGAGAGGCAGCAGAGAAGAAACATCATAAATAACCATAGCAAGAAGAAGAAAAAGATGAAGAATGACCCAGAAGAAGAGAGAAGAAGACTGGATAGGAAACCACAATTCTGTCCCTGTTTGATCTACATTATTTTTCTCATTCACATTCTTCTACTCATTTTCAACCACACATTCTTCAATAAAATAATATTTTTCATCACATCAATAAATTTTTTTCTTTTTCAACCACATATTCACCATCACATCAATAGTAAAAATGCATTCTTACTTCCAAAATGTGCACCAAACAGGGGCTCAATTCATCAAATTCATCGTTTATCCAAAATTTACAATACAATCCTATATGCAACACCCTAAAAGTAAAGGGCTTTGGGCTAGCCTACTAATAATACAAACCCAAAATAAAATGGTTCAATTACAAAAGGTACCACAAGAGTTAGCCATGACATCCCTTCCCTTTAAATTAACCTTGTCCTCAAAGTTCAAAGTCAGGATGTCTTCTTTGTATGTTGTTATCAGCTATCTCATTCTCTTCACCACCCTTGGATTAAGCAGGTAGTGCAAGGTAGCATATGCATGGTAACATTATCTGCACCACCCTCAACCAGCATTTCTTTAATCAACTTCTCACTTTTTATAAAAGGGGATCTATAAGTCCTTAGTCTGAATGGTTGTTCTACATCTTTCAATGGAATATGGTGGTCATGTGACCTAGGAAAAGGTAACCCTGCTGGCTCTTCAAACACCTTTGAAAATCTTTTGATGACCTCCAACACTTGCTCAAGCATATCGTTACCATTCTCCTCCTTGATATAGTATAGTTGTCCAACTATCCCATAAGGATCATTTCTAAACATTCTTCACATCTCCTTAATTCCCATCATCTTGGCAGGATATTCAAACATTCAACTCTTCAATTATATCACTTTACCATTATTCTTGAACTGGATACACCCTTGTATAAAATCAAATGTAACAAGACCAAATTGGCACATCCAATTTACCCCTAGTACTATGTCACTCCATGCTAGCTTAAGTGTCCTGAGTTTGAATTGAAACTCGCATCCCTGTATCTTCCTCATTATTGGGTGACATAAGGTATTACTTTCCAGTTTATCACCATGGCTACTCTAACTGTCACTTTGCTAGTGTCATTGGTGACATATTTCAATTCTTTTGCTGACTTTCCTCAACAAAACAAGGGGTACTCCCACTGTCAATGAGTACGAAGACTTTCTTCCCTTTGATCACTCCAAGAACTCTAATGGTTTGTTGTTGCCACCTCCCAGCCATTGCTTTCATGGATATCCCATGATCTCCTCACCTCCCGATTCTCCTTCAAACTCGTATCCTTTATCTTCATTTGGTCCCAGTTGTTTTATTTTGCTAAATGTCTCAACCATTTCTTCCTCAATAGTTTCTGAAAACCTCCTACAAAGCTCATCAGAAAACAAGCTCCAGTCTGCTCCAGGGTGATTGGCAATGAATCCATAAAACCATATATAAGCCTTCTCTTCCAAGTACTTCTCAACCATCCCTAGCGTCAGTTCATCAGAAAGCCGATAGAGTTGGAAGTAGCTTCTGGCGTCCATTAGCCATTCTCTAGGTCCTTCTCCCTTAAATTGAGGGAAATCAATTTTAGGGAGTCTACCACTTCCCTTAAATTTACCTAGCATGAGCATCATTCTCATTACTACTATCCCCTTGTGTACAAATCACACCCCCAGACCTCCTTACATAAAAAACCATAACAAGAACGAGAAGAAGGACCTAGAAGAAGAGAGAAGAAGACTGGAGAAGAAGCCACAATTCAATTCCTCAAATTCATCGTTTATCCAAACTTTACAATACAATCATATATATATATATATATATATATATATATATATATATATATAGGGTTGTCAATGGATTGGATTTTGATCAGAATCGGACGAAATTAATGGGAGATGAATTTAGGGTCTCAATCCGATAACCCGATCAAGATCCGAATCCGATAATCCTTTAAGTAAATGGATTAAATATGGATATAGATCAATTCGATCCGATTTGTTATAAATAATTGAGTCGGTTAAATATTTTTATAGCATATTATTTCTCTAAAATAAATAAATTTAGAATAAAAAAAGTAATCAAATTCAAAACATAAAAAAATTGAAAATTTTATAATTATTAAACATGTTTAAGAATGGGAAAATTTGAAAAAAAAAAAAATTGATTTCAACCAATTTTTTAAAAATCGACCCGGACATCGACCCGAAAAAGGAAGAGGGTCAAGGGTCAAAAAGTCGAACCGGTTGTCAAATTGAATAAATAATTATACACATAAATGTAAAATATTATAAAGCCCCTGTCTGGGCGTGATTGTGGAGAATCCAAAACCAACTTTCCTGTCATTTCAGCCGGGCCCATGTGATGTAGTCTTTGTCCTTCAACGCAAAGCAACATGTCCAAAAGTTATATTTGCCCTCTAATTATTGCAACATGTGTGCTGGAAATTCAAATGGAAGGGCATAAAGGGAAAAGGTGTCTGACATTGAATTCAACCCATTTGGTGAAAAATTGACCATTGCACGCATCAACGGTCCAAAAATCACTCATTGCCAAAATTTAAGTGTGCCCAGACAGGGGCAAAAGCAATAGATTTTTTTAATTTTAGTTTATTAATTTAAAGTAAATAAATATCTATATTTTTCTTCATTTAATTTATTATTGTAATTTATTTTACAACTTCAAAAACTAATAATTAATATGTAACAAATAATTTGATTTATTAATGGAAATAATGAAATAAAATATTTATATTTATAATTGAAATTCAATTTTACATTATCCTACATCGAATGTTAATAGAAAACTAGAAGATGATATCTCCTTTAAAAAGGTACATGATGATAGAAATCACTATTGAGCTTGCTAGTAAAAATAGGTGGGCCTCAAGTTAGTTCAAAATTTTTTCAACATTGATTTTTTCCTAATTTTTATTAATTTTGGATCGGATATTCGATAACATAGCAAATCGGATATGGATTTAACAATCAAATATCCGTTAAATTATCGGATCGAATAATTTTCTTATCAGATCAGATCGAACATAGACAGATCCGATCCATTTGCAACCCTACATATAAACAACACCCTAAAAGTAAAGGGATTTGGACTAGCCTACTACGGATACAAGTCCAAAAGAAAATGGTTCAATTACAAAAGGTACCACAAATTTTATAACCAATTGCAGAAAAAAATATCACTTTAATGGACAATTTCAATGTAAAATAAAGTCAAACGAATAGAAAATTTAAAAAAAATTTGGGTGGAAAATTATACCAATCAAACACACTTGAATTCATTTTCTCTACAAAATATCTTCTAGACAAATTTTTTTCCTGTAAAACATTTTCTTTCCACTCTTACAATCAAAAGCACCCTTGTGTTTAATGGGTTGTGAGGTTTCAGGAATATAACTAGAAGATTGGGCAGATTCTGGCATTTGGTGACTAGGATAAGGCGAATGAGCTTCCAATACTCAGTATTTCGAGTGTGCGAGGCAGGCGAGGCTGATTCGGTGCAACTGTTCGGCGGAATGGTGGTTCTTGGGGCTGCGCCGCCACTGATCTTCCGTTTCGGGCTGTTTACGATGTTCCTCGACGAAAGGTCTTTCTAATTCTACCCAATATATTTCCAGTCTAAAGGATAAAAGATACATAATTTTATCAAGATCTAACACATGCTAAGGATGTTTGTGTTTAAGTCCGATTGTTGGTTCATGATATCACTGGATTTAGTCATTTTGGAGATTCAAGAGACAAAAAGAGTTAATTTCTTGAAGCTGAACGGTGGTGGTCGACGTAATGGATGTCACCGGAAGTGGTGTTCTCTGTTTGTGAAGAGGCCAAAAATCGAGGCTGTTTTTGACACTTTTTTTCCTCCAAAATGGTTGTTTGGCTTGGTTATTTGTTGGAGTGCGTTGGGAGTGTGATATCACTGGCGTGGCCTCGTGGGGGTATTTTCCAACGCCTTTGGAAGCGGCAAGTGGTGGTTATTCTCGAGCAGATATCTGGTTTTAGGTTAAAAGACGGATGAGGGGGTTTTTTTCTAGGGGTGGGGTGGGTAGAAAAATAAAATTTTAAACATTTTGGGGTTGTGGGTGACATATAGAAGAATTGAATTCAATTTGTAAAATAAATATAAAGTTTGGGTATCGAAATTACAATTATTCTTTTTTATTTTTGGCATTTTTACGTTTTTAGCGGTAAATCAAACAGATCTTGACGGCTATGAGTTTTTCGCACAAAAATTTTCAAACATAGGGTTTTTTTGCTTTTTTTAATGGGTAAAGAATATATTGCACATGAAAACGTTTTTAGAGGTTTTTGCTATTAATCCTTACAAATGTGAGTAAGAAGAAGTTTAAGAAAAAGTATTTTTGGCGTTTTTTCATCCCCATTGTAGTAATTTTAATATTTATGCACTGTCTAAGTATAATATGAAATATATATTATCTAATGTGTATGTGTGATTTTTTCCTTTTTTTTTTTTTTATTTTTGTTTAATTTTTAGTTTTGGACAATTGGGCTTTTCAATTCCGCAACTAAGAGAAAATGCAGAAGCCTCACATACAAACCACATGTTTTACTCTCCTCCCAACTGTTCTCTTCTCCACGCCTCAGCCTCTCAGGATCTGCGGTTTGTCTTCTTATGGTGTGTTTGATGGATATTATTGAGAAAAAAATGTATTTTAAATAGTGACATGATGGAAAATATGTTGTTAAAAAGTAAGGAAAAATTATTGATGTGATGTAAAATATTATTTTATTGAAGAATGTGTGGTTAAAAATGAATTTTGAAAGAATGTGTACCAAACATGAGCTTAATTTCTTCAAATTTATTTTTAAAATATTTGCTTCTGATTCTATTCCTTTTAGTGTTGGTGTGTTTTTTGTTTTGAATTAGGATGTTTTGTTGGTTTCTCTGCTCAATTATGTATTGGAAATCATGTAATTTGTGAGTATATTTGCTATTGAAAATTTGGTGTAGGATATGGGAATATCAAACGAAATTGGAGGTTGAAAGGATTGATTAAAAGCATTGATATTTTTCTTTTGTGCTTGGTGTGGAAGGGGACAAGGGCAAAATGATTTTAGGGTAGAAATTTTGTGTTAATCTAAAAAGCCTTATCTCGATTCATGAATTTTGATAAAATATTATTGAATTGATTTGAGGATTGACACGTTGCATCTTGAATCTTGATTGCTATTTCTTGAATCTTTCCACTTAAACACGTACATTGTTCGAATTCTGTTGCGACAAAAAAAAGAAAAATTTGCTCTAAGCTAGTAGTTTATCCAAAAAAACTGATCATAGTCAAATTAAACAACATTTCAGGAAATGGAGGGACTTCTATTTTAGTGTTGAGTGTATAGTAGTTTTTGTTCAAGTTGTTGAATCAAAATATTTAATTTGCTTAAGTACTATTTTCAGGATTTTATATCTATATTATCGCTAGAACTAGATTGATTGAAGCTTGCTAATTTTGAAGGACAAATTGAATAGGCTCTTGCTCCTAGGATTTCTAGGTGTGTGATGTTGGTTGCTGACCAACCCGTCATTAGTCATCCTCCACATGTTAGATAATCATTTTGTTGCAAAAGCACTTAGCTCTTGTTTGGTCTTCATTATTTTCAAAATATATATATATATATATATATATATATATATATATATATATATATATAATTTTTTTTTTTTAATTTTCAACCACACATTTTTCAATAAAATAATATTCATGCAAATTCAAATTTTTTTCTTATTTTTTAACCATATATTCTCCATCAAAATACTATTTCAAAATGAATTTTAGGCAAAAAAAAAAAAAAAAAATGGGGCTCAAAAAGGCACTTAAGGTGGGGGAGGGGGAGGGGGAGGGGGGGTGATAATGGAATTGGTCAACGCTGCATTCCCTCTTCTCAAAGGTTAGTGCTTTACTCATGAGTAGTGAAAATATTTGTCAATAGTTTCATGTAATTGGACATTTTGTATGCTAAATGGGATATGGGTTAAAAGTGGATAACTTGTGTTGACATCGAAAATTGTATAACCAAAATTCAAACCAACTTCCAGTGTAAATAATGATTTTTTTTTGTTGATAATTACTTACAAAACTACCAATGCTTTCATCAAATGAGATATTTGAAATATGAAATTATTAGGCTTCCCATTTCTTTAGGATTCTGCCCTCCTTTTATAGGAAAAGATAGGCATGTATGTTTCACATTCATGTCTTGTCAACAATAGTACCGAGTTGGGAACCTGTGCCAATGATTCAAGTACTGGTTGGTTGTTGTCAAATCAACATATAGTACCGAACTGGAAAAAGTACGTCAATGGCATATTCCTATTGGTTGCTGAGGTCGATTCCATCAGGCAATTATGAAGTGGACTTTAAATGGGGACCCCAGTAATTAATGAATTAATTAGAGAATGAAGTTATAACATATAATTGGTAAAATTGGTGGGCGCTAATGTAATTCATTCTGAATGTCATGAATTGATTGAATGTTTTGACTATATGTAAGGAATCTACAATCATTGTATCCCCTTCAAACCACGACGAGTATGAGCTGACCTTGCAGATCTAACCTTCATTTATCATGAGCTAAGCGCATATAATAAACGATCTTAATTAGGTCGCAGATCAGATGTTAACAGTTAGCCCCAGGTCGATGCTCCCTTTGGTGGCGGACTGACCTTATTCATAGTTGACTCGTTTTTCTATATTCACCTTTATTACATCAATGAATGGTTTGGACACGTGTCACAATCTGATTTGGTGAGCTGTCACGCATCTTCAGTAACTTTTTTTGGAAGCTTTCACCAAAACGACATTATTTTGGAATGGTGAAATCTAACCATGTATTTTCCCTCCATTTTTTCATCCAATGGTCTATATTCTACCCTTTCATCTTCTTTTTCTTTAAATATGGTTTTTCCTTTTATTTTCACCATTTTTGCTCTCAAATTTTCTTTCAAATTTTTGTTGAGTTTTCATTTATTTTGTGAGTGAGGTCGCCCATTCTCAGGTATCTTCTGTAATAGAAAATACCTTTTTTTTATTGCATTTTCACCTCAGTCATTTGCATGAATTCGAACGAATGTAGGGTTCATTCCTGGGGTAACCAACAAGAATAAGTAGTATCTTCTACATCCACATCTTCTGCGAATTCAGACTGTCAAGAGATATTGACTCCAATCCCAATCTCTATAGTTTACCCAGAAGATTTAGGTCATCCTAGAAATATGGAACAAAATACTGAGAGGGAAGAGGTCGGGTCTCATGAAGGGGATGAGGGAAGTTCATAGAAGTAGGGGCGGATTCATATAGGTCAGAGATGATGGAGGATATGCTAGTGAGCATAAGAGCAAGATATAGTATTTCCAGCTCGGTAGAATTAGTGATTCCCACCTCACCTGACCGAGCTAACGCTCCACCAGTAGGATGTGTGGCTTTAAATTCTACCATCCTAAATACTGGGTTAAGACTTTCCATTCCTAGAGTTATCCGTAGGTTTCTTTCTTTTTGGGGAATAGCGTCTACCCAGTTGTGCCCTAATGGTTGGAGAACATTAGTTGCCATTTTAATTTTATGGAGTAAGTTAGGTCATCTGGACCTGAGCGTGGCACAATTTAACTCCCCTTTTACCTTTAAGGAAGTCGGAAAGAACACTGACTGGTGGTATACCAGTGTTAGGCCTATGACGGGTGGTCCTTTAGTTTTGGATATTCCCTCTTCAATAAAGAAATTGAAAGATGAGTTCTTTTAATTTTCGGGAGAGTATCAATTCTACCCTGCCGAGGTGAATAGGGAAGACGTAGTTTTTACTCTCTATCACCCATTATGCAAGTGAATATAACCTTTGTATTTTTTTGCACTTGTTTTATAAGTATATCCTTAACTTACTTGGCTTTATCTGCAGACTACAAGAAGGCAACCTTGACCTTGGCAATCCAAGAGCGAGTTGACATTATAAGAGCTCTTCCAAAGAAACAAAGCAAGTTCGTGATATCTGATTCCAACCTCTTTCAAGCGGGGTTGTTCCAGTCTCTCCCTCCCACATCAACGTTGACTAGGGCTCATACCTCTATCCCAACTTTTTTCGGTAAGTATTTCGATTAGCATTTGCCATGAGTGCAGAACTAACATATATCCATTGTTTCTTTTGTTTTAGATCAAGATTAAGAAATGTTTGGATACAGAGCAGCAGATGCTGCCAAAAGGCAAAAAAAGGAAGGCTCCTGCTGAAGTTGTGAGTTGACCTGAGGAAGTTGAGATTGAGCAGGAGGCTCAACCCGTAAAGTGTCGCCGATCTGTGGAAACGCCATCAGAGCCTATTCCAGTGGCCTTAGCTCCTAAGAGGTCTTCACCTGAGGTACCTCTCTAGAGATCATCCTCGGCGCTACCTTCAGTCCCAAAAATTGTCGGAGCTAGCTCCTCGAGGTGATAGGAAAGGTGCCCGGATTTGCAAAGGCCAAACGTTGAAAATTTGGTAGCCATCGACCTGACATATTTCTGGATTTTCTAAGAGCTTCATCCCCCTGAAGAGAAACTACAGCAGCACTTCCCTCTCATCTTAGAGAATCTGCCAACCTTTTCACTAGGATCTAGAATGAGAGGGAGAAACAATTCCTGGTTGAGATACCTGTAGGCGAGGCAATCATCTCAGCTTAGCTTAGCTCCACAGCCACATATCCATCTTGTATATGATGTCTGTGATAGACAAGGTAGTTCACTCGAGCTAATTTTTTTTTTTACTATTATATATTTATTTTTCTTTTATATAACTCACATTGCTTTTCTTTTCTTAGGTGAGGGCTGAACTAGATAAGATACTTGAGTTGAAGAACCAAGCCTTAAGCTTATTTGAAAATATGGAGCCTGGGAGGGCGAGGTTCGTAGAGAATGAGAAAGACTATGAAGATCGCCTTAATAAAATGGGAGTGGAGTTGGAGGCAAAATCTGCCTCGGAATTGAGGCTTATGGACGACAACAAGGCCCTACAAATTTGGGGAGAGAATGCTACTCAACAAGCAGCCAATGAGAAAAAGAGGGCTGAAGAAGAGAAAACACGAGCTGATGAGAAGTGAGCTCGGGCTGATGAAGCTATAAGAAGGGCTGAAGAAGCCACTAAGAAGGCTGAAGAAGCTGAAGCTAAAGCTTCTAAGGTGGTGGAAGTTTGGATGGCCTCTCCTGAATTTGATGCTTTAGCTCAAGACGCCTATGTTGTGGCCTTGGAAGAGCTCGTGAAGCATATTGGTAAAGAGAGGTCAGATTTTGATACGACCTTCCTAGTGGAATTACGGAGGAGTAGAAGAAGGAGCTCCAAAGATTGTCTGAGGCAGCTGGAGTTCGCATCACCCATGTTGATGAAGACCTTGAAGATGATGTGCAAGCTCCACAAAATCCACATCTTTCCTAAGATTTACTTAGTGGTTTTTGTTAAACATTGTTTACTTTAATGAATGATGTCCAAATTCTTATTTTATTTTATTAATGAATGAATATTAGTTCATCTTTTATTTTGTGTAAAATGTTGTTCGTCCAAGTGTTGCAGCACATGCAACCTTAATTCAGTTTGCTAACGAGTAAGGCTTCGTGATTTCCTTAATAGGACTTTGTGATTTTTCTGATAAAACACACATTTTTATCATAAATTTACAGTACAAAATGCATTCACTTCCTACTGGTAATACTTCTTGAAGTGTTCTGCATTCCAAGGGTACAGTAGAGGTCTACCATTCATGTTTTCCAGTTCGTAGGCCCCTTAAGTAGTACTCTAGTTACTTTGTAGGGGCTTTCCTAGTTAGGTCTTAGAGATCCGGAGCTAGATTTTTTAGTATGGACGAAACGTTTCCTTAGTATCAGGGTACTGACCTCAAATACTCTTTTCCTGGCCTTTTAATTATAGTATTTTGCGTTGCATTGTTTGTATATAGCATTCTTGATTTCAGCCTTAATCTTCATTTCCTCTATTAGGTTCAATTCTCCACGTAAAGCTTTCTCATTCTCATCTTCTTTGTACATTGCTGTTCGAATAGAAGAAATCCCTACCTCCAATGGGATCATAGCTTCCACTCCAAAAGCCAAAGAGAAAGGGGTTTCTCCAATGTTATTCCTAGGTGTAGTACGATAAGACAATAATACATCGGGGAGTTCCTTAGCCCATCCCCCCATAAGAGTGCAAGTTTTACCTTTAGGGTATGCTTAACTATCTTACTGATTGCTTCAACTTGACCATTAGGTTGAGGATAGTTTGGCGTAGAGAAATGCTTCCGTATGCCAAGTCCCTCGCAAAAATTATATAACCAAAATTCAAGCCAACTTCTAGTGTAAATAATGATTTTTTTTTGTTGATAATTACTTACAAAACTACAAATGCTTTTATTAAATGAGATATTTGAAATATGAAATTATTGGGCCTCTCCTTTTATAGGAAAAGATGGACCTATATCTTTCACATTCCTGTCTTGTCAACAATAGTGCTGAGCTGGGAACCTATGTCAATGGCTTAAGTCCGGTTGGTTGTTGTCAAATCAACATACAATACCGAAATGGGAAAGTACGCCAATGACATATTCCTATTGGTTGCTGAGGTCGGTTCCATTAGGCAATTATGAAGTCGACCTTAAATGGGGGTCTCCAGTAATTAATGAATTGATTAGAGAACGAAGCTATGACATATGATTAGTAGAATTGGTGGGCGCTGACGTAATTTCTTCTGAATGTCATTAATTGATTGATTGAATGTTTTGGCAAAGTACACCGCGAAAAGAGAACCTCTGCAAACACACACTAATGCCTCACCAATATAGAAAATTGCATGCAAGTATCAATACTTCTCCAACCTCAATCACTTCATCACCACAGCTAAGTTAAATATTAGAGGAAATTCATAAGCCCTCCCTTATTAAATATCATCTCCAACAATTTTATAAAAGTCCACGCCTTATATGATTATCTATGCCTAAACTTGGATGACTATTGTTATACCTCATCATACGAGGATCCTACCACTTTTCAGTGGTAGCCATTTAACAAGCTATCTCGGTCTTGCACTCCACGTCACTCCCTTGTCTGGCCTAATCGAGGACATCAAATAGAGGTAGCCAAAATGATGCTATCGCCTCAACCGAGATACCATGTAGAGGTCGAACCTCTGTGGCCAAGGTGAGGTACCATGATTTGCTACAGTACATTTTCGAAACAATGAGCCTTTGATATCACAAGGCATTTTCCTAGCTTCACCTATTCTAAGAGATCCTTTGTACAAGATCTTTTATACGATTGATTAATGTGACATCTCTGCAGCAGACGTCTCTCATACAACTTGTTAATCTAACTTTTAGATGTTAGACCTAAGCTATAGAGTGGCCACTTTTAAAATCATTAAATGCTGTCTTAACCTAGGATCGTAGAAGTAACACCGAGGGGATGATGCGTAGATCATTAATGTAAGACTACGTGTTTTTCATTCATCGTAACAATTTCATATCTTCTACTACAAAAACTCACATTTAATGTCATTTGAAGGTAATGTTATTTTGCACTCTCAACTTGTAACTTAGCTAATTTTGTTTCCTTCCTACAACTTGGTGCCCATAAACTTACTTTTGGCTCCCTCCTTCCCTTAATTAAACATTCAATATTCACCTTTACAGTACTTGACCATCCCAATGCTCGCGAACGCCTCTTTTACCACCGAAGAAGACCATGTGCTTCTAACAGTAAGTCTAAGTGTACAGCAACCTTGCGCATGGACATGATTGAAGACATGATCTATTGACTACGTCGCCCAATTGAAACCGAGGTCAGCAATAATTAATGTCATTCTAATGTTTGACATACAACACCAAAAAAATCCTATATCTTATTCTATGTGCATATTTTAGTTCTTATGACAATCTTCAAGCAGTTGAATTATATTAACTCTTTAACTTATTTATTAAAAATAAATCTAACGATATTTATAATGTTCATAAACTTTAATATCGCAAATATCAAAATAATTTTATCCATGTTCATAACAAATTTTGATATCTGTACATTGCACTATTTAATTGTAAAGACTCACGTACCATCAACAATTCGAATTCTACTATCTGTGCATGATAAGATAGATACTTAAGTTTATTTAATTTCAAGGCATTTAAGATAGATGCAACATTTTAAAAATATGACTAAAGTAAAGTACTATGAAGAATAAAAAAAACGTAATTAATGGTATTCATATTATTTTTAATATAACATAAACTAAATGCACGAATACTTTCAAGCAAGCACTCCTTTCTTTGACTATACTAATCCACTATATTCAAATGACAAATTTTATTGAAGTTTTGCGCAAATTTTTTTCACCAAAGTGAAATCGTCTCCAATTCAATCCACCAAAAGTTGCACAAAATGAATAGTGCTTAATCATTTTCTTTATTTTTTTAATTCTTAACAATTTATTTCTCTGAAAAATTATCTATTTATTTATTTATTTATTTTATTACTATATAAATTACTAAATAAATAATCGTTTTTATTAAATTTTAAAACTTATTGATTACTTTTATTTTAATTCATTCCTTAAGTATTATTGATTATATGATTAAAATTTATTACAAATGCACTTAATAATAATAATAATAATAATAATAATAATAATAATAATAATAATAATAATAATAATAATAATAATCATTGTACACTATATTTTACAAATGGTATCAGAGTTTAGGCTAGTGGTAAAAAGTGTTACAAGAACCTTAAAATTGGATTGGAAATCGAAAGGGTTCGGCTTTGTCCATAAACAAGTTCAATAGAAACTTTAAATTCATTTCTCAGAGGATCTATGCACCTGGTGGACAAATGGTGACCAACACTAGACTCCAGACGACAAGCAGAAGATGACAGTACCGCGCTTGAGATACACATCCCGACGGTGAAGGCAGCTATGAGACACACGGACAAAGAAGGTGTCAACACGTGAAGGTGCGTGAAAAGGATTCTAGCGACGATGAAAAAGATAGATTGTTCCTTGAGCAATTTTTGATCTCCTGGTGGTGTTGGATTTCAGGTTGGTGCACTGAGGAAGCAGATATAGCCTCGGGCAAAAAGGTGAAGTGACAAAAGCTTTTTCGTTGGCGGCTCGATGGTGTTTTCTAGGGTTGCTGCAGCAGTTGGATGACTCAGGGCAGTTAGTAGAAGCCCTAGATCGATAAAAACTTGCATCTCTCCTTAAAATATGAACCGATAGATTGGTTCGCTTGATTTGCACGTTCTAACATCCTCTTGAAATTTACAATTGAGATATTGTATTATTTGCTACCATGTTGTTATTTGACTCTTGTGGTATTGTCTATATGTTACTTGTTATGATATCATTGCTTGTATTATCTTGAAAAGTAATTTTTAAATAAATTGGTTTGAACTTGCATTTGTGTGTGGGTAAATTGGTTAAGTAGAACTTTTTTGAAAAACATTGTTTTGCTATCATGGCCTCTCGTAATAAAAGCTATTTTAATTAAACAAAAAGTTTCTAAAGCTCTTGACGATCCAAAAAAATATCACGATGCATTAAAAGTTAAATTGGATGAAATTACTGAGATGAATGAAATTGCACATAGTTTGATTGTACTGTATTTATATGATGATGTATTAGTGTTGTGGAAAGTACTGGCAAGCTATTTTTGGAAAAATCTCTTCCAAACAAAATACGTTACTACAAAACCTTTTCAATTTTAAGCTGGACCTGGGAAAAGATCTTGAATCCAATTTGGGTAACTTTAACGAACTTATCAATAGTTCGACCCACAAAGATAAGAAATTCGATGATGAGTATCGACGGTTATACTTCGAATGCTACGCCTCCTATAGAGATGTTAGGAATGCTATCACGTATGCTAGGGATATTTTGACCCAAGACATTGTAACTAATGCTTTGAGGGCTAGGGAGCTAGAGTTTAAGAAAGAGTCGAAAGATAGCTCGAGAGAAGAGAGTTTGTTTGTTAAAGGGAGGAATGAGATAGGGGACAACTACTTTCAAAATAAGAAGGATAGAAGGAAATCGAAGGGTGGGACTAAGTCTAGAGATAAGAGTGGTAAGAAATGCTTCCATTGTAGTAAGTTATGGCATTTCAAGAGAAATTGTAATGACCTTAAGAAGAAACAGAGACTGCAACAGAGTCATCATCAGAACTGAGTTGTTGTAGGTGATTCTTTAATTGTCTACATGTTATGACCGTGTCAGGAGATTTTGACACTGATATAGATCGTGCCCATGATAACATACATATTATAAATGTGTCTAATATTGATTTGACAATGAGTGTATTATAGACTCAGGTGACATTGTTCATATGTGTCCTATTAGGTCTTAGTTCTATGACTACAGAGACGTTAATCTTAGGAAAGTATACCTGGGCGACGACCATATGCACAACGTAGAAGAAGTAGGTGATATTGCTATTAGGATGCATGAGGCATTATCAGACCCCTCATAGGTGTTAGGTATGTCCTGAGCCTGACATGGAATCTTATTTTCTTAGGCATTCTTGAAAATAAAGGTTATGAGTTTAGATCTCATGTTGGTACTTTGAGGATTTGCAAAGAGTCTCTAGTGGTTATGAAAGGTCCTAGAGGAATGGATTGTATTTTCTTCAAGGTGAAACCTTAAATGGCAAAGAGTCAACATTATCTTCAGTCTGTGAAGATAGATCAGATCTTTGGCATAAGTGAATGGGACACATTGGGAACAAATGGTTGAAATATCTTAGTAATCAAAACTTACTTGGTAATGATGTGTTACACCTTTAAGCTTTTGCGAGACGTGTGTTCTAGAAAAGTCACACAGAGTTAGATTTGGGATAGATGAACACAACACTAAGAGACCATTGAACTATAATCATGTACATTTGTGGGGTCTAGAAAAATATCCCACATACGGAGGAAACATATTTTTTCTGTCCATTGTTGATGACTACTCGAGGAAAGTTTGGGTGTATCTCCATAAATCTAAATCTGAAACTTTTAGTAAGTCTAAGTCTTGGCTTACCTTAGTTGAAAATCAAATGGGAAGAGGTGTGAAAATTTGATAAGTGCATTTTCATACACTTATTTTACTGTCAAAACATGGAATATTATTGATTAATATGTTGGAATATAGCTTAATTCTATGTAATTTACGTTTTGTAGGAAAACATGGTGAATGTTGTGGGAATAAGGAGAGACAAGTGAAAAAAAGGATCAAATTGAAGGAAATAAAAGTTCAGGGACCAAATTGTAAATATCTAAAAAATGACTCAGCAGGCAAAATAAAGATATGAAGATGACGAGGTCAAATTGGGCTAAAGAATTAAGCATGGGAAAAAGAAGTCACAAAACGAGGAATGAAGTTTGAGGACCAAAACGCAACAATTGTGAAATGAAATAAGTTATGCGGTCGCATAGGGCCCTTCAGAGAATCTTGCATCCAGTTTTGCACTTCAATGCGACTGCAGCTCTCACCACTATGCAGTCGTATAGTTGGTTTTCTTAACGCGATTTTCTGATTTCCTTGTATAATCGAAACACTTAAGGAAACAACATCTTGGAAGCATATTAAAACCCTAGAGCCGTCTAGAACGTGGGAGAATTTTTTTTTTTTTTTTAAAGAAGAGTTTTAGAGGAAAAACCAAGGCGAAAAAACAAGACGAGATGATTAACAATTTCATGAAGAGCTAAAAACCTTGGTGAAGTTAGGAATGAACTCAATTGGATTCAGTGATTTCAACACTTTTTGATTCATTAATTTTGATTTTCATGTTTTAAACAATTCAATGGTTAAGACTTCCTTTTCGTAAAGTTGTTTTGAGATTGACTAACTTTTATTAAATTTTTCATAGAATCGATCAAGCTTTTTCTATCGGATGATTGAAGTATTCGTTAGGCTTTAATCTCAGTTATTTATGTTTATTGGTGTGATTCATTACTACTTTATGCTTGAGTATATTGTTGTTTTTGAATCTGATTTTAATAAACAAAATTGTGCATGCTATAGCATGAGGATTAACCATTAGAATTACAATTGAATAAACGGGTTTAAATGACATATTTTCTGGTTAGAAAAACTACGTTGAACATCTCTAATTGCGTTATAAAAAATGAATCATTGATATTGAATGATCCAATCCAACTGAGGGAATTCCCAAGCTTCACTCTTTAAAACTTGATTTTAACTTCATTCATTAAAATAATTCTTTCAATATTTCAAACTCAATCTTAATTTCATTCAAACAAATAAATTTTGAGATTTTAAAAGAACATTCACTTTTCGATCCTTTAAGTATTTTTACTATCTCCCTGTGGAATCGACACCCCGAAGCTGTGCTGTAATTACCATGTTATTCTTTAGGCGTAATCAAAACTCTTAGGATGGACAATAGTTTAAAGCTTTACAACTTTGAATTTGATAGTTTCTGCAAGGAAAAGGGTATAATGAGGCACATGACCGTTAGACAAACTCCCCAACAAAATGGGGGTGGAAGAGAGGATCAATCGGACTTTAATGGATAAAGTAAATGTATGATGATTAGTTCAGGGATATCTAAAGGTTTCTGGGGTGAAGCCGTGTGTGCTGCTGCCTATTTGATAAATAGGTCACCTTCTAGTTCTGTTAACTTCAAGACTCCCCAAGAGTTGTGGTCTGAAAAAATCCCAAAGTTGTCACACATTAGAGTTTGGTTGTGCGGCTAATGCACATCATGTTGAGGACAAATTGGACCTTAGGGCTACTAAGTATGTCCTGATAAGCTATCCAAAGGGAATGAAAGGATATAGATCATGGGTTTTAGGTGTGAAGAGCATTAAGATTATTAACAATAGAGATGTGAAGTTCAAGGAACTTGATATGCCTTACCTTAAAAACACAGACAATCTGAACAAACAGAATTAGGAAGGTAAATCTTCTACTAGAAAGAAGATTGAGTTTGATGTAAAGAGATTAGATGGTAATTGATAAGTTGGTTTTATAACGAAGTTATTAAATATCTTTCACTTTTGAATTTGAGAATTTCTACTGCAATTATATGTTTTTTTTATGATACATTCAGGTACTTTCATAATAGGAGAGTTAACAATGAGAAGATGGAATCAATTAGGAGCAATTCAAGTGTTACCAGCCAAATCAAGGATGTATATTACAGGGGGTATTGGCGCCCCTACGCCCAATTGGAAGCTTCAAAGTGTTTCTCACCCGAGACTAGGAGCGTCCCTGCGCCCAAAAGAAGCGCAGCTGCGCCACGATGATACTAGTCCACCACATAAGCCCTAAAACTGACGAGTTTAAAGGGGGACTATAAATACGGCTGGAAGAGTTCAATTAAAGGACTTTTAGGTGAAGCAATCCAAGAGCACACTAGAGAGAACACCCTTGGAGATTGAAGAATCCACAAATCAAAGGGTTCTTCTTACTCTCTATCAATATTCTCTATCAATGTTTAAGAACATGAATTGTGTTTTCTTTGATTTTTTCATGGAGTAATTTATTTTTCTAGAGATACAATGTATCCAACACTAGAGATTATACTTTGATCATTTAATTATCTATTTCAAACGTTATTCTTGGTTTATTTGTGTTTATCTACTCTTAATGCTTTTGAATGCTTGATCACCATTTGAATGATATGGAGTTTGGGATTTACTATCGAGAGAAGGAGTTCTAAATAGGGACTATTGATAAACACAACCTAGGAGATTATAGAGTTCGAGAGGCCTATGAAAGCCTTTGTAGCTATTAAGTGAACCAAAGATCTTAATGAACTTTATCATCTTAATTTTAGATGGAGACTCAAAATTAGGGTTTTAAGAGTAATTCTTAATTCGCCATCAAGAGAGGGGATTAAGATAATTTCGGGTTCTTGACTAATAAACCATAAGAATAGATTAAGAAATAATTGGATGATTGAAACATGATTGATGGTTAGGTGAAATTGGATCTCTAGAGTTTAAGCCCATTAGTGTTTATCTTGTTCAATTGCATTGTTAATTAATTAAATTAGTTCAACTAGTTATTTCACTCCAATATTCCTATTTTCTAGATAAAATTAAGGTTATTTTAATTATAGGAATTATTAGGATTTGATTTCAATCCCCGTGGAAAATAATACTCTACTCTCACTATATTAAAACTTGATACCGTACACTTGCGGTTGGAAAATTCTCGCATCAAGTTTTTGGTGTCGTTGTCGGGGATTGATTTATCTTTTCTTGTTAATACTGTTACCAAGTAGTATTAATTTTAATATAGATTAAATTTGTTTTAATTCAAATTATTCTTTTTATTTTTCAGGTGTTTTGGCAGTTGATGCGACAATCTAAAAGCTGTAATTTAATTCATATTGATCTCGAAATTGAAAGAACTCTTCAGACAATAAGAGCAAAGAAGAAAGCTAAGGAGAACGCAATGGCTGAGCAAAACAACCAAAATCAACAAGAAGGTGCTGATCAATGGGAAAAACCTATTCGAGACTACTTCAATCCGGTAGTCTAAGAGCATTATTCTGGGATAAGGCGCCAAGCAATCAATGCCAACAACTTTGAACTGAAAGCATCACTCATCAGTATGGTGCAACAGAATCAGTTTGGGAGATTGCCTAATGAAGACCCGAACATTCATCTTTCTATATTCTTGCAAGTGGCTGATACCATAAAGGTGAATGGAGTGAGTGATAATAGCATCAAACTGAAATTGTTTCCGTTTTCCCTTAGAGACAAGGCGAGAAGCTGGCTGTTATCTTTACCATTGGGAAGTATTAACACTTGGGAAGAATTGACTGCGAAATTCCTTGTAAAATGTTTCCCTCTATTAAAAGTATCTCAATTAAGGGGTGAGATTGGTTCATTTTGTCAGATGGATTTTGAACCCTTATATGAGGCTTGGGAAAGATTTAAGGATATGCAAATAAAGTGCCCGCAACATGGGTTTGATGATTGGATACTCCTTGATCGATTTTACAACGGATTGAATGGTCAAACAAGAGTTATTATTGACAACACAGCTGGTGGTTCTTTAATGAGTAAATCGGTTGATGAGGCATATGAACTTTTAGAGGAAATGGCCAACAACAGTTATCAATAGCCAAATGAGCGTGCAATGACCAAGAAGCCAGCTGGAAGGTATGAAATTGATGCCTTCACAAACATTTCAGCAAAGGTTGATGCGCTTCCTTATAGTAATACAAAAAATGTTTTACAACTCCCTATGGGGTTTGAAAACAAGGCTCTAGAGATAAAGATGCCATTGGAAGATATTCTAGGACAATTTATGATGGAATCAAGGGAGAGATTCAACAGGAATGAAGCAAAGTTGCAAGGAATCGAGACTCATCTTAAGTCAATTGACACCCAAATTGGACAAATAGTATTCTCTTCTAATGTTCATCAAAAAGGAAGATTCCCTAGTGATACAGAAGTAAACCCCAAGGAGCATTGTAAGGCTATGACTCTTAGGAGCGGTAAAGAGCTTGAAGATCTACAATACAAAAGCACAAAAGTAGACACTTCTCTAGGGATGACATCATCAAGTGACCAAGAGGATGAAGAAAACGAAGAAAGCACAACTGAACCGAAAGCATCAAAGGAGGCTGAAAAGCCCGAATCCAATCTATTTCCAGATAATCCTCCAATACTTAAACCTTCTCTTCCTTTTCCTCAAAGATTTCAAAAGAAAAAGCTAGATTCTCAATTTGCTAAATTCTTAGAAAATTTCAAGAAAATTCACATTAATATTCCTTTTGCAGATCCCTTGGAGAAAATGCCAAATTATGTTCCTTTGATTCTTGGGCGGCCATTTTTAGCAACCGGAGGAGCTTTGATAGATGTGAAAAATGGAGAGTTGACCTTGCGTGTTAATGGTGAAGAAGTCATGTTTAATATCTATCAAGCTATGAAATTCCTAGAAGAGAATCACTCGTGTAATCATATTGATGTGGTAGGAAGCTGTGTGAAAGAAATCCAACATGTTGAATTGTTGAATGATGCTTTTGAGAGTTGCATTATCAACTCGGTTGCTAGTGAAGCTGAATGTAATGATGAAGTTGTGCAGTTTGTGAACGCCTTAGAAGCACCGAAAGAAGAAAATGGGACAAAATTTGGAAGGGATACGCTAGAGAATGTCGAGCTAACAGAGTCGAAATAAAAAAAGATGAATTTGAAGTTACTACCTGACACACTGCGATATGCTTTTCTAGGAGATAACTCTACCCTCCCGGTAATTATTTCATCATCATTGTTTTGTAAGGAAGAGGAAAAGTTGCTTAGAGTGCTGAGAAAGCATAAATTAGCACTTGGGTGGTCTATAGCTGATATTAAAGGGATCAGTCCAACAATTTGCATGCACAATATATTGATGGAGGATTCATACAAACCATCAATTGAACACCAAAGGCGTCTAAACCCAGCAATGAAGGAAGTGGTGAAAGCATAAATTCAAAAGTGATTAAACGCATGATATGATCTGAGGTGTCGTTGGAAGGATGACAAGTCCGGGGAAAGATCCATTGATAGTTGACGAAGGACCGATGACTCGATCGAGGGCAAAATGAGTGCAAGAAGCGATGGCATTGCTTGTTCAAGCTACGGTTGGCGATATGGCGATCGTAATGAAGAATGGAGCAAGTTCCATGTTGGGGTCGAGGCCGGAATCGGGATGGATGAACTTGATTCAAGCAGCTGAAGACGAAGGCCAAAAGTTCCACTATGCGAGATAAGGAAATTCGCGTAAAATTAAGATTCTCGGCAAATTGTTCTCGGCATGTTTCTTTGCGATTACATGCCCAAAAGTATCATGAGCCCACGTAGCCTTGTGCAGAATTTTGTGTCATTTCCAGAATGTACTCATGGGCGAAAATTCAACAACCGAGCTGAAAGTTATGCCCGTTTTCATCTGCCAGAAAATTTCTTTTTCCGCGAATTTTCCATAATTGCTAGAATTCTATGTTTAGTCAATCTCTTACCTTATTTATGAGATTATGCACGTTTTTTACCTAGTATCTAGGGTTTGGTATAAATACCAAAAACTTTCATTGTATTAGGACTTTTGACAATTTATCATTGAGAGGCTATTGCTTTCTTTGTTCTTCCTTGAACAATCAATCGAACTTATCAAGATCTAAATCTTGTGGCGTTCAAATTATCAGATTGTGGGTTATTCATTGTGTAGTCAAGGGGTTCAACGCATCTTTGTTATTGTTGGGTTTTTTGGTTCACTTCGTTGGGTTCAAGTCCAAAGTCGGATCTAATTGGCGTTCTTGGGTTCCGTATAAATCTAGTTGTGGATTTCGTAGTCACCGTTGCTACAGGGTTCGCATCAGTTGGTATCAGAGCTTTGGCTCCAATTCTATCAGGTTATATCCTTTTTTTTTTGTTGAGTCAGTAAATTTCATCTTTATATAGTTTCTTCATGTTCTTGAGTCGTTCTTCGTTTCCAATTCCTAGATCCATAAATTTCTTGTTGGTAGTATAAACTTGTGTTGAAAAATAAGTTACTGTTCATCCGGGGAAAAAAAATATTTTTTTACTATTCACGTACGGTACTGTTCATCCGTACAGAGAAAAAAAATTGAGGTTTGTTTGATTAATTTACCAACATTCTACAAACTTCGGATCATCAATTTGTTCTTATCATCCAATTTAAGTCAAATTTATAGTTGAAATACTCTTGTGTTTTTTCTCATTGTCATCCAATTTGTTCTTGTATTCTTCCGTTGTCATTCCAAAATTTCTATACTCCTCTTGAGTCACAATCATCCACACATTTGGTTTTGAAGTCACAAGTTTGATCCGGTGAGTTCATTGTTGCCTTTGGAAGCACTTGGTGAAAGTATTGAGTGGTAAAAGGCAGAGAGTGAGATTATTAGAGGGTAAAAGCTAATTGAGTGATTCAGAGTGAAAATTGGTGAGGCAGAAATTAAGAGAATGACAAATATGGAAAGCTCAAATTCCAGCAGGAACGGTAACCAGACTAGATTGCAAGATGAAAGGATGGATAGGTTTGAACGGTTGTTGATGGATGTGGGAGCAAGGATGGAGCAAATGAATGCTTCATTGGTAAATCTTAGTAGGGAACAACCATCAAATGTACTTCACGATAGGAGGGCGGGTAGGCGAGTTCCTAAGATGGATGAACATAAGATCGATAGTGAATGGGGGTGAAGATGAGTATGAAAGGGATGAGATGGAACGAAGGAGGCATAGAGGCGATAGGTTTGAACGACGTGGTAGGAATAATCATGAAGGTGAAATTGATGGTAATTTGGGTTATGTAAAAATGACGATTCGACAATTTAAGGATAGGAGTGATCCCGAGGCATATTTAGAATGGGAGAAAATGTGGAGTTGATTTTTGATTGCAATAGCTGTTCGGAGGATAAGAATGTGAAGATTGCGGTGTTGGAATTCACTGATTACGCCATCACTTGGTGGGATCAAGTGGTTACTTCACATCGTCGAAATCGGGAGAGGCCTATAAATACTTGGGATGAATTGAAGGCGATGATGAGAAAACGATTTGTACCTGGTCATTACTATAGGGAGCTCCATCAAAAACTACAGAGTTTGTATCAGGGGTCGAAGAGTGTAGAAGATTATCATAAGGAGATGGAGATCTTGATGATTAGGGCAAATGTAGAGGAAGATCGAGAAGCTACCATGGCTAGGTTCTTGAATGGGTTGAATAAGGAGATAGCTAATGTGGTGGAGTTACAGCATTATGTGGAGTTGGAAGATATGTTGCATGTAGCCATGAAAGTGGAAAGACAGTTGAAGAGGAAGGGGACTGCGAGGCAGCCGGTGAACACTTCGTCTTCTAACCCAAACTGGAAGTCGCAGTGGGAAGGTAATAAGGTGAATGAAGCAGTAGCTAAAGGAAGGACAAAAATGCAGAGGGGAAAGGAAGAAAGTGCTAGCAAAATCGTACCCAAAATGGAGTCACAGCAATCAAGAAGTAGGGACATAAAATGTTTTCGGTGTTTGGGAATGGGGCACATTGCTTCTCAGTGCCCTAACAAAAGGGTAATGCTTCTACGAGATGATGGAGAGGTAGTGAGTAAGTGAAGGAGAGTATGACGATATGCTAGCATTGGAGGAGGTTAATGGAGAGGGAAAAGTGGAATTTGTTGTTGGTGGGCTACTGGTTACAATAACAGCTCTTAACACTCAAGTCAAGGCGGATGATACTGAGCAACAGCGAGAAAACATATTCCACACCCGGTGTCACGTCCACGATAATGTATGTAGTCTAATCATTGATGGTAAAAGTTGCACAAATGTAGCTAGCACGACCTTAGTTGAAAAATTGGGTTTAGTATTGCTTAAACACCCTAGGCCTTATAAATTACAATGGTTGAATGAGAGTGGAGAGGTTAGGGTGAATAAATGGGTGATGATTGATTTCTCAATTAGGAGTTATACTGACAAGGTTGTATGTGATGTGGAGCTTATGTAAGTGGGTTATATCTTGTTGGGAAGGCCATGGCAGTATGATAGGAGAGCTACGCACGATGGGTATAGGAACCGGTATAGCTTTGTCAAGGATAGGAGGTCTATTACTCTTGCGCCATTAACACCGGCACAAGTTTATGAAGACTAAGTTAAATTGAGGAATGAAGAAGAGAGAAGAGCAAGAGAGTCAGCAAAAAAGAGAGAAAATGGCGAGGTGGCCGAGAGTGGGGAAAATCGAGAGAGGTGCCACAAGAGAGGAGAGAAAAAGGGCCAATTGAGAGGATAGAAAAGCCGAAAGCAAAATTCTTTGTAAGGGGGAGTGAATTAAAAAAGGCTATGATTGATAAAAGTTAAATGTTGTTATTGGTATACAAGAGTCCCTCATCAACTTCGAGGAATCTGACATACTCCTCCCTAGTTTGGTTAAGTCCTTGTTGTAGGAGTTCGAAGATGTGTTTCCGAAGCATGCCAAGTGGATTACCACCAATTCGAGGTATTGAGCACCAAATTGACTTCATACCTGGAGCTTTCATTCGAAACTGACCCGCATACCGAAGCAATCCCGAGGAGACAAATGAGCTTCAGAGGCAAGTGGATGAGTTGATGAGCAAAGGTTACGTGAGAGAAAGCATGAGCCCATGTGTTGTACTTGTCCTACTGGTGCCAAAGAAGGATGGAACTTGGAGGATGTGCGTAGACTGTAGGGCTATCAACAACATAACGGTAAAGTATCGTCACCATATACCTAGGCTAGATGATATGCTAGATGAGTTGCATGGTGCTTGTATTTTTAGTAAGATTGACCTTAAAAGTGAGTACCATCAAATTCGTATGCGGGAGGGCGATGAATGAAAAATGGCATTTAAAACTAATTATGGATTGTATGAGTGGTTGGTTATGCCGTTTGGTCTCACTAATGCACCAACAACCTTTATGAGATTGATGAACCATGTTTTGCGTGCTTTCATAGGAAAATTTGTTGTGGTTTATTTTGATGACATCTTAATCTATAGCAAGACCCTAGATGAACATTTGGAACATTTAAGTTGTGTGCTTGTAGTGCTAAAGAATGAGCAAATGTATGAAAATTTTAAAAAGTGTACTTTTTGCATGAAAATGTTGTCTTTCTAAGATTTGTGGTTGGGGCTAATGGGGTAGAAGTGGATGAAGATAACTTTAAAGCTATAAAAGATTGGCCAACACCTAAGAACATAACTGAAGTTAGAAGTTTTCATGGACTGGATAGTTTTTATAGGCGGTTTGTAAAGGATTTTAGTACAATCACTATACTACTCATTGAAATTGTTAAGAAGAGCGTAGGTTTTCATTGGGGTGATGCACAAGACATGTATTTAATACTATCAAGGATAGATTATGTAAGGCACCCGTGTTGGCATTACCTAACTTTGACAAAACATTCGAGATTGAGTGTGATGCATCAGGAATAGGTATTGGAGCAGTGTTGATGCAGGATCGTAGGCCTATAGCATATTTCAGTGAAAAGCTGAATGGGGCTGCTTTGAACTATCCTACATACGACAAGGAGTTGTACTCGCTTGTTCGAGCATTGGAGACTTGGCAACACTACTTGTGGCCTAAGGAGTTCGTGATACACACCGATCACGAGTCATTGAAGCACTTGCGGGGTCAAGGTAAGTTGAACAAAAGGCACGCGAGGTGGATGGAATTTATAGAGTCATTTCCCTACGTCATCCGGTATAAACAAGGTAAGGAAAATGTGGTTGCATATGCGTTATCTCGAAGGTATACGAATCTAAATTCTTTAAGTGCACATTTACTTGGCTTTAAATACATTAAAGGCATGTATGTGAGTGATCTTGATGTTTCTGACACTTATGAATCATGCAATAAGGGGGCTATCGATACATTTTATAAGCGTGATGGGTATTTGTTTAGGGAAAATAAGTTGTGTATTCCAAATTGTTCTATTCATGAATTGTTGGTAAGGGAAGCACATGGTGGGGGTTTAATGGGTCATTTTGGGGTACAAAAGACTTTTAGACATAATAGGGGAACATTTTTATTGGCCTAAAATGGGAAGTGATGTAGAACGCATTTGTGGGAAATGTATAACTTGTAAATAGGCTAAGTCTAAAGTTTTGCCTCATGGGTTGTATACTCATTTGCCTATACCTAGTGAACCTTGGTGGATATTTCAATGGATTTTGTGTTGGGTTTACGGGTCGAGATTCAATATTTGTTGTGGTGGATAGGTTTAGTAAAATGACGCACTTTATACCATGTCACAAAATCGATGATGCCACCAATATTGCAGATTTGTTCTTTAGGGAGATAGTACGTTTTCATGGGGTCCCTAGGAGCATAGGGTCGATCTAAATGTTAAGTTTTTGAGCCATTTTTGGTGTGTTTTGTGGAATACGTTAGCACTAAATTGTTGTTTTCTAACACTTGTCATCCACAAATCGATGGGCAAATTGAAGTAGTTAATAGAACCATGACTCAATTGCTTCGTACGGTAATCAATAAGAACTTGAAAAGTTGGGAGAAGTGTTTACCTTTTATTGAATTTGCTTATAATAGAGCTGTACACTCTATTACTTCATTTTCACCGTTTGAAGTTGTTTATGGGTTTAATCTACTAACACCTTTGGATTTGTTGCCTTTGCCTGTAAATGAATGAGGTAGCGTGGATGGTAAGCGAAAAGCTGAGTTGGTAAAGTCACTGCATGAGAAGGTCATGATGCAAATTGAAGAGAATAGTAAGCTCGTAGCAACGAAAGCAAACAAAGTTAGAATGTACGTGACATTTGAACTAGGGGATTGGGTTTGGGTGCATTTCAAAAAGGAGCGCTTTCCGGATCAGAGGAAGTCTAAGTTACAACCGCGTGGGGATGGTCCATTCCAGGTCATCGAGAGGATCAATGATAATACCTACAGCTACATTTAATGTTGCTGATCTATCTCTGTTTGATGCAAGTGCCGATTCGAGGAGGAATCCTTTCGAAGAAGGAGGGGATGATATGATCCAAGGTGCCGTTGGAACAATGAGAAGTCCGGGAAAAGATCCATTGATAGTTGACGAAGGACCGATGACTCGATCGAGGGCAAAACGAGTGCAAGAAGCGATGACATTGCTTGTTCAAGCTACAGTTAGGGATAGGCGATCGTGACGAAGAATGGAGTAAGTTCCATGTTGGGGTCGAGTCCGAAATCGGGATGGATGAACTTGATTCAAGCAGCTGAAGACGGAGGCCAAAAGTTCCACTATGCGAGATAAGGAAATTCACGTAAAATTAAGATTCTTGGCAAATTGTTCTCTGCATGTTTCTGTGCGATCGCAAGCCCAAAAGTATCATGAGCCCATGTAGCCTTGTGCATCATTTTGTGCCATTTTCAGAATATACTCATGGGCGAAAATTCGACAACCGAGCTGAAAGTTATGCCCATTTTCATCTACCAGAAAATTTCTTTTTCCGCGAATTTTCCATAATTGCTAGAATTCTATGTTTAGTCAATCTCTTACCTTATTTATGAGATTATGCACATTTTTACCTAGTTTCTAGGGTTTGATATAAATATCAAAAACTTTCATTGTATTAGGACTTTTGACAACATATCATTGAGAGGCTATTGCTTTCTTTGTTCTTCATTGAACAATCAATCGAACTTATCAAGATCTAAATGTCGTAGCGTTCAAATTATCGGATCGTGAGTTCTTCATTGTGTAGTCAAGGGATTCAACGCATCTTTGTTATCGTTGGATTTTTTGGTTCACTTCGTTGGGTTCAAGTCCAAAATCGAATCTAATTGGCATTCTTGGGTTCCGCATCAATCTAGTTGTAGGTTTCGTAGTCACTGTTGCTGCGGAGTTCGCATCAATGCAGGTATTATTTATGCTATTTCTAACAGTGCATGGGTGAGTCTGGTGTAGGTGGTACCTAAGAAGGGTGGAATGATTGTAGTTAAAGATGAGAACGATGAGGTTATTTTCACAAGGACAGTTACAGGATGGCGAGTATATATTGATTACCGAAAACTTAACAAGGCCACGAGGAAAGATCACTTTCCTCTTCCATTTATTGATCATATGCTTGACCATTTGGCGGGGTATCAATATTATTGTTTTCTCGACTGTTTTTTGGGCTATAATCAGATTGCCATTGTACTGGAAGATCAAGAGAAGACAACTTTTATTTGCCCATATGGGACTTACGCCTTTCGAAGGATGCCTTTTGGGCTATGCAATGCACCGACCACATTTCAACATTGCATGATGGCCATTTTTTTGGATATGGTTGAGGAGATCATGGAGGTTTTTATGGATGACTTTTCTTTATTTGGCTCTTCTTTTGATACGTGCCTGAATAATTTGGGTCGAGTTTTGCAAAGATGTGAAGAGTCAAATCTTGTGTTAAATTGGGAAAAATGCCACTTTATGGTTCGAGAAGGAATTGTGCTAGGCCATCAGGTTTCATCTCAAGGCGTAGAAGTTGACCGTGCAAAAATTGTGGCTATTGAAAAACTACCACTACAGAAGAATATAAAAGGGATTCGAAGCTTATTGGGGGCATGCTGGATTTTACAGGCGATTTATCAAAGATTTCTCAAAGATTACCAAGCCATTGTGTAATCTTCTAGTGAAAGACACTGCCTTTGACTTCACTGATGAATGCTTCGAGGCTTTCCACAAGATAAAGATAGAGTTAGTATCAGCACATATTATGATAGTCCCAGACTGGAGTGCACCATCCGAGATTATTTGTGACGCTAGTGATTTTGCAGTTGGGGCGGTCCTAGGTTAAAGACGAGATAAAACCTTTAGAGCAATCTATTATGCAAGTAAGACTCTAGATAGTGCTCAACATAACTACACAACAACAGAGAAGGAGATGCTAGCGATTGTGTTTGCATTTGACAAATTTAGGCCATACGTTATTGGGACTAGGGTGATTGTGTATACCGACCATGCCGCTATTCGCTATCTGTTTGCGAAAAAAGATGCAAAGCCTCGATTGATTCGTTGGATCCTTTTGCTTCAAGAATTTGATCTTGAAATCAAGGATAAGAAATGGAGTGAGAATGTTGTAGCGGACCATTTGTCAAGACTTGAAGGGTAGGAAAAGAAAGATGATAGAGTTATCAAAGAAGAATTCCCTAATGAAAAACTCTTTGTGGCTGAAGCAAAACTTCAATGGTATGCTGATTTCGTGAACTACTTAGCTTGTGTTGTTTTGCCCCAGGATTTTTCTCAGCAACAAAGGAAGAAATTCTTACATGATGTTAAGTCGTATCTATGGGATGATCCATTGTTATTTAAGAGGTGCTCTAATCAAATCATCAGGAGATGTGTCATTATCGAAGAAACTCAATCTATTCTTCATCACTGCCATTCTTTCCTATATGGAGGTCATTTGGGCCTAACATGAACTGCAGCAGAGATGTTACAATCCAGTTTTTATTGGCCTTCTCTGTTCCATGATAGCTACATATATGTGAAGCCATGTAATCGTTGCCAGCTCCAAGGTAATATATCGCGACGCCATGAACTTCCATTGACAAACATGCTGGAAGTAGAGCTATTTGACATTTGGGGAATTGATTTCATGGGCCCCTATCTACTTTGTTGTGGTCAACTATTTATTCTCCTAGCAGTTCATTATGTCTCTAAGTGGATTGAGGCGGTAGCTACACCAGTCCTCAAGTTTCTTCAAAAGAATATATTCACTCGATTTGGAACACCCCGAGCACTCGTTAGTGACGAAGGCACACATTTTTGCAACAAACTAATGACTAATTTGTTGGCACGATATAGAGTGAGACACAAGAGGACTCTTGCATACCACTCAGAGGCAAATGGCCAAGCTGAACTCTTGAATAGAGAAATCAAGCAGATTTTGGAGAAAACAGTTAATCCCAACCGTAAGGATTGGGCACTCAAGCTTGATGAGACATTATGGGCATTCCGTACAGCCTTCAAAACACCGATCGGCATGTCCCCTTATCGATTGGTTTTTGGAAAGACATGTCATCTTCTATTTGAGCTTGAATACCTTGCATTTTGGGCAATAAAGAAACTAAATTTTGACTTGAAGGCTTCTGTAAGCAAATGCTCTTACAGCTGAATGAGATGGATAAGTTTCAAAATGAAGCTTACGAGAATGCGAGGATATACAAGGAAGACGAAACCTTGTATGATGTTCGTATAGTACAACAGAATTTTATACTGGGTCAGTAAGTATTGCTTTTCAACTCGAGGTTGAAACTTTTTCCAGGGAAATTGATGTCTAGGTGGTCAGGTCCATTCACAATTTCAAAGGTGTTTCCATTTGGTGCGGTTGAGCTAAAAGGCAAGGATAACACAACATTTCGGGTCAATGGATAGCGCATCAAGCACTATTATGGACAAGAAGAGCATCACGTGTCTTTTATCAATTTGGTGGAACTTAGCTAAAACAAAAGGGCATCAGGCTGATGACGTTAAACCAAGCGCTATTGGGAGGCAATCCAGGTTTTCTAAACCTTAATTCCTTCTCTTTTGATGTTTATTATTATTTATCTTCCTTTCTAGTTTATTGATTTCAATTGTTAATTTTTGTTATTCTTTTTGTTTATTTTGATTGAACTGGTTCCTTGATAGATTAAATTGGAAAAGAGTATAATCGGACAATGTTTTGGAGACCTAACCAGATTTTGGCAGGATGCCATGGCGCCCTTGCGCCATGGCTAAGCGCAGCTACGCATATATTAAAAAAAATCATTTTACCGTGGGCCCCCTAAGCTATTTAGTGGCGCCCCTGCGCCCGATCGCCATTTTAAATAAAAATTGACCAAATTTTCACTCCAAATCCCTAACTTCCCAAATTTCTTTACTCTCTCCCTTTCTCCCCATCAACAACGACAGCCGCCCAACAACCATCACCACTGGTCAACTTTTCATTAATCCAAAACCTCATCTTTTCTCATCTCACCCAACACTCATATCAAGATCTCATCACTATATGCACGAAGAGGAGGGTGAGTCTACACTATCCACTTCATTTCTCACATTCAAAAGAAGGGTGTAAGTGTTCTAGTTCTGGTCTACATTCTCAAGATTGCATTTTTTTTGTGAGGTTATGTGTTGGTGGACATTATGTGTTGAAGGAATATTCTAAAACCAATGTTTAAGTATTTATGCATATGAGGTGTTCAATAAAAGTTCTGTGAAGGGCTAAAGTGGTGTTGTAACGTTGTTAGTAAAGTGTACTACAGGGGAAGAGCATAAATTGTTGAAAAAGAAGTTTTTGGGATTATTTGAGTGGTGGTAGCAATTTGTTGTGTTGGTGTTTGTGTATTTGAACAAAGTTTTGGTTGTAAAAATGAGCAAGAACCTGAATGCTACCCTTAAGCGACCAAGAGCTTCATCCAATCGACAGGCCGGTCATTCGAGTTCTTCCGGTGGATAGTCAAAGCAATTCACAAGTCCGGAAGCTCAGAAACGGTACCAAGATAAGATTTTGATTAAATCATTGGTTGAATAACGTGGACTCATTCCACATTGCAGCCATCACATGACAGTATACTAGGCCAGTGTCAATTGAAACTGGGAGCAATTTACGACATCTCCTCCCAAGGCTGTGGTGAATCTTGTTAAAGAGTTCTATTCCAATGCAATTGACCGACGGGAGTATACAGTCATGGTATGTGGAAAATCGATGAAATTTGACAAGCATACCATCAATGCCCATTACGGACTACCAACTATTGAAAAGGATGAATATCACCAGTTCCTTGAAAGTTCTGTCGATCACATTTCTTTGCTCCAAAGTTTGGGGGGTGAACAAGCCTTTTGGAATTTTTCCTCCAGCGAAGAACCAGTCAACTTTGATTCAAAGTATCTTGATCTAGACGAAAAGGTGTGGTTTTTATTCATTTGTGCATGATTTATGCTGACTAGACACACCACAGATGTGAGAAAAGATAAAGCGTACTTGCTCTTTTCAATCCTACAAGGGATGAGTATTGATGTTGGGCAAGTGATTCAAGATAACATTGTGTACTACTTGAAGGATACCACAACTGGAGGCTTGCCGCATCCAGCCCTAATTTCTGATCTATGTATCAAGGATGGAGTGCGTTTTACTGAGAATGAGCATCAGGCGGGTACTTTAAGTACACTAGACGACACGCATATTCAAAAGATTCAAAAGCTGATTGCAAAACAACAACAGGACTTCAGAGCAGCATCATCCCAACCTCGGCCAGTTAGACGAAGCTACTATCATTTATTGTGACAATCAGTCTGTAGCAGCAATGGTTAGGAACCTTGTGTTTCATGGAAAAGCCAAACATATTAAGATTAAGTATCATGAAATCAGAAGGAGATTGAACTGTTGCATTGCAGATCAGATGAACAACTTGCTGATATATTAACAAATTCATTGGGCAAAAGGAAGTTCGAAACACTAAGAGATTGCCTTGGTGTTTCCAGCAAAAATGTCAAGGAGGAATGTTGAGTGTAGCCTGACATTTTGGCTATCATGTTTTTGTCAAATGGTTGTTGAATTTTATATCTTAAGTCATGTGATCTAAGTACAAATAGTTGGTAGTTTTTTACTTCTGTAAGTTATCCAAGTATGGTCTTATATATGGTTGTCAACTTGTTATATTGGATTAAGTAGAAAGTGTTGACAATCAAGTATTTTGTAAGCTTATATATTCGGCAAGTAATAGAGAAAAATGAGTGCTTCTTCATCTTTTTTTCTTCTCTCTGTAAAACAGAGCATTCTGTTCAAACCGGTAAGAACTCACATCCGTTAAGTTGTAAGCATATCCAGTAAGCATTGTGTAAATCCGATAACTTCGACTTCTTGGTTTTTTCCTTTCATTCTCTTTGAATCAACAATCTTTCATGTGGTGAGGTTGAAGAAGATTTAAGTCAGTTGGTTTGAGTTTTATACACTTTGAGAGTTTGTTTTCCGCATTGTAGTTGTAATAATCATTGTACACTATATTTTAAACTCTACATTTGTTGATACACAGCCTTCGCCAGTTGAATTATTTGGAAGAAGCATTTGATTTGCTGAAAAAGATGAAAAGCAAAGGATGGTCTTTACAGAAATGGGTATTCTTCATAAGCGAAGGAGCTATTGGAGATAATAATTCCCAAACGCCGTGTCCCAAACATAATAATTTATAGGATGATTGCTCGCATTATTGATGAGATGGTGTTTGATGATTTATACCTGGTGAGGAAACATGGAACGCCATATTAAATGGGTTTTGGGACTGAAGGAAAGTACGAGAAGCTGCTTAATCGTTACAGGTTGAATCCCACGAAAAGTTTCTGAAAGAAAGTTCCTCAAAACAGTTCATGGTAGAATCCCAGGAAAAGTGCCGAGTTGAACAAAATAAATAAAGATAGCCGGTGGGGAGAGGAGTAAAATGAAAAGGATAGTAAAGTCCTGTACTTTTTTTTTTGTTTTCCCTTTTTATTTTATTTTAATTGGATTAGATTGTATTTGTAAATTGATTGAGTAGTATTTATCAAAATGTGTTTTAATTGTGGTGTTTCTATAATGTAGCGTAATAAATAAAATTTGTGGTAGTAATATATTTATCAATTACAAAATTAAGGATATGTTGAAAAGACATTATTACCCTTTCAATTACAAAAAAAAAACAAATACTTACTTCCTAATTAAAATTTCAAAATAAAGTCGCTTTCTTTCTTCTTTTTTCTCCAACGCAAGGACTCTTTCGCTTTTCATCTTCTTCGGCACTAAAACCTCAAAAATTTATCAAAAGTTCAATAGAAAGATCTCGTCATATCCATTACATCGAATTGATAAGTATATTTACTTAAATTTATTTTTTAACTTTTAAAATCTTATTTCGACATACGTTAATACGTAGATACATTTTTACAATTTATTGGATAGGTCATTAAAATATTAAGCAAAAATGAGAAAAATTGCCCCCCGGGCCACATCTGAGTTGGTGGAACAATTGCATTGGTGGGCTCGCAACCCCAGGGTGGAGAGTTCGATTCCTGGAAGGCACGAGTCTTGGAAGGGGGATTTTTCTCGAAGGCAAGGCAATGACTGGAAGGCAGTGAGGAGAGCTCTCTTGGGGCCAGGAGTATAAAGCGATGCAGGAACCTGGGAGCCAACAAGGGCATAACCCGCGGTTTATCTCCTCGAGTCACTGAGGGCCCGGTGGCTAGAGGTCCAGGAATTAGTCTGGCAAAGTTGGGATACCTGGGTATCAAAAAAAAAAGAAAAAAGAAAAAATTCATCTCGTAGATTTCAGATGGTCCAGACCATCTAGACTGTCTGGACTGTCGGTTATGTCCAGACCCTTTACAAGCTGTCATTTTTTTTTATCCTTTTTTAAATCTTTCTTTTACTTAAAATGCAAATATGGAATCAGTACTCGTCCTAATTTGTTACTTTGGTGGATTTCAAAGGAATGAAAATGGTCGATGATCATAGAACTAGACGAGTGATGAAGATGGTATTTGTACAATTTTTTTTGACATCGGTTACATCCTATATGAAAATGTATCGTGATTTACATAACATCGTCAATGTTGATACCTCTCAGTATGATATGGATTTGGGATTTCTATTTCTAGCGCATTCAAATATTCTGGTTCCATCTTATAAAAATTACTTCTGAAGTGCAAATGAGGTGGCTAATTCAACTGAATAAAGACTGTATCTCTCCTTTTTGAGAAACTTTAGTGAGGAAGAATATCCTTGGGAGTGAACACAAAGAATCCGATGGAGTGGATCGCAAAATGAGTGATTTTTGGGACACAATGGAGGTAGCTTGTGTTAAGTTCCGAATTTTATATTTTAAGATGGTTGGTGTAGCCCATTTAAGAAATGAGCTATTGAGGCACGACTCGTTTAAGGTAATGAAACCCAAGCCATAAGTTATTTAAAAGCTCAAAAAAATTAAGAAATTAAGTTTAATTAAATTTGATTACAAATACTTATTGAGTAATTGGGTTATCACAATTGTCATCTGCATGTTATTTCACATAGGCGACCAAGTTCGAATCACCATTCAGATATTTTTATAAAAACGTTTTGAAGTTAAAAACTTTTCGTTTTGCACATTAAGAATAATTATATCAAGTTAATTGGATAGAATAATTGTTTTATTAGTGGACATTCATAGAAATATGTTATAAGTCACTTAAATAATTTATTTTCCTTCATTTTTCATCATGTAAATGTTTTATAAAATGTTTTATAAGAATTAATTTTTTTATGGACTTAAAATTCTTAAAATTCCTACTTAAAGACTTAATTTAATAAGGTTAATGATGATATAACTCTCATATTTAGTTTTTCACTAAAATGGGAGGTTACAAAAAGGGGAAAGTCACTTTTTTCCACACTTCTTCTCAAATCCGAATATGTTTTTATTTTTCTCTCAAAAATCTCTATTTAGCTAAGTTAAACTCAAAGGGATAGTAAGGGCGTGAAGAAAAAGGTTTCTACACATTTTGTCCTTTTATATTTCAAGAAAAATCAAGGTAGATGGTACTAAATATTTACCATTTTCGTTCATTATATGTGTGTGTGTGTGTGTGTGTGTGTATGTTGTGATGTGTGTTAAAATTTTTGAAGCTATGAGCAAAGAGGTTTATATATGACCATAATTGATTTCTATGTTCCCAAGGGATTTTTTTGGAATCATGAGTTTGCTGGTGTTAGGTTTTTAGTGTTGGTGATTCTGTGGACAAAATATTAATTTGTAATATATTAATAAAGTCAAGGACCTAGGGTGCAATTTGTATAAATTAGGTTATGAAGTCCACGTTCGAGCATGAAAGAGGAGAAACACGGTGCTTGGACACTGCTCAAGCGACAAAAACAGAATGCATGTCGCCCGCCTTTTGCCAAGCTCTCGCTCAAGCGACAATGCTCGCTCGCCTATCGCCAGCTTCCCACTCAAGCGACATGTCGATCCGGAAAACCCTAATTTGCTAGTTTGAAATATTTTTTCGGCTCATTCAACCTAATTACCCTTTCCTAAAAATACCCAAGCCTATGCACGAATTGTTGGGTGGTTGATTATTATTCTTTTGCCTCATATCATTCTTTAGAGTTCCAAGAAAGCATTCCTCCTTTGTGATTTATCCTTTTTTATTCTTGAAATCATTCAACCACACTTCGGGAAAATATCATATTGAAGAATCCAAAACACCCACTTCCTAAACATCCTTAGGAAGGTACTTTCTCGGTTGAACTTCTGAGGTTGCTAGAGGTTGAGAGAGGTTGGACTACATGCGTAGAAAGAGCACAAGGCCTTGGAGTAGGTTCTTGGAATTCTACAGGTAAGAGACAATTGCAGAAGATCTTAGAGCAGGTCTTGGAGCAGACCTTTGAGTTAGCAGGAAATAGATCGAGAAGTCTAGTGGAGTTGGCTAGATAGCATCGGGCAGTAACTCACTTCGTATTGTCTATAGTGCAGATAACTGGCTTGGTTCCGGAGTTTTCACCTAGTTGGGGTTTCTCCGTCATCATATTGGTGTTCATTATTTATTGCTTTCTTTATTACTGAGGTATTAAAACTTAGGAAAATTGACTTGTTTGATTAACCATCTAGAAATAATTAAAAGTGATTTGTTGCTTTTGATTAATTGATTCCGCACTTAGGGTCAAAACTAAAAATGGATAATTAATAACCATTCGGTAACTTAGTAGCCGTTAATTTGGTAATTCGTGAACTGTTTAAGTGGTATCCAGAGCAACACCCGATTTTTCAGTTGGTATCAGAGACCAAACTCGATCCTTGACCTAATATTATCTAGATGAGTAGTTCATTATATGTTCCACCTTATTTTGATAGCAGTAATTATGCCTACTGGAAGGTTAGGACGAGAGCATTTTTGAAATCTATGGATGAACGTATATGGCTGAGTGTTGTAAATGGTTGTGTTGCACCTAGTTTTATGGTTGATAATGAAGCAATCCTCACTCCAATTGCTAATTAGACTAAGGGGAACTTAGATGAATTTAACTGGAACAGTAAAGCCTTACATACCTTATTTATGGTGATATCCTCAGAAGAGTTTAGGAGAGTTTCTATGTGTGAGATAGCCAAAGAGGTTTGAGATATTCTACAGACCACACATGAGAGAACTCAGGTTGTTAAGAACTCGAAATTGTAAATGCTAACCACTAAGTTTTAAGAGATTAGGATGAAAGAGAATGAAACTTTTGATGAGTTTTATGTGATCTTATGAATTCTAGTTTCAACCTAGGTGAGAGAATCCTGGAACCTAAAATTGTGAGAAAAATTCTTAGATCCTTACCTGAAAAGTTTAGACATAAAGTCACGGCAATAGAGGAGAGTAAGGGCTTAGATTCCATTAAGATTGAAGAGTTTGTTGGATCTCTCCAGACTTATGAACTTACATTTGGTAAACCTATGATTGAGAAGCCAATTGCCTTGAACATCATTAGAGATGAAGATTCTGACTTTATCCATTCAGATTCTCCTAATGAAGAAGAGTTAGCTTACCTTGCTAAAAAATTTTGAAAAATGTTTAAAAATAAACAAAAACCTCAAGAGAAGCATAGAAGTGGTCCTAGTGGATCTAGGAAGAGTTCTAAAAATGTGAGGTGTCATAATTGTAGAGGTTTTGGCCACGTTAGGAGCGAATACCGTAGCAGTAGGAAAAATCCAGATAAGGCTATGAATGCTACTATCACTGATGACGAGTCTAACTCAGATAATCAGAGTAAGAAATCTACTCGTGAGGAAAGTGAAAAATATATTGCCTCTAGAATTAGGAATGAATTCAATAAAGGAGTGAGAAGGCTGAGAACATAAGTAGTGGTGAGAATTCAGAAGAAGATTCTGATAATGAGGACAATTCTGATAGTGGGGGAGATATTCATGAGGTTTATGATAGAATATGAGAAGAGCATTAAGATTATAATAAAAAATAAAGCCTTAAGTAGGAGAGTTATGGAACTTGAGTCGGAAAACGAGAAACTCGTTGCAGAAATCTACCTCTACCCTGAGTGAGTTGAAATCCATGACGAATCTTTAGTTACTCAGGTTAGGAATCTCATTAGTGAGCTTCAGAAGATATCTATGAGAACTAATGAGCTGACAGTTGAAAAGAAAACCTTAGAAATCCAGGTTAAAAATCTTTTGAGCGACATAGAGCATTCCAAGTCTCAACTTCTTGCCTTTTCTAGTGGTTCTATAAAGCTAGATAACATTCTGGGAATGGGTAAGCCTACTGGTAATAAGGAAGGTCTAGGATATAAAAATGATTATAATGTTGCTAGTACGACCAATACCACATTTGTCCCTGGTACTGACCAGCTTAAACATGTACCTAACCCTAAATCTAATAATAAGGGATATGTAGGACAGAGGCCTACTAGACAGCATAGGACACACCAACCTAGAAATAGATATCAACGATCATATACCTTTGGTCCTAGGTTAAACCCTACTTGTTTTCTTACTAATTAGATAAGTAAATTGACCAAGTTAATGACATAGATGACCAGAAATATTCCTGTCACTAGGCAAGTTTGGATGAAGAAAAGTGATCTGAAATTTTTTTAAATAGATCAAGGTGCTCTTAAAGGTAAGAGCATTTGCATACCTAATTGATTATGTATTTTTTGTGCATGCTCGTGCTTTATCATTATGCGACATTGATTTATGCATGCATCATATTTGTTTATTTGTTTTCTAGGTAGAAAACTAATGCATATTTTTATGTTTTGTGTTTGATTTTTTTTTTTTTTTGTGGTTGATTCAAGTTTTAAATTAAAAACAAACAAAGAAAAAAAATGGGAATTTGAAAAAAAAAAAAGAAAAGGAAATTGTTTTTACAGCATAATATTTACTATACTTGAATTTGTTATTTGTGATCAAGCATGGGTTTAATCAATGAGCTGTAACATAGTTTCCATTGTTAGCTTATGTTATTTATGGAGTACTTAGTATATGTGTTTTCATGTACCATCTGCATTGCACACACTATGATATTGTTAGTGGGACTCTACCGCGTGTGTGAGATTTGGAATGACAATCACATGTTAGTAAGGTGACTTTGAACATGAATTGACCTTATTTATTAGACCTAAGATCAAGTTTATCCTCGGTAATAAAAAGCTCAATATCTTATGTTCTTCTTCAGAGCCTATTTGTCTCAAGCATTTAGCCTACGGGGTCTCTCATAACCTAGTGCTTATGGTCAATTGACTTGGGTTAACCTCCCTAAAGCTCACTACATGGGTCATTTTCGTCGCGTTATGAAGAAGAGCCGCACTTAAAATGTGAAAAATAATAATGAGCTTAAAATATTGAAAGATGTGAAAATAAAATATGTTCAAAGTCAGGGGGAGAAAATAAATTATCAATACAAAATGAGGTTTTCTTTATAGGTCCTAATGTGCTTCCAATTGTTTGACTTTCATTAGTAGAGTAATACACTTATTGGCAGTGATATTTAGCATTTCCTTTCTCACAAAATTTAGGTTTGAAGTCATGCTTACAAATGATTAGTGGCAATTTACACACATGGGTCACTTATATAATTTACTATATATTAACTTGAACTAAGTATGTGGGAAGGTTTACTGTACATTAATTATACTTATGCATGCTAACGACTACATTTTTGAGTGATTATATGTTAATGTTAAAAGTTTTTTTTCCTTCGTCATTTGTGACAAAAAGGGGGAGAGTGAAGTAAAATTTAAGGGGAGAGTGAAGTAAAATTTAATTTTTGTTTTGAATTTTGATTTGCATTCCATATCATAATGCTTGGCTGGTTGAGTTTTTGATTTTTTGTGATCCTAATGTTTTAGTTGGTGTTTGGATTTAACATTAGTGTTACGTCTCAATCTAGCTAGTTTTGGTATCATGTGTTTAATTGCTATATTTCCTATATCTCATGCTTTTACACTGGTATTCAAGTTGTGGATTTCAGGAAATAGGTTTAACAAGAAATGCAAGAGACATTAGCTTGATGAAGGTTGGGTAGTTTAGATTTTGTTTTAGTTTTCCTTGACTTATTGTATAGTTTTGTCACAGAATGCCAAAGGGGGAGTTTGTTAGGTTTTTAGTATTGGCGATTCTATGGACAAAATAATAATTTGTAATGTGTTATAAAAGTCAAGGCCTAGGGTACAATTTGTATAAATTGAGTTATGAGGTTTAGGGTTCGAGCATGAAAATAGGAGAAACATAGCACTGCATTTTTGGTAGCCTATCGTTTGGACACTGCTCGAGCGACAAAAATAGAATGCCTGTCACCAAGCTCTCGCTCAAGCAATAGTACATCGTTCGCCTATCCTTAGCTTCTCGCTCGAGCGATAGGTCGATCCAAAAAATCCTAATTTGTCGTTTTGAAGTACTTTTTCGACCCATTCAACCTAATTACCCTCTCCTATAAATACCCAAGCCTACGCACAAATTGTATGGGTGGTTGATTATTATTATTTTGCATCATATCATTCTTTAGAGATCCAAGAACACATTCTTCCTTTGTGAGTTATTCTTTTTTATTCTTGAGATCATTCAACCACACTTTGGGAAAACATCAAATTGAAGAATTCAAAACACCTACTTCTTAAACATCCTTAGGAAGGTACTTTCTCAGTTGAACTTCTGAGGATGCTGGAGATTGAGAGAGGTTGGACTACAAGCGGAAGAAGACCACAAGGCCTTGGAGCTGGTTCTTAGAATTCCACTGGGAAGAGGCAATTCCAAACGATCTTGGAGCATATCTTGGAGTAGGTCTTTGAACAGACCTTGAAGTTAGCAAGAAATAGATCGAAAAGTCTAGTGGAGTTGGCTAGATAGCATTTGACTATAACTTACTCCGTATTGTTTATAGTAGAGGTAACTGGCTTGGTCCTGAGTTTTTACCGAGTTGGGGTTTCTCCGTCAACATATCGGTGTTCATTATTTATAGCTTTCTTTATTACTGCAGTATTCAAACTTAGGAAAATTGACTTGTTTGATTAACCAGCTAGAAACAATTAAAAGTGACTTGTTACTTTTGATTGATTAATTCCGCACATAGGGTCAAAACTTAAAACGGATAATTAATAACAATTCAGTAACTTAGTAGCTGTTAATTTGGTAATCCATGAACTGTTTAAGTGGTATCCAGAGTGACACCTGATTTTTCAGCTGGTATTCATCAACTTGAAATGTTAAATTCTTTTCCATCACTTCGTATATATGTATATATGTTTATGACCAAAAGGGTGCACCAAGTGATATTACTTCTAGTGAGCTTAAAGCCCACACCTTCTATGTTGACAAATTTTTCAGGTTAAAGGATGGTCGAGGAAGTGGGATTTACGTGGATTGCGGAGGATCCGAATGGAGAAAGGTGCTTCATTTGTGTAATTAATCGAGTTTGAAGAGTTTCTAGTTCTTATTAGTTATATGCAACTTATGTTTAATTTTAAAAATATGTTTGTTTATCTTTCTTTCAGACTTCTTTGTTCTTTTTCTTGATGTGAGCATTGAAATCTTTAACTGGTTTAAGTATGCATATAATAAAAGTTGCTAAAGAAATTAGGATTAAATTTAGACTTGTAAACAATAATTTTCAGCTTACTGTCTGAACTTTGTCGCATTATACTAGAATTCTTTCTATTTATGGACAAAACTAGTACGGTTTGAAAGCCCTATGAGTCTTCTATCCGTTGGCTTTGGAATCAAGTCAATTGAAGGTTGGTAGGATAAGTTATGCCCTTTTTTTCCATATGCTGTGTTCATTGTACCCGAGAACAGTTTTTTCACATGTTTGGGTGTCCATTTGAGTGCTTGAATGACGTTAGAATATTATGAAATTTTACTATGTTATGCTTGAATGAGTTTAGAAAATCTTGTAAAGATTTCATAGAATTATGAATTCGATAAATGGTCCAAATAAGCTTGATCGTTGGGCAACGCATTGATGAAATTATCCATTTTAGTTTTGTTATTTAACAAGATAATGCAAGAATTTGAAAATGTATTTCCAAAAAATCTTTTGGTTATACCACCAGATAGGTAAATCGAGTTTGCAATAGACTTGGTTACTAGAGCATCACCCATATCTAAAGCACAATATCAATTGGCACCAATGGAGTTAGAAGAATTAAAAGTTCAGAATCAAGAATTGTTAGATAATGGGTTTATTCGACCCAATGTTTCTTCATGGAGAGCATCGATGTTGTTTGTTAAGAAAAAAGACGGTACCATGAGAATGCAGTATCATTTGCCGGGAATACAAGATTTGTTTGACCAATTGAGAGGAGAAAAATTGTTCTCCAAGATTGATTTACGATCAGGGTATCACCAATTAAAGATTAAGTCAAGTGATATACCAAAGTTAGTTTCTTGGTCACATAGTTTCTATTCATGGGATTGAAGTTGACCCAGCTAAGTGGAACATACCAGTTAATGTGGGCGACATTCGAAGTTTTCTAGGTTTAGCTGGTTAATATCGAAGATTCTTTGAACGTTTTTCTAACATAGTTGGACCAATAACTCGGTTAACTTGAAAGAGATTAAAATTTCATTGGTCAAATAAGTGCAAACAGAGCTTCCAAGAGTTGAAACAACGATTGGTTACGGCATCAGTGTTAACGATTTCGGAAGGATTGAAGGGTTTTGTGATCTATAATGATGCACCTAAACAAGGCTTAGGGTGTGTCCTAATTTAGCAAGGAAAGGTTGTTGCTTATGCTTCAAGGCAATTAAAACAAAATGAGCAAAATTGCTCGACGCATGACCTTGAACTTGCGGCAGTGGTTCACGCATTGAAGTTATGGTTACACTAACTGTATGGAAACAAGTGTGATATCTATACAGCTAATAAGAGTCTCAAATATTTCTTCACCCAAAAAGAATTGAATGTGAGACAAAGAAATTGGTTGGAGCTAGTAAAGGACTACAATTGCACTATACTTTACTATCCTAGTAAAGCTAATGTAGTTGCAGATGCCTTAGTAGGAAATCAGGAGGTCAATTAGCATTTTTTTATGTCAATTTAAGATCAGTTGGTTAAAGAGTGTGAGAAGATGAAAATTGAGGTCGTTGTTTCTGCAAATTAAATTACAACTTAGATAGCAACTTTGATGATTCGACCAAATCTTAAAGATCGAATTGTTGAAACGCAAGATAAGGATCCATTTCTCCAAAAAATTAGAAGTGAGGTTGGATTAGATAAGAAGAAGGACTTTGAGGTGTCGTCTAATAAGGTATTAATGTTCAAATGAAGGCTTTGTGTGCCCAAGGAAAAGGAATTGAGAAAGGAAATTCTAGAAAAAGCACACTTCACCCAGTACGCCGCTCATCCAGGTGGCACAAAGATGTATCGAGATCTTCGAGATATATTTTGGTGCAAGAATATAAAAAGAAGTACTGGAGTTTTTGTTAGTAAATGCATAGTTAGTCAATAAGTGAAAGCAGAACATCAAAGACCTTCAGGGTTATTAAGTTATGTTTGGGGTTTTAGATTATAAATGGAGTTATGCACTTTTCTTTTAAAATTTCATTCTGGAATTGAAGGCGTGAATATCTAATGGATGAAAACTTATTTTTTTTTACTAAAGAAATGGCGCAACAAAACCAGAAACAAGAGCTTGGAAGGCAAGCCCCACAATCGAACCATGTAGCTGGCTTAACTCAAGCTTCGATTGTGGAAACTTTCAGAAGGTATAAACTACCTTCTTTCGACGGTAATGGTGAAACTTTAGCTGATGAGGAATGGCTACAAAAATTGGGATGAGTTTTTCTACTTATAGATGCCAATGATGAACAAAAAGTACAGTGCATGGAGTTTATGTTCACGAGAACAACAAGTCATTAGAGGGAGTCAATGTCCCAAACTATGACCTAGGCTCAACAAGAGGCTTTGACTTGGAATCAGTTCAAAGAAGAAGTTACTGACAAATTCTTTCCCTAAGCATTAAGGGACTTTAAGGAAACAAAATTCTTATAGCTATAGTAAGGAAGCATGACTCTGATTGATTATAAGAGGAAGTTCGACCAGCTAACTAGGTATGTTCCACATTTGGTGGATTGACGCTAGGAAAATAAAGAGATTTCAACAAGGGCTTTATCAGGACATTAGCATGATCTTTATGTCTCACCGTTTTACTACCTATAGTAAAATGTTGGAACGAGCTTATGCTATCTGGTATCAAAGGGCTAATACTGAAAAGTATGGAATAAAGACAAGGGTAGATCATCGTGGTCAGGGCAGCCAAGAAAATATGTTTGTGGCTGGTAAAAAGAAGTGGAACAACCAGGATAAGGGAAAAAGAAAATGGAAGAATAAAAAAGTAAATAATGGAGCTGATGCTAACAATGGTGGGGACAACCCATTCCACCCTATCCTAAGTGTGGTAAACAACACAAAGGAGAGTGTTCGATGGGAATGAATATTTGTTTCCGGTGTGGTAAGTCATGCCACATGGCTTGAGATTGCACAGAGTTTGTTCATAAGAAGAATGAGGAACATGATAAAAATAACAAAGGAAAAGCTCGAGTCTTTGCTATGACTGAGCAAGAGGCAGAGAAGAACCCTAATGTTATAACCGATATTTTTTTGACAGTTGATTTTCCTGCTTGTACGTTATTTGACTCCAGAGCAATACATTCTTTTGTTTCATAGTCTTTCGTAGCTAAATCTAGTATTACATGTCATAAGTCTAATAGCATACTCGAAATTAGCATTTCTTTAAGTAGGGTGCTAAACACCGATGAGATAGTTAAGTTGGTTCAAATGGAACTTAAAAGAAGAGCATGTGAAACAAATCTATTCATAATAGACATGAAAGACTTTGACATAATTTTAGGCATAGATTGGTCGACTTGTAATAATGCCACCATCCGATGTCGAAAAGGAAATGTCTTTTAAAAATATAGGAAAAGAAGATTTTTTTTCTTCTTTGGATTAAAGACCAAACCTAACACACAAGTAATCTCAGCATTAAAGGCTAAAAAGTATTGGAGAAAGAAATGTGTCAAGCTTTTCTAGTAAATGTTTTGGGAACGCAGCATTAAGAATATAAGATGAGTGAAGTAACGATAGTGCAAGAATTTGAAGATGTATTTCCATAAAATCTTCTGGGTATACCACCAGATTGGCAAATCGAGTTTGTGATAGACATGGTTCTTGGAGCAACACTAGTACATAAAGCACCATATCAAATGGCACCAAAGGAGTTAGAAGAATTAAAAGTTCAGATTCAAGAATTGTTAGGTAATGGGTTTATCCACGCGGAGTACCAGTGTTGTTTGTTAAGAAAAATTACGGTACCGTGAGAATGTGCATAGACTACTGTGAACTGAATAATCTTGCTACTAAGAACAAGTATCATTTGCCGAGATTAAAAGATTTGTTTGGCCAATTGAGAGGAGTGAAAGTGTCATCTGCATGATATTTCACATAGGCAACCCAAGTTCGAATCACCATGCGAATATTTTTGTAAAAACGTTTTGGAGTTAAAAACTTCTCATTTTGCACATTAAGAACAATTTTATCAAGTTAATTGGATGGAATAATTGTTTTATTAGTGGACATTCATAGAAATAGGTTATCAGTCACATAAATAATTTATTTTCCTTCATTTTTCATCATGTAAATGTTTTGTAAAATTTTTATAAGAATTATTTCTTTATGGGTTTTAAATTCTTTAAATTCTTAGTTAAGGACTTAATTTAACAAGGTTAAAGATGATATAACTCTCCTATTTAGTTTTTCACTAAAAGGGAAGGTTACAAGAAGAGGAAAATCACTTTTTTTCCTCACTTCTCCTCAAATCCGAAATTGCTTTTATTTTTCTCTGAAAATCTCATTTTAGTTGAGTTATGTTCAAAGGAATAGTAAGGGTATGAAGGAAAAAGGCTTCTACACATTTTTTTCCTTTATATTTCAATAAAAGTCAAGGTAGGTGGTGCTAAATATTTACCATTTTCGTTCATTATATGTATATATAAGTATGCTAGTGATGTGTGTTAGAATTTTTGAAACTATGTACAAAAAGTTTTATGTATGACCATAACCGGTTTGTAAGATTCCAATGGATTCTTCGGAATCATGAATTTGCCGGTATTCATCTACGTGAAATTTTAAATTCTTTTCCATCACTTTGTATATATGTATATATGTTTATAACCAAGGGTACACCAAGTGACATTATTTCTACTGAGCTTAAAGCTCACACCAAGGTGCATCATTTGTGTAATTAGTTACGTTTGAAGAGTTTCTAGTTCTTATTAGTTATGCAACTAATGTTTAATTTTAAAATGATGTTAGTTTATATTTATTTTAAGAGTTTTTAGTTTTTTTTCTTGTTGTGAACATAGAAATTTTTTGTTGGTTTAAGTATGCATATAATAAAAGTCGCTAAAGAAATTAAGATTAAATTTTAGACTTATAAACCATAATTTTCAGCTTACTGCCTGAACTTTGTCGGATCATACCGGACATTATTCTTTGTATTTTTGGACAAAACTAGTGGGGTTTAAATCCCTATGAGTCCTCTGTCCGTTGGCTTTGGAATCAAGTCAATTGAAGGTCGATAGGATAAGTTATTCCCTTTCGGTGTGCTATGTTCATTGTACCCGAGAACAGTTTTTTTTTCACATGTTTGGGTGTCCATTTGAGTGCGTAAATGATGTTAGAAATTTCTGAAATTTTACTATGTTGTACTTGAGTGAGTTTAGAAAACACTGTGAAGATTTTATAGAATTATGAATTCGATAAATGGTCCAAATAAGCTTGATCATTGGGCAGGGCGTTGCTGAAATTAACTCCGTTAATGTACTCCAACATTCATTTTAATCCTCCATATAGTTTCGTTATTAAACAAATCAATGTTATCTACGTTAAATCAATTGTTTCCAATAAATTTTAGAACTTGTAATAGAACGTAAGGGTAACTACAAAATACAAAAGAAAATTAAGAAAAATTTTAATTTAACCAGAATTTTTTAAGGAAAAAACGACCTTTTTTTTTAAACAAATTTCGAACTCCAAGATTTGCGTTGTTACCGCTGGTAAGGATGACGTAGTTATTCCAGAGATAGTTAGTACACACAACGATCTCACTATTAGGCACAAACCACTCAAGATAGTTTAAGACAATGATGAGGAAATTCCATTTACAAACCAAGATCTAATTGCTTTATCCATTTAGAGACGTGTAGGGCGGAAACTCACAGGCTAGGCCGAGTACAAAGTCTTCTAATTCTTCACACATGGTTCCCGATGATGAAGATTTTCAAGTCGAGCAACTGTTTGACACCAAGAAAGATCTACAGGAAGCTGTAGTTGGAAAGTCTAATTTCCGCCCGACAAGAAAAGAATCGAGAATGAAAGGATCAAAATAATTTACTTCATCTCGATTACTTTTTTGAGGAAGAATGACATGTGCAATGAATTTTTGTAAAACTTTACAATGAAGAGTTAATTGATTGCACTAAATTTTGTGACATTCTCAATATTCTTCCTGGTGACCCAACTATATGCCTCGGTTGGGTCATATCCTTCTAAAGTGGAATGAATTTTATGAAGAACATTTTAATTTCACACATCTCAAGCTCGAGAATATCACGGATGAGACCTTTTTTATGGTAATGTGAATATTTTTAAGTAAATAAGAAATCTCATTCGAACAAGGAGCAATAACCATGGTTTTATAAATAAAAGATTCATAAGACGTGGTTATGCATGTTCCTCCAAAGTAGCAAATGACACCCAATCCATATTTTCAAACAATTCCTCTATATGAAATGCGGGTGCTTCAATATAAAAATGGGCAAATTCAACATTTTTACTTATTAAAATGGGAGATTTTTCAAAATGGTTGGCCGGCACCTCGGGTTCTATGTTGAATTCTTCGTTAGATGAAGGTGGAGGGGATCGTCTCACGGTGCTCTTGAGCCTTTTTTTCAACTCTTTTAGATCCCGACATTGTAAGAGAATCGATGAAGCAGAGAAGGAATGAAATAAAAAATAAAAAATGGGACTATGGTTCGGTTTTGAGTGGAATGTAAGATGTTACGGATGAAATTTTGAAAATTTGAGAGATTGGTGATGTAAAAGTGATGGGTTTTGTGAAATAGGAGAGTATTTGATGATTTTGAATGAAGGAATGAAGTATGTAGAGAGGATTTAGAAGGAGGGATGCGATAGAGGTGGAAGAAAATGAGAGAAAAAGGGACTGTTACGCGTTTAGTAAAAATTGGAATTCCGTCGATCTGGACGTCCAGTCCATGACCTGAACGTTGGAGTTGGCAGAGTAAGTTAAGCCTATATTTTTCTATCAAACTGGACACTATTTTCAGCCTGTCCGGTTCCTCCCCCTCTTAAATCATATACTAAATAAATAAATAAATATATATATATATATATATATATATATATATATATATATATATATATATATATATAATGTGTGTGTGTGTGTGTGTGTGTGTGAATCGATCAAGTGCTAGAGGTTTAGTGAAGATACTGGTCAATTGATTTTTCTGTTCACAAATTCTAACACAATATCTCCCTTTTGTGCATGATCTCCTGAAAAGTGATGTCTAATTTCAATGTACTTCATTCGAGAGTGCAAAATGAGATTTTTAGACAAATTTATGGCACTAGCATATCACACATGATAGGTATATGATCGAATGATAGGTGATAATCACTGAGAATTTGTATCATCCATGACACTAATGCACAACAACTAGTGGCCGAGATATATTCGACTTCGGCTGTTGATAATGCAACGAAATTTTGTTTCTTACTAACCAAGAGACAAGTGCAAAACCTAGAAAATGACAAGTTTAGCTGATACTTTTGCGATCAATTGTGCAACCGGACCAATCGACATCCGAATAACTAAGTAGATTAATGTGGGTGCCCTTTAGATACCAAAGCCCTATGGTTCTAGTGCCAATAAGATATCTAAAAATTCTGTTTATGGTGCTAAGGTGAGATTCTTTAGGATTTGATTAAAATCTAGCACATAAACACACACTAAACATAATATTAGTCTACTTGCAGTTAAGTAAAGAAGGAATCCGATCATACCTCGATATTCAGTGATATCAAAGGAAGTACCTTGATCATCTTTGTCCAATTTCATAGATGTACTCATAGGAGTATTCATTGGCTTCAAGCCATAAATTTCAAACATCTTGAGCATGTCCAATATATACTTATTTTAATTGATAAATATACCATTAATACTTTTTTCTTAATTTGGAGACCAAGGAAGAATTTCATTTTCCCCATCATACTCATTTCAAATTTCATATTCATGCATTTTGAAAATTCTTCACAAAGATAGATATAAGTTGCACTAAATATAATATCATCAACATAAATTCGAACAACAATGATATCATTATTTTGAGTTTTGATAAAAAGAGTAGTATCTACTTTTCCTGTTGAAAAACCATTTGAAAGTATAAATTTGCTAAATCTTTCATATCAAGCTCTGGGAGCTTGTTTTAAACCATAAAGAGCATTTCTATGTTTGAAAATGAAGTCCGGATACTTGTGATCTTTAAATCGAGTGGTTGCTCAAAATAAACTTCTTCTTGACTAAAGTCGTTTAGAAATGCACTTTTAACATCCATTTGATAAAGAGTAAATCCTTTATGATAAGAAAATGCTAGAAACATGCCAATGGATTCTAATCAAGCAACCGATGCAAAGGTTTCCTCAAAATCTGTACCTTCTTCTTAATTGTAACATTGGGCCACTAATCTAGCATTGATACGCACAATTATTCCATTTTTATCTCATTTATTTCTAAAAATCCATTTTGTACCGATGACGGTTTGATCATTTGGTCTAGTGACTAAATTCCAAACAAGATTTCTTTCAAATTAATTTAGTTCTTACATAACTAGAATCTAAAACTCATCAAACTCGACTTCGTTGAGATTTTTTGGTTCAATTTGCGATATGAAAACACAACAATTTGGATGGATCACCAATAATAAGTTCTTTTGGGTGAGAGGGAACAAACCTCCATTCTTTTGGTAGAGTATGATCATTTGATACATCAGTAGATTCTACTTCACTTTGTTGAACGTTTGCTTCTTTCTGGCATTCCTCTTTTGGATCATCATTTCCTTGGTTTTGAATATCCATTTGTTCGAAAGGAGTTTCCAATCCTACATCATTAGCAATACCTTTTCCACGATCATGAGGATTAGTTTTATCAAAAATGACATGCATATATAGTTCAACGACTAGAGTTCTTTTGTTAAAGACTCTGTAAGTTTTGCTAGTCGATGAGTATCCTTATCAAATTTTTCCAAATTTTATTTTGTCTTCAAAATAAAGCATTTACAACCAAAAACTTAGAAATAGCCGATATTTGGAATTCTATTTTTCCAAAGCTCATAGGGAGTTTTAGTTTTCTTTCAATTAACTAAAACTCTATTTACAATATAGCAAGTTGTGTTAACGGTTTTGGCCCAAAAGTATTTTGGCATGTTATTTTCATTTAGCATGGTCCTAACCATTTCTTACAATGTGTAATTCTTTCTTTCTACTACACCATTTTGTTAAGGAGTTCTAGGAGCCGAGAATTATGCTCATATACATTTTCATTGCAAAAATTATCAAAAGAGATATTATCAAATTCTCTACCATCATCACTCCTAATAGTTGTAATGGAGTATCATTTTTCATTTTGAACTTTTTTTGTAAAAATGTTTGTTTTCAAAGTTTCATCTTTAAGATTTAGGAATAGAACTCAAGTGAATCCAGAGAAGTCATAGACAATGACGAAGGCATAATATTTTCCACCCAATCTAGTGGTTCTAGAAGGTCCAAAAAGACCTATGTGGAGTAATTGAAGTGTTTTTGTAGTCGAAGAACATAGTTTATGTTTAAAAGAGCTTTTTACTTGTTCACCAAATTGACAAGCATAACAAATTTTATCTTTATCAAACTTTGAATTTGGTATACCTTTAACAAAATAATTTTTGGAGATTTTTGAAAAAAGATCCATGTTAACATGACCTAATATCCTTTAAACTTGATAAGCATTTTTCATCACTTTCAAATTTGATATTTATAATATACACATCTTTGTTTCGGCTCCCTATAAACATAGTCTCTCTGGACTAATATTAAGCAAATTATGATCGAATTTAATATGACAACCTTTATCACATAATTGACTAATATTAAGCAAATTATGTTTGCGGTTATCTACCAATAACACGTTTTCAATAGAAGGAGGAGCATGATTACCAATGTTTCCAATTTCAATAATTTTTCCATTTGCATTATCTCCGAATGTGACATGTCCCCCATTATTTTCTTTGAAATTTGATAGTAACATTCTTGCCCAAGTCATATGTCTTGAGCATCCACTATCCAATAACCATTTACTCTTCATCTTCTTTGGTTCCTACAAAAATAATTCATTTTTTTATCTTCGATACCATACAAGTTTGGTCATTGGTAGTTAGTTTTAGTGAATTCTCGAATCCACTTGTTCTTACTTTCAAAATGTAACCTCTTTTTAGTTAGACAATGTATTTTTTAAAGAAATGGTGTTTGAAGTTTTGACAAATAGATTTTTGAAAGATTTTTGTTTCAAAAATGGTTTATATCAAATTCCTCATTTATCAAAAACAGACTTTTGATCATCAAGTATTAAGTCAAAATTCTTCTTACCTTGAGAAATTTACAAATAATCTTCGTTAAGTCTTCAACTTTTTCTTTCAAAGAAGAATTTTCTTTCATCAATAAGTCATAATCAACATTTTCCTTTTAAATTTCTAAAATTTACCTCATTTCACTTTTCAACAAGCAGTGTTTCTTTTTAAGAGTAGCATGATTTAGAGCAAACTTTGCAAATTCCTTAAGAATTTCATCATAGGAGGTAGATAAATCATCATATGAACATTTTTTTAATAGAGTTCACCTCATCTTCGATTGTATGAAGCACATGTTGGCAATTTCCTCTTGACTATCATTTCCATCATGATCATCATCGTCGCCCTTATCCCAAGTTGCTTGGAGTGCATTTTTTTTCGATTTCTCTTCTTGTTTGGGCACTCAATTTTCTTGTAATCGGGTTTGTCACAATCATAGTAAATGATTTTCTTGCTTCTTTCTTCACAATTTTCTTCTTTCTTTTGGAATCTCTAATTATTTCGAAAATCTCTCCATCTTTAGACAAGAAGGAATAGATCATCAATCTCTTCATCACTCATATTTTCACTTGTAATTCATTCTTCAATTGTCAATTTAAGAGTAATTTGGCGCTTAGGAGGCTCCTTCGATTCCTCTTTACTTTTCCTTGTTTTTTCCTTAGTTTCAGCGTTGTTGAGCTCATATGTCATCAATATTCCATAAAGTTCTTCCAAAGAATTTGAGTTGATATATTTGATATTTTCTATCAATATCCTTAAGGTGCTCCAATCTTCTGATAGTGACCTAAGCATTTTACTTACAAATTCACCATTAGTAAATTTGCAATCAAACCTTTTGAGGCCATTAACAATATCATTGAATCATGTCAACAATAGGTTCATCTTGTGGAATGAAGAAGTTTTCAAATTCTTTAACCAAGAGATTAATTTTGGTTTCCTATACTTTACTAGTGTCAACATGAGTAACTTCTAATGCATGCCAAATATCATATGTGGAATCACACGTGCTAATACCTTTAAATTCATTTCTATTTAAGACACAATAAAGCAGATTTTTGGCTCTATTTTATTTTATCATCTTCGTCATATTCTTCTCTAGGTTTTGGAATGGTTTGATCCAATTTTCCATCAATTTTAATAATCTTGGTATGCACATAAGGACTATACTCAATAATGTCCCATTTATTATAATCTATTGATTGAATGTAAATCATTATCCTAGTTTTCCAATAATTATAATGCGTGCCTTGAAATAAAGAAGTACAATTAGTAGAATACCCCTAAAGATTTTGAAATTTGTGGTTAGCCATTACTCAAGATTGTGAAATCTTTTTTAAAAAATGAGCACATTACTCTGATACCAATCGATAGCCCAAGAATGACTAATCAAGAAGGGGGTGAATTGGTTATTAAAACTTTTTCGAAAAATTAATTAAAGTTTAACCAAATTGATAGCAACTAAGTCAATAAAACACAAATGCACAAATACGAAAGTAATAAGTAAAAGAGAAGAGAGTGTGCAAACGATATAATTGTGGAGGTTCGATCCAAACAATGATCTATGTCATCTGTTTCCTAGCTCTCTGTCACGAGTAAGACATTTTCACTATATTTGATTGACTTAAGGTGCAATCCAAACCCTTACAATATTTTCAGTGACTTACAAATAAGGAGCACCGATCCTTATACACTATTGAGCTTTACGGGACCTCAATAAGACCTACAAATTTAAAGAAAGTTGATTTTACAATTTGAAACTTCTCTATTAATAAATGATATGATCAAATTAAGTACCAAAAGAGAAATAGACTAACACTTTAATAAATAGCAATGAATGAAGCTCAAGTGTTAGATAAGAAAAACTTTGATAAGTGAAATGATTTTCAAAACTTAATTCAATTAAAAGTTTTTCAAAGTAAACGATTTGATAAAGATAAATAAAATGTAAGATCAATATAATTTTGCTCAAGAATATCTCACTTAAATGCTTTCAAAAGTGTTGTATCAAATGCAAAGAGAAATGGTATTTATAGCAGTCAAAATGTAAAAAATTCTGACTAATCGGACAATCCATTCGGACATCTGCATGCTGAACCGGACAACCAAACTAGTTGTTGTGTGTCAGGATTCAAAACGATTAAAAATTCGACCATTGGACGAACTAGACGTCCGCTTGGACAGTGTTTTCCCGAATTTTTCTTTCTTTAAATGTTTTGAAAAGTTTAGACTTTTGAAGGACGTTTTCACTTAATTTTTCAAGGTATGTGACACATGTAAAAAAATTTAAATGTCAAGTTGAAATTCTGACCTTTTGAAAAATAAACTTTATACTAGTGTTTTTATGAAGTAATTTGTAACGCCCTGACCAGTATGGATCGAAACGTCACTAGATTAACTTTACTTTTCCCATAGACCATAGACATAATAAAATAATTGACTATACTTTTAGCGGAAAACATAAAAATTTAACTTAAGAATTTAATTCGAGAATTATTTAATTCTAAATAACATCATTTCGTATTAAGGGATTATCTAATAATTTCTTAGAAATAAATTCACATTATTGACGTGAAATTCTAGGAAAAGAAATGAAAAATAAACGTTGCTGCTTTTGTTTTCTTTCTCAGTGGCAATTTCAAAAATAAATTCGTTTGCAAATCTATTGACCTCGAAACTTCATGAAATTTTACAGTAAAGTAGGAAATTCTTTATATTATGACATATCGAAAAATCAGTTTCCGTCGGCAACATATGAGGTATTGAAATATTTTTCAAAATTCTGCAGCTACTCAGTTTAGAAGGCAACCCAGCGCAGTTTACTTAAAATGACATATAAAATTCTACAGACGTCGGATCGACATGATTTTAACCTTAATCAGTAGCTAATCAATGAGGCTATAAAATGCCACTTGTTTTGTCCAAAAATTCTAAGTAACAATTGAGTTACCAATTTTTAAAGTCAAAGGCAGAAGCTGAAAACAACAACACTACGCAGTGTAGTTTACTTTAAGGAACATATAAAATTCTACCGACATCGGATTGACATGATTCCAAATTTATTCAGTAGCTAACCTATGAGGCTATCAAATGCCGCTGATTTTGTCAAAAAATTCCAAATAACGATTGAGTTGTGAATTTTTGAATTTCAAGGCTGAAGCTGAAAATTTAGAAAAACAGCAACAGTAAATCGCTAACACTTTCTTTTGTGGTAAATGGTGACTTTTAAGTCAATTTCTATAACACATAACTACTTTTAAATATAACCTATTCATAAAAATGTTCGTAGAATAGTTCCACATAAGATGTTCATAGAAATCAAATAAAGAAAAACATAAATGTTACATAATTGAATTAAAAACGTTAATTCACCGTCATCTCCATAGCATGTTGCATCATCCTCTACCATCATCCACGCACCAAGCATATCAAATCAACATGTTGGAGGGGAATTAACCCATGGGTTTGAAACTCAATAGATATCATCGGTGCATTTCGTTATTAAATTAGAAATTTCAAACTGTAGATTCATACCGTCGCACGTAGAGGGATTTCCGGCAAAATCCAATTTCTATAACATTATCATAACACGTAGAGCCGGAGAATGATCATTCAAACTATAGTAGTGCCGAAACACCATACCCGGAGGTACCAGTTCATTCAAACGTTTCATGAAAAATCACAATTTGAAAACGAAATATTGCACCTCTACCTACCTTAATTTGAAACTTTGAAATGGATGAATTTGGACGGTGAATACTGTTTCTCAACGGCACCTAAAACTTTAAGAAATCTACTTCTCTCCTATGTTTTTCTTTCTTTTGAAAATATTTGTCCTTGATCGAAGTGTGCACTTTCTCATTCACACCCTTACTATTCTTTTAAACTTTACTTCCAGGGATTAATAATTGACCACGTGATCAGGATCTTGCATATACTTTCTGATCATCAATATATGAAATACGTTGTGAGCTGCTGATAGTTCGGGGTAAAGCCAATCGATATGCCACATTTCTGATCCTATCAAGTATTTTGAAAGGTCCAATATAACGAGTTCATAGTTTGCATTTCTTGCCGAACCTAAGTACAACCTTTATAGGTGACACTTTTAGAAAAACTCTCTCCAATTTCAAATTCCAAGTCTTTTCTTCTGGTATCAGCATAGTTCATAGTCTTTTGTCTATCTCGTATTGTCTTTATCCTAGTACGGATCTTATCAATGGCTTCAACTGTCCTTTCGATGATCTCTGGTCCCAAAACTCTCTTTTCTCCGAATTCATCCCAATGAACAGATGATCTACATCTTCTACCATAGAGAGCTTCATACGGTGCCATTCCAATAGTTGCTTGAGAACTATTATTATATGCAAATTCCACCATAGGTAGATACAATTCCTAACTGCCTTCTAGATCCAGAACACAGGCTCTTAGCATATCTTCCAAAGTTTGAATAGTCCTTTTAGACTGACCATCGGATTGAGGGTGATACGCTGTACAAAAATTCAATTTCGTTCCCATAGCTCCTTGTAAGCTCTTCCAAAACTTAGACGTAAATCTCGGATCTCTATCGGACACAATAGAGACGGGGACACCATGCAATCTTACAATCTCTCTAATGTACAACTGTGCCAACTGATCTAGGCTAAATGTCATTTTTACAGAAAGAAAATGAGCGGACTTTGTTAGACGATCCACTATTACCCATATAGCATTGTGTCCTTTTGCTGACTTCGGAAATCCTACGATATAGTCCATTGCGATATTCTCCCACTTCCATTCAGGTATTTCCAATGGAGTTAACAACCTTGGTGGTCTTTGATGTTCTGCTTTAACTTGTTGACACACTATGCATTTTGCCACAAATAGGCCTATACTTCTTTTCATATTCCTCCACCAAAATTTATCTTGAAGATCTCGATACATTTTCGTACCATCAGGATGTGCGGTGTACGGGGTGAAATGAACATCTTCTAATATCTCCTTCCTCAATACTTCATCTTCAGGCACATAAATTCTTCCTTTAAACATCAGTGCCCAATTTGAAGCTATTCCGAAATCCTTTCTCCTATCGGTACCAATGTCTTTCCTGATCTTCTACAAAAATGGCTCTTTACCATGTGCTTCTATGATATGATCTCTAAGAGTAGGTCGAACCACCAAAGCTACTAAACGAGCTGTAATTTGCTCTGGTGTTGTAACTACTTCAATTCGCAAATTTTCCAAGTCTTCGATCAACTTCATTTGAATAGTAGGTAATGATGCCAACTGTCCCATCGACTTTCTACTTAGAGCATCGACAACAACATTAGCTTTACTTAGATGGTAATGAATAGTGCAATCATAATCTTTTACTAGCTCCAACCATCATCTCTGTCTCATATTCAGTTTCTTCTGTGTGAAGAAATATTTGAGACTCTTATGATCCGTGTAAATATCGCACTTTCCTCCATATAAGTAATTGCGTCATATCTTTAATGCATGAAATATCGCTGCAAGTTCTAGATCATGCGTCGAGTAGTTCTGATCATGTTGCTTCAATTGCCTTAACGCATAGGCAATCACTTTTCCGTGTTGCATTAACATACATCCCAAACCTTGTTTGGATGCATCACTATATATAACAAACCGAACCTTCAGGTATGGTTAACATTGGTGCTGTAATCAATCGCTGCTTTAGCTCTCGAAAACTTTGCTCACACTTATCTGTCCATTAAAACTTTACTCCTTTCCTTATCAATTGCTTCATGATAGTACTCAGCCAATCCCAGAAAACTCCAAACTTTACTAGCGTTAGTCTGTGTCTTCCAATTAGTTACCGCTTCCACTTTTACTGGATCTACTTGAATTCCTTAGGCAGTAACTACATGACCGAGGAATACAACTCGTTCAAGCCAAAATTTACACTTTTTAAATTTAGCATATAACTTTTCCTTGCGGAGTATTTCTAATGCTATTATAAGATGTTCCTCATGTTGATATTTACTCTTGGAGTATATCAAAATGTCACAAATGAAGACTATAACAAATTGATCCAGATACTGGTGAAATACATGATTCATTAAATCTATGAATACTGCTGGAGCATTTGTCAACCCGAATGGCATAACAGTGAACTTATAATGTCCATAACAAAGCCGTCTTAAGTATATCGCTAGTCTTAACCTTCAATTGATGATATCCAGATCGTAAGTCGATCTTGGAAAATACTTTAGCCACTGTTAATTGATCAAACAAATCCTCAATTCTCGGGAGAGGATACATATTCTTGATGGTCAAATGGTTCAACTCTCGATAGTTGATACACATCCTCATACTTTCATTTTTCTTCTTTACGAATAACATTGGTGTGCCCCATGGAGATACACTTGGTCAGATAAAGCCACTGTCTAACAATTTTTGTAACTGAATTTTCAACTCCTGAAGTTCCTTTGGAGCCATTCTGTATGGAGATTTAGATACTGGTGCAGCTCTGAGAACCAGATCTATTGTAAACTCCACTTGTCTATCTTGAGGGGTACTAGGTAGGTCTTTTGGAAACACATCTATAAATTCTTGTACCACTGGTTTATCCTCAATCTTTATCGTTATTTATTTTTCTCCTGAGATGTTAACTAGAAACCCTTGAGATGTTTCTTTTCTCAACATTTTCTCGGCTTGCAAGGTATATACCATTTGGAGATTGGGTTTTGTCTTTATTCCAGAGAAAGAAAATTGTTCTTCTCCTAGTTTCTGAAAAGACACTTCTCTTTCTCTACAACGAATGGTTGCATAATTATGTTCCAACCAATCCATACCCAAAATCACATCAAAGACTTTCATCTCTATCAGATAAAAATTAGCTTTTAATGTTTTTCCCTCAATTTCAAGATTTACTAACTTCGCTAACTGATTTGTATTTAATGTTCTACCTGAGGGGATGCTAACTTCTAGTGTACTCTCTGACTTATCACAAGTAATACTAGATTTAGCAATGAAAGACTTTGATACAAAAGAATAAGTAACTCCCGAATCAAACAGTACATAAGCTGGTTTATTAGATATCAGTAAAATACCTGCTATTACGTTTGAGTTTTCCTCTGCATCCTTCTAATTCATTGTAAAAACTCGTGCTTTCCCCTTTTTGTTCTGATCACTATTATCATCATTCTTCTGAGTAAATATGGGACATTCCTTAGCAATATGTCTTGACTTACCACACTGAAAAAATGTATTCTTCTCGTCCAAGCATTCACCATGATGAGGTTTACCACACTTAGGACACAGTGCTACTGCAACTACTATGGCCTTACTGGCCCTAGGTCCGATATTAGCTTTCTTATTTTGCCATTTGCCATTTTCTTTGTCTCGACCATTCCACTTTCTCTTCCCAATTTGTCATTTATCCTGCTGGCCAAACAATTGACCGTGTTGCTCTGCATTAGCCTTCTGATAACAAATAGTATGAGCTCATTCCAGCATCTTACGGTATGATGTCAAACAATGTGACATAAGAATCATGCTTATATCTGGGTTTAACCCTTACTTGAACCTTCGAGTCTTCTTAATTTTCGTGTCAACTAGGTATGGAGCAAATCTTAAGAGTTGATCGAACTTTCGTTCGTAATCAGTCAGGGACATATTACCTTACTTGAGTTGAAGGAATTTGCTCTCCTTAAAATCTCTTAGAGACTGAGGAAAATACTTATCCATCACCTCCTCATTGAATTGTTCCCAAGTTAACGCCAAAATCTGCTCCGGGGTTCTAGTTTGGGACATCGAATCCCACTACCGGTAAACATAGACTCTGCACACTGGACCTTTTGGGCATCAGTGCCATCTATGAGTCAAAAAATACTTTCCAACTTACGAAGCCATTCCTCAACTACCAGTAGACCAGATACTCCATCATAGGTAACGGGCTTATGTCTTTGAAACAACTCAACTACCGAAGCATGAGTCGGGAGGGTAATAGGAGCTAGTGGTGTGGGTAAAGCTTGATTCTGATTCAGCCTGCCAAGATTTTGAACCGCTTGCAGAAGGTCTCCCTTATCAAGTTGTTCTAGTTTGCTCGAGATATTTCCTTTGAGATAAGATACAATATCTCTCATTAACTTCATTTACAAATACCAGTATACTTTAAAAAGAATAGGAAATTATTTCTCAACTTGATCAAAATTGATTTTTTTCAGTGCTAGCAACGCTTCGTATTGATTGTCAAGGTCTACAGGTTCGTTTACCTCAAAATCTAGGTAAGCTCAAATATCTATTTCCTATTGACTAATATGATTCCTTCCCTAGAATCTAGTCTTTCCTTTGCCATTTGCGACCCACAACTTTCAATTCTAGCCCAATACATGTCTTTTAAAATAACACATCTTTTTTTTTTCAAATTACTTTTATCTTTGCATACAAGATATACATAAAGAAAAATGTAAAATGTAGCGAAACATAGGAAACACAACTATAGAATCATAACCGTTTCACAACAAGAAATTAAACTTTGCTTAGTTAAACATACCTGGGTCGTATGATGAGGTCGACTAATGGATGCAAGATGCCAGGGATTGCCTTAAATATTTCATTTTTCTCATTTTTAATTTCCCACTTTGTAGTTAAGAATTTTTTTTAAAACAAAATACTCTAAGTCTACAGAATTGACTAAACTCGTGCTCTGATACCATTCTATAACGCCCTGACCAGCATGGATCGAAATGTCACTAGATTCTCGTAGACTGTAGACTTAATAAAATAATTAATTATACTTTTAGCGAAAAGCATAAAAATTTAACTTAAGAATTTAATTCGATAATTATTTAATTCTAAATAAAATCATTTTGTATTAAGGGATTATCTAATAATTTCTTAGAAATAAAGTCACGTTATTGACGTGAAATTCAAGGAAAAAAATTGAAAAATAAACGTTGCTGCTTTTGTATTCTACTCAGTGGCAATTTCAAAAATAAATTTGTTTGCATAGCTATCGACCTCGAAACTTCATGAAATTTTACAGTAAAGTAGGAAATTCTTTGTATTATGATATATCAAAAAATAAGCTTCCGTCGGCAACATATGTGGTATTGAAATATTTTTCAAAATCTAGTAGCGACTCGGTTTAGAAGGTAACCAGTGCAATTTACTTAAAATAACATATAAAGTTTTACAAATATCGGATCGACATGATTTTAACCTTAATGAGTAGCTAATCAATGAGGCTATCAAATGCCACTTGTTTTGTCCAAAAATTCTAAGTAACGATTGAGTTATGAATTTTTAAAGTCAAGGGTAGAAGCTGAAAACAACAACACTACCCAGTGCAGTTTACTTTAAGGAAATCCCAAGTAACAATTGAGTTTTGAATTTTTAAATTTCAGGGCTGAAGCTGAAAATTTAGAAAAACAGCAACAATATATCGCTAACACTTTCTTTTGGGGCAAATGGTGACTTTTAAATTAATTTCTATAACACATAACTACTTTTAAATATAACTTATTCATAAAAATGTTCTTAGAATAGTTCCACATATGATGTTCATAGAAATCAAATAAAGAAAAACATAAATGTTACATAATCGAATTAAAAACGTTAATTCACCGTCATCTCCATAGCATGTTGCATCATCCTCTACCATCATCCACGCACCAAGCATATCAAATCAACATGTTGGAGGGGAATTAATCCATGGGTTTGAAACTCAATAGATATCATCGGTGCATTTCATTATTAAATTAGAAATTTCGAACTGTAGATTCATACCGTCGCACGTAGAGGGATTTTCGGCAAAATCCAATTTCTATAACATTATCATAACACGTAGAGCCGGAGAATGATCATTCAAACTATAGTAGTGCCGAAACACCGTACCCGGAGGTACCAGTTCATTCAAACGTTTAATGAAAAATCACAATTTGAAAACGAAATATACACTTGCACCTCTACCTACCTTAATTTGAAACTTTGAAATGAATGAATTTGGACGGTGAATATTTTTTCCCAACAGCAACTGAAACTTTAAGAAATCTACTTCTCTCCTATATTTTTCTTTCTTTTGAAATCTTTTTTCCTTGATCAAAGTGTGGACTTTCTCCTTCACACCCTTACTATTCTTTTAAGCTTTACTTAAAATGAAGATTTCTTTTTTCTTTTTTTTTTTTTTGGAGAAAATAAGAGTAATTTTTGTATTTGAGGGGAGGTGTAGTTAAAAAAAATGATTTTCCTCTTTTTGTAACCTCTATTTTTAGTGAAAAACTATATGGGAGAGTTATATTATCATTAATCTTGTTAAATTGAGTCTTTAACTAGAAATTTAAAGAGTTTTAAGCCCATAAAAAATAATTCTTATAAACATTTTTATAAAACAATTACATAATAAAAAAAATTAAGAAAATGAACTATTCATGTGATTGTAACTTATCTGTATGAATGCTCACTAATAAAATAATTATTCCATCCAATTAATTTAGTATAATTGTTCTTAATGAGCAACAATAAGGAGTTTATTATTATTATTTTTTAAAAATAATTTTATAAAATACTTTATAAAAACATTTGCATGGTGATTTGAACATGTGTTGCCTATATGAAATACCATGCAGATGACGATTGTGGAAACCCAATTATTTATTAAATCTTTGTAATCAAATTTACTTAAACTTAAGGGAACAATACATAGTTCCTATTTTTAAAGTTCACATTTCATAAATAACAAACTTCTTAAAATATTTCAAAAATCTGGTGCTAAATAAATTTATTAAATATTAAATTATAATATATTAAATATTAAATTATAATATAATATATATTAATGATTTACACCACCCCATGACACCTCACCCACCCCATCTCCTCACTACACCACCTCCCTCCATCTCCGGCACCGGTCCGGCCACTGCTCCGGCGACGGTCCGGCCATTGCTCCGGCGACTTCTCCGGCGATCACTCCGGCGACCATTCCGGCAATTTCAAAGTTTTCAAAAAATTGAAAATCACACCCCCCAACCCATGGATTGGTCACAATCGGTCACAATCGGTCTCAACGAGTCACAATCAATCAGTCACAAACGGTCGCAATTGGCCACAAACGGTCACAATGAACTACTCGGTAGTCAAATCACGATCTGGATCAGAAAAGTTCACGATCACTCCGGTAGCCTCTCCGGCGACTGTTCTGATTGCTCCAATTTCCAAAAAAAAAATCCAGAATTTCAAGTCATAATTGGTCACAATTGGTCACAACGAGTCACAATTAAATGGTCACAATTAGGTCACAAACGGTCACAACCCCCATCCCATGCGCATCCCACTTACAACCAACGCACCACCGCCATGACCACCACTATAATCACCAACCCTCACCGCCAATGCCACCGCCAGCAACTCCACCTACACCATCAACAAAAATCAACCTAAATCCCCAACACCACCAAAATATGGAAACCAGCACTACCACTCCAACAACACCGTTCGGAAAAAACCCCCACAGATCTGCAACAATAGCAAAAATCAGACAAGCAACCACCACAACCATCAGATAAAACAAACTCAAAAACTAAAAAAAAGGAAACTAGTAGCAACCACAAAAATACAAACTGAAAAACGCAAATAAAATGACCATTGGACCCACTGCCAAATCCTCTTATTACAACAGCTTACTGAGAGCAGCCAATTGGGAATTCTTAGGGTGAGAGTGGAGACACCCACTGCCAAATCCTCTTATTACAACAGCTTACCGAGAGCAGCCAATTGGGAATTCTTAGGGTGAGAGTGGAGACCTTTTTGGGGTTGGTTGGGTTCAAATGAAGGTGGAGGCAGCAGCACATATTTCTCTGGCGATAGGAAGATCCTGGTGAATCGACGCCGTTTGCAGCGTTGTTTTTCAGTGGATGCGTTGTAGCGGCGGCGAAGGGAGGCGTTGCAGTCTCTCCCAACCGGATCCTGGCCAGATTGTCTTTCGCCGGATGTGAGAGAGAGAAGAACGGTGAAGACGATAGAGGGGAGTGGAGTCGGCGATGGGTGGAGAGAGGGGAGTGGAGGCGGCGATGGGTGGAGAGACTGGAGACAGCGAGAGGGTAGAAATGGGGGAGACTTGGAGAGACTGTCGATTTCTTCCTGGTTTGATTAGATTAATTATATAAAAAAAAGTTTTTAAATTTTTAATTAAAACCTGATTTTTGAAATGTTAAACTTGTGACCTTATTTGTGAAATTGAATATTTAAATGCAGGTGTGAGGGTAATTTTCTCTAAACTTAATGTCTTAAATTATTGGGTTTATAAATAACCTATGGCATGTACTTTCATAACCTTAAATGGGGCCGAGCTTACATTGTTCGTTTCTTAAATGGGCTACATCAATCAAATTAAGAATATAAAATTTGAGACATTGCATAATTTTTCTCCTGCATAAAAATTCATCTTTTGAGATTTTAATGATTCATTGCTAAGGATTAAAATATTTTACATTTACATATGAATCCAAAATATCTAAATCTAATATTTTCAATGTTTGACTGTTGAAGTACTTGTCTTTGATCGATTTGACGTGAATGTTCGGCTTCCGTCTTGATTTTTATTGATCGTCAATTTCGAGTCTTTTGGTAGCGATCTTTTTGTCTCCAATTGATCAACTGTGCAACAATAGCTATGAAAACTCGAATTCAATTGTTAGAGATAAAAATAATTTGTTTAGTATAATCAAAACATGAAATCAACCATATGTCAACAGTAGGGGTGGGCGTGGGTTGGGTTGGGTATGTTTTTTCCCCAACCCAAACCCAACCCAACATTGTCGGTTTGATCGAAATTCAAATCAAGCCAACCCAACCCAATTATGTGTCGGTCGGGTTGGGTTGGGTTGGATTGGTCAGTTAGGGACAACTTGTCGCACAAAGATTAAAATCATCCAATTTTTTGATTTAAAGTAACATTAATATAGTCATCAAATGTCAATAAACTTGAAAATTAAAATAGCACAATCTATCAAATATTCATCAAAATAATTAAACAAAAATGATTACACATTTCATTAAAACGAATCACAATAGCACATTAGCATCCTAGAAACGTTTTAACTAAATACACATTACAGATATACTTGAAAACTTTTTAACTCGTGCCCTTCATCATCTTCATTCAATTTTGAATTTATTGATTCTAATTCTACAAAAAAAAATGATTAAGTTAACAACAAAATACATAGAAATAAAGTCAAAATAATATATATATATATATATATATATATATATATATATATATATATATATATATATATATATATATATATATATATATATATATATATACCTTCATCTAAATAATTCAACTCAACCCAACCCAATTATGTGTCGGTCGGGTTGGATTGGTCAGTTAGGGACAACTTGTCACACAAAGATTAAAATCATCCAATTTTTTTATTTAAAGTAACATTAATATAGCCATCAAATGTCAATAAACTTGAAAATAAAAATAGTACAATCTATCAAATATTCATTAAAATAATTAAACAAAAATGATTACACATTTCATTAAAACGAATCACAATAGCACATTAGCATCCTAGAAACATTTTAACTAAATACACATTATAGATATACTTGAAAATTTTTTAACTCGTGCCCTTCATCATCTTCATTCAATTTTGAATTTATTAATTCTAATTCTACAAAAAAAAAAATGATTAAGTTAACAACAAAATACATAGAAATAAAGTCAAAATAACACCATCTAAGTTTGGAGAAGCTTTCAACCAATTTTCTGTGCATACCAAGGCCTCTACCATTTTAGGACTTAATGATCTTCGAAAAGTATCAAGGATCCTTCCTCCAGTGCTAAAAGCACTTTCTGAAGCAATAGTTGAAACTTGAATTGCCAACACATCCTTAGCTAAATTGGACAAGATGCCATACTTACTTTTGTTAACCTTCCACCAATCGAGAACATCAAAATTCTTGTTCTCTACGCTTTCATGAGCATCAAATATCTTTTCACATCATTTTTTTATTTCAGTACAACCGTTTACTACTTGTTTTTTTTCAGAAATCTGGAAAGGCGGGTGTGTAATGCCCAAAAAAAAAATTTATTCTATATATTTTATATTTTATATTTTGGAATAGTTGGGGGACTTAAATTATACATTTATTAAATTCAATTTTATTTTATTTGGGTCAAATATTTAAATATTGATAGAGTGATGATAAATATATCAATATTGGGTTTGTTAGATAGCTCGTAATTAATCATGCATATTAGGTTCGAGAAAAAGTTAATTTGGATAAACGAGACCCAAGTTATTGAAGTCGAAAGTTATTGTCTTAAATTATTAATTAATTAAGTTAGAGTTACACGTGTATAGCAAGTTTGAATGGTAGGTTGTTATTTGATTTTATTAGATAACGACTTTGTATAATATATATATATATATATATATATATATATATATATATATATATATATATAACTGTGCTAATGTTGGATAATGTGTCAATTGATTCTTTTTTTTTAATAATATTTAATTGCCTTAATTTTGGGAAATTGGTAATGATGGCCACCTTGTTTGATTGATGGGAAATGAATGAATTTTATATTGTATGGATTACCAAAATTGAAACCTTTTTGGAAGGAAACACGGTATTGATAGATTTTTAGGCTATTTTTCCTCTTTCAACCTTAGATACCATATAAAGGAAATCATTATTTACTCCAAAGAGGAAAAGTAAATAAAGGAAAAGAAAAGAGAAAGGATAGGTACGGGATACTGTAGCAGAAAAGCAAAAATTTGAAGATTTGGGAACGTGAATTTCTTGCTTTTTCTTCCAACAATCTTTTTATCGATCAAGGTAGGATTTCCAGGTGCAAGTGATTTATTCATATCCTACTGAGTATTCCCATGTACTCATCATTTTTCCCACCTCTCACAGATTAGATCGGGTCGTTGGATGGCGGGCGATGAAGTGCAGTTGTGGTGCCAAGATTTATGGAACTCAATAAAAATAATCCGGTATAACAACATTTTTTTTAATTTCAGTAATTTCTTAGTTTTGTCTCGTAAAGATCTTTATTTAAAATTTCAAGATATGTTTATCGGATTATAAATTTAAAACTTTGTTTTGCGCTATTGGTGATATTAACATTTATTTATTTATTTAATATATGTGATATGCACTTTTATTATTCATTTGGTTATGAGTTTTCATCAATTAAATTGTGCCCGTTCAATTTCATTTATTTATAATGTTAAAGTTAATAGTTTTGGTAGCGATTTGAAAATTAAATTTTGGGTCGTTACAGTTTGGTATCAGAGCCTTAGGTTTAATTTCATGTAGACTAGTGTATTTTTCATAACTTGGCAAAAAAATATTTCTTGCACGTCACTGTTCACGACGTAAACAGTTCACAACCGTCGATGTTGTGAATAGTATGGGTCACTGTTTGTCACTATTCACAGGTAAAAAGAAAAAAGAAAATATATATATATATCAAATGATTGACTATTTTAAATGGTTGACTATTTTAATGGAATATATCAAATGATTGTTATCATATATGATTATTTATGTGAGAATTAGATTAATTTAAATCTTTATGTGAAATAAGTACTTATTTGTTTAATCTAATTATGCATGGTATTTGAAATATATATATAAATAAATAAATAATTTGTACATGGTCGATGTTATATAAATATTGGACATTCCTGTTCTAATGTTACGTGTAATAAGATATTTATTTGCTTAGTCATTTCCATATTTAATGTTTGTGAAAAATTTATATTTCTCTGAAGATCTATGAACTTAAGAATAATGACAATTTAAAGTTATTAAATATGTGAATGATTGTTGGCACTCAATGACCACCAATCGACCCCCCTCCGACGACTCTAAGGTATATATAAGGGTAAGAAGATGATTTTATTCAACATGTCGTATAATTTACATCCTTTGAATTGTCTATCTTTTTTTAGACATGCATTTTTTTTCCCGCTAAATTCATAATATGTATAACATGTTAGATTTAGAACCGGTAGGTGACCTGTGAATTAATACTAATTTTAAGATATGGCACCACTTACGCACACAAATTTGATGCGTGATTTGTTACAAGCGGTACAAGAGTTGAGCAGACAGAATCAAGCACCTCCACCACAAAATGTGCCACCACCATCGCAAGGCGCATCTCCGTTTGTACCTGGTGCTATTTTAGTGGTTGAGCAGTTTCGTAGGTACAAGCCTCCTACTTTCGACAGTGGTTCCGACCCACTGGCTGTTGAGGAATGGATTAGAGGTCTGGAGCGTATCTTTCGACACATTGCTTGTACGGATGCATAGAAGGTACTATGCGTAGAATTCATGTTAATTGGAACAGCTGGTCACTGGTGGGAATCTGTCTCACGCACTAGAACCGAAGAGCAGCAGCGTAACCTAACTTGGGAGCAATTTAAAGAGAAAGTGATGGCAAAGTACTTTCCACAGGCTTTGAGAGACTTCAAGGAATTAGAGTTTTTGTAGCTCAGACAGGGAAACAAGTCGCTTACTGATTGCGAGAGGCAGTTTGAGCAGCTTTTAAGGTATGCTCCGCACTTGGTAGATACAGAAGTTAAGAAGATCAGGAGGTTCGAAAATGGATTACGATCGAAGATCGGCATGATCATTATGTCACATCGTTTTACTTCATATCGTGAAATGTTGGAGAGGGCTCATGCTATTTCATATCAGAGGACTACATTTCAACAGTATGCCCAGCAAGGCACGGATTCGCTTGGGAAAAGAAAGTGGAACGACCAGAGCAAGGACAGATGTAATTGGCAGAATAAAAGACCAAATACTGGGATTCGTATCGGTGGGACGAGTGGGAGTGTTACCCCTTTCCTAAATGTAATAAATTCCACAAAGGTGAATGCTAGCTAGGGAAGAACATGTGCTTTCGGTGTGGTAAGCCGGGACATATTGTTCTTAACTGTACAGAGCTTCCAAAGACGAAGGACGATGATCAAGACAAAAATAAAAATGGGAAAGCCCGAATGTGAATGGCAGGCATTTTGTTATTATTTTTCGTACCTGCTTATATTCTTTTTAACTAATACCACACATTGCATTAACTATGCCCCATGGTTGCTACGTCTAACATTATAAAGTCGAAAATAGGTATTCTGTTATTATCTGATGTACCTACTTATGTACTTTTTGACTCTGGAGCTACAAACTCTTTTATCTCTGCATCCTTCGTAGCTAAGTCAAACATTGCTTGTGTGAAAACAAATATTGAATTAGAGGTTAGCATCCCATTCAGGAAGAACTCTTTGCACAAATCAGATGACTATGGGTATAAAGTTAGAAATTGATGGGAAAGTACTAAAGGCGGACTTATACCTTTTAGTGATGAAATATTTCGATGTTATCTTAGGCATGGATTGGTTGGGACCTAATCATGCGACCATTTGATGTCACGAGAAAGAAGTATTGTCTAACAGACCAGAAGAGGAAGAGTTCCATTTCCTTGGAGCAAAGATCAAGTCTCTACTTCGACTTGTATCAGCTATTCAAGCGGAGAAGATGCTGAGAAAGGAGTCGTGTCAAGGATTCCTAGTTAATATCATTGGTTCCCAACATACAGAAACGACTATTAATGATATAAATATTGTGCGAGAATTTGCAGACGTATTTCTAGAAGTTCTACCAGGTATTCCACAAGATAGGCAAGTTAAATTTACTATTGACTTGGTTCCTGAAGCTGTACCGGTATCTAAGGCCCCATACCAAATGGCACCGAAAGAACTCCAAGAATTGAAGTTACAATTGGAGGAATGACTGGAGAAAGGTTTCATACGACGGAGTGTATCTTCTTGGGGCACTCTAGTACTTTTCGTGAAGAAGAAGGATGGGAGTATGCGGATGTGTATTGACTATAGGGAGTTGAATCATCTGACTGTCAAAAATAGATACCCACTGTCAAGAATAGAAGATTTATTCGACCAGTTAAAGGGTACAACGGTGTTTTCAAAAATCGACTTGAGGTCGGGGTATCATCAGCTGAAGGTTAAGGTAAACGACATACCGAAAACTGCCTTTAGGACTCGGTATGGGCGTTATGAATTCACTGTCATGCCTTTTGGTTTGACCAATGCTCCAGCTGTATTTATGGACCTAATGAATCGAGTGTTCCATCAGTACGTAGACCAGTTCGTCATAGTATTTATTGACGACATATTGGTGTACTCCAAAGATAAACAGCAACATGAGGAACAACTTCGAGTAGTACTTGAAACCTTGAAGAAAGAAAGATTGTATGCCGAATTCAAGAAGTGCGAATTTTGGCTCGATTGAGTGCGTTTTCTTGGTCATGTGGTTACAGCTCAGAGTATTGAGGTAGACCCAGTTAAGGTAGAAGCAGTAACAAATTGGCCTAGACTGACCAGTGTCGGTGATGTTTGTAGTTTCTTGGGATTGGCTGGCTATTATAGAAGATTTATTGTGGGCTTCTAAAAAATAGTGGGTCGATGACTCAGCTGACAAGAAAGGGTGTGAAGTTTTAGTGGACGGAAAAATATGAAAGATGTTTTCAAGAACTCAAGCAGAGATTAACTTCAGCTCCTATATTGACAATACCTGATGGCTCTAATGGATTTGTGATTTACACTAATGCATCCAAGCAGGGTTTAGGCTGTGTTTTGATGCAACATGGAAAGGTAGTTGCTTATACCTCTAGATAGTTGAAGTAGTATGAATAGAATTATCCAACGCACGACATGAAACTTGCAGCAGTAGTTCACGCTTTAAAGATATGGCGTCATTTTCTCTATGGTGGGAAGTGTGAAATCTATACAGACCACAAGAGCCTCAAATATTTCTTCACACAGAAGGAACTAAATATGAGACAGAGAAGATGGTTGGAACTAGTGAAAGATTATGACTGTACAATTCATTACTATCCGTGTAAGGCCAACATAGTCGCAGATGCCTTAAGCAGGAAGATGGGATCCCAGTTAGCTGTTTTGCCCACGGTGCATGAACATTTGATAAAAGACTTTAAGAAACTGAGATTAGAAGTCATCACTCAGCCAACCCAGACTACAGTAATAAAAGCATTTATGAATCAACCTCCTCTTCGGGATCGAATCAAGGAGGCACAAGATAAGGATCCATTCTTACAGAAAATTAAGGCTGAGGTTGGTACGAACAAACATAAAGGATTTGAGATATCTGTAGATAACGCGTTGACTTTTAAAGGAAGATTGTGTGTACCTAGGGATGAAAACATAAGAAACGAGATATTGGAAGAGGCCCACTCCACCCCGTATGCTACACATCCAGGCGGTACGAAAATGTATCGGGGATCTCCGAGATACTTTTTGGTGGATAAACATGAAGAGAGGAATTGATCTGTTCGTGGATAATGTCTGTCAGCAGGTTAAAGCAGAACATCAAAGGCCATCAGGACTACTGAAACCGTTGGATATTCCAGAATGGAAATGGGAACACATAGCGATAGACTTTGTGGTAGGTTTTTCAAGATCAGCAAGAGGTCACAATGCTATTTGGGTAGTGGTTGATCGTTTAACGAAATCTACCCATTTTCTGCCAATCACGATAAATTTTAATATAGAACAACTCGCATAGTTATACATCAGAGATATAGTCAAATTGCATTGAGTTCCAGTCACCATTGTTTCAAATAGAGACCCGCGGTTCACATCGAAATTTTAGAAAAGCTTACAAGGAGCCATGGGGACGAAATTGAAATTTAGCACTGCTTATCATCCACAAACGGATGGACAATCGGAAAGAACCATTTAAATTCTTGAAGATATGTTGAAAGCGTGTGTTTTGGATCTTGGCGATAGTTGGGAATACATCTACCGTTAGTGTAGTTTGCTTACAACAACAGTTTTTAGGCCACTATAGGCATGGCTCCATATGAATCTCTTTGTGGTAGGAAGTGCAGATCCTCTATCCATTGGGAAGAGGTTGGAGAGTATAGAATTTTAGGTCCTGAAATTATTGAATGAACATTTGAGGCGATTGATAAGATTAGAGCAATAATAAAGACAGCACAAGAACGACAGAAAAGTTATGCTGATGGTAGAAGAAAGGATTTGGAGTTTCAGGTGGGTGATAAAGTTTTTCTGAAAGTAGCACCAATGAAGGGAGTATTGAGATTTAGTAAAAAGGGAAAGTTGAGACCACGATACATTGGACCTTTTGAAATTCTTGAAAGGATTGGCGTTGTAGCTTATCGACTTACCTTACCACCTGAACTTTCAGCAGTACATAATGTGTTTCATATTTCGATGCTTAGAAAATATGTTCATGATCCCAATCATGTTGTAAGTTACCAAACTTTGGAAGTACAAAAAGACCTGTCATACGAAGAAATCCGGACAATGGTTTTGGATAGGAAAGTACATCAACTCAGAAATAGAGAAGTTCCTCTGGTCAAGGTTCAATGGCGAAATCGTGGACTGGACAAGTCAACTTGGGAGAAGGAGGATGAGCTTAAAACAAAGTATCCAGAACTCTTCGATTAGCCAAGGTAATTTTCGAGGACGAAAATATTTAAGGAAAGGAGATTGTAATGCCCAAAAAAAAAATTATTATTCTATATGTTATATATTTTATATTTTGGAATAGTTGGGAGACTAAAATTATACATTTATTAAATTCAATTTTATTTGGGTCAAATATTTAAATATTGATAGAGTAATGATAAATATATCAATATTGGGTTTGTTAGATAGCTCGTAATTAATCATGCATATTATGTTCGAGAAAAGTTAATTTGGATAAACGAGACCCAAGTTATTGAAGTCGAAAGTTATTGTCTTAAATTATTAATTAATTAAATTAGAGTTACATGTGTATAGCAAGTTTGAATGGTAGGTTGTTATTTGATTTTATTAGATAATGACCTTGTGTGTGTGTGTGTAATGAGAAAATGTGTGCTAATGTTGGATAATGTGCCAATTGATTCTAATTTTTTTTAATAATATTTAATTGCCTTAATTTTGGGAAATTGGTAATGATATCCACCTTGTTTGATTGATGGGAAAGGAATACATTTTAAATTGTATGGATTACCAAAATTGAGACCTTTTTGGAAGGAAACACGGTATTGATATATTTTTAGGCTATTTTTCCTCTTTCAACCTTAAATACCATATAAAGGAAATCATTATTTACTCCAAATAGGAAAAGTAAATAAAGGAAAAGAAAAGAGAAAGGATATGTACAGGATACTGTAGCAGAAAAGCAAAAATTTGAAGATTTGGGAACATGAATTTCTTGCTTTTTCTTCCAACAATCCTTTTATCGATCAAGGTAGGATTTCGAGATGCAAATTTATGCTTATGAAAGTAATGATATGATATGATTATAATATGATATGAAATGGCCATCGGTACCAAAGATATGATATGCTGTGAGCTCTTACCGATTCTAAAGATATGATATGGCGGTATGATATTTTTGACGCATGATTGAATATTTTTATGCGGGATCGCACCATTATACGTATCCTACTGAGTATTCTCATGTACTCATCCTTTTTCCTACTTCTCACAGATTAGATCGAGTCATTGGATGGCGGGCGATGAGGTGCAGTCGTGGTGCCAAGATTTATGGAACTCAATAAAAATAATCCGGTGTAACAACGTTTTTTTTTTTATTTCAGTAATTTCTTAGTTTTGTCTCGTAAAGATCTTTATTTAAAATTTCAAGATATGTTTATCGGATTGTAAATTTAAAACTTTGCTATGTGCTATTGGTGATATTAACATTTATTTATTTATCTAATATATGTGATATACACTTTTATTATTCATTTGGTTATGAGTTTTCATCAATTAAATTGTACCCGTTAAATTTCATATATCTATAATGTTAAAGTTAATAGTTTTGGTACCGATTTGAAAATTAAATTTTGGGTCGTTACAGAGTATCACTCATAGAAGAAGAATTGCCTTTATTTGTATTGGAAGAACTCAAAGACTCATCAGTAAATGTTTGACTGCTTCCATGATCACCTTCACAAGCTACATACCACTAATAAATAAGCATTAGATTGACTTTCAAAGATTTCATCTTGATACAAACTAATTTCCCATCCTTGTATAGATCACTAAAATAATATTCAACATAATCCATTTTGTATCTTTGATCAAGGATAGTAGCAATAAATAACAACTGATTTACATTTTCCATTTTACCCTAATACTTATCGAACTTCTTCTTCATGTTAGTCGTCATTTCACCCAATAAAGCATTACCACTTAATCTCCATTCATCCAATTCCATTACAAGATTACAAATTTCATGAAGATAAGCACAAGCACAAGTACTAACGCACAACGAAGCACTAAAAGTCAAAGTGACATTAAAGAAATTTTTAAAGAACTTGACAAACACAGATCCATTTTCCCAATCTAAACTTGAAGGAGGTCCACCTCTCTTTCTACCACCATCGTCTTCCCGAAAGTAATGCAAATACTGTGCATCTTCTTCTTCTAGCCCGTCGAAAGCTTTCTCAAATTTTAATGTTGTTTCCAATATCAAATAGGTAGAATTCCACCTAGTTGGAACATCCAAAAATACAATAGACTTGCAATCAATCTTCTCTTTCCTCACACATTCCTCTAGTTTTTCATGCCTAACAGGAAAAGATTTCACATATTTGATTGCATTGCGGATATTGACAATGGAGTAATGTGCTTCCCTCAACCCGTCACAAACAATCAAATTGATAATGTGTGCACAACACCTCAAGTAGAAATATCCCCCATCTAGAACACATCCATCACTACCCCAAACAACTAACTTCCTCCTAAAATAAGAAATAGCCACATCATTAGAGCTTGCATTATCAACAGTGATTGTAAAGACTTTCTCAATCCCCTAATCTTGCAAACAAGTCTCAATCATTTTCCCAATTGTTTCTCCCTTATGATTTGGAACAGCACAGAAACTCAAAATACGCTTATTAAATGTCCAATCAGAATCAATAAAATGTGCTGTAAGAGACATGTAATTAACATTTTGAATGGAAGTCTAAGTACCAGTTGTGAAGGAAACCCTTGGCGTTGAGAAGAAAAAATATCTTTCAATTTCAGTTTTTCATCTAAATACAATTGATAAATGTCTCTAACGAGAGTCATCCTAGATGGAACCTGAAGCTGAGGACATGCCACACTACAAAAGAGTTTGAAACCACGACCTTCAACAAACCTAAAAGGTAATTTATCCACTACTACCATTTTAGCACATGCAACTCTACGATCTTCTTTACTTCGACCAATAGCAATAAAATTGCTCCCAACACCCTCCTTTTTGTTATCAAAAGATAGGATTTTTTGTTTCTTATCCACTAATCTACTTGTATACTTCTTACAATTATTTGTCAAATGATTGCCCAACGTGCTAGTACCACACTTCTTAATGCCACAAGCATAATCTATTCCATAATAGTTACATTTACACCTAACATATGGATCATCCCTTGAGCCCAATAGTGTAAAGTGATCCCAAACATATGAAGCTAATCTATTAGATTTCCGTTTACCTAATGTTGACGGTGCACGTGGAGGAAGACCCGCTTGCAAATCTATGTCGTGTGATGGAGCTTCTGTGTCATGTACTTTACATTCATCCGTATCTACCAACATATTCCACAAATATTACAAACATACTAAATAAATATATTTAATTGAAACTATTAATGCAATACAAGAAAGCAATAATATTTACAAGTAAACAAAAGCACGAGGAAAATTACCAATAATTTTGCTTGCCTTTAAACAAATTTTCCAATGTAGATGAACAGGTCTAGAAGTTGATTAGAATGTGTATGCATATTTACATTCACATGAGGCATGAGGGCAGAATTTGAAGTATTTATATTGTCTATATCTATTTATCAATAATTTTCAAAGATGCAGAATGGCCAGCTTGTATGAGTTCCCTTCATACACAAATGCATATACGGTTGTACGAATGTCTTTTCGTACACATATATGGATTTATTTCTCTAAATATATAAATTTAAACATTTTACATATCCATATAAGTTATTTGATTGGCATATGTTTACATCAATACGACTGTTCAAGTTTGTGATCCAAAAACACCTACATCTGTATTTCCTTGCTCTTTTCTGCTGTTGTTGAGCTATATGTCTACATATAAGGGGTCCTTCACATGCCTTTTCGTATTTGTGCCTCGGTATCCTCTTCGTAATACACAATTTCACGTTTCTCCCAGCAGTGAAGCATTTAGTTACATTAATGAACTGAGACAACCATACTTGCTTAAGACATCATCCATTTTCCTCCATTTTGACAATTTACTTTTCGTAATTTGTCGACCTTATATAATATAAAATCACATTCTTACAAAATGATAAGACGGATGGATGGCATCAAAATTTGTCGACAAAACAATGAAAAAGTACCATACTATATACAACGCAAATGATATGCATACACATATGTTGCCAAAATTAAATCCCACAAAACTAGACGAACAGATCTAGAAGCTGATTAGCATACCTTAATTCTAAATTCTATTACCAATAATCATTATTTGGTCCAAATTCTGATTGACTAATAAATATTAACTATTAATTACACAAGTCGAAAAAAAATGCAAACTTAGTAACTTACCTTGGAGAGCTCACTTAGCCTTTGGAGACTGATGAAAATCGGAAAGAAGAGAAAAAAAAAGGGCAAAATATGAAGAAAGAAGAGAGGAAAGAGAGAAGTCGGTTGTTCATTGAAGGGAAAATGAGTCAAGGTTTAGTTGAAGTAGGGTTGACAAAAAATGAGTACTCTTTTTTTTTGTTAAATTGGCGGGTCAGGTTGGGTCGGGTCGGGTTATGGGTTAATCCACCCAACCCGACCGGCTTAGATTGGTCAAAACCCAAACCCAATAAAAAAATGAAAAAAACCGACCCAACTCGGTCAATTCGGTTCGGTTTGGTTCGGTTCGACTGGGTTTGGTCTATTTTGGTCCACCCCTAGTCAACAGTTTAGTCAAAATAGAAGGATATAGAAACTTATCAAAAGACCCTCATTCTTCCTCATAGTAACATCTTAAAATAAATCGTGACAATACTAAAAAGCTTGTTACACCAAAGTTTCAACATTTTTGTCCTAATTTTAGTAGCACGTGATTACCGCTTCTTATAAAATCATGTGTAAAAAAAAAATAATAATAATAATAAAGTCACGTAGAATCAGTGTGATTGTATTACCTATCAATTATATTGGTAAAAGTTAATCTAGTAATGGAATGATATTTTTTTATTTTTTATTTTGAAAGTTACGCAGTTCGACCCTAACAATACCTAGAGGGGGTGAATATGTATATTATGCAGAATTTAAAATATTTTACGAATTAAACAGTCACTTTTTAATTCTTCTCTAGATGATTAAACATGTAAATCATTTTAGTCCTAAGTTTGAATACTACAGTTTATATGATCAATCAATAAACAATAACGAATGTAGTAAATCAACATCAGGATGATCACAGAGAAACCCAAATAGGAAAAACTCCGGGTACTTTGCCAGTCAATCCACTATAAACAATTCAAACAACTTATAGTCTATCAGATTAGACGACCCGTACTATTTGATCTCTCTATCGTACTCCTTACAGCTCTCCCTGGATCCCGTGCTCCCCTACACCAATCTTTAGCTGCTGTTGTCAAAGATTTCCGTGAAATATGTTACCTTACAGCACTCCTAGCATTGTGGAATTGTCTATTTCCCGTAGATCAACGAAGAACACTACGTTCTTCACAGACTGGAACTCCAGTCAAACTCCCTCGATCTTCAGAACTCTGACCAGACGCAGATGAAAGGTAGTTTGGTATTTGGATTATAGAAACAATGTTTTTCTCACCAAACAATCAAAGTAGATGAAGTTTGAAAGATAAAATTGAATGAATCCCTCACAGATGAAGCTCTTTCAATATTCAACCTCACCAATTTTCATACAGAAGTGTTTTGGTATATATAGGTAGGTTAGAAAAACGAATGGGCCTGGTAAAAAGCTTTTCCGGATAACCACTTCGCTCGAGCGAAGGCTCGGCCAAGGTCGAGTGACAGTATGTCACTCGAGGGAGGAAGGGGCGATAGTCCAGCGACAATGTTTCTACTTTTGTAGCTCGAGCCAAATTTTGATGACAGTCTAGCGAAAATTCGCGTTGTGTTCCTCTTTTTGCCATTCTCGAACCCTAGACCTAATAACCATATTTCAACTATTTGCACATTACTCCTTGACTTTTTAAACGTAGTACAATTTTGTCCTTTTCTTTACAAAATTGTCAATTACAAATCATCTAAAACCTAACAAATTTAGTAATGGAATGATATTTTTTTAAATTTATGACGAAGTATAATTGGCAAGATGTGGCTGTTAATTTTCATTCATATAATTCAGCCCTTATTTGATCATTCTATAAAAATTCAATTTTTTCGAACTCATTTTTAACTATACAATCTTCTAATAAAATAATTTTATATATAAATTAAAACTTTTCACTATTTTTTAATCACACATCATCTAAAAATTACTATTATAAAATCTATTTTTAAAAAAAATGAAACTCAAACAAATCCTTAATATTATTGGTCATATCAATACTTTCTTGACATTGGGCCTTGGTACCTCTGCGGTTAAGCACTGGTGGACAAGAAAAAGTTTGTGCCTTTTAGAAAAAGCAGTACTTTGGTATAGTCCAAAAATGTCAAGTACATAGGGGTGGACATGGGTTAGGTTGTGTCAATTTTTTACTCAACCTAAACCCAACCCAAAATTTGTCGACAAAACAATGAAAAGTACCATACTATATACAACGCAGATGATATGCATACACATATGTTGCCAAAATTAAATCCCACAAAACTAGACAAACAGATCCAGAAGTTGATTAGCATACCGTAATTCTAAATTCCATTACCAACAATCATTATTTGGTCCAAATTCTGATTAACTAATAAGTATTAACTATTAATTAAACAAGCCGGAAAAAAATGCAAATTTAGTAACTTACCTTGGAGAGCTCACTTAGCCTTTGGACACTAATGAAAATCGGAAAGAAGAGAAAAAAAGGGCAAAATATGAAGAAAGAATAGAGGAAAGAGAGAAATCGGTTGTTCATTTAAGGGAAAATGAGTCAAGATTTAGTTGAAGTAGGGTTGACAAAAAATGAGTACTCCTTTTCTTTTAATTGGCGAGTCAGGTTAGGTTGGGTCGGGTTGGGTCGGATTATGGGTTAATCCACCCAACCTAACCCAACCCAACCTAATCAAGTTTCGATCGGGTTGGGTTGTTCGGTTTTGACTTTGCGCACTTGTCTGACTTGGGACATTGCACATGTTAGTCCTCGAATTCTTGACAATGCCCTTCGCAAGTGTCAAAAGTTTTTTTGTAACAAAATCTAACAATGTGAGCTTATAAGTACTTTGGCACCCTCTTGTGTTAGTTTTAATGGTAAACTATAACAACTGGTAGTAGAATTTTTGGATGATCTTCGTTTCGAATAGAAGTGACTTGATGAGGACTAACTGTAACAGAAAATGGGGGGATTTAAAGAACCAACCTAAAGATGACCATGGAGAAAGTGCAAAACCCGAATTACCAATTGAAGTTGCTGCATAATCAGGCCCCGTCTTGAATTCATTCATCTAGATATCAACAAAAAGAAAAAAAAAAGTTAATAGTCATTGAATAGGGGATGACTCTAAGAACTAGAAATACAGGGGAGAAATGAAAGAACTACAAAACCAGATTATGTACAAACTTTTACATGTAAAAGTTTTGCTGTCAAGAAACGCATATCGTTCAACAAGGCATGACAAAATCAAGGACTTTTTATGTGGAAAGTAACTGATATAATAGGTGTGTGCAAGTATCATTATGCCTTCAGCAAACCAGAAAGTTCTACTTTGCTTAAGATAAACATAATCCCAGGTCATCACACACACACACACACACACACACACAAATATATATATATATATATATATATATATATATATATATATATATATATATATATATATATATATATATATATATACATACTAGGTGCAAGCAACGTGCAATGCACGTTTGCCTAGTTTATATTTAATAGTTTTGTTTAATAATTAATTTGTTATTAATAAAGATGTAATTTTTTTGGTTAATTAAATAATTAATAATGTAATGTTTATGTAATTGTTAAATAATTAGATGTGTGATTTTGATGTTGTGATGTAAATTGGTGAGATCGAAAAAAATAAGCAAAAGTTGACAAATTTGGAGAAAATGCTAAATTGTAAGGGATCCAAAGTTTGGGGACTAAAATGTAAATACTTAAAAGTTGTGCCGAACCTCACGATGAAGATTTGAGAGTGCTCGGAGTCAATTGGATAAAGGAAGACGTCAATGAAATCAAATTTAGTCAAAAGATGATCACAAATCAATTTCCAACCAAAAAGTTATGCTCCGATATTTTAGTCTCATATTGAGACCTATTTTTGGTATAGAAAGTGATCGAATTGGAGAATGATGTCTGAATCAAAGTTGTAGCCAGATGAGTTAGCTTTTCAATGCATTTTGAATCGCCTCAATCGGATATCGGAATACAAAGTTATGATAAAAATACTGAAAGAAGGTGCAGCTGCCTGTTTAAAATAAGAAATTCCGTTACATAATCCGTTAAAACAACAAATTCCGTTAGTTTTTCCGTTAAAAACAAGAAATTCCGTTATATAGATAGAAGATATATATATATATATATAAAAGAAAATTGGATCCAGTGTGTATAATTTCAATGATATAGTCTTTCTCTAATCACCCATTATTTAAAATCTTCAAAATCCCCAAAACCTGAAAAACAGATAAACTTAATATTTTCAATTCATGACCCAAATTGGCCAAATCTGCCCGCAGAAAAAACAGAAAATATGTAATTATTACACAATTCTTGGTACCAATAACACTAGTTTCTCAACAAATATTTACCTAAACTTTCAACCAAAGAGGTTTAGAACACGCGATCAGAGATACATCTCCAAAAGCACCAAGGAAAACCAAGATCGAAGGGCTTGGACTCAAAATTGTACCCTTTTTGTTAGCTATCAAAACCCTAATCTGAATCCTAAAGCAAACCTTTATTGATTAAAAGAACGCCACAAGGAATCAAATCATTTCTCTCAAGTACGACACAATAAAGTGTTTAAATTTCAAAAAGAAAACTAGAAGAATCAACTTCCAACCATGGGTTTGGAAGAAGAACACAAAGCGAGAACAAAGAAAATTCTGGAAGTTAAACACCGAAAGGCAGCAATCAGATTGACGCCTAATGTATATCATCGGGTTTTAGGTCAACCAAGTTATTGGGCAATTTCTTAAGTAGACTGTTGGATCAAACAGACCATTATCATCATAGCCCATGAAACCAAATGGCATCAGAGCCCAACAATAACAAATATAAAAAATCTGAAGGATTATTTAGATAAAAAAAAATTGAGGTCTTTTTCAAAAATATGCAGGTCGGGTTTGGGCGGGTTTTTTGGTTCAACCCGCAACTCGACCCATCTTCATCACTCAAAACTCGAACCCAACCAAAAAAATGAAAAAAACCCGACCCAAACTGATCGGTTCGGGTCCGATTGGGCGGGTTGAGCGGGTTGGACGGTTTTTTGCCCAACCCTAGCTTCACCTCTAAAATCAAATTATTATCATGTGCTACTTTCAAACAACAATACATGTCCCACCTAACTGTCTAAATCCGTCTATAAATAACGATTTCCATACAACATAAAAGATTTTCTCTGAGAACTTCAGCACATACACTTCGCATATATAGTCTTTGTACAAATCTTGCAGGCATCATTTCTTTGAAGAAACATTAGACGATACAATTTCTTGATTAATTTCTAAAATTATTCATCTTGACTTATTTTAAAAAAAGTTTTATTGTGGGAATGTGAAGTGCAGTGAGAGAGTGAAAATTAATTTTAAAGGGGCGTTTCAGAAAATGGGCCTAGACAAGTGACTTTATGAATATTCTAGTGGTACTTGTATGGTTTTTAATTTACTCCATTCGTCTCAATTATATAGGCTTTTTTCCTTTTTCACATGAATTAAGAAAGTTTCTTTAATGTCATTGGAAAATTAATTTTTGCTAATATCTTTCCTAGTTTACCCCTATTTAATTTTCAGTATGTAAAACTAAATTATTGTTGGAATTAATAAAAAAAATTGAAGAAGAAGAAGATTTGAGAGTTGTTCCATGTTTCCAAGAAGTGGGAAATGTGTGTATTTGGATTATTCAAGAAGTTGGCATATTAAATGAAGAAAAATTAATAAGGGTATATTGGTAAAGGAACACAACAAAATTTTCTACATTAGGAAACATGCCTATATATTTGGGACAAAATAAAAAAGAAAACTCGGCCTATATAATTGGGACGGAGGGAGTAATATAGTAGTTATTTAAAGAACGCCTCAACTATTCATCAGAGTCAACAAAATTAACCGTGAAAGCATTTATTGATTGCTTTACAGTTAGTTCTCTTCAAATAAAATTTAAACTAACTTATTTTCAGTAATCAATACAACAAAACAGTTTTCATGAAATCGATACTGAATTTACATTCATTTTTATTCCTTGGGTAGGATATTACGAAAAGTAATGCTTTGTAACTCTACTGGAGTTACAACTCTAATTTAGGTAACTCTAAATAATGACTTATTTAATTTCACTCATCATTTAATGTCACATTAACACTAAGTAAATTGAGGTTGTAACCCCAATGGGGCTAATTTAGCATAATGATTAATAACTAATTGATAAAAACAATACAACAATGTTTAAAAATCCCCATCAGCAAATTACAAAAACCTACAAAATTGCATCAGGAAATACTTGTTGACTTCAAAATCAAGACGAACAAATTCAGTTAACCTAACCATGGTCATCGCTCCTCAAACACATTGAATTGTGATGAAAATAAAGTTGGGAGAGAATTGGCCATTTGAAGTGAGTGTATTTAAATTTTTTTTTTTTCTGTATCCTATTTGGTTTGAATCCATGACTATTTATAGATTTCAGATAAAGTCAAGAGGATAACTTAGCTAATGTTTGATTTCTATTATTTTCAAAATACATTTGCCCCTCTTCTTTTCAACCACACATTTTTTCAATAAAATAATATTATATGCAAACTAAAAATTTTTCCTTATTTTTTAACCACACATTTTTCATCAATCTACTATTTCAAAATGTATTCTTACTATAAAATGGGAAACAAACAGGAGTATTTTCCTTTATCGACACGTGGTAAATGTTAATTAGTGAGGTTTAACTGAATCTAGTACATTTTCACGTTTTATTCACCTTGCCACGTGTTATTCATTTATTGGTTGTGAAGTCATGTTCAACAAATTTATACATTCTTATTCACTTGTGCTTGATTTTACTGATGTAGTTGAAATGCATACAAGTATTTTTGCTTGTTCAATAATTTTGTACTCAAACGCATCATGTGCTCGTCGTTCAAACTTAAAATTGAAATTATGATTTTGCATTAGAAATGCTAGCTGACTTGGGTTCGCACATGATTTGATAATCTTTTAATGTAAAAATTCTCGTTGATAATGATCTAGGTCCGTACATAATAATAATAATAATAATAATAATAATAATAATAATAATAATAATAATAACAACAATAACAATGCTGCTATGTTGCCAGGGAGGGTGAACCCTCCCTGATAGCATACTCACGTAGGGAGTGGGAGCACTTTTTTTTGGCTTTTTTTTATCCACACGAGTCCCACGATCATGTGAGTGTAGTAAACAAAAGTGCCCTTTTTTGTCTGGCGAATGAGCTTAATTCCAAAAATAATGCTCAAATTTTTTGCCACTTACCATGCAAAATTAATTGATAACAATACCAATGACCACTTATATAAATAAAATAGGAAATTACAATAAATATCCACTTCCACATGGTCGTTTATAAAAATGTCAAAATTTTGTTCAATATCCATTTTACAATATTTTACACCAAAATATCATTGTTAACAATTTATAATTCTACACTAAAAACAAAAAAATGTGCATACAATTAAAAATTTTGTTGGCCAATAAAATTTTGACACATAACCTACCTTACTTATTTCAAAAGTACACATGTCACATCACAATAAATGTTATATTTCAAATATTAAAGGGCTATTCTCTTTGTCTTTTAGTTTTGTGTTTTGAGTCTTGAATTCATTTTGAGTTTTTGTGTTTTGAGTGTCCATTTTAAGATTGTTGAAAACATGTTCTTTTTAGCATTTAAAACAATTGTTTTGAAAACACCAAAAACGCGTTTTGAAAATTTTGGCTTGATTATAACTGAAAACACTCTTTGTAAATTTTTAACTTATTTTCAAAAACGCGTTTTCGAAAATAGGAAAGAGAATGTGTTTTCACTGTTTTAGAAAATTGAAAACAGAAAACGACTTGAAAATGGTAAAGAGAATGAGTCCTAAGAATTTTATGAAATGTAAAGAACTCTCATCTTCGGAATGTAATTTCGTTCTAGACAAATAAAGTATCAAAACAAACAGGTTTCATATATTGATAACAATTTTTAAAATATCAAGAACGTCATTTTAATATAACTTTTAGTGGAAGCTACTTCTTCTTCTTGAAATTCATGACAAATTGAAAAGAAAAATTACTTCATTTTTCATTAAGGATATAATAGACAATTTAGTATTAAATTTGACAATATTTGCAAAAGGGTAATTAGCACATAACGTCATCAATTTTCATTACTATTGTGAAAAATGTCGTTGCCTTTCATTTTTTGGCATTTTCATCATTATTTTCACTTTTCATTGTACAAAAGATTATTTTCACCCATTTTCTCAATTAAAAATTGTGAAATGACAAATATACCATTCTCTTTAAATAAAATGAAAAAAATAATTGCAACCATTGTCCCAAATGTTTTTTAAAAAGAGCAAATGAACCCCAAATAAATTATTAAAAGGGTAATTAGCACATAATGTCCAAATTTTCATTTGTGCTTTTTTTTTTTAAAGAAAATTTGGGACTATGATTGCAATTGATTTTTTCTTTTCTTTTTGTTTTATTTAAAGAGAGGTATATTTGTCATTTCACAATTTTTAATTGAGAAATTGAGTGAAAATGACCTTTTGCACAATAAAACGTGAAAATAAGGATAAAAATACCAAAAAATAAAAGATAATGAAGTTTTTCACAATAGTAATGAAAGGTGGGAACGTTATGTACTAATTACCCATTTATAAAAGTGATCAAAATTAGACATTTTATTTGACAAGTATGAAATTAGAATTTTTTGTAAATTCCCCTAAATAAAAATATATGTTAAATTTATGAGTATTTTAAAACTCATTATTTAACATTTATTATTTATTAATTATTTTGTCAACTATTTAGCTATGATGAATCTACATTTGACATAATCATTTACTTTTCGTTTTTCAATATGTATTTAATTATTTTAATAATATCCTACATTTTGTTTTTCAATATGTATTTAATTTATTAATCATTTGAACAATTTGAACAATATTGTCATTAATTATTTTGTCAACTATTTAGTTATGATGAATCTACATTTGACATAATCATTTACTTTTCGTTTTTCAATATATATTTTAAAACTCATTATTTAACATTTATTAATAATCTATAATATATTAAATATCACATCAAGTGAGAATCATTTTTTGGAATATTCTATTCTCGTTATAATTCAATTATTTTAATAATACCTTACTTTCATTTTTCAATATGTATCTAATAATATATTAAGCCTTAGTTTAACCCCCATTATTCCACATTATAATGAGATGAATGATAACTTTTTTAAGAATGTGTGGTTAAAAAGAAAGAATTTTTTTTGCTTTACATGTAATATTATTTTATTGAATAATGTGTGATTAATAAGAAGAGAGAGAAAAATAAATTATAGTTTAATAAGAGTCAAATGAGGCTAAATATTACATCAAGTGAGAATTTTTTTGGACGGTTCTATCCTTACTATAATTCAATTATTTCAATAATACATTATTTTTTGTTTTTCAATATGTATTTAATTATTTCAATAATATCCTACATTTTGTTTTTCAATATGTATTTAATTTATTAATCATTTGAACAATTCGTACAATATTGTCATTAGTTATTTTGTCAACTATTTAGTTACAATGAATCTACATTTGACATAATCATTTACTTTTCATTTTTCAATATGTATTTAATTTATTTAACCATATTTGACAAATTCATTACTTTTTTGTTTTTCAAAATATATTTGATTTATTTAATCATTTGAACAATATTATCATGAATTATCTAGTCAATTATTTAGTTATGATCAATGTAAATTTGACAGATTAATTCCACTTGATTTGATAGTAATTCATTAAAACTTTTTTGGAACAGAAGATAATATTTTTGGAGTTTCTTGTAATTGATTTATTCAATGAATGTTAAGATATAGAGAAGGTAAATTGTGGGATATAATGCGATTTTTTTTTATCTGGGGGAAGTTCTCACTCCTTCATCTCGTAAACTCTAATAAATAATTCAAATTGATATATTCAATATATATTAAGCGAATATGAAAAAAAGATGTATTCGTTGGATGTTCAGTTCGGGTCAAAAGAATATATGGATGGACTATTTAATCGACTTCATCAACTATTTAAATTATTTTTACAAATTGATTTTTATTTCATTTGAATCAAAAGTTAATTCCACATAAAAAAATTTGCATTATTTATTTTTTATATTCTCAAATCTTACAATATTATTTTTACACATAATGTGCAACAAACGTTCAGACTAGTTCCATCAAACAGCGCTTAAATGGGTTTGATTATTATTTTATTATTTCATATTTAGGCCCCGTTCGGGAGGGATTAAAAGCCAATTAAAATTGAAAATATGGCCGTTATTGGACCCCACTCGTCTAATAAAAGTCAACAATAACGGCTATATTTTCAATTTTAATCTGATTTTAATCCCTCCCACACAAGCCCTTAATAATCATTTCATAAAATAAAACAGGGTCCAAAAGAACGTTATAAATCGGCCCATTAAGGTTCTAACCCTAGATAAGACACGGCGCCGTTCTTCTCAGAATAAAAGCATCAAGGCAGCTTCTTTTGCATCAAAATCAGAATAACTCACAAAGCCTAGTTTCCATGGCAAAGCCAAACTTCTCTTCCCGAACAGTTTATAAAGACATTTCTTGTGAAGGCATTTGAAAATTAGAAGAAGGTATTCCTACTTTCCTTGTGCTGAACAAACATGTCTGAAAGAAAGAGCGTGGTTGAAATGTTTTAGTAATTTGTTAACAATTTCTTGTTTAAATGATAATTTTGTAGAATAATATATCTGCTGGATCTAATCTAAAATTATGCTAGATCACATCTTCATTAGAAACTTGCTCAATAATCTTACTAAACCAAATTCGTTATAGTTTTGTATGTAAAGCTTGTATTTTGAACCTCAAAATTAATATTTCTCGACTTGCCAAATTGGAAGAACGTAAGACCCGGGCAGCGTATGTTGTTAAAATCAGTTTGATTGATGAGTAGAATAGACTGACACATAAATTAATTAATCAATATTTAACACTCCTTTGAATTGAATATCTCCCACCCTTGTGAAAGTATTTCAAACAGATTATTAGTTTGATTTGGAGAAGGTATTCCTGCTGATCCTTGTATAAATTATATGTGCAAGGAAAGAATTAACAGTGGAAACTTGACATGCCTCTTATGTGCTTTTTTACACGTTTTCTCCTAAATTTTTTCATGCCTCTCTTTCTTAATTTTCTCAAATCAACTTCAATCCAATGTACCAAATACTCAATCGTGGTCTGTTTTGTAAGATAAATTCTGCAGTACTAAGAAAGCATTAACGAAAAAAATAAAATAAAAATAAGCCTTTCTGCTGTTCCTATGTTTAGTAATAGGAACAAAACATGCTCTAAAATTATATTAAAAAAGAAAAAACTCTAAAAATATAAAAGAATGGTTAAGTTTCTATTCGTAGAACTATTGAAATAGATTCAACTGTAAAGAAAATATGGATGTTGTAGGATGTGTAATGCAATACTGTGATTTTCTCACTGAAGAATATTTCAAAGGATAATTTTTTGTAAAATATAGTTCCAAGAACTAATCTAGAATTATACTAGGTTCTCTTTCACATCAGAATTAATGTTCATCCATTCAAATGACAGAAAGAGGCGTGGAATGGCTCCTTCCACAAACAATCTGAGGCGACTTCTGGAATATCGATCCAAGAATGAAAGGCTTGAAATGTTTGATGGGCAGGGACGGCTCGTTCTAACTCTCACCCAGTACATATTAAAATTGTGCTCTGAAGACGACAAAATAATTGTTTTGTTAGAGCGCCTTGACGATTCAGCGAAGCTTTGCTGGGGTCACAGTCGTCATACTGAAGAAGATAGGAACTTTTTCATGTTGTTCAAATCTTTTATGGCAGAGCTTAAAGTATTTTTTCAAGTCCCAAAGTCTAAGATCACTCAATATCCTAATGAAATTGTTGCAGTCTTTATTGACCTTCTCTTAGAAATATTTGAAGAAATACTTCGCCTTCAGCCATATTTCATTCTTCGCTTCAAGGATTCAATTAAAACTCTTAAGATGGAGCTTAAATTTCTTATCACCTTTCTAGGGGATACACCATCACAGTCCACTGAGCTCGAGACAACCAAGAATGTATTGACTGATATTGAAGCTATGGCCAATGACATAGGAAGTTTTTTATATTCCTTCTTTTTCACCACAGAGAGAGTTTCGGTGACTGGAATGTATCAGGCTCTTTCTGATACATTGGGAACTGTGGGGCTCATGAAAGAAACAATCAAACTGCACTGCATCACAGCCTCGAATATATTGCCAGGTGGTGTGACCCCAAAGACTGCTGTGGTTTCGATGTTTATTGTTGATTCTCTCCTGAATGATCTCAAGGATCTAATGAATCACAAGGATGACAGGATTGTTGATGTGAAGGATCAAATTATAACAATCCATGATGAGTTAAAGTTCTTGCGAGCCTTCCTTGCTGACGTGGAGGTGGAAAGGTATCCAGAATTCGAAGAAGTTTTGATACAAATTAGAGATATAGCATGTGAGGTTGAAAACATTATAAGCTCATTTGCTCCTGTATGGTATCTGAACATCAGGCTTCCTCAAGTCCACGAGAATATTAAGCTGATTAGGATGCGACTCCAAGAAATGAAGAAGGAGTATGATTCTGGATTGCTAAAGGTTGGACAATATCCGAGTCAGCGAGCTCCATTACAATATCCTCTGATTGGAGAAGAAACTTTCATTGGCTTAAAGGATGAGTTAACCAAAATTACCCAGCAACTCATTAGTGGGCCGAAATACCGACAAATTATTTCCATATGTGGGATGCCTGGACTAGGTAAAACATCTTTAGCAAAGGAACTCTATCATCATTGCAAAATTGCTTGTTATTTTGACAAGCATGCCTGGTCTGCTGTCTCTCAAACTTATCGAGGGAGAAATATTTTGATTGACATTTTGACGTCAATGAATGGACTGAACAAAGATGCAACCATGGACATGGAGGATGATGACACATTGGGTGAAAGCATTTACCAAAGTCTAAAGGGGAGACGTTACTTAATTGTTATGGACAATATATGCAATGTAAATGCGTGGGATGATATGAAAAAATACTTTCCAGATGATAGCAACCAAAGCAGAATATTATTCACCACTCAACATGAAGATGTCGGTTTCCAAGCTGCATCTTCTGCAGTTGTTAATCCTCTTTGTTTCTTGACGGAGGTTGAATGTTGGGATTTACTGCAATGGAAGGTGTTCCACAAAGAGCCGTGCCCTGAGGAATTGGTAGTCACTGGAAAGAAAATTGCAAGAGCTTGTGATGGATTACCACTTGCAGTAGTTGTTATAGCTGCAGTTCTTGCAAATTTGGAGAAGAAAAATATTGTATGGAATGAAGTTGCTCAAAGCATAAGTTCACACATGTCTAAAGGGACAAATGAGTACCAGAATATACTGGAACTTAGTTACAATCATTTACCTATGCATTTGAAACCATGTTTTCTTTACTTTGGAGTACTCGAAGATAATAGGGAAATACCAGTACAGAAGTTGACATTGCTTTGGGCCGCTGAAGGATTCATAGAGAGAAGAGAACACATGAGCTCTGAGGATGTGGCACAGGAATACCTGGCGGATCTCATTAATAGGAACCTAGTACTAGTTGCTAAAAGAAGATTTGACAACGGGGTCAAAGCTTGCAGTGTGCATGATCTAGTGCGTGATATGTGCTTGAGAATTGGAGAAAAAAATAAATTTATGAAGGTGTTCCAAAAGTAAGCTCTCTCTCTCTCTCTCTCTCTCTCCCTTCCCTTGCCTTTTATATATATATATTATTATTATTATTATTATTTTTTATATGTTTTTTTAAAATTTTCTATATTATCCTACTAATGGGGGTAACAAATTTTGTGATCATGTCAATGTTGCTGCCGTTGCTGATGATGTTTTGACACGATCATTACTTAAACCACTGATAATGCTACATTGTGGTTCAGTCAATTTTCAATATATGAGCAACACCATCGCCTAAGCATTCACTCTCGCTCTTGTCCTTTTTGCTGTAGTCCTTTTGGGCTGCATGTTCGCTCTCTGCTAGGCAATTTATCTGATAGCTCCACATTCATCATTTGTAACTTGAAACTTCTGAAGGTATTGGATTTGCCAACCATAGATTTGAGGCATCATCCCACAGGAATTGAGGTGTTGGTTCCTTTAAGTTTCTTGGCAGTTTCATCTATACCGCCATCAATAGAGAGATTTGAGAACCTGAAATTTCTTTTTGTGGATAATAAAGAGGTAGATGAAATACCAGAGGTCCTTTTTAAATTAGTGAAGTTGCAGCACGTACACTTCAGGGGCGGTGCAAAATTCAGTGAATCTTGCCATATGAGAGCTGCCATGGATGAGAGCTTCCAAAAAAATTATCTCGAAAATGTTTCTTCTATTTTCATTAATGATGAAAATGATGAGAGAATCTTTGAAGTGTTCACCCAATCTCCGAAGATTAAAATGTAGATTTACAGTCATTTGGGATTCATCTGAGAACATGTATCGCTATCCTTCCGTAAACTTCCTTAATCAGCTTGAATCCCTAAATATATCTTTCTGCCCGATTTATAATTCAGATGATATTACCAATATGACCAGTTTACCCTTGAATATCAAAAAGCTAACGCTCCGTAACTTCGATTCATCTTGGAAGCAAATGAAGATAATTGGGGAATTACCCAAGCTTGAGATTCTCAAGTTACGAGATGTTAGCTTTGAGAGAAAACTATGGAACACAAGCGATGGTGGATTCCAAAAACTTAGATTCTTGAAGCTGGTAGGGGTACACATCGAACATTGGAATGCCTCAAGCTATGGTTTTCCCAAACTTGAATGCCTAGCGTTGCAAAGCTGCCAACATTTGGAAATCCCTTCCAGTTTAGGGAAGATTCAATTTCTATTGAAGATTGAGGTGCATGGGTGTGTAAAATCCATTGTAGAGTCGGCCTTGAAAGTTCGGGATCTACAACTAGAAATGGGAAATGAAGAGTTCGAAGTCATTATCTCCCAATCGCAATACGAATGGTAAGACCAGTATCAGTTTCTGCAGGTATATATACATATCTAAGATTTCTTATTTATGTACTTAAATTGATTATGAGCTCCTTTTTTATTTATTTTATTTCTTGGCAGAGGTCTCTTGGAAACATTCAGGCTTGACAATACTACTCTTTCTATCATTTGCACGTTCTGATCTTGATAGTCATTAGATCAAGCATTATAAACACTTTAGCTTTGGAAACTGAAGAACCGAATTTCTCAAATATGTGTTGACGAACAAAAGTCAACACGTATGGGTGACGATTTGAATCTGTAATGATTGTAATACGTTTCGGTTGTAATGTTCGCTTTTCTCTTTCTTTTTATATCTATCTATTGCATCTATAAAATTAGTACAATCAATTCATTAAATAACAGCAAATAAAATGTAATTCTCCAAAAAAATTAATGACTTATTTTGAATTTAATTCAATGAATAGGATTAAAATAGAGTTAAAAAGAAATAGAGATTAGTACTGTTGGAAAAGCAAAATCGCTTATCAAAATCAAACAATAAAAGCGTACGTCAGATGCTCTCTCGGTGCTGGGTGAAGAAAAATGATTAGACATTTTAATTTTTGTTTGAAAATTAATTTTTAAAAATACTTTTTATTTTAAAAGTGTTCTTAGATTAAACAACATTGAACTAAATTTTTTTTAAAAGTTCTTCTAACCGGCAAAATCACTTTCATTGAATTGGCCAAATGAGTTCAAAAGTTGCTTTTGAATTTCATAAACTCCTTTTGACTTTTTAAAAGTTATGTCAAACGGACCGTTTGTTACAACCCAATTTTTTTAGACAAAGTCTGATGTTGAATTATCAAAGTCAAGGTCAAATAGGACTTAAATGAGGTAAATTATTTTCTTGGGTTTATTTTGCAATGGATTATATATGAGAGTTAATATGGATGAGATTTATAGTGGAGGATCTACTTATGCATCTAATGATAGCTGGGGACTTCCTTCGCAATTACCACCTAATGCCTCAATAATTAGCAAGTTCTAGACCCTTTCCCTTTTCATTTACACACACACATACGAGTAGGGATGCACAAAAAAATCGTGAAACCGCAAATCAAACCGAAACCATTAGTTTGAAACCGTTGGTTCGGGTTCACGTGGACCCGCGATTTTTTTCCTTCAAACCGTTTCAAAATGGTTTGGTTTAGGTTTCAATTTTCAAAAACGCATAAAACCGAACCGAAACGTTTTGTAATTTTTTAATTAAAAATTTAATTTTATTAACTTACAAATTTTAAGATTTTTACTTTTTAGAAAAAAAATACCAATTTAGCAATACAAATTACAACCAACACATTAAAATAATCATAACAAGTAAATTAAGTTTATCATTATTGACCGATAGTTTTATAAGTCCACAACACTTGACGTAACCCGATATCTAGATGGTATTTGGTTGGGATTAAAATTAAATTTTTAGTAGATTGTGATAGAATTTTTTAAAATATGTGATTGAAAAGTTGTGGGACCTATGAAAGATGTGGTTAATATTGATTGTTTGACTTTGATTTAGATTAAAATTTGATTTTAATCTGTACCAAACAGGGCCCTAATCTAAACTAAAATTAATCACAAATCATATGAAAAAAAGCATTTATTTTTAACAATTCAAATCATAATATAAAAAAACTACGACAACAAATCATGCCCACAACTTTAGAAGCTACCTAAACTCTCATTTCTCAAACATTTGACGCTTGCCTGCCACTACTCAACAAAATGCGATTCCCAATCGCAAATCGTTAGTCGCCTTTTACTTGTTAGTCTGCTAATTTCTACCCGAATCACAATTTCTCTCATCTCTTAATAAGTCTTAGATTCTCATTCAAGTCATTTTTTATTATTCTTTCTTTTATTTGTTGTTTTTTTAACTTATTATACACTTGTGAGTTGTGATTTGGATTAAAAAATGACTATTTTTGTGCCTAGATGATTAATGAACTTGTTTGTCGTTTAGAAAGAATGAAAGATAGAGCGTATTGATTGTGTGAAAATGTTAAAGTTCCCTAACTAGTACTACTACATTCTACTTTCATAAAGTCGTTAGAGAATAAAATTTGTCAATTTTCAATAAATCTAAACTCTATCACTATTTACATTTAAACATATCATGTTCAGTCTTTGTTTTTCATCTCATTAGTAGGACGAAAGGAGTTTTAACCAAATTATTATAGTAGAATGTGAGTGTATTTTTACCAACCACTATATGACATTGTGAAAGGTAAACAAGAAAAGGTAAATAAAAAGGAAGAAATATATATTCGTTCTGTTAAGATCTTTTAGCAACCAATTTTGAAAATAATTTATTCACGAGTTTCGTGGGAATAATGAATGTAATTTAATATTTAACATTATTAATTCTCGTTTAAACTTATATGTTAACTTATTTTAAATATATTATTATAATGTCGATAGGTAATCTGCGGATTAAAATCGAACCAATCCGCAAATTATGGTTTGGTTTGGTTCGAAAAATAAAATGGTTTGGTTTGGTTTGAAAAAATTTCAAACCGCATGAAATGGTTTGAGTTGAAAATATGGCACAAGTCGCCTAAACCAAATTATGGTCTCGTGTGACACAACCTGTAGAGAAGAACTGAGAGAGAGATCGAGAGAAAAAAGAGATAGAAGAGAAGGAAATGAGAAAGAAAAACAAAAGGAAGGGAAAAAGGGAAAAGAAGAAGTAAGTATTATTTTCCTCAATCTTTGGTTTAATTTATCTTATTTTTTTTTTAAGAGATAAATGAATATATTATGTCCATTTTTTTAAGGGTTTTAACATTGGTTCGAAATTTCTAATGTAGGGAAAGTATTATGATTTCTAATTCAAATTTCTTGATTGATTAACTTCCATTGGTATCAATGTAAGGATTTTTATTTTTGGGCAAACTTTATAAATTTTAATTGGATTCTTAAGTAAGGATATTTGATAGAAATGATTGTGATGATGAAATACTTACTTGGAAGTATAAATTTATGGAAGAAGAGGAATAATTTGGAGAATTTATTCGAGTATGGAAGAATTAAATTTTAGGAGCTTGTATTTTAATATTAAGACTACTTACTATGGTGGTTGTTAAATTGATTATTCATATCGTATTTCAGGTGATAACGAGGAGATTGGAAACGTTTATCAGCCCGTCTAGATTGTAGCTTGTTTCGAGTGAATGGAAAAACTTATTTTTCAAAAATAAATAATTATTAAATGTATATCATATTAGAAAGTTAATTATTTTACCAGTACAGAAGTTGACATTGCTTTGGGCCGCTGAAGGATTCATAGAGAAAAGAGAACACATGAGCTCTGAGGATGTGGCACAGGAATACCTGGCGGATCTCATTAATAGGAACCTAGTACTAGTTGCTAAAAGAAGATTTGACAACGGGGTCAAAGCTTGCAGTGTGCATGATCTAGTGCGCGATATGTGCTTGAGAATGGGAGAAAAAAACTAAATTTATGAAGGTGTTCCAAAAGTAAGCTCTCTCTCTCTCTCTCTCTCTCTCTCTCTCTCTCTCTCTCTCCCTTCCCTTGCCTTTTATATATATATATATATTATTATTATTATTATTTTTTACATGTTTTTTTAAAATTTTCTATATTATCCTACTAATGGGGGTAACAAATTTTGTGATCATGTCAATGTTGCTGCCGTTGCTGATGATGTTTTGACACGATCATTACTTAAACCACTGATAATGCTACATTGTGGTTCAGTCAATTTTCAATATATGAGCAACACCATCGCCTAAGCATTCACTCTCGCTCTTGTCCTTTTTGCTGTAGTCCTTTTGGGCTGCATGTTCGCTCTCTGCTAGGCAATTTATCTGATGGACCGTGCTGCTGTGCCGGTCTGTAAAAGATCTGGCACAGCCATGTGAGATGGGGTGGGTGGGTGTTTTAACATTTTTGGGGAGTTTTTTTAATGAGTTTGGTTCTCGGGATCCACCTCATGTGAGATAGTCTGTACAAAATCTGTGAACCAAAATCTGGTAAAGTAGAATAATTCTTTATCTGATAGCTCCACATTCATCATTTGTAACTTGAAACTTCTGAAGGTATTGGATTTGCCAACCATAGATTTGAGGCATCATCCCACAGGAATTGAGGTGTTGGTTCCTTTAAGTTTCTTGGCAGTTTCATCTATACCGCCATCAATAGAGAGATTTGAGAACCTGAAATTTCTTTTTGTGGATAATAAAGAGGTAGATGAAATACCAGAGGTCCTTTTTAAATTAGTGAAGTTGCAGCACGTACACTTCAGGGGCGGTGCAAAATTCAGTGAATCTTGCCATATGAGAGCTGCCATGGATGAGAGCTTCCAAAAAAATTATCTCGAAAATGTTTCTTCTATTTTCATTAATGATGAAAATGATGAGAGAATCTTGAAGTGTTCACCCAATCTCCGAAGATTAAAATGTAGATTTACAGTCATTTGGGATTCATCTGAGAACATGTATCGCTATCCTTCCGTAAACTTCCTTAATCAGCTTGAATCCCTAAATATATCTTTCTGCCCGATTTATAATTCAGATGATATTACCAATATGACCAGTTTACCCTTGAATATCAAAAAGCTAACGCTCCGTAACTTCGATTCATCTTGGAAGCAAATGAAGATAATTGGGGAATTACCCAAGCTTGAGATTCTCAAGTTACGAGATGTTAGCTTTGAGAGAAAACTATGGAACACAAGCGATGGTGGATTCCAAAAACTTAGATTCTTGAAGCTGGTAGGGGTACACATCGAACATTGGAATGCCTCAAGCTATGGTTTTCCCAAACTTGAATGCCTAGCGTTGCAAAGCTGCCAACATTTGGAAATCCCTTCCAGTTTAGGGAAGATTCAATTTCTATTGAAGATTGAGGTGCATGGGTGTGTAAAATCCATTGTAGAGTCGGCCTTGAAAGTTCGGGATCTACAACTAGAAATGGGAAATGAAGAGTTCGAAGTCATTATCTCCCAATCGCAATACGAATGGTAAGACCAGTATCAGTTTCTGCAGGTATATATACATATCTAAGATTTCTTATTTATGTACTTAAATTGATTATGAGCTCCTTTTTTATTTATTTTATTTCTTGGCAGAGGTCTCTTGGAAACATTCAGGCTTGACAATACTACTCTTTCTATCATTTGCACGTTCTGATCTTGATAGTCATTAGATCAAGCATTATAAACACTTTAGCTTTGGAAACTGAAGAACCGAATTTCTCAAATATGTGTTGACGAACAAAAGTCAACACGTATGGGTGACGATTTGAATCTGTAATGATTGTAATACGTTTCGGTTGTAATGTTCGCTTTTCTCTTTCTTTTTATATCTATCTATTGCATCTATAAAATTAGTACAATCAATTCATTAAATAACAGCAAATAAAATGTAATTCTCCAAAAAAATTAATGACTTATTTTGAATTTAATTCAATGAATAGGATTAAAATAGAGTTAAAAAGAAATAGAGATTAGTACTGTTGGAAAAGCAAAATCGCTTATCAAAATCAAACAATAAAAGCGTACGTCAGATGCTCTCTCGGTGCTGGGTGAAGAAAAATGATTAGACATTTTAATTTTTGTTTGAAAATTAATTTTTAAAAATACTTTTTATTTTAAAAGTGTTCTTAGATTAAACAACATTGAACTAATTTTTTTTTTAAAAGTTCTTCTAATCGGCAATATCACTTTCATTGAATTGGCCAAATGAGTTCAAAAGTTGCTTTTGAATTTCATAAACTCCTTTTGACTTTTTAAAAGTTATGTCAAACGGACCGTTTGTTACAACCCAATTTTTTTAGACAAAGTCTGATGTTGAATTATCAAAGTCAAGGTCAAATAGAACTTAAGCGAGGTAAATTATTTTCTTGGGTTTATTTTGCAATGGATTATATATGAGAGTTAAGATGGATGAGATTTATAATGGAGGAACTACTTATGCATCTAATGATAGCTGGGGACTTCCTTCGCAATTATCACCTAATTACCTCAATAATTAGCAAGTTCTAGACCCTTTCCCTTTTCATTTACACACATGAATTTTTCTCCTTGTACAGCCCTTAATGGACTGTACATTGTACAGCCCCCACTGATTAGTGTGGGCCCCACTGATTAATTAAGGACTGTACATGCAGCAGATTTCTACACACATACACACATGAGACACGACCTTTAGAGAAGAATCGACAGAGAGATCGACAGAAAAAAGAGATAGAAGAGAAGGAAAGGAGAAAGAAGAAGAAGAAGAAAAGGAAGGGAAAAAGGGAAAAGAAGAAGTAAGTATTGTTTTCCTCAATCTTGGGTTTAATTTATCTTATTTTTTTTAAGAGATAAAGGAATATATTATGTCCATTTCTTTAAGGGTTTTAACCTTGGTTCGAAATTTCTAATGTAGGGAAAATATTATGATTTCTAGTTCAAATTTCTTGATTGATTAACTTCCATTGGTATCAAGGTTAGGATTTTTATTTTTGGGCAAACTCTATAAATTTTAATTGGATTTTTAAGTAAGGATATTTGATAGAAATGATTGTGATGATGAAATACTTACTTGGAAGTATAAATTTATGGAAGAAGAGGAATAATTTGGAGAATTTGTTCGAGTATGGAGGAATTAAGTTTTAGGAGCTTGTATTTTAATATTAAGACTACTTACTATGGTAGTTGTTAAATTGATTATTCATATCGTATTTCAGGTGGTAACCAGGAGATTGGAAACGTTTATTAGCCAGTCTAGATTGTAGCTTGTTTCGAGTGAGTGAAAAAACTTATTTTTCAGAAATAAATAATTATTAAATTTATATCATATTAGAAAGTTAATTATTTTATATAACTGGTTTGACAGCGTGATTTTTAGAATCAAATGGATTTTATACTCAATTCTTTTAAAGTTAAATTTAGTTCGTTTAAATCATTTCTCTAGCATATTATATTCATATTACATGTTTCAGTATATCTAAAGTTATTTTAAAAACTAGCAGAAAGTACCCAGGTGATTTTACCCTGTCTGTACTGATGTGAATGTGTTTCCATAGTGTATGACTTCAGATGGTTATTTTATCCGATTCGTACTGTGTGAATGTGTTTTCACAGTGTATGATCAATTATGATGATTTTACCCGCTCTACACTATTGTGAATGTGTTTACATAGTGTATGACCAGATTATAGCTCTGCGTATGACCAGAATTTCAGAATTGAATAGCTTTGCCATGAATATCGGTATTTATCGATACATGAGTAAGGTTATTCAGGGTATTTTTTTGGTGTGATATTTCAGTATTTCTACAGCTTACTGGATTTCCAGTTATAGAATTCAGATTAGTCAGTTTTTGGTTTAAAGATTTCAGCTTATATTGAACTACAAAATATTTCAAAGGGTTTCAGAGATATCAGATTAATTATATTCGATATATTTCATAGTTACTGGTTTAGAATGAAGAATGATGGATTTTATGATTTGATCACGTTTAATTTTTTAAGAGTATTATCAGATTTTAGAATTTTTCAAAGTTTTAAAAGAGTAAGAATTTTCAGAAAATATGCATAAACGGAAGAAAAGTATATACTTATTTATAAACTATCCACTCACTGAGTTACAAGTTCATATATTTTGTCACCTCTTTTCTTATCAGATAGTAGCTGAGTTGAGCAGCATCAGAACCTGTTGATCCTTTGAGTGGAACCACCCCTTTTGCCTTTCGTTGTATGATTCATTTTGTCAAATTACATAGTTCATATTTGTTTTTGGGATGCATGTATGTTGCGTCGGAAAAATTAAATAGTAGTACATGTATCCCTATCTTGGGCTCACTGCATATTGGGTGTTTTGAGAACATTTGGAAACTTCTGTTGTAAAATATTTGTAAAGGTCAACTTTTCAGTATTTTATTTTGAATAATTTGAGTTTTGATGGGCTGGTGTACCATGTTTTAAATTATATGTACTGGTTTGAGAATATTGATTATTTTTAAGGTGGTTTTAGTCCATATTACAAGAGAAATTCTGTCAAAATTTTTATAAAAGTATCACAGTTAGAACAAGTCATAGTCCCTCTGATGGCTGGGGCAAAAATGTAGATTAAGTCGGAGAAAGTCACGTTTCAACATTAAGATGAAGACGGCTCCGAGGTACATGATGACACTTTTGTTCAAGATGAATTTGTCCTCGTTATATTGGTGTGAAAGTAAAGACTTTTACAGATACAATGGAATCCGGATGTTATTTTCCTTTAGCATTCATATAAAAAAACCTAAAAGCTAAGGAAAATAGAAGCCAAACTGGAGAGGTCTGTATTCTTTAATTTCGTATTTACACAATACAAATAAAGTTTTGGAAAATATGAAGTGAGTTATGCAGAAAATTCAAGTAGAAATAACTTTTAAGAGTACAGAAAACTCAAGTAGAATTTAGAAAGAAGTTTTAGAGAATTTTCAGTTTTTGATCATGTTGAATGTATTTATAGATTTTCAGGGGCGGACGCAGACTTAAAAGTTAGGGGGGCACAATTCAACCTGCAAAGAAATTGAGAGAAATTGTACGATCGAAAATTTACGTCCAAAAAAATCATACCCCATGTAATTTTGCATCGAAAATTTACTTGGGATACGACTTTTTCAGATGTAAAATTTCGAAAAAAATTTATGTCATATTCTATATAAAATTTTCTAATAAAATGATGAAAATTATATTGAGAAATTTGTATTGCAAAAATAATAAATGTTAATGAAATAATTGAATTTTTTTTTAAAAAAATGCGAGTTAATAATCTTTCTTTAAAAATCACGTTTAACGCATTTTTAACTATTTTCGATATATGTTTGGATTATTTGATATGCCTATAATGTTCTCGGAATAAGTTTTGAGATAACATAAGCAATTTGTAGATTCGTTTAGCGTACGATTGTCGAAGAATTTTTAAAGTTAGCATATTATCGAAATTTTCTAAATACTAATTTTGAATGGTTTACTTTGACAAGTCGTAGCATTTATTACGATTGATCGTTTCGTACGTCATTAACGACGTAGAAAATTAGACCGTGGATACTTTAAAATTGTATTAAGAATGCAATATTTCGCCCTTATTTGATGGAGAGTTAAGATTTTGTTAAAAGGCGAGAGAAAAAGAGAAAAATTAAAATTTATTGTGATTTTGCTCCTGTTTGATGGAGATTAAAATAAATTTTTTAGTAAATTTTGATAAAAGTTAAATAGTTATTGATTTCATGAAATATGTTATTAAAATTAATTGTAAACTATGATTTAAATTAAAATTTATATTTCAACCAATACCAAACATGATTTTACAAAAAAAAAAAAAAAAACTTCAAAAGTTAGGGGGGGGGGGGGGCTGCCCCCCCAGGACCCCCTGGGTCCGCCCATGTAGATTTTCTAACATCTGTTTACAAAAGTGGACCCTTATGATAAGCCACTTCCCAGGTATCAAAATCACCAAAAAATAACTAAAAATATATGAAAAAGTCAAGCAAAACCATGTTTAACCCGAACAAACACCATGATCAATCACACTGGCTTGTGCACAACAGAATTTTGGCGCGTGCACGTGCTAGGTAAATTTGAAAAGTAGATTGAGAAGTTGATTCAAAAGCATCTTCTGCACATAAGTCATATCAATCATTCACATAAGATCTTAGACGAATGATCTCCTGAAAGAGGCAAAGCTTGGAAGACATGTGAGGTGGATCGTTTAAATCCACTTGGCACTTGAGTATTTGTCTTTAGCACTTTGAAAGGATTTTGCTAGTTGATGTATATTATGGACCATATTGGATTTAATCTTGTGGTCAATTACCATACTTGGACTTGGTATAACAAAAAAGAGAAAGCATAGAAAGGTAACTGATAAGTGTATTTTATGCACTTATTCAGGGTCTAAAATAGCAATATTTAATAGTTCTTTTGACAAAATATATCCTAAATTGTTATATTTTATGTTATATAGGTAAAACTCAATGGTTGGACGAGGAATTGAAAGAAAAAAGCAAAAAATGGTGAAAAATGGTAAAATTCAAAGTTTGGGGATCAAATTGCCAATATTCAATAGTTGATTCGGACCAAAAGATGAGTTGAAAGATTTTTAGGAGAGAATTGATGGAATTTGAATTCAAAAAGGAATGGAATGTGATCAAAACATTATCACAATTAAAGTCCAATCGCACAAATTACATTCCAGATTTTCAATCGAAGATTGAGACCCATTTTTGGTATAGTAAACGTCCGAATTGGGAAAATTATATCAAAGTTGTAGACCTTTGCGTTATCTATCCAATGCACTTTTAATCGCTTCAATCGGATATGGGGTGAGAAAGTTATGGCCAAAATACTGAATGTCATGCAGAGACAAAAAATCCGCGCGCGAATGAAACATTCATTATTCGATTAGAACTCTTTTGGAAACCAAATTGGACGTGATTTTCAACCAATTTTTGACTCTTACAAATACATAACAGCAAATACATATTGGGGATCTCTCATGTACATATTATACTCCAATATTCATTAATTATTATCATCAAAGGAGGTGAATTCATAATTATTGTGAGAGAATTGAAGGGGATTTGCAAGAATTCAATCAAGTGAAAATTTAAACTTGATTTTTGGGCAAAGAATAGAAGGTGTAAGTGGAGATTCATCAAGAAACCATTGTAGAGATTCAAGATTTCAAAATTCATCTTCATCTTCTCGATTTATCAAAAATTCGGGTTAAGTCTTTTCACTTAAATATTATTTCTTGTAATTTCAATATGTTAGGCTAATTTTATACATTGTTAGGATGAGATGAACCCTTGTTATAATATTTTTAGTTTTTAATTAATTATTTTGACTTTAATTTGATTTAATTTGTGGATGTTTATTATTGTTTTATCGTTCTTTTCAATTGATTGATCACCAATTGAATTGTTAGTGAATTTTATTGTTATCGAGAGAGACAATGAGGTTGAAGCACATTATAATAAACATTGTAAGGTTCGATAGAGGATAGAGATATACCTCTATGCTTTATATGGTTTTAAAAGGTGTTCTAGTACTCGTTAATGCATTTATCATGTTTGCATCTTTCATCGAGAGATAGAATTGTCACATGAGGGGAATATATTTGATCGCTATCGAGAAAGGCTTTCAATTAAATTAGGAACATTGACCGACATGGTTTCAAATTGTCAATTTAATTGTTACACTAAAAATGGAATAATAAGGGGGATTCGACATCTTAGCAATGCATCTCACATAGTTGTAAAACACATTTACTTACTTTCATTAGTTTAATTGATAATTTAGGGATTAGTATAAAAAATCACAAAATTTGATTGCTATTCGATTAAAGTTGAAATTAATTTTAACTCGATCAAACACATAGTCCTCGTGGGTTCAACACTCTATTCACTACTTTATTACTTGTCCACGATCCCGTTCACTTGCGGGAAATCAAACGATCAAGTTTTTGGCGCTGTTGCCGGGGACTACTATTTTTGATACGTTAAGTTAATTTTAACTTTAATCTGAATTTTACTGTTTTTCTTTAGTTTAGTTTTTAAAAAATTAGTGTGTTTCTGCTTACTTTTTTGAAAAAGTGCATGCGAAGTTCAAGAACTGGTGATCTTGCTCAATTTGACATGGAGATCGAAAGAACATTCAACTTTCGAAGAAGACAATAGTTGAAAACACACCAAAAACAAAAGAGAAAGATATGGCAGAAGAAAATCCGAATCAAATAGCCATCGAGGCTAATATGAGAGTAGAGCAACCGAATGTGGCTGTATCTAATGAAAATGCAAGGCTAATGGGAGAGTACATGGTCCCACCGATCGTGGAAAGCCAATCCAGCATAGTATATTCGACGTTTGGCCAGGCTAACTTCTACCTAAGGACGGACTTGATCAACATGTTTCAGAATGCATTACAGTTCTTTGGGAGACCTACTGAAAATCCCAATACACATATCTCAAGATTCTTGGACATGTGTGCTACCATTGAATATCTGGGTATTTTAAGCGAAGCAATCAGGATGAGGCTCTTCCCATACACCTGGAGAGACTCAGCCAGAGAGTGGTTAGACACTTGTCCAACTCAGAGCATCACTACATGGAACCAATTGAGCCAGAAATTCCTGAACAAATACTTCCCACCAAAACGGATTGCCAGATTGAGGGATGAAATCACTACATTTTCTCAACTTGACTCGGAGTGCTACTATGAAGCTTGGGAAAGATACAAGGGATTGCTCCGCCAGTGCCCACAACATGGACTGCAAAAATGGCTTCAAGTGCAATATTTCTACATGGGGCTAAATCCGACAAGCAAAGCTAACGTTGACTCCGCTTGCAATGGATCAATTATGAAGAGAACAGTAGATCAAGTCTATCAAATCATGGAGGACTTGGCATTCACTGGTACACTGTGGCCAACAGAGAGAAAATGTGGGTAGAAAGCGTCTGGGATACATGAGGTGGATCAATTAACAGCAATCTCGACGCAACTGGCAGCTCTAGTGCATAAAGTGGAACAGTTGAATGTAACTCAAACAATGGGATCGAAATGCAGCCATTGTAGAAGGAACCATGAAAGCGTAGATTGTACTGTGGGTAGTCCATTTGTCCAATTAGTGGAAGATATTAACTATACACAAAACTTCCAGAGGCAGCAAAATAATCCCTACTCAAATACATACAATCCAGGGTGGAGAAATCATCCCAATTTCGCATGGAACAATGATCAGGAGGCTCAGACTGCACCATCAGGTTTCCAGCAACCTGAAAAGAACTCTTCATTAGAAGGCCTAGTGACTAAATTGCCTGAGACATCTACTCAACACATGCAAAGAACAGACAAAACCTTGCAAGATCATGGAGCTGCCATTAAGAACTTGGAAAATCATATGGGACAAATAGCGAAAACACTTTCAGAGAGACAACCAGGAGCACTGCCTATTGACACTAAGATAAATCCCAAACAACAGGTAATGACAGTGAAGGTAATGGAGGAAGAGCATATTGAGGCCATCACTACTCGCAGTGGGGTACAGCTACTCGAGATAAATGTGAAGAGACAAGCAGCTACACAAGAGAAAGCACCTACCACGGTTGAGGAAAAATTGGAAGAGCCTAATCATAACAAGGAACAAGAAAGATTATCAGATGATCCAAAGGTTAAGGCAACTACTCCTATTAAACCCTATGTGCCTCCTATCCTATTTCCCCAAAGATTGCAAAAGAGAAAACTCGATGATCAATTCGAGAAGTTCTTGGATATGCTGAAAAAGCTCCACGTCAATATCCCATTCATCGATGCTATACGACAGATCTCGATGTATGGAAAATTCCAGAAGGAAATGATATCTAAGAAAAGAAAGCTTCCAGACTGGGAGGAAGTGGCATTAACCGAGGAGAGCAGTGCAAGGCTGCAAAATAAATTGCCACCAAAACTTAAGGACCCAGGGAGTTTCACTTTACCTATTTCACTAGGCAAAGAATTTCACTTTAATGCTTTATGTGATACAGGAGCAAGTGTAAATTTAATGTCTTTGTCTAGTTTTAGGAAATTAGGAGTTGGGGAAGTCAAAGGATCGAATGTGACTCTGCAATTGGCAGATAGGAGCATCAGATACCTATAGGGCAAGGTTGAGGATGTGCTCATCAAAGTTGGGAAGCTGATATTCCCGGCGGACTTCCTTGTTATGGACCTCAAAGATGACCACGATATGCCAATTATCTTAGGTCGACCCTTTTTAGCAACAAGTCGAACGTTGATTGACATGGAGAATGGTGAGCCGATTGTGAGGGTGGAGGACGCACGTGAGATCTTTAAATTATATAATCCACCCAAACAACCATTAGTCCTAGAGGAAGCCAAATCTATTGTTGAAGAAGTTCAACAAGGGTCAAATGAGATAAAACATAAACGTCTAGGGAGCTTTGGACGAGATGAGAATGGAGAGTTCAAAGTTTGGAGGGCAAAAAGAGGATGCAAGGCTGGTAATTGCAAGGAGTGTAAGGCTGCAAGACTCCAATGTGAACCACCATGAGCCTTCCATCCATACAGTCTAACTAAAGATTATAAATTAAGCACTTATTGGGAGGCAACCCAATTTTCTAATCCTTTTATTTATTTTGTTTCTCGTATTTTATTGCACGTTGATTTATTTTGATTATTAGTTTGCATTATACTTGGTTACGTTTCAATTTATAGGGTATCACCATCCTATCATGTTTCTCCTTAGGTCATTGAATTTATTATTGGTTGTTTCGATTATTTGGGCTAAGTAACACATGTTCTAGGTTATTTGATCTTTATTGTTTGATTTGATAGCTATATGCAGGAACATGACGTCGCGAAATACTCAAACCAACATAGACCAAGGGAAAAGTATGATAAAAAAGATTGTCTAGCCGTCACACATAATGCCTTGCTCCTTCAACAAAAAAATTTTGGGGAGTACCTTCCTGCTTTTCTTCCCCGTCCCCTCATATTCTTATTTATGCTTTATGGTATTGATGACAATGTCGATTTTAAGTTTGAGGGTGGGAAAAATTTTGAGTTTTTACTTTTCGTGTGTTTTTGAGTGTTTGTGTGTTTGTTCTTCGTTATTATTTTATTATATAATAAAAATTTGAAAAATTTCAACAAAAAAAATATTTTTTTGTTTTAGGCTGTGTGCTTGTGTGAGTTAGATAATCTGGCCAATAATGATGATTAAATTCGAGATTTGGTGTTGATTTATGAACTGTGGATAAGAAGCATGCTAGACTGATTGAGACTTAACCTTTCAAAACTTGATATTATACGTGCACTAGAATAAAATTGGACAGCGTGATGCTATGAGTTAATTCATATAATTGATAGGTTGATATAGTTGAACATAGATGTTATACCAAAAACTATCCTATATTAATGATTCTTATACCAAATTTAGTATAGTTTGGGGATATTTTACGGTTGTAGGAAGATAAGGATGTAAACTGGGATTTCTTGTGTGAAAACTTGTGTGTATTGTCTTAAATTAATAGGATAAAATTGGGCAAAAATCTTAAGTTAGAAGTCGGTTTGATTAGATAAGTGTTTAATGAGGGGCATTGCACTGATCATGATAGAAGAATATATAAAAGACATCTCTTCGTAGCCTTTGTGACTCGAGTTATTAAGCCTGCTAGCGTATTTACAACCGGTGCCCTAAAATCATTTGATTTGGGAGTCGTCGGCCAAAAGCTCGTTACATGGGTCATCTAGAAAGTTTAAGGGAGAGAGTGCAAAAAAAAATGAAAAAAAAGCAGGTGCATGTAACAGAAGACGCACCAAATGCTCCAGTTAATCCCCAAACACTTATTTGAGAAGACTTGACTTTTGATGAGGGATTATTAGCCTAGCCTAGTCCTAGAGGTCGAAGCAATCAAAGAATTGGAGAATATTTGTTTATTGATGTATTAACTTACAATTATTAGAGTCCACCTGAACTAGAGAGGGTGATGATGGTAATGAAAAATTTAACCTTAGATTACACACTAGGAAAATAGTGAAAAAAAGAACAAGTTTGGGGGTGTGTCAATTATACGAAAGGTGAAAAGATATATTTGACTACAAAGGGTCGGGAATTGAAGCAACTTGTAAATTCATGATTGTCTACTTAATTCTTCACACATACACACACACATTAGTTTTGCATTGGAAGAGTGGATATTGATTTGGTATTGTAACTTTGAAACAGTTTGTAGATTTAGTATTGTAATTTCAAATACTAAGATAAAAAGCTAGATTTTTTAATCAAATACTTTTGCATGTTTGTGTGTTTGTTATTATTTAAGTTATAATTTTGTTTGAGGACAAACAAATGTTTAAGTTTGAGGGTATTTGATAAGTGTATTTTATGCACTTTTTCGGGGTCTAAAATAGCAATATTTGATAGTTCTTTTAACAAAATATATCATAAATTGTTATATTTTATGTTATATAAGTAAAACTCAATGGTTAAACGAGGAATTGAAAGAAAGAAGCAAAAATTGGTGAAAAATGGCAAAATTTAAAGTTTGGGGATCAAATTGCAAATATATAATAGTTGATTCTGACCAAAAGATGAGATGGAATATTTTTAGGAGAGAATTGATGGAATTTGAATTCAAAAAGGAATGGAATGTGATCAAAATATTATCACAATTAAAGTCCAATCGCACAAATTACATTCTAGACTTTTTGTTGAAATAGTAAACGTCCGAATTGGGAAAATTATATTTCCATAAAACTTGTAGACCTTTGAGTTATCTATTCAAATCACTTTGAATCGCTTCAATTGGATATCAGGAGAGAAAGTTATGGCCAAAATACTGACTGCTGTACAGAGACAAAAAATCCGCGCGCGAATGAAACATTCCTTTTTCGATTAGAACTCTTTTGGAAACCAAATTGGACGTGATTTTCGACCAATTTTTGACTTCTACAAATATATAACATCAGAATACATATTGTGGAGCTCTCATGTACATATTATACTCCAATATTCATCATCAAAGGAGGATAATTCATAATATTGTGAGAGAATTGAAGGGGATTTGTAAGAATTCAATCAAGTGAAGATTTAAACTTGATTTTTGGGCAAAGAATAGAAGGCGTAAGTGGAGATTTATCAAAAAACCATTGAAGAGATTCAAGATTTCAAAATTCATCTTCATCTTCTCGATTTATTAAAAATCCGGGTTAAGTCTTTTCATTTAAATATTATTTCTTGTAATTTCAATATGTTAGGCTAATTTTATACATTGTTAGGATGAGATTTTTTAGTTTTTAATTAATTATTTTGACTTTAATTTGATTTGATTTGTGGATGTTTATTATTATTTTATCGTTCTTTTCAATTGATTGATCACCAATTGAATTGTTAGTGGATTTTATTGTTATCGAGAGAGACAATAGGGTTGAAGCACATTATAATAAACATTGTAAGGTTCGATAGAGGATAGAGATATACATCTATGCTTTATATGGTTTTAATAGGTGTTCTAGTACTCGTTAATGTATTTATCATGTTTGCATCTTTCATCGAGCGATAGAATGGTCACATGAGGGGAATAGATTTGATCGCTATCGAGAGAGGCTTTCAATTAAATTAGGAACATTGACCAACATAAATGTCAAATTGTCAATTTAGGGCTTGTTTGGGAAGGATTAAAATCCAATTAAAATTGAAAATATAGCCGTTATTGGGTCCCACTCGTCTAACAAAAGTCAACTCCAACAGCTATATTTTCAATTTTAATCTGATTTTAATCCCTCCCAAACAAGCTCTTAATTGTTACACTAAAAATGGAATAATAAGGGGAATTCGATATCTTAGCAATGCATCTCACATAGTTGTAAAACACATTTACTTACTTTCATTAGTTTAATTGATAATTTAGGGATTAGTATAAAAAATCACAAAATTTGATTGCTATTCGATTAAAGTTGAAATTAATTTTAACAAGATCAAACACGTAGTCCTCGTGGGACACTCTATTCACTACTTTATTACTTGTTCACGATCCCGTTCACTTGCGGGAAATCAAACGATCAGTAACCAAGTGGGAGAAGTTCATATTTTCGACGAAATTCTTGGTGACATTCGATGGATTTATTTTTCGGTATATCCATTACCATTCCCGTTGACGACGATGCATGATCCGGTGTGGCAAAATCTGAGATCAACGTCATATGACACTCCATTAGTGGTGTTGAAGAAGATTTTGGTCTATTGGTTCGGTTTTACACTTTGAGGGTTTATGTTTTCCACATTATATTTGTAATAATCATTTGTTCACTGCATTTTAAACTCTACAAGATGCTTAGTGAAATCAAAAGCTCATCGATTCGAAAATGGACTATAGCAAATCGTTGCACCTCGCTTCGACCATGGAGGTTTGGCCTTTATATACCTTAGCTGAGGTGATGGCATCATTTCGGCTACCTTTGTTTGATAGCCTCGATTAGGCCAAGTATGTCAGTGATGTGGAGTACAGGCTTGAATTGGTTTGTTAGTTGGCTATCACATGGCGAGTGGTTAAAATTTCATGTCGTATAGCGTAACAATAGTCCCCAAAGTCTAATCATGACTATTCACATAAAGTGTGGACTTTAATAATAAAATGAGAGATAATATATAATAATAGAGGGCTTATGTCTACCTCTGATGATTAACTCAGTTGTGGTGATGAAGTGATTGTGGTTGGAAAAGTGTTAATGCTTTGGCATGCAAAGAGTTGAGGTAAAAATCTTGAAGTTGGTAGAAGCTGTGGCAAAGTACCATTTTGGGTTGAGGCCTTGCATGGTAGATGTGTAAATGCATAGGCGGAGTCCCATTATGGGAATGAGGCCCCTGTACTTGGAAAATATGCGATTGTGAAGTTGGAGTTCCATTTTCTGTATATGAAGCCATTGAAATCATATGAACCCTTTTGTGTAGAAGCGAAGTCCCATGCACTAGCGAAAAGTCCTCTGAGAGCTGAGTTGAAGATGTACAGCAATGGTGAAGTCTTATGTTATTGGGATGGGGCCTCTGGAGATAGACACAATAGTGATGTAGAGGTGAAGTCCCATATTTTAGGGATAAGACCTCGGAGATAGATGTACATGGATGAAAATTCGAAGTCTCAAGGTAGGTGGAATTTTGACGTAGAGCTGAGGTGAAACCTTTGATGTTAAAAGACATTAATAGAACGCATGCCAATGATTTGAAAGCTTCACAATTTCAAGAAAAGCCAGCTAAGGCATCTCCTATTTCCAAGACAAGTGTTTCTTAGGTTATTAATGGCAATAATGACCTATGACTGTGCGTGTTTTGAGGCTACGTGTTTTGAGGCTACGTGCTCATAGGTACGTTTAAGTCTCGGCTTCATCCGAGTCTTTCATTCAAAATTCAAAATGGTGCCTTTAATTTTAACAATTCGGGTGGGACTCCTAAATGAATGTTCGGGATCGATCTTGATTAGATCCAACGGTGGAGGTTAGAAGCCTCTGCCTATAAAAGGGGCTTCTTCTTCTTTTCGTAAGATTTTTACTTTGCAAAACTTGATAATTTAATCATTCTGAAAACTTTTTAAGAGATTTTTGATGAAAATGTAGAACTTCTGGTGATTGTAACAAATTATGGTAGTTTGTAACATCACATCCTCTTCAGGTAAAGTTCTTGTTTCACTTTCAAATATCTTTTTCATCTTTTTTTATTCAAACCAAAACTTGAAAATATCTGGCAACTTCGACAAGAACTTCGGTGAGGCCAAGCTCGCAGAGAGAGGCTAGACATTGTCCCTTCAATTGTTAGGACCTTGATAAGCTTAACTCCTGTTGAAATTTATATTGTAGTGAAATTAAAGAAAAACATATAGAGGCGGGTTGATGGCCCTATCAACACCTCAATCTAGTAGGGAAGGCATTAGATATAGCCTCAATCATAATTCATGATAGACTTGAAAAAATTAAGGTGCTGTATTTCTGACTACGTAGAATTCTTAATTGCTGAACCTCATGAACAAACTTGTTATCGAAGGCCTGGATGTGTGGCCATTAACGAGGCCATACTAAAGGGTTGACTCCATTTATCTATTCATCCATTCTTCTGCCTTATCTTCCGATCTTAGTCTGGCTTCAACCAAAGTTAACTCTAATACTTGTGGGCAAATGGTTGGGTCGTAGATGTTGTGGCATGAGATGACCTTGGGTAAGGACATACCATTTAGCATCTTCAACACTTTCTGCCAAACTCGAGTTTCTAGGGGAGATGCCTTCAAATGATGGTATTATTTGATAGCTTGGGAATCCCACTTCTTTGTAATGGGGCTGTCAAGCTCCATAAGAGGATAGGAGTCATGATTTTTGGCAGGTGGAAAACTATTGAAGGAGATGTCTTGTTGTCTCTTATCGTCCCTACCGCCTATTCCACTGCCAGTGAGTTCTCGATACCGAAGCTTTGCCTCATTCCCTTAATTGCATGTTGTACTTGACATTTTTATTATGTTTCTCTCCGAGTTGGATAGGGACATCATTTGATTACCTACCAACTCCTACATTTTGTTTGCCACTATGCTTAACTCATCGAGAAGAACTCCCACTTTGTCTAAAGTTATCTAATGGATCGTCAGATAGATTTTTACTTTATTGTATCGATTAGTTTAACCCCTTGTGGATTTGTACCTAACACTACTAATTTGGCAGAAAACTTTACTAAGAAGGTCTTCAAACCTGATATGTCCTCAATTCGCTTAAGTTTGGTGATGGCTGTTGAGCTTAAGACTTTGACCTCTCTTATAAGCATAAGAGGGATCAATTGGAGAAGTCAAAGGACTATTCAAGGATGAAGTCACTAATGAGGTGGATTAGCATCATCGATAAAAAGAGAAATCTGAGCTGTTGGGTCTTATTCAACTAAACCTATAATGGCGATCAAGCCACCTCATCTAAAATTTTTCCCTGAGGTTCCTCTCCTCTTCTCCGACCCTCAAAAGAAACCTTCATCGTCGACCACAATGACCCTCCATCAACCTTACCAATAACAATAATCCTGAACAATTCGAAGTGCCCTTGTACATAAAGGAAGAAAATGCTTCCAGCATTGGGCTGAAACAATAAGGCCCAAAACTTCTTAGGGGCTAGCACCGAATAACTTACTGTTGAGGCGTCAGTGATGCTTCTTCCTAGACCAATGTTGCTGCTGCCACTTTTTTCAAGTGTCGAATAGAGAAGTTGAAGAATCAGACTTTGTCGCGTGATACCAATAACCTTCTCGAAGAAGGTAAGCTTATTAGGTTCAAGCTTTAGAATGGGCCTCACCTTCCAAGATCTTCTGAGAGACTTGCGAAGGCACAATAGAGAGCTGGTCAACCGGTCCAAATAGTCCTCATGTTTTTAGGATGACCTTAAAAAGGCAAAGTCTAAGGTTGAGAAGGCCAATTGAAGAGGACTGAGACGGAGACGGAGATGGAGATGGACTCCATGACTTTTGAGGTCAGTCGACAAAAATAAGTGGTCCAAAAGTCTACATGTAAAGTAGTTGTTGACCCCAAAAAACGTACCAGTGATGTGGCCAACAGATTCCAAAACCTCTCACGTCCACGTAAGTTGAATTCCTGCACACTTAGACAAATCATTAGTCACACGTGGCCTTCTCTGAAATGGGCGGAGTTAGTCGCGCTCACTCTGACGATCAAGTCAGTTGGTGAAGTAGTTTTGGATATGGGAAAGCTTTAAACGTGAGCCTCCAATGGAAAAATGGGGGTCGACTTTGGGTAAAATGTGTGAGTAGCAACAATATAGTTTTGAGAGTCTAAACTTGCATTACCTTTAAATGTCACTAAGTGTGAGCTTTTATACTTGGGCGAAATGAATGGAGCCCACTGGATGATAGTGCACATGACCTCATCCGACCGATCCCACTTGTCATATATCTCAGTCAATCATAGCCTTAAATGCTAAGACAACTTTTGTATCCATAAAGCCTAGCCTGAACTTTAGACTTGACCAACTAGGATTGCGACGGCGGCTGTGGCAGTGAGTTGTTTTGTCAATCACATGGCACGAGATCTATTCAAGATCTCGTCACCGCCTCGTCCTGGACCGGCTCTTGCAATGTAGTCTGCATGTAATGGGGTCTATCCAGGTCTCCTACATAGGGAAAATCGAGGTTGGTCCATGCTTGATGGTAGTTAGTCTGCGTATAGTTGGGCTGTCCCATGTCAGTGTATTAGGTGTGGGCCTCTGAGTCGCTCACCATGTATGTTAATTGAGCCCATGTGTGGGTCCTAGTTTTTCAAGGCTTAACAACAGTCCTTGAAGTCCAGGTACGATTATGCATATAATGCATGGACTTTCGAGTTTTAAGAAAAACTTGGAGCAGATGTCGAGCCTCTCTGATAACCGAAGCATGTGATAAGGCTTAATGATATGAAGCGAGGCTCTTGGAGTAGATGTCAAGCCTCTCTGATAACCGAAGCCTATGATAAGGCTGAATGATACGAGGTGAGGCCCTTGGAACAGATGTCGAGCCTCTTTGAAAATCGAAGCTTGTGTGATAAGGCTAAATGATATGAAGTGAGGCCTTTGGAGCAGATGTGGAGCCCCTTTGATAACTGAAGCACCCCGGGTGGCGTGCTCTAATGATTTGAAAGACACGTTGATTTTCAATAAAAAATTATGTGTTAGGGTTTCTAATATTTGTATTGTGTGCACATTTAATGTGCAATGATGATGGTGTGCTTTACAGATAGCTATGCTTACGTGAACCCAAAGCGTGAGTAATTCACGATTTTATCTGAGCCATTGATTTGAATTTTGGACAAGCGCTTATTGGTTTCAATGTGACATATGAGATTATAGATGTACGGCTCAGATTGAGGCGAGAGAAGATCCAACGATGGGGGTTCGACCATCTTGCATATATAAAAAGCCAAAAACCTAATTTTCTCCATTTTCTTCATTTTACGAAAATTAAAAACCCCAAGTGTTGAAAACCCCTGAACTTTTTTCAACATCTCCGTCGTTCTTCTTTCGGCAGCCAAAATCGCTTTCACTACCTTAAAGCGTTTTAAACTTGTGTCAGTGCCTAATATTTTTTGCGTTTTTCGTCTTATTTGCGTTAAATGGCTGATTCTTTGAGAAATGGTGTGTCTGGAAGGTCTGCTGAAGTAAACATGGCACTACGAATTGTGGTGGCCGCTGTGGCAGTAAGTTGTCTTGTCAATCACATGGAACGAGATCTGTTCAAGATCTAGTCACCGTCTCGTCATGGACCTGCTTTTGCAATGGGGTCTACGTGTAATGGGGTCTATCTAGGTCTCTAGGCAGGGAAAATCGGGGTTGGTCCATGCTTGATGGTAGTTCGTCTGCGTATAGTTGGGCCGTCCCTTGTCAGTGTATTAGGTGTGGCCCTCCGACCCACTCGCCATATAGGTTAATTGAGCCCATGTGTGAGTCTTAGTTTTTCAAGGCGTAACAACAATCCTTGAAGTCCAGGTATGATTATGCATATAATGCATGGACTTTTGAGTTTGAAGAAAAACTTGGAGTAGATGTCGAGCCTCTCCGATAACCGAAGCCTGTGATAGGCTGAATGATATGAAGCGAGGCTCTTGGAGCAGATGTCAAGCCTCTCTGATAATTGAAGCCTATGATAAGGCTGAATGATATGAGGTGAGGCCCTTGGAGCAGATGTCGAGCCCTCTCGATAACTAAAGCACCCCGGACGGCGTGTTTTAATGATTTGAATGACACGTTGATTTCCAATAAAAAAAGATGTGTTAAGGTTTTTAATGCGCAATGATGATGGTGTGCTTTACAGATAGCGATGCTTACGTGAATCCAAGACGTGTGTAATTCATGATTTCATCTGAGCCATTGATTTGAATTTTGGACAAGCGCCTATTGATTTCAACGTGATGGATGAGATTACATATGTACGGCCCAGATTAAGGCGAGAGAAGATCCAACGGCGGGGGTTCGACTATTCTGCATATATAAAAGGCGAAAAACCTACTTTTCTCCCTTTTCTTGATTTTGCGAAAGTTAAAAACACAAGTGTTGAAAATCCCTGAACTTTTTCAGTATCTTCGTCATTCTTTTTCTGGTAGCCAAAACTGTTTTCACCACCTTCAAGCGTTTAAAACTTGTGTAAGTGCTCAATATGTTTTGAGTTTTTCATCTTATTTGTGTTAAATGGCTGCTTCCTGAAATAAACATGGCACTAAGGTGTGCAAAGGAGAGCGTGCCTCCTATAATCCCTACTGAAGGGATTATGGAGGCCATGGGGGAGCCCTTATAGTACATGTATGATGTTAAAAGGCCCTACAGATTTTAGCATTAAGGGGGGCTTCTTTGTGGCCGACAGCTATTAAGGAGGATGAGTTGGAGACTTTTAGGGATAGGTATAGGATTCTTGATAATATAGAGATGTTTGTGCCGACCCCATGTGAGAGAGCATATTTTCCCAGGGAGGGGTGTGTAGCAGTTAACGAAGCTATTCTGGATGGGGATGAAGCTACCTTTATACCCATTCTTTAGGTACATTCTTAAGCACTACAATTTGGCCCCACCCAACTCGTGCCAAATGCATGGAGCAAATTAACAGAGGCCTTTCTTCTTTGGAAGGAGGTCACTCTTGGCGAGAATATATCCCCACACGTTTTCCAAACCCTTTTTCAACCCCGAGCCTCTAATGGGAGGAGTGACTGTAAGAGGTGGCACTATATGAACCCCTGGGGCCTACACTCTCCTTTCATCTGGGAGACCCTAACTTCTATCAAGAATTGGAAGTCCTCCTGGTTTTAGGTTAGGGTTCACTGGCAAATGATGGAGGGAGATGCGGTCCCAGAGATCACCGCGTCGACCTAGTACCATGAGTATAGTAAGTCGAACCTTCATCTAGCTTAACACTTCTCTTGTGCATTTGTTCCTTCATCTAGTGTGTCTAATGTAAGCTTTGTGCAACTGTAGTCAATCGGTTCGAGCTTGAGCCGTCAGAGTGGAGCATTATAAAGGCCATCTACGAACTGCCTTTAGAGAGGAGGTCTTTCAAAAATGTCATTGGCAAGCGGAATCTTTTGGTCACGCACCGGCTGATGGCTACCAAGGGTAAGGCAACTTTTAATTATTCCTCTCATTATGTGAAGTACATCTTTTTGGGTCTAACTGCTAATGCTTCATCCTTTGTTTGTAGGTCAACACAATAAGAAAGAGTATGTCAAACCAGGCATGCTTTTTATGAGATGCTTAGGAGAGGAGAAAAATAAAAAGCCCTTGGGCTCCACTTCCTCAATTTACAAGAACTAACATGATGAGCTGGCCCCTCTCAAAGGCGAACCCACCGCCTCTTTCAGAGAAAAAGGAAGAAAAATGAGAGAAGGGGAAACTTCCCTGTAGAGGCCCCCAAAAAGGAAGTTGGTCTTATCAAAGAATATCGAGTATCCCCTTCCCCCAAAGCGCCAGACGACCATTGAGGAGTCCCTTTGATAGCCCATTGTAGCCCATATCCTCTGTGAAAATTGTAGATGTTGAAGAGGCGACGGAGAAGAGGTTAGCTTCATTAAGCGGAGGCGGAATAATGAAGCAAGGAGTGCCCCATCTAAAGGAAAAGCTCAAAACTTCCTCAGTGGAAGGTCGGACAAAATTGCCTCCACGATGTTGGAGATGCTCTCCGCTGAGGTCCAAGGGGCTACGAGGGTCCATCATAAATATTGCCCTGCAGGCTCGCTCACAAGGCTTTTTCTTGAACACCCAAATGGAAATGAGGCAATTGCAGGGCCTCAATAAAGAGTACCTCACAAAGGCAAAAGATGCTAAGGTGGCGTTGAATAAGGCTAAGGTTGAGGCAGCCAATGAAGCCATGGAAGCCTCCAAGGTGAAGCAGGCCAAGGTAAAGTTGAGAGTGGACACAATTGCCAAGGAAAATGAAGAATTAAAGAAGGAAGTCCACCTTTGGAAAGCTGAGGTGAATTCTTTGACGAAACGTGTGGAGAATTCTGATAATCTTCATATGATCGCTTCGTCAGCCTTGGAGGCTTCTAATAAGAAAAAGGGGGAGCTGGAGGCTCATGTTGAAAAGCTGATTGCTGAGGCTACCAACTTGAAGCAACAGTTGAGTAGGGCAGGAGAGGCAGCCATAAACGAATATATGGCTCAATTACATGAAACGACTGAGTATGACGGCCTCGGCTTGTATTGGAGAAATGTTGCATACAATGAAGTCTTTGGGAGACTTGCTAAGTTGCATCCCCAACTGGATTTGGCGGCCCTTAAAGAGGAATTCTTGGCTCTTCAGCCATCCACTCCTACCAATGAGGTCGAAGATTCTGTGGAGGAAGTGAGTGCCCCTGCAAAGCCTCAGCAGGATGACGCTTCGTCATAGATTTTTAAGCATTGTATTAAACTGGTTGTAACAGCCCCCTCCCCTCCTTGTATCGTGTTTGATTGTATATAAAAAATTATTTCCTTCATTGTTCTGTGTTTGTTATGGTTATAACCATTTTACAAATAATACTTAAGCTCGCACCATCAGTTGGACTTGAATGATCGTTGCAGAGGCTCGCCGTATTCAACCTTGGGCAGAATAATATGAGCTTATCATAATTATTTTAACTGGACTAATGTGTGAGCTCACCATAATTGATTGAATTAAGTAACTTATGGGCTTGCCACAATTGATTGAATTAAATAATTTATGGGCTCGCCATAATAAATTGAATTAAATAATTTATAGGCTCGCCATAATCAACTGAATTAAATACTTATGGGCTCGCCATAATCAACTGAATTTAATAACTTTTGGGCTCGCTATAGTCAACTGAATTTAATAACTTATGGGCTCGCCATAATCGATATTGGATGAAGATAGTATATGAGGTTGTCATAACCCATGCGAATTAGATTAACTTATGGACTCGCCATAATTATTGAAGTTGATCGCAACGGTACGAGCTTGTCATACTTTAACATATGAGCTTGTATAGTTAAAAAGAGTTGTGAGATGATACTTGTGTTAATAAAAAAAAATGTACATAGGCAATGATCATGGCCTTACTGATAATACATTCTTAGATGTTCAACATTGCAAGGGTGGGGTTGCACCTTTCCATCCAATCTCTCAATTAAGAAGGTCCCTGGCCCAACAACACTTGATATACGGAAGGGGCCTTCCCAGTTTGGACCTAGTGTGCGAACACCAGGCTCTTTGGAAGAAAGAAAAATCATTCTGAGTACAAGATTGGCCCTTTTGAACGATTTCTTCTTGACCTTGGCGTTGTAGTATCTCGCCATTTTTCTTTGGTATGATGTCATCTATATTTGCGCATCGTCTCTCTTTTCTTTAAGGAAATCAAGCTCGAACCATTTTATCTCATCATTGGATATTTCTTTGAAGTGCAGGCGACGGGGCGAAGGAAGACCCTGTCACGCATTTTCTATATCGTGATTTATGCTGTAAGTGTACGGTGTCAAGTTTTGTAATATAGTAGTAGAGTCAAAGTGTCAAACCCACAGGGATTGTAATTTAATTCCTACCAAGTACTATAATTATTTCAACTTTTACTTTATATAGAAAAATCAAATCTCAAGTCAACGTTTTTATCCTAAAATAATATGCATGTGTAACAATTCAAATGAAATGAAAAAAAATTCTAGGAGAATTATCAAAGTGAGAAAGCCTAGGGATTGATTTCACCTCACTATCAACAATGTCTTTCAACTTCTATGGTTCTACTCACTCTTTCGAGTGCTAAATAGAACCTATTTCTATATTTTAATTCCAATATCTCTATTTCAAATTAACGCTATAGAAATGATATACGCAGGATTCTTAAATGAAATAAGCCTCAAAGGAATTATACTTTCTCTCGAAACCTATAATTTCGTAGGTTATGTTATTCTTAAATCACGTCTAAATTTCCCTCTCTCCAGTACCGAAATTTAAAGCATCAAATCATTCAATTATTGATCAGATAATTAACTATAATAGAATCCAAATATGTCTCTGATAATCCAAGATTAACTAACCAAGAGGGGACTGAATTGATTTTTGAAACTTTTTCGACAATTAGTCTCGAAACTATTTAATACACAAGATATAAATGCAAAGTGTAATAAGAGAAGTAAATATGCAAATTCGATAATTTAATTCAAGTATTGTCACTTAAGTAGATATAGCACAATGTAAATAGTAATTTAAAGTAAAGCGCAATAATGTAAAGATGACAAGCGAATTTAATGGGGGATACACATTGTGTTCTACGTTCCCGTTACCAAGCTCTCCGTCGCGAGTAAGGTCAAATGCACTATAGTGGTAACTTACAAACAAGGAGTATCAATCTTTAAGTGACTTACAACAAGGAGTACTTATCCTTAAGTGACTTACAATAAGGAGCACTTATCCTTAAGTGACTTATAACAAGGAGCACTTATCCTTAGATGACTTACGACAATGAACATCTATCCTTAACAACAATTGAGTTTTCACATGGCTCTCGAAACCACCAAAATATAAATTATAATTTTACAATTGAAAGAACTCTTTTAACAAATGATAAAATGAAATCAAGTATTTAGAGTGTTAGAATAACACTTCAATAGATAGCAAATAATAAAGCTCAAGTGTTTATGTTGTAAACTTTGATGTATAATGAATAAAGAAATAGTTTGTATCATGTATCAAAGTTTTCAACCTATGATCTCTCTTAACAAATAATACGTGTTAAGTATGAAGAGAGATTTACACTTCAATATAAGTGTTGGCAAATAAAACCTTTATTAAGAATTGAAAATAGATAAGATTGAGAAGTTTTCCTTGCAAAATAGAATTCTTGATGAAATAGGTAAAACTAGTTTGATCAATCGAGAGATTCTTTGTAATAAATGAAATAGAATATAAAATCAAGTAAGTTCAATGATTTTCAATAAATATACCCTTTTAATTGCTCTTTTTTGTTGTTGGAATTAAATGCAAAAGATATGGCTATTTATAGATCAAGATGTTGAAAATCAGCAACTTTCGGTTGAGCATATCGAGCATTTCGGTCAACCAAAATGGTGAATATAGCCGTTGTAATTTTAAACCGTTAGAATTTCGACTGAGCAGTTTTGTCATTTCGATCGAACAGAAGTTCGATCGACCGGTGTATACTTCGGTCGACCGAAGTATACAAATTTTGGAAATTAATTTTTATACCAAAATATTCATTTTTCTAGAATTTATTTCATATTATGAATCAAAGATATTTTTATGCAAGTGATGAATTATAGAAATAATTTAAGCTTTATGCATTTGCTAAAGATTGATGAGTTGATACCTTTACATATAAATTGAAGTTTCAATAAAGAATCAAAGATATTCTTCAATAGACGACGATTTGAGCTTTTGAATGTTTAAGAAGATTTATACATGAAAAACTCAAGAAACAATACTTGTTAGAAACATAAGTATCTTGTTTGTTATAATAAAAACAAATAGAGCTAAATTCAATCACAGGTCAACAGTCTCAAGTTTAGTTACATCAAACCATAGAAATTAAAATTAATTCATGACTACTAAAAACGACATATTCAATTCTAAAGTGAATAACATGGAGAAGAAAAGAATAAGAAAAACTGTTTTGCCGCTTGAATTCTTCTCCAATTTGTTGTCGTTTTTACTCTTAGTGATTGCTCATTTTTCTTGTCTCCTAAGTCGTTTTTTCTCCTCTTGAATTAGGTATTCCAGTTTGTATTTATAGCCTCTTAAAATATCAGCACGAATTAGAGTTGGACCGGGCCGAAAATAATTATAAAAAATAACTATTTCTTAATCTCGGGAGGCGGGGCCGCAGCGCCCAGAACGCGCCACAGCGCCACATTAATATATGCTACTGGTGTTGTAGCGCCCAGTTTTGTTGATTTTTCCTGGGCTGGGCACTGCAATGCCCAGCTTCCTGTTGATTTCTTTCGTTTGGCCTCCGTTTATCTTCTTCTCCACTTTATTTTTCTTGTTTCACCTCCTCTTCACCCCTACTTTTATGATCATATGTGGATCCATCCCAAGCTCCAAAATACTTCATTTTCTCCAATGTATCTAAACTACAAAACAACATGAACAAACACATCAAAACGCTCATAAGTGCTCAAGAACAAGTCGAAAACTATGTTTTAAAGGTATTAATTTCATGAATGATTTACACTCATAGGACCCACTTCGAACGGGCTCATGGCCTCAGCTCTATAAGCCATGGAGAAAGGGGTTTCCTTGTCGCAGTTTGATTGGTGGTGGGAATCGACCACAACACATGGGGGAGCTTGTCTACCCATGTTCCTTTCGACGCATCAAGTTTCTTTTTCGAGAGGTGCTTGATGGTCTTATTAACTACCTCAACTTGGCCTTTTCTTAGGGATGATGGAAGGAGGAAAATTGTTTCTTGATATCCAATTCGTCTAATAAGTCTCCGAGCTTCCTTAGTTATTTTTGCCAATGGTTCGGCCTGGACCCACTTAGTGAAGTAATCAATGGAGACAATTGCATAGCTGACACTTCCCTTTCCTTATGGCATGGGGCCTATCAAATGGACCTCTACTTGGATAATGGCTAAGGGCTGGATACTACGGTCAGTTCTTGCGATGGTTGTCTTTGAATGGAGGAGACATGCTAAGATTTGTCGCACTTTCTCACGAATTGCACCATATCTCTTTTTAATGTTGGTCAGTAGTACCCTTGTCTTAACACTTTCTGAACCAGTGCTGGACCTCTTGTTTGGCTGCCACAAATTTCTTCATGGATTTCTCGTAGGACAAAATTGGCTTCTTTCCCTCCAATGCATCGCAAGAGCGGCGATGAAAAGCCTATTTTGTAAAGTATTTCATCCTGGAGCACATAGTGGGCGACTCTGTGTCGTAGTTTGTGGGCTTCTTCTTTACTCTTAGGTAGTGCGTGATCTTTTAGGTAAGCTATTATGGGTTGCATCCATTGTGGGGTTTCCTCAATCCACATTACCTCTTCTACTTTTGTTGTGGAAGGCTTAGGAAGGTATTCAACTTGTACAAACTTAAGAAGCTCCGAATCCTTGCAGCTGGCCAATTTTGATAGGGCATCTGCATGCAGATTCTTCATTTTTTGGTATCTGGGTCAGCTCAAATTTCTCAAAGTAGGAGAGCAGGTCCAAAACATTCCTCAAGTACGCTGCCATACCTTTATCTTTGGCTGCAAAATTGCCATTGACCTAGCTTACTACCAGCTGTGAGTTACTACAAACTGCTAGGTTCTTGACCTGCATTTTTTGGACAGTCAGAGGCCTTAAAACCAAACCCTGCCTACTGGGAAATTTCTGCAGGCCCAGTTAATGTGAAATGAAAGGCTCTGTATTTCAGTGCTGGCGAGGCCCCTCGCAGAGACATTGGGTCTCGTAATTGTTGAGGTGCTTTGTCGGATCATCCTTTCCCTCGTATTTGGGTATTTTGGGAGGCACAAAATGGTTGGGAATCAGAGCGCTCCTCAATTTTTAGGAGAAGGATTGGCTTTTGTCATTGTCGTCTAACTCAAAGGACCTACACGGGCCGTCGAAATTATCTTCCTCTGCTTGATAACGAAGGGGTCGCAACGCTTCTGTTTGATTCCTCAAGTTCACCTCGTCTCTTCTCTCTCGCCTATTTCTAGGTGGAGGGAGGGGGACCCCCTGAGGTTTATATCCTGGATTTCGTTCAGGCTTCTTTTGTACGAGAGGCGGTTGGTGGGACCTATTTCTAGGACTTTGTGGTCCAATTCGATTGAACATACAGGTGAATATTTGTGGTTCGCATTCTTGAGCATATTTTGGGGGAAAGTTTTCCTCCTATAGAATGTTATCCCTGGGTCAGCTAGTAACGTAATTGGTGGAAGTGTCCATCTCGACCTCCCTCTCCGTTGGGCTGATCTCCTTCCTGTGCACTTGGGGGTAGGCTGCCATGTCATTCTTCTCGCCTACTTGGGGCAACACTCCCTGTTGAGGCACTTGCTATCTCGTATGTTGATGCATTTGCTGCATGGTGCCATTTTGCTGGGCCATGTTTCTCATATTTGCAATCATCTCTCCTACTTGCCTAGCCAAACGTGTTGTGGTACCGCCTCGCCTGTGTTGGTGGTGGGGACGATGCACGTTTACATTTGTTCGATGGATCTCTTCTTCATAAGCCTCATGTTGTCTACTCCTACCTCACGATCCGTAGTGGCTAGAACTCATAGTGTATATTAGGTTTCGAGCTAAAGATAGGTGTTTTAGATGTTTTCTTCAAGAATCAGACTTTTCTTCAAGGCTCTGCTTCAGACGAATTTTACCACAAGGATGTTCATGGTTTCCCACGGACGGCGCCAATTTGTTGACCTCAAAAAAGTACAGTGATGTGATCAACAGATCCCAAGGCCTCTACATCCACGCAAGATGAATTCTCGCACAATTGGACAAACTGTTAGTCACACGTGGCCTTCTTCGGGAGGGGTAGAGTTGGCCACACGCACTCCAACGGTCAAGTCAGTTGGTGAAGTAGTTTTTGATGTGGGAGAGTTTTAAACGTGAGCCTCCAATGTAAAAATGGGGGTCGACTTTGGGGTGGAAAAGTAAAATGTGTGAGTAGCAAGAATATAGTTTTGAGAGTCTAAATTTGCATTACCTTTGAATAGCACTAAGTGTGAGCTTTTATACTTAGGCGAAATGAATGGAGTCCACTGGATGATAGTGCACGTGGCCTCATCCAAGCGACCCCCTTCTTGTCATATATCTCAATCAATTATAGCTTTAAATGCTAAGACCACATTTGTATCCATAAAGCCTAGCCTGAAGTTTAGACTTGACCAAATGGGATGGTGACGACGGCGGTGGCGGCAGTGAGTTGTCTTGTCACTCACGTGGCATGAGATCTGTTCAAGATCTCGTCACCGCCTCGTCCTGTACCGGCTCTTGCAATGGGGTCTGTTTGTAATGAGGTCGGTCCAAGTCTCCTACATAGGAGAAATCGGGGTCTATCCATGCTTGATGGTAGTTCGTCTGCGTATAGCTGGGCCATCCCGTGTCAGCGTATGAGGTGTGGGCCTCTGAGCCACTTGCCACATAGGTTAATTGAGCCCATGTGTGGGTCCTAGTTTTTCAAGGCGTAAGAGTAGTAGCATTGACCAAGCGAATTGACCAATATAATGACCATTAGCAATAGCATATTACTGCTAAGGAATTGGAGGCCTGGAATAAAGAGAGGGCTGAGCTGAGGCAATGGATCAAGGCTTGGGAGTCTTTTAAGAAGAAGATGAAGACTATTGGTGAGGTAGTAGTCCAGAATCACATGGATAACTTTGAAAAATCTAAAAATTGATATATTTGCCAACTTCTTGGCCTTGTGGAATGCCTCTAAGATGATGGGTCAGATCATTGGGTTCACCCAAAATGGCATGTTGAGTTCCTTGAAAACGAGTTGCGCTAATGAAGTGTTATCTTCTTTGCAATTTTTATTGCCTCCAGGTTATGCATTCCAATAATTTTACAGGTGTTGATACTTCAATTTTAGTAGTGGGATCTGACCTTTTTAATCACTTAACCGATAATAAGATATCGCCTCGGCTGAACAAGTGGTGATGTGCTTCAACTGAATAACTTCAAAATGTAGCATTCAACAAAGTCGGAGTACTTAGAAATGGTTAAGGCCTCGACTAATAGGGGAGTATTGTTGACATGAGTTGGATGCCTCCTCAAAAATAAATAATGTTGATAAACTAGTATGGTGAATAGGCCTCGAAAATGATATTAATAGTTGATAAGTCTAATGCTTAGGTAAACTCTGACTTGCATAGTTCATTTAGCGAGACACCTTTGATTGGGGTGACCTCGTTTGGCTTGGTTAATAAGACAACTTAGAGGCGCCCTGCATGGGGATGCTTCATCCAGGGCAAGAGGAGTATAGGTGTCGGGTTTGTAGGTTTCAGAAGTGTTCCTTTGGAAGACGTTTAACCTCTCATTTCAAAATGATAGAAATTATGCACCTTGCATGGGGATGCTTCTTCCGTGTCAAGGAAAACATGAGGTCAACTTTGTAGGTTTTGAAGGTGAGTTTCCTGGCTAAACTCTCCTTCCAAATTTCATGGGGATGTTTCATCCCTGGTAAAGCGGATGTGAGGTACATTTCATAGGTTTCAGAGGTGAATTATCTATGGGAGAATCTAACATCTCCTTTTCGAAGTGATAGAAATTTTGCGAATTGCATGGAGATGCCTCTTCCATGTCAAGGGGAATATGAGGTGTTATTCGTAAGTTTTGGAAGTGAGTTTCTTAAGTCTCCCATATGATGGAGGTCTTGGGTTCGAATCCTAGGGGACGCGTCAGAAAGCCGTGAGGGGTAAGATGAGCCTAGGCTCTCCCAAAACGGACAGTACGTAAGATAACGCCTCCGGTGCGAGGTCGGATCGTTACAAATGGTATCAGAGCCTGGTTGCTAGCCGGAAATCGGGAACTAAGTGCTATGCGGGACAAAGTGCTACGTCATAGGGCGGGAGCCACCTCTTGAACCCGTAGGAGCCACCTCTAGAATCCTAACACCTGGCAACGGATCCTCAGATGGATCAAGCGCGACGAGGACGTCGCGAGTCTAACGGGGGGTGATTGTAATGATTGTAATGCCCATACCATGAATGTTTAAAAGATTTGATAGGTACTACTCATACCAACAAGGTGCACATTCTTTTTCGGAAGTCTATCGTTAGAGACTCCACAGTTAAGCGTGCTTGGCTTGGAGCAATTTTATGATGGGTGACCCCCTGGGAAGTTTTCTCGCGGCGCGTGCGAGTGAGTACAAAGCATGCTGAAAAGATCCATGTTGGTACAGTGGGGACAGTACGTCGTCGATCTAACGTTCGGGATAGCCCGTTAAGTGGGACCCAGGTCGTTACAGAAGACGTCTAAACACTCCTTTCAAAGTAACTGAATTTGGGCAACATGCATGAAGATGCTTTGTCGATGGTAAGGGAGATATGATGTCAGCTTCATAAGTTTTGGAGGTAAATTCTCTATGGGAGACGTCTAACCTCTCTTTTCTAAGCCCCCGTTTGACACCCATTATTTTGAAGAATGAGTTTTTGAATAGTGATTGATGTAAAGAATGTGTGGTTAAAAAGTAAGAAGAATTTTTGTGTTTATGTGTAATATTATTTTATTTGAAGAATGTGTGGTTAGAAATGAGTACTGTAGAAAAATGAGAATGAGAATGAGATAAAAAATGGGTGTCAAACAGGGGCTAAGTAACTGAAGTTGCACACACACTTACATGGTGAATCTTAATCCATAGCAAGGGATTGAGTAGATGGCTTGATAAGTTTTGAAGGCAAGCTATTGACAAAAGACGGTTTGCCTCGCCTGGAGAGGTGGAATAGAAAATATATGTGCTAAAGATAACCATTTATTGGAGATTTTACACCGATAATGTGCACATTAAATTCATCAAGAACATGCCGTTAATATGCGTCAAATCGAAATATCATTCGACTTACCGAAATCTGATTTGAGAAGACAAATTAGTGAATTACCGACTTCGAATATATGAATATGGATTCATCAATTTCCAATCTTGAACGCGTGTCATTCTTTAATTCAAACATTGCAATAAAACACATAAATAAATTAACCATATTCTGAAATCAAAAGAATATAGTTACTTTCCGAAGTCAAAATACTAAATTAGAATGAAATCGAAAAAAGAAAGATGAGATGCAAGTGATGCGATCGGTCGAGACAAGTGTTTGACACTTTGTCCTTAAGATGAATTTGCCCGGCATCGGTGCCAACGGTTTCTTGGCAATCATCTCCCAAGATACAATAACCACGTCAAGCCATAGGAGCACTCCAAATGACTTACACCAATGAACTCGAACGGAGTTCCCTCTCTACCATAACCCATGATTTTGATGCAAGAAATAATCACTTCTACAAAGTGTTTTATGCAAAACTAAAGTAAAACATGGAATGAAATGATATGGAACTATCAATTGAGTTGTTCATCTTTCTTGTTATTAATCCAAACACATGGGGATCTATATATATAGTAGTTGGAACATCCATACCAAGAGACACATCTCTTGAATTTAAATCTCTCCATAAATAGGCACAATTACATCTCTACATAAAGAGACAATTATTGAAAAATAATATCAAAAGTCATGATCCATATGAAAAGACACATCTTTTCATCTACATTTTCTAGAATATTCCACAATATTCTACACGATTTTTCAATAATTTCAAGTATTAAGTGGTTTAATTTTAGCTTAAATTCCCATTCACCAAAGAACAAATTTCCACTTAAATCATTTCAATTGGTCACAACCAATTTCCAATACAAAGTTCCAACAATCCCCCACATGAATAAAAAATTAATGCAAATGACTATGCAGACACTAGTAGAGAGACCGCGGAAAAACACTGCATTAGGTAAGGTAGTTTTCGACTTTGAACCTTCCATAGTGAAATACCATCGGATTTACTTGGCTAACTGGTGAACATGATGTCTTGAACCATTCAGCCGTTGATGTAAACCAAGATAACAGTACTCACACAATGTCTTCCCTAAATTATTCATGGTTCTCACTGTTGTGTTCATTTTGGCCCTGAACAACTCTTGGATTTCATAAGTGCTTTAGAGAATTGAAACCTTTGAAACATTCTCATAGAAGCGGCCCCACTTCACGCTTATATAGGTGACCTTCTATTAAGAGTATTCTGCCCTACTCTACTTGACTGAATCAAGCTATAAGAATCATTAAAAGAGTATTTAACCTTCAATCATTCTGTAGAAAGCACTTTAATTATCATAGGAATAATTTTCTAAGTGCTTCATTCTTCATAACTTAGTTGTCCATTTAAACCAAGATCTTGGGATCTCCAGTCAACAAGGTAGAGTTACAATTACAAAGACTCTTACGTAGTAGGCTTTAATCTCATTCCCCTCGATATGCAGTATTCTTGATCTCTCGGTAAATCTCTTAAAGGTACCACGAGTTTACACCATTGAGATCGACTGCTTAACGGTGTTATGTCTACGACTTATACGTCTAGACTTACCATTACATGTGATTTAGTATCTCATCAAATATAGCTAGCCATATGGATTGATTTAATAGATACAACATGTCACCATCAAGAAATCCTCTCATGAAGCTACATGCTTCTAACTAGCTTTATCAAAAGGTTTATAAATTTCAAACAACAATGTTAGAGGATTTCTATCACGCACTACACTAGTCCATCACTTTTACTAGTGGATTTCAGAAACATGGGTATTCAATACCATTATTGAAATATTACAATGCATTTCAACTTTATGAATATTCTTCAAATATTCCAATTGATCTTGCATATCCAAACAAACGCCGTAATCGTCTTTTATCCCGTTTCATCCACTTTAGACTTAGTGTATATCATCCTTATAATTAATATAAGGGTTTTCTACCTTTTTCACCTTCATAGATATATTTCTATGATTATAAGGTATAGAAAAATGTAACTTTTAACATAAGTTACCCCCACAATTCCTCAATTAGGAGTGCATGTGCAACTAGTAATGTTGAATCCACAAATCTTGAACTTTTCATATAAGTTCGCAGGCATTGATATTAACCCCCACATTTTTGGGTTGTCCTCGAACTTAGAGTTTATCAACTCTTTCGTAGTTCAATTCATTTATTGAATAGATAATGTCCATATCGAATGCTTCGTGAAAGTTTAAGTACTTTCAAACTAGTGGTCGTCAACCCACAATTTATTACAATTGAAATTGCATAAATTATACTTCAATCCAACTTTCTTTAATTTGATCATCCAAATTAAATTATGGTCATCACATAGACCAACAATGCTCTCAAAACATATACCAATTTAATTGGTTCCACGATTGAAATCGAATCCAATAATGAAGAAGACTAAGCATCTTGATTCACAAGAATTGCAATTTCTCCAACATATGCAACATATCACATTTGTGACATTTCACAAGATAGTATTATTTCATGTTAAATAATACTTATTCACCATGTTCAAATTTAATGAACGAATCATCCATCAGTTGTATTTTCAAAAGACAACCCAACGAGAGGACACACCTCTTCATCTAAATTGATCCTAGAATATTTTTATAATATTCTACACAATTTCACCAATTCCAAATTTTGTCATATTTATGCAAGAACAATTTTGCATAAATCATTTCATTTAATTTCATCAAATTAATTGAGGTTATCATCATTAATATAATTTTCCACAATAAAGGAATAATCATGAAAGTTCATATACTTTCAATAACTAGTTGGCATTCTTCCAACATTTATACATTCATTGTATAAGTTTATTCCATTTTAGTCAACACATGTCGTGACTAGGAATATCAATATCTTGAGGAAATCCATACACTTCCATATTTAGAGATATCATCATTGATCTTAATCTCGATCAATTAAATTATCCAAGACCAAATGGTCAACCATTGATAGGGTACAAGCCTCGAAATACATACATGCTTTATTCCAGCCAAATATATCATGCAGATAATTTACACAAATATGCAATTTGGCAATGTAGAATATAATTATGGACAAATAATTCATTCAAATTCCTTCCACTAGTAAACCAACTTTCATGGTCTTTAAAAAAAATAATGGAAATACACGTACGGGATCTTTAGCCACATTAGCAATTATATATAATACTTTATCCATGCACATTTAGATTACTCAAGAAATGAATGGAAATAATATCGAATAATCATTGGCCAAATAGATCCCTTTCCACCATTTAATAACAGTTTTAAATTCTATGCATTTTTTTCCAAATTCATGCACTGGAGCCATGTAATTTCTGGCCATAAAATAAGCAATACATATTGTGAAAATGAAAACTTTCATACACTTTTATGACTTGACCAGAATATACAGATTAGGACTAAAGTCATAAAATTACAGCAATGTATTATATATTCTTTCAATAAGCAGCTACCATTTGACCATTAAATTGTAATGACACCACATAGATTAATGTCCATAAATTCTTGACATATAATTCATGATTCATATGCACAACAAATACCAACATTCATCTTAAGATTATTGGATTTTACACCGATAATATGCACTTTATTTTCATCAAGAACATGTCGTTAATATGCGTCAAATCGAAATATCATTCGACTTACCGAAATCTGATTTAAGAAGACAAATTAGTGAATTACCGACTTCGAATATATGAATATGGATTCATCGATTTCCTATCTTGAACGCGTGTCATTCTTTAATGAGGTGAGTTTTTTTGTGACTCGTTCCCTCTTTCTTCAAGAAAGTCGAGTTCTGTCCTCTCAACTCGTCATTTATGAGTCACTTCCACGTGACTCATAACTTCGGCTCCATTGATCATGGAGAAATTAGTTTCCCTAGTGACGTTTGACTTGTGGTCCAATTGGCCTACAACACATAGGGAAGCTCATCAACCCAGGCTCTTTTGGAGACATCAAACTTTATTTTTAGGGTAATACTTGATGGTTTCGTTGACGGCTTCAACATGGCCATTTGCTTGATTATGATGTGGTGTGGATAAGTGATTCTTTATGCCTATCTCTTTGCAACACTTTTTGACCTTTTTGTTATGAAATTATCGTCCATTGTTAGAGACGATTTGAGTGAGAAAGGCTAACCTACACATGATGTTCTTGTAGAGTAATTTGGAAGTATTAGGCTCTGTGATCTTGGCTAAGGGTTCAAGCTATACCCACTTGATAAAGTAGCCAATGACAACAATGGTTTAGCACCTGATCCTTTGAAAACCTGCAAGTTCACGGGATCGTGGTCAAGTAATATAATGATGAATAGAGTGTCGAACCTATGAGTACTATGTGTTCAACCGAGTTAAAATTAATTGTAACTTCAATCGAATAGCAAACAAATTTTGTGATTGTTTTCTATGCTAATACCTAAATTATCAATTTAAACTAATGAAAGTAAGTAAATGTATTTTTCAAATATATGAGATGCATTGTTAAGATGTCGAAACCCCCCTTATTATTCCATTTTAGTATAACAATTAAAGTGACAATTTGAAATCATTCATATTGGTCAATATTCATAATTTAATTGAAAGCCTCTCTCGATAGCGATTAAATTTATTCCCCTTATGTGACCCTTCTATCTCTCGATGAAAGATGAAAACAAGATAAATACATTATCAAGTGTTAGAACACTTGTTAATGTTCCTACTTTAATTGAAAGCTTCTCTCGATAGCGATCAAATTTATTCCCCTCATGTGACCCTTATATCTCTCGATGAAAAATACAGATAAATGCATTAACAAGTGTTAGAACACATATTGAAACCATATAAAGCATCAAGGTATATTTCTATCCTCTATCGAACCTTACAATGTTTATTATATTTTGCTTAAACCTATTGTCTCTCTCGATAACAATAAAATTCACTAACAATTCAATTGGTGATCTAGCAATTGAAAAGAACGATAAAAACTAAAATAAATATCCACAAATCAAATCAAACTAAAGTCAAAATAATTAATTAAAATCTAAAAATATCATAACAAGAGTTTATCTCATCCTAACAATGTATAAAATAATTAGCCTAACATATTGAAATTACAAGAAATCATATTTAAGTGAAAAGACAACCCGGATTTTTGATAAATTGAGAAAATGAAGATGAATCGTGAAATTTTGAATCTCTTCAATGGTTTTTTGATGAATCTCCACTTGCGCCTTCTCTTTTTTGCCTAAAAATTAAGTTTAAATCTTCACTTAATTGAATTATTGCAGGTCCCCTTCAATTCTCTCACAAAAATTATGAATTTTCCTCCTTTGATGATAATAATTGATGAGTATTTGAGTATATTATGTATATTTGAGGTCTCTAATATGTATTCTACTGTTAGGTATTTGTAGGAGCAGAAAATTTGTTGAAAATCACGTCCAAATTGGTTTTCAAAAGAGTTCCAACCGAATAAGGAAAGTTGTATTCGCGCGCGGATTTTTTGTCTCTGCACAGCAGACTGTATTATGGCCATAAATTTCTCTCCTGATATTTGATTGAGGCAATTCAAAGCGCGTTGGAAAGTTAGCTTAAAGGGCTACAACATTTCTAAAAATAGAAGGTTTCCAATTCGGACGTTTTCTATGCCAAAAATGGATCTTAATATTTAACTAAAAATCTGGATTATAATTTGTGCGATTGAAAATTGATTTTGATAATATTCCATTCCTTTTTGAGTTATAATTACATCCAATTGTCTCCTAGCAATTTTCAAAGTATCTTATTGTGTCTGAATCAACTATTGAATATTTACAATTTGGTCCTCAAACTTTGGATTTTTCTATTTTTCACCAATTTTTGCTTCTTTCAATTCCTCGTTCAACCATTGAGTCTTACCTATATAACATAAAATACAACAATTGAAGATATATTTTGTCACAAGAACTACCAAATATCGATATTTCAGGCCTAGAATAAGTGTATAAAATACATTTATCAAATACCACCAAACTTAAACATTTGTTTGCCCTCAAGCAAAACTATAACCTAAATAATAACAAACACACAAACATGTAAAAATATTTGGTTAGACAATTTAGCTTTTTATCTTAGTATTTGAGATTACGGTACTAAATCTACAAACTGTTTCAAAGTCACAATTCCAAACCAATATACACTCTTCCAATGCCAAACTGACGCGCGCGCGCGTGTGTGTGTGTGTGAAGAATTAAGTAGACAATCTTGAATTTACAAGTTGCTTCAATTCCCAACCCTCTGTGGTCAAAGATATCCTTTCTCCTTTCATATAATTCACACACCTCCAAACTTGTTCTTTTTCTCACTATTTTCCTAGTGTGTAATCTAAGGTTGAATTTTTTATTACTATCATTATCCTCTCTTGTTCAGGTGGACTCTACTAATTATAAGTCAACACATCAATAAATAATGATTTTCAAATTCTTTGATTGCTTTGACATCTAGGACCATACTAGGCTAATAATCATTCATCAAAAGTCAAGTCTTCTCAAATAAGTGTATGGGGCATAACCAGGGCATTTGGTGCATCTTCTGTTTCATGCACCTACTTTTTTTCAAAAACTCTCTCTCCCTTAAGCTTTCTATATAATCCATGTAACAAGCTTTTGGCCGATAACTCCCAAATCAGACGATTTTAGATCACCGGGTTGTAAATACCCTAACAGACTTAATAACTTGAGTCATAAAGGCTACGAAGAGATGTCTTTTATACGTTTTTCTAACTTGATTAGTGCAATGCCCCCCATTTAAACACCTATTCAAGCAAACCGACCTACAACTTAAGATTTTCACCCAATTTTATCATGTTAATTTAAATCAATCCACACAAAAGTTTTCACACATGAAATCCTTGTCCACATCCGTATATTCTTACAACAGCAAAATCACCCCCAAACCGTGTTAAATTTGGTTTAAGGATAAGTAATTTAGTATGGTTTGGGTAAAGCATCTATATCCAACTATATCAACCTATCAATTATATGAATCAACTCATAACATCACACTGCCCAACTTAATTCTAGTACACATATAATATCAAGTTTTGCAAGGTTAAGTCTCAATCAGTCTAGCATGCATATTATCCACAATTCATAAATCAACACCAAATCTCAAAATAATCAAAATAAATCTATATGTAAGCTAATAATCAAAATAAATCTATAAATTGAAACGTGCCTAAGTCTAATGCAAGCTAATAATCAAAATAAATCTATATGTAATGCGGTACAAAAATCAAAATAAATAAAAGAGTTAGAAAAACTGACCCAAATAGACGCGTTACAAGTTCCATATAGATTACTTCTCAATAAATATTTTTTTTTAAATTCATTAAAATTGAGTTGCCTCCCAACAAATTCTTAATTTATAGTCTTTAGCTAGACTGTATGTAGGGACTGATCATGGTGGTTCACGTTGGAGTCTTAAAGCCTTATAGTCCTTGCAATTTCTAACTTTACATCCTCTTTTTGCCCTCCAAACCTTAAGCTCTCTATTTTCCTGTCTAGCAAGGCTCCTTAGACGTTTAGGCTTTGTCTCCTAAGACCTTTGTTGAATTTCTTCAGCAACATATTTGGCCTCCTCCATGATTAATGGTTGCTTGGGTGGATTATGTAATTTAAAGATCTCATGTGCGTGCTCCACCCTCATAGTCAGCTCACCCTTCTCCATGTCAATCAAAGTTCGACTTGTTGCTAAAATGGGTCGACCTAAGATAATTGGCATATTATGGTCATCTTCAAGGTCCATAACAAGGAAGTCTGCGAGGAATATCAACTTTCCAACCTTGATGAGCACATCCTCAGCATTGCTCCCATGGGTATTTGATGCTCCTATTTGCTAGTTGCGGTATCACATTCGATCATTTTACTTTCCCAACTCCTAGTTTGCATTAAATTTACACTTGCACCTGTATCACATAAAGCATTAAAATGAAATTATTTTCCTAGTAAAATAGGTAAAGTGAAACTCCCTGGGTCCTTGAGTTTTGGTGGAAATTTATTTTGCAGCCTTCCACTGCTTTCCTCAGTCAATGCCACTTCTTCCCAATCTGAAAGTTTTCTTTTCTTAGATATCATGTCCTTCAGGAACTTTACATACATCGGGATCTATTGAATTGCATCGATGAATGAGATGTTGATGTGGAACTTTTTCAGCATATCCAAGAATTTCTCGAATTGATCATCGAGCTTTCTCTTTTACAGTCTTTGTGGAAATGGTAGTGGTGGCACAAATTCTTTAGTAAGAATGGTTTCCTTAACCTTTGGATCATCTGATACTCTTACTGTCTATGCTTCCTTGTTCTACTCAGATTTCTCCAATTGTTCCTCAACTGTGGAATGTACCCTTTCTTTTGTAGCAACTAGTCTCTTTATATTTGTCTCTGGAAGTTGAACTCCACTGCGGGTATTTATTGCCTCAATCTGTTCTTCCTCCACGACCTTCATTATCATTACCTGCTGTTTGAGATTTATCTCAGTGTTACTAGGCTGTGTGCCTGGTAGTCTCTCTGAAAGTTCTTTGGCTATTTGTCCCATCTGATTTTCTAATTTTTTTATGGTAGCTTTCTAAAATTGTAAGGCTTTATCTGTTCTTTGCATGTGTAGGGTAGATATCTTCGCAAATTTAGTAACAAGATCTTCTAATGAAGATTTATTTTCAGTTTTGCTAAAAACATGGTGGTGCAGTCTGCTGTGGCGCAATCTGAGCTCTATATTGTCGCTCCATTGAAAACTTAGGTGATTCCTCCAGCCTGGGTAGTAAGTGTTAGGATTTTGATTGTAATGCTGTCTTTGAAAATTCTGACCGTAGTTGACACATTCCACTATCTGAACAAAATGAGACCCTACATTACAATTAACACTCTCCTGGTTCCTGTACAATGTTTGAATTTCGGTCCTATTGTCTGAGCTACGTTCATCTGATCCACTCTATGTGTCAATGATGCCAACTGTACTGAAATTACTATCATTGAATCAACTTCGAATACCCCAGTAGCTCTCTTTTCACTCGTCTTTTCAGCAGGCCAAAGTGCATTGGCGAATGCCGAATCCTCCATGATTTATTAGACTTGATCAGCAGTTCTTTTTCTGATAGAACCATTGCATGAAGAGTCTACGTTAGCCCTGCTCATCGGACTAATGTAGAAGTACTACACCAGAAACCATTTCTGTAATTCGTATTGTGGACATTGGCGGAATAAACCATTGTATCGTTCACAAACCTCTGAATAACATTCTGGGTCTAGTTGTTGCAATCCTTTTCGGTGGAAAATATTTGCTAAGAAATTTCTGACTCAATTGATTCCATGTAGTGATGCTCTAAGGTGGACAAGTGTCTAACCACTCTCTTGTTGAGTCTCTCAAAGTGTATGGGAAAAGCATAAGCTTATTGCTTCACTGGACACCCCTGGATACTTGATAGTTGCACATATGTCCAAAAATCTTGATATATGAGCGTTGAGATTCTCCGTAGCTCTTCCAAAGAATTGTTTTGCATTTTGGAACATGTTGATCACATCAATCCTCATGTGGAAGTTTGCCTGACCAAATGCCGAAATACTATGGTAGATTGGCTTTCCACAACCAGTGGAACCATGTACTCCCTATTACCTTGCAATCTTATTAGCTGCAGCCACATTCGGTTGTGCTGCTTCCAGATTAGCCTCGATGACTTTTTGATTTAGATTTTCCTCTTGACATGTCTTTTTCTTTCTGTTTTTGGTGTGTTTCCAACTGTTTTCTTTTCGAAGGTTGAATGTTCGTTCGATCTACGGGTCAAATTGAGCAAGCTCACCTGTTTTCAAACTTTCCATACAAGGTTTTGAAAAATGAAGCAAGAAACTCTGTAATGTTTTTTAAATATAATAAACTGAACTAAGAAAAGAAACAATAAAATTCAGATTAAAATTAAAATTAACTAAACTTATCAAGAACAATAGTCTCTGGTAACGGTGTCAAAAACTTGATCCTTTGAAAACCCGCAAGTGCACGGGATTGTGGTCAAATAATATAATGATGAATAGAGTGTCGAATCCATGTGGACTATATGTTTGAACGAATTAAAATTAATTACAACTTTAATTGAATAGCAAACAAATTTTGTGATTTTTTTTCTATACTAGTACCTAAATTATCAATTTAAACTAATGAAAGTAAATGTGTTTTTCAAATATGTGAGATGCATTGTCAAGATGTCGAAACTCTCATGTTATTCTATTTTTAGTGTAACAATTAAAGTGACAATTTGAAATCATTCAATTTGGTCAATGTTCCTACGTTAATTGAAAGCCTCTCTTGATAGCGATCAAATCTATTCCCTTCATGTGACCCTTATATCTCTCGATGAAAGATGCAAACACGATAAATGCATTAACAAGTGTTAGAACACATATTAAAACCATATAAAGTATAGATGTACATTTCTATCATCTATCGAACCTTAAAATATTTATTATGTTGTGCTTAAACCATATTCTCTCTCTCAACAACAATAAAATTCACCAACAATTTAATTGGTGATCAAGCAATTGAAAACAACGATAAAAATTATAATAAACATCTACAAATTAAATCAAATCAAATTAAAGTTAAAATAATTAATTAAAATCTAAAAATATCATAACAAGGGTTCATCTCATCCTAACAACGTATAAAATTAGTCTTAACATATTGAAATTACAAGAAATCATATTTAAGTGAAAAAGACATAACCCGAAGTTTTGATAAATTGAGAAGATGAAGATGAAGATGAAGATGAATATGAATTTTAAAATCTTGAATCTCTTCAATGGTTTCTTGATGAATCTCCACTGCGACTTCTCTTCTTTTCCCAAAAATTAAGTTTGAATCTTCACTTGATTGGATTCTTGCAAGTCCCCTTCAATTCTCTCACAAAAACTATGAATTTTCCTCATTTAATGATAATAATTGATGAGTATTAGAGTATATTATGTATATGTGAGGTCTTTAATATATATTCTGTTGCTAGGTAATTGTAGGAGTAAAAAATTGGGTCTTTGTATAGCAGTTAATATTTTGGTCATACATTTCTCCCCAGATATTCAATTGAGACGATTCAAAGTTTGTTGGAAATATAGCTCAAAGGATACAACTTTTCTTGAAATATAATTTTTCCAATTCGAACGTTTTTTATGCCAAAAATGAGTCTCAATATTCGACTAAAAATCTGGAATATAACTTGTGCGATTGAAAATTGATTTTGATAATATTTTGAACATATTCCATTCCCTTTTGAGTTTTGATTCCATCCAATTGTCTCCTAGAAATCTTCAACCTATCTTTTTGTGTCCGAATTAACTATTGAACTTTTACAACTTGATTGTCAAATTTCGGATTTTGCCATTTTTCACTATTTTCGCTTCTTTCGATTCCTCGTTCAACCATTGAGTTTTACCTATATAACATAAAATACAAAAAATAAGAATATATTTTATCAAAAGAAATACCAAATATTGATATTTTAGGACCCCGAATAAGTGTATAAAATACACTTATCAGCACCCGTTGCCTTTCTCCTTTGGCAATGGTCCAATGAGGTCAATCTCTCATTTGGTGAAGGGCTCGTCATAGTTGTCCGCTCTTGGGAAAAATGTATCAGCACTGTGGCGAAGCACTAACACTTGTTACATTTGTACACAAATTGAAGGGCGTCATTTTTTAAGGTATGCTAGTAGTATGCTTGTCAAAACACTTTCTGCACGAGCGTGTGTCCTCCTACCTGGTTGTCGCATATGCCCTCATGAATTTTCCTGAGAACATAGGTTGTCTCTTTTCCTCTAGTGCATCAAATGAGGGACAATGAGAAGCCTATTTTATATAGGATATCACTGTGAATGATGAAATGTACTACTCTTTATTTAAGTTTGTGGCCCTCTTTACTATATTAGGGAGGATTAGATATTTAAGGAATGTTATGATTGGCTTCATCTATGATAGTGTGCCTTCTACCCTCATTACTTGGCACCTCTGTGGATAGACGACCAATGGAGGTGCTCATTGGGTACTATGTTGAACATCTCTGAATCTTTGCTGTTGGAGAATTTGAATAGTGCATCGACATATGTATTTTCAAGGTTCTAAAATGTGTAATGCCTGGCAATGCGCTTTGGTCAAACATCAAGCATTACAAGAATATGCGTGTTTATGCGAAACATATACGTAATTATGTGTTTTTCAATTTTTAATATTATTTTAAATATATAAAATAATGCATTCTTTAAACTTTATATATATATATATATATATATATATATAGAGAGAGAGAGAGAGAGAGAGAGAGAGAGAGAGAGAGACACACACACACACACACAATCTTCAAACTTTATACATATTCTTCAAATTTGTTACAAAAACATAATGTTCAATATCATAAATAATACAATCTCTTGATAATCAATTCCTACAATTAGACTGAACATGAATATCGACTTTAAAAAAATCTAAATATTTTTTAACTCTTGATTAGATTTCAATTTAAACTCCTCTTCATCCAAGTTATCTTTCGTGTCATCCGATGTAAAATCATCTTCATCGGGGCTCCCTTATTTCAATTCTAGAATTTCTATTACTATTTGTAGATGGTATGATATCATTATTAATTTCCTCCTCCTTATTACAACCATCAACAATTCAAGATTGTTCATTACTAGTATTACTTGCTAGTAAAACTAAAGAAAGACCGAAGAAGAAGGAGGCTCAAGTTCGGCGTAGATAGTTGTAACTCTACGAAAATTTTGTTATGATTTTTTATTTTTTTATAAATATCAAAAGCCTACAAATTGTTGTATATAATTTATGGGTTTGGGTGATTTGGGTTAATTTGATGTTTGTTGGGCTCCATTTACATTTTTTTTTTTTAAGTTATTGGGCTTTGTTACGCTAATTTTGACATAATTTTTAACACAAATACATACACATTTTGATGTTTAAGCATACATATGCGGTCAACGAAATGAGTTGACTGCATTATCATTCGCATACTCCATATGCGAGGTGTTTTGAAATAGTATCAAGCATATGCGCGCATTTTAGAACATTGGGTATTTTTTAGGCACGGGATCCGTGTCAACTCAAACTTTCCAAAAAGTTGGAGAAAATTCATAACTTATTTGAGGCATGTCACCATGTTCTTTTCCGTTGGAGGGAAGTTATCATTAAGTTGGCTTACCACTAGCTAGGAGTTGTTGTTCATGAACAATATTTTTACTTACATTTCGTGGGTTAACTTCAGTTCGGTAGAAGGGCTTCATACTTCGCCACAATGTTGGAGGCCTTAAATTCGAACTTTGCTACATAGTTAAGCTTGTGGCGTTCTAGACATACAAGGACAACTCTTGTCCCAAAGTTCGGCAAAGGGGCTTCATACTTTGCCTTAATGATGGTGAATTCAGCTACAATTCTTCTGGGGCTTGACCTTTGATGGAGGTGCTCGACTTAAAAATAACATTGAATTGACTTAGCTCAATAGCCCATTTGATCAAGCTTCTGAAAGGTCCTGGCTTCTGGAGCATATGCTTAAGTGGAAAGTTAGTTAGGACATGGATCCTATGGACCTGAAAGTAGGGCGTTAACTTCCTAGAAACGTTAAGGAAGAAGACGAGCTTCTCCATATCAAGATAGGGGGTCTTCGCTTGTTGGAATGCCTTGCTCACATAATGATAGGCAATTGTTGGTTGACTTCTACAAGTACGAAGCTTATGGCCTCTTTTGAAATGACAAAATATAGCAACAAGACTTCTTCAGCCTTGGGCTTGAACAGGAGGGAGGCTGACCAATGGACATTTTCATCTCTTGGAAGGCTTTTTCACACTTATCATCCATTGAAACCTCTTCCATCCTTTGAGAACTTTGAAGAAGAGAAGTCCCATTCTGGAGATAGGGCCCTCATCCTACCATACAAATCTTAGTCCTAAAATGGGACTTCATCCCCAAACTTGCCTTCACCAACTTCAAGATTCTTACTTTCGCTCATTGCCTCGACACACAAGCCTCATCATCTATCCAAGTACATGCATTATACGAATACCCATGCCTAGACTTGGGGAATCTAACTTATTGTACCTCGTTACAACGAAATAACTATTCACTTCGCAAAGTGCACCGCGAAAAGAAAACCTCTACAAACAACATACCAATACCTCAGTAACATAGAAAATTGCACGCAAGTATCAATACTTCTCCAACATCAATCATTTCATCATCACAGCTAAGTTAAATATTAGAGGAAATTCATAAGCCCTCCCTGTTACATATCATCTCCAACAATTTTATAGAAGTCTATGCCTAATATGATTATCTATGCCTAAGCTTACATGACTCTTGTTATACCTCATCATACGACGATCCTACCACTTTTCAGTGGTATCCATTTGACAAGCTATGTCAATCTCGCACTCCACGTCACTCCCTTGTCTGGCCTAATCGAGAACATCAAATAGAGGTAGCCAAAATGATGCCATCGCCTCAACCGAGATACCATGTAGAGGCTGAACCTCTGTGGCCAAGGCGAGGTACCACGATTTGCTACAGTACGTTTTCGAAACAATGAGCCTTTGATATCACAAGGCATTTTCCTAGCTTCACCTATTCTAAGAGATTCCCTGTACAAGATCTTTTATACAATTGATTAATGTAACATCTCTGCAGCAGACGTCTCTCATACAACTTGTTAATCTAACTTTTAGGCCCTGTTTGATAAGCCATATTTGCCTTGGAACTTGGAAAATGTTTTCATTTTCCTTGGTTTTGGCTTGTTTGAAAAGCCAAATTTTCTAGGGCTTTTGTTTTCTTTGGAGTTGGCTCACGCACCAATACACCTTGATTTTGGGGAAGTGGGAAATCATTTTCTAGTTCACGTTCAATTTTTTTTTTTTTTACAATGGAAACAAATGTCATAACCAATTGTAAAAAAAATTTCACTTTAATGGACAATTTCCATATAAAACAAAGTCAAACGAACACTAAACTTTGATGAAAAAATGATCTTTTAGGAAACAATTTTTTTTCGTTTATTTTTTTTACTTTTTGGCAATGAAAACAAATTTTATAACCAATTGTGAAAAACAAAAATCATTTTAATGGACAATTTCCATGTAAAACAAAACCAAACGAATAGAAAATTTTAAAAATTTTCGGGTGGAAAATTATACCAATCAAACACACTTGAAATCATTTTCCCTGCAAAATATTTTCTAGGCAAATCTTTTCCCTGTAAAACATTTTCTTTCCACCCATTTTCCACCCTTGCAATCAAACGCACCCTTAGATGTCAGACCTAAGTTATAGAGTAGCCACTTTTAAAATCATTAAATGCTCTCTTAACCTAGGATCGTAGAAGTAACACCTAGGGGATGATGCATCGATCATTAAGGTGAGACCTACGTGTTTTTCATTCATCGTAACAATTTCATATCTTCTACTACAAAAACTCACATTTAATGTCGTTTGAAGGTAATTTTATTTTGCACTCTCAACTTGTAACTTAGCTAATTTTGTTTCCTTCCTACAACTTGGTGCCTGTAAACTTAATTAAACATTCAATATTCACCTTTACAGTACTTGACCATCCGAATGCTCGCGGATGCCTCTATTACCATCGAAGAAGACCATGTGCCTCTAACAGTAAGTCTAAGTGTACAGGAGCCTTGCGCATGGGCATGAGTAAAGACATGATCTATTGACTACGTCACCCAATTGAAACCGAGGTCAGTAATTAATGTCTTTCTAATGTTTGACACACAACACCAAAAAAACCTATATCTTATTCTATGTGCAGATTTTAGATCTTGTGACAATCTTCAAGCAACTGAATTATAATAACTCTTAACTTATTTATTAAAAATAAATCTAACGATATTTATAATGTTCATAAACTTTAATATCGCAAATATCAAAATAATTTTATCCATGTTCATAACAAATTTTGATATCTGTACATTGCACTATTTAATTGTAAAGACTCACGTACCATCAACAATTCGAATTCTACTATCTGTGCATGATAAGATCGATACTTAAGTTTATTTAATTTCAAGGCATTTAAGATAGATGCAACATTTTACTTTTATATGAGTAAAGTAAAGTACAATGAAGAATTTTTTTAAAAAACGTAATTAATGGTATTCATATTATTTTTAATATAACATAAACTAAATGCACGAATACTTTCAAGCAAGCACTCATTTCTTTGACTATACTAACCCATTATATTCAAATGACAAATTTTATTAAAGTTTTGCACAAATTTTTTTCCAACAAAGTGAAATTGTCTCCAATTCAATACACCAAAAGTTGCACAAAATGAATAGTGCTTAATCATTTTCTTTATTTTTTTAATTCTTAACAATTTATTTTTTTTGAAAAATTATCTATTTATTTATTTATTTATTTTATTACTATATAAATTACTAAATAAATAATCGTGTTTATTAAATTTTAAAACTTATTGAGTACTTTTATTTTAATTCATTCCTTAATTATTATTGATTACATGATTAAAATTTATTACAAATGCACTTAATAATAATAATAATAATAATAATAATAATAATAATAATAATAATAATAATAATAATAATAATAATAATAACAACAACAACAACAAGGATCTATGCACCTGGTGGACAAATGGTGACCAACACTAGACTCCAAACGACAAGTAGAAGATGATGGTACCGCGCTTGAGATACACATCCCGACGGTGAAGGCGGTGTATGAGACACACGAACAGAGACTGTGTTAGCACGTGCGGGTGCATGAAAAGGATTCTAGTGACGATGAAAAAGGCAGATTGTTCCTTGAGCACTTTTTGATCTCCTGGCGGTGTTGGATTTCAGTTTGGTGCACTGTGAAAGCAGATATAGCCTCGAGCAAAAAGGTAAAGTGACAAAAGCTTTTTTGTTGGAGGCTTGATTGTGTTTTCTAGGGTTGCTGCAGCTGTTGGATGACTCAGGGCAATTAGTGGAAGCCCTAGATCGATAAAAACTCACATCTCTCCTTAAAATATGAACCGATAGATTGGTTCGCTCGATTTGCATGTTTTAACACGCTCTTGAAATTTACAATTGATATATTGTGTTATTTGCTACCATGTTGTTATTTGACTCTTGTGGTATTGTCTATGTGTTACTTCTTATGATATCATTGCTTGTATTATCTTGAAAAGTAATTTATAAATAAATTGGTTTGAACTTGCATTTGTGTGTGGGTAAATTGGTTAAGTAAAACTTTTTTGAAAACATTGTTTTGCTACCATGGCCTCTCGAGTTGAATTGTCGCAATTCAAAGGTAAGGGAGATTATTCTATTTGAAAGCAAAAAATAAAAGCTATTTTAATTCAACAAAGAGTTTCTAAAGCTCTTGACGACCCAAAAAAATATCATGATGCATTAAAGTTAAATTGGATGAAATTACTGAGATGAATGAAGTTGCACATAATTTGATTGTATTGTATTTATATGATGATGTATTAGGACAAGTTGAACAACTTAAAACTGTCAAAGTGTTGTGGAAAGTACTGACAAGCTATTTTTGGAAAAATATCTTCCAAACAAAATACGTTACTTCAATACCTTGTCAATTTTAAGCTGGACTCGGGAAAGGATCTTGAATCCAATTTGGGGGACTTTAACAGACTTGTCAATTGTTCGACCTACGAAGATAAGAAATTCGATGATGAGTATCGACAGTTATACTTTTGAATGCTACGCCCGAATCCTATAGAGTTGTTAGGAATGCTATCATGTATACTAGGGATATTTTGACCCAAGATATTGTAACTAATGCTTTGAGGGCTAGGGAGCTAGAGTTTAAGAAAGAGTCGAAAGATAGCTTGAGAGAAGAGAGTTTGTTTGTTAAAGGGAGGAATGAGATGGCGGACAACTACTTTTAAAATAAGAAGGATAGAAGGAAATCGAAGGGTAGGACTAAGTCTAGAGATAAAAGTGGTAAGAAATGCTTCCATTGTAGTAAGTTATGGCATTTCAAGAGAGATTGTAATGACCTTAAGAAGAAACATAAACTGCAACAAAGTCATCATCAGAACTTAGTTGTTGTAGGTGATTCCCTTCATTGTCTACATGCTATAACCATGTCAGGAGATTTTGACACTGATATAGATCGTGCCCGTGATAACATACATATTATAAATGTATCTAATGTTGATTTGACAATAAATGTATTATAGACTCAGGTGACACTGTTCATATGTGTCCTATTAGGTCTTGGTTCTATGACTACAGAGACGTTAATCTTAGGAAAGTATACCTGGGGAACGACCATATACACAATGTAGAAGGAGTAGGTAATATTGCTATTGGGATGCATGAGGCATTATCAGACCCTCATAGGTGTTAGGTATGCCCTGAGCCTGACATGGAATCTTATTTTCTTAGGCATTCTTGAGAATGAAGGTTATGAGTTCAGATCTCATGTTGGTACTTTGAGGATTTGCAAAGGGTCTCTAGTGGTTATGAAAGGTACTAAGAGGAATGGGTTGTATGTTTTCAAGGTAAAACCTTAGACCGCAAAGAGTCGACATTATCTTCAATCTTTGAAGATAGATCAGATATTTGGCATAAATGAACGGGACACATTGGGAACAGATGGTTGAAATATCTTAGTAATCAGAATTTACTTGGTAAGGATAGTGTTACACCTTTAAGCTTTTGCAAGACGTGTGTTCTAGAAAAGTCACACAGAGTTAGATTTGGGATAGATGAACACAGCATTAAGAGACCATTGAACTATAATCATGTAGATTTGTGGGGTCTAGAAAAACATCCCACACACAGAGGGAACATATTTTTTCTATCCATTGTTGATGACGACTCGAGGAAAGTTTGGGTGTATCTCCTTAAATCTAAATCTGAAACTTTCAATACGTCTAAGTCTTGGCTTACCTTAGTTGAAAATCAAATGGGAAGAGGTGTGAAAATTTGATAAGTGCATTTTTACCCACTTATTTTACTGTCAAAACATAGAATATTGTTGATTAATATGTTGAAATATAGTTTAATTCTATGTAATTTACGTTTTGCAGCACAACATGGTAAATGTAGTAGGAATAAGGAGAAACAAGTAAAAAAGGATCAAATTAAAGGAAATGAAAGTTTAGAGACCAAATTTCAAATATCCAAAAGATGATTCGGAAGGCAAAACGAAGATATGAAGATGACGAGGTCAAATTGGGCTAAAGAATTAAGCATGGGAAGAAGAAGTGGATAAAGAAGTCACAAAACGAGGAACGAAGTTTGACGACCAAAACGCAACAATTGTGAAATGAAATAAGTTATGCGGTGGCATAGGGCCCTTTAGAGAATCCAGCATCCAGTTTTGCACTTCTATGCGATCGCAGCTCTCACTACTATGCGGTCGCATAGTTGGTTTTCTTAACACGATTTTTTGATTTCCTTGTATGATTGAAACACTTAAGGAAACAACATCTTGGAAACATATTAAAATCCTAGAGCAGTCCAGAACGTGGGAGAATTTTATTTTTTTTTAAAGAAGAGTTTTGGAGGAGAAATCAAGGCGGAAAAACAAGACGAGATGATTAACAATTTCATGAAGAGCTAAAAACCTTGGTGAAGTTAGGAAAGAACTCAATTGGATTCGGTGATTTCAACACTTTTTGATTCATTAGTTTTGATTTTCATGTTTTAAACAATTCAATGGTTAAGACTTCCTTTTCGTAAAGTTGTTTTGAAATTGACTAACTTTTTTTAAAATTTTCATCGAATTAGTCACACTTTTTCTATCGGATGATTGAAGTATTCGTTAGGCTTTAATCTCAGTTATTTATGTTTATTGGTGTGATTCATTACTACTTTATGCTTGAATATGTGGTTGTTTTTTAATCTGATTTTAATAAACAAAATGACGTATTTTCCGGTTAGAAAAACTACGTTCAACATCTCTAATTGCATTACAAAAAATAAATCATTGATATTGAATGATCCAATCCAACTGAGGGAATTTCAAAGCTTCACTCTTTAAAACTTGATTTTAACTTCATTCCAACAGATACATTCTTTCAATATTTCAAACTCAATCTTAATTTCATTAAAACAAATAAATTTGAGATTTTAAAAGAACATTCACTTTTCAGTCCTTTAAGTATTTTTAATATCTCCCTGTGGAATCGACACTCCAAAACTGTGCTGTAATTACCGTGTTATTCTTTGGCGTAATCAAAACTCTTAGGACGGACAATAGTTTAAAGCTTTACAACTTTGAATTTGATAGTTTCTGCAAGGAAAATGGTATAATGAGGCACATGACTGTTAGACAAACCCCCCCCCCCCCCCCAACAAAATGGGGGTGGAAGAGAGGATCAATCGGACTTTAATGGATAAAGTAAATGTATGATGATTAGTTCAGGGTTGTCTAAAGGTTTCTGGTGTGAAGCCATGTGTACTGCTGCCTATTTGATAAATAGGTCACCTTCTAGTTCTATTAACTTCAAGACTCCCCAAGAGTTGTGGTCTGAAAAAATCCCAAATTTGTACACAGTAGAGTTTGGTTGTGCGGCTAATGCATCAGGTTCATGATAAATTAGACCCTAGGGCTGCTAAGTGTGTCATGATAGGCTATCCAAAGGGAATGAAAGGATATAGATAGTGGGTTTTAGGTGTGAAGAGCATTAATATTATTAACAATAGAGATGTGAAGTTCAAGGAACTTGATATGCCTTGCCTTAAAAACACAGACAATCAGAACAAACAGAATTGGGAAGGAAAATCTTCTACTGGAAAGAAGATTGAGTTTGATGTAAAGAAATTAGATGATAATCCAGAGGATATTTAAATCGAATCTAAAAAAAGAATTTGATCAAGAATTAGTGATAGAACATAAACTTGAAATTCTTGAAACTTCTCTCTAACCAAGAAATATCTGCAGGTACTAATTTGGATAATTACCAATTAATGAGGGATAGGGAGATAAGACAAGTGAGGCCCAATTTTAAATACAACTCTTCAAATTTTATGGAATTTATCTTAATTTCAGGAAAAGCCTTGAAGTAAGTTGAAACGACTTTATTTGAGGAAGCGGATAACTTTAAAAATGATAAAAATTGGAAAAAGGCCCATGAAAGATGAGATTTAATCTCTGAACAAAAATGAGACTTGGAAGTTGGTTGAAAAACCAAAGAATCAAATGGTAGTCCAATGTAAACAGTTGTACAAATTGAAAGAATGAGTATGACCTAAAGACATTTTAACATATAAAGCTAGGTTAATTGCAAAGGGATTTACTCAGAGAGAGATGATAGACCATAATAAGGTGTTCTCATCTGTCATTAAGTATAAAACTATCAAATTGTCTTAGCCTTAGCTATCCAGTATGATTGGGAATTGGAGCAACTATATGTTAAGATGGCTTTTCTTCATAGGTAGTTGGATGGATTGATTTGCATGTCTCAACCTCAAGGGTTCGAGGTAAATGAAAATTTTGAACTTGTGTGCTTACTTAGAAAGTCCTTGTATGGTCTTGAGTAGAGTTCTAGGCAATGGTATAAAAGATTTGATGCTTATGTGCTTAAAATTGGTTTTAAAAGAAGTGAATTTGATGTATGTCCGTGTTTTAATAACTCTAAAGTAGGCTGTGAAGTTTATTTATTATTATATGTGGATGACATGTTGCTTGCTAACTCTAGTAAAACAGAAATCATAAAGATGAAAAACTTTTTAAAATCAGAATTTGACATGAAAGACTTAGGAGAGACAAAAAAAAAAAAATTCTTTGCATGATTATTAAAAGGAATAATGCTGAAAATAGGATGAATATTAATCAAGAGTGTTATTTGGATAAAGTGATAACCAAATTTGGTATGAAATTTGCTAAATCTGTCGATGTACCATTAGCTGCACACATGAATTTGTCATATGCATATTGGCCTAAAAATGAAGAAGAATTGCATGAAATGAGCAATGTTCCCTATATTAATGCCATTCGGTTTGTAATGTATTTTATGATTACCACGAGACCGGACCTTGCATATGTAGTTAATTTCTTGAGTAGGTTTATATCTAACTCAAGTAAACCTCATTGTACTGCACTTAAATGGCTATTAAGATACCTAAGTGGAACTTTAAAAACAGGATTAGTGTATGAAAAAGGAAGTGATAAGTTAGAGTTTAAAGGATATGTAGATTGTGACTTTGCAATGGATAAAGATCGGAGAAAATCTACCACTTCATATTTCTTCACTTTAGGTGATAATTTTATCACTTGGAAACCACAGTTGCAATCTATAGTTACACTCTCTAGCACTGAAGCAGAATATGTTGCATTAACTAAAGTTGTAAAAGAATGCGTGTGGCTGAAAGGTCTTCTATGTGAATTAAACTTCTTGAATGAAAATGATAAGATTTTTATTGATAGTCAAAGTTCATTGATTTTGTGTAAAAATCTTGTTTATCATGAATGTTCTAAACATATTGAGATGAAGTGACACTTCATTAGGGAGAAGTTAGCTTCTGGTGATTTTATTTTGCTTCAAATTGCAATAGACGATAATCTTGCAGATGTTTGAACAAAAGTACTTGTCATTGGTAAGTTCAACAAATGTTTATCAATATTGAATATTAATAATGGTTAATTGTTGTGCAGGTACTAAGTTGGAATGAGAGTTGATGATAAAATAATACCACACTAAAGAATAGCACTTGTAACCAAGGAATTGGCAGTGGATTATATGTGATCCAAGGTGAAGATTTGTGAGGTGGATCATTTAATCCACTTGACACATGATTATTGGCCTCGAGTTGTTGGCCAGGATTACGCTAATTTGGTATAATTGTGGACAATAGATTAAATTCAATGTTGGATTTAATTTTATGGTCACTTTCTATCACATAGTCATATCACTTGTCTATTGGTTTTGAATTTTGAATTCAAATTATATGTGTATTCACTTCTTCACTTGGACTTGGCAAAACAAAGAAAGAAACCATAGAGAGGGAACCAAGTGGGAGACGATAATTTCTCCGATGAAAACTCTTAGTGGCCTCCAGCGGATTCTTTTCTTGGGATATATTCATTGTCATCCCCGTAAGCGACGGTACATGATCCAATGTGGCACAAATCTGAGCTCAACGTCATAAGACACATTGGTGGTGAGGTTGAAGAAGATTTAAGTCAGTTCGTTTGAGTTTTGTACACTTTGAGAGTTTGTTTTCCGCATTGTAGTTATAATAATCATTGTACACTACATTTTAAACTCTACATTTGTTGATACACGGCCTTCACCAGTTGAATTATTTGGAAGAAACATTTGATTTGCTGAAAAAGATGAAAAGCAAAGGTATTGTAGTTCCTTATGGATGGTCTTTACAGAAATGGGCATTCTTCATAAGCCAAGGAGCTATTGGAGATAATAATTCCCAAACGCCGTGTCCCAAACATAATAATTTATAGGATGATTGCTCGTATTATTGATGAGATGGTGTTTGATGATTTATAACTGGTGAGGAAACACGGAACACCATATTAAATGGGTTTTGGGACTGAAGGAAAGTGCGAGAAGCTGCTTAATTGTTACAGGTTGAATCCCACGAAGAGTTTCTGAAAGAAAGTTCCTCAAAACAGTTCATGGCAGAATCCCAGGAAAAGTGCCGAGTTGAACAAAATAAAGAAAGATAGCCGGTGGGGAGCGGGGAGTAAAATTAAAAGGATAGTAAAGTCCTGTACTTTATTTTTTTTTTCCCTTTTTATTGTAATTGGATTAGATTGTATTTGTAAATTGATTGTGGAGTATTTATCAAAATGTGTTTTAATTGTGATGTTTTTATAATGTAGTGTAATAAATAAAATTTGCGGTAGTAATAGATTTATCCATTACAAAATTAAGGATATGTTGAAAAGACATTATTACCCTTTCAATTACAAAACAAAAACAAATACTTCCTAATTAAAATTTCAAAATAAAGTCGCTTTCTTTCTTCTTTTTTCTCCAACACAAATAAGGACTCTTTCGTTTTTCATCTTCTTCAGCACTAAAACCTCAAAAATTTATCAAAAGTTCAATAGAAAGATCTTGTTATATCCATTACTTCGAATTGATAAATATATTTACTTAAATTAGTATATTTTTAAAATTTTTAAATCTTAGTTCGACATACGTTAATACGTAGATACATTTTTACAACTTATTGGATAGGTCATTAAAATATTAAGCAAAAATGAGAAAAATTCTTCTCGGAGATTTCAGATGGTCCAGACCATCTAGACTATCTGGACTGTTGGTTATGTCCAGACCCTTTACAAGCTATCATTTTTTTCCTTTTTTAAATCTTTCTTTTACTTAAAATGCAAATATGGAATCAGTTCTAGTCCTAATTTGTTACTTTGGTGGATTTCAAAGGAATGAAATTGGTCGATGATCATGGAACTGGACGAGTGATGAAGATGGTATTTCTACAATTTTTTTGACATCGGTTACATCATATATGAAAATGTATCGTGATTTACATAACATCATCAATGTTGATACCTCTCAGTATGATATGGATTTGGGATTTCTATTTCTAGAGCATTCAAATATTCTGGTTTCGTCTTGTAAAAATTACTTCTGAAGTGCAAATGAGGTGGCTAATTCAACTGAATAAAGACCGTAGCTCTCCTTTTTGAGTAACTTTAGTGAGGAAGAATATACCTGGGAGTGAACACAAAGAATCCGATGGAGTGGATCGCAATATGAATGATTTTTGGGAGTGGATCGCAATAAGAAACGAGCTATGGAGGCTCGGCTCGTTTAAGGTAATGAAAGCCCAAGTCATAAGTCATTTAAAAGCTCAAAAAAATTTAAGAAATTAAGTTTAAATAAATTTGATTACAAATATTTATTGAGTAATTGGGCTACCACAATGGTTATCTGCATGTATTTCACATAGACAACCAAGTTCGAATCACCATTCAGATATTTTTATAAAACGTTTTGAAGTTAAAAACTTCTCATTTTGCACATTAAGAATAATTATTTCAAGTTAATTGGATAGAATAATTTTTTTATTAGTCGACATTCATAGAAATATGTTATAAGTCACTTAAATAATTTAATTTCCTTCATTTTTCTTCAGGTAAATGTTTTATAAGAATTAATTTTTTTATGGACTTAAAATTCTTAAAATTCCTGCTTAAAGACTTAATTTAATAAGGTTAATGATGATATAACTCTCCTATTTAGTTTTTCACTAAAATGGGAGGTTACAAATAGGGGAAAGTCAATTTTTTCCACACTTCTTCTCAAATCCGAATTTGTTTTTATTTTTCTCTCAAAAATCTCTATTTAGCTAAGTTAAACTCAAAGGGATAGTAAGGGTGTGAAGAAAAAGGTTTCTACACATTTTGTCCTTTCATATTTCAAGAAAAATGAAGGTAGATGGTACTAAATATTTACCAATTTCATTCATTGTGTATGTGTGTGTGTGTGTGTGTGCATTGCGATGTGTGTTAAAAATTTTGAAGCTATGAACAAAGAGGTTTATATATGACCATAATTGATTTCTATGATCCCAAGGGATTATTCGGAATCATGAGTTTGCTGGTGTTAGGTTTTTAGTGTTGGCAATTATGTGGACAAAATGACTAATTTATAATGTATTATAAACGTCAAAGACCTATGGTGCAATTTGTATAAATTAGGTTATGAAGTCCAGGCTTTGAGCATGAAAGAGGAAAAACACGGTGCTTGGACACTACTCGATCGACAAAAATAGAATGCATGTCACCCGCCTGTTGCCAAGCTCTCGCTCAAGCGACAGTGCGTCGCTCCCCTGTCGCTAGCTTCCCACTCAAGCGACAGGTCGATCCGAAAAACCCTAATTTGCTATTTTGAGGTATTTTTTTCCCCCGCTTATTCAACCTAATTACCATCTCCTATAGATATTTAAACATATACACGAATTGTGTGGGTGGTTGATTATTATTTTTTTGCCTCATATCATTCTTTAGAGATCCAAGAACACATTCATCCTTTGTGATTTATTCTTTTTTATTCTTGAGATCATTCAACCACACTTTGAGAAAACATCAAATTGAAGAATGCAAAACACCTACTTCCTAAACATCCTTAGGAAGGTACTTTCTCAGTTAAACTTCAGAGGTTGTTGGAGCTTGAGAGAGGTTGGACTACATGCACAGAAAGAGCATAAGTCCTTGGAACAAGTTCTTGGAATTCCACTGGGAAGAGACAATTGCAGAAGATCTTGGAGCAGACCTTGGAGTTAGCAGGAAATATATCGGGAAGCCTAGTGGAGTTGTCTAGATAGCATCGGACTGTAACTCACTTTGTATTGTCTATAGTGGAGGTAACTGGCTTGATCTCGGAGTTTTTACCCAGTTGGGATTTCTTCGTCATCATATCAGTGTTCGTTATTTATTACTTTCTTTATTACTGCGATATTAAAACTTAGGGAAATTAACTTGTTTGATTAACCATCTAGAAACAATTAAAAGTGACTTGTTGCTTTTGATTGATTGATTCCGCTCTTAGGGTCAAAACTAAAAACAGATAATTAATAACCATTCGGTAACTTAGTAGCCATTAATTTGGTAATCTGTGAACTGTTTAAGTAGTATCCAGAGCGACCCCCAATTTTTCAGTTGGTATTAGAGACCAAAATCGATCCTTGACCTAATTTTATCTAGATGAGTAGTTCATTATCTGTTCCGCCTTATTTTGATAGCAGTAATTATGCCGACTGGAAGGTTAGGATGGGAGAATTTTTGAAATCTATGGATGAGCGTATATGGCTGAGTGTTGTAAATGGTTTTGCTGCACCTAGTTCTACGGTTGATAATGAAGTAATCCCCACTCCCATTACTAATTGGACTAGGGCGAACTTAGATGAATGTAACTGGAACAGTAAAGCCTTACATACCTTATTTATGACGGTATCCCCGAAAGAGTTTAGGAGAGTGTCTATGTGTGAGGTAGCCAAAGAGGTTTGAGATATTCTATAGACCACACATGAGAGAACACAGGCTGTTAAGAACTCGAAATTGCAAATGCTGACCACTAGGTTTTAAGAGATTAGGATGAAAGAGAATGAAACTTTTGATGAGTTTTATGCGATCTTAAACGACATGGTGAATTCTAGTTTCAACCTAGGTGAGAGAATCCTGGAACCTAAAATTGTAAGAAAAATTCTTAGATCCTTACCTGAAAAGTTTAGACCTAAAGTCGCTGCAATAGATGAGGGTAAGGACTAATATTCCATTAAGATTGAAGAGTTGGTTACATCTCTCTAGACTTATGAACTTACATTTGGTAAACCTATGATTGAGAAGTCAAATGCCTAGAACATCATTAGAGATGAAGATTCTGACTTTATCCATTCAGATTCTCCTAATGTAGATGAGTTAGCTTACCTTGCTAAAAAAATTCGAAAAATGTTTAAAAATAAACAAAAACCTCAAGAGAGGCATAGAAGTGGACCTAGCGGATCTAGGAAGAGTTCTAAAAATGTGAGGTGTCATAATTGTAGAGGTTTTGGCTACGTTAGGAGTGAATGCCCTAACAGTAGGAGAAATCTAGATAAGGCTATGAATCCTACTATCACTGATGACGAGTCTAACTCAGATAATTAGAGTGAAAAATCCACTCGTGAGGAAAGTGGAAAATATATTGCCTCTAAAATTAGGAATGAATCCGATAAGGGAAGTGAGAAGGCTGAGAACATAATTAGTGGTGAGAATTCAGAAGAAGATTCTGATAGTGAGGACAATTTTGATAGTGAGATAAATATTCATGAGGCTTATGATAGAATCTGTGAGGAGAGCATTAAAATTATAACAAAAAGTAAAGCCTTATGTAGGAGAGTTATGGAACTTGAGTCGAAAAATGAGAAACTTGTTGCGTACATTCAGGAATCTACCTCTACCCTGAGTGAGTTGAAATCCATGAATGAATCTTTAGATACTCGAGTTAGGAATCTCACTAGTGAGCTTGAGAAGACCTTTAGGACAGCTAATAAGCTGACAATTGAAAAGGAAACCTTAAAAATCCAGGTTAAAAATCTTCTGAGCGACCTAGAGCATTCCAAGTCTCAACTTCTTACCTTTTCTAGTGGTTCTATAAAGCTAGATAACATTCTGGAAATGGGTAAGCCCGCTGGTAATAAAGGAGGTCTAGGATATAATAAAAATGATCATAATGTTGCTAGTATGTCCAAGACCACATTTGTCCCTGGTATTGACCAGCTTAAACATGTGTCTAACCCTAAATCTAAGAATAAGGGATATGTAGGACAGAGGCTTACTAGACAGCATAAGACACGTCAACCTAGAAATAGATATCAACGATCATATACCTTTGGTCCTATGTTTATCCCTACTTGTTTTCATTGCGATGAGTTAGGACACATAAACCCTAGGTGTCGTCATTTCCTGAACAGAAATAGAAATCGGAACTTAAATAGAAGTAAGAATCATGATTATGTTGGTAAGATTGACTTTCTTACTAATTAGGTAAGTAAATTGACCAAGTTAATAACACATATGACCGGAAATATTCATGTCACTAGGCATGTTTGGGTGAAGAAAAGTGATCTGAAAATTTTTGAAATAGATCACGGTGTTCTTAAAGATAAGAGCATTTGCATATCTAACTGATTAGGTATTTTTTGTGCATGCTTGTGCTTTATCATTATATAACATTGATTTATGCATACATCATATTTGTTTATTTATTTTCTAGGTAGAAAACTCATGCATATTTTTATGTTTTGTGTTTGATTTTTTTTTTATTTTTTTTTATTTTTTTTTTTGTGCTTGGTGCATTCATGTTTTAAATTAAAAAACAAACAAACAAACAAAAAATGGAAATTTGAAAAATAAAAAAAGGGGGGGGGGGGGGGGGGGGTTTTACAACATAATATTTACTATACTTGAATTTGCTATTTGTGATCATGCATGGGATTTAATCGATGAGCTGTAACATAGTTTTCATTGCTGACTTAGGTTATTTATGGAGTATTTATTATACTTGTCTTCATGTACCATCTACACTGCACACACTATAATATTGTTAGTGGGACTTTACCGCGTGTGTGAGATTTAGGATGACAGTCGCATGTTAGTAAGGTGACTTTGAACTTGAATTGACCTTATATATAGACCTAAGATCAAGTTTATCCTCGGTAATAAAAAGCTCAATATCTTATGTTCTTCTTCGGAGCCTATTTGTCTCAAGCATTAAGCATGCGGGGTTTCTCATAACCTGGTGCTTATGGTCAATTGACTTGGGTTAACCTGCCTAAAGCTCGCTACACGGGTCATTTTCGTCGCGTCATGAAGAAGAGCGTACACTTAAGATGTGAAAAATAATAATGAGCTTAAAATATTGAAAGATGTGAAAATAAAATATGCTCAAAGTCAGGGGGAGAAAATAAATTTTCCTTTCAAAATGAGCTTTTCTTTATAGGTCCTAATGTGCTTCCAATGGTTTTCATTAGTAGAGGATTACACTTATTGACAGTGATGTTTAACATGTCATTTCTCACAAAATTCAGGTTTGGAGTCATGTTTACAAAGGATTAGTGACACTTTACACACATGGGTCACTTATACAATTTACTCTATGTTAACTTGAACTGAGTGTGTGGGAAGGTTTACTGTACGTTGATTATACTTATGTATGCTAACGACTACATTTTTGAGTGATTATATGTTAATGTTAAATAAAAAAAAAAAATTCCTTCGTCGTTTGTGACAAAAAGGGAGAGAGTGAAGTAAAATTTAATTTTTGTTTTTGAATTTTGATTTGGGGGTAGATTAATTGATTTCATTGCATTCTATATCATGATGCTTAGCTGGTTGAGTTTTTGATTTTTTGTGACGCTAATGTTTTAGTTGGTGTTTGGATTTAACATTAGTGTTACGTCTCAATCCTGCTAGTTTTGGTATCATGTGTTTAATTTCTATATTTCTTGTATCACATGTTTTTACACTGGGTATTTGAGTTGTGTAGTCAGGAAATAGGTTTAATAAGAAATGCAAGAGACATCAGTTTGATGAAGTTTGGGTAGTTTAGATTTTGTTTTAGTTTTCCTTGACTTATTGTACAGTTTTGTCATAGAATGCCAAAGGAAGAGTTTGTTAGGTTTTTAGTGTTGGCGATTCTGTGGACAAAATGATTAATTTGTAATGTGTTATAAAAGTCAAGGACCTAGGGTACAATTTGTATAAATTGGGTTATGAGGTCTAGGGTTCGAGCAAGAAAATAGGTGAAACACGGTGTCGCATTTTTGCTAGCCTATCGCTCGGACACTGCTCGAGCGACAAAAATAGAATGTCTGTCGCCAAGCTCTCGCTCAAGCAACAGTGCGTCGCTCGCATGTCGCTAGTTTCTCGCTTGAGCAATAGGTAGATCCGAAAAACCATAATTTTTTGTTTTGAAGTATTTTTTTCGACCCATTCAATCTCATTACCCTCTCCTAGAAATACCCAAGCCTATGCACAAATTATGTGGGTGATTGATTATTATTATTTTTCCTCATATCATTCTTTAGAGATCTAAGAACACATTCCTCCTTTGTGATTTATTCTTTTTTATTCTTGAGATCATCCAACCACACTTTGGGAAAACATCAAATTGAAGAATCCAAAACACATACTTCCTAAATATCCTTAGGAAGGTACTTTCTCAATTGAACTTCAGAGGTTGTTGGAGATTGAGAGAGGTTAGACTACAAGTGGAGGAAGAGTACAAGGCCTTGGAGCATGTTCTTGGAATTCCACTGGGAAGAGATAATTGCAAACGATCTTGGAGCAGGTCTTTGAACAGACCTTGAAGTTAGCAAGAAATAGATCGGGAAGTCTAGTGGAGTTGGCTAGATAGCATCTGACTGTAACTCACTCCGTATTGTCTATAGCTGAGGTAACTGGCTTGGTCCCGGAGTTTTTACCGAGTTGGGGTTTCTCCGTCATCATACCGGTGTTCATTGTTTATTGCTTTCTTTATTATTACGGTATTCAAACTTAGGAAAATTGACTTATTCGATTAACCATCTAGAAACAATTAAAAGTGACTTGTTTCTTTTGATTAATTAATTATGCACGTAGGGTTAAAACTAAAAACGAATAATTAATAACCATTAGGTAACTTAGTAGCTGTTAATTTGGTAATTTGTGAACTGTTTAAGTGGTATCCAAAGCGACACTCGATTTTTCAGCTGGTATTCATCTACTTGAAATGTTAAATTCTTTTCCATCATTTCGTATATATGTATATATGTTTATGACCAAAAGGGTGCACCAAGTGATATTACTTCTAGTGAGCTTAAAGCCCACGCCTTCTATGTTGACAAATTTTTCAAGTTAAAGGATGGTCGAGGAAGTGGGATTTACGTGGATTGCAGAGGATTCGAAGGGAGAAAGGTGCTTCATTTGTGTAATTAGTCGAGTTTGAAGAGTTTCTAGTTCTTATTAGTTTCTTCATTTGTGTAATTAGTCGAGTTTGAAGAGTTTCTAGTTCTTATTAGTTATATGCAACTTATGTTTAATTTTAAAAAGATGTTAGTTTATCTTTCTTTAAGTCTTCTTTGTTCTTTTTCTTGATGTGAACATTGAAATCTTTAATTGGTTTAAGTATGCATATAATAAAAGTTGCTAAAGAAATTAAGATTAAATTTTAGACTTGTAAACAATAATTTTCAGCTTACCGTCTGAACATTGTCGCATTATACTAGAATTCTTTGTATTTGTAGACAAAACAAGTAGGGTTTGAAAGCCCTATGAGTCTTCTGTCTGTTGGCTTTGGAATCAAGTCAATTGAAGGTTGGTAGGATATGTTCATTGTACCCGAGAACAGTTTTTTTTTTTGTCACATGTTTGGGTGTCCATTTGAGTGCCTGAATGACGTTAGAATATTATGAAATTTTACTATGTTATACTTGAATGAGTTTAGAAAATACTGTAAAGATTTCATAGAATTATGTATTCGATAAATGGTCCAAATAAGCTTGATCGTTGGGCAATGCATTGATGAAATTATCCATTTTAGTTTTGTTATTTAACAAATCAAAGTTTTCTACCTTAAATCATTTGTTTCCAATAAATTTTAGAACTTATAATAGAACGTAAGGGTAACTACAAAATACTCAAGAAAATTAAGAATTTTTTTAATTTAATCCGAATTTTTGAAAGAATAAAAAAACATTATTTGTTTTTTACAAATTTCAAGCTCCAAGACTTGGGTCGTTGTAGCTTGGTATCAGAGCCCAAAGTTATAAAATTGATTATGTGGACATTATTGATATATAAAAGAAATTTTATTTATGTACTTACATGTTTAGATGTAATTTAAATGAGAACATGTAGTGCTAGAATGTTATTTGTTTAAACGCTTTCAATAAATATGTTCAATACAAATTTTCTTATCTGCTTAAGAAAAGTAATAAAATTTTGAGAAAAAAAAAAAGAGAGAAATTGGATAAGGATTTGAATACTCCTTGGTACTCCACATCTATCAATTACCCACATCCTCAACCAAGGTATGAAAATTTTATTAAATATTTTCATAAAATTCCAAAGTTACGCTTACAGGAATTTTAATGTTAGTTGTAAAAAAAGTATGTATTGGCCTACAATAACTACAGGTGACAGATGGCTAAAAGAAACCAACTGGCTAGAAGATGACAAACCAATCCAGTCAGTGCCTTGGAAATGACGATTAGGGCATATTTGGATTTTGAAGTTGATGATTCCGTAGATTTAGAGGATCATGTGCAAAGTGTTCATGAGCGTTGGATGGCAGCTAAGAATGCAGGCTATCAAATTAGTGATTGACAAGCCATTTGACGTCTCTTGGATACATTAGCACCTCACGAAGAGCGTATTAGCAAGCTTCTATTTAAAGAAATGGGATTAGTAATTCCATCGGGGAAATCCTCATGACATAGAATATATAAATTTTTGCAATGCCCTTATGGAGTATTGGAAAACCTAACTTAGGAAAATAATCTCACATTCCAATTCAGATTTAGGAGTGACGACATATGATGAGGTAACTTAACAATTGGGAATTGATGAGGACCTGGAGGAGGACCCCGAAGAGGATCCGGAGGAAGATTGAGAGGGGGATGTAGAAGGCCTATAGATAGGCAAATAAAATAAATAAGGATAATATCAATTGTTATATTTTTTTTCCTTTGCAGTTTCAACTAAGTTCAAGTGACAGGTAAACTTTCATAAGTTAAAGTTTGGGGTTTTAGATTGTAAATGGAGTTATGCACTTCTCTTTTAAAATTTCGTTCGAGAATTGATGGGGTGCATGTCTAATGGACGAAAACTTAATTTTTTGTCTAAAGAAAATGGTACCACCATACCAGAACGATTTAATAGGAGAATTCTTGCAAACGGTACAAGAGACTAGAAGGGGAAGTACTACTTCCCTTACAAAGAAAATAAAGAATAATAGAAAAGCAGCAAACAAAGAGTACTACTCCCTTACAAAAAGCACAAGTGTAAGAAAAATACAAATACTTAAATTCTAGTGTTGGGCAAACCATATCTGTCAATTTGAACAAGCGCTTTGATATATCATGGTAGGTCAGCTGGTCCATATTCTTGGAATCTACGATGAAGCCAACACTCGGTAGCAAGTGTATCTGCAACTTGGTTCCCCTCTCTGAAGATGTGGGAAACCATATCTCTGCCAAAGAAAATGATATCTACAATCTGTCTGAGTATCCCCTGGATAGGCCATGGTCCGCCACCTCTGTTGATGCAGTGAATGGCAATAGTTGAGTCAGCCTCAACCCAAATATCTGTCAAACCAAGATCTCTAGCCAGTAGTATCCCATCACGAATAGCATTGAGTTCCGCCTCTAATATCATACACTGTCCATATGAAGCTGACAAAGCCCTGATACATTTTCCTGCGTAGTCCCTGATGATGCATCCCCTACTCGCAAACCCATCCTTTACACAACCGTCGGTGTTGATCTTGACTAATCCAAATGATGGAGTGCGATACCAAACTATGATAGGGGGAGGAGATGGGGGGAGAGTCAAAGAAACACAAAAAAATATTGCAAGCTGCATGTCATTATACGAATGTGACGGTCGGAATAATTTACCAGTATGGAGGAAGGATACCATATGGTAAACTCTCCAGATAATATGTCTCGAACTTATACATATGTTCCTGTGCTTTGCATTATTCCTCTCAGTCCAAAGAAACCAGAAAATCAATAGAGGAATAATGATGTGAATGTGTCCGGTCTTTGCAAACTGACCAGAATACCTCCATCTCAGAAATCTCTGTCTGACACTCTCTCCTACACTCATGGTAATCTAAAATAAAGCCCTAAAATATTGCCAAGATCTGAAATACTGCTACCAATAAAAATATGAGTAATGGTCTCAATCTCTGAACAACACTGACAACGAGAAGCCAACTGACTGTCGATCCTCTTCTGGATAATGACATCATTGGTATTAAGTCCTACCATAATCTCCAACAGAAAAATGAAATGGTAGGAGGTATGATAAGGCTCTACAGTAGGCGAAATGAATCCTACACTGGCCTGCTAGAGCGGATCAGCTGTCATGCTGATTTAGTAGTAAATCTACCATCTGATGTAACCCTCCAGAAAATGCTATCCGAGATATCAAGACATAGTGGAATGGCCGCAATCTGCTCTACCATAGCTGATGGAAGAGCCTATAGTAATCGACCAAAATCCCATCCAGTCACCTTGAAAAAATCCTGCACCCTTGCAGATGTGTGCTGTCTGTGTGGAAAAATGGATATCAATGTAGAATCTCCCATCCAACAATCATACCAAAAGAAGATCTGCCTTATCCCAAGGCGCCACGCAATGTATGTCTCGACGCATGGTCCAAATTTCTTCAGTCTTTTCCAAATAGGATAGGCTGAGTGAGGAACTGCTGCAAGCGACGGATTAACATGCCAAGTTTACTTTAAGGAACATATAAAATTCTACTGACATCGGATTGACATGATTCCAAGTTTATTCAGTAGCTAACCTATGAAGATATCAAACACCACTAATTTCCTCGAAACAATTCCAAGTAACGATTGAGTTATGAATTTTTGAATTTCAGGGCTGAAACTGAAAATTTAGAAAAACAGCAACAATAAATCGCTAACACTTTCTTTTATGGTAAATGGTGACTTTTAAGTTAATTTCTATAACGCATAACTACTTAAACATAACTTATTCATAAAAATGTTCTTAGAATATTTCCACATATGATGTTCATAGAAATCAAATAAAGAAAAACATAAATGTTACATAATCGAATTAAAAACGTTAAGTCACCGGTATCTCCATAGCATGTTGCATCATCCTCTACCATCATCCATACACCAATCATATCAAATCAACATATAGGAGGAGAATTAACCCATGAGTTTGAAACTCAATAGATATCATCGGTGCATTTCGTTATCAAATTAGAAATTTCGAATTGTAGATTCATACTGTCGCACGTAGAGGGATTTCCGACAAAATTCGATTTATATAGCATTATCAGAACACGTAATGATCATTTAAACTATAGTAGTGCCGAAACATCGTACCCGGAAGTACCAATTCATTCAAATGTTTAATGAAAAATCACAATTTGAAAATGAAATATACACTTGCACATCTACCTACCTTAATTTGAAACTTTGAAATGGATGAATTTGGATAGTGAATATTATTTCCCAACGGCACCCAAAGCTTTAAGAAATCTACTCCTCTTCTATGATTTTATTTCTTTTGAAAATCTTTTTTCCTTGATCGAAGTGTGCACTTTCTCATTCACACCCTTGCTAAGTGTGCACTTTCTCCTTCACACACTTGCTATTCTTTTAAACTTTACTTAACATAGAGATTTTTATTTTTATTTTTTGAGAAAATAAGAGTAATTTTCGTATTTGAGGGGAGGTGTAGTTAAAAAATGATTTTCCTCTTTTTGTAACCTCCATTTTTAGTGAAAAATTAAATTGGAGAGTTATATTATCATTAATATTATTAAATCGAGTATTTAACTAGGAATTTAAAGAGTTTTAAGCCTATAAAAAAATAATTCTTATAAAAAGTTTTATAAAACAATTACATAATAAAAAAAATTAAGAAAATGAACTATTCATATGATTGTAACTTATCTCTATGAATGCTCACTAATAAAATAATTATTCATCCAATTAATTTGGTATAATTGTTCTTAAAGAGCAACAATAAGGAGTTTATTATTTTTTTTTTCAAAAATAATTTTATAAAATATTTTATAGAAACATCTGCATGGTGATTTGATCCTGGGTACCATGCAGATGACCATTGTGGCAACCCAGTTATACATTAAATCTTTGTAATCAAATTTACTTAAACTTAATATTTTAAATTATTGGGCTTATAAATAACATATGGCATGTACTTTCATAATCTTAAATGGGGCCGAGCTTCCATAGTTGATTTCTTAAATGGGTTATATCAACCAAATTAAGAATATAAAATTCGGGACATTACATAATTTTTTTCCCGCATAAAAATTCATCTTTTGAGATTTTAATGATTCATTGCTAAGGATTAAAGCATTTTACATTTACATATGAATCCAAAATATCTAAATCTAATATTTTCGATTTTGACTGTTGAAGTACTTGTCTTTGATCGATTTGATGTGAATGTTCGGCTTCCGTCTCGATTTTTATTGATCGTCAATTTCGAGTCTTTTGGTAGCGATCTTTTTGTCTCCAATTGATCAACTTTGCAACAATAGCTATGAAAACTCGAATTCAATTTTTAGAGATAAAAATAATTTGTTTATTATAATCAAAACGTGAAATCAACCATATGTCAACAGTAGGGGTGGACGTAGGTTGGGTGGGTTGGTTATGTTTTTGCCCCAACCCAACATTGTCGGTTTGTCGGGTTGGGTTGGTCGGTTGGGGACAACTTGTAGCACAAAGATTAAAATCATCCAATTTTTTGATTCAAAGTAGCATTAATATAGCCATCCAATGTCAATAAACTTGAAAATTAAAATAGTACAATCCACCAAATATTCATCAAAATAATTAAACAAAAATGATTACACATTTCATTAAAACGAATCACAATAGCACATTAGCATATATATATATATATATATATATATATATATATATATATATATATATATATATATATATATATATATTACTTTCATCTAACTGGTTGTAATGTTCAACATCTTCCATATGGAAACCATCTAAGGAGAAGCTTTTAACCAATTTTGTGTGCATACCAAAGCCTCCACCATTTTAGGACTTAATGATCTACGAAAAGGATCAATGATCCTTTTTCCAGTGCTAAAAGCACTTTTTGAAGCAACAATTGAAACTTGAATTGCCAACACATCCTTAGCCAAATTGGACAAGATACCATACTTACTTTTGTTAACCTTCCACCAATCGAGAACATCAAAATCCTTGTTCTCTACGCTTTCACGAGCATCAAGTATCTTTCCACATCATTTTTTATTTCAGTACAATCTTTTACTACTTGTTTTTTTAGAAATCTGGAAAGGTGAGTATCACTCATAGAAGAAGAACTGCCTTTATTTATATTGGAAGAACTCAAAGATTCATCAATAGATGTTTGACTGCTTCCATGAACACCTTCACAAGCCACGTATCACTCATAAATATGCATTAGATTGACTTTCAAAGATTTCATCGTGATACCAACAAATTCCCCATCCCTGTATAGATCACTAAAACAATATTCAACATAATCCATTTTGTATCTTGGATCAAGGATAGTAGCAATAAGCAACAACTGATTTACATTTTCCATTTTACCCCAATACTTATTGAACTTCTTCTTCATGTTAGTTACCATTTCACCCAATAGAGCATTACAACTTCATTTCCATTCATCCAATTCCATTACAAGATTACAAATTTCATGAAGATAAGCACAAGCACTAACGCACAACGAAGCACTAAAAGTCAAAGTGACATTGAAGAAATTTTTAAGGAACTTGACAAACACAGATCCATTTTCCCAATCTAAACTTGAAGGAGGTCCACCTCTCTTTCTACCACCATCATCTTTCCAAAAGTAATGCAAATACTGAGCATCATCTTCTTCTAGCCTATCGAAAGCTTTCTCAAATTTTAATGTTGTTTCCAACATCAAATAGGTAGAATTCCACCTAGTTGGAACATCCAAAAACACAATAGACTTGCAATCAATCTTCTCTTTCCTAACACACTCCTTTAGTTTTTCATGGCTAGCAGGAGAAGATTTCAAATATTTGATTGCATTGCGGATATTCACAATGGAGTAATGTGCTTCCCTTAACCTGTCACAAACAATCAAATTGATAATGTGTGCACAAAACCTCAAGTGCAAATATCTACCATCTAGAACACATCCATCACTATGCCAAGCAACTAACTTCCTCCAGAAATAAGAAATAGCCACATCATTAGAGCTTGCATTATCAACAGTGATTGTAAAGACTTTCTCAATCCCCTAATCTTGCAAACAAGTCTCAATCATTTTCCCAATTGGTTCTCCCTTAGGATTTGGAACAACACATAAACTTAAAATACGCTTATTAGACATCCAATCAAAATCAATAAAATGTGCTGTAAGAGACATGTAATTAACATTTTGAATGGAAGTCTAAGTATCAGTTGTGAGAGAAACCCTTGACGGTGAGAAGAAAAAATATCTCTCAATTTCAGTTTTTCATCTAAATACAATTGATAAATGTCTCTAACGAGAGTCATCCTAGATGGAGCCTGAAACTGAGGACATGCTACACTACAAAAGAGTCTGAAACCACGACCTTCAACAAACCTAAAAGGTAATTTATCCACTACTACCATCTTAGCACATGCAACTCTACGATCTTCTCAGATCTAGAAGTTGATTAGCATGTGTATGCATATTTACATTCACATGAGGTATGAGGGCAGAATTTGAAGTATTTATGTTGTCTATATCTATTTATTAATAATTTTCAAAGATGCAGAATGGCCAGCTTGTATGAGTTCCCCTCATACACAAATGCATATACGGTTGTACGAATGTCTTTTTGTACAAATATATGGATTTATTTCTCTAAATACATAAATTTAAACATTTTACATATCCACATAAGTTATTTGATTGGCAAATGTTTACATCAATACGTTTGTTCAAGTTTGTGATCCAAAAACACCTACATCTGTATTTCCTTGCTCCTTTCTGCTGTTGTTGAGCTATATGTCTACATATAAGGGGTCCTTCACATGCATTTTTCGTATTTGTGCCTCGGCATCCTCTTCGTAATACACAATTTCACATTTCTCCCAGCAGTGAAGCATTTAGTTACATTGATGAATTGAGACAACCATGCTTGCTTAAGACATCATCTATTTTCCTCCATTTTGACAATTTACTTTTCGTAATTTGTCGAACTTATATAATATAAAATCACATTCTTACAAAATGATAAGACAAATGGATGGCAATTTCCTTCTCTTTTCTCGATACCAAAATTTGTTGACAAAACAATGAAAAAGTACCATACTATATACAACGTAGATGATATGCATGCACATATGTTGCCAAAAATAACTCCCACAAAACTAGATGAACAGATCTAGAAGTTGATTAGCATACTGTAATTCTAAATTCCATTACCAACAATCATTATTTGGTCCAAATTCTGATTAACTAATAAGTATCAACTATTAATTACACAAGCCGAAAAAAATGCAAACTTAGTAACTTACCTTGAAGAGCTCACTTAGCCTTTGGACACTGATGGAAACAAGAAAAAAGAGAGAAAAAAAAGGGTAAAATATGAAGAAAGAAAAGAGGAAAGAGAGAAGTCAGCTATGCACTTGAGGGAAAATGAGTCCACGTTTAGTTGAAGTAGGGTGGACAAAAAATGGGTACTCCTTTTTTTTTTTTTTTTAATTGGCTGGTCGGGTTGGGTGGTTTTTTGTCGGGTTATGGGTTAATCCACCCAACCCGACCCGCTCAGTTTGACCAGAACCTGAACCCAATAAAAAATGAAAAAAAACGACCTAATTCGGTCGAGTCGGTTCGATTCGTCCGGGTTCGGTCGATTTTTACTCACCCCTAGTCAACAGTTTAGTCAAAATAGAAGGATATGGAAACTAGTCAAAAGACCCTCATTCTTCCACATGGTAACATCTTAAAATAAATCGTGACAATACTAAAAAGCCTGTTACACCAAGGTTTCAACATTTTTGTCCTAATTTTAGTAGCACGTGATTATCGCTTTTCATAAAATCATGTCTAAAGAAATATAATAATAATAATAATAATAATAATAATAATAATAATAATAATAATAATAAAGTCATGTAGAATCAATGCGATTGTATTACATATCAATTATATTGGGAAAAGTTAATCTAGTAATGGAATGATATATCTTCTATATATAAAAAGTGCCTATGAAACGTAAATTCTTGTTTTAACGGAAAATCTAACGGAATTGGTTGTTTTAACGAAAACTCTTTTTTCACCGTTAGTTTTATTGTTTCCATTAAATAGCAATTAAGCCACTGATTGTGGCCATTGACGTTGTGTATGTTGGAATTCCATTATCTAATAATAAAAAAATGGGAAATGCAAAAGGTTTTGTACTACTACATTTTAGTCACTACAAAAAAATTAAACTAAAAAAAAAAATGGACGTGGAGATTATCAATTTAAAAATGCTAATAATTTATTTGGTAAGATACATTGAACTTAATGAAGAAATATTTATTTATTTAGTTTTGTATTGTAATGTTATCTATTATTTTATTATGTACAAAATGTTCATGATTAAGTACAAAATTTGATATAATATAATGGTACGAAACACAAACTTATACATTTTTTTGTCTTTACACTAACATTCATTCTAAAAATTGATTATGATTTAATGTAGAAAGCAAAATTCTGGATATAGGCGAAGATAAATGTGATTGAGTTTGCCCAAGTATTTTATTACATGTCATGTGTTGACCGTAATAAAGGAACTGGATATAAATACAATAAAAGCTTCGTTTGTATATATTACAAAAGCCAAGGGGTCTGCAAACCACGGTATGTATCTTACAATTTTAATTTAAAATTGATGTCTGATTTGATTTAGAATTTAACACTGTTCAAATTAAAATTAATATATTCAACGCATTTAAAATGCTAGGGGATATGTTCAACTGGACGATAATACTGGAAAACTAGCTGCTACTATGTTTGGTGAAGTAGTAAAACAGGTACTTGGTTGTTCAACAGTTGAATTGATGAGACATGTTGGAGAGGTATTTCTTAAATTTTTCTTTAAAACTTGATTTTTATTATAATGAGTTATTTAAAAAATAATTGGGTTTTTTATTAATTATGTAAACCTATTCAAAATTTATTTTGTAGGAAAATCGACCATATGTTAAAAGCGTTGCAAATAAATTATCAAAAGAAATTTGGAAGATTCAAGTTTATGTAGATACAGAGAAACTAAAGGAGAAAAAACATAGAGTTTAATGTTCTCTCTATTGAAGCAGTGCAAGATGAGGAAAATGCTGAATTATCTCAGAATCAAAATTATCTCAAACAGCTTTCATAAAATTATGAGCGATGTTTATTTATAGGATCATGCTATATATTCTATTAATGCTCTTTTTTTAATATATCACAATGTGTAATTATTTATCAATTACATAAACATTACATCATCAGTTATTTAATTAACCAAAAAAATTATATATAAACTAAGCAAACGTGCATTGCACGTTGCTTAAACCTAGTGTGTGTGTGTGTGTGTGTATTCAAACGTTTCGCTATTTTTTAATCACACATCATCTAAAAAATTATTATTATAAAATATATTTTTTTAAAAAATGAAACTCAAACAAATCCTTAATATTATTGGCCATGTCAATACTTTCTTGACATTGGGCCTTAGTAACTCTGCGATCAAGCACTGCTGGACAAGAAAAAGTTTGTGCCTTTTAAAAAAGGGAAAATTACACAAAACCCTACCTTTGAAGATCCAAATTCAAAAATCAGGGGTGAAGGTTCGATTGTTCAAAAATCAGGTATTTGATATTTAAATATTAAATATTATAGAGTTTAATTTCACCCCCAAAACCCTAAAATCATTTACCACTCTCATCTCCCTCTTTCTCTCTCTTCCCGCCTCCTTTCTCTTCTCTCATCTCCAGTCTCCGTCGACGAAGACCACTGCGACGCCTCCTCTCTCTCTCTCTATCGTCTCCGTCGACTCCTCACTGCGACGAAGACCAACCTCACTGTGATGCCTCACTGTGCGGTGGTTGAATTTGCGATGGTCGAATTGGTCCAATCTACAACTCCGATCTGCCAGAATCTACAAGTTTTTTGTTTTTTATACAATCTACTGTGCGGTGGTCAGCGGTGGTGGTGGTGGCAATGAGGTGGTGCAGACTTTGGTTTTTGTTTCTGTTGGTGAGGTTGGAGTTGGCTGCGGTGGTGAGGTTGCGGTGACGTCGGTTTTTTTTTTGGGGGGGGGGGTTAGGTGGTGGTGGTTGGTGGTGCAGGTGGTGGTTGTTGTGCAGGTTTTTGTGGTGTTGACGGTTTCGATGGCAGTTTGACTGTGGATCGCTGGAGGTGTCGACGGTGCGGTGGTGTGGCGGTAGTCTGTGACCAAATGTCACAAATATTTGGTCATCTGTGACCTAACATTTGGTAACCTGTGACCAAATATTTGGTAATTTGTGACCAATTACTCAACTGTGACCTAAAAATTTAATAATACGTGACTCAAAAATATTCTGCGACCAACTAATTTAAAAATCTGCGACCTCAAAATAATTCGTGACGTAAAAGTTTTTTGATCTGTGACCTCGAAATAATATGTGAACAAAAATTTTGACGATATGTGACCAATAAATAAATCTGTAACTTATAATTATGAATATGTGACCATTAATCACAAACTGTGACTTTATTATATTTATTTAATCAATATTTTTAATTAATTAAATCCATACCTGATTTTTGAATTTTTAAACTATTTACCTTATTTTTGAATTGAGGTAAAGAATACACTTTAAATATGAATTTTTCCCTTTAAAAAAAGTAGTATTTTGGTATAGTCCAAAAATGTCAAGTACATAGAACATTGCGTTGACTTGATGAATAGCTTCACCTCTAAACTCAAATTATTATCATGTGCTACTTTCAACCAAGAATACATGTCCCACCTAACTGTCTAAATCCGTCTATAAATAACGATTTCCAAACAACATAAAAAAATTTCTCTGAGAACTTCGGCACATACACTTCACATATATAGTCTTCGTTCAAATCTTGCAGGCATCATTTCTCTGAAGAAACGTTCGACGATACAATTTCTTGATTAATATCTAAAATTATTCATCTTCACTTAAAAAAAAAAAATTATTGTAGGAATGTGAAGTGCAGTGAGAGAGTGAAAATTAATTTTAAAGGGGCATTTCAGAAAATGGGCCTAGACAAGTAGGGCTGTCAATAGATTGAATTTTTATTTTTTTCAGAAAATGGGCCTAGAACATTATTTTTTTCCTAATTTTTATTAATTTTGGATCGATATTCGATAACATAGCAAATTGGATATGGATTTAACAATCAAATATCCGTTAGATTATCGGATCAGATCGAATTGGATATAGGCAGATCCGATCCATATCCGATCCATTTACAGCCATATAGACAAGTGACTATGAATATTCTAGTGGTACTTGTATGGTTTTTAATTTAATATAGTAGTTATTTAAAGAACGCCTCAACTATTCATCAGAATCAAGCATTTTTTGATTTCTTTACAAATAAAATTTAAACTAACTTATTTTCAGTAATCAATACAACAAAACAGTTTTCATGAAATTGATACTGAATTTACATTCATTTTTATTACTTGTGTAAGATATTACGAAAAGTAATGCTGTGTAACTCTAATGGAGTTACAACTCTAATTTAGGTAATTCTAGATAATAACTTATTTAATTTTACTCATCATTTAATGTCACATTAACATCACGTAAATTGAGGTTGTAATCCCAATGGGGCTAATTTAGCACAATGATTGATAACTAATTGATAAAAATAATAGAACAATGTTTAAAAATCCCCATCCGCAAATTTCAGGAAATACTTGTTGACCTCAAAATAAAGATGAACAAATTCAGTTAACCTAACCATAGTCATCGCTCCTCAAACACATTGACTTGTGATGAAAATAAAAGTTGGGAGAGAATTGGCTCTTTGAAATGAGTGTATTAAAACTTTTTTTTCCTATATCCTATTTGCTTTGAATACATGACTATTTATAGATTTCAGATAAAATCAAGAGGATAATTTAACTAATGTTTGATTTCTATTATTTTCAAAATACATTTTTCCCTCTTCTTTTCAACCGCACATTTTTCAATAAAATAATATTATATACAAACTCACAATTTTTCCTTATTTTTTAACCACACTTACTATAAAATGGGAAACAAACATGAGTATTTTCCTTTATCGACACGTGGTAAATGTTAATTAGTGAGGTTTAACTGAATATAGTACATTTTCACGTTTTATTCACCTTGCCACGTGCTATTTATTTATTGGTTGTGAAGTCATGTTCAACAAATTTATACATTCTTATTCACTTGTGCTTGATTTTACTGATGTGGTTGAAATGCATACACGTATTTTTGCTTGTTCAATAATTTTGTACTCAAACGCATCATGTGCTCGTTCATACTTAAAATTGAAATCATGATTTTGCATTAGAAATGCTAGCTGACTTGGGTTCGCACAAAAAAAAAAAAAAAAATAATAATAATAACAATGCTGCTATGTTGCCAAGGAGGGTGAACCCTCCCTGATAGCATACTCACATAGGGGGTGGGAGCACTTTTTTTTTTTGGCTTTTTTTATCCACATGAGTCCCACGATCATGTGAGTGAAGTCAACAAAAGTGCAATTTTTTGTCTGGCGAATGAGCTTAATTCCAAAAATAATGCTCAAAATTTTTGCCACTTACCATGCAAAATTAATTGATAACAATACTAATGACCACTTATATAAATAAAATAGGAAATTACAAGAAATATTCGCTTTCACATGGTCATTTATAAAAATGTCAAAAAATTGTTCAATATCCATTTTACAATATTTTAGACCAAAATATCATTGTTAACAATTTATAATTCTACACTAAAAAAGAAATTAAAAAAAATGTACATACAATTAAAAATTTTGTTGGCCAATAAAATTTTGACACATAACCTACTTTCCTTATTTCAAAAGTACACATGTCAAATCACAATAAATGTTATATTTCAAATGTTAAGGGGTTGTTCTCTTTGTATTTCAGTTTTATATTTTGAGTTTTGAATTCATTTTGAATTTTGTATTTGAAAAATGCTAAGTGTACATAATTATTGTACATAAGAGTGTACATAACTCTCACATGGGGTGGAGCCCACATTTTTGTGGACCACACCCCATGTGAGAGTTATGGACACCTCTATGTACACTAATTATGTACAACAAGCAAAGTCCTTGAAAAATTTGGTTTGATTATAACTAAAAACACTCAAAATAACAAATTTTTCATTTTTGATTTTCTTTGTACTTATTTTTAAAAATGCGTTTTCGAAAATAGAAAAGAGAACGCATTTCACTGTTTTAGAAAATCGAAAACAGAAAACTCTTTGAAAATGATAAAAAGAACGGGTCCTAAGAATTTTATGAAATGTAAAGAACTCTCATCTTCGGAATGTAATTTCGTTTTAGACGAATAAAGTATAGAAAACAAACAGGTTTCAAATATTGATAACAATTTTTAAAATGTAGAGAACGTCATTTTAATAAAACTTCTTATGGAAGCTACTTCTTCTTCTTGAAATTCATGACAAATTGAAAAGAAAAATTACTTCATTTTTCATTAAGGATATAATATACAATTTAGTATTAAATTTGACAATATTTGCAAATGGATAATTAGCACATAACGTCCTCACATTTCATTACTATTGTGAAAAATGTCCTTACCTTTCATTTTTTTGGCATTTTCACCTTTCATTGCGCAAAAGATTATTTTCACATATTTTCTCAATTAAAAATTGCGAAATGACAAATATATTATTCTCTTTAAATGAAATAAAAATAAAATGAAAAAAATAATTGCAATCATAGTCCCAATTTTTTTAAAAAAGAGCAAATGAACCCCAAATAAATTATTAAAAGGGTAATTAGTACATAATGTCCATACCTTTCTTTATTTTAACATTTTCACCCTTAATTACATCTTTTTGATTGGGCAAACCATATTTTTTTATCCATTTTCATCAAATTTCTCAATAAAGATATGAATATATCCTCCTATTTAAAAAAAAAAAAACTAAAAAATTAATTACAATTATAGTCCCAAAATTTTTTAAAAGGTGCAAACGAGTCCAAATCAATTATTAAAATAAATTGGAATTTTTTTTTTTCAAAGTGCAAACGATCCCCTAATAAATTATTAGAAAAATTAGAAATTAGTTTGTTTTAAAAAAAAAGTCCAAACGAGTTCCAAATAAATTATTAAAAAAAAAAATTAATTTTTCTTAAAACAAGTGAAAACTACTCCCAATTAAATTTATTAAAAAATTTAAAAAATTAAACAATTGAAAAGTGCAAACAAGTCTCAAATAAATTATTAAAAATTTAGAAATTTAAAAACAAAAATTAATTTTCTTTAATTTTCATTTAAATATGAGGGTATATTCATCATATGACAGCTCTTTATTGAGAAATTGGATAAAAATTATGGTTTGCGCAATCATAAGGGTATAAATGTCAAAAAGAAAGAAAGATAGGGATTTTTTTTACAATAATAATGAAATGTAGGGACATTATGTGCTAATTACCTTTTTAATAATTTATTTGAGGGCTCATTTGCGCTTTTTTTAAAGAAAATTCGGGACTATCGATTTTTTTTTTCTTTTTGTTTTATTTAAAGAGAAGTGTATTTGTCATTTTAAAATTTTTAATTGAGAAAATGGGTGAAAATGATATTTTACACAATGAAATGTGGAAATAAGGGTGAAAATGCTAAAAAAAAATGAAAGGTAATGACCTTTTTCACAATATTAGTGAAAGGTGGGGACGCTATGTACTAATTACCCATTTGCAAAAGTCATCAAAATTAGACACTTTATTTGACAAGTAAGAAATTAGAATTTTTTGTAAATTCCCCTAATTAAAAATATATGTTAAATTTATGAGTATTTTAAAACTCATTATTTAACATTTATTAATAATCTATAATATATTAAATATCACATCAGGTGAGAATCATTTTTTGAAATATTCTATTCTCGTTATAATTCAATTATTTTAATAATATCTTACTTTCATTTTTCAATATGTATCTAATAATATATTAAGCCTTAGTTTAACCCCCATTATTCCACATTATAATGAGATGAATGATAACTTTTTTGAGAATGTGTGGTTAAAAAGAAAGAATTTTTTTTGGTTTACATGTAATATTATTTTATTGAATAATGTGTGATTAATAAGAAGAGAGAGAAAAATAAATTATAGTTTAATAAGAGTCAAATAAGGCTAAATATTACATCAAGTGAAATTTTTTTTGGACGGTTCTATCCTTACTATAATTCAATTATTTCAATAATACATTATTTTTTGTTTTTCAATATATATTTAATTATTTCAATAATATCCTACATTTTGTTTTTCAATATGTATTTAATTTATTAATCATTTGAACAATTCGTACAATATTGTCATTAGTTATTTTGTCAACTATTTAGTTACAATGAATCTACATTTGACATAATCATTTACTTTTCATTTTTCAATATGTATTTAATTTATTTAACCATATTTGACAAATTCATTACTTTTTTGTTTTTCAAAATATATTTGATTTATTTAATCATTTGAACAATATTATCATGAATTATCTAGTCAATTATTTAGTTATGATCAATGTAAATTTGACAGATTAATTCCACTTGATTTGATAGTAATTCATTAAAACTTTTTTGGAACAGAAGATAATATTTTTGGAGTTTCTTGTAATTGATTTATTCAATGAATGTTAAGATATAGAGAAGGTAAATTGTGGGATATAATGCGATTTTTTTTTATCTGGGGGAAGTTCTCACTCCTTCATCTCGTAAACTCTAATAAATAATTCAAATTGATATATTCAATATATATTAAGCGAATATGAAAAAAAGATGTATTCGTTGGATGTTCAGTTCGGGTCAAAAGAATATATGGATGGACTATTTAATCGACTTCATCAACTATTTAAATTATTTTTACAAATTGATTTTTATTTCATTTGAATCAAAAGTTAATTCCACATAAAAAAATTTGCATTATTTATTTTTTATATTCTCAAATCTTACAATATTATTTTTACACATAATGTGCAACAAACGTTCAGACTAGTTCCATCAAACAGCGCTTAAATGGGTTTGATTATTATTTTATTATTTCATATTTAATAATCATTTCATAAAATAAAACAGGGTCCAAAAGAACGTTATAAATCGGCCCATTAAGGTTCTAACCCTAGATAAGACACGGCGCCGTTCTTCTCAGAATAAAAGCATCAAGGCAGCTTCTTTTGCATCAAAATCAGAATAACTCACAAAGCCTAGTTTCCATGGCAAAGCCAAACTTCTCTTCCCGAACAGTTTATAAAGACATTTCTTGTGAAGGCATTTGAAAATTAGAAGAAGGTATTCCTACTTTCCTTGTGCTGAACAAACATGTCTGAAAGAAAGAGCGTGGTTGAAATGTTTTAGTAATTTGTTAACAATTTCTTGTTTAAATGATAATTTGTAGAATAATATATCTGCAAGATCTAATCTAATATTATGCTATATCATATCTTACATTTGTAATTTGCTCAATAATCTTACTGAACAAAATTCCTTGAAGTTTTGAATGCAAAGTATGTATTTTTAATCTCAAAATTAATATTTTCTGACTTGCCAAACTGGAAGAACATGAAATCCTGGTAGCTTATGTTGTTAAAATCAGTTTGACTGATGAGTAGAATAGATATACTCATAAATTAATTAATCAATATTTAACAACCTGCTTGAATATGTCCCACCCTTGTGAAAGTATTTCAAACAGATTGTTAGTTTGATTTGGGAAAGGTATTTCTGCTGATCCTTGTATAAATTATATATGCAAGTAAAAAATTAAGTTGTGAATTTGATATGCCTCGCATGTGCCTATTTATATGTTTTCTCCTAAATTTTTCATGCCTTTCTTTCTTAATTTTCTCAAATCAAGTTCAATCCAATGTATCAAATACTCTGTTGTGGTCCGTTTTGTAAGATAAATTCTACAGTACGAAGAAAACATTAACGAAAAAAATAAAATAAAAATAAGCCTTTCTGCTGTTCCTATGTTTAGTAATAGGAACAAAACATGCTCTAAAGGTATATTAGTAAAAAGGCTCTAAAAGTATTAAAAAGAATGGTTAAGTTTCTATTTGTAGAACTACAGAAATAGATTCAGCCAAAAAGAAAATATGGATGTTGTATGATGTGTAATTCAATGTTGAGATTTTCTCGTTGAAGAATATTAGCGATGAATCTACGAATTTTTTTTTTTTGGAAGGATAATTTTTTGAACAACATAGTTCCAAGAACTAATCTAAAATTATACTAGATTCTGTCTCTAATCAGAATTAATGTTTGTCCACTCAAATGACAGAAAAGGGCGTGGAATGGCTCCTTCCACAAACAATCTGAGGCGACTTCTGGAGTATCGACCCAATAACGAATGGCTTGAAATGTTTGATGGGCAGGGACGACTGGCTCTAATTGTCATCCACTACGTATTAAAATTGTGCTCGGAAGACGACAAAATAATTGCTTCGTTAGAGCGTCTTGACGATTCAGCGAAGCTTTGCTGGGGTTATAGTCGCCATACTGAAGAAGATAGGAAGTTTCTCATCTTGTTCAAATCTTTTATGGCAGAGCTTAAAGTATTTTTTCAAGTACCTAAGTCTAAGAGCACTCAATATCATAATGAAGTTGTTGCCATCTTTATTGACATTCTCATAGAAATTTTCGGAGAAATACTTCACCTTCAGCCATATTTCATCCTTTGCTTCAAGGATTCAATTAAAACTCTTAGGACGGAGCTTAAATTTTTCATCACCTTTCTTGGGGATACACCATCACGGTCCATTGAGCTCGAGAAAACCAAGAATGTATTGACAGATATTGAAGCTTTGGCCAATGACATAGGAAGTTTCTTATATTCCTTCTTTTTCACCACAGATAGAGTTTTGATGACTGGAATGTATCAGGCTCTTTCTGATGTGTTGGGAACTGTGTGGCTCATGAAAGAAAAAATCAAACTGCACTGCATCACAGCCTCGAATATATTGCCAGGTGGTGTGACCCCAAAGACTGCTGTGGTTTCGATGTTTCTTGTTGATTCTCTCCTGGATGATCTCAAGGATCTCATGAATCACAAGGATGACAGGATTGTTGATGTCAAGGATCAAATTATAACAATCCATGATGAGTTAAAGTTCTTGCAAGCCTTCCTTGCTGACGTAGAGGTGGAAAGGTATCCAGAATTTGAAGAATTTTTGATACAAATTAGAGATATAGCATATGAAGTTGAATACATTATGAGCTCATTTGCTCCTGTATGGTATCTGAACATCAGGCTTCCTCAAGTCCACGAGAATATTAAGCTGATTTCCATGCCACTCCAAGAAATGAAGAAAAAGTATGATTCTGGAGTGCTAAAGGTTGGACAATATCCGAGTCAGCGACCACCATTACAATATCCTCCGATTGGAAAAGAAATTGTCATTGGCTTAGAGGATGAGGTAATCAATATTACAAAGCAACTCACTAGGGGGCCGGAATGCCTACAAATTATTTCCATTTGTGGTATGTCTGGACTAGGTAAAACTACTTTGGCTATGAAACTCTTTCATGATCCCCTTATTGTTTGTTACTTTTACAAGCGTGCCTGGTCTGCGGTCTCTCGAACTTATCAAAGGAGAAATATTTTGATTGACATTTTGACGTCAATGAGTGGACTTAACAAAGACGCAATCAGAGACATGGAGGATGAAATGTTGGGTGAAAACCTATACAAAAATCTAAAGGGGAGGCGTTACTTAATCGTCATGGATGATATGTGGAATGTAAATGCATGGGATGATATGAAAATATACTTTCCAGACGATAGAAATCGAAGCAGAATATTAGTCACCACTCGGCTTAGAGATGTGGATTTCCAAGCTTCAACTGCTGCACTTGTTAATCCTCTTCGTTTCTTGACTGAGGTTGAATGTTGGGAGTTACTGCAGTGGAAGGTATTCCACAAAGGGCGATGCCCTGAAGAATTGGTAGACACAGGAAAGAAAATTGCAAGAGCTTGTGATGGATTACCACTTGCAGTAGTTGTTATAGCTGCAGTTCTTGCAAATTTGGAGAAGAAAAATATTGTATGGAATGAAGTTGCTCAAAGCATAAGTTCACACATGTCTAAAGGGACAAATGAGTACCAGAATATACTGGAACTTAGTTACAATCATTTACCTATGCATTTGAAACCATGTTTTCTTTACTTTGGAGTACTTGAAGATAATAGGGAAATACCAGTACAGAAGTTGACATTGCTTTGGGCCGCTGAAGGATTCATAGAGAAAAGAGAACACATGAGCTCTGAGGATGTGGCACAGGAATACCTGGCGGATCTCATTAATAGGAACCTAGTACTAGTTGCTAAAAGAAGATTTGACAACGGGGTCAAAGCTTGCAGTGTGCATGATCTAGTGCGTGATATGTGCTTGAGAATTGGAGAAAAAAATAAATTTATGAAGGTGTTCCAAAAGTAAGCTCTCTCTCTCTCTCTCTCTCTCTCTCTCTCTCTCTCTCTCTCTCCCTTCCCTTGCCTTTTATATATATATATATATTATTATTATTATTTTTTTTTTTTTGTTTTTTTAAAATTTTCTATATTATCCTACTAATGGGGGTAACAAATTTTGTGATCATGTCAATGTTGCTGCCGTTGCTGATGATGTTTTGACACGATCATTACTTAAACCACTGATAATGCTACATTGTGGTTCAGTCAATTTTCAATATATGAGCAACACCATCGCCTAAGCATTCACTCTCGCTCTTGTCCTTTTTGCTGTAGTCCTTTTGGGCTGCATGTTCGCTCTCTGCTAGGCAATTTATCTGATAGCTCCACATTCATCATTTGTAACTTGAAACTTCTGAAGGTATTGGATTTGCCAACCATAGATTTGAGGCATCATCCCACAGGAATTGAGGTGTTGGTTCCTTTAAGTTTCTTGGCAGTTTCATCTATACCGCCATCAATAGAGAGATTTGAGAACCTGAAATTTCTTTTTGTGGATAATAAAGAGGTAGATGAAATACCAGAGGTCCTTTTTAAATTAGTGAAGTTGCAGCACGTACACTTCAGGGGCGGTGCAAAATTCAGTGAATCTTGCCATATGAGAGCTGCCATGGATGAGAGCTTCCAAAAAAATTATCTCGAAAATGTTTCTTCTATTTTCATTAATGATGAAAATGATGAGAGAATCTTGAAGTGTTCACCCAATCTCCGAAGATTAAAATGTAGATTTACAGTCATTTGGGATTCATCTGAGAACATGTATCGCTATCCTTCCGTAAACTTCCTTAATCAGCTTGAATCCCTAAATATATCTTTCTGCCCGATTTATAATTCAGATGATATTACCAATATGACCAGTTTACCCTTGAATATCAAAAAGCTAACGCTCCGTAACTTCGATTCATCTTGGAAGCAAATGAAGATAATTGGGGAATTACCCAAGCTTGAGATTCTCAAGTTACGAGATGTTAGCTTTGAGAGAAAACTATGGAACACAAGCGATGGTGGATTCCAAAAACTTAGATTCTTGAAGCTGGTAGGGGTACACATCGAACATTGGAATGCCTCAAGCTATGGTTTTCCCAAACTTGAATGCCTAGCGTTGCAAAGCTGCCAACATTTGGAAATCCCTTCCAGTTTAGGGAAGATTCAATTTCTATTGAAGATTGAGGTGCATGGGTGTGTAAAATCCATTGTAGAGTCGGCCTTGAAAGTTCGGGATCTACAACTAGAAATGGGAAATGAAGAGTTCGAAGTCATTATCTCCCAATCGCAATACGAATGGTAAGACCAGTATCAGTTTCTGCAGGTATATATACATATCTAAGATTTCTTATTTATGTACTTAAATTGATTATGAGCTCCTTTTTTATTTATTTTATTTCTTGGCAGAGGTCTCTTGGAAACATTCAGGCTTGACAATACTACTCTTTCTATCATTTGCACGTTCTGATCTTGATAGTCATTAGATCAAGCATTATAAACACTTTAGCTTTGGAAACTGAAGAACCGAATTTCTCAAATATGTGTTGACGAACAAAAGTCAACACGTATGGGTGACGATTTGAATCTGTAATGATTGTAATACGTTTCGGTTGTAATGTTCGCTTTTCTCTTTCTTTTTATATCTATCTATTGCATCTATAAAATTAGTACAATCAATTCATTAAATAACAGCAAATAAAATGTAATTCTCCAAAAAAATTAATGACTTATTTTGAATTTAATTCAATGAATAGGATTAAAATAGAGTTAAAAAGAAATAGAGATTAGTACTGTTGGAAAAGCAAAATCGCTTATCAAAATCAAACAATAAAAGCGTACGTCAGATGCTCTCTCGGTGCTGGGTGAAGAAAAATGATTAGACATTTTAATTTTTGTTTGAAAATTAATTTTTAAAAATACTTTTTATTTTAAAAGTGTTCTTAGATTAAACAACATTGAACTAAATTTTTTTTAAAAGTTCTTCTAACCGGCAAAATCACTTTCATTGAATTGGCCAAATGAGTTCAAAAGTTGCTTTTGAATTTCATAAACTCCTTTTGACTTTTTAAAAGTTATGTCAAGCGGACCGTTTGTTACAACCCAATTTTTAGACAAAGTCTGATGTTGAATTATCAAAGTCAAGGTCAAATAGGACTTAAATGAGGTAAATTATTTTCTTGGGTTTATTTTGCAATGGATTATATATGAGAGTTAATATGGATGAGATTTATAGTGGAGGATCTACTTATGCATCTAATGATAGCTGGGGACTTCCTTCGCAATTACCACCTAATGCCTCAATAATTAGCAAGTTCTAGACCCTTTCCCTTTTCATTTACACACACACATACGAGTAGGGATGCACAAAAAAATCGTGAAACCGCAAATCAAACCGAAACCATTAGTTTGAAACCGTTGGTTCGGGTTCACGTGGACCCGCGATTTTTTTCCTTCAAACCGTTTCAAAATGGTTTGGTTTAGGTTTCAATTTTCAAAAACGCATAAAACCGAACCGAAACGTTTTGTAATTTTTTAATTAAAAATTTAATTTTATTAACTTACAAATTTTAAGATTTTTACTTTTTAGAAAAAAAATACCAATTTAGCAATACAAATTACAACCAACACATTAAAATAATCAAAACAAGTAAATTAAGTTTATCATTATTGACCGATAGTTTTATAAGTCCACAATACTTGATGTAACCCGATATCTAGATGGTATTTGGTTGGGATTAAAATTAAATTTTTAGTAGATTGTGATAGAATTTTTTAAAATATGTGATTGAAAAGTTGTGGGACCTATGAAAGATGTGGTTAATATTGATTGTTTGACTTTGATTTAGATTAAAATTTGATTTTAATCTGTACCAAACAGGGCCCTAATCTAAACTAAAATTAATCACAAATCATATGAAAAAAAGCATTTATTTTTAACAATTCAAATCATAATATAAAAAAACTACGACAACAAATCATGCCCACAACTTTAGAAGCTACCTAAACTCTCATTTCTCAAACATTTGACGTTTGCCTGCCACTACTCAACAAAATGCGATTCCCAATCGCAAATCGTTAGTCTCCTTTTACTTGTTAGTCTGCTAATTTCTACCCGAATCACAATTTCTCTCATCTCTTAATAAGTCTTAGATTCTCATTCAAGTCATTTTTTTATTATTCTTTCTTTTATTTGTTGTTTTTTTAACTTATTATACACTTGTGAGTTGTGATTTGGATTAAAAAATGACTATTTTTGTGCCCAGATGATTAATGAACTTGTTTGTCGTTTAGAAAGAATGAAAGATAGAGCGTATTGATTGTGTGAAAATGTTAAAGTTCCCTAACTAGTACTACTACATTCTACTTTCGTAAAGTCGTTAGAGAATAAAATTTGTCAATTTTCAATAAATCTAAACTCTATCACTATTTACATTTAAACATATCATGTTCAGTCTTTGTTTTTCATCTCATTAGTAGGACGAAAGGAGTTTTAACCAAACTATTATAGTAGAATGTGAGTGTATTTTTACCAACCACTATATGACATTGTGAAAGGTAAACAAGAAAAGGTAAATAAAAAGGAAGAAATATATATTTGTTTTATTAAGATCTTTTAGCAACCAATTTTGAAAATAATTTATTCACGAGTTTCGTGGGAATGATGAATGTAATTTAATATTTAACATTATTAATTCTCGTTTAAACTTATATGTTAACTTATTTTAAATATATTATTATAATGTCGATAGGTAATCTGCGGATTAAAATCGAACCAATCCGCAAATTATGGTTTGGTTTGGTTCGAAAAATAAAATGGTTTGGTTTGGTTTGAAAAAATTTCAAACCGCATGAAATGGTTTGAGTTGAAAATATGGCACAAGTCGCCCAAATCGAACCACGTTGACCCCTAAGAGATATGGCACAAACCGCCCAAACCGAACCCCGTTCACCGCCTAAACCAAATTATGGTCTCGTGTGACACAACCTGTAGAGAAGAACTGAGAGAGAGATCGAGAGAAAAAAGAGATAGAAGAGAAGGAAATGAGAAAGAAAAACAAAAGGAAGGGAAAAAGGGAAAAGAAGAAGTAAGTATTATTTTCCTCAATCTTTGGTTTAATTTATCTTATTTTTTTTTAAGAGATAAATGAATATATTATGTCCATTTTTTTAAGGGTTTTAACATTGGTTCGAAATTTCTAATGTAGGGAAAGTATTATGATTTCTAATTCAAATTTCTTGATTGATTAACTTCCATTGGTATCAATGTAAGGATTTTTATTTTTGGGCAAACTTTATAAATTTTAATTGGATTCTTAAGTAAGGATATTTGATAGAAATGATTGTGATGATGAAATACTTACTTGGAAGTATAAATTTATGGAAGAAGAGGAATAATTTGGAGAATTTATTCGAGTATGGAAGAATTAAATTTTAGGAGCTTGTATTTTAATATTAAGACTACTTACTATGGTGGTTGTTAAATTGATTATTCATATCGTATTTCAGGTGATAACGAGGAGATTGGAAACGTTTATCAGCCCGTCTAGATTGTAGCTTGTTTCGAGTGAATGGAAAAACTTATTTTTCAAAAATAAATAATTATTAAATGTATATCATATTAGAAAGTTAATTATTTTATATAACTGGTTTAACGACATGATTTTTAGAATCAAATGAATTTTATACTCAATTCTTTTAAAGTTAAATTTAGTTCATTTAAATCATTTCTCTAACATATTATATTAATATTATATGTTTAAGTATATCTAAAGTGATTTTAAAAACAAGCAGAAAGTACCCAGGTGATTTTACCCCGTTTGCACTGATGTGAATGTGTTTCCACAGTGTATGACTTCATATGGTTATTTTACCCGATCCGCACTGTGTGAATGTGTTTCCACAGTGTATGATCAAATATGGTAATTTTACCCGCTCTGCACTATTGTGAATGTGTTTCCAGAGTGTATGACCAGATTATAGCTCTGCGTGCGTATGACCAGAATTTCAGAATAGTTTTGCCATGAATATCGGTACTTATCGATACATGAGTAAGGTTATTCAGGGTTTTTTTTTGTGTGTGTGATATTTCAGTATTTCTACAGCTTAGTCGATTTCCAGTTATAGAATTCAGATTAGTCAGTTTTCAGTTTAAAGATTTCAACTTATATTATTGAACTACAAAATATTTCAAAGGGTTTCGAAGATATCATATTAATTATGTTCGATATATTTTATAGTTACTGGTTTAGAATAGGGGTGGGCAAAACCCGACCGAACCCGATTGAACCGCCTAACCCGACCGGGTTGGGTCGATTGTTTTTGTTGTTTTTACATGGATTGGGTGGGTTGGCTGTGTAGACAGGTTGGATTGGGTCGAGTTATGGGTTAACACATAAAAACTGAATAAACCCACCCAACCCGACCCGCCTACTTTGAAAAAAAGAAAAAGAATAAGTTTTCGGGTTTTTTCCCTTTTTTTTAATACTCAACCATGTTATGGACCTTGTATCTTTTTTTGAATTATTACTTTACAAAGTTGGTGGATTATAATATATTCCAAATAAAAGGAGAAAGTAAGTTTTCTGATGCAAGTGATGCTCTGAAGAGAATGAAACTATATGAACAGTCGAAGTGCATAAATAGTAACGATACACATGGCCTTAGAACTTGGGCTTATTTTCTACTCCTAATCTTTCATGTATTATATGCACAGCAGCATGTAGTCCTCGAAAAGATATAGCAGTAAGAAATATTTGAGACGAGTCTTCATTGAAAATGAACCTAAAAAGTACGAGTGAATAGTCTAATTGTAATTACCTTGTTGTGTACGAGTGAATAGTCTAACCTAAAGAGGGAAGAATAAGATGTTGTTCTTACATGGAAATGACACAATGTTGTGTTTGCTACTACTTGGCTGCCTATTTGATGATACCTTAATGTCAAATTTAGTTTATGTTACTAAATTCTCTCCCATGACTTCTCTAGATGTACTAATTATTGATCAAGAATGTTTTTTTTTCTTGCCTGATTATGATGCTCATAGTTGTTCTTGATTTCCTCTCATTTTCTTCCAGCGGTAGTATTTCAGTGCTGTATCTTTTCGCATTCAGGATTGTAGTTCTATTTTTATTCTTATCGTATTTTGATGAATATTTGATGGATTGTACTATTTTATTTTTCAAGTTTATTGACACCGGATGACTATATTAATGTTATTTTACATTAAAAAATTGGATGATTTTAATTTTTATGCAATAAGTTTATCTCAAACCGACCAACCTAACCCAACCCGACCGACACATAATTGGGTTGGGTTTCAACATTTACATGGGTTGGGTTAGGTTGAATTTCAAACAAATCGACAATGTTGGGTTGGGTTTGGGTTGGGGCAAAAACCGACCCAACCCAACCCACACCCATCCCTAGTTTAGAATGAAGAATGAATGATTTTATGATTTGATCATGTTTAAGTTTTTAAGAGTATTATCAGATTTCAGAATTTTTAAAAGTTTTAAAAGAGTAAGAATTTTCAGAAAATATGCATAAATGGAGGAAAAGTATATACTTATTTATAATCTATCCACTCACCGAGTTACAAGCTCATATATTTTGTCACCTATTTTCTTATCAGATGGTAGCTGAGTTGAGCAGCATCGGAGCCTCTTGATCCTTTGAGTGGAGCCACCCCTTTTGCCTTTCATTGTATGATTCATTTTGTCAACTTACATAGTTCATATTTCTTTTGGGATGTACGTATGTTGCGTCAGAAAAGTTAAATAGCAGTACATGTATCCCTATCTTGGGCTCACTGCATATTGGGTATTATGAGAACATTTGGAAACTTTTGTTGTAAAATATTTGTAAAGGTCGACTTTTCAGTATTGTATTTTGAATACTTTGAGTTTTGAGGGGCTGGTGTACCATGTTTTAAATTATATGTATTGGTTTAAGAATATTGATTGTTGTTCAGGTGGTTTTAGTCCATATTACAAGGGAAATTCTGTCAAAATTTTTATAAAAGTGTGTCATAGTTAGAACAAGTCATAGTCGCCTTGGTGGTGGGTCCGGCACTTAGCTAGTATCTACCATCGGCGCATGACACGTGTTAGGTCTATTAGGGTGATTTGGGACAGGTCGTGACAGTTGGTATTAAAGCATGGTTATAGTGTCAGTTTGCATTACATTTATTCTGATTTCTTTCCCAACATATCATGCATATTTTGTAGTTGGAGTTCGTGGCTCGCGGTGGTAGGACTTGCAGGCTCCCGGATATGCCGCCTCAACCACAAGCTGCTTCTGACAGAGAGGATATTGGAGAAGGGAGTAGGGTGGGGAATCAGTCCATCAGCAGCTACGACATGAAGATGTAGCTCAGGCTGATATTATAGCTGATAGGATTGCCATAGCCGTTGCTTCTGCTCTACGCAGTTCCGATGAAGATCATAGTATTGAGCGAGCAACCAAATTAGGAGCTAAAGTATTCACCGGCACGGCTGACCCATCAGAGGCCGAATCTTGGCTGGTAATGATCGAGAGAGTATTTGATGTTATGGGTTGTCCAGTGACCGAAAAGTACGTCTTGCTACTTTTCTGTTAGAAGGAGGTGCGTACGATTGGTGGAAATATGTACAGAGTAAGTATGTTGATCCTTTTGTGATCACTTGGAGTGATTTTAGAGATGATTTCAATGAGTATTACTGCCTCCGTTCCTACAAAAATGATAAACATAATGAATTTTTGAAGTTGGTGCAAACTTCTTCAGTGGAGGAGTATCAGAAAAAGTTTATAGAATTGTCAAAGTAAGCCACAGTCCTTGTAGCTGATGAAGCTGATAAGTGTAGGAGGTTTGAGTATGGTTTGAGATAAGAAATTAGATCAGTGGTAATAGCATCGGGGTATGAAAACTTTGGAAAACTAGTGGAAGCGGCGATGAGAGTTGAAAAGAGTGTTTCAGAACGACAAAACGGTCAACAACAAATGAGGCCTGGAGTTGGTGGTAGTAATCAAACATAGGCATGAGTCTCTATTATTAGACCACCGAAGATGGATCACAGAAGAAGTGGATTAGGTGTTTCCACCTCTAGTAGCTTTAAGTCTAAATCTAGTGATGTCAGGGATCGAAATTTAGTCAGAGAACTGTGCAACAGCTATGGAGTAGTCGTACTCATACCCAGGGATCGATCCAGAGATCATTTACTCCGGGACAGGGTGATAGCTCTCGTGTTGCCAGATTTTCCCAGTGCCAGTCATGTGGGAAATTTCATCCGGGTGAGTGCCTTAAGGGCGCTGGTGTTTGTTATCACTGTGGTTAGACTGGGCATATGAGGAGGGAGTGTCCAGTTCGTCTTCAACAGAGTGGTATATTACAGGGGATATCTTTACAGCATAGTGTTAGTATGTCTAGACAGAATCAGAACCAGGACATGTTGACAGGTAAAGCAAGCAATGCTAGTGCTAATCAGTCTGATGTTGCGGACAACAGTGGTAGTAGACAGAAAGGTCAGGTAGGACGTCCCAGGACCTAGGGAAGAGTTTTTGCTGTGACTCAGAACGATGCCGATGAGTCACCAGTTGTGGTCATGGGTACATTAATTATTTTTGGTAGAAAGGCTCGTTCTTTAATCGATTCAGGTGCTATACATTCATTTACATCGTATGCATTTACTACTTATGCGGACTTTATGGCAGAACCGTTAGACAGTGATTTGGTGGTAGCGACTCCTGTAGGAGATTCATTTTTAGCTAATAGTGTGTACTAAGATTGTGTGATTAGGGTGAATGATCGAGAGTTGAAAGCTAGTTTGATTCCATTTGATATTCATGATTTTGATGTTATACTGGACATGGATTTCTTAGCTGTAAATCATTGTTCAGTCAATTATTTTCGCAAAGAGGTAGGGATTAGAAGGCCAGGAGAGCCTGAAATTGTTCTTAGTAGTGAACGAAGAATATTACCCTCATGTATCATATTTGCACTTGATGCTGGCAGATTGCTTAGAAAGGTTGCCAAGCTTATTTGGCCCATGTGATTGACACTCACATTACTAAGTTGAAACTTGAAGATATACCAGTGGGACTATCCCTATTTCACAAACATCTTCTAGTATGGCTCCAGCTGAGCTGAAGGAATTAAAAGTTCAGTTGCAAGATTTAGTTGATAAGGGTTTCATTAGACCCAGTACCTCTCCTTGGGGAGCGCCAGTACTATTTGTGAAAAAGAAAGATGGTACAATGATATTATGTATTGACTACAGACAGCTGAATAAAGTGACTATTCGCAATAAGTATCATTTGCCTCGTATAGATGATTTGTTTGACCAACTTCGAGGTGCCAAAGTATTTTCTAAGGTTGATTTGTGTTCAGGATACCATCAACTCAAAATTAGAGATGTGGATGTACTGAAATCTGCTTTTAGGTTGCTGCTATAGGGCAATTATGAGTTTCTGGTGATACCATTTGGATTGACTAATGCCCCAACAGCATTTATAGATCTGATGAATAAGGTGTTTCACCCATATTTAGATATATTGGTGATTGTTTTATTGATGATATATTGGTTTATTCTCGCAATTGGGATGAGCACGCCGAGTACTTGAGAATTATTTTACAGATTTTGCGAGATAAGAAATTATATGCTAAGTTCAGCAAATGTGAATTTTGGTTGGATAAAATTGTGTTTCTGGGTCATGTTATCTCAGCAGAAGGCATTTATGTAGATCCATTAAAAACTGAGGCTGTAAGGGAAATGGGAGCATATTACCATTGACTTTTTATTTGGCCTTCCTCGTACTCAGAATGGTCATAATGGTGTTTGGATCATTGTTAACCGATCGACAAAGGTTACATGATTCATTTCAGCTAATATAGTCGGTCCATGAAATAGAATTATAAAATCATATTTAGACTAGATTGTCATTTATATGGTGGAGTTTGAGTATCCATTTTTAGTTTGGTTGTAGGGTGTTATATAACTAGATTGCATTGTGCAGTTCCTTTTAGTAGAATATCAGACATTGTGAAGACAAATTCAGAAGAGAGATTATCACCTATGGTTTGATAATTAGAGAAGCTTTGATAATCAATTAAGAGGAGGCATTATGAGGTAAGTGGGGATTAGATGTGTGCTCAATATCCTTATCTATTCATTGATTAGCCAGATGTCCATCGAATTTCGAGGACGAAATTCTTTTAAGGAGGTAAGATTGTTACAACCCATTTTTTTAGTCAAAGTCTAAGGTTGAATTATCAAAGTCAAGGTCAAATAGGACTTAAGTGAAGTAAATTACTTTTTGGGTTTATTTTGCAATGGATTATATATGAGAGTTAAGATGGATGAGATTTATAGTGGAGGATCTACTTATGCATCTAATGTTAGCTGGGGACTTCCTTTGCAATTACCACCTAATGCCTATATAATTAGCAAGTTCTAGACCCTTTCCCTTTTCATTTACACACATACACACACGAGACACGACCTGTAGAGAAGAACCGAGAGAGAGATCGAGAGAAAAAAGAGATAGAAGAGAAGGAAAGAAGAAGAAGAAGAAGAAGAAGAAGAAGAAGAAGAAGAAGAAGAAGAAAAGGAAGGGAAAAGGGGAAAGAAGAAGTAAGTATTGTTTTCCTCAATCTTGAGTTTAATTTATCTTTTTTTTTAAGAGATAAAGGGATATATTATGTCCATTTTTTTAAGGGTTTTAACCTTGGTTCGAAATTTCTAATGTAGGGAAAAGATTATGATTTCTAGTTCAAATTTCTTGATTGATTAACTTCCATTGGTATCAAGGTAAGGATTTTTATTTTTGGGCAAACTCTATAAATTTTAATTGGATTCTTAAGTAAGGATATTTGATAGAAATGATTATGATGATGAAATACTTACTTGGAAGTATAAATTTATGGAAGAAGAGGAATAATTTGGAGAATTTATTTGAGTATGGAGGAATTAAGTTTTAGGAGCTTGTATTTTAATATTAAGACTACTTACTATGGTAGTTGTTAAATTGATTATTCATATCGTATTTCAGGTGGTAACGAGGAGATTGGAAACGTTTATTAGCCAGTCTAGATTGTAGCTTGTTTCGAGTGAGTGACAAAACTTATTTTTCAGAAATAAATAACTATTAAATTTATTTCATATCAGAAAGTTAATTATTTTATATAACTGGTTTAACAACGTGATTTTTAGAATCAAATGGATTTTATACTCAATTCTTAAGTTAAATTTAGTTCATTTAAATCATTTCTCTAGCATATTATATTCATATTACACGTTTCAGTATATCTAAAGTTATTTTAAAAAAAACCAAAAAGTACCTGGGTGATTTTACTCTGTCTGCACTGATGTGAATGTATTTCCACAGTGTATGATCAATTATGGTGATTTTACCCGCTCTACACTATTGTGAATGTGTTTACATAGTGTATGACCATATTATAGCTCCACGTATGACCAGAAATACAGAATTTCAGAATTGAATAGCTTTGCCATGAAAATCGGTACTTATCATACATGAGTAAGGTTATTCAGGGTATTTTTTTTGGTGTGATATTTCAGTATTTCTACAGCTTACTCGATTTTCAGTTATAGAATCCAGATTAGTCAGTTTTCGGTTTAAAGATTTCAGCTTATATTGAACTACAAAATATTTCAAAGGGTTTCAGAGATATCAGATTAATTATATTTGATATATTTTATAGTTAGTGGTTTAGAATGAAGAATGAAGGATTTTATGATTTGATCATGTTTAAGTTTTTAAGAGTATTATCAGATTTTAGAATTTTTCAAAGTTTTAAAAGAGTAAGAATTTTCAGAAAATATGCATAAATAGAAGAAAAGTATATACTTATTTATAAACTATCCACTCACTGAGTTACAAGCTCATATATTTTGTCACCTCTTTTCTTATCAGATAGTAGCTGAGTTGAGCAGTATCGGAGCCTGTTGATCCTTTGAGTGGAATCACCCTTTTGCCTTTCATTGTATGATTCATTTTGTCAACTTACATAGTTCATATTTTTTTTGGGATGCATGTATGTTGCGTCAGAAAAATTAAATAGTAGTACATGTATCCCTATCTTGGGATCACTGCATATTGGGTGTTTTGAGAATATTTGGAAACTTTTGTTGTAAAATATTTGTAAAGGTCGACTTTTCAGTATTTTATTTTGAATACTTTGAGTTTTGAAGGGCTGGTGTACCATGTTTTAAATTATATGTACAGGTTTGAGAATATTGATTGTTGTTCAGGTGGTTTTAGTCCATATTACAAGGAAATTCTGTCAAAATTTTTATAAAAGTATCATAGTTAGAACAGGTCATAGTCGCCTTGGTGGAAGGTCCGGCACTTAGCTGGTTTCTATCATCGGCACACGATATGTGTCAGGTCTATTAGGGTGACTTGGGACAGGTTGTGACACTCTTAGTCTCTCTAAAAGGTTTTCTTAGTTGATAAAGTTACCTATGGACAAATTTTGTGGAAGTGAAGTATCCAAGAGGGAAGAATATTGGAATTATATCTGATGGCTGGGGTAAAAAAGTAGATTAAGTTGGAGAAAGTCACGTTTCAACATTAAGATGAAGACGGCTCCGAGGTACGTGATGACACTGTTGTTCAAGATGAATTTGTCCTCGTTATATTGGTGTGAAAGTAAAGACGTTTCCAGATACAATGGAACCTGGATGTTATTTTCCTTTAGCATTCATAAAAACAACCTAAAAGCTAAGGAAAATAGAAGCCAAACTGGAGAGGTCTGTATTCTTTAATTTCGTATTTACACAATACAAATAAAGTTTTGGAAAATATGAAGTGAGTTATGCAGAAAATTCAAGTGGAAATAACTTTTAAGAGTACAGAAAACTCAAGTAGAATTTAGAAAGAAGTTTAAGAGAATTCTTTGGCATTATTCCCCGGAATAGTATTTGCATGCTCAAATGATTTACTTTTATTTTAAAATTTACTTATTACTTATAACAAACTTTACTTATTTTAAAATGCATAGGATTGTGAGGACATGCAAACTCATGCTCTTATATTATGCCTTGAATTTGTCATTTAGGTTAAATAATAATTTAAATACTATGAGCAAAACCTATATATACTAATATACACATGTATATACTACAAGCATATATTCAGTTCTTAGGCTTCATAGCTCTACACTCGTTTTCATGGCACTGCCCTTTTTGTTGCACAAATTTTATCATATTTTAAATACATCCACCAGACTTCACTTTTCACTTATCACTACTTGCTCTAATTCATCCACTTGAAATTTCATGAAGTGTGGATGTACTTAAAAAAAAAATGAAAAGAATTGTTAATTGTGTAGATTCAAAGAGGCATTTTATCAACCTTGCTAAAAGAAATAATTTAAACGTTTATATATGATTTATTATATTAGTAACATACCGCGCAAAATTGTGTCTCATTTAAAAACAACAATCTTGAATTTTGCATACTTAATTGAGCTCATTTGAGTTTAATGAGCATTATACCATATGATTACTTGTAGTTCTTTTTCAGAATGATAACATTGTTAAGAGGAATATCAAAAGCCTTTATATGTTGTTTATTGTTTCAACTTGGGATTTATGCAAGTTCAATTTTAGATCTAGAAGAAATTTCATGTTTTATATGTTAAAATAGAACCACTTTAGTATTTTTTTTCAAATCTTGATGTTAAAAAGACTTCAACTCTGTGAATCTTTTTACTCGTGGAATTGAAGTGAAACTCTCATAGAGTTTGAAATGGCTAAAAGTGTAGATGACTTGCAGGCACAAAAATAATTGTGTGGTACGAGTAGGGGTGTTTATGGGCTCAATCATCATCCAATCTTAATAAATGTTAGTAGACTCTAATTCACAAGTCTAAGACAAAAATCTTTGGCCCATCAAAGCATTTGGTATTTAATTAAAGGGAACAATACATAGTTCCTATTTTTAAAGTTCACATTTCATAAATAACAAACTTCTTAAAATATTTCAAAAATCAGGTGCCAAATAAATTTATTAAATATTAAATTATAATATATTAAATATTAAATTATAATATAATATATATTAATTATTTACACCACCCCATGACACCTCACCCACCCCATCTCCTCACTACACCACCTCCCTCCGTCTCCGGCACCGGTCCGGCCACTGCTCCGGCGACGGTCCGGGCACTTCTACGGCGACTTCTGCAGCGATCACTCCGGCGACCGTTCCGGCGATTTCAAAATTTCAGAAAATTGAAAATCACACCCCCCAACCCATGGATTGGTCACAATCGGCCACAAACGGTCGTAATCGGTCACAATTGGTCACAACGAGTCACAATTAACCGATCACAATCGATCACAAACGGTCACAATCGGTCACAATGAGTCACAATTAACCGGTCACAATCGGTCACAAACGGTCACAACCAACACATATTTGGTCGAAATCTCATCCCGTGCCACCAAATTCAAATAAATTTTCGTTGAGGCCAAAATCAGGTGGGTTGTGGTTGATTGTGGTTAATACCTGTAGCACCACCATCACCATCAGAACCACTACCATTGCAAACAAATCACACAGAAAAACACCACCACCACTACCTCACACCAGATCCACTACCACCACACACCGCTGAACAAATTGTGAGCCACCACAACCTCACCAACACCGGAATCATTGTCGCCACCACATCAAATCCACATATAACAGAGACCACAACCACAACCACCCAACAAAAAAACCAACCAACAACAATCACAAAGAAGATAGAACATAAAACAGAGAACCTCAATCTCCACCACACCATACCACAACCACCACCCAACAAAAAATCCCAAACACCGCCACCACCACTACGCACCACCAAGCAATCAACAGGCAACTCGTAATTCGCTGGTTAGCCAACCTAAACCGTCTGCTGTAGGCGCGGTGCTGTAGGCGAGTTGCTTTCCGCCGCGACGCTGCAGACCAGAGAAGAAAGAAGAATATAGGGAAAGAATTAACGCCGCCCGGCATTCAAAAAAAATGCTTCAAAATGCAAAAACTGCCGGAACAACGCCGTCCGGCGAGACCCATTGTCGGAGACACCTACTGGCCACTTCCCCACACCTAGACGAGTCTTTTCATGTTGGTAATTCATCCCTAACAACTCCCAAGCAAATTGAATTGAATGTGGCAAATTGCCCAGTCGTGAAGCTTGTGATTTCGCCTGCGAAAAACCCCAATTCTGACGCCGTCGCTTCACCCATGGAGGCGGACCACATGGGCTAGGTTCGCCCTCACCTGGCGCACCTAGCCCAGTAATAGGTCTCCATCAATTTAACTCCAAGCAACCTGAATTTGATTCTGAAATTTTCGAAGGGGCGAACACAGAATGCTGATTTCTGTCGATTCAGGCACCGTCCGGACAAACCAAGGTGGCGGACCCCCTAGGTTAGCGCCCCCACACTCTGGGCAACCCAGCTCTGGAGAAAGGTACAGAGGAGAGGAGAGCAGCGAGAGAGAGAGAGGGGAGAGAGAGAACGAGTTTTGGGGGGAAATGAAAGAGAGGTCGGGTTGATTTCTGAATTAATTGAATTAATAATATATTAATTAAAACACCTGATTTTTGAAAGATTAAAGTTATCACCTCATTTTCGAATATGAATTTTGAAAAGTAGGGTTTGGGGTAATTTTCTCTTAATTAAAATTGGATTTTAATTAAATAAAACCGTCCTAAAGTTTTAGAATTAAAGTTGGACTCTAATTCGATATTTAATTAAAATTTAATTTTAATTAAATTAATTTGTCTATAATTTGAAATTAGAGTTGGACTTTAGTTTTGTTTTTAATTAAAATTTGATTTAATTAAACAACCTCCTAGAAATTAGAGTTGGACTATAATTTGACATTTAATTGAAATTTGATTTTAATTAAAGAAATCAGCTGAATTAATTAATTAATTAATTAAGGGTAAATAACACAAAACGTCCCTATCTGTCAATGTCATTGTGCAAAACGTCCGCATCTTTCATTTTTTGACATTTCCACCCCTACCTTCCACCTTTCATTGCGCAAAAGGTTATTATCAACTATTTTTCCAATAAAATGATGATTTTATCCTTCTATTCAAATGAAACAAAAAAATAAAATAAAAAAATAAACAACTAATTGCAATCATAGTCCTAAATTTTTCAAAATATTATAGATAAGTCCTAAATTTCCCACCACCACCACCACCACTACCACCACTTTCACAACCCCATCAAGCTTCCACTTATAGATCCACATAGCACCACCTTCTGGTCACAACGCCCGCCGAACTCAACCACCACTAGCATCGCTTTCACTTTCCCCAACATCATTTCCCACAATATTGGTCATAAAATTAGTCGAAAACAACCACATTTGCAGCCTAAAATACCAAGCTGCCGTATTCAACCCTTCACGGTAACCCCACTTTTGGCGCCACCCACGGTCGTACACCACCACTGACGGTTACCTTTCACCTCAACGAACCTATACATGACCTCACATCAATCAAGCCTGCTTCAAATCATTCTACTGTAATCTAAACATTCGATAGTGGCAACGTCTATTTTGCCAAAATCTTCTCCTTCAATTCATGCATCCCACAACACTAAATTCCCAAATTGGCATCAATCGAACCATCAACAAACCCAAACGACAATGGGTATGAATCTAATTGAACCAATTATCCCTCTGATCTAAAACTCGCCACGAGTACGATGCACAAAGAGAGCCGTCTGACCAAAATTGGTGGGTCCTAAGTGCTCCAATCTTTAAATTCGTGTAGGGGGACGGTGGTGGAGTGAAATGAGGTTGGTGGTGGTGAAGTTCGGTGGGCGTAATGGTCGAAAGGTGGTGCTATGTAAATCTATAGGTGGCAGCTTAGTAGGTTGTGAAAGTGGTGGTAGTGGAGAATTTATGATTTCTTTGTAAGTTTTTAAAAACTTAAGGACTATAGTTGTAGTTGGTTATTCATCTTTTTCTTTTTGTTTTATTGGAATAGGAGGGTAAAATCATCTTTTATTGAAAAAATAGATAAAAAAAAAGGACCTTTTACCCAATAAAAGGTGGAAGGTAAGGGTGAAAATGCCAAAAAAACGAAAGGTAAGGACGTATTGCACAATGACATTGAAAGGTAGGGATATTTTGTGCTATTTACCCATTATTTAATTATTCTGATTCGTTTGTATAAAGTAATTTAGATGACCTTAATTGCTAGAAATTTGAAAAATATTTCCATATAATATTAGATATTATATAAGAAGACATTTATATGATAAATGTTTAATTCGTTGATGATTATGGACTCAACCATGTTGATATATTGAGTGGTTAATTTTATTCTTGTTATTTTATGGGTTGCGAGCTCTTATTTATTTTAGACTTACGAGTTCGTTGTAATTATTATCGACCTATGTGTCCAATTGTTTAGGCCTGCGTGCCAACTAATATAGGATACAGGTTGTAGCTGAACTAACTGAAGATGCAAGAAAAGGTGGAGACCATAGAGATGGAGCATTGTATGATTCAATAATATGTCCTTTAGGAACTAATCAACTAGTTTCCTTATGGCTCGAGAGGACTAGGTGGAATGAGTTCATAATCATCCACACTATTATATGTATATTTATTTGCATGTTAAATGTATGTGTGTGTATATAATTATTATGATGAGACCTTTGTATGAAAAATCCATCGTTAAAATATTAAGGGCATGTTTGAGCTCTTTTTTTGGTAGAATGGATTTCGGAATAATAGATTGATGAAAAACGTATGATTAAAAATGAAGGAAAGATTTTTGGGTTGTGCATAATATTATTTTATTAAAGAATACGTGGTTGAATAGAAGAAAGAGAAAGATGTATTTTGAAAAAATAGGGATCAAATAAGGTTTAAGTCAATTTATTATTCGTCTTCCATCATTATATAAAAAAAATCAGAGTCCTCAACTGATCTCAGTTTGTTAAGTACACTCAAGGCTGGTCTATTAGAGATATGTTTAACACTATCAAATATTAGACATTTCTGAATGATGGGTTCGACTTAACTAAAATTTATTTTTGTTGATTATACTCAGGAAGATGAATTTTAGAGGCATATTAAACTAACACATAAGATGTGTGAAGGTAAGGAGTTGTCAACTTAATGATTTGAGAGTTGTATGGATGTACAATAGTAACTATACAAATGTTCTATTAAAACTTGTTGAGACTTGAGGTTTTAATATAACAAATGAGATTCCAGCACACCGAGACTCAAGGGAGAATTCTATAAATTTATATGAGAGGGTCATAAATTAGAATTAAATAGTCGGAGAATAATTAATTTAATAAAAGACTATGTTAAATTAATTAATGCATTTATATATATTATTCTTTGTCTTTCGTCATTTACATTTGGAATCATGAGTAACCATACATACTTAAGATGCATACTAGATAACAACAATCAAACCCAATTTCTTGATTGGCACTATAATCTGAGAGTTTTTAGGCATGAGAATACTAGTTATGTTTCTGAGTAGCCATTTCCAGAGATATCTGCTGATGACTCGACTAAGGAAGATGTGATTGCTATAATAAACATAGTGTTGACGATAATGCTGTAACATGTGTGATGTTTGTAGGTACGTCACCTGTGTTACAAAAGCAACTAGAATATAGATGCCAACACATAATTTTTCATTTCAAAGAGTTGTATGATAATCATCATATGTGGAAGGATATGAGACTTTCAAGCAACTATATCGGTGTAAAATAACATAACAATCTTCGGTCAATGCTCATGTACTAAAGATGATTGACTATATTGAAAAGTTATCTTAATTGGATTCAGTTATGGAATGTAAACTAAGTATTGACTTGTTTCTGCAATCTCTACTAAAGAGCTATTCACACTTTATTATAAATATTGACATAAATATGCTCGAGTGCAAATTCCTTAAGTTGCTTAATATGCTTGAGACTGTTAAGCTCAACATCAAAGTTTGTAGTGGACAAACCATTGATTTATCTAAGCATACTAAGAGGAAGTCTAAAGGAGGCTTTAGGAAAGGATCTAAGATGACTAAGATAGCCAAAGCAAATAAAGACAATACCAAATCTAATAACCATTGTTATCATTATGGAATGAAAGGTCATTGGAAGAAAAAACTGCAAGGCTTATGTCTACTTCATTAGCTTCTTGAGTATTAGATACCGGATGTGGATATTATATTTGTAAATATGCAGAAACTAAATAAAGGTAGATCACTACAGAAGGGAGAAGTTAACCAGCATGTTGAAAATGAGCAAGGATTGCTACATTGCCGGTAGGAGCATACTTCTTGCTATTGCCTTTAGGCTTATTATTAGAATTAGAGAAATGTTATCTTGTTACCACGATTACTAAAAACATTAATTCAATTTCATATTTGGACGTGAATTGTTTTTCATTTAATATTAACGACAATTGTTGTTCCTTTAATCTTGATGAGATTTTGATGGTTATGGTAAATTATGAAATGACATTTATATTCTAGATACTAAGTATTCTATAATGATTATAGAAACGAAAAGACATAAAAATGATAACCTAAATATTATCAATATTTGGCATTACGGCTTATTCACAAAAATTAAAAACGCATTTCCAAATTACATAGAGATTGATATTTGGGATCAAATGATTTTGAATCATTAGACAAATGCGAATCATGCGAGTTAAGCAAGATGGCCAAATTCACTTTTACTTGAAAAATGAGAAAAAACAGCACAATTACTGGGCCTAATATGTATTGATGCCAGTAGATCCATGTCAATTAATCCTAGATAGTATTTCACTTATTTCATCATATCTACTGATGACTATTTCAAAAATTGTCACATATACTTAATGAAATTTAAACATGAAACTCTTGAAATGTTCATGGATTTAAGTTAGAAATAGAGAAACAATTAGGTAAAAGTATTCTCACATTGGATCTGATCGAGGTGGAGAATATCTTAAATTAAAATTTTTAGATTATCTAAAAGAGAATGAGATTTTCTTGTAGTGGATTCCGCCACATGCACCGCAACATAATGGTATATCTGAACGGGTGAATCGCATACTATTAGATATGGTGCGATCAACGATGAACATGCAAACCTCCCAAAATTGTTTAGAGATCATGCACATTGTAGTGTGCTAGACAATAAATCGTGTCACATTTAAGTCGGTTGACAAAATTTCATACGAGTTATGAAATAGCAGAATGCCCAACTTGTCTCATGTTAAAGTTTGAGGCTGTGAAGTGCACTGAATTGGATAAAATTGAGGCTAAATCTAATAAATGCATATTTGTGTGATATACAAAAAAATAAAATAAAATAAAATAATATATATATATATATATATATATATATATATATATATATATATATATATATATATATATATATCATAATTGGATATCAATTCTATAATCTCATTGAGAAGAAAGTGTTCGTCTCGAGACATGCCATATTCCTAGAGAAAGACTTCATTTTAGGAAAGGATAATATGTGTAGAATAGATTTTGAAGGAGTTCAAGAATCTACAGATGTAGTTGACCAAGTAGATAAACCTAAATATGATCACATACCAATTGAGGGACATACTCTTGATCAAAAAGTAAAGACTCTTGAGGATACATTAGTTTCGTGTAAATTTTGTAGGATCATTCGACCTCTTAGAATGTATAAACTCACGATTACTAATCAAGCTTACTAATCAAGCATGATCAACCTACTAGTTAAGTAGAAAACAAAGTCAAGTGTTGACTCAAAGAGATGGCAGAGGTCATGGAATCCGAGATGGACTCAATGTTCGTAAACAAGGTTTCGACCTTGGTCGACCTACTTGATAGGGTAAAACTTATAGGCTGTAAATGGATTAACTAGAAAAAGGTCGACATGGATCGAAACATCTATATATATAAAGCAAGGCTAGTAGTAAAATATCATAAATAAAGACAAAGAGTTGGTTTTGATGAAGCCTTTTCGCCTGTAGCCATGCTAAAATCCATTTGGACTTTGCTTGCAATAGCTGTATACTATGTGTTACGGTAAATGGATATCAAAACTGCATTCCTTAACAAGAACTTGCAAGAGAAAGTGTACATGACACAACTCGAAGATTTTGAATCCAAATATGCTTGCAAGGTATGTAAGGTTGATCGATCCATATAAGGATTAAATCAAGGCTCAATGAGTTGGAATGTTCATTCTGATAAGACGATCAACACTGTTTGGTTTTAGGGAAAATTGCAGCCACGGTACTAAACCTTTCCAATTTTCACAGACTTTGTCCAAACCTTTGTTTTGTGCCACCGGAGGTACCAAACGTTTCAAAAATATGCACCGGAGGTCCAAATGGAAGGTTTCCGTCTAGTTGATTGTTAGTTGATCAAGAATAGTAGATTTTGACCAATTTTGACAAAATTAGGAAGGGTAAAATGGTAACATAACAATTTTCTCATTAAATAAGTAAAAAAAAAATAATATACAAACAATCAGTTTCTCTTTCACAACATCAACAGTGCCGGCACGTTGTCGACACCACCACTGGCACACTACCGGTACCACCACCACCACTGCCACGTCCTCCCACCACCACCACTGAGTACCGAATTTTTTGCATAGCTCATCCTGAAATTCATCCATAAATTCATTGATTTTTGGTTGCAATTGAGCTTGACCCATGGGTAGGTTGGGTGCACCAGAGGGAGAGAAAGGTTACCTAGGTGGTCCGCGATCATGGGTTAGCCAGACGGATTTGGAATCTCCATTTTTCGGACCCAGCTGTTCGACAATCACGAGTGGGTAGTATTCTGGGATAAATTTGTTCAGCTAGAGGGATGTTTGGGATAAATTGGGGCTATGGCTAGGGTCGTCCGGGCATGGCCAAATGATCGTTGTAGGTCCGCCAGCATGGGCATGGTCGGATTGTAAGATTCCAACAGATTTGCGATTTTCAGGCAGCGATTTTTGGGAATTAATTTCTTCCAAATCCGTGGTTGTTATGGGTGGATGTTGGGATGTCATTGAAGAGGGCGTTAAGGGATTTCCACCGGTATCAATATCTAGTGGTTTTGGGGGCCGAAAGTTGCCGAAAAATGAAGGGTTATTTTTTAGGGATAGGGTAGGGTAGGGTGGGTGGGGTGAGATTTGAGAAGAAGGTGAATAGTGTAACCTTTTTTATTTTTATTTTTTATGTTCAAATTATGAAGTTACCATTTTACCCTTTGTTGACGTGGTCAAAATAATTTTTTGGAGTCAACTAATAGTCAATTGGCCGAAAACCGTCCATTTGGACCTCCGGTGCATATTTTTGAAACGTTTGGTACCTCCGGTGACACAAAACCAAGGTTTGGACAAAGTCTGTGAAAATTGGAAAGGTTTGCTACCGTGCCTGCAATTTTCCCTTGATTTTATCAGAATCATGTGTTTACAAGAAGATAATGAGAGTGTCGTATTCATGATATTATATGTAAATGATATATTATTAATAGGAAATGAATTTCCTATATTTGAATTGTTGAAATTGTGGTTGTCACAGAATTTCTACATGAAAGATGTTGGAGAACAACTTGATCTATAGAGATAGATTTAAAAGATTACTTGACTTGTCCCAGTCTATAGATAAAAATTTTCTTAAAATTTTATATGAAGAAAATGAACCGAAAGTTCAAGGATACACTGATGCTAACTTCCAGTGAGACTGGAAGATAAGTCTCAATCTAAACATATGTTTATTCTTAATAATTAAGCGGTTAGTTGAAAAGGTTCAAAATATAAAATAACCATTGATTCAATAGCATAAGCCTAATACATAATTGCTTCAGAAGTAGCAAAGATTTGCGGTCTGAATCAAGAAGTTAATTAATGAATTTGGGGTAGTTCATACATTGTTGATCATATACCTCTGTATTGTTATAACAATGGAACTATCATACAAGTGAAGGAACTAAGGTATCACCAATGATCTAAACATGTATTAAGACAATATCATCTCATTAGAGAGATAATAAAATGACGTAAAGAAAGAACAATTTCTCACAATTAATAATATTACAGATCCATCGATAAAGAGTTGTCGCAATATAAATATGATCGTTATATAGATTTTTATGGTATAAGATACATAAATGATTGGATCTAGTGTAAGTAGAAGTTTGTAAGTGTTATACCCTACGTCCAATTGATTTTGGACATAAACACTTTTAATATATAATTAATACATTTTTATTTATGGTAGATCTATTATTTAATTGAATAACATTCCAATAAATTAAATAGTAGAGTTCATAGATTCAAATTTTAGTAATTTGTTAATCACAAGAAGTTTTTGATTGTGAGATATAAATTACATATGATTGAATCATAAACCATCCGTGATCGTAAGTAATAATGAGATATGGATATCGTTATTAAGGATGGACCATCTTGTGTGGCAATTATTACTTGTGAAGTAAGTAATTGATCTCACAAGTTAAAGTGTGATAACATTTAAATGAACACGTGAATATTTTGTTATAGAACAAAACATTGAAAACCCGCCGTAGAGATTCCACAGTGATAACCATACGAGTGTTACTGTACTACACCAAAAAAAGGCTTTTGCAGCGGTCAAAAAATGCTGCAAAAGATCTTTTGCAGCGTTTTTCCAAGTATTGCGGAGGTCGGTGTTGCCGTTGAGGAAAGACTTTTTGCAGCGTTTATTCACCGTTGCGAAAAACTCTTTTGCAGCGTTTTTTAAACGTTGCGGTAGACCCTTTTACAGCGTTTTTTCAACGTTGCGAACAATCTTTTGCAGCGTTTTTTAAAAGTTGTGGTATCCCTTTTGCAGTTTTTTTCGACCTTCTTGTATTTTTTTTTTTTTAACATTTATGACAATTGAGTAATTGACCAACAAAATTAAAAATAACACTTTGTGAATAAATTTTGGAATTGCATTAAAATTGATAATTTCATTACAAATTTTTGAATCAATACAATATTAGAATGTGAGACAATACAACATTGAATCAATACAACATTTGGCGAACATTCACTACAATCATTACAAATTTCTAATAGTAAGATAAATATACACGATCAGACCTAAGCTCATCCTCTGACATGAAACCATTACCGCTGCTCTTAGTTTTTACATACTCAGCAAAGGCAGAGTTATTGCCGCTGTTGCCACCAATACCATGGTTAAACAACCTACCAACAGCACTCAGCGAACCCTCAATAGTAGGTGGAACTGACCCACTCCTATACAAATTCAGTTCCTTTTCACAATCAATAGCCTCTTGGCGCCGCTGTTCACGGAGCAAAAACCCTATATCCTTCTCCAAGTCATCTCCAAAGGAATTTTCATTATTACCAAGCATCTGTCTCCTGCCCAATGCAGCGTTAGTTGGTGGAAGCAGATTTACAAGCTGGGAGCACTCTTTTTTGGTGTTGCAATGCATAACCTGCTCTGGGGGTCAGAGAATCAAAAACTCCAGTTGGAAGTTCTCAGTGATCACGATTACAATATCATGAGGCAACCAGAAAAAATCAAGTTGACAACCATTATGAACCAGAGAAACTTCCCGATTCTTATAGATCATATATCAGTTAGTCAATCATTAAGCTATAAACAGGTATTCCAGTGTAGAGGAAAACTCAACTTCTGAATAGCAAACCGGAAATCAGGTAAGAAATTACATCAAAAGTCACGGGCAACCTAAGAATCTCACCCAAGAAACTTAAATTCTATAACATGATATTCAGCCTTCTAAATTGCCTCACAAAAGCTTCCAGGCTTCAATACAAGGAAGACTATTTACCATCAGAAAATTACACCCAAGAAACTTAAACTTTATCAGTTTCAACCGTCTTTGTTGTAACAAATAACTCAAGTCAATAAGACGAGGAACAAGCTTTTGACAAATGACGATCAAGGTACATAAGTTTCTCTTGCATTTAAAGAAAGCCTCATGTGAGGTGCAACCCAAAAATGTAGACACAAGTTCTCACAATTCGTAACGCGACCCAAAAAAACCAGCTAATAATAGATGGTAAATGTTTCATCGAAATCGAACTCAACAAAAGAAAAAACATAACAAATCTCCTAAAACGGTAAGACAAACAATAGGATTCAATAACCTACTACTAAGTTCACCAACAAACTATCATTATCAACAGAGTGATTTAATAAAAAAAAATACCCACAAAATTTGATCTAATACATAAAATCTTAAACCACAAACTTAGAAGGCTACGAGCTTAGAAGGCTACGACCCAACAAGGTACACAGAGCTTACTGTTGAATAATAACATAGAAAAAGGCACAACTAGACAACAGTTTTGTGAAAAAGATGTACAGTAAGAAACTGCATATTAAATGTGAAGCAATTCAAAGGACAGAATATCAGAATAATTTTCAAAAAATTATCAATATGTAAGAGAACATCCAAAAGAATTGCTGTAAATCAGGTTGTGTCTTTGCTCATATTTAAAGACTTAAAACTAATCATTCAAAAAACGTATTTTTCAGGAACAACCAAAGAATAAGTACATCGTGGCATTACCATTTTCATATTCCAAAGCTTCAAGTATCATCTCTACCTGTATGTAAAAGAAGCAAGCAGATTAATGCACAAAGTTCCCTTAATAAAGCACTTAGCGTATTAGTTACTGACAACAAGATATAGAATTGTCACCACTTAAGTCCATAGCTAGGGGCATCAATTAGTTCAACTTAAATGTTGAGAATTCCGATTTAGAAATTCAAACATGTCATACCTTGTCAAAATCTTTCACAATCTTAGCTTCTGGAGTAGAATTCTCTGCTGTCATGAGCATAACACAATCAATCAACAAGAAGTAATATATCATGTTAAATTAGAACACAAATAAATTTAGTAAACTGCCATAGATATAAGAACAGAAGAGAAACAAACCCCGTGGCCCTCGACCAAGTAATTTACACGTGCTCCAGTGCTTCACGCTCTTGTCGATTTTTTTCATGCTTTGGAATCCCATCAGAAGGAGTGATGTCCCCAACAATAGCTGTTGAATCAAGAACAAATTCCTAAATCCACTAATCCAAACAAAATTTCAGGTCTAATAAATATTATTGGCCAAAACAACCTTCATCCAAAATACTCGAAACTCTGTCAATTTTGAATTTCTGGTTTGGATTTCCAACATCAGTACCACCTTTTAAGTATCAAATTATAATTTTCTTTAGCTCACGGTATATTGCTTATAAAGCTAATTGCAATATTTCGATCAAATTGAAAGCATTTGACTCTCTAGAAGTGAAAATAAAACCATAAGAAATAGTTCAAAATAGTCTTATTAAAGTTTGTGCTAACCTAAACGAGGACATTCTGTTTGCATGGAGGATGCACAACATGGATAAAAAATATAATTACTTCAAAAATTTATGATTCAGATTAACCCTTCGTACCTTCTGCAATATCATGAACAATAGCCATTTTTATGCATCTGCAATGTAAGGAAATAAAAAAATTAGCAAAAAAAAATAGAGTTCATTAGAAAATATTTAGGTTTAAGATAGAACCGAAATATCTAAACGAATGTTGAGAGTGCAATGATAATTAATCAGCTTTACTTGTCTCGATTAATCTCAGGAATGTCAGCACAGATTAAAGCCATTAACCCCATCCGATACATGTGATCCGCAATAGATTTCGGGTTCTCAACCTGTCTTCACACCCATCCTTCCCTCTTTGTTGTCTACTTGAATCCATAATATAATCAACAAACGCATAGTCATTAGTATATGGTGATAAAATGATTGTGGTTGGAGAAGTGTTAATGCGTTGGCATGTATTTTTCTGTATTGCCTAGGCATTGGAGTATGTTTGCATCCGTTCTCATTTTGAAGTGCACTGAGAGAAGTAAATAGTTGTTTCATTGTGATGGGACAAAAAGTTAGTTCCCAAGTCCAGGCATGGATATTCATATAATGCATGGGCTTGGATATCTGATGGAGCCTCTATGCCTAGGCAATGAGTGGACATAAAAATCTTGAAGTTGGTAGAGGTGATAATGCATATATAGGTGAAGTCCCGTTATGGGAATGAGGCCGTAATACTTGGAAAATTTGCAATTGTGAAGTCCAAGATGGCATGGTAGTCAAGCTTTAAACCCATTAGTTTATATATCGACATGTGAATAAACTAGTCAATCTTTATCCTTGATTTTCATAAAAAATTAGTTAGCTAAGCCACCCTAGAGACAACACCATCTCTAACTTTTGTATGTCACTAATCGGGCATTTTAACTTAACTAAAATATTTAAAAACTATATCTATATGTTTCGCGCGTTTTGTCGCTAACAATAAAAAAGGGATCAGACGATTGTATAAGGAACAGACCTCTTGAGACAAAGTCCTAAAAATGAGTGTTTTATTTGGCGAAGATTTACAATCGGACACGAACAGAATGCCTCCAAGGGGCGCAAGCACACGAGTACAAGAAAATGATGAATTAAAGTTAATCTAAGAAAAGTAAATTACATATTCTCTATTTGAGAGTGTTTGATTCGGGATCCTTGCTTCTTTGCCTTTTCTTTCTTTTTATACTTCCTTGATAATTTCTTGGTGACTAACCGCTTGGAAATGCTTGATTGCTCCATAACTACCCACTTTCTTCATGATGGCCAACTTGTCGCGGAACTGCCATCTCATAACTACTGCCATTACTCTTGCCATTTAACTGCCCACTACTAGAATTCTTGGATCATGGGGTGTGATAAATTCGCTTAAACTGTTCGAAACTGCTGTTTCAGATAACAACAAGATGTTATCTTTACTAGGATCCCGGGCGACTTCAACAATTTGGGCAATGATGAGTCCATTGCTCTGGGTGACTGCAAGCCACTCTATTCGTTCAAATTCTGGGCGTCTTGCAAGTTTGGGCGATGATGCTACTGTGTTTGCGGGCTTCCACTGCATTCATTAATGATCCTATTTGGGCCTTCATCTTGAACTTCCCAATTGGGCTTCACTCTTTGGGCCATTTAATTTAGGCTGCACTTTTAGTGTATCAACAATTACCCCCCAATATGGCAGGATTAATACAAATTATTAATCTTTGCCATATTTACTTTGTATTTTCCAGCAACATTTGAAATTCCCAAGAATTTCAATCATTATTTCCTTCTATTGTCTGAAAAGGTGTAACGTTACAAACCCTTATAAACCCAAAAAGGCACGCCATTTCATCGCACCACTAAACCACGTCTCCACATTTTGCGCTTCTTCCTCGCTATTTTACTGTTCACCTTCTTGCTTCTCTGCTACATTTCTCAGGCAAATTTGGACAAGCTTGTATTTTGAACCCAATGGTGGCTTCTCAAACCCAATCGATGATTCTTTCAGTTTCGAAGACTTCCAGAAAATCCTTGCTAGGCCGTATGTAAATCCAAACTTCCTTTCACAAACCAATACTGGCCTTAACGAATTCTATCTGGGTCCATCATTCAATAATGCCGAAGCTGTTGGACAAGTGGCAGTGCCAGCTGTTCCCTTGCACTCAAGGCCCTCCATTCCTGAACTCTCTGCCATTGAGGCCTATTCGCGAAAAAGGTATTCACACTTGGCCCAAAGCTGATGTTATTTTTCGTAGATGGCATGCACGTCTTGTGAATCATGGCCCTACCAAGGTGATTCTTGATCGTGCTAGGATTTCAGACTTATTAGAAATCTCCCTTCAACCCCCAATTTACGACCCATCGCTTTTTCCTATTGCTCTGTGCTTTTGGTCCTCTGAATATAATACATTTGTCTTCCCGCTTGGTCCTATGTTTATTACTTTAAGAGACATTGGAGCCTTAGTCAATCTTCCACCTTTGGGCGTTACCATCTTTCCTGGTATTTTAATTTCTGGCGTCGCCTCCAAATTTGAGAAAAGACTTACTGAGTCCTATTCAAGCATGTAGAGTCTTTATAATCATTCCAGTGCTGAACCTTCTCATGCTGAATGCGTAGCCTTTCTTCAAATTTGGCTTTGTAAATATATTCTCTGCGTGCCAAGTATGAAACCTTCTATGAGCTACTTACCCATAGCACATGAATTGGCGCGTGGTAGGCCTTTGAACTTATGTTCTTTCTTTTTGGTTGCCCTTTATAGAGGCATGGCTTCTCTTCAATCTCAACTGAAGAATGGTGCATCTCCTACTGGCAGTGGGCCTATTTGGTTCACTCAACTATGGTTGAGAGCCTACTTTCCACCACTTGGTGCTCCATCCATTTCCCTTCCTTCTGCTAGCTGTTATGGGCTAGCCATTGATCCATTGAACCCTGTAAATATGTCCAGTAGGGACATTTTTTCATTCTTTTATACCTTGAATTTGATTCCTTCATTCTTTCCTTTTCCTGCTCACTTGACTCCAGATTATGTGTATCCTCCATCCACCGTGGACAGTGCGAGAGCCTCTTTGTTTGTTTGGGTTCAGTTTTTGATTGGGAGGGAGTTGTTCTATGACATTTTAACTGGAACTAATGCAAAGGCTGGAGTTTTTTGCTGGACTTGGCCTGTTTCTCCTTGCTACTCCAAAAATTTGACAGATCATTTTTACACCATTAATAAGGCAGAAGCACAAGCTATAGATGCTTACAACCTTGTTTTGATGAGCAAATTTTCATTAGCCGCTTTCAATTATAGCTCTGCTGTCCATCATCTTTTTGACCAGCTCTGGCCAATAGTAAAATGTAGATTATTTGTAAATGATGTTAATCGTGCCTTCTACTTGTTGGATAGACCAGATGCTTCTTCTACTTCTCCCATTCTGGCTACTCCTCTGTCTAGTAGGAGTCCTTCTTCACCCGCTCGTACTAAACGCCTTGTTCTTCCATTCGCTTCTCCACCTACCAAAGCTGTTGCGACTAAAGGTGCCCCTAGCCGTAAACTACTAGTCTCAGCATCCCCCATTTTGCAGGATGATGATGATGATGATGACGCTCCTCTCATCCTTAGGAGAAAGGTAATTGAGCTTGTTTATTTTACAAAATATTTTCCTCCATATACTAATGACTTACCTGAATTTTCCAGAAAAGTTCGAAAGCTTTGGTTTTGCCAACTTCTACCTCATCACCTTCTGCTGAAGATGCTTCGTCCAACCAGCTGATGAAGGGACTGTGCTTAAAGAGAATCCCTTAGTTTCGGAGCCTTCATCACACCCAGTGGAAAGGCCACTTTCTTCCCAGGGTGTTGACCCCCCAAATATTGAACCAGAAGGTAATACATATTTTGATGTTTTACCTTTGCTTGTGCTACTGGTTCTTGACTCATTACTTCTTAAGTTATGCAGAGGCTCCTATGGACATGGCCACTGTGGCAGAGTCTTCTCGCACAGATAAGGGAAAATCCCCATAAGTGGTAGAGCTGGATGATGATGTGCCTGAGCTTCCTAAGATTGCTGATGAGGTAACCTTTTGTTTCACCTTCATTTCCCATTCGTTTATCATAGTGAAGGTCCTTAACGTTGGTGCCTTTCGTTGTAGGGTGCTGATGACATTGTGCGTTCCATCCGAGATTTGTTCACTTCCTGGGAACAAGTAAATACGCCTGGTCGTATTTCAACCAGTCATTCCTCTGCTTCGTCTTCTGCCTTTTCTGAGGAAAATATGCAATCTCTCAAGCAGTCGATGCTTGAGTATGTATCTTTCATGGACATCGTCTAGGCCAGTGCTACTAAACAGAAGGATAAGTTTGAGCTGTTGAGTGCGAAACTGGCACAAGCACTTGCACTTCCATCGCTCAATGTCTCAGCTGGCTTTAAAGCGATGTTGAAGGTTGTTCACTCTGACATCCTTTCTTTGCTGGCTAAAAATGTCAAATTGAAGGCCAAGGGCACTCAATATCTTCGTGATGCATCTGAAAAAGAGTCCTTGCGTCAAGAGATCAACAAAGCCAAAGTTGAATTGAACGAGATCTCTTTCGAAGTCATGGTTGAAGACTCTTTGATGATAAGTTTGGCTGCAGAGATGAAGGAGCTTCAAGCAAAGATGGATGACTACAGGGCGAGAATGGCTGCTAAAAAGCGCAATACTTCCCAAGGAATTGAACGAACCAAATCTTTGGTTGAACAGTACAAAAAGCTGGAGGTTGATGACGATTTTGCAATAGAACTTAACATCGTTTCTACTCAACAGAGCGATGATTGGAGGAAACTTACGGAAAAAATGCGCTCAGCTTGGGGCACATTGTAATTAAGACATTTGATGCCTTAACTTTCCTTTTGTAGTTTCGCACTGATTGCCTTTGCTAATTGTGAATGTAATAGCAGCCATTGTCATCAATGAACGACTATTTTGTTTACTTGTGTATTAATTGACGTTGTCCTTAATCGTCAACCCCCTAAGCAGTTAATTGCTTTACGCTAAAATTCGTGTATATTCTTTCTTGGTATTCCCGTCTCTTTTCCCAGGACTTTGGGCCATTTGATGCATGTATGTGGCCTTTCGTATTCTGTCTTTTCATCTCCACGCCTCTATAAATGTATATGCATTTCTGCACTTATCGTCTTTATTTCCATTCTTTTCTTCCAAAAAACTAACTTGCTACCATCATTTGGTATCTTAACAATTGATCCAAAATTTCCATCCTCTATAGAAATGGATCATTTGATCCTCCCATTTTACGATAGGTCTTGATTTACATTTGGTATGGGAGATATAGGAAATGTTCTTTGGCCAGCAAAGTTCTCCCCATCATCAATGATGGAAGGTAATTTTTGAGGATACCTTTCAGGCCACTTCGCCTGCTGAGAGTGCTTCTCAGTCTCCTTGCCCGTAATTGCAGCAATGAAATAAGGAAGGCGATTTGAAGGTTCTTTTCTTCCTTTTTACTTCTTGAGAGTGCTTTTCTGCCTCTCTGCTTGCCCTTCCAGCAGTGCGATTAGGACAACGGTCAGAGCCAGTTCACCCTCTTACTTGGCGATCGACCAAGACATTAGTTTGCTCTCAATTGTAACTATTAGAACATTCAGTATTTTGTATCTCACACTTTGTATTGTAATGAATATTTGATAATAAAGGACTTTATTTGAACGTATTTCATTCTTACCTTATTATCTATGATCGTTCAATACAATGTTGATTATAGTTTTATTTGTTATCTTTCCCATAAGGAAGGAACATACCTTTTTAAATACTTGCCATTAATAAATTTCATGTGTTTGGTGCCATCTAAATCTTCTAAATGATAGGCTCCAGGCAACATACTATTCACTTTATATGGCCCTTCCCAATTGGGCGACCACTTGCCATACTTTGTATCTTTGCTATCCAAAGGGAGTATTGTTTTCCAAACCAATTCGCCCAGGCTAAAAGACTTGGCTATAATTTTTTTTATTATAAAACTTAGCCATCTTTTGTTTTTGAACTTGCAATCTATCTAGGACGTCCAACTTTAATTCGTCCAATTCCAATAAATTTTGGGCTAGTAATTCTGCACATTCATTGTCGCCCAAATTATTTTGTAAACCTACTCTCATTGATTGCACGCTGATCTCCATAGGCAGCACTGCTTCTTGTCCATACGTAAGTTGGAAAGGAGTAACTTTAGTGCTTGTGGGTGGTGACATCCTATAGGCCCATAAGGCTTTGTTCAAACATTCATGCCAATCTATGGCATTTTCACTTATCATTTTCTTATGATGTTTTTCAAAATTTTGTTAGAAGATTTGGCGTGACCATTTGATTGAGCGTAATAAGGCGTGGAGTTTACCAACTTGATTCCAAACTCGCTCAAAAATTCCTTCACTTGATCTTCATTCAAGGAAGTCCCAAGATCTACCATTAAAGTTTGTGGGATCCCAAACCTATAAATGACGTGGTCACGAAGGAACTCTATGTCATGTTTTTTAGAGATCTCTTTTAGAGGTATTGCTTCTACCTATTTGGTGAAGAAATCTGTTGCAACTATTATGAACGTATGTTGCTTGGACGATGGTGGATAAATCTTTCCTATCAAGTCTATTGCCCAATCTCTAAACGGCCAAGGTTTAATAATAGGTGCCATTTTTCTGGCTGGCGCTCTTTGAATTGGAGTGCTTTTTGACATGTTAAACAACTTTTTGCATATTGAACGCACAATTCTCCCATTTTAGGCCAGAAGTATCCACTCCTAATAACCAACCATCTCATCCTTTGGCCAGCTTGATGGCTCCACATATTCCTTCATGTACTTCAACCATAATCATTTTGGCTTCTTGTAGATTTACACATTTCAATAACACTCCATCTGGATGTTTTTTAAACAACTTCTCTTCGATTAATGTGTAATTCAATGAGCGTAGCCTCATTTTCCTACTATTCTTTTTATCCGGTTCTTTCAAAAACATTTTTATCTCTGCCCTCCAATCAATTGCATCCGCATCTTGTATGCAGTGAATTTCGAAACTTTTCGTCCTCCTCTGCACGACGGGCAGTCTTACTCCATATTCACAAGTGGATTCCAAATCTAAAATCTTCGAGTAGCCATTTGGGCTAGTTCGTTTGCTATGTCATTGTACATCCTATTGACATATTGAAGTTTCACTTGGTCAAATTCTTCTAACAATTCCTGGGCGATTTCATACTGACTCATGACAGAATCACTTTGACATTTAAAATCACCAATAAGTTGGTGAATTACTAAGTGGGAATCGCCTCTAACAATCACATTCTTCACTTCCATTTCAATTAATAGCTCTACGCCGACAATCAATCCTTCGTACTCGGCCTTGTTGTTGGTACATATTCTATCCAATGTGAAAGCGAACTTATAACAAATCACTAAAGGATTTATTAAAGCTATTCATACCCATATACCTTTAGAAGTTTTTGACCCGTCGAAGTATAATATCTACGGTTTTAACTCGAATGAGTCAACTTCCAATTCAATTTCCTTAGGCATGTCCAGGCACAGGTGATCGGCTAAGAAATTAGCCAATGCTTGATTTTTTACTGCCTTTTGGGGTACATATTGTATTTCAAATTCGGATAATGTCAAAGTCTAAAGGCCTATCCTTTGGTGTAAAATAGGGCGAGAAAACATATATTTCACCAAGTCACCTTAGAAATTAAATAAACTGCCACAGACCGTAAATAAGCCCTTAGTTTTGTACACGTGAAATATAAAGCAAGACATAGTTTTTCAATGGTAGAATAATTACATTCGCACTTTATCAAACACCTACTTAAATAGTAAATTGCCCTTTCTTCACCAAATTGGTCTTCTTGCGTGACTATTCCAGCTATCGATTCTTATTCAGCCGATATGTAAACTTTCATTGGCCGTCCTTGGATAGGTGACACCAACACTGGTGGGTTTGATAAATATGTTATTAGGCTATCAAAAGCCTTTTGATGCTCTTCCTTCCACACGAGTTCGTCCTAATTTTTCAACTTTAGAAGAGGGGAAAAAGCTTTCGTTCGCCCTGCACAATTAGAGATAAAACGCCTTAAAAAATTTACTTGGCCTAGAAATCGTTGCAATTCTTTTTTATTGGTAGGTGGTTTAGCCTCTAAAATGGCCTTTGCTTTGTTTTTGTCGAGTTCGATTCCTCTCTGGTGTACCAAAAAACCAAGGAAATTTCCCGCGTTGACACCAAATGCGCATTTCAAAGGGTTCAACTTCAATTTATATTATCTCATTCGCTCAAATGAGCGCTTCAGTTGTTCAAAATGATATTCCTCCTTAACAGATTTGACCACAATATCATCTACATACACTTTAATAAACTCACCTATCATATCATGAAAGATTAAATTCATTGCCCTTTGATAAGTTGCCCCTGCATTTTTTAGGCCGAAAGGTATAACTACCCATTCATAACATCCTAAGGCTCCTGGGCACCTAAAGGCAGTTTTGTGTATGTCTTCTTCAACTATATATATTTGGTTATACCCTGAACATCCATCGATAAAGGAATACGTAACATATCCGGCAGTTGAATCTACTAAGGAATCCACCTTGGGCATGGGATATTCATCTTTAGGTGTTGCTAAATTCAAGTTTCTAAAGTCTATGCAAACCCTTAATTTACCATTCTTTTTTAATACTGGCACAATGTTAGACAACCACTCAACGTATCTGGCTGTCCTGATAAAACTTGCTTTTAATAATCGCTCAATTTCTTTCTTTATTTCAGGAATTACATTGGGAGCAAAATGCCTAAGAGGTTGTTTATGAGGCTTAAAGTCTGGCTTAGTTGGTAATCTATGTTCTACCAAGTTTTTATTTAAATCAGGCATATGTTCATATTCCCAAGAAAAACAATCCTTATAATCGTTTAATAAAGCGATTAATTTTGTACTAAGCTCGTGGCTAAGCATCTGGCTGACAAATGTTGGGCGATCTTCCCTCTCGTTGCCAATGTTTACTTTAACCAAATGGTCTTGTGCTTGAGCATATCCAAGCTTGGTGATCCTCATTACTTCATCGTCCATGTCCCTAATAGGCACTTCTTCTTCCAAACAATCCACCTTGTTGACTTCTCGACCAATACTTTGTTCCAACTTGAACACTGCCAATTTGTCTCCCAGTATTTTTAATGCTGCTTCATTCTTATTTTTCCCTTCACATTCTTTATTGAAAGCCACTAGTCTGGCTTTAAAGGCCTAGATGTCGGCCATATGCTTTATTTGTTGACAACTCATTAAAGTTCCTTGATTATTCTTTTGCCAATTACTGGCTCTTCCAGGGCCACTATGTTTGGCCTCATTTGGTTGAACATTTCGGTAAGTGCATCTACTGAAAATGGCTCTTCACTCTGTGCGACAACCTGAGTTTCTTCTCCATCTTGGATTATCCTAACAGGCCCATAATTTCCCTCGTACATAAACCTTTCTACTGAGTTGGCCTCTGCGACAAAAGGCCTATGATCTGCCTGTACTACTTCCGCTTCGCCTTTGTCATTCCAGAAAATCAGGCATTGATGGAGCGATGATGGTATACAACGACTTCCATGGATCCAATCTCGTCCTAGTAATACGTTGTAACTGGTAGGACCATCAATGACAAAGAAAACTGTGGTCCTAGTAGTCGTTCCCGAAGTTACTCCTCCATTAATACTTGTGAGAATGACTTCTATTGGGATCATGTCATTTTCTGTCTTCGCGAACTTCTTCATCATCCTTAATGGAATGGTATTGATGGCTACTCCATTATCAATGAGCACCTTTGCCACGGCACACCATTAACTAATGCCTTCATATACAATGGCCTCAGATGTTTGCTCAGTTTCATAGTAGGTTTCTTAAAGATGACCTTTTTAGCTGCATCAATTTTCACTTCCTATTTGTCCCCTGTTGAGTTATCTCTTTGCGATAAATCAACATGCAGTACTTCGGGCTGAGTATCTGTTCCTTGGACACTTTTTAGCGCTTCGTCATTAGTTATCCAACCTGTTGGGAGAGGTAAAATTCTCAAGGGTGACCCATACTTCTCAAAACGAGGTACCATTTTGTTCCTCTTAGGTGTCCCATACAGCACATAAAATTCAAAAGAACGCCCAGATGGTTCTCCCAGTAAATCCACCTCACGAACACCTTCCTGATGTAGTTGTTTCAGCAAAGTATTGCACGATACTCATCTCTTCCTTCTTTCTGTCTCCAGATCAATTTCCTCTTCAATGTCTGTCATATCATCATCACCTTCATTATCGTAGGCCCTTCTAGAAGTTTGGCCTTCTTCATATTCTAGCACACATGCTTCTTCTTAGTTATCCTCATTTTCTTCCTCTTGTTTTTCTTTATTTTTAAACTCGTTAGCTAGTAAATAGTTATTAGCCATGACAGGAGGTAACGTACCAAAATGGGCTGATCTGGATCTTCTTCATCCCTTCTGTTTCGCTCAAACTTTGATCTCCCAGAAGAACATTCTGGCAATTCTTCCAATGATTTGCCCGTACCAGCCTCTTCACTATCTTCGAGAGCATTCTGATTGGCTACTTCAAGTATTCTAGGCGCTTTAGGACGTGGTACTCCTTGTTGTTATCTCATCATTCATCCATAATTCCGTTGAAAACGTCTTTGTTGGGTTCTAGTCATCTCATTAAAGGGTACCACCCTTCCCGCATTATACTGGAATGAATGCCATACATTTGGTTGGTTAGGTTGCGGCCTAAATGTTCTTCCATGATTCATCGGCCTGAACTGCCTCTCCAAAGGTGGTCCTCTATAGAATGATGTACCTTCCCTCCTAACAGGCTGAGCATTTGGAACAAACTCTGGGCGATGGTGATGCTGCCATATTCCTGGCTTCTCTGTATTTGCTCTCACTTCTCCTTTACATCTTGCACACAAGACGTCTTCGTCTTTCATGGGTTCTTTCCCTTTGATACGCTCAAAGACGCTGGGATGTGGCCCAGGATCTTCTTCTTCATCATCAATAACTATTTGAATCTTGGCAACTTGTTTTTGAAACCAGTCGTTACCATGTTCACCCCAAGTGGCTGTGTGAAAGGGTTTTCTTCCACTGCTATTTTTTTCTTATCTTCGAACGTGATTCGTCCTCACTCAATAGTGTCTTACAAAACATGACGGAAAACCAAACAATAATTAGTCATATGTGACCATGCATTATGCCATTTACAATATTTTTTACCCTTGATTTGTTCAGGGTCTGGCAATTTGTACTTATCGCTCAATTTTATTTGCTTATCCTTATACAGTTTATCAAATATAAGGTCAGCTTTAGTCACATCGAATGAGAATGTTCTAGCCTTTTTGTTTCCACCTTTTATAGGCTCATCTTTGGCCAACACCCTTGGTTTGGCCATTATGGGACAAGTATATGCATCTCCTTTGACTAGTTCGGTCAAACATACTTCAGTTTGATCGTAATATTCATTGCTGATGGTATGAACATCAAAATTTGGGTCTTTGTAATAAGTTCCTTTACTAGAATTGTTCATTTGTTCTTCTTCTCTTATCAATCGTTCATACCTAATCACATTCGCACTGAGTTGGAATAGGTCAGGGAATTCTCTATCCTGGAATTTCTTCTTTAAATCAAAGCTTAAACAGCTTTGAGCAATTTTGACAAACTCCTTCTCATGCAGAGGTACAAAACATTTGCTTCTGGCTATTTTGAACCTTTGAAGGAAACCTTCTGCCTATTCGTTTGGCATTTGACGTAAATTCGTCAAATCGGCCAAGGTGACTTCAGATTCAGTCTTATAAAATTGAGCATGGAATAACTGTTCCATTTGTTTCCATGTTTGAACAGAGTTCGCTGGCAAATTAATGAACCAGGAGAATGCTACTCCCATTAATGAACTAGGGAATAATCTCATTTTATGATAATCGATCACTTCACTACTTTGTAGCATGAATCACCCTATATGTTTTAGAGTAGACACTTCTCCTAACCCAGTGAACAATGAGAATTCTGGCACCTTATACCCTCTAGGCTATGGATATGCTTGATCCACCCAATCAGGAAACGGCTTGGTGTAAGTCGGCCCAATGACAGGACGTACCCTAACAGCCATTTGATCCTGTACTATCTCCATGATTTGATTCCTCAACATGATGTTAGGATCATATGGGATTCCTACAGGTTGGTTTACTGGTTGATTCATTTGAGGCCTAATATTTGGTCCTTGGTTGGCAATAAAAGTGCCATTATTTGGGCTATTATAACCATTAAACTGAGTATTTAACCTATCATTAACGCGAGGTAAGTTTTGTCCACTATTCAGGACATAGTCTCTTATGTTTGGATTAACCCCCAGGTTTGTAGTCACATTATCACCACTCAAGTTTGGCATTCCATTACCTCACTGGTTAGAAGTAGAGGGACCAAAAAGCGGTTCTAAACCTTGACCTGGGTTCAAACTAGGGGAATTGTGTGGTGAAGTATGTCCCACAATCGTACTGGTTTGAAAGTGACCCCCTATGGGCACAACTGGTTGACATATTTGGCCTACTAACTTATTCATAATTTCATTCAAAGTATTTAATTGTTTGGACATATTGTCATAATGTATATTCCTATTTTAGGTAAATGTTTCCATATTATGAACGTTTCGTAAATTTACCTGCTCAACAACATCCTGCGTAAGTTCTCCAAGCAATGCGCGCATGGTTCAAGGACTCAACTTTGTCATTGGCTCAATATGACTGTGACTGCTCTGACTCTGTCCCTCTGTTTGTGGAGAGTGTTGCTGCTCCTGATATCGCTCGATCACATACTGGAATACTCCCTGACTTGCTGGTTCCTTATTAGAATTTTTATGAGGCATAACGCTTTACTTCTTGTATCCTCAAACACCAAACACCAATTATCCCACCGGACGTGACAAATTGTTTCGAGCGTTTCGTCGCTAACAATTAAAATAGGGATTAGATGATTGTGTAAGGAACAGACCTCTTGAGACAAAGTTCCAAAAATGGGTGTTTTATTTGGCGAAGATTTACAATCGGACACGAACAGAATGCCTCTAAGGGGCGCAAGTACACGAGTACGAGAAAAGGATGAATTAAAGTTAATATAAGAAAAGTATGTAATATTCTCTATTTGAGAGTGTTTGATTTGGGGTCTTTGCTTCTATGTATTCTCTTTCTTTTTATACTTCCTTGATAATTTCTTGTTTACTAACCGCTTGGAACTACTTGATTGCTCCATAACTACCAACTTTCTTCATGATGGCCAACTTGTCGCGGAACTGTCATCTCATAACTGCTGCCATTACTCTTGCCATTTAACTGCCCACTCCTAGAATTCTTGGATCGTGGGGTGTGATGAGTTCGCTTAAACTATTCGAAACCGTTGTTTTAGATAACAACAAGACGTTCTTTACTAGGATCCTGGGCGACTTCAACAATTTGGGCGATGATGAGACCATCGCTCTGGATGACTGCAAGACACTCTATTCGCTCAAATTCTGGGCGTCTTCCAAGCTTGGGCAATGATGCTACCATGTTTGCGGGCTTCCACTACATTCATTAATGATCATATTTGGGCCTTCATCTTGGACCTCCCAATTGGGCTTCACTCTTTGGGCCATTTAATTTGGGCTGCACTTTTAGTGTGTCAACACTATATAACTTGATTAAAAGCTTAACATTTACCGTTTTGTGTTATATATACCAAGCCCATTTTCTTCCAGACAAATTTATAGTGCTTGAAATCACTCATACTTCGTCCGTTCAGCTTAAGATATTAATACTTCAATCGTTGGGTCGAGATCCCATTATTAGTGATCAAAAGTTGGGTTCCGTCCCTATTTATCTATCATTCGGCTTAACATTCTATTAGTCCCTTACAATGCCTTTGGTCAAACTTGTTTTGATATGACTCAAATTTTACATGATTTGGAAGTATGGTTCATGGAGGAAGTCTAGATAATTTTGATTTGGAAGTTCAGATTGATAAGGGATCAAATCTCATCAAGAACTGGGAGTTTGATTGTGAAAAGGACTTAGGAATGGATGGAAAAGTGTTCAAGAAGCGTTGGGGCCGAAATGGGGCACTAGGTGCTGACAGCATAAGATGACATAGCACGATGGGTGTTCAAAATGGACGCCTAGGCACCCAGAAGAAAGTAGGCTACAGGAAGCCAATGCCGGGGTACTAAGGAGGTGGCGCTGCTAGTTTGGAAAGTCTTCTAATTCAAATTTTATCTGGATTCTTGTGCTCTACTTTATCCTAAACACCAAGATTGGGCTCTTATATATACTTTACACGGTATAGGCTCTTAAAAGACTCAAAAAACAAAAAAATCATTGTTATACACATTAGAAACTTATGAGGATTGTTTAGATTTAGATTGAGAGTATCAAATTTTGTACAACAATTTAGGTTTCTTGGTATATTGAAATTCTCCTCCTCTGCCTGTGGATTCCTAGTTTTGGGTACCACATAAATATTATATTCTTGTGTGATCCATTATTTTCATATCGTTCATATTATTCTCGACTTTAATATTCATAACAAGTGGTATAAGTTTTATCACCAGATCATTACAAATCCGTTTGTTTTACAACAAATGGTATTAGAGCCAAGGTTTTGGCTTTCTTGGGAGGGCTAGATTGGTTATTATAGCGATGTTTGAACAAGGTTACTTGTTTTAGTGATGGCGACTATGAAATTTGAGATTCTGCCTTTAGATCACAATATTCGATTTTCTTTGTAGCATTTAAGATGTGACCAGTTTTTGCCAAATTGTATTTGAATGATACTCTGTTAGGGTTGGATAAAATACCCTCAACAATGACTGCAGAGGAAAAGCAACGTAAGGATTGGAAAACCCTATCACAGATACATTTTCATCTTTCAAACTAAGTTCTTCAGGACGTGGTAAAGAAGAAAAGTGTCGTTGTATTATGGTTGAAATTAGGGCAATTAGCATGACTAAGAGTCTAACCACAAAATTGCATCAAAAGCAGTGCTTATATTCTCATTACTTGACAGAAGGTAGATCTTTGGAAGATTGTCTATAAGTGTTCGAGGAAATCGTAACTGATTTGGAGACCACAAAGGTCAAGTACGACGAAGAGGATTTATGATTAATATTGTTATGTTCGTTGCCTGTTTCATATATGGTACTTAGGGACACCACTTGTATAGTAGAGATACTCTCTTTATTTGCGAGGTATATGATACGCTTTATTCTACGAAGAAGATAAAATAGTTGGTTGTCAGATTTGAGGCCGAGACAAAAGGTCTTGTTGTTCGTGAGAGGAAGACAGATGGTCATAGAAGGGACATGGTCAAGGATAACAATAATGATAAAGTCTGTTAGTATTGCAGCAATAAGGCACACATAAAGAAGGATTTCTATGAGTGGCAGAGCACGAATAATTTTGCTACTACAGATTAGAAGGGACAACTAGGAAAATTTGATGATGTCGGTCTTTCAAAAGAAGATTGTAGTGATGGAGATCTTTTGGTAATTTATGATGGTAACTCCAAATTTGACGAGGATTGAATTTCTGATATGGCTTGTACTTTTCATATGTGTTCTAATCAGGATTGATTTTCATCATATGAAACCGTTACAATGGGTTCCATGGTGATGGAAAATAATGAACCTTGTAAAATAGCTGGTATTGGTAAGGTCAGAATCAAGATGTTTGATGGGACGTTCAGGACAATTGGTTTAGTAAGACATGTTCTATGTTTAAATAGAAATTTTATCTCATTGAATACTCTTAATTCAAAATGGTACATATATACCGATAGAGGTAGAGTTCTGAAAAGGGTTGTGTTAAAAGGGCGGTCTTGATTATATGTTTTAGAAAGTTCAACGGTCATTTTGGATGTAGCCGCAGCTTATGGTTTGATAAATGGTATATCAAATGGAGTTGGTTGTGATCTGGTTGCTTGTGGTAATTCGATCAATGATATTGGAGAACCACCAGTAGCTCAAGTAGAGCTAGTTGTGATCTTGTTGATCATGTTGCTCGTGGGGATAATTCATCATGTTTGGTAACTCCGGGGAGTTGATAGTTAACAGGGATGATTCAAGTAGGTTTGGTGTCCAAGGAAATTCTATTGGTAAGCAAGGCTTGAATTTTGTTTATAGTTGTTGAGTGTAACTGAAGGGACATAGTGGAAGAGGTGGAAAACAACTTGTTTAATCATGAAGACTTAATTCTTTGCTATGGAATTTATGTCAAGGTGGAGTTTGTTGATGTGTGATGTGAAGTTGTCTAAGTGCATCCAAGAACTTCTTAAATTGCTTTTCTAGCTTATTGATCTGCAACATTTGAGAGAATGGGATTGGAAGTGTGTGTTTATTGACAAGAACAGTTGCTTTAACTTGAGCACTGTTCGACTTTTCTTCTTGTGTAACCTTTGTTGATTCTTCTGACCGAACCATTTGTTCCTCGCCCATGGTAGATACCTGATTCTCCTCGATCCCTTTCTTCTTCACAATGATTTTTGGCAGCTGAACTCCATTTCTTGTTATGATGGTCTGGACTAGTTTTTCTTTAGGCTATTTTCGAACCCTTTGAGGAAATGGAACAGGCGACATGTAAGCTCGAATAGGGGTAACAGACGTGTATGATGGTGCTCAGTAATTGCATGATTTACAGCTTCACCTTCTAATACTTGTTCTCTTAGGTTTTTTCTATGTCTTTTGGTGGGGTACCCTAAGTTCAGTTGGCCAATGCAACTGCTAGCTACTCCATCCAAGTTTCTATATTTGTAATTGTAGCCTACTGGTTCTGAATAATAGCCTCTTGGTTTTTGGAGATTAGTCTCACTTTTAGTAATGATTTGAGTTAATAATTCCTCAATCGAGGGCTTTTTGTTTTGCTGTCGCTACTATTGTTGTTGGAATCTCGGCGGTCTTACCTGAAAATTAGAGTCTTTTAGGAATGTTCATATTAAGGCACTTTCTGAAGTAATCTTTGAATCTTTCCCAAGCTTCGGATAGCTCTCGATATCTCTTTACTTGAAAGTATGGACTTCGTTTATGATTTGATGGACTTGAGAAGGTGGGAAGAATTTCAAAGTGAATTTTCGCACCACGTCATTTCATGAAACTATGCTCCAAGGGATTAGTGAATTTAGCCATTCTAGTGCACCTTCCTTCAAGGTATGAGGGAATAAGCGCAATCGAAAAATGTTAACATACATGCCTTTGTGACTAATCACGTCGTACAACATAAAAAAGGCTTGCATATATGTGGATTTCAATCGATCTCCTAAAGAACTTGTTATTGTGATGATTCTGAAATAAGTTGATGACATCAGGTCTGATGTGGAAGTTAGCCTGTCCAAATGGTGGATATATGATAAGTGGTTGCACAGGAGTAGGAATGGGATTTACATAATCCCTCACTAAAGCTTTTCCATCATTTGCTACTGTCCCCGACTGATCTGGCTGAACTGGCTAAGGTAGTGGTAATGGATTCTGAACTTGATTCGAATTTTGATTTTCTACCATTTCCCTTGCTTCCCTCTGTTCTTTTCTTCATTGTCTGAAGGTTCTTCCAATTATAGAATCTATCGAAAGAAACTTGATCTCGTCAGAATCTTGCATAAATTATGCTTTCCTGAAAAGAGCAAAACATGAGACTTTGTTCATTTAAGAAATAGCCTAAAACAAGTAAAAATTTCAAATCAAAAAATAACTAATAAACTGAAATTAAATAAATTAATCCTCGGCAATGGCACCAAAAACTTGTTCGTGCAAGTCCCGTAAGCGTACAGGACCGTTGACAAATAATACGTGATTAGTAAGGTGTATCATCCCACGAGGAATAAAATTCAGTCAACTTTACTTGTTTCTAATCAGATTATAAATAAGCGAATAAAAGAGTTTTATAGTTTGTAATTATTCTAAATTACTGTACAGAAGCTTGTAAAATTTGAATTTTATATGTATATGGAATGAGTGTATTGGATTACGAATCCACTTATTATTATCTATTTCAATTCTCAATTACGTAGCTACTATCATTCATGCATCTTGACAATTGATAATTCTATTGTAATTAATTCTTTTTTCTAAGACAAATTAAATCTATTCTAGTCATTACCCGAATCTATTCTTAGTCCGAATTCAAATGAATAAAATGCATTCAATTTCATGATTATATCAAAGATCGCACATGTGATAGGCATTATTCCTAATATCTATTGCACGTATGTTAATCAAGCAGCGTTCTAGACCTATTGTGAGCCTCCTAAAACTACAACAAGCAACTATATATTTAATTGATGATCAAGCAATCAAAATAAAATTATGCACACAAGATTAATCAAGAAAATTAAGAATTTAACTAACTACTTGTCTTAAATTTAAAATAAATAATAAAAAGTTTCATCTTCATCCAATACATCAACATAATTAGCTTAGCGTGTTATGTAAATTACATAAAAAGATTGGGTAAAATCACCTGAAATGGAAAACAATAATTGGAAAGTGAAAAATCAATTTTTTCTTCGTTAATCTTCAACTTGAATTTTGAATCTTCAATATCTTGTGTTAAATGCATTTGAATCTTGTTCTAGCCTCCTTGTAGTGATGGGTTTTGATATGTGTTTCCATTCTGGCAGTCCCTTATAGGTTAAATAGTAGATTGAATTTTATCTCCATAAGAATTTGGATCAAATGAGGAAGTTGGGTCATTCGGGCCTTGAAATGGCCCGAGTGCGAGTGCCATATGTTCCATTGCACGTGCCCCGGCCGTGGAATTTACTCTTGGTAAATACACACTAGGGTGTTGCGTGTGCGCAACAAAATGCCTATGCGCACGCGCCATTATAAAATTGGTCCCTCAAATTTGTTCTTCATTCCTTTTAGCTCATTTTTTATATCTTCTAAGTCCTCACCTTCCAATTCTATCTAATTGCTTCCACCCATCCTTCAATCATCGATACTAGGTCCGAATCAATTAGCACTTTAGTCCTCAAACTTTGGATTAAGCCAACTTTAGCCAAATTTCTGCTCATTTTGTCCAATTCCATCGTTTTTTCTCGAGTTGCACCTAACAAACGAAATATGTATAAAATTAAACTTCAATTCATCCAAAATAACAATAATTGCTGTAGTTTAATGAATGAAATAAGTATACAAAATACACTTATCAATATGACTCGAATTCCATGTGATTTGGATGTTTAAGCCATAAAGGAAGCTTAGATAATTTTACTTTGGACGTCCGAATTGATAAAGGATCAAATTTCATCAACAATTGAGAGTTTGATTGAGAATAGGATTTTGAAATGAATGAATAAGTGTTTTGGAAGCATTGGGCGGAGATAGGGTGCCCAGGCACTAGCAGTGCAAGAGGAGGTAACACGGTAGGCGTCGGAGCACCGAGAATGGATGCCTAGGTGCCCAAGAAGAAAATAGGCTACAGAAAGCAGACTATGGAGCGCCAGTAGTGGCGCTGTGGCCCCACTGGACAGCTTGGATAGTCTCCTAGTTAAATTTTTATTGGGATTCTTATGCTCTACTTCATTCAAAACAACAAGATTGGGCTCCTATGTTACTCCACTTGGTGTAGACTCTTAAAAGACTCAAGTAACAATAAGATCATTGTTATATACATTAGAAACTTGAGAGGATTGTTTAGATTTAAATTGAGAGTATTATATCTTGTAAAACAATTTAGATTTCTTGGTATATTGAAATTCTCCTCCTCTGCCTGTGAATTTCCCGGATTTGGGTTCCACATAAATCTTGTGTGCTCCATTTTGTCATATTGCTCATATTATTCTCGACTTTAATATTCATGATTAGTTACTGCCAATTAAGTAGACTTTCTAATCCATCTAATTCTCAGACATAGAGAATAAGCACCTAGCGCTCTCTTTTAGCTTTCTAATCAACCGGCTTTATTAATCCATTTGATTTCCATATCGAATTTCCAACTTAGTATTATACTTTCTTCTTGATGATCAACTGAGTTACAATACAATTTTTATGGCCTCTTCTTTTCCAGAATTAATCCCTTTCGGAGAAGACCTTGCTCCTAAATATTAGAAACGCTATTCCTTCTAACAAACAACTTAGAGATCGAAACTTTTTCACTTTTCATATAACGACCATGTTTAAAAAGCATCAAAATTAAAATTTAAAAAACTTCAGTTTTACATAACCTTAAGCACAAATATCATTTTCAAACTTCACCTTCTATATTTATGTTTTTACCAATTAACATAAAACTAATGGAAACTATAATTAATGTCTTTCTAATGTTTGATACATATACAACACAAAAAAATCCTATCGTATTATATGTGTAAATTTAAGTTTTTATGACAATCTATCAACGCAAAATAAAACATAATAACTCTAATTTATAAAGTAGTAAACTTACAAAATTTATAATATTCATAAACTTTAATGTCACAAATATTAAAATAATTCTAGCTATGTTCATAACAAATTTTGATATCTCTATATTGCACTATTTAATTGTATAGACTCACATACGATCAACAATTCCAATTCAGCTATATGTGCCAACTAAGAATCTAAGATCAATACTGGAGTTTATTTAATTTCATGGCACTTAAGATAGCTGCAACATTTTACTTTAATATGGCTAAAGTAAAATACTATGAAGAACAAAAAAAAAGTAATTAATTTTATTCATATTATTTTTAATTGTAAAACATACTTGCATGCTTATAATTGAGTTTGAAGAAGTGAAAACTTACTTGAAATCGTCAAAACGAGGTTGAATTACTTGTTTTTTGATTGCTTGCTTTCTTCACCATCTTGTACCCACCTTTTGGTCAGAAATTCAATCACATGGGAAGGAATTTGATAGCCACAACCCAAGTACCAATTTAGAGATGTAAATGTTCCAAAACAAGTCACAACCCTCGTGCGTTTTTCACCATTTTCTTCCCATACTAATTTTTTTTATTGTCTCTTGCATGGTTTCTGGTGGAGTGTTTGTATTATGGAAGTTAGAGGTGGTGGGAGGTTCTAGTTTCAATTTCAAAACTTTAACTCTTTCAACTTGTCCCTCCAAACTACTCCCATACATCCGGGGTCCGGTCAACCCATATGGACGACCCATTTTCTTCCAATATCTCCCATTCACATATGATGAGTTTGACCTGATTCTAATATAATATCAATTATATTTATTTCAACATCACCGAGTTCATACTAGTAAATGGATTGTGCGACCAGCGAGTTAATTTAAGAGCATGCAACACTATACATCTGTTAGGGATATATAGCAACTCTAAAAGATGATATATTTCTTACTATACCCCAAACATATTTTGTAACACCAGTTCGAGTATTTCTGACCCCTCAATCAATCAAAGAACATACTCAACTTTCTAATATTTAGTTTATTCATAATTGTATCGCAAACTCAAATTATTAGCACAATTGTATGGCTGGTGAATATAAGTTGAAGTGTTAGATAAAATAGTCTTCTTTGCCTATTTGAATCCCTTAATTTCAAGTGTGCCGCTTTCCTAGACATGTCCCATCAAACCAAATCAATCATAGTTATTGGTAACATGCTAAAGTAGCAAACACCGAAATAAAATTATGAGAAACAATCAAAAGTCATAAGGGTATATAAGTAAGGTCATATGTGCCTCAGAGACTCATACAATGAAGAAGCAATGATCAATTATTTCATTTCTCATTGGTCGTTAAAGCACACGTGGTAGGAAACATGTGTTATGATGCTTTTTCAATTTCTTAGGGCGTATGTTTAATCTTACAAATTAAATACATCGTACAGATCATAGTTCAGATATTTCTCGATATCTAACCTAAATTCTCCTTATATTTATTCCTATATGTAATCCCAATCAAGAACTCGATCTGGCTTTGGAACATGTCTAATGGATAGCAAAATCTATTTCGATAACGTGTTGTAATCTCATCAAGGTGACTAGATCATGTACACAACATAATCACTGTGTCTCATTTCAGCACATCCCAAAGTGTCTAAGGTGATTGTTCATGTGAGTAAACCAATCTCAACCTATTTGGCATACTTTTATGTATGCATATTAAACAGTAATTAAAAAACCACAACAAATGATTACGTTTAATATATGACTTAAAGCATTGTTCATTAATGGACTTATATGAAAAGTTTACATAGTACATAATTCAAATTCTACACAATTCTAGAGATTTAACACGAGTCACAAAAACATCTATAGGGATAGGTTTTGTAAATGGATCAGTTACCATTTGGTCCATAAAAATATACTGCAAAATCACTTCCTTCTTACCTATTATGTCTCTTAGAAAATTATATTTTGTATTAATGTGTTTGGTTCTGCTGTGATACTTGAGATCCTTTATGTTTGCAATAGTTGTCTAATGGTGTGTGCTGTCGCAGACATCCAAAAATAATACCTTAACCTCTAAAAAAAATATAGTAGTGGAAGTAAGGGTCAATTCCACGAAGAGTATGTAATTCAATATTTTATGCTTCGTACAATAGTTGGGGGGTTTTTGTATGCAAACAATTATAAATAACGTAATCAATAACAATGAAAATTAAATTAACGAAAACAATCAAAAGACTAACATTGGTCTAAGCCCATATCCACCATCGGAAACCCACGATTGATGATAGATTCAATGATCATTCAATTCATATTTTGAATATTTATCGTTGGAATTAATTCATATTTCTCCTTAATTTTAGTTAGTTAGAAATTAGCGTTCTAATTAACCCTAATTATTAAATAATTCCAGACCAGCGCTCAAGATTTAATTTAATAACAGCTTTACACTAGATAATACAAACACCAATGATTGCATTCAATCTATTTAAACATTCTTCTTAAGATTCAATAACCTCTATCGCAGAAAATCATCAAATCCTAGTGCTTCATAAGTTAAAGGAATCAAACAATTACGGATTTGAAATTTAACTTAGCTATAGATTGTAACGAATAACAAACTAGTAGGCCTCCTAACAATTAAACATAACAATCATGGAAATAAGTGCAGAAGAGTATTCAATACGCAAAATAAGAATTAAACAATAAGAAAAACTATTTAAATCTCACAGTATGTGGTTTCAAAGCTTTCGTCTCTTTCAACCAAGTGTAAAAGTTTGTTACAATTCATTAATCTAAGAGAGAAATAATAAGAATGGAGTTTGGAGGTGTTCTCTACGTTCTCTCCCGTTCTAGGGTTTTAAAATATGTATTTATAGTTGTTTCAATAGGTAGTTGACTTAAATTCGGAAACTAAATTTTTTTTCCAGATTTGGCCTAGGCGGGCGCCCAATAGAAAATGGGGCAGCAACCCAGGCATAAATATTGACTTCTATTAATGAAGTCTAGGGTCGGGCTGTCATAACTGAGCGGCTTTCAATGTTTTGATCATATATTCATCTCCCCGATATCTGATTGAGTTGATTTAAAATGCGTCGAAAGATAACTCAAAGGGCTACAACATTGCTTCAGATATCATCTTCCAAATCGATCATTTTCCTAGTCAAAAATGGGTCTCAAATTGAGACTAAAAATCCAATGCATAACCTTTTCTACTATGAGTTGATATGTGATAATACTTTGATTGTATTTCATCCCTTTGACTTCTTTCTTCATCCGATTGACCTCTAACACTCTCAAATCTTCATCGTGAGGTTTTACATAACTTTTGAGTATTTGTATTTCAGTCCCCAAACTTTGTTTTCTTTCCTTTTGGCCATTGTTCGTTTATTTCTTCCCAATTACGCCATATCCATAGAATTGCCACATAAATCAAAATATAAACGTAATGAGTATATTTTGGCATTAATTAATCATACGAGCACATAAAATAAGGAAGAAAAAATATGCATTTTGCATTCCTATCAAATTCTCCCACACTTGACTTTTGCTCGTCCTCGGGCAAAACTAGGTCTGGACATGTTGCCGAAAAACTCAAATTTAATTCCCCAAAAACACCCAGGTCATAATACCATGAACATAGAACCATCAAACATTTTCAAAACACATAAGATATCATGAATAAACATTCCCACACAATTCATAATCAATTAGCAAGCATTTTCATATGAAGATGGAGTAAACTAAACATGTAGACCCTCATGGATATAAGCACTCAACTCTCATGTGTTTAAAATGTAAGTGTTTCGCTCAAATTCATTCCAATGGAGATGCTCTACCATATGCTTGCATATCTTCTCATTCGCCACCACTTATGTCACATGCTTAACAAGAATCATAAGAACTTTTCAAGAGTTGTGACGTGACTTAGGGTCAAGGTGGGAAATATTTGGGTATGTGACTCAAGAGCCATTGAAACTAGTGGAGCAAAGATGAATAGATGTAGCTCAAATATATACATAAGACATGTAGAACCATCCACTCCACATGATAGTTTCTTCACTTTGCATCTATCCTACACAAACCGAATTCTTTCTTGAGATGTAGGAAGAGTTACGAATATAGATATTTTTTAACATTAAAATCACTCTCCTTCATTACTTAATTTTTTTTTTTTTTGTTTTCTTCGATCATTCATTTTTTTCTACTTTCTTTTTTAATATATAAACTTCAAATGTTACACCAATAATGGAACTCCACGAATTGACATAGAAAATTTGTTCCAATTCACCAATTATAGCACTACCAAAAATCTTGATGCCTCCACACTTATTTCCTTGCACACCCACACATATCATAATATTGAACAATACTCCACTAGCTCTAAGGCTTGGGTAAAGAAATTGGTTTTCCTGTTTAAAGCTTGTAACATGGATTTACAAAAAGAAAAGGCAATAAGGCTTAAAGGGGTTCACCAAAGGAAAATTCAATTATAGGGTAGACTATTTGACTAATGTAGCTAATTTATGTAACAAAGATGTCATTAATCATGTTCGTGCATGAAGAGAATTAAGGCAGGTTCTAAAGAAAACAAACCATGGAAGAATATCACACATGAAAAAAATAATGAGACTGTTATGGATGTGTAAAACTAAAGGCTCAAAATCTCACTGGCTTTTTGTCTACAAATTTAGTTACTACCATCCTCAAAGAAAATTACCCAACTAATTAATTCTAAGTTGGAGGATTATTCATTCAATCATGTTATGAGTTCTTCAAAAGCCTAATTAATTCTTGCAAATAGCATGCACAACCAAAAAATCATTTAACCTCAACTCCTCTTTTTGAAAAATTATGCAAAAATTTTCAAAATTTTTGAAATTTAAACTCAATCTAAATCGCATCCCCCACACTTAAAACTTACATTGTCCCCAATGTAAGGTGAAATGCAAAGAAAGGACAAAAATAACTAAAATATGAATGCAAAAAACAAAAAAGATAGAGATAAAGGAACGAACTCCCATTGGTTGCCTCCCAAGCAACGCCTTTGTTTATTGTCTTTGGCTCGACTCAATGTTTCCTCATTTAGCCCGGGTCTATCATAGGTGGCTTGGATCTTCCTTGCGGTACACCAAGTCCAATGGGAATGATAACTGATAGTGTGCCTCCACCTCCATGGAATGCATACTTTTAGTAACTGAGGTGAGGCTTTAAATCTGAAATGAAAGTCTGCAAAACAGAAAGTAAGGGCCTCTCATTAGTAACTGGTAAAGCAAAATAAGAACTGTTACCTGAATGCTGTAGCTTTGGGAGATTGTTCAATATTGCAACAGTTTCTTGTAACTCAGTGTTCAAAGCTAGCTTCTAATTCTTTTTCCCAAGATGATCATTAATAACAGCTTTCCATTCATTTTTAGCACCAAATTCGAAAACATCCTGTGCTAAATGATCAATCACATCAATAAAATGAATACGATTATTATTACACAGATATTTCATGGAATTATAGATATTAAGTTTAATGAGTTATCATCAAATTTCATGATCAATGTGCCATTATTAAAATCCATTTTAGTTTTGGATGTCCTTAAAAACAGTCTTCCTAACAAGATAGGGGTAGTTTGATTACTATTACCCATGTCAAGTACATAAAAATCAGCAGGAAAAAACAACTCATTATCTTTCATGAGAACATCCTCAACTACCCCCTTAGGATATATATTAGATTTATTAGCTAGTTGAATTATCACACTAGTTTTATTTGAAGGTCCAAGTTTCAAGGAAGTGTATACCGAATATGACATGACATTAATAGATGCTCCTAAATCTAGCATGGCCTTTTCAAACTTAGTGTCACCTATCATGCAACGGATACTGAACATACCTGGATCTGTGCACTTTGCTGGAAGTTTTTCTTGAATAATTGCAGATACCTGTTCTCCAACTTTTACCCTTTCAATCCCCTTCAATTTCTGTTTCTTCTTACTTGTGTGCATAACGAGGCACTTGTTTAATAATATCTAAAAGTGGAATATTGACCTCGGATTTACTGAAAATTTCATGCAGCTCATCATGATCTCGTTCATATTTCCTAGATCCTACTAAAGTTTGAGGAAAAAGGGTATTGGTTTATAATCAGAGAGAGGTAAACACTTACGTTCAGTCACCTCAAAATCATTTGTGGTAATCTTATCTGTAACTTCTTTTTCTTTCTCTCCTTGCTCCAATGGCGTAGGGAATGCCTTTACCAGAATCTCAACCTCTTTACCACTTCTCAGGATAATTGCACTCACATTTTCTTTTGGATTCACCATTGTTTGAGAGGGTAATTTCCCGAACCTTGTGCCTCTAGCCGATTGACCGCATTAGCTACTTGACCCATTTGATTCTCCAAATATTGAATGCTAGCCCTAGTCTCCTGTTGAAATTGCAAAGTGTTAGTGGCAAGAGATTTAACAATATCTTCTAAAGACGTACCAAAGTTAGAAGTTTGGCCCTGTTGTTGTCAAGGAGGGTATGGCAAATTATATTGCTGAAACTTTTGTCGATTTTGATTCATAGGTTGATTCACTTGTCGATTCCCATAGCTAAGATTTGGATGATCATTCCATCCTTGGTTGTACGTGTTTGAATAGGGATCATAATTCCTCTGTAGTTGTCCAGGAAAGCTACCGGATGCATTTACGTGTTCAATGAATTCTTCTTGAAGTGTTGGGCACATATTAGTTGGATGGCCTACCAATGAACAAATTCCACATGCCTTCGCTGTTTGCATAGTACCGCAGCCATTTGACGAACAAGAGTGGTTAGACTCGCCAGTTGTTGTTCAATAGATGAAACATTTACCTCGTTAACATGTTTAGACGGGGTGTCGAGTTTAGTGCCAAATTGCTGAGAGTTAGCAGCCATTTTTGCAATCAAGTTCTTTGCAGCCTCGGGAGTTTTATCTAACAACGCTCATCCACTTACAGCATCAATCATACTTCTATATGTGGGTAGAAGGCTTTCATAAAAGTATTGAATAAGGAGCTACTCACTGATTTGGTGATGAGGGCAACTTGTGCACAACTTCTTGAAACGCTCCCATTATTCATGTAATGACTCTCTATTGTCCTGCCTTATGCTACATATTTTCTTTCGAATGTTAGCTGCACTTGAATCTGGAAAGTATTTCTCCAAAAATAATCTTCTCATCCCATCCTATGTAGTGACACTTTCGGAAGGTAGATAATAGAACCAATCATTTGTCGAATCTTTCAAAGAGAATGGAAAGGCTCTCAGTTTGATTTGCTCTTCGGTGACTCTCGTAGGTTTCATGCTTGTGCAAACCATATGGAATTCCTTTGAATGCTAGTGTGGATCCTCACCTACCATGAAAAGTGGGTAAAAGATGAATTAGCCTAGATTTTAATTCGAAAGTAATAGCAACATCTAAGTTAGGAAAAATAATGAATAGAGGTTGTTGATTCAAGTTAGGGACTGCAAGCTCCTTCAAAGTTCGATTGTCCTCAGCCAAGACTTCCTCTTCCTTTGATTCAAAATCACCCGGAAATAGGGTCTTAGGATCAAAATTGTTCACTATGAAATTCCACTGATTGCTACTCCTTAACCTGTGTAAAGTTCTTTCTAGTTCCGGATCGTACTACAATTCACCTTAATTAAAAGATCGAGTTACGGGCATAAACAAGTAAAACAAATTAAAAAGGAGCTAGAGTAAGAAAAACAAATTTAATTCTATGCTAAAATTCTTAAAAACAATAAATTGCCTAAAAATCTAGAAAATCATGATTTTTTTTTTTAAAAAAATACTAATAAAATAAACAACTAAAGAAACACAAAAATAAATTAGCACCACTCCCTGGCAACGACGCCAAAATTTGGTGTGTGCCGTCACAGACACCCAAAAGTAATACATTAACCTCTAAAACTAATGTAGTAGTGGAAGTAAGGGTCGATCCCACGAAGAGTATGTAATTCAATATTTTATGCTTCGTACAATAATTGGGGGGATTTTTGTAAGCAAACAATTGTAAATAACGCAATCAATAACAATGAAAATTAAATTAACGAAAACAATCAAAAGACTAACCTTGGTCTAAGTCCACATCCACTGTCGAAAACCCACGATTGATCATAAATGCAATGATAATTCAATTCATATTTTGAATATTTATCATTGGAATTAATTCATATTTCTCCTTAATTTTAGTTAGTTAGAAACCAGCGTTTTAATTAACCCTAATTATTAAATAATTCTAGACCAGCGTTCAAGATTCAATTTAATAATAGTTTTACACAATAGAGAAATCGATGAACTAGATAATACAAACACCAGCGGTTGCATTCAATCTATTTAAACATTCTTCTTAAGATTCAATAACCTCTATCGCAGAAAATCATCAAATCCTAGTGCTTCACAAGTTAAAGGAATAAAATAATTACGGATTTGAAATTTAACTTAGCTATAGATTGTAATGAATAACAAACTAGTAGGCCTCCTAGCAATTAAACATAACAATCATGGAAATAAGTGCAGAAGAATATTCAATACGCAAAATAAGAATTCAACAATAAGAAAAACTATTTAGATCTCACAGTATGTGGTTCCGAGGCTTCCATCTCCTTCAGCAAAGTGTAAAAGTTTAGTTACAATTCATGAATTTAAGAGAGAAATTGTGACGCTCCCCCTTTAATGTAATTAATATTTATTAACTATATTCTCCTTTTATCTCTTTAATTTATTTGAATTATTATTTTTGAATCATTCGTGGATTTAAAAGTTTATGCTGAGACATATCCCTATAAAATCAAAATATATCATAAAAATTGACTTAGTAATATAAAGAGTGTAAAGAACTGTCAAATTTATATTATAACCAAAAGAGGGCTTGTTTTACAAAATACAGTTAATGAGTTAGCTATATGACCCTTCAAAAATTCCAGTCAAAAGAAGTACCTGCTAACTTTCGAAAGTATTCTATATATCTAATCTATTGCAGGCTAATAGGGCGGTATACCCATGTCGGCTAACTCATTCCATTTTTACTACATCCTTTTTCTATTTTCCATCACCTTACTGTACATCACTATCTACTCTACAGATAGCATAGTAGTTACATATCGCCCTGTAATAAGATCATACACATCAAACATCACCAACACAAAATCCTTATACCCTTCAAAAGTTTCAATATCTTCATTCTCCTCAACAACCATATAAAAACGTGTGTAGTGAGTGCGCTTATATATAACATGTATGGCTGATAGATCTTCAGTAATTTCGACATGTCTGGTAGTATGAATAACCTCAGTTGACCGCGGGGCCATCTACAATACAAAATACAATGCGTGAACAATAAAGTTCAGTAAATATGATGGTGCAATGCTGTCAATCACACACACTTGGGCCCGAATCCTCATTACCGTGTGAGCTCACAATAACATCGCCTTTACTTGTGCACAAATCAATGCCAATGCATCCGTCCTTGCCCACCGAAACTTAGGATACCTCATCAAAATATATAATATGAATCAAGGCCTGGCACCGTGCCTATCCGCAGTCCCAAGGGCACCAAGAGACCTCCTGACACCGCCTGTATACAAGTGCTGAACTCCAAATACCCTATCCTTGGCTACCCTTAGTGACCGTCAGGAGCCTCAAAGTGGTATATTTATTCGGACAATAGTACGGTACTTCTATAATAGGATTCACATTTAAAACTGTCAACCTCACACTCCATGAGAATGACAACATAAGTATGCATGACCATGAAAACGTACCATCCATACGTTTTCCGAATAAACTCAATGCACAATTGTTATACCACCATATCACATAAAGAATACAAGCACATATAAATACATAACTTCACATATTCAGGTATTTTGTATTGTAGTTGAGGAATATCAATATTTACCTTTTTCGCGACCTTCTTGCTCAATATCTGCATTAATAAAATAACTTCTACATTAATCCTAACTTATCATGTTATTTACATGTTATCTAAACTAAACCTATAAGATGATATATTTTACTTAATAGAGTACCCCTTGAAGCAATACTAATAATGATCTTACTTTATTACCCATGACATAAATGAAATTTTCTTTATTTTTTATAAAAGAAATTCCATAACTTCTAAAATAAAATCAATACATATAAAAATTAAACTAGCCAATATGCTACCATATTCTTTCCCATTTCATGTTTGATCCATTTTAGTCTTTACCAAATTTTCAACATACCTCACCCATTATAACATTTTACTTCTCATATTATCATATCACCAAATCAAAATAATTTAAGTTTAAGCCTCAAATGCTAAATGTTTTCTCTCCAATTGACCATGTCCACATATATATACATATATTAATAACTCAATTTCCATAACCAATATCATGATGATAGTAACAATTATTATAGTAAATCATTTTCTATCCCTACTTTCTTTCTTCCTTAATTACTTCCCATCATTTTTCCTCAATTTCATCTTTCTTCTTTTTTTCCCCCAAATCTCTTTCACACAATCCTTGATTTAACTAATTAAATTTAATTCCAATTTTATCTTCCTTCAATTATCAAGGAACCCTAAAACAATAATTTTGATTTTCCACTCATAAATCAATTAAGCACTTAAATCAAATAATTAGTTAAATTACTATCTAAATAAATATGTAATTAACTCCATCATTCAAAACTTCAAGTGCCGAAAATAACCCAACAATTAATTAAATTAGTATCTAACTAAATAAGTGATTAACTAAACCATTAACTAACTAATTAACTTATATAAAAACAAGAAACTGGAATGTACCAATCAATTAGCTAATTGTATTATTAACTAATTAAATAAACAAATAACTAAATAATTAACTAACTAATTAAATTAAACAAAGAAAGAAAACTTAAAACATACCTTAAAAAAAAAAGAGAAGTAGACACGTCCCACTTTCCCCCAAATCCTTCCATATTTATATAATTTATACTATCAATTTAATTAAGTCCCTGAAATTTTTAAATCATTTCTAAAATATTAAATTTTTTTCTAGAAAATTCCGGGATGTCACATTATCTCCCACTTAAAGAAATTTCGTCCTCGAAATTTAAAACTTACCAAATAATTCCGGATACTTATTCTTCATATCTTCTTCCCCGTTCCCATGTTGTTTCTTCTGAGTTTTGGTTTTTCCACAAAACCTTGACAAGTGGAGTACGTTTGTTTCGTAATTGTCTAACCTCTCGAAGTAAAATTTTCATCGGTCTTTCTTCATAGGTTAAATTAGTCTCCAGATCCATTGGATTATCCGGTAATATATGTGAAGCATATGGAACATACTTTCGAAGAGCAGAAACATGGAATACATTGTGTATTCGATCCATTGAAGCTGGTAAGTTTAACTCATAGGCTACCTTACCAATCCGTTCCAAGATTTCAAAAGGACCAATATATCTAGGACTAAGTTTTCCCTTTTTCCCAAATCTAAATACTTTTTTCCCTTTTTCCCCTAATATTCGATTGAGATGATTTAAGATGCATTAGAAAGATGACTCAAAGGGCTACAATATTGCTTCAGATATCATCTTCCAAATCGATCATTGGCCATGTCAAAAATGGGTCTCAAATTGAGACTGAAAATTTGATGCGTAACCTTTTCGGCTATGAGTTGATATGTGATAATACTTTGATCGTACTTCATCCCTTTGACTTCTTTCTTCATCCGATTGACCTCTAACACTCTCAAATCTTCATCGTGAGGTTCTACATAACTTTTGAGTATTTGCATTTCAGTCCACAAACTTCGTTTTCTTTCCTTTTGGCCATTGTTCGCTTATTTCTTCCAAATTACGCCATATCCATAGAATTGCCACCTAAATCAAAATATAAACGTAATGAGTACATTTTGGCATTAATTAATCATAAGAGCACATAAAATAAGGAAGGAAAAATATGCATTTTGCATTCCTATCAAATTTCCCCACACTTGGCTTTTGCTCGTCCTCGCGCAAAACTCAAATTTAATTCACCAAAAACATCGAGGTCATAATGCCATGAACATAGAACCATCAAACCTTTTCAAAATACATAAGATATCATGAATAAACATTCCCACACAACTTATAGTCAATTAGCAAACATTTTCATAAGAAGATGGAGTAAACTGAACATGTAGACCCTCATGGATATAAGCACTCAACTCTCATGTGTTTAAAATGTAAGTGTTTCGCTCAAATTCATTCCAATAGAGATGCTCGACCATATGCTTGCATATTTTCTCATTCGCCACCACTTATGTCACATGCTTAACAAGAATCATAAGGACTTTTCAAGGGTTGTGACGTGGCTTAGGGTCAAGGTGAGAAATATTTGGGTATGTGACTCAAGAGCCATCGAAACTAGTGGAGCAAAGATGAATAGATTTAGCTCAAATATATATATAAGACATGTAGAACAACCACTCCACATGATAGTTTCTTCACTTTGCATCTATCCCACACAAACTGAACTCTTTCTTGAGATGTAGTAAGAGTTATGAATATAGATATTTTGTAACATTAAAATCACTCTCCTTCATCACTTAGTTTTTTTTTTCTTCTATCATTCATTTTTTTTATCCTTTTTTTTTTCCCAAAATATAAACTTCAAATGTTACACCAACAATGGAACTCCATGAATTGACATAGAAAATTTGTTCCAATTCACCAATTATAGTACTACCAAAAATGTTGATACCCCCACACTTATTTCCTTGCACACCCACACATATCATAATATTGAACAATACTCCACTAGCTCTAAGGCTTGGGTAAAGAAGTTGTTTTTCCTGTTTAAAGCTTGTAACGTGGGTTTACAAAAAGAATAGCCACTAAGACTTAAAGGGGTTCACCAAAGGAAAATTTAATTACAGGATAGGTTATTTGGCTAATGTTACTAATTTATATAAAAAAGATGGCCTTAATCATGTTCGTGCATGCATGTGTCAATGTGATCTTAAAGAGAATTAAGACAAGTTCTAGAGAAACAAAACTATGGAAGAATATCACACATGAAAAATATAATGAGACTGTTATGGATGTGTAAGTCTAAACGCTCAAAATCTCACCGGCTTTTTGTCTACAAAATTTAGTTACTACCATCTTCAAAGAAAATAACTCACCTAATTAATTCTAAGTTGGATGATTATTCATTCAATCATGTTATGAGTTCTTCAAAAGCCTAATTAATTCTTGCAAATAGCATGCACAACCAAAAAATCATTTAACCTCAACTCCTCTTCTTGAAAAATCATGCAAAAATTTTCATAATTTTTGAAATTTAAACTCAATCTAAATCCCCTCCCCCACACTTAAAACTTACATTGTCCCAATGTAAGGTGAAATGCAAACAAAAGGACAAAGATAACTAAGATATGAATGTAAAAAAATAAAAAGATAAAGATAAGGAACGAACTCCCCTGGGTTGCCTCCCAAGCAGCGCCTTTGTTTATTATCTTTAGCTTGACTCAATGTTTCTTCATTTAGCTCGGGTCTGCTATGGTTGGCTTTGATCTTCCGTGCGTTGCACCAAGTCCAATGGGAATGTATGTCCCGAAGTTGATTTGTGCTCATCTAGGTCTCCATCCTAATCGGCATGTGTGTATCCTTTTAAGCACAAATCATTCCCTTGATAGCACATGGAATTGGTGGTATCCTTCAAGTATCTCAATATCCTCTTAACAGCTTTCCAATGCTCTCTAATGGGATTAGATTGATAACTACTGACCAGACCTACGGCATAACAAATTTTGGGGGCGAGTACACATCATAGCGTACATCGAGCTCCCAACCTCATTGGAGAATGGAACTCTGGATATTTCTTTTTCCTTAAGAGTTTTAAGATACATACGAAGATTTAGAGTTTTGCCTCTTGATACAAGAGTATCAATGGGATTGCAATTCTCCATTTTGAAACGTTCAAAAATTTTCTTTATATATGGCTCTTGTGACAGAGTAAAAAGCCTCTTTGAACGATCTCTTTTGATTTTAACACCTAATATGTAATATGCTTTACCAAAGTCCTTTATTTCAAAATTTGAGAACCATTTTTTAATGTTTTAATATACTCCTTATCATTTCTAGCCAGTAAGTCATCATATACGTAGAGAGATAAAATTACAAATTTCTCATTGGACCTTTTCAAATAAATACAATGATCTTCGCCCATCATGACAAAATTGTGCAAGATAATTGTTTTGTCAAATCTTAAGTACCATTGTCTAGAAGTCTGCTTTAAGCCATATATTGATCGATTCAATTTACAAACTTTATTCTCTTGGCCTATTTTAATGAAACCTACTGGTTGTTGGATGTAGATTTCTCCATTCAATTTTCAATTGAGAAAGGCAGTCTTCATGTCCCTTTGATATAATTCTAAATCTAAACGTGCCACGAGAGCTAAGAATAGGCAAATTGAAGTAAATCTCACTACTGGTGAAAATGTCTCTTCATAATCTATACCCTCATATTGAGTATAACCTTTTGCCACCAAGCGAGCCTTATACCTCTCTATAGTCCCATCAGTTCTTCGCTTTATTTTGAGAACTCATTTGTTTCCAAGGCTTTTCAACCGGATGGAAGATCAACCAAGTTATAGACTTGATTTGATTTCATGAACTCAATTTGTAGCGCCCCGAGTTCTGTTAACCCGGATTGCCACGTCATCGTCTTTTGCCCTAATTTTGTCAATCAATTTTGCGGAAATGACCTAATTTTAAAATCACATTTGCAATTGAAAACTACGTCGGCAATTAAAATACATTGGATAATTGTTCAAAATCTAAATATCATGTTTTGGAATAGCGGAAACGAAAAACACGTTAACAATGTTTCAATACATAAATTCGAAAATTTAATAATTTCGATAATCAAATTTTCGATGCCACCACTGCCGGATCAATCACGTTCGCCTCCGAAGTCTGCAAATATTGTTAAAATAGCAGAATGAGTATTTCGAAGAAATACTCAGTAGACTCATCGCCGATAATTAATTTACAGAATAATTGAAAACACACTCATGCAATATACAACGTGATATCATCTTTGGTTCATTTTCTGGAAAACATAGGCTCTTTAAAAACATGGGCTGTGGGTAGTCTTTCTTTCTTGTGCGGATGAAGCACATAAGTTATGCATAACATTCTCTTCTTATCTCATAAGAGATTCTTTCTTTCTTTCTTTCTCATGCAATTAAGCATATAAGTTATGGCAAGCATAACAATATCATATAATTCATATGACACATTCTCATCCTATGCATAAAGCATATAAATCACGTAATTCACATAAAGCATGCAATTATAATTTAAACTAATTAATGGTGGCGAGTCTACCTCAATTGTTTCGAGTTGCGTGAAAAGTGAGCGGGAAAATAACTTCAAGCTCCTAATTGCTCGTACGTATCGTCTAGCCAAAAATAGGAAATAAGTTTGAATTAGTATTTCGAACTTTAAAGTTTTAAAGTGTTGAAATTAAGTTTAAGGGCTTAATTGAAAATTATTGAAATTGAAATAAATGACTTAAAATGATAAAATAAAGTTTAGGGCTAAATTGGAAGTTTATTAAATCGAATTTGACAAATCTAAGGGCTAAAAATATTATTTTCAAAGTATTGTGACTAAATGTGAAAAATAGGAACTCTAGGGACTTAATCGAAAACTATTGAAACTGAAAATAAATGTTTAAGGGCTGAAATTGAACTTTTATAAGTTAAGGACTAAACTGTAAATCTGTTAAATTGAATATAAAAGTTTAGGGGCTGAAATGATAAATTTTACAAGTTAGGGACCAAACTGTAAATATTTTAAAACTGAAATTAAAACTTAAATGGCTGAAATAATAACTTATATAAACTAGGGGCTAAATTAAATAACTTCTAAACTGAAATTAACAAAGTTAAAAGTTAAAATCAAAGTATTCAAAACCTAGGGACTAAAATAATATAACTTAAAACTTGAGGGCTAAAATTTATCAATTGAAATTAATATATACATAAACTAATCTATCCAAACTAAAACAAAACAAAACATTTAAAACAAAATAAAAATAAATACCTCTCTCTCTCGTCCAGAGAGAGAGAAGTCGACGGGGGAGGAAAGGGGCGAAGCCCCTTCCTCGAATCTCGCCACCACCGGCCGGTGGTGGTGGCGCCGGTCATAGAGGTAGGTGGGGGGGGGGGTTTATTTGGGGTTTTTGGCGTGAGAATGGTGGTTAACCGAGGCTTGGAGGCTCGGATTTCATTCGGGTTTCTTGGGTTTCTTTGGTGTAAACATTCTGGAAATGGGTTGAAGAACGAGGTAAGGTAATGGGCTTTTCCTTTTTCTTGATTTTGTGGTTGATTAAGATGGATTTTTGGGTGGAGATGGCTGCTGGGATTCGGGGTTGTGCTCTCGGTTTGGGCTCGATTTTTGGTGGCGTTTGAGGTTTGATTTTCAGCTCGTGTGATTTGAGCTGGGTTTTCGACTGGTGGTTTCGCAGGTGGTGCAGGGAGTTGGTCTCAGTCTTGGAGATGTTTGGTGTGGTGGTTCGTTTTCTGCTGGAGTTCGAGAAATGGGTTTGAGCTGGGAGTTGGGTGGCTGTTGGTTGAGTTCTGGGTTTTTGGGGTGTTTGCAGTGACTCGAGCTGGATTCTGCAGTAGTGGTTTGAGGTGAAAACGAGGCTGTCGTTTTTTGTGTGATGAGTTTTCAGCTGGGATGTTTGGTGGAGTTGGCCGTTGAGGCTTGGTGGTGGAAACTGAGGCTTTCAGCCTCAACGTGAGTTTTTTCAAATTTGGGAAGAACAATGTTGGTGCTAGAAATCGAGATTCTAACATCAACCTGATTCTTGTATGTGAAATCTGCATAGATGAACCATTTGGGAAGAACACTGTTGGTCTCGTGAGTTTGGGCAGAGAAGGTGTTGATGGTTTGGCAGTGGAGGTGAAGCTGAGCAGTGAGTTGGTGAGTGCAGTGTTGGTGATTGCATTGTATTGATGATTACACTGTTGATGCTAGAAATGGATTTTCTAGCATCAATGGTGTTTCACCTGGGAATAGAGAGAATGTTGGGGAGATAGACAATTTCTTACCAAATGGATTGAGTTGGCTGCGTGAATGTTTGGAGGAGAGGGGAAATGAGGTGATGGTGAATAAAATAGGAATTGTTAGGGCACAAATCCCTATGTGCCACTTGGGCCTATTGGGTTGTAAGGAATCCTAAATGGATTGGGCCTAAACATCAATGTCTGGGCCGACATAATTGGACTTAATTGTAATGGACTAAAATAAGTTGGGCTAAAAGAATTAAAATTCAAGGTGTTGGACTTATATAATTGGGCTTAAACATTGGGCTTATGTAATTGGACTAGATAATAATAATAATTGAATTTAAATAAAATAAATCGAAATTGATAATAAAATTATTATTCGAGATTGGATTCAATCGAATAGATTTGAATTCGTTTTTATAACGGCTAGACGAACGCGTTTCTCTAGAAAATTTGGGTTACGTTTTAGCGACACGTTTTTCGAGAAAATTAATTTTATATTATTCAAAAGTTCTCGGTCGTTACACAATTTCTTCTTCCATTGCATTTTTTCACTTTTCCTTTGCAGGGCATGATAAAGCTTCTTGTTTTGATTTTGGTTCTTCATCATCTTCTGGACATATTGGGAAAATTTGCTCTTCAATCTCAAAATGGCATTTAGGCATACTTTTTCTAGTACTCTTACAAAGTGAAAGCTTCAATGTCACCCTATCACTTGGAGTTGGAGATAATTCCCACTTGGACCAACAAATGGAAGTGTTTTCTCTTGCACCTCAGTTGATCCACCGAGTACAACTCTATCATCTAATTCAAATAAATGTTCTTCTTTTTTAATTTCTCCCCTACTAGGAAAATCACTCTCAAGAAACGTCACATCACGTGACTCTATCTTAATTATAATCTCATCTTGATTTTCATCTATGTATACATATCCTTTGAACTGGTATGAGTATCTTATAAAGATATACTTTTCTTGGTTAAAGGAGGACAGTACCTTCGAAATTTATTAAAATATCCTCACTTGTGGTGGAGGAATACTGTGGTTGCATGAGGAAATAATGAAAGCAATAAATGAGAAAGTACTACTTCCCTTACAATGAAAATAAATGATTATGGACAAAAATTAGAATAAAGAATAAAAAAATTATTTTCTAATGTTGGGCTGTCCATGTCTATCAATCTGTATGAGTGCCCTAATATGTCTGGTAGATCAGCTGCTCTATATATCTGATATCGTCGATGATCCCAACCTTCTGCAGCAAGAACATCTGCAACCCGATTTTCCTCTATGTAGATGTGGGAAACCGTGTCTCTGTCAAGTGATATGATGTCTATGATCTATCTAAGTATGCCTTAAATAGCCCATGGTCCTCCTCCTTTAGTAATGCAATGAGTAGCCATTACAGAATCTAACTCAATCCAAATGTCTGAAAGACCAAGTCTAATACCTAGTAAAATCCCATCTAGAATAGCCCTAAGCTCTGCCTCTAATATCATGCACGATCTGTACGAAGCTGAGAAAGCCATAATACATTAACCTGCGTGATCTCTGATGATGCCTTCCCATTGGTAAAACTATCCTTGACACATCATCAGTATTGATCTTGATAGATCCGACTGATGGAGTGCGTCACCAAACCAGAACAGGTGGAGATGAGGAAAGGGGTCCAAAGGAATACCAAAGATGGGTACAAATGTCAAATCCCCACGCTAATGTACAACTCGAAACAATCTTCCCTTATGAAGAAAACGGATTATGCGATAAACCTTCCAAATGATGCGTTTGGCCTCCATGCGGATCCTCCTATACTTTTCATTATTCCTTTAGGTCCAAAAAACCAAAATATCAGTAGAGGAATAATAGTACGAATGTGTCCACAACGAACATACTGTATAGAATACCGCCATCTCTTGAACTTCTGTCCGACTCCCTCTTCTGAACTCATAAAAATCTGAAAAACATTCCCAAAATTCCACCATATCTGAACAAAAATACTACTCTTAGTGAAGATGTGACTAATAGTCCCAGTCTCATAACAACACTGGCAACGAGAAGCCAAGTGGCATCCAATCCTCCTCTGAATAACCACATCTACTGGAATGAGGTCCTGCCATAGTCTCTAGTAGAAGAATGAGACAGTAACTGGCAAAATGGAGCTCCACAATAATCGATACAAATCCTGACACTGACATCTCGTATGTACGAGCTCCCATGCGGACTTAGTAGTGAAGTTACCATCCGATGTATGCCGCCAAATAATGAGATCTGGGAAATCATCACATAAAGGTATAGACTCTATCTGTATTGCCATAAGAAGAGGGAGACCTTGTAATAAACGTCCTATATCCCACCCAGTGTCATCAAAAAAATCTTGCACCCTCGCAAATGATTACTACTGGTGTGGGAATAGGGATACCAACATGGTCTCACACATCCAACAATCATACCAAAAGAATATCTGACCTGCCACAAGGTGCCATCCAATGTGTGGCTCTGTCCGAAACCTAACTAATTTTAACCTCTTCCAGGTAGGAGAAGCTGATTTGTGAACTACTGCAAGTGAATGATGTGTCCCTAAACAATACTTGCTCAATAACAACTGTACCCAAAGTGATCTCTGAGAATGGGACGACCACCAGAGCTTTATGGAGAAGGTGTCCACCACATCCTCCAATCTCCTGAAGCCTAGATCATCCTCATCAGTAAGAAGGCAAATCTCCTTCCAGCTTCACCAATGTAAACGTCGCGCTTGCTCTTTGGAGTCCCATAGGTAACTTGTAAAGATGCTCTCAAGTTTCTTTAAGATAGTCTTGGGGGGTTGCATAATATGAAGAAGATGTAATGGTATGGAAAATAACATTGACCTCAGCAGAGTAATATAGCTACTAGGTGATAAAAGTCCTGATGCCCAACCTAAAATCCTGTTTCTGGCCTTCTGGATAAGGTCATCATAAAAAAAGCTCCTCTTGGTCTCCTTAAATAAGTGGACCCCCAAATAAGTGAAAGACTACTACTAGTGTCTAAATCTAGTCAAAATTTCCAAACATTCTGGGTAATATCATCCGCTCTTGTCCCTATTAACCAACTGACCAGAAATTCCCTCATAATGCTCCATACAATTAAAAATCCTACTGATAGATTGTTTATGTCCGTTGGCGAATATGATCATATCATCAAAAAATGAAAGGTCTGAGATAATGGTACTATCTCCATGTCGATAGCACATATTAAGATACTTCTGAAACCACTGAGTGAACAGGCGTGAAAAGTAATCTGCAGCGATGTTGAACATTGATGGTGAAATGGGATCACTCTATCTAATCCCTCATGAGGAGGGAAAAAAACACATGGACGACCATTTATGAGTATAGAAAAATGACACTCCGAGATGCACCGCCTGATCCTGTCGATCCAATCTGATCAAATTCAAATGCCTCCAATATAGAATAAATGAAGCCCCAGTCCATGTGATCATATGCTTTAGCTATTTCTAGCTTCAGTATAGTGTTACTCCTTCGTGCTCTAGCGTCCAAAGTATAGAGAAACTCCTGAGCTAATAAGACATTGTCCCCAATAAGGTGGCCAGGGATGAAGTCACTATGTAGAGGAGAGATAATGCGAGGGAACAATTTACTCAATCGAGTGTTCAAAAGCTTAGTAATAAGCTTATTAGACACAATACATAAACTGATAGGTCTTAAGTCAGTCCATCTACAAGCACCGTCCCTCTTAAGAAGCAATATAATAGTAGTAGCAGCAAAACCCTGTGGAAGATGGCACCCATCAAAGAAGTCTAAGATTGCTCTATATACGTCATCCTGAATAATGTCCTAGCAATGCTGAAAAAATAAGAATGAGAACCCATCCGAGTGGTAACATTTTTAGCATCTATACTAAAAATTGCCTCACGTACTTTATGAATCAAATGGGTGACTTTTTAGTGCCAAATTATCATCTTTTGTCAAAAGCCTGGGGATGATATCAAAATGAATGGGGTCCAAAAGCTGTGTAGGAGTAGATAGAAGATCTTGGTAGAATGAAATAGCCGAAGTCTGAATGTCAATAGGAGTAGCTAAGACTTCTCCTGCCTCCATCCTGATGGACCCAATACGCTACTTGATCCGGTATCCCTGAACCATCGTATGGAAATATCGTGTATTATGATTCACTCACATACCCAACTTGAACTGGCTTTTTGCTTCCAAAAACCCTCATCTATTAATAAAGTCCGATTCAAAACTATCTGAGCATGATGCAGTAAGTCGCGATGCTCCGGTGTAGGTCTCTATCATATACAATCTCTGCCTTATTAACCCTATCATTAGTATCCCTCACCCGCTGGAAAACATCACCGAACACATGTCGATTCCACCAACGCAGTCCCTGTTTCAGCCTGTAGAACTTCTCCCAGAGAATAGCCATCCCCGTAAGACGAGTAGGGAGAGACACTCCTAAGTAGGGCTGGACATGGTCCAGTTCGGTTCGGTTCTGAACCGTCGGGTCCAAATATAATTATGGAACCATTCGAGTTCGGTTCGGTTCGGTTCCGTACCATAATTAAATTTTTTAATAGATTTCTAATGGCCAACGATTGGCGGTCATGGTTAGAGGTCGTTGCCATGATGGGCATTGAAGATGGGAAGTCGGACTCGGCAGTTGGCTGTTTTGATTTGGGCATGTAGATGTAGGTTTTTAATTTATCAAATGATTTAGAACGTTAATCACTAAATTAATTAATTTGATAATTTGTTTAGAAAAAAATAAAAAAATTAATTAATTCAATATAAAAATTTAAAAATATTATTTCAATTCGGTTCTTATTCGGTTATTCGGTTCTATGTCTAGAACCGAAAATCGAACCAAATCCGTCGGTTCTCGATTCAGATATTCGTTAGAGTATTTAACTTATGAAGAACCGATCAGTTTGGTTCAGTTCTGTTCGGGTTCGATTCGGGAGTTTTGTCTAGCCCTACTTCTGAGAGACGAAGGTTGAAAAATCATGATACTTCATCCATACATTGAGGAATCTGAAGTGTATAGGTCCCAAATCATCATAAAAAACACATTGAAATAGTAAAGGCGAATGATCAGATGAAGTCCAATTCAAGTGCCTCACTGTAAGGTGTCGACGAACTCTACAGCTGTAGAATTATGAGTACCCTATCCAATCTCTTTTTGACCCGACCATTAGTCCAAGTATATCGATTTTCAAGGAAATCAGCATATTCTAAACCACGGTCTAACATCATATAAGAGACATTAGTAGTACCTCGAATACGAATATTCTGACAAGTACGCTCACCATCATGTGTAATAATGTTAAAATCTCCCCCAACTAGCCAATGGTCGCCATTTCGAGGGAAATGAGGTGAAGACCCGCCCACAAATCCCTCCTAATAGTAGCATCATATGAAGCATAAGCTGGAATAAGATAGGTGGAAAGCGCTAGTCTGGGATCTTCAACTCTAACGTGAAGAAATAGGGGATGATCATCAACAATAGTAACAGCGGTCCCCACATTCCAAAAAAAACTAGATCTTGTTGGACTTATTCTAAACTCTGACGTTGAAGCATAGATATCGTCGAATATAATCAAATCAATGCTGAAGTAGAAAAGGTTCCAATATAACCAAAAGATAGACCTAACGATCTTCTGGTCACATGCAGCAATGCAGCACTAATTGAAAACGTGAAAGATGAAATGAAGAAAGAGTTTGAGATGACTGACTTGGGAGAAATGAAGTACTTCCTTGGAATGGAGATTGAACAATCACATGATGGAATCTTTATTTGCCAAATAAGATGTGCTAAGGAAGTGTTAAGGAAGTTCAACGTGGAGAATTGTAGGCCAGTTAACACTCATTTGGTTCTGAATTTGAAGCTGATGAAAGAAGATGGAGCCAAGAAAATAGATGAAAATTTTTACAGAAGTTTGGTTGCTTGCTTGCTTGCTCTATTTAACGGCAACAATACCTGATATCATGTTTGCTGTAAATATGTTATCATGATTTAGACAAGAACCAAGTGTAAATCATTTCCAAGCTGCTAAGAGAGTGATGAGATATGTTAAAGGAACAGAGGAGATGGGAATCAGTTTCAGGAAATCAGGAACTCTGTTTTTAATCGGTTTTACTGATATTGATTGGGCGGATCAATTGTTGACATGAAGAGCACCTCTAGCTATGTGTTTTATATTGGTTCAAGCATTGTTTGCTGGAATTCTGTCAGCAAAAAATCAGGGCTCAATGGTCTGTGCTGTCGCAGGCACCAAAAAGTAATACATTAACCTCTAAAACTAATGTAGTAGTGGAAGTAAGGGTCGATCCCACAAAGAGTGTGTAATTCAATATTTTATACTCCGTACAATGATTTGGGGAGGGGGTTGTATGCAAACAATTGTAAATAACGTAACAATGAAAATTAAATTAACGAAAACAATCAAAAGACTAACATTGGTCTAAGTCCACATCTACCGTCGGAAATCCACGATTGATCATAGATGCAATGATAATTCAAATTATTCAATTCATAGTTTGAATATTCATCATTGGAATTGATTCCTAGTTCCCCTTAATTTTAGTTAGTTAGAAACCAACGTTCTAATTAACCCTAATTATTAAATAACCCCAGACCAGCGCTCAAGATTCAATTTAATAATAGCTTTACACAATAGAGAAATCAATGAACTAGATAACACAAACACCAGCGGTTGCATTCAATCTATTTAAACATTCTTCTTAAGATTCAATAACCTTTATCGTAGAAAATCATCAAATCCTAGTGTTTCACAAGTTAAAGGGATCAAACAATTACGGATTTAATATTTAACTTAGCAGTAAATTGTAACGAATAACAAACTAGTAGGTCTCCTTGCAATTAAATATAACAATCATGAAAACAAGTGCATAAGAATATTCAATATGCAAAATAAGAATTAAACAATAAGAAAAACTATTTAGATCTCACAATATGTGGTTCCGAGGCTTCAATTTCCTTCGACCAAATGTAAAAGTTTAGTTACAATTCATAAATATAATAGAGAAATAGTGAAGAATGGAGTTTGGAGGCGTTTGGTACGTACTAGGGTTTTAAAACGTGTATTTATAGTTGTTTCCATAGGTAGTTGGCTTAAATTCAAAAACCAGAAAATTTTCCCCGATTTGACCTGGGCGGGTGCCCAGTAGAAAATGGGGTAGCCACCCAGGCATAAATATTAGCTTCTGTTAATGAGGTCTGGCCGCCCAACCAACATAACTGAGCAACCTTCCATATTTTGGTCATATCTTCCTTTCCCGATATGCGATTGAGTTGATTCAAGATGTGTTAGAAAGCTAACTCAAAGGGCTACAATGTTTCTTCAAATATCATCTTCCAAAGCAATCGTTTGCAATGTCAAAAATGGGTCTCAAATTGAGACTAAAAATCCGATACATAACCTTTTCAGCTAGGAGTTGATATGTAATAATACTTTGATTGTACATCATCCCTTTGACTTCTTTCCTCATCCGATTGACCTCTAACACTCTCAGATTTTCATCGTGAGGTTCCAAATAACTTTTGTGTATTTGCATTTCAGTCCCCAAACTTCGTTTTCTTTTCTTTTGGACATTGTTTGCTTATTTCTTCCAAATTACGCCATATCCATAGAATTGCCACCTAAATCAAAATATAAATGTAATGAGTACATTTTAGCATTAATTAATCATACGAGTATATAAAATAAGAAGGGAAAAATATGTGTTTTGCATTCCTATCACTCAATCAACAGCTGAAGCAGAATACATAGCTGCATCTGAGGCTACAAATCAAGCAATCTGGCTCAGGAAATTGATGGAAGATTTGAAGTATAAACAAACTTTGGCAACAACCATTCATTGTGATAATCAATCAGCTATAGCCATGGTAAAGAATCTGGTGTTTCATGGAAGAACTAAACATATCAAGATCAGGTATCACTCAATCAGAAAAGCATAAGAGAAGACAGAAGTGGAGCTGAAGCATTACAATTCTGAAGATCAATATGCTGATATTCTAACAAAAGTTTTGCCTAAAGGAAGATTTGAAACATTGAGAAATTACCTTGGTGTTTCCAACAAAAGTGTCAAGGATGAGTGTTGATAGTTGTGTGACACTTTTGTTGTCATCAAACCAATGTTTTTGTTATCATTTGTCCTATGTTTTGTGTACTTATTTCTAGCCTAAGTTATATATTATAATTTAAGCAAATTATAGTTCTACAACAAGTCAAGTTGCTGTCAAGTAAGGCCAACTGGTAGTAGGTAGAGATAGTTGTTGAAAAATACTTTTGTGATGTATGATTGATTGTATAAAAACCTCCAGTCGTGTAACACTTCTTTGTGAATGAAAAACTTATCTTTCTCTCCTCTTTGTTCTTCATAAACCATCAAATTTCCTATAGTATGATACATTGATTTTTTACTCAAACGTTTGATTTCTAATAAACAAAACATCATTTTCATCCACAAATTCAAATTCCTTTAACAAACCACTGAACTAAATTTGTTATTGCATCAGTGGTCGCAATATAATCTGCTTTCTTTGAAGAGAAAGCCTCTATTTCTAAAGCTGGATTTCCAGCTAATGACAGTACCACACAAAGTGAAAAAATAAGCAAAAGTTGACCTTATGTTATCTCTATCTCCAACAAAGTTAGACTGTGTAAACCCCTTCAAAGTTACACCTTTACACTACTTAAATATTAAAGAGCTTTCAAATATTTCATGTCATTACTTTAAGGCTTTCCAAACATAAATCTGCTAACTATACTTATACCATGTGCTAAATTTGGTCTAGAGAAAATCATTAGATACATAATGAATCCTATAGCATTAGAGTATGACACTTTTTCCGTCGTATCTATTTCTTCTTGTGTTCTAGGACAGAAGTCAGATAAAAGTTTTAAGTGATTTGCAATTGTGCAATATACCAGGCCCAGTATTAAACATGCATTTCATGCATGACGCCCCTTTTGATTTTAAAACAAGTTATTCTCTCTCTTTGAATATGCATTCCTAGGATTTCCTTTTCTAATCTTAGATCTTTCATTTTAAATTCAGTATTTAACTTGTGTTTTATCTCTTCAATTTTTCCTCTCTTGTAACTTACCAATATCATGTCATTAACACATAGAAAGAATCTTGCTCTTTTTAAATCGAAGATAACGAGTTAAATCTACCAATGACTACCCAACTTTATGTTGGAAAATAATGAATTAATGAATGAAAATTAATTCACCAGTCTTCAGTTTCAGACTGAGCAAATATATCAGCAGTTTCATCAGCCAACACTTCAATTTCAGATTGTCTGCGTTCTCATCAGTTTCATCCGGTTGGTGTGCTCTTCAATGCTGTAACCTCCCATTCAATGCTTTAAAGACTTGGCACCTCATCTATGTGTATATATAGAGGAGCTCTCAGTGGAACAAACATATCAAACACAACGAGGAAAAGAAAAATACAAATCCCGTTTCCTCCTCTTTCATTTAGCAGCATCGGTTTTCCTTTTCTTTTCGGTTCTTCCTTTGTTGAAATCTTCGAGAGATAGACACGGTGGTTTCGTAGGCGGTTAACGTAGTACAACGTGAACCGATAACCGATTGTATCCTAGGAATCGAAGACAGATCAAAACCTCTTACACTCCGGTGAGGCGGCGAATTCGATTTAAGGAAACCGTGTGAACACGGGCCTTCGGTTTGATTAATCTATTACTTTGATTCTCCATTATTATTATCCTACAAACTTAAATTGAATTGTTCCATTTGGTGTATCAAAATCTTTTTGTTTGTTCATCAGAATCTGTTTTTCGGGCTTCTGTAGTTTTTTTGTTTTCCCGGTTCCTGTTAATTTTTTTTTTTTTCATTAGTTGGTTTCTAAGTTTCTGTTTACTATTTATATAAAATGTGTTAAGGTAGTTTTTAAGTTGATCTAGATTTTGGAATAAGTAGGGAAAAAAAAAACAGGAAATACGTTCTCTGCATGAGGTTAAAGTTGGAGGTGATTTTTGCATGGTTTTTAGTATGTTTGCATGAAATTTAAGTGGTTTTGCATGATTGTCCAATTATTTTAATGATTGGTAATGATTGGGTAGTTATTTTATAATTATTAGTTGTATGATTATTTAATTATTTGCACAATGATTGTATGATCATTTTACAATTACTAGCATACGATTGCATATCATTAGGATATAATTGTTTACTTTTCCATTAATAATTGATTTTAATCATTGGATAATGATTTTCTAATTCATGTTATATAATTGATAAGTTGTTGATAATTTGACAAAAATAATCCGTTCTTCCATTTCGAAAATTTTTCAACATATAATTTAGATCTTGCATTTATAAGTATTCTAAATTATTTGTTGCTTGTTTTAAGGTTTAATGGCGTCACATGGAAATAACGATGTGAACAACAACACTGTTGGTACGGTGTACCAAATCCTGCAATGACCGCTGTCAACCCTGTGGGGACCTCGACTGGCATTCCTCCCGTTGATGGGATTATTGGTGGCGGAATTCCTCATGTTGGAGTGAACCCCACTTTGCCTACGGCTGCGGCCTCAGCAATTCAATTTGGCGCAATACCTTTGCCAGTACCTAGGGCTGCGGCCTCGGTACCTTTGCCACCGTTTTCGACTGAATTTCCGGTGAATCATGCAATTCGACCTGATAAATTTGCTGGCACTGATTTTAAGACATGACAGAATAAGATGATTTTTTATCTTACTACTCTGGGCCTTGTACGTTTCCTCATCGAGGATGCTCATGTCGTGGCTGAACACGACACTTATTTGCATAGGCGTGTGGCTTGGGATGCATGGAAAAGTGCTGATTTTTTGTGTCGCAACTATGTCTTTGATGGCCTACAAAATTCTCTGTATCACGTGTATGTGGTAAAGAAATTTGCTAAGGAGCTTTGGGAATCCTTAGAAAATAAGTACGAGTCCGAGGATGCTGGGTCTAAGAAATTCTTGGCCAGTCGGTACATGGACTTCGAAATGGTTGATTCACGTTCAGTGGTGAGCCAAGTGCAGGAGTATCAAGTGCTCTTGCAAGAAATGCATGCTGAGGGTCTAACTATGTCAGAATCTCTACAGGTGGCTACTACTATTCACAAGCTACCTCCTCAGTGGAAGGCTTTCAAAAGCTATTTGCAGCATAAGAGGAAAGAAATGTCTTTCGAGGATTTAATAATCAAGCTGCGCATTGAGGAGGATAACAAAAACGCTGAAAGTAATTCAGGGAATTCTTACTCTAAGAAAGCTAATGTATTGGAACACGGTCAAAGTTCTGGTACGAAGAAAGGTCAATCCTTTAAAGCCAAACATGGTAATGGGAATTGGAAAGACAAAAAGCAGACCATGAAAGGGTCTCAGTTGAAGCCTACCGGTGCGGTAGGGAAGAAGCCTAAGTTCCAGTTCAATGGAAAGTGCTTCAATTGTGACAAAATTGGGCATCGATCAGCAGATTGCCGTCAGCCTCGGAGGGATAATAAGCAACGTCCTCAGGCTAATATGGTTGGAAATGAGAGAAATCATCTCTCAAATGACATGTCTGACCTAAACCTTACTGCGGTAATTAGTGAGGTTAACTTAGTGGGGTCTAACCCTAAGGAGTGGTGGCTAGACACTAGGGCCACTTGTTATATCTGCTCCAACAGGAGTATGTTAACTACTTTTGCACCAGTTACAAAAGGTGAAAAGTTGTTTATGGGAAACTCTGCAACTTTTGAAGTGCTTGGTAAAGGCAAGGTGATCCTGAAGATGACCTCTGGTAGAGAGCTTACTCTGACTAATGTGCTGTATGTGCCAGAGATTCGTAAGAATCTGGTCTTTGGATCTCTTTTGAGCAAGAATGGTTTCCGCATGGTCTTTGAGGCCGATAAGTTGGTGATTACCAAAATAGGAATTTATGTTGGGAAAGGCTATATGACTGATGGCCTGTTTAAACTAAATGTAATTGTTGCAACCCCAACTGTTATGAATAATTAGAAAACTCATTCTGTTTACTTGCTTGAGTCCTCTAATCTATGGCTTGGTGGATTATGTCACGTAAATTACAATGCATTACGTAGACTAAGCAAATTAAGCTACTTGCCTAGGTTTCAAATTGATTCAAATCATAAATGTGAAACATGTGTTGAGGCTAAGCTCACTAGGTCTTCGTTTCATAGTATTGAAAGAAGTACCGAGCCATTGGGACTAGTCCACAGTAATGTGTGTGACTTGAAATTTGTCCAAACAAGAGGCGGCAATAAGTACTTTATTACTTTTGTCGACAATAGTACGAGATGTTGCTATGTGTACTTGTTTAAAAACAAAGACGAAGCTATCGATAAATTCATTCTTTATAAGAATGAAGTTGAAAATCAACTTAGTAAGAAAATAAAGGTGCTGCGAAGTGATCGTGGTGGTGAATATGAATCACCATTTTGTGAATTTTGTGCTAAACATGGAATAATTCACCAAACTGCCGCACCTTATTCACCTCAGCAAAACGGAATTGCTGAGCGTAAGAATCGAACGTTAAAAGAAATGATGAATGCTATGTTGATTAGTTCTGAATTACCACAGAACATGTGGGGAGAAGCTATTCTTTCTGCGAATTACATTTTGAATAAGTGTTAAGAAAGAATATGGATAAGACTCCATATGAACTTTGGACAGGTCGTACACCATCGTATAAATACTTACAAATGTGGGGGTGTCTTGCTAAAGTTGTGGTGCCTCCTCCTAAGAAGGTCAAGATTGGACCTAAGACAGTTGACTGTATGTTCATTAGTTATGCACAAAATAGTAGTGCATATAGGTTCCTTGTGCATTATTCAAATGTACCTGATATTCATCTGAACATGATTATGGAGTCTAGGAATGCACAATTCTTTGAGAATATATTTCCTTGTAAATCTCCTACACAGTTAACTCCTGTTAAACGGACTATGGAATCTTCTGCTACTGGCAGCAGTAAAGATCCAGTTGAAGAAGGTGAGGATGAGCCTAGACGGAGGAAAAGGACCAAAACTTCTAAGACTTTTGGCCCTGATTTCCTCACATATTTGATGGAGAATGATCCTCAAAACTATAAAGAAGCTATATCTTCTCCAGATGGTCATTTGTGGAAAGAAGCCATCAAGAGTGAAATCGATTCTATCCTACAGAATCATACCTGGGAATTAGTATATCTTCCACCGGGCTGTAAGGCTTTGGGCTACAAGTGGATCTTCAAGAAGAAGATGAAAGCGGATGGCTCTATTGATAGATATAAAGCTCGGCTAGTAATCAAAGGTTAGAAGCAAAACGAAGGCTTAGATTACTTTGATACTTATTCTCCTGTGTCGAGAATAACTTCTATCGGAATGATAATTGCTATTGCGGCCTTGCGAAATCTGGAAATATATCAGATGGATGTAAAAACAGCTTTCCTAAATGGAGATTTGAATGAAGAAATCTACATGGAGCAACCAGAGGGGTTTTCGGCTCCAGGTCAAGAAAGGAAAGTCTGTAAATTGGTTAAATCGCTTTATGGTTTAAAGCAAGCACCGAAGCAATGGCATGAGAAATTTGATAATGCTATGATTTTTAGTGGTTTTCGAATCAACGAGTGCGACAAGTGTGTATATGTCAAGGACACTAATGATGGATATGTCATATTGTGTCTATACGTCGATGACATGCTCATTATTGGCAGCTCTGATAAGATTATCAAAGCCACTAAGAATATGTTAAACTCAAAATTTGACATGAAAGACATGGGTCTCGCAGATGTCATTTTGGGAGTAAAAATCACTCGAACACCAAATGGACTTGCGTTATCTCAATCTCATTACATTGATAAGATACTAGACAAGTTCAACAAGTCAGATACGGCTGTGGCCAGGACTCCAGTTGATTTGAGTCTCCACTTATCCAAGAACACTGGTGATGGTGTGTCACAGTTAGAATACTCTCGGATAATTGGGAGTTTAATGTATTTAATGACTTGTACGAGACCGGATATAACATACTCAGTTAGCAGATTGAGTCGCTACATGAGTAACCCAGGTGCTATCCACTAGAGAGCCATTTTCAGGGTGTTACATTATTTGAGGTACACTCGTGATTTTGGGCTACATTATTCTAGATACCCTGCAGTAATCGAATGGTATGCTGATGCAAATTGGATATCAGATATGTCAGATTCAAAATCTACTAGTGGATATGTCTTCACTCTTAGTGGTGCAGCTGTCTCTTGGAAATCGTCCAAACAAACTTGCATCGCAAGATCTACAATGGAATCAGAATTCATTGCTTTGGACAAAGCAACTGAAGAAGTAGAGTGGCTTCGCCAGTTTGTTGAGGATATTCCAAGATGGTCAAAGCCTGTGCCTGCAATTTGTGTTTATTGCGATAATCAATCAGCAATTGGCAGGGCACAGAGCAATATGTATAATGGTAAGTCTCGACATATTCGAAGACGATAATACCATTCGACAACTACTCTCACAAGGTATTATCACTCTGGACTACGTGAAGTCAAAGGATAATATTGCGGATCCGTTAACCAAAGGGTTAACTCGAGAGCCAGTTGAAAAAACATCGAGGGGAATGGGCTTGCAGCCTATGACGTTGAAAGGTATCATGGTAGAAACCCAACCTAGCTGAATGGAGATCCTAGGATCTAGGTTCAAAGGGACAACTAAACCATGTATATCTGTGTAAATCACTGAGAATGTTCTCCTTCTTCTCATTCCTATGGTGCTCACAGTGATTGAAAGATACAGGTTAAGCTACGCTTTTAATGACCATTAGGCGTTGTTGTGAAACGTTAAGTTAAGAGGTCACCTATGTGAGTGTGAAGTGGGGCCGCTTCTATAAGGATTGGGAAGGCTACATCCTTGAACAAACACTTGCAGAACCAGGCGACGTGTTCATGGCTAAAACGAACACAACATTGAGAACTACGCTGTGTCTAGAATGGTCCTGTGTGAGGTCTATTGTCTTGGTTTACACAAATGGCGAAACAGTTCAAGGCATCAGATCGACATGTTTGCTATTAATACTCGATAGATTTTCACAAGGGAAGGTTCAAAGCTAAATGCTACCTATCCTATACAGGATTGATTCGCTTCACTCTCTCGTTCTATCTTTAGTCTATGTTTTCCAGATTTTCATTCATGTGGGGGATTGTTGGAAAATAATGAATTAATGAATGAAAATTAATTCACCAGTCTTCAGTTTCAGACTGAGCAAATATATCAGCAGTTTCATCAGCCAACACTTCAATTTCAGACTGTTTGTGTTCTCATCAGTTTCATGCGGTTGGTGTGCTCTTCAATGCTGTAACCTCCCATTCAATGCTTTAAAGACTTGGCACCTCATCTATGTGTATATATAGAGGAGCTCTCAGTGGAACAAACATATCAAACACAACGAGGAAAAGAAAAATACAAATCCCGTTTCCTCCTCTTTCATTTAGCAGCATCAGTTTTCCTTTTCTTTTTGGTTCTTCCTTTGCTGAAATCTTCGAGAGATAGACACGGCGGGTTAGTAGGCGGTTAACGTAGTGTAACGTGAACCGACGACCGATTGTATCCTGGGAATCGAACATCGATCAAAACCTCTTTCAATCCTGTGAGGCGGCGAATTCGATTTAAGGAAACCGTGTGAACACGGGCCTTCGGTTTGATTAATCTATTACTTTGATTCTCCATTATTATTATCCTACACTTTATTTTTAGCACCCAATTTGATTTTGTTTCATTATGATCACCCGACTTCTTTTCATAAATTTCACTAATATTAAAAGGGGTAAAACAGTAACTTTGCATTATATATATATATATATATATATATATATATATATATATATATATATATATATATATATAATAAATTTAGAAACAAAAATAAAATAAAACCTTAATTTAAAAAATAAAGTAAAATAAAAAACGTTACTTTAAAAAAAATGTTACTTAGAAAAATAAAATAAAAACTTATTTTTAAAAAAAACGTTTTTAAAATTGAAAAAACAATTTTTGTTTTTTTTAAAATTTTATTTTATATATATAATGTAAAGTTATCATTTAACCCCATTAAAATTAGTTAAAATGATGAAAAGAAGTTGGATGATCATGGTGAAACGTTATATAAAATTAGATGGTCATGGTGAAATAAAATAAAAATGGGTGGCAATGGTGACACTAAGTACAAAATTGGGTGACCATGATGAAACAAACTCAAATTGAGTGGCAATGGTGACATTAAGCATAAAGTTGGATGATTATTGGTGGATTTAACCCAAGATAAACTACAAATAATTAAATCTTTTGTACCATTGTCTTAGTGCTTATTTGAATCCATGGAAGTATTTTTAAGCAAGCAAAAAAGATTAGTTTTGCCTTTCTTTTCAAAACCTAATGGTTAATTCATATATTTCTTCTCATCTAATTCTCCATTGAGAAAAGCATTTTTGACATGTAGCTGATCCAATTCCCAGTCCACTGTGTAACTAAGGCCAAGATTATCCTAATTGTGGTATATTTTACTACGGATGAAAATACTTTTGTATAATCTATAACTTCCTCTCGAGTAAACTTGTTTGCCACCAATCTAGCCTTGTAAGATCTTACACTGCGAGTACCTTTTTCCCTTCTTAATATTGTAAATCCACTTGCAATCAGTTTTTGACTTCTAGGTTTATCTACTAACATCGATGAGTTTTTTTAAGAAGTGAATTTATTTCTTTTTACATAATAGAAAGCAACTCATCTGATTCTTGGCAGCTTAAGGTTATATAATGAGTGTTCAGTTCATCTTCAACTAAGTTCTGATAAGTTATGATACAAAATAATCACTGTCATATCTAGCAGCTAGCAGAGGTTAATATGCCATCTCTGAAAAATAATAATCTGCTTATCTCGTCAGTTGATACTCATCAAGAGGGAGTTTCTGTATCAAAAGGATAAAATTCTTACTCACCTCTGCATCTGCAGGTTCACTTCTAGGTTCATTTTGGTAGTCATCATCTCCTAAAGGATTAGTACTTCTCTCTGAGTAGACTTCACATCAATTCTAACATCTTTATCTTGTGTACTTCTTGTTTTTTCTTTAAAACTGGGCATGGTAATCTCATTAAATACTACATCCCTTATAATTATAACTTTGTACCCTCTTTCTTTCTTAACCCACGGCAATATCCTTCAATTTCTTCCCCATAGCCTAAAAAATACACTTTAGTGATCTGAGCTCTAATTTTTATATGTTTCGGTATGCAGAAACTGCGCAACCAAAGATTTTAAGGTGTAAATAATCTACAGGCTTTTGGAACCATATCTGCTGTGGCATTTTGAAATCTATGGTACTAGAAGTACTTCTGTTTACTAGCTATGTTGCTGTCTTGACTGCCTCTCACCGAAACAACTTGGGAAGGCCAGAACACAATAGCACGTACCTATCTTCAACTAGAAATGTTCTATTCATTCTCTCAGATGTGCCATTCTGTACTTGGCAGAATTCCTTAAATTCATAATTGTAAAATTCCACGCCATTCTCTGTTTGTGGTTTGTTTGATTTTCTTACTATGTTTTACAACTTTTGAAAAATAGAAAGCGTTTCATCTTTAAGTTTTTAACAAGAATCCCATTTCTAGAAAAGTCATCAACAATTAACAAATAGTACTTTAAAAGGCTGTCCCCCTTAATGAGCATGGAAGTAATCAAATATCTGTTTAGATTTATGAAACCCATGTAGAAATGGAAGCATAACTTGCTTAACTAAAACACTTTGTTCATAAGAAGCAACTTCATCAAAGTTATCTTTGCCCCAGACACCTTGATTGTAAAGATTTTAGGCTCTTATTTCCTATATGACCTAATCTATCATGCCATAGCTTGGCTAATTGTTGATCAGGGAGGTCCTTTAAGGGATAATTTTACAAATTAGATCTCAAACCTATTGCCTGGGTAGCATATCAGTCCAAACCTTTATGGAGAAGCAAGTTGATCCTTGACTTTTTGTCGCACTTGCATAATTTTTTCCTCTCGAAGGAAAGCATCCAAATCACTGTTAAATCATGTCTAACTTTATGTAGTTAGATTTTGTTCACAACTTATGTGGGTGCCTAGAAATTTGGGCTGAGATATATTTTCATAAAATATTTGTTTCTTGAATTTCTCACTATTGATTTTCTTCAAGAAATGCTATATGTTAAGGAAATTATAAGAAACATTACCTTGTAAAGTTTCTTTTACGAACACATTTTAACTCACAAACTAATAAAACAGATTAAAAGAATAAATACATATTGGTGGAGATTGAAATGCTTTGGGCTTAAGGGCTAAGAAACAGGAATTTTCTTGACAATTGCTCATTATTTATGTTTGCTCGAACAATTAGACCTATAGCTTTCACAGTTTTGCTGCACTTACACTATGGTGATAGCTTTGTTTACTCTTTGACATGACACAAAATTTTAATATTGATTTTAACAATACTAATTCAATTCAATGGCCTCGATCTTGATACGTCAAAGGATGTCAAACTAGTTTTATAGCATGGATGTACAACTAGCTTAATTCATAGCTCTCTAAACCCTTAAGACTCGAGCTTGTCCTAACTCAGAAAACTTATATCACTAGAAAAGTGATTTAGTCTCGTAAAAAATCTAAAAGAAGTACTAAATTAAGAGTCCAAATAAGACTTAACCCTTGCCCCCATTGTTTAAAATTATATTTTTTTTCAAATTCATTTTTAACCACACATTTTTCAAAAATAATTTTGTATATAAATCCAAAATGTCCTTACATTTTAACCACACATTCTCCAAAAAATGGGGCTGAAAGATAGGCTTAATCTATTCTTATCTCCAACCGTGGTGTAAAATTAGGTGTAAATTGGTATCTCCAAAACCATTTTTGTATCCTCATTTATATTTTTGTGGATCTAAATTCAAATTATATTCCAATGGAAATATCTAAATTCATTTTTTACCTCTTGTAATGCAAAAAAAATATGTAAATTTATATCCTTATACATATTCTGTCGAAAAATATAATTTACATTTCTTTTGCTCTCTCCATTGAAGAGGTTTTCGACTATTTTGAAGATCTAAATCACAATTTAGACGTATTTTACAACACGATTAGAGATGCTCTAAGCAACCAAAGTTCAACTCCAATAAAATAAGGGCAATAAAAAATTTAAACTCTTGTTTATGCATCATTTTGTTTTTGAAAATCTTGTACTTAAAAACCACCGTGACCCAATATATCTTATTCTACTTTTTAAACTTAATGATGAGGTTAGTGTGGAGGAACATGCACTTACTTATTTGAACGTTTGAATGGTCGACATTCGAAGAAAATGGTATAACTTTTTGCATGCAGTGTCCGTTTTGGGCCCATGACCCCATTCCGGAAAGCTCGCGACGATTCCCATTGAAAGCACAGCGTTGCCATAATGTGAGGGATTTCGGACGTTTGAATTCGTTTGCTAAGTCAAAACGACACTTAATGTTTCTTAGTTCATTATTTTCAATATTTATTTATGTGGAAATTACACAATTCCCTACTTTTCAAAATCTATATTCTATTTTCAAAAATCAAATATTTTTATTATATATATATATATATATATATATATATATATATATATATATATATATATATATATATATATAATTGCATAATATAATTAAACCCTAATTCATTTCTATTCACATTTTCTCTCTCTCTCTCTCTCTCTCTCTCTCTCTCTCTCTCTCTCTCTATCTTCTCACTTTATACCCCTTTCTCTCTACCCACTAACAAAAATCGCCGCCTAGACCAATTTCTTCCCCCATGACTTGTGCCACTACTCGATGGAGTAGCAAATGTCTATGGCGGTGGTAGTAGAGCCGCCCTGGGTCTCGAATGCCTTGATTTCATCCCACCACGAGAGGATTTTCTCCTCCTGGAGCGGGAATGAGAAATCCTTTCCTTCACAGACGTTTTCCATTGATGAATCTACACTGCCACTCTGCGCCACCCATCTAGGGTTTCAGTTCAGGTGATGGAGGATAGGGTTTTTTAGTGGTGTTACTGGGGAAATATGGAAATGTTCTTTGGTTTGAAATGCCGCGCACTTTTCCTCCCATATCTACCGGCGATGTCTTCCTCTCTATCATTACTATTTTTTTTTATTTTTGAGTGGTGCGATGGAGATCTTCGGTGCAGTGGAGGGGGTGAGATGGTTGTGTTGCTATCGGTGCAGGTGCGTTGCTGTAGGTGTGCGTGCGTGCGGGTGCGATTGTGCCGTTGGGTGACTGATGGTGGTGATGGTTGTTTGTACGGTTGCGGGTGGTGGAGGTGGGCGATCTGTGAGTAAGTGTGCTTATCTGTGTGTGTTCTGTGATGTTTTGGCGATGGGGGGTGCAGAGATCATTAGTGGTGCGGTAGAGGTGGAGGTGTGCATTGCTGTGCAGTGGTGGTGGTTGACGACGTTGTTATGTACGGTGTCGTGACGGTGGTTGTGGGTGGGATGAGATGGACGTGGGTGTCTGTGACCAATTATTTGGTTGATTGTGATCCATAATTGGTTAATTTTTGGCAAATTAATAGTGTGTGACCTAAAAATTTTGACAATTTATTACGTTATAATCGAGTTGTGACCAACAAAAGTTTTGATTTTATGATTGATAAAAATTCGTGACCTATAAAATTTTTGATTCGTGGTCGAGAAATAATCTGTGATATATGGAATTATTGATCAAATAAGAATGTGCGACAGAAAAAATTGTTAATTTGTGACTGTCTATAAGTCGTGACGTATAATATTTGTGATTTGTGATCGATAAAAAAATTGTGACGTATATATATTTTATTTGTAACCATTGAACAAATTGTGTGACCTATAAGGTTTTTGAATTGACCTTAAAATGAGTTGTGACCAATAAAATTTTTGATTCGTGACCGATGAATAATCTGTGACCTATACAATTTTGCTTCGTGATTTTTGAATTGACCTTAAAATGAGTTGTGACCAATAAATTTTTTGATTCGTGACCGATGAATAATTTGTGACCTATAAAATTTTGCTTCGTGACCGATTTGCAATGAATGAATTGTTTAGGTCACAGTTCACTGATCACAGGCTTGAATTCATAAGTCAATCATTTTTTATAGGTCACAAATCAATATAAACGGTCGAATTCATAAGTCAATCATTTTTTATAGGTCACAAATCAATATAAACGGGTCACAGATCAATATTAACATGTCACATGTTGTTTTGTAGAGTCACGGTTCAAATTTACAGGTTACATTTCATATTACTAATCACAAGCAACAATCAAGAGGTCAAAAATCATGTCAACTGTACAAAAAAAATATGGAGGAGTTGTCGTCAGAATCGGAGCAGTCGCGGGAATGGTCACCGAAGCGGTAGAGGTATGATTTCAGAAATTTGAAAGTTGTATTCTTATTTTTAAAATAGTGTATAGTAAAGTCTTAGAAATGAATTTTTCCCTTTATTTATTTTACTTTGTAGCTCAGCCCATTAAGGGACTGTTGGCCCTGTAGGTCTTCTGTTCTTTTAATATTTAAGATTCTAAAACGTTTTGTAGGATTTTTGGTCGTTCATGAAATAAGAAAAACGTTTGTTTTCTTAAGGTGCAACCCGTTTGTTAGTGTGTTTGTAGATTCGATCTACATCACTTAAACATTAAAAGTCAATCTTACGTCATTTCTTAGTTTCGGAATTTATTCTTGTATAGCCAAATGAGGCCTTAGATTGAATCGTAGAGACTTGGGATATTAGGGAATGAGAGAATTTTGGTCATCTTATGTTGAGGGATACACAAGATTGAATTGCTAACCATTTGATGGTGCAGCATATTTACGTACAAGTTGAACGTGTTTGAGCTTTCACTTTGCTGATCAATGACTTGCATTGTTGTTTTAAATTTCAGTCTCTAGATTTTAAGAAGGGTAATTGGCACAAAACATTCTTGACGTTTGCCCTTTATTGTGTAATACGTCCCTCTCCTTTCATCTGGCACAAAATCCCCCTAAATGATATTTTCTTTGTAAAATACAACATTTTCTTCCATTTTCTCAATAAAGTCTTTCAAAATGATGAATATACCATCATATTTAAATAAAACAAAATGGAAACAAGATAATATAAAGAATTAATTGTAAATGTAGTCCAAATTTTTTTATATAAAAAAATGCAATCGAGTCCCAAATGAATAATTAAAAATTAAGTGGACAAACAAGTTAGTTTTTATATTTTATTTTAAAAGTTAAATTAAATAAATAGTTTTCACTGTATTTTATTTCTTTTATGTATAATATTATCGATATATAAATTATTTTTTATTTTCTATTCCATCTTCAATAAACTTATTGTAATTAGTGTATGTGTGTGTGTGTGTGAAGTTTGGTTCAGTAACTTTTTTTTTTTTGGTTTAAGGGGGGTGGTACCTCCGAGATTTTATTAATATGTCATCACTTGTGGCAAATGAATATCGTGGTTACATGAGGAAATAATGAAAGCAATAAATAAGGAAGTATTACTCCCCTTACAATGAAAATAAATGATGATGGGCAAAAATAAGAATAAAAAATAAACAATCATATTCTAATGTTGGGCGGTCCTATCAATTTGTACGAGAGCCCTAATATGTCGTGGTAGGTCAGTTTCTCCATATATCTGATATCGCTGATGATCCCAACCTTCTGCGGCAAGAGCATCTGCAACCTGATTTTCCTATCTGTAGTGTGGGAAACTGTGTCTCTAAAGAATGATATGATGTCTATGATCTATCTAAATATGCTCTGAATAGCCCATGGTCCTCCTCCTCTAGTGATGCAGTGAGTAGGCACTATAGAATCTGACTCAATCCAAATATCTAAAGGACCAAGTCCTCTAGCTAGTAAAATCCCAACTAGGATAGCCCTGAGCTCTGTCTCTAATATCATACACGATCTATACAAAACTGAGAAAGCCCTAATGGATTGACCCGCGTGATCTCTAATAATGCCTCTCCGGCTGGCAAAACCATTCTGACGCATCCATTAGTATTGATCTTGACAGTTCCGACTGATGGAGTGCGCCACCAAACCAGAACGGGGGGAGATGAGGAAGGCGGGTCCAAAGCAATACCAAAAATAAGTGCAAGTGTCAAATCTCATCGCCAATGCACATCTCGAAAGGGTCTTCCCTCATGAAGAAAACGAATCATGCGATAAACCCTCCAAATGATACGTTTGGATTCCATGCGAATTCTCATATGCTTTACATCATTCCTCTCGGTCCAAAGAAACCAAAATATCAGTAGAGGACTAGTAGTACAAATGTTTCCACAACGAACATACTGTCCAGAATATCGTCATCTCTGGAACCTCTATCTGACTCTCTCTCCTGAACTCATAGGAATCAGAAAAATTTCCCCAAAATACTACCATATTTGATTGGAAATTCTATTGTCAGTGAAGATATGATTGATAGTCTTAGTCTCAGTTTTAGAACAACACTGGCAAAGAGAAGCCAACAGGCATCCAATCCTCATCTGAATAACCATATCTACTGGAATGAGGTCCTACCATAGTCTCCAGTAGAAGAATGAGACAGTTACTAACAAAATGGAGCTCTACAGTAATCGATACAAATCCTGACAATGACATCCCATACGTACGAGCTCCCATGTGGACTTGGTAGCAAAGCTACCATCCGATGTGTCCCGCCAAATACTGCGACCTAGGAAATCTGTACATAAAGGTATAGCCCATGTCTATATCACCATAAGAGGAAGGAGAACTTGTAATAAATGTTCTATATCCCACCAGTGTCATCAAAGAAATCATGTACCCTTGCAGATGTGTGCCACCGGTATGGAAATAGGGATGTCATCGTGGTCTCACCTAACCAAAAATCATACTAAAAGAATATGTGACATGTCCCAAGGTGCCATGCAATGTGTGGCTCTGTCCGAACCCTAACTAATTTCAACCTCTTCTAGGTAGGACAAACTGATTTGGGAACTACTACAAGTGAATGATGTGTCCCCATACAATACTTGCTCAGTAAAAACTATGCCCAAAGTGATTTCTGAGAACAAAACAACCAATAGAGATTTATGGAAAATGTGTCCACCACATCCTACAATCTCCTGAAGCTTAGACCACCTTCATCAGTAGGAAGGCAAATCTTCTTCCAGCTTCTCCAATGTAAACGTTGCGCCTGCTCCTTGGAGTCTCATAGGAAATGCGCAAAGAAGCTCTCAAGTTTCTTCAAGCTAGTCTTGGGGGGCTGCATAATCTGAAGAAGATGTAGAGCACTGACCTCAGCAAAGTAATACGGCCCATAGGTGATAAAAGTCGTGATGCCCAATCTGAAATCCTGTTCCTAACCTTCTGGATAAGGTCATCTTAAATGAAGCTCCTCTTGGTCCCCTTAAATAAGGGGACCCCCAGATAAGTGATAGGCTACTGCTGGTGTCTAAATCCAGTCAAAATCTCTAAACGTCTTATTAGACTAATAGATGCCCGTTTGGGTAGTATAAGTCTGCTCTTGTCCCTGTTTACCAACTGACCAGAAATCTCCTTATAATGCTCTAGACAATTAAGAATCTTTATGATAGGCTATTTATGTCAGTTGGAGAATAGATCATATCATCAGCAAATGAAATGTGTGAGACAAGGGTACTACATCCATCCTGATAGCACATACTGGGATACTTCTGAAACCTCTGAGTGAGTAGGCGTGAAAAGTAATCTGCAGCGATGATGAACAGTGATGGATAATCACCTTGTCTATGCCCTCGTGAGGAGGAAAAAAACCACATGCGCGGCCATTTAGGAGTACTGATTAATGACACTCTAAGATATACCATCTGATCCTGTCAATCCGGATCTGATCAAATCCAAATGCCTCTAATACAGAATAAATGAAGCCCCAATCTATGTAATCATATGCTTTAGCCATATCTAGCTTCAATATAGTGTTACCTCCTCATATTCTAGCATCCAAAGTATAGAGAAGCTACTAAGCTAATAAGATATTGTCCTCAATAAGGTGGCCAGAAATGTAGCCACTCTGTAGAGGAGAGATAATGCGAGGTAACAGTGTACTCAACCGAGTGTTTAAAAGCTTAGTAATAAGCTTATTGAACACAGTACATAAACTGATGAGTCTTAAGTCAGTCCATCTACAAACACCGTCCCTCTTAGGGAGCAATATAATAGTAGTAGCAGCAAAACCCCGTGGAAGATGGCAGCCATCAAAGAAGTTCAAGATTGATCTGTATACGTCCTCCTGAATAATGTCCCAGCAATGCTGAAAAAATAGGAATGAGAAATTATCCGAGCTGGCAAAATTTGTAGCATTTATACTGAAAATCACCTCTCGTACCTCATGAATCAAAAGGGGACGGTTTAGTGCTAAATTATCATCTTTCGTCAAAAGCCTAGGCAAAATGAATAGGGTCCAAAGGTTGTGGGGTAGATAGAAGATCCTGGTAGAATGAAATAGCTGAAATTTGAATGTCAGTAGGAGTAGCTAAGACTTTTTCTGCCTCCGTCTTGATGAACCTAATACACGATTAGATCGGCATCCCTGAACCATCGCATGGAAATATCGAATATTATGATCTCACTCAGATACCCAACTTGAACTGGCTTTTTGCTTCCAAAAACCCTATCTATAGATAAAGTCCGGTTCAAAACTGCCTGAGCATGATGCAGTAAGTCGAGATGCTCCAGTGTAGGGTCTCTATCATATACAATCTCTACCTTATCAACCATATCCTCAGCATTTCTCACCCGTAGGAAAATATCACCGAACACATGTCGATTTTACCAACATAGCCCCTGTTTCATCCTGTAGAACTTCTCCTAGAAAGCAGCTATTTCCGTAAGATGAGTAGGGAGTGACCACTTCTGAGAGACGAAGGCTAAAAAATCATGATGTTTTGTCCAAACGTTGGGAAATCTGAAAGGTCTGGTTCCCAAATCATCATTAGAAACCTACTGAAGCAGTAAAGGAGAATGATCGGATGAAGTCCGATTCAAGTGCCTCACTATAAGCTGTCGATAAAACTCTGCAACTGTAGAATTGATGAGTACCCTATCCAGTCTCTTTCTGACCCGACCATTAGTCCAAGTATATCGATTCCCAAATAAGCCAGCGTTTTCCAAACTACTGTCTAACATCATATCAAAGAAAGCAGTAGTACCTCGATCACAAGTATTATGATCAGTGCGCTCATCATCAAGTGTAATAACGTTAAAGTCTCTCCAACTAGTCAAGGGTCATCCATATCGTGGGAAATTGGATGAAGACCCGCCCACAAATCCTTCCTGATAGTAGCATCACATGAAGTATAAACTGGAGTCAGATAGATGGCACGCGCTAGTCTGGGATTTTCAACTCTAACGTGAAGGAACTGGGGATGATCATCAACAACAGTAACAGTGGTCCTCGTATTCCAAAATACACCAGATCTTTTTCAAATCATTTTGAACTCTGATGTCAAAGCACAAATATTGTCGAATATAATCAAATCTATGCTGAAGTAGAAAAGGTTCCAATATAACCAAAAGATAAACCTGATGAAGCTATATAAGTCTCTTTAGGCGTCAACGGGTAGCTACACTAGCTAAACCTCTCACATTCCATATGATGGAACTCATAATGATAAGGAATATGACAGACTCCTGCTCAGATGTGGAGTATTAGCAGCCCTTGGGTATTTTTTTCGTGTAACATGGAAGAGGCCTTCATCCTTTGTCCTCACAGCTATACCAACTAAATCCTCAGCAGAGGACCTATGGAATATGCCCTGTTGATGAACCTCAATTTGTAATATGCTATCCATACTGACTGCTTAGACTGTAGAGATGGGATAGATGCCTCAACGTTCTGCTAGCAAATAGAGGACGCAATAGTGGTAATAGGTGCATATGTCCGAGCTGAAGATGGACCTGTAATTTGTGTAGCTCTGATACCTGCAAACTCTGAGTCATCTAATATCAGTGGTTCTCAAACCATAAAATCTACAAGGGCGGCCTAACTCCCTGGGGTGAAGCCCTAGTATAAGCAACTGCAGTAGGAACTGATGGTGATGAAGAACTAATATGATGAGGTAAGGATGCCACTATATTCTACTGACAATGTTCTGGTACAATAGGCAGGCCAAAGACTGAACTACTAGATGAGCAGCTAATGTGGCAACAAGAAGACTCTGAGTATCCAACCTAATGGGAGCAACTTTAGAATGGTATGATGGCAAAGAAGTAGTAGTCTGTAGAGTAGTAGTGCTAATGAAAGGTGGAACATTAGATAGAGTAGGAGCCACATGTGAAGCAACTATTTGTGATGAAGTAACTGTAGTGACTGGGACACTAAAGGCGATAGGGTAGTAACCTATGTATTAGCTTGGATAGCTATACTCGATGTACTGTCATATCTGTTCTGATCTCTCTTAATTAGTGTCCACCTCTGCTGAGTCTCCATCACTATCTCCTTCTCCTTTACCTTTCCTTTGGCCAAAATAGGCCTAGATGTAAGGTTTGGGACAACAAGAGGCGGGGCAAAATATGAACCACTAGAGCAACTCTCCTCCAAGTATCCAAAGTGTCTACAACAAAAGCATAATTTTGGCACATTATCATATACAACCTGTTGACCTATAATTCAATATAGCTTCACTTATTTTGATTATAACAAACAATACACTTATGTCTCTAACAAATCTCGTTTCTTGAGTTTTTCATGAATAAATCTTCATAAGCATTTAAATGCTCAAATCGCCATCTGTTGAAGAACAAACAATCAAAAGAGACTCGAAAAGATCAAGAACCTTGAAGAATTAGAGTTTCTGAAGTTGCTTCGATTTATATGTAAAGGTATAACTAATCGATTTTAGCAAATGTGTAAAGCTCAAACTATTTACCATAAATTCATCAATTGCATAAAAATATTTTTGATATAAAAATATTTTTGAAAAAATGAATATTTTGATATAAAAACAAATTCCAAAACGTGTATACTTTGGTTAACCGAAATACACATCGATCGACTAAAATAGGTTGCTTACTGTATTTACAGGTCTCTTACCGTATTTACATAAATTACCGAATTTTGCATCTCACTGGATTTAACAATTCGGTAGACCGAAGTACCGATCGACCGATCTACTCGATCAAAGTGTCAACCAAAACTTCAACGGTTTGAATTTTACAACGGCTATATTCACACTTCAGTCAACCGAAATTGCTCAACCGAAAGTGACTGATTCTAAATCTTTTGGTCTATAAATAGCCATCTCTTTTGCAATAAATTTTACCAACCTACAAGAGATTTTTAGAGAGCTTATTTTTTGAAAATCATTTAATTTACTTGATTCTACATTCTACTTCATTTATTACAAAGAGTTTCTTGATCAATCAAACTTATTTCATCTAATTTATTAACAACTTTATTTTGCAAAGAACTTTTCACAATCTCATCTATTCTTCATCCTTGGTAGAAGTTTTTCTTTGTCAACACTTTGATTTAAGTGTAAATCTCTTTTCATACTTGCATTATTTGTTAAGATATGTCATTGGTTTGAAAATTTTAATACAAAAATACAAATTATTTCATTATCAATTATTCATCAAAGTTTTCATCATAAACACTTGAGTTTTATTATTTGCTATCTATTGAAGTGTTATCCTAACTCTCTAAATACTTGATTTGATTACATCATTTGTTAAGAGAGTTCTTTCAATTGTAAAAATTGTAAAACTATCATTTATAATTTATTAGTTTCGAGAGCCTTGTGAAATCTCAATTGTTGTTAAGAATAGGTGTTCCTTGTTGTAAGTCACCTAAAGATATGTGCTCCTTGTTGTAAGTCACCTAAGGATAAGTGTTTTTTGTTGTAAGTCACTTAAGGATCGGTACTCCTTGTTTGTAAGTTACCATTATAATGCATTTGGTCTTGCTCGTGACAGAGAGCTTGGTAACGGGGATGTAGAATACATTGTGTATCGAACCTCATTAAATTGGTTTCTTATCTTTACATTATTGCACTTTACTTTACTTGGCCATTTATATTATGCTATATCCATACTTGAATTAAGTTATCGAACTAACATATTTAATTCTAGTATTATACTTTACATTTATATCTTATGTATTGTATTGATTTGAGACTAAGTGTCGAAAAAGTTTCAAAAACCAATTCACCCCCCCACTTGGTTAGTTATTCTTGGGTTATCAATTGGTATCAGAGCCTACGTGCACATTTTTATAGATTTTACTATCTTGTGCTATGTCTAATCTTAATATCCAGGGACATTCTACAAATCGTCCTCTTTTGTTTGATGGTGCACATTATAGTTATTGGAAAACTAGAATGATGATTTATATCCAATCAATTGATTATAATGTTTGGGAGGTTATTGAATTTTTGATGGAAAACTAGATCAAATTATTTCAAAACCTAGATAAGAATATGATGATGATGATAAAAGAAAATTGTCCTTAAATGCAAAAGCCAAAAATCTTCTTTATTGTGCTCTAAATATAAATGAATTTAATCGTATTAGCACATGTGATTCCACATATGATATTTGGCATGCATTAGAAATCACACACATGGGTATAAACAAAGTGAAAGAAACTAAGATAAATCTCTTGTTCAAAAACTTTGAAAACTTCTTTGCGAAACAAGATGAACCCATTGCTAGCATGATTACTCGATTCACCGATATTGTTAATGGCCTTAAGGGCTTTGATAGAAAATTTACTAATGGTGAACTTGTTAGCAAAATTCTTAGGTCTCTTTTGGAATATTGAGACTCATTGAGGATGTTAATACAGAACACAAAAGATGTCAACACATATCCTTTGGAAGAGCTCTATGGAACCTTGATGACCTATGAGCCAAATCATGCCGAAATAAATGAGAAATCTAGAAAAGAAAAAGAGAAAGAAAAGAAGGACTCTCCTAGAAGACAAATTGCTTTGAAATCATCAAATGATGAAGAAACCTCAAACCTAAACAAGAGTGATGAGGAACTTGATGATCTTGTTCTCCTTGTCAGAAAGTAGAGAGGGTTTCTCAACAACCGCCGATTCAAAAAGAAAGAAGACAAAGGTGAGGAAAAAATATGAAGGTTGTACGCTGTGATTGTGACAAACCCGGTCACAAAAGAACTGAATGTCCCAATAAGAGAAATTTTTTTGAGAAAAAAGCTCTACAAGCAACTTGGGATGAAAGTAATGATGAGCAAAAAGAAAATGAAAGTCAAGATGAAGTTGCAAACATGTACTTCATAGCCATTGAAAATGAGGTAAACACAAATCACACTCCCTCTTATGATGAACTATCTACTTCATATGATGAAATCATTGGAGTTTTTGAAAAACTTGCTCTCAAACACTCTACTCTCAAAAAGTAATATATTTTGTTAAAAAATGAAACCAAAAAGATTTTAGAAACTCAAAGGATTTTGAGAAAGAAAAGGATGATCATGAATCCCTAATCAAAGAAAAATTTTCTTTAAAAGAAAAGTTCTAGATTTAACCAACATTGTACACAAATTCACTCAAGGAAAGAAAAACTTTGAGTTAATGCTTGGGAAACAAAAATGTGTTTTTGATACAGGAGGAATTGGATACAAACCTTCTTTAAAGCAAAAATCTCTTGAAAATATTTTTGTCAAAGCTTCTAACATTACATGTAGTTTTTGTAACAAATGTAGACATATAGCTTTTAATTGCTTTATCAAAAGGAAATTATACTTCCAAAGAAATAAGTGGGTTCAAGGGTCCACTAGAACTAACTATCAAGGACCCAAAGTTAAATAGGTACCAAGATAAAAAATTTGAATCTATTCTTGTAGGTGTTTTCAAGGATAAAGAGCAATTGACTCTTGGATAGTGGTGCTCAAAACACATAAACGAAGATAAAACATTATTGTCAAACTTCAAAAGGAAATATGGGGGTCATGTCACATTTGGAGACAATGCCAAAGGAAGAATCATGGGAATTGGAAATATTGGTAATCATTCATCTCCTTCTATTGAAAACGTTTGTTAGTAGATAATCTCAAACATAATTTGCTAAGTATTAGTCAACTATGTGATAAAGGTTATCGTATCAAATTCGATTCTTCAAAATGCCTTATTAAGGATGCTACATCGAAAGAGGTATTATTCATAGGAAGTCAAAGTAAAGATGTCTATATCATTAACATTGAATTTGAAAAAGAATTAAAATGTTTGTCAAGTTTTAAAGATGATACATGGTTATGGCATAGAAGATTAGGCCATGTTAGTATGGATCTAATTTCAAAAATCTCAAAAAATTGCTTTGTTAAAGGTCTACCAAATTTGAAATTTAAAAATGATAAAATTTGTGATGCTTATCAATTTAGAAAACAAACAAAAAGATCTTTCAAAACCAATCAATTCTCTTCAACCACAAAACTTTTACAACTTCTTTACATGAATCTTTTTGGACCATCAAAAACCGCAAGTTTAAGTGGCAAGCACTATGCATTTGTCATTGTTGATGATTTCTCAAGATTCACTTGAGTTTTGTTTTTAAACTTGAAAAATGAAGTTTTAAAAGTATTTAACAATTTTTGTAAAAAGGTTCAAAATAAAAAAGAATATTCTATCACAACCATTAGAAGTGATTATGGTGGAGAATTTGATAATGTCGCCTTTGATGATTTTTGTAAAGAAAATGGATATGAACATAATTTTTCACCTCCTAGAACTCCTCAACAAAATGGTGTAGTGGAAAGGAAGAATCCCACATTACAAGAAAAGGATAGGACCATGTTAAATGAAAATAGTTTATCTAAATATTTTTGGGTTGAAGCCGTTAACACCACTTGCTACATTATGAATAGAGTTTTGATAAGTCGAAAGAACACCAAAATTCCATATGAGCTTTGGAAAAATAGAGTTCCCGACATTAGTTACTTTAAGGTCTTTGGTTTCAATGTTTTGTACTCAATACAAAAGAAAATTTGGGAAACTTTGATTCGAAATCCGATGTTGGAATCTTCCTTGGATATTTACCTACTAGCAAAGCCTATCGAGTTTTCAATAAAAGAACTTTAGTAGTGGAAGAATCCATCCATGTTACATTTAATGAAACTAATTCTCTTGATCAAGAGAAAAGTATTGATGTAAGTTTGAAAATTCGTTTTGAGCAAATGAACATTCAAGATCAAAACAAGCAAGATGATCCTAAAGATTTGGAAGAACAAATTTCTCAACAAGGAGAAGGAGAATCTTCCAAAGATCAAAATGATCTAACACTTCCCATCAAATGGAAGTTTGTTCCCTCTCATCCAAAAGAGCTCATAATCGGTGATCCTTCCAAATGTGTAAATACTAGAAATTCTACCGAAACGTTTCTAAATAATTGCGCATTCATTTCTCAAATTGAACCAAAGAATTTCAAAGAAGCTGAATTTGATGAGTTTTCGATTCTAGCAATGCAAGAAGAAGTAAATCAATTTGAAAAAAAATCATGTTTTGGATTTAGTTGATAGACCAAATGATCAAACCATTATTGGTACAAAATGGATTTTTCGAAATAAACAAGATGAAAATGGTATTGTTGTGCGTAACAAGGCTAGATTAGTGGCACAAGGTTATAATCAAGAAGAAGGTGTAGACTTAGAAGAAACCTTTGCACCGGTTGCTAGATTAGAGTCTATTCGCATGCTTCTCACTTTTGCTTGTTATAAAGGTTTTACTCTCTATCAAATTGATGTAAAAAGTTCATTTTTTAATGGTTTCATTCAAGAAGAGGTTTATATTGAACAACCTCCCGGTTTCAAAAATCATAAATTTCTGGAAAAGGTGTTTAAACTTAGAAAAGCTCTATACGGTTTGAAACAAGATCCTAGAGCTTGGTATGAAAGATTGAGTGAATTTCTTATCTCAAATGGGAAATGCGGATACTACACTCTTTATCAAGACCAAAAAGGATGGCATGATTGTTATACAAATTTACTCTGATGATATTATCTTTGGTGAAAAGGTTTCAAAATGTATGAGCAAGGAATTCAAAATGAGCATGATGGGAGAACTAAAGTTCTTTCTTGGACTTCAAATCAAACAAACAAATGAAGGGATCTTCATTAGCCAAACAAAATACATCACAGACATGCTCAAAAAATTCGATTTGAAAGACTTGAATCCGACGAATACTCCAATGAGTACATCAATCAAATTGGATAAAGATGAGAATGACACTTCAATTGACGTAACAAAATATCGAGGTATGATCGGATCTCTTCTTTACTTAACCGCCGTAGACCCGATATCATGTTTAGCGTTTGCTTATGTGCTAGATTTCAATCCAATCCTAAAGAATCACATCTAAGTGCCTTAAAACGAATCTTTAGATATTTATGTGGTACTAGAACATTAGGCATTTGGTATCCAAAAGGCACGCACATTGACCTTATAAGCTATTCAGATGTCGATTGGGCGGGTTGCACGATTGATCGAAAAAGCACAAGCGGAACTTGTCACTTTATAGTGCATTTGGCCTTACTCGTGACGGAGAGCTTAGTAACGGGGACGTAGAACACATTGTGTATCGAATTCCATTAAATTGGTTTGTTATTTTTACATTATTACACTTTACTTTGCTATTTATATTGTGCTATATCCATACTTGAATTAAGTTATCGAACTTACATATTTAATTCTAGTATTATACTTTACATTTATATCTTGTGTATTGTATTGATTTGAGACTAAGTGTCGAAAAAATTTCAAAAACCAATTCACCCCCCTCTTGGCTAGTTATTCTTGGGTTATCACAACCGGCTTCCAATAACCTCCTTTCTTCTCCCTCTCAATCCATACTCTATGAGGGAGTTTACATTCCAGACCAACCTCAACACAAACCCATGCCTCACTTGGTCACCGGAGATTAGAAGTCACTTTTTCAATACGAAGCAGGAGCCCAATGGCCTTTGCTATTGCAAACAATGCACTCTTAGCATAAAATGAAGAGGAAGCAAAGAAAATACCCAGACATGAGCAATAGGAACTTCATGTTTTGGGCTAAAACTAGGGTCTATTTTATGATCATCCTAGGATAGCCATCAATATAATAGTTGGGTTTGAGGAATAATCGTGAAAATTTTGATTTATATATATATATATATACTAATTACAATAAGTTTATTGAAGATGATGTATAAAATAATAATTAACTTACACATCAATAGTATTATAAATAAAAAAGTAAAATATAGTGAAAATTGTTTATTTAATTTAATTTTTTAAATAAAATATAAAAACTAACTTATGCGTCCATCTAATTTTTTAGTTATTCATTTGGGATTTTCTTTTTTTTTTTTTTTTTAAATTTGGAACTACATTTAAGGGTACGTTTGATTGCTCCTTGGAAAATTGGGTGGAAAGAAAACGAATTTTAGGGAAAATAATTATCTAGAAATTGTTTTCCCGGGAAATGTCAAATAGTTGCGTTTGATTGATATAATCTTCTACCTAGAAAATGTTGAGATTTTCCATCTGTTGGTGTTTGATTGCCTTTATTTTCCAAGGAAAATTATGATTTTTTTCATCTTTAACTGTTTGATAGGCTTTGTTTTCCATGAATTTTTTTTTTCCAACTATTGGTGTTTGATAGCCATTTTCCAAGAAACCATGAACAAAAGATAATACAAAACAATGGTTTAAAATTGAATAGTGTAAAGCAAAATAATGTTTCACCCATGTAAAATTCTTCTGCATGGAATAAACTGCAAAAATATATCATTGTACGCGATTCAGAATGTTTATCTTTCGAGAAAAATGATTTTATATGCAATTAAAACAATCAAGTTGTCACTGGATTGAGTAGAGATTCTTATGGAATTTTACCACTGAGTTGCTGCTAGAAATAATAACATCCTCGAGTTCGTTCAACGTCTCTGTTGCCTCTACAAACTTACCAGCTGCAAGTTCTTGTTTAATTTGCAGAGCCAGACTGTTTTTTGAAATCAATTTGTTAGCCCACAAAAAAATTTCTCAACTCTGCCACTACATAAAGAGGACTTTTTTGGAGGCTCTCATTTGTATTAAAAATTTCTATCAACAATGTAGTTAAAACATTTGTAGCTTCAACATCAGTTTTAACAAGCAAATTTTTATCATCTTGCTCCACAAAACTATATCCAGTCCCAACAGGATTATCCAATCGAAAATATTTAAAAAAAACTGCAAAAATATAAGTTGGCAAAGAATATGCATCGTGGAATAAACGGTTGGACCTCATTAATTAACGAGGCAAACACCAAGACAATTCTAAATTCATCAATCCAAAGCATACACAATACACATATATCAGCTGGGCTGCAAAATCCATCAACAAAAGCCAACCCTTTTCTAAAAATACCTTCAACTCTTGGGAGACTATACCAAAAACTATCAATCCAATATTTACAAAACACTGCACCCTAGTTTGTACGTGTATGCATTACAAAAAAAACATTCAAAAGACCACGTACGTGGATTAAGTTTTACAAATACATACAACTTCATACATACACCGTAAAATTCATGCAATCTACGGTAGTGGAGGCGGATCACGACCAAGCTTGTCAAAAACCAAAGCACACATGTATTTCTCCCTCGTCAGGTTGAAGTTGAATTCCAAGGATCTCTCAACTAAAGGGAACCTGTTAATTGTCAAGTACCTAATTAATGGCAAAACATGAAGTAAAGATGAATAATATAAACTGGACAAGTTACAAAACTCAGTTACTTTACATACAAAATGGGAATTGGTGTTCATATCGATATAGAAGTCTTGATAAAAGATGCACAATATATGCCTCAATCGAAATTTTACGAAGTTACTCATTTGTAGATAAGCATTGACTTAGTGGATCTTGACTTGCAACATCAAACGCATAAATTTCTCGTCAGTTCATTAATCACAAATTTTGGGTCATTCAGGATGCAGCAAAAACTGCAAATCTCATGGTGTGACATGGCCAGAGGTCTACTAAAATAATAATAATAATAATCTCAAGCTCAGCTCTAAAGTACCCTAAAATATTAATCTCAACTTTAAACATATCAATGATCAAAACTTTGCACATCAATGTAATATAGTTTGAGAAATTCATATCAGGTAAGATGGATCATATCTGTGAACAAGAAAAGATGGACTACTGAGGTTCAGATCATGTATATTTCGTCTAGCAAGCACAAAATTCATACAGAAGTGCAAAATGCAAGTTCTTTAAACACGAGAAATTTAAAGGAAAAAAAGTGAAACAAGAAAAAATAAATTGATCCAACTTAAGAACATCAATTTGCAAAAAAAGCCCATTTATCAGTAGTATTAAAAGTTTATGTAACTGAACTTACTTTACAGTACTAATTGTAAAGACCAATGTAAATGACGACCACAAGCAAAAAAATTACCCAAACTGGTTAAAATTAATAGATACAAAATCTCTCTCCGCATGTATGAAAAAAGCAAATTCCCAAAGGATCTGAACAAACGTCATTAACAAGTGGACAACGCAAAAAAAAAATAACTCAACAATCTTCACATTCAACACGCCAGACTCAAACCCTAGATTCAGGAACAGAATCTCTGTCCTAAACAAAATTCAAATTTAAGTAAAGTAAATAGGGTAAAAGAACGATTACCCGTTAAACTCAGAATTTGAATCTTGAACTTTTTGTGGGTTTTTTTTCCCACTAAATTGAAGAGGATTGAAACTTTGGGTCAAGACCCCACAAAGCCTGAAATCTGAAATGCCCAATAAAAATTTGTAAATGGGAAAAGCTTAATCATAGATTGGAGTTATATTTGACAATTCACCACTTTTTGGGTTAACTTTTAACTAGAATTACATTACCATTTCAGTTCTGAAAGGAGGAAAACATCTGAATCCAAAAATTTAAGAGAATCGATGAAAACCCTTAGAGAATTCACAAAAACAGAATCCACTGAAACCCGTTTTATCATCGTATAGCTAAAGAAATTATCATGAAAATATGACTGACAAAAAAATTTAGCAGACAAAGCACATGGGGGTACGGAGAAGAAAAACCCACCTAGCAAATCACTGTACCTGTAATGACCCGGGTCCCACTTAACGGGCTGTCTTGGCCGTTAGATCGACAACGTACTGTCCTCACTGTACCAACATGGGTCTTTTCAGCATGATTTGTCCTCACTCGCACGCTCCCTGAGAAAACTTCACAGGGGTGTCACCCATCATAGAATTTCTCCAAGTCAAGCACGCTTAACTGTGGAGTTTTCAACGATAGACTTCCGGAAAAGAAGGTGCACCTTGTTGGTATGAGTAGTACCTATCAAATCTCTTAAACTTTCTTCGTGTGGGGTATTGCAATCACCCCCGTTAGACTCGCGACGTCCTCATCGCGCTTGATCCATCTGAGGATCTGTTGCCAGGCGTTGGGATTCTAGAGGTGGCTCCTACGAGTTCAAGGGGTGGCTCCCGTCCTATGGCGTAGCACTTTGTCTCGCATAACACTTAGTTCCCGATTTCCGACTGGCAAACGGCTCTGATACCATTTGTAACGACCCGGGTCCCACTTAACGGGCTGTCCTGGCCGTTAAATCGACAACGTACTGTCCTCACTGTACCAACATGGGTCTTTTCAGCATGATTTATCCTCACTCGCACGCTCCCCGAGAAAACTTCCCAGGGGGGTCACCCATCATAGAATTTCTTCAAGCCAAGCACGCTTAACTGTGGAGTTTTCAACGATGGACTTCCGGAAAAAAAGGTGCACCTTGTTGGTATGAGTTGTACCTATCAAATCTCTTAAACTTTCTTGGTCTGGGGTATTACATTACCAGTTCAAAAGTCTGGCAAAAAAAGCAGCCCATAACCGCTTCTACGCCGGAGGAAGCAACGCAGGGTTCGACGTGAGCGACGACTGCAAAAGATGGTCGTCAGCTGGGCTGAACTGGAAAACGACAGCAATGGATTCGGCGTGAGAGGATGAGACGAGCGGGTTCCGGCGTGGAGAGAAGTGAAAGGGAAATCGGTTCGAGAAATTCCAACTTCGGTGGAAAATCTATTGCCAACTGAAGGATGGGAAATTCTTTTCCTTCATTTGGTGGAAATAAGGCGCGTGAGGGAGATAAGGGAAAAAATTTTGACAGGAAAATTAAACATATCAAACATGTTAAAAAGTGGAAAAAAGAATTCATTTTCCATTTTCCTTGGGAAATTAGGCTTATATGATTTATTCTTTATTGTTTCTTCTTTTCTTTTTGTTCTATTTAAAGAAGGTATATTCGTCATTTTACAAGTTTTTATTGACAAAATGGAAGAAAATGTTGTATTCCGCAAAGAAAATGTCATCTAAGATGGTTTTGCGTCAAAATGAAAGGATATGGATGTATTCCATAATAGAGACAAAGGTCACAGGTGTGTCAAAAACCCTTTCGTAAATTATATATGAAAGCTTTTAGCATCTTAATAGTTGTATCTGATATTTTTGTAAGCTGAAAAATATGAAAGGGCATTTATTCTCAAGTTATTAGGAACTTCAAGTGTAATAAATAGTTGTGAGGTTTGATTCTTTTTGTTTTGCACTATATACATTTGTTCTTGACTTAATACCCATGTTCTAAAAAACGGGAAAATGCGCGCCTAGGCGCGACGCGCGACCAAAACTCGTCGAATTCAGGAAATGCGGGAAAAATGCGTTTTCCAACTAAAAGGCGCGCCTATGCGACTAATGCGCGCCTAGGCGGGCATTAGTCCGTCTAATCCCCTCCCCCCCTTTTTTTAAATCTGTTTTTTTTATATATTAAAAAATCTATTTTTTTATATAAAAATATATTTAATGCCTTAAAAATACGAAACACATTATGACGCTTATTCTTCGCATTGACACGCCTAAACTTGTGATTCTTGATTCTCGGCCTTGACGCTTCGCAACGCATTTTAGAACACTGCTTAATACTAATGATGCGAGGCGGCAGTGAACATTTAGGAGCTAACCCCTTAAATTTAACTTACCTGTGCGGCTGTGCGTGGTAGCAATGCAACAACATGCTTATATATTCTAGGGAAATTATAATAATTCAGGTGTTTAAAGATTGGAATTCAAAATTCAGGGATCAAGTTTTATTATTCAAAAATCAGGTAATATAAAAACCCTAACCCTAATTTATCATTCTCACCCTCACATTTCTCTCTCTCTTGCCTCATCTCCCCTCCCCTTCCCCTTTCTTCCGCCACCCTTCTCTCTCCTTCTCCCACCCTATCTGCCTCTCCCCTCTCCGCCGGACAGCAGCGTCGTCGCAATGCTGCCATTTGTGCAGCAGCGCGCGACGCTGCCACGAACTGAGCAGCATCGCGACTCTGTCGTTCGAAAAGCAACAATCGCGACGCTGCTACGGTTCGAAGGTTTTGGTCGACGCTGCTGTGGTTTAAGGGTTCGGGTATGGAGTGATGTTGGTGGGTATAGATGCGGTGGTGGGTTTGGCTGGCGTGATGTTGGTGGCGGGTTTGGTTGGTCGTGATGTTGGTCCAACTGGACTCAATTTGTCCAAGAATCAACTGAAGAAGATGCCGCAGATGTAAGGAATAGGCTCAATGTGGTGAATATTCTTGAAGAGAGAGGCCCCATGGAGTATCTGTGGAGTGGCGAATTGGTGGTTGGCTGTTTATGTTTGCGGTCGTTGGCGGCGGATCTATTGATGGTGGCGGCGGATCTGTTGTTGCATATGTTCTGTGGGTGTGGGTGTGGTGGTTTGTGGCTGTGGGTGTGGGTGTAGTGGTTTGTGGCTGCTGCGACCTGTGACCAAGCGGCGGTAGTCTGTGACCAAATGTTTGGTAATCTGTGACCAAGCATTTGGTCGATCTGTGACCTGTGACCAAGCGGCGATAGTCTGTGACCTAAAAATTTAATAATACGTGACTCAAAAATAATCTGTGACCAACTAATTTAAAAATCAGTGATCTCGAAATAATCTGTGACGTACAAATTTTTGATATGTGACCTCGAAATAATCTAGGATCAAAAAATTTGACGATATCTGACCAGTAAATAAATCTGTGACTTATAATTATGAATATGTGACCAGTAATTACAAACTGTGACTTTATTATCTTTATTTAATAAATATTTTTAATTAATTAAATCCATATCTGATTTTTGAATTTTCAAACTATTTTACCTTACTTTTGAATTGAAGTAAAGAAAATACCTTGGATATGAATTTTTCCCTATATTCTAAATAGTTTGATGTTTTATGTCTGGCTTAGGGGCGTTGATCTTTTCAGATATTCATGTTTCTACTATACTGGTAACCCGACTGCATAAAAACTAATACAAGGGATTATACTATTGGTAGGAGATATCTTACTCATCGATAAGGTGGCAAGACGTCATTGGTAGGGTTTAAAACACCGGTGAGGTGGCAAGAAGGTGGACAAGATATCTCTTGCTCACTATGGACAGGAGATCATTACTGCTATACTTTGTGAAGATTTTGTTTCCCTCGTGTACATCAACACCTAATTTTTAGTTATGTTGTTTATTTCCCCCTCTAATGACAGTAATATTATGCTCGCATTTTCTCTTTCTAATCATCCATTTTTCTATGGTTGCCTCTGTTATAATTGTTCAAAATAATATGGATTTGGTTTTTGGGCCTTTTTTTGGATGAAATGGTGATAACAAATATGCGGATATTTAGTTTTGCCCATGCCATCGCATAACTTGGACTAGAAACTGAGGCCTTTTGCCTCGAGCCATGCAATAGCATGGTTGATGCCCGTGCAATCACATGGATATAAAAACTAGCCTTTATGATTGTTGGAACCATTTCGTGGTGTATGAATAAAAATCTATAAATTGGAGATTGATTTTCATTTTCAAAATACAATTAATATTAAGAAATCCATACTTTGTTACCCCAAATCATCAAGATCATTTCAAACACTTTCAAGTTTTCATAAATTTCACTTTGAAGAAACATTTTTGCTTTGATGTTCTTCATTTTAGGCTTGATATATCCTACAAACTACTTGTCATTTGAATCGTTAAAAGCATTTGGAGAGTAGGGAAATATCATTTGAAGAAAATTTTCGTTCACATGATCAAGTCTTGCAAATCAATTTCCATTTGGTGTTTCCATCTTTATCCATTTCCACTCTTCATTGTTTTCTAACAATCTCAAACGATATCTACTGCGATTGAGATGGAAACTGCACTTGAACCTATCAAATTGATGGATCAAGACTTTTTTCGATTGGATAGGTTCGATGGAAACAACTTTACCCGGTGGCAAACAAATTCAAGTTCCTCTTGATGGCGTTGAAGATATTTTATGTGCTTGAGCCTAGTTTGGAACCAATTTCTGAACCAACTGATGAAGATTTTGAAGAAATATGGGCAGAGAGAAAGAAAAAACAAGAAGATGAACTAATTTGTCTCAATCACATTCTTAATGCCCTTTTCGATCATTTATACGATCTCTACACCAACACCACTTCGGCAAAGGAAGTTTGGGAAGCACTTAAAAATAAATACGAAGCCGAGGAGGAAGTTACCAAGAAGTTTTAAATTTCGAAATATTTTGATTTTATAATGTTAGATAAAATTCCTTTATTGCCTTAAATACATGGACTACAAGTGATTGTCAATAAATTGAAGGCGGTGAAGATTGAACTTTCCAAATCATTTCAAGTAGGAGCAATTATTGTTAAATTGCATCCCGACTTGGAAATATTATGGGAAGAAAATTCTTCACTACTCTGAAATTTTTTTCTTTTTTGGAACATATACAAAAAATCTTTGCATCAAGGAAGAATCAAGAGCACGAGATATGAATGAAAGTTCTTATGATGGCACATCTAAAGCCAATGTAGTGGACAATATTGATTACTTCAACAAATACCAAAAGAAAACCTCTTGGTCCTAAAAAGGATCAAGGAAAATTCAAAAAGAAGTCCAAAGGACCTTACTACTTCCGTTGAAAATCAAGACACCATACAAGATATTGCGGGCATAAAAAACAAACAAAGGAGGAAAATGTGAACTCTGTTCAAGAAATTATCGCTACGATCAACGAAGTCAACGCAATTCAAAGCAAAGTTTTGGGTTGGTGGTATGACACCTGCGCAACAATCGATTTTTGTTATGATAAGTAACTTTTCAAAACTTATCATGACATTTGTTGATGGACAAGAAATTCAAATGGGAAATGAAAGACACTCTAGGTGATTGGCAAAGAAAACATTGAAATCATTTCACTTCGGAAAAGAAGATTACTTTGACTAATGTTCTTCATGTCCCAGATATGAATAGAAACTTAGCAAGTGGGGTTCTTTTGAAAAATCAGGAATAAAATATGCATTTGAGTTGTAAAAATTTGTATTAACCAGAAATAGGTATTTTGTTGGTAAAAGCTATTCGAGTGAAGAAATGGTCAAACTATGTGGTACCGAGGATTATTCTAATAAAATTAACTCTTTTGCTTATATGATTGATTCATTTACTTTGTGGCATGGTAGATTGCATTAAATCTAAGATGATTAAAAAACCCTTTCCTAGTGTAGAAAGATTATCACAATTACTTGAACTTGTGCATTTCGATATTTGTGAATTGAATGGCATGTTAACAAGAGGAGGTAATAGTACTTTATTACAGTCACAGTCATTGATGATTGCTCTAAATATACTTATTTGTACTTACTTAAACATAGAGATGAAGATTTTAATGCATTTAAAATATGTAAGGTTGAAGTTGAAAATCAATTAAGAAGAAAAATAATGACTCTTTGAAGTGTTAGATGTGGAGAATACTTCTCAATTGAATTCAACATAATTTGTGAACAAAAAGGCATTATACACTAATTTTATGCACCATTTACACCTGAACAAAATGGTTTAGCTAAAAGAAAGAATATAACGTTCTTAAAATTGATTAATGCCAAGTTGTTAAATGTTGAATTATCATCTAACTTATGGAGCAAAGCCTTACTTAGTGCATGTCATATAGTAAATAGGATTCCTTTGAAAAAGAATAAGGTTTCTCCATATGAAATATGGAAAGAAAGAAAAGCTAACATATGTTATTTCAAAGTGTGGGGGTGTCTTGCTTATTATAAAAATATGGATCCTAGAACAACCAAATTAGGTCTTAGAAGTATTAAATGTGTCTTTGTAGGATATGCCTCAAATAGTAAGGCCTATCAATTATTAAACTTAGAATTCAATGTTATAGTAGAATCCAGGGATGTGGAGTTCTTTAAGAATGTATTGTCAACAAGAAATTTTCTAATAGAACTCAGTTGGACATTCCCGCTTCTAGAGAATCACAAGTAGAAACATCTATGAGAGATGTTAAAATATCAGGTGAACCTCTAAGAATTAAGAGCGTTAGAAAAGAAAATGTTTTAGGATCGAACGAAATAGACTCCCAACTTATTTTTCTCTACTTAGTTAAGGGAGATATGATGGATGTTCTAAGAACAATTACTTTTGTTCTTAAAGTTGAAAGTGGTCCTAAAACTTACAAAGAAGCTATGTCTTCTAGAGATTGCATATTTTAGAAAGATGTAATAAATGAAGAAATGGATTTTATTATATCTAACGATATTTAGGAAATCGTTGATTTACCAAAAGGATCGAAACCTATTGATTGTAAATGGGTGTTTAGAATAAAATATAATTCTGATGGTATACTCCACACCTATAAAGTTAGATTAGTAGCTAAGGGATATCAACAAAATGAAAGGTTGACTATTTTGATACATATTCACTTGCAGCTAGGATAACCTTGATAAGGATTTTGTTTGTATTAGCATCAATATTTGATTAACATGTTCATCAAATTGATGTCAAAATGACATTCTTAAATGGAGATCTCGATGAGGAGGTTAAAATGGAGAAATCAGAAGGATTTGTTCTATCGAAAATGCACATGAAGTAGGTATACTAGCAATCCAACTTCGAAACATTGGAAAGCCATAGGCAAGGTTATTAGTTACTTAAAGAAAATCAAAAACCTTGGACTACAATATACAAAGTTTTAGACTATCCTAGAAGGATATACTAATGCTAGTTAGTATCGAGTGTGCGAGAAAATAAATTTACTTCAGATTGGGTGTTCACTCTTGGAGTATGTGCAGTTTCTTGGAAGTCCAAGAAATAAACATGTATTACACACTCAATAATAAAGTCTAAGTTTGTAGCATTGGCCAAAACACTGAAAGATGCTAAGTGAGTAAGGGATCTTTTTTATGAAATTCCTTTGGGTGCAAAGAATATTTCTTCAATATCTATCTTGTGTGATAGTCAAGCCACCTTAGTATGAATATATAACAAATTATATAATGGAAAGTCGAGACATATGCGTCTAAGACATGAATATGTGAGAAAATTAATTAAGCATGGAATATTTTCTCTCACATGTGTTAAGTCTAGTGATAACTTAGCTGATCATTCAACTAAACCTTTTACAAGAGAGTTAGTAATATCAACATCGAGAAGGATGGGGTTGAAACTCCTTGATTAGAAATTCACCAATAATGGCAACCCTACCCAACTATACTAAATAAATATATTTAGGTTCAAAGGGTAAAAACAAGTCATTTGATAAGTGGTTAAGTTTCAACACTATAAACCTATTTTAAAACCCTATTATTGATAAATAGTGTTGGTTTTTACAGATATAGGGATGAGTTTATAATACTCTTAATAACGTTCAATACGGATTACAAGTATCTTTAAAAATAAAAAAGATCCTGGAAGAACTTCACCAATTTGGACTTCAAAACGGTGCCGCTTCAATAGAGAGTTAGAGTTTTTCTTTTAAAAGTTCAATGAATAGAATAAGTGTAAGGCCATAATAGTACTAAGTGAGTTTGAGGAACTTGTGAAAACATAAGACTTGTGTATGTGATTTCATCGGTATTGTTACAATGAATAAATGGTTCAAAGTTATCATGCTACCTAGAATTTCGATAATAATTTATGAGATTTACACTATGGTTAGACTCAAATCGAAAAATATATAATCCTTATGCATAAGTGTTGCTAAGTTTGAATATAAGATCTATATAATTTTGAACTTGAGCCTGTTTATTGATGAAATGGTGATAACAAATATGGGGAAATTTGGTTTTGCCCATGCGATCGCATGGGCAAAATGGCCATGCCGTTGCATGGCTTGGACTTGCTGAAACTGGGGCTCTTTTCCTTAAGCCATGTGATAGCATGGTTGATGTCCATGCGATCACATTGGTATAAAAACTAGTCGTTATGGCTACATTTCTGGTTTGTTTCTTTTGCCTTTTAATGAATGGATTTTAGCTTTTGATGAATTGTTGGAATCATTTTGTGCTGTATGAATGAAAATCTATAAATAGGAAATTGATTTTCATTTTCAAAACACAATTAACAGATCATTTCCAACACTTTCAAGTTTTCATAAAGTTAACTTTGAAGAAACACTTGTATTTTGGTGCTCTTCATTTTAAACATGATAATGTTGACCTTTGATCTATCTTATGTTTTGATTATAACAAACAAAGTGTTTTCATCTCTAACATTTGTATTCGAGTCTTCATTGTTACATGTTGTGAACTTGATCAAATTGGAGACAAAACAATTGCTACCAAATGACGTAAAGGTGACGATCAAGAAAGCTCAAGATGGAAATAAAGCATTCACAATCGAGCTTGGAAATCGAGCATTATCAATTGAGAACTCGTGCCAAAACAATCAGAGACAAATCGAGCACTTGCGCCAAATTCAAAATCGTGCACTCACGCCAAATCGATCGAAGATATTAGAATTATATGTTTGATCTCACTTGTAAAGGTAAAATACTTTAATCCTTAGCAATGACTCATTGAAAGCTCAAGTGACGAATTTTTATGCACGATAAAATTTACTTCGTAAAATGTTTGCATAAAAATTACTTTTCAAAGGTAAGAATTTCAACTTAATTTTCAATCATATTAGCATCACTTACCTTGAAAAATCAAGTAAAAACATCATGCAAAAGCCAACCTTGTGTCAGAAAATCAAACGGGCAAACCAGGATAGTTCTATCCATCCAGACGTCCGATTCACCTCCAACGGTCGAATTTTCAACAGTACTGATTTCTGACAATGTAACGGCTATTCAGTCGTCCGGTACTGTTCCGGACGCTTGGATGATCGTCCAGTTAGACATAGAATTTCACGTTTTCAACTGCTATAAATATCAACTTACATGACATTCATTAATACAACTTAAGAGCATTCATGTGAGATTATTTCGAGCAAAATTTTATTGATTTCTCATATCATTTATTATTATCAAATCATTTTAGTTTTGAAAAACTTTAATGTGTAGAATACTTTTGAAAATCATTCTACACATCAAAGTTTTTCATACCTAACACTTGAGCTTATTTCATTGTTATTCATTAAAGTGTTAGCCTATTTCTCTCTTGATACTTAATTGTGATCGTATCATTTATTAAGGAAAAAGTTTCAATTTGTAAAATACATTTTCTTTAAACTTGTGAGTCGTGTTGAGGTCCCCGTAAAGCTCAACGTTGTATAAGAATTTGTGTCCATTGTCTGTAAGTCATCGGAAGCTTTGTAAAAAGTTGGATTGCACCACAAGTCAATCAACATAGTGAAATTGGCATTGCTCATGCTGGAGAACTTGATAATGGAGGACGTAGATCATTGTGTTGGATCGAACCTCGATAATTATATCGTTTACATTCTCTATCCCATTTTACTTATTGCATTAATGTTCATGATTATTATTTGAATTAATCTATCTAGTTATTACATGCTTGATTTTAGATTAATTTTTTGAAAAAGTTTTAAAAATCAATTCACACCCTCTTCGTTAGCTATTCTTAGGCTATCGGATAAATCATACAAACTATTTGCCATTTGAATCCTTAAAAGCATCTAGAGAGGATATACATATCATTTGAGGACAATGTCCATCAACGTGTTCAAGTCTTACAAATCAATTTACATCTGGTGTTTCCATCTTCATCCACTTCTACTCCCCATTGTTTTCCAATAGCCTCTTTTCGTTAATTTACATTATTCTTCAGTTCATGATGTGACTCCAAGTGGCAGTGGCTTGTTGTATGCACCTTCTCAAACAATCAGCAGCTGATTACATAAAAATTTTGACCTTTCAACACATGTAAGTTACACCATGTCGAATATCACTTTCCCTAACAATATTCTGGATCACTTATTGGTTTATGTGGTGCCCAAGATTCTAATAACATTCTTGATGCTAAACTTAACTTTCACGAGTTAATTATCCCAATCATCACTGAACTTTACAAACTTTAAAAATAATGTTGTTAGTTACTAAACTTTCAAAACTCCAATCAGATCCATGACCAAATGAATGTATGTTAAAAACTTTATGGAATTGATGATATGGCTAACGAAATACCTTACGTGGCATGTTTGTGTAAGTGATTGATGCCAAGTAAGAAAGTTGCTAGTGACGTGGAATTTTTTTTTTAGAGTTGCTAGAACTAGAAACACGTTTCTAACAAATTTACCAAACTCATGTGAACGTGACATCCATCCTCAAAAAACATATTGTTGCCAAATTGCTCCCGCACTAAATTTCGTCGACAGCCAAAAATTGAGAGGTGGAGGCTGTAAATCGTCGGTGTGCAATCAAAACTCGACGTAAGAACCTATAAATTGTACATCCCAACTGAAAATCGAGAGCTCCCAAACACCAAATTACCTACCTCAAAACCCTAAAATCACACCCTAAGCCTTAAATCTCGACCAGTGCTCACATTACCCTGATCGATCGCCTATCCTAGACCAAGAGCTCATATTCATCTAACTTGCAATCACATCCTCCATCAACGAAAGCTCTCATCCATTTGTTAAGAATTCACCTATAGTAAACCGGCAGTCACCTCTCCCAATTTATACCACGATGGCAGATATGAGGAGCAATCAACTAGTTAGAAAACATAATCTCATCTACTCTTGAATCAATTTGTTGCATTAGTTTAAATTTTTGGTTTTATCCATTGTACAGTTGCATTTATTGTTGATTACTGGAGTCTTAATTTATGTTATTATTAGAAAATGATCAGCTAGTCAAACAAGGCAGCCAGGAAAGAGAGTAACCAGCCAGCCAAACAAGGAATAGCAGCAGACAAGAAACGGCCAGACAGGCAGGACCACCAGCTAACAAAATTGGGAAGACTCTAGAAGAAGACTGTTAGGAATTTGTTAGCATTTTTTTATGTAATTTCCGTTCCTTAGCATGTGAATTTTTCCTTCTAGAATTGTGTATTTTCTGTGTATATATTCTGGTATCTTTGTACATTTCATTGATCAAGCAAGTTCAATACAATTATTTTTCTTCTCTCAATTCTTGTTTTATCAATTTCTCGTTTCATATTTACAAACTTAAAATGGTATCAGAGCAAGGCATGGAAGAATCTAATGCTGGGAATACACAAACTCAAAATCTAAATCCAAATCCAAATCCAATTTTCAATTCATCAGGCAGCTCATCAAATGCTGTGATTCATGATCCATCACAGCCAAACAGTCCTTTTTTTATTGGAAGCAATGACCATACTGGACCTTTGCTTGTTACTCACACTTTGGATTCTAACAACTATCATTCTTGGGCAAGGTCAATGAAAAGGGCATTAAGGATTAAGAATAAGTTGGGATTTATTGATGGCAGTATGAAGGAACCAGCAGATTCGAGTGATCTACTCACGGATCGTTGGTTAAGATGCAACGACCTGGTGATTATATGGATACAAAACACCATGGCTGTTGACAGTAAGTGTAGCACAACCTATGCTGAAACTGCTCAGCAACTGTGGACAGAACTTGAGAAACGTTTTGCTCAACAAAATGCACCTCGAATTTTTGAAGTCAAGCAGGCCATAATCATGCTGGTGCAACTCCAAGATGCTGTTAGCACTTATTTTTCGAAATTCAAAAGTTTCCTTGATGAACTCATAAACTATGAAGCTATCCCCAATTGCAGCTGTGGAGGTTTAGAGATTGTGGCTCTCAATCAACAAAGAGATTGGGTTATGAAGTTCTTGATGGGGTTAAGTGACTCATACAAAGAAATCAAGGCACATGTTCTGTTAATTAAACCATTTCCTACCTTCAATGAAGTCTACTCAATAATGCAGCAGGAAGAGAAGAGGAGGGAGATATCAACTGAAGGGTCTGTCAATGAATCGATGGCTCTTTTCACAAAAGGAAATTTTAGAGAAAAGGGCTGGCAGGCAGGCTCCTTATGTGCCAAAGAGGGTGAGATATTATTGTACGTTCTGCAAAATGGCAGGACACTCACTTAACTGGTGCTTCAAAGGCAATCCAGACAAACCTATTTGCAGCTATTGTCAAATGCCTGGCCATCTAATGGAGAAATGTTTCAAACTTCATGGTTATCCCCCAAACCACAAGCTGAATGGGAAGGAAAGGAGTTCAGCAAATCAAGTTATCACATCATCATGTGCTGTACGCCAAGTTGAAGATAACAAAACCCAAGTGGAACTAATTCAAGAGCAAATTTCACAGCTCATGGCTCTTCTCAAACCTACTGGGAATTCCCAAATTCATTCTGCCAACAATGCTAAGAGTGTTTTTACCTCCACTTCTATTGATGAAAACATTCATCAGCTGTCTGGTATTTCTCTTTGTGCAAAATCAAAATACACAAACACTTCAAAAATACCATGGATTATAGATACAGGGGCAACAGATCACATGATCTGTTCAGCCTCCTTTTTTTCCTCTATTCATGCTAAAGTTACTTACTCGATTTCTTTGCCTAATAGGGACACGGCTCCTGTCACTCACATAGGAACCGTAAGAATTTCATACACCTTAACACTACAGGATGTTTTATGTGTCCCTAGTTTCTCATTCAATCTCATCTCAGCAAAAAAATTGACTCAACACTTAAATTGTTGTCTGATTTTCTTTTCAAATTTTTGCTATATTCAGGACCTTGCAGCCTGGAAGACGATTGGCATGGGTGAAGTGAAGGAAGGATTATATCATATGAAGTTTGGAGATGTTTCTACCTCTGCTTTAACTGATTTCCAAAAAAAAAGACAGACCATCAGTTCTTCTTCTGTTTCAACTGTCACCAGTGATTTTGATGTTTGGCATTATAGATTAGGACACACATCCTATTCTGTTCTTGATATTGGTAGTGATGTTCAATTTTCAAAAGTTGTTAATAAAAAGCCGTGTTCTATATGCCCATTATCTAAGTTACACAAATTACCATTTCCTACCAACATTCACAAATCTGAAAAATGTTTTGAACTCTTACACTGTGACATTTGGGGACCCTGCAATGAGATTGAGAGTGATGGTTCCATGTACTTCTTGACCATAGTAGATGACTTTAGTAGGTGCACCCTGGGTATATATCCTAAAACTGAAATCTGATGCTACTACTGCACTGCAGAACTTCTGTGCAATGGTTGAGAGGCAATTTGACACCAAAGTTAAAATTATTAGGACAAATAACGGGGGAGAATTCAATATGAGAGACTTCTATCTCAAAAGAAGGATTATCCACCATAATACTTGTGTTGAGACTCCCCAACAAAATGCCGTAGTAGAAAGAAAGCATCAGCATATTCTCAATACTGCCAGGGCACTCAGATTCCAGAGTGGAATTCCATTGAAATATTGGAGCCATTGCATCCTAACTGCAATGCATCTGATAAATAGGATTCTCTCTTCTGTTCTGAAGGGAAAGACTCCCTATCAAGTTCTATTCAACCAAAAACCTTCATATAAACATTTGAAAATTTTCGGCTGTCTTGGTTTTGCCACTACCATTGTTAATGGGAGGCACAAATTCGACCCTAGAGCTAAAAAATGTGTGTTTATAGGTTATCCTTATGGAATCAAGGGGTATACCATGTTAGATCTTGAAACAAAAAGGATTTTCGTCTCAAGAAATGTTTTGTTTCATGAAAATATTTTTCCATTCAAAGATGAAACCATTAAACCTCAACAACCCAATGTCAATTCTATTAAAGATTTCATTTCCCAAAATGAAGATGACACAGCCAAACCAAGTGATTTAACAGAGGTGAATTCCTCAGCCATTCAGCCTATAGAAGACTTTGAATAGGCTTCCAATGTTGAACCTCATACTGTAATTGATCTTGCTTCTTTAGATCTTGGTAATTCTGAACCATCATCATCAGATGTCACTCCCCCTCACTTGCCTAGAAAGTCAACAAGAATAAGAAAGGCACCAGTACATCTCCAAGACTTCATATGTCATCAAGCCTTTACACTTCATCCATTCCAAGAGTCCAACAAGCTGAGGAATCAGGTAACAATTATCCTCTCAATGACTACCTCTCATATGAAAAATTATCAAATTCATACAAAACCTTTGTTGTTTCTGTCACTTCTCACACTGAGCCTAAGAATTACTAGGCTGCCAAAAACTCCCCAGAGTGGTGTAAGGCCATGAGGGATGAAATTAAAGCTCTTGAACTTAATGAAACTTGGACCTTAGTTAATCTTCCTCCTGGTAAAGAGGTAATAGGATGCAGGTGGGTTTACAAAGTAAAGTATAAGGCAGATGGCAGCATAGAAAGCTTGAAAACGAGGCTATTAGCTAAGGGTTACACGCAACAAGAAGGACTTGATTACCACGAAACTTTTTCACCAGTTGCCAAACTAGTCACAGTCCAAACCTTGTTGGCACTTGCAGCCATGACAGGATGGAATCTTTTTCAATTCGATGTTAACAACGCTTTCTTGCACGGAGAGATGGAAGATGACGTGTTCATGGAAGTCCCTCCAGGCTGCTATGAGGCAAATGCCAAAGGAAAAGTCTGCAAGCTCAAGAAGAGCTTGTATGGATTGAAACAAGCGTCGCGCCAATGGTATGCCAAGCTTTCTAAATGTATTATTGAGCAGGGATATGTTCAGACAAAGGCAGATTACAGCCTTTTTACCAAAAGTGATGGAGATCTTTTTACTGCCGTGTTGGTTTATGTAGATGACATAATAGTGGCTGAGAATTCTATTAGCATGATTGATCATCTCAGAATTTCACTTCATGACAAATTTAAAATCAAAGATCTAGGGGAGCTCAAGTACTTCCTTGGGATAGAAGTGGCGACATCAGCGAAAGGGATTTACCTGTGTTAAAGGAAATATGCCCTTGACATTTTGAGGGACTCAGGAACTATTGGATCAGCACTAGCAAGAGTTCCATTAGATCAAAATGTGAAAATGATCAGAGAAGAAGGAGAATTACTCCCTAAACCAGCTATTTACAGAAGATTAATCGGAAGGCTTTTACATTTAACGATAACCAGACCTGACATATCTTATTCAGTTCAGCTTTTAAGTCAATTTATGGATTGCCCCCGTATTCCACATTTGCAAGCAGTACACAAAGTCTTAAGGTACATCAAGAGGGCACCAAGTCAAGGACTTTTCTACCCTACAAATTCTCAGTTGCAATTACATGGGTATTGTGACTCGGATTGGGGAGCTTGTCCCAACACTAGACGTCCAGTCACATGATATTGTGTGCTAATTGGAAAGTCACTAGTATCCTGGAAGTCGAAGAAACAACAAGTAGTCTCAAGGTCGTCTTCAGAAGTAGAATACCGAGCTATGGCCAATTTGTCTTGTGAACTTACATGATTCAGGTATCTATTGGACGATTTGAAGTTTCTTCATCCTCAGTCTGCCTTTCTATATTGTGATAATAAGTCAGCCATTTATATTGCAACTAATCCGATTTTCCACGAAAGAACCAAACATATAGAGATAGATTATCACTTAATACGTGATAAAATCCAAGAGGGACACATTGTTGCCAAACATGTTCCTAGCAGGGAGCAAATTGCAGATATCCTTACTAAGGCCTTAAGTTCTCAAACATTTTATTCATGTTTGTTCAAGATGGGAGTAATAGATATATACTCTCCATCTTGCGGGGGGGCTATTGGAAATGATCAGCTAGCCAAACAAGGCAGCCATGAAAGAGAGTAATCAGCCAGCCAAACAAGGAATAGTAGCAGATAAGAAACGACCAGGTAGGCAGGACTACCAGCTAACATAATTTGGAAGACTCTAGAAAAAGACTGTTAGGAATTGTTAGCATTTTTGTTGTAATTTCCGTTCCTTAGCATGTGAATTTTTCCTTCTAGAATTGTGTATTTTCTGTGTATATATTCTGGTATCTTTGTACATTTCATTGATCAAGCAAGTTCAATACAATTATTTTTCTTCTCTCAATTCTTGCTTTATCAATTTCTCGTTTCATATTTACAAACTTAAAAGTTATTGTTAATACAGCTGTAGATGTTCATATTGATAATGATCTGAACTTAATAACTCTAACGATGATGTGTATGATGATGATGATGATGATATTCTGTTTGATCGTAACGTGACGAAAGGTATTGAAATGGATATGCATTCTATGCTGGAGGATGAAGAAGCTCTTGAATTAGACGGTTCTTCATATACATCTTCGGAGGAGTTAAACTTCGGCAATTGTTCAGATTTGAAGGAGAATAATGATCAATAGATTTTTTTGAATATTATGATGGCAATGAGAAGAAGAATCCACGTCTTAAGGTTGGATTACTATTTGCTTTGTTGGACGAGTTAAAATATGTTGTGAGGAATTATATGATTTTCAATCAGGTTGAACCTATCTTCAAGCGAAATGATAAATATCGAGTTCATTGTATTCATAAAGATGGATACACATGGAAGTTATAGGCGTCTAGGCTACAAAGTCAAGACACGGTTCAGATTAAAGCATACGATCCCAACCACGCCTGTTTTAAGGTCCGGACAAATTAGTATACAACATATAAATGGCTTGTAGAATATTATCTAGATGAGTTTAGAGTTGATTTGGAATGGAAGAAAAAACATTTTAGAAATACTATGAGAAAGGATTTTTGTTTGCACATTAATAAGGTAGTCGATTGGAATATGAGGAAACACGCTAAGGTTTTAGTAGAAGTGAACAATGAAGAACAATTTGTGATGTTACAGTGTTGGAATTGATAATAACAAATCTAAGTTCAACTGTGATAATTTTTCAGGTGGATAATGCGTTTAGGAGTATCTACATTTGCACGGAGGCATGTAAGAGAGGATTTTTACACGGCTGTCAACTCCATATTTTTTGAAAGGAAAATATGGTAGTCAATTGATAGCAGTAGTTGGGGTTGCTGCCAATGATTGCATATATCCAATTGTGAAGATTGAAGCTGCTAGTCCGGAGGTATATAGATGGTTGAAGGCCAAACCATCGATTGAGTGGAGTAGGTCTCACTTTTTGGATCAGTCAAAATGCACAATGCTCCTTAATAGCCTATGCCAGTGCTTCAACAACTTTATTCTTAAAGATAGAGATAAATCGATACTTAACAATGTCGAGAGGCATTCAGATAAAGTTGATGCATAGAATTAAAGTGAAGCGAGACAAATTGAGGAACTACAACAAATCAATATGTCTAGAAATCCAAAAGATTCTGGAAAAGTATGTTGCGCAGCCTGTGAATGCATCTTGTAGTGGAATGGGGTAAATTAATATCAAGTGGAGTGTTCGAATAAGGAATATATAGTCGATGTGGATAATAGACCTTGTGCTTGTCGATGTTGGGAAATATATAGGATTCCATGCTCACACGCTATTGCTCGCATCTTGGACAAATTACACGAAATAAAGAATTATATGTTGTAATGGTTTACAGTGACACCTACATGAACACATACGAACATGTTATATCTCCTATCAATGGCAAAGCATTGTGACTAAGAATGAACAGCCCCTGTCCTACCTCCACCTTAGTACATTGCTATAAAAGGAATGAAACAAACAAAAAGAAGAAAGGGACCTGAAGAAAATAAACCCTCTCATTCACAGTTACAGTCATAAGTATTATTAAAGAAAGGGGTGCAGTGTTTTCGGTTTGCAGAAAGAAGGTACACAACAAACGGTGAAGAAAGCACCACAAACTAAGCCAAGTGCAAATGAGGAAAGTTATATAGTGCTGTCTTTTTATTTATACCGATGACACAAGGTAAATTTGACAATCCACTAATTTCAATTATTTTTACATTCCTCGGGATGATCAACCCATTGTTGAATACTAAAAAATAACCAAAATTGGAAGCTACGATGACGACATAATTTATTGGATTGAGATGGCATATGCAGGAAACAGAGCCAATGTTTTGTCTTTTGTTATTTTAGGATGTTGGGATATGACTATGTAAATGCTGGGATATGAATATGTAAATGTCTTGTCCATTAAACAGAGCTAGTAGCTACGATATGGCTATGTAAATGCTTTTGGTAGTTGGTCCTTAGTCTTCTTTCTTTAACAATAGTTGATGTTATACTTCTTTCTTTAGCAATAGCTAATGAAAATGTATGCTCTAGAGTGCTGTATTGATGGCTATTATTGAACATGCGATTGATCCTTGGTTGTGCATTTTTTGGTGGTAGAATTGTGCATTTTAGGAAGGAGCAAGTGTTCAAGGTTTAACAGTTGCATTATGCTTAAGCATATGTTGACATTGCATATAGTAGTTGGCACTTTGTATTGTTGACTCTCTTCTCCTGATTTCGTCGTGACATCGATGTTATAGTCAACTTTGGAGAAGAACCATGCGGTTATGGAATAAGAGTGCTACCTACTTACATTTAGTGAATCGATGGATGAATTTTTTTGGGAACAAAAAACAAATTACGTAAACTAAATAACACAAATTATCGCAACCTAAATAACACTTGAATCAGATTACAGAACTTAAATAACATAAATTACAGCAACTTAAATAACAAAAAACAAATTATGTAATACCCCAGACTAAGAAAGTTTAAGAGATTTGATAAGTACTACTCATACCACAAGGTGCACCTTCTTTTCCGGAAGTCCATCGTTGGAAACTCCACAGTTAAGCGTGCTTGGCTTGGAGCAATTCTATGATGGGTGACCCCCCCGGGAAGTTTTCTAGGGGAGCGTGCGAATGAGGACAAAGCATGCTGAAAAGACCCATGTTGGTACAGTGAGGACAGTACGTCGTCGATCTAACGGCCAGGACAGCCCGTTAAGTGGGATCCGGGTCGTTACAAATGGTATCAGAACCGTTTGCCAGTCGGAAATCGGGAACTAAGTGCTATGCGGGACAAAGTGCTACGCCATAGGACGGGAGCCACCTCTTGAACTCGTAGGAGCCACCTCTAGAATCCCAACGCCTGGCAACAGATCCTCAGATGGATCAAGCGCGACGAGGACGTCGCGAGTCTAATGGGGGGTGATTGTAATACCCCAGACCAAGAAAGTTTAAGAGATTTGATAGGTACTACTCATACCACAAGGTGCACCTTCTTTTCCGGAAGTCCATCGTTGGAAACTCCACAGTTAAGCGTGCTTGGCTTGGAGCAATTCTATGATGGGTGACCCCCCTGGGAAGTTTTCTCGGGGAGCGTGCGAGTGAGGACAAAGCATGCTGAAAAGACCCATGTTGGTACAGTGAGGACAGTACGTCGTCGATCTAACGGCCAGGACAGCCCGTTAAGTGGGATCCGAGTCGTTACAAATTACATGTAAGAATCCGATTCCTTAAATCAGGTTCGTGATTCCTCAAACAATCAGAAATTTCAGTTGCAAGATTGGAGCTGTTTTTTGCTGTTTAGATCAATCATTTTCAGTTAGAATCTTCAACTTAATGGAGCCTTAGGTAGTTAAGTAGTTAATAACTAACTTTGATGCCCCCTTGTATCTATAAATAGTGATTAGGACTGAAGAAATGAAGTAGTTGTAGAGCAGCTCGAAAATTACAGATGTAGAGCACAAGATAGAGAAGAAAAAAAAGGAGCTCTGGATGACAGTGTCACGCGTTTTATACAACGTGAAAATGCCGCAAGTGTACGGTGTCAAGTTTTGTAATATAGTGATGAAATAGAGAATGTCGAACCCACAGGGATTGATGTATGATTTCTAATGAGTACTATAATTGTGTAGTTTCCACTTTATCTGGACAAGCGAATTGGAATGATGTTGTGATTTTTGTGTTAATGGCGATAACTAAAGTTGCAAGTACACGAAAATAAAACTCAAAGAAGTTATCAAATTATGAAAGCCTAGGGAATGATTTCATCACACTATCAACAATGTTTTTGAACCTATAATATGTCACCTCAGTCAGATTTTTCTTAATTTATAGGCAAGAACCCTAATTTAATTCTATCCCCTCTCTCGAGTGCCGGCTAGAATTTATTTCTACAATTTAATTCCAATATCTCTATTCCAAATTAAATATATAGAAATTATAAAGCACATGGTTCTTAATTCAAAACAAACCTCAAAGATCCGTACTTTCTCTCGAAATCTACGAAACCTAGGTTATGTTGTTCTATGATCACGCCTAAATTTCCCTCTCTCGAGTGCCGAAATTCATGCATCGAATCATTCAACTATTGGCCAAGTAATTGAATGCATTAAACTCAAACAACATAAATAAATAACCAGAAAAATCCAAAAGAGTTTAAATATTAAGGAATCAAAACATGTTTCAAGAGGATTACATCAAACCCTAGATCTAAAGTGTTAGTTCATAATAAATATAATTGACAACATGGAGTTTAACATGAAAAACATGAATGAGAAGACAAGAGTTTAGAAAAACTAATTGTCGTCGCTTGATTTCTTCTCCAACGTTGTGTCAATCCTTCTTCTTCGAATGAATTCTTCAAGAAATTTGCTTCTGTTTTCCTTTCTCTCTCTAGCCGGCCAAGCCTCCTAAATTAGGTCTTCCACCTTGTATTTATAGCCTCAATACATATGAACACGGATTGGAGTTGGATTGGGCCGGATTTCTTTTAAAAAAATTCATTTTTTCATTAACCCGCACGCGGCGCCTAGGCGCCCAGATTCGGCGCCTTGGCGCCGGACATTCTGTTAAATTTTTGCTTCCTGGGCGCCTTGGCTCCCAATGCTGGCGCCTTGGCGTCCGGCAATCTGTTAAATTTCCTTTGCTGGGCGCCTTGGCGCCCGGTGATGGCGCCTTGGCGCCCGGTGTTCTGCTTATTTTCTGGGGCGTCTATTTGCTCCTCTTTTTAGCTCTTTTCCACTTCATTCCTATCTCCCTCCATGTTAATCATCGTATCTCCATTTCAAGCTCCAAATCTCCTCATTTTCATCCAAAGTGTCTAACTATAAAACAACATGAACACACGCATCAAAACGCTCAAAAGTGCTCAAAAACAAACTAAAAACTATGATTTAAAGAAACTTGTTTAATGAGTTAATTTTACTCATCAAACACCCCCAAACTTAGTTAATTGCTTGTCCTCGAGCAAACATAAAACCAAAGATAATGAATAACAAACGCACAAACACAATCACTTAAACCAATTTCGTTAGATATTTTGCATTCGTAGCTCAGGATTGGCAACATGCATTAATTTCATGAACCACTTCAAAATTATGATGCAAAAGCCAACTCCTCACCTGTTCAATGTAAAACGGGTGTGTGTGTGGTGATTGAAGTGTAATGCTGTACAATAATAAGTTGATTCAATTCCCGACCTTAGAAGTCAAATATTTCCTTACTTCGCTCGTGAGATTCATACACCCCCAAACTTGTTTTCTTTTCCTTCCCCGAGGTGTATTCTAAAGTTGAATTTCAATACTAGTCTCTTACACCACTCAAGTTTGGTTAGATTTCACTAGTCGCAATTCAACGTGTCAACAGATATGGATTCTCCTTATTCTGACTACTTCAACCTCCAAGACTCAACCAAGTTATTAACCTCTTATTAAAAGTCAAATCCTCTAAAATAAGTGTTCGGGGCTTAATCCAGACATGTAGTGCATCTTCTGTCTCATGCACTTTTTTATTTTTTTTTTATTTTTATTTTTTTTGCGTTCTCCATTAAGCTTTCTAAATGACCCATGTAGCGAGTTTCAAGCCAATGACTCCCAAATCAGATGACTTTAGGGCACCAGGTTTTAAACCCTTGCAGGCTTATTCACTCGAGTCATAAAGGCTACGAAGAGACGTCATGCAATAATTATTATTATTGTCCTCACTAGGATCTTCTAAGGTAGCTTTCCTTTTATGTAGTGATTAGTGCAATGCCCTTTATTAAACACTTATTCTCGAAAATTGACCTCTAACTTAAGGTTTTTCACCCAATTTTCATCCCATAGGTCTCAGACAGTCCACACAACATTTGCACACACGGAATCCATATCTATCTCCATGTCTACTTACAACAGTTCAACCAACCAAACATTCTAAATTTGGTTTAAGGATATAATAATGTTTAATGGTTGTTGGGTTTAGCATCTAAATTCTCAATTTCGACACATGCTTGAGGAGAATCAACCTACTCATGTACAGCACCACAATCAAATCATGTGCATAAATCTTCTCCGTTTCACATGAATAAGCAAAAATATTAACTCAAGCACATAACTTGTCCACAACTCATCAAACCACGAATGCCAGCAAGACTATCTAATTCACACAAGCATGAGAACATTTTGCAATTTTTTTTTTTTTTTTTGCAGTAAAACCGCCCCCCCCTCCCAAACTTGAAAAACACAGTGTCCTCAATGTGTAAAGAAATGAAAAGAGGGGAGAATACCTCAAGTACGACACTATATGATGTTATCGTCGTCCGGCGGGACTGGAGGTTGGGAGTGAGTGGGGAATGTTGGTGGTGGGGAAAATGCAATCCCGGGGTGTGCAGAAGCTAAAGCTGCAAAGTACTCATTTTGATATTGGAACTGGCTATACATGGAACTCTGTAGCTGGTTCATCTGATCTTGCATGCCATCCTGCCAACGAGTCATGCTCAATGTCATTCTCTTGAGCTGGCTGAGAATAACCCTTGTAGGGTCACCAGGTTGTGAACAGGGAGGAGAAGGCACAGCTGGTGGTGATGGTTGAGATGGATTGGTCGTGTGTTGATGCACCTCAAGCGTATCCCGGAGGTTCCGCGTGAGTGGTGGTTTAGGGTGTAGGACCTCATCAGATTCTCGTGTTGTGACCCCCGCTTGGACGCAAAGATCATGTATCAGGGATGGATGTCCTAAATTCCCGTTGAGAGGCCCTGCAATGATGCACAGGATGCTATTCTGAATGATTTTGCCCACATCAATGGAGTGTTCCATCTGTATGGCATAATTCAATGTAGCTCTGTCTCGAGTTACTTCACTAATGTTGCTACTGGGAATTAATTTGGCAGTTATAAATTGATGCCACATTTTGCAATTGGCAGTCAACCGGGATGCAGGAAAGTTGGGTGCAGCATTAGCATTCCGATTCCATTCAGTTCCTGCGCGAGCTAGTGTGTTAATCAAGGTATTGGGGTCAACTCCGTCATCCCGTAATCTGGAGTAGTCATCGTTGGGGATATCCTGGGTGTGGTAGAATCTGTTGATGGATACTCTATCAAATCTAACCCAACGACCACGTACAAAAACCTTGAAGTTGTCATGTTCCTTGGCATTAGCATAGAATTCTTTGACTAGAGGGATAGAACGCGCTCGAGGTTGTGAAGCAAACGTCTGCCATCCCAAATTCTGAATTTTTTCTTGTAATAGCATCTCAAAACCTCGCTCCTGGATGCAATTCCTATGTACCACCGAGTGCCTGTATCTTTCTTCCGCTGCGGCGCTCACGAAGTGCCTCGGTCAAAACTGGCAGTAGACGACGATGATTCCGTGACCTTAGACATCTTTTTCGGCGGCATGAGGCTTTAGTTCTCTCCTCCGACGTAGCCTTTGTTTTATTCCACTCTAGGTTTGATGCAATGATTCTTGAAATTGTACCTAAAAAAAAAATAATGATAACAATTACTAAAGTCGCTAAAACAAAAATAGGTTATTAAAACAAAATAAACTAAAGGTAAGAAGGCTTGGGTTGCCTCCCAAGAAGCGCTTCTTTTACGTCATTAGCTAGACGTGGAAGTGGATTTAGGATGACTCCTTGAGGGTGGTTTCATCCACATCTCGATCTTCCATTCCGTAATAATGTTTGAGGCGTTGTCCATTTGCTTGGAATGTAGATCCATCCTTGCTTACCAACTCTACCGAACCATAAGGGAACACCTTGCTAATTACAAATGGTCCCGACCATCTTGTTTTGAGTTTTCCAGGAAAGAGTTTCAGTCGAGAATTGAATAAGAGGACTTGTTCTCCTAGCTTGAATTCTCTTCTGAGGATTTTCTTGTCATGCCACAACTTTGTTCGTTCTTTGTATATCCTTGCATTCTCATAAGCATCATTTCGGAATTCTTCTAACTCAACAAGTTGCAACAACCGTTATGGACCCGCTAATTTCATGTCGAAGTTTAACTTTCTCACGGCCCAATACGATTGATGCTCTAGTTCAACTGGTAGGTGACATGCCTTCCCGAATACCAGACGGTATGGTGACATTCCAATGGGTGTTTTGAAAGCTGTTCGATATGCCCAAAGAGCGTCATCTAGCTTGTATGACCAGTCCTTGCGGTTGATGTTCACTATTTTCTCCAGGATTTGCTTGATTTCTCTGTTGGATACCTCCGCTTGCCCATTTGCTTGGGGGTGGTAGCTAAGTGCCAGTTTATGCCTGATATTGTACTTAGCCAAAAGAGAGTTGAACAGTTTATTGCAGAAGTGTGTACCTTCATCACTTACTATTGCTCTTGGAGTGCCAAACCGAGTGAAAATGTTTTTCCGGAGAAATTTCAGAACTACCTTTGCATCATTAGTTGATGTGGCGATGGCTTCAACCCATTTGGATACATAGTCCACTGCAAGGAGAATATATACTTGGCCGAAGGAAGGTGGAAATGGACCCATGAAATCTATGCCCCATACATCAAACAGTTCTACCTCAAGTATGTTGGTTAGTGGTAGTTCATGATGCCTCGAGATGTTCCCCATGCGTTGACAACGGTCACATGTCTTCACAAAAGCGTAACAGTCCTTAAACAAAGTTGGCCAGTAGAACCCAGATTGTAGTACCTTGGAAGCAGTACGTGTAGGACCAAAATGACCTCCATATGGCGATGAGTGACAATGCTCCATGATTGATTTTGTTTCCTCCATAGGGACACACCTTCTGACCACTCTATCAGCACATCTCTTGAAAAGTAGTGGATCGTCCCACATATATGACTTGACATCATGAAGAAATTTTTTCTTTTGATGATGAGTCAAATAGGGTGGCAATTCTCCGCATGCTATGTAATTAACGAAGTCTGCATACCATGGAGTCCTTGTTGAAACTGCCGAAAGAAACTCATCAGGAAAAGTTTCAAGAATTTGAGTATTATCCACCACTTTTTCATTCTCCAACCGTGAGAGATGATCTGCAACGACGTTCTCACTGCCCTTCTTGTCTTGAATCTCTACATAAAATTCTTGTAATAGCAGGACCCACCTGATTAAACGGGGTTTTGCATCTTTCTTCGCAAATAGGTACCGGATTGCAGCATGATCTGTGAAGATGATTACCTTGGTACCAAGAAGGTAAGGTCTGAATTTGTCACATGCAAAGACTACTGCCAGCATTTCCTTCTCAGTTGTTGTGTAATTCAGTTGAGCTCCATTCAAGGTCTTGCTAGCATAGTGAATGGCTCTGAATATTTTCTCACTTCTTTATCCTAGCACTGCCCCAACTGCGTAGTCACTGGCATCACACATAACCTCGAATGGCTTACTCCAATCTGGTGTTATCATTACTGGTGCTGTAACTAGTTTCTCCCTTATTGTTTCAAACGCCTTCAGACACTCTTCATCAAACACAAATGTAGTGTCCTTCTCCAAAAAGGTTGCATAGGGGTTTAGCTACTTTTGAAAAGTCTTTAATGAATCTTCTGTAAAACCCAGCATGCCCCAAGAAACTCCGAATACCTTTGACATTGGTAGGTGGTGGTAGTTTTGCTATTGTATCAATTTTTGTCTTGTCAACTTCAAGTCCCCTTGCTGAAACATGGTGGCCTAGCACAATACCTTGTACCATAAAATGAAATTTCTCCCAGTTTAGAACTAAGCTCTTTTCCTCACAACGTTGCAATACCAAGGCAAGATTGTGAATGCAGTTGTCAAAAGAAGTACCAAATACAGAAAAATCGTCCATAAATACCTCCATTATGTCCTCTACCATGTCTACAAAGATCGCCATCATGCACATTTGGAAATTGGCTGGTGCATTGCATAACCCGAATGGCATCCGTTTGTATGCAAAGGTGCCGTAAGGGTAGGTAAATGTTGTCTTTTCCTGATCTTCTGGCGCTATTGCAATCTGGTTGTAGCCCGAATACCCGTCAAGGAAACAATAGTGAGAATAACCGGCTAATCTATCTAACATTTGGTCGATGAATGGTAGTGGGAAGTGATCTTTCCTGGTTGCTTTGTTCAGCTTCCTATAATCGATGCATACCCTCCGACGATCGTTGTTCTTGTTGGAATCAGTTCGTTGTTGTCATTCTTGATTACCGTCATTCCACCCTTCTTTGGTACTACTTGCACTGGGCTAACCCATTCACTGTCTGAGCTAGCAAAAATAATCCCTGCTTTCAATAATTTCAGTATTTCTGCCCGAACCACCTCTTTCATTGCCGAATTTAGTCTTCTTTGATGGTCAATGGATGGCCTGTAAGAGTCCTCCATGAGGATTTTATGCATGCAAATCGTAGGGCTTATACCTTTGATATCGGCTATCGACCAACCCAATGATGCCTTGTGTTTTCTCAATATTCTTAGAAGCCCGTCTTCTTCATCTGTAGTGAGTGAAGAAGAAATTATCACTGGGTACGTAGAATTGTCTTCCAAAAATGCATATCTGAGGTGATTTGGTAGTTGCTTCAATTCAACTTTGCTGTCTTCATTACTCTTATTACCATCTGAACCTGTAGACTGTTGGATATCTTCACTCAGTGATGGTTCATCTTGAGCTTGTGAAGACTCAATGGCTAATATACAATCAACCAAGTCCGTATTCCCTATGTTCTCTCCCAAAGTGTTAATGTCATCCTTTGTCACACTACATACCATACAATGCTCCAGTGGGTCTTCAATGAAAAATTTCTCCACTGTTACTGTAGACTCAATGAAGTCAACTCTATAGCAAGTGCTAGCATCATCTGGAAATTTCATTGCTTGGTAGATGTTGAACATTACTTCCTCATCATTCACTCGCAAAGTTAGCTGACCTCCTTGTACATCAATGAGGGCCCTTCCTGTTGCTAGGAATGGCCTACCCAGAATCAATGGGATTTCTTAATCTTCTTCCATGTCCAGAACAACGAAATCAGCTGGAAATATAAATTTGTCAACTTTAACTAAAACATCTTCAACGATCCCTCGTGGATACGTAAGTGATCGCTCAGCCAACTGTAGGGTCACTGTTGTTGGTTTCACCTCCCCAAGTCCCAATTTCTTGAAAACTGACAATGGCATTAGATTGATGCTTGCTCCAAGGTCACAGAGTGCTTTATCAAAAGAAGAACCTCCAATGGTGCAGGGAATGGTGAAGCTGCCTGGATCTTTTCTCTTCTGAGGTAATTTCTTTTGAAGGATAGCGCTACATTTCTCTGTCAATTTGACTGTTTCATATTCCTCCAGCTTCCTCTTCTTTGACATCACCTCTTTCATGAATTTAGCATAATTAGGCATCTGTTCCAGCGCATCTGCAAACGGAATATTTATATGAATTTTCTTAAAAATTTCCAGAAATTTAGCAAATTGAGTATCAAATTTCTTTTTTTGAAAACGCTGTGGAAAGGGAAGTGGTGGTTTGATTGGAGGATTATCAGGGAATGATATGGAGTGAGGCTTGTGAGCTTTCTGTGTTTCTTCAGTCTCTTGTTCTGCTACCACTTGATCTGTCTCTGTCTCAGGTGTAGAATTTTTTCTTCTTCAGGCAAACTTTCTTCAATCTGTTTTCCACTCCTCAGTGTAATGGCCTTGCAATGCTCCTTTGGGTTGATTTCTGTATCACTTGGGAATTTTCCCTATTGCTGAGACTTCATCGATGTTGCCAACTGTCCCATTTGAACTTCTAAATTTTTCATTGTGGCTCCCATGTTAGACACATGTGTTTCGATGTTGTCCAAACGTGTTTCATTCTTGTTGAATCGGGATCTAGTTTCCGAAATGAATGTTCCAAGGATGTCCTCTAAAGATGATTTCCCTTCAGAATTTTGATTGTTGAACCCAGGTGGAGGTTGGAGTGTGTTCCTGTTATTGCCATATGATAAGTTTTCATGATTCCTCAGACCTGGATGATAGTGATTTGATGAATAATTTCCCCTCTGATTATAGTTCCTGATGTTGACATATTGGGCTTGTTCATGCCCCATTTCTATCTCCTGATGTGATGATGATGCTGCCATGACTGAATCTAATTTTTGCTGACTTCCTTGAGTGGTGATGCAGCTATCTGATTAGTGAGTGATGAGACTTGAGCCGCTAACGCTGTGATGGGGTCCACATCATGAAGTCCAGCTACTTTCTTTACATTTGATCTCTCACTCGGCCATTGATAGCTATTTGCAGCTATGTCTTCCAACAAAGAATAGGCATCCTCTGCTGTTTTAGCCATTAGAGTACCACACTTGTTTGCATCTACTATTGTTCTCGTCTGCCCATTTAACCCATTGTAGAATATCTCTATACGCATCCAACTACGAAAGCCATGTTGAGGACATCTTCGAGCAAATCCTTAAATCTTTCCCAAGCTTCATAGAATGGCTCGAAGTCAAAGCTGTTTGAATTGACCAATTTCGCTTCGAAGTTGAGAGTGATTTGGATGGTGGAAAGTACTTAGTGAGGAATTTACGAGCTAGAGCATCCCAAGTTGTAATTGACCCATACGGTATTGGATCGAAACCAAGCCTTTGCCTTATCCCTTAAAGAGAAAGAGAATAAGCGAAGCTTAATTGCCTCATCAGTGACTCCATTCATCTTTACCGTATCACATATTTCAAGGAAAGATCCCAAATGAGCATTTGGATCTTCTATTGCAGCTCCCCCAAATTGATTTTGCTGTACCATATGTATTAACCCTGGTTTCAGTTCAAAGTTGTTTGCTGCTATAGCGGGGCGTGCGATTCCAGAGTAATTTTCATTAACAACAGGCCTGACATAGTCCCGAATAGCTCTCGGTTGATTATTCCCATTAGCTGCTCCTGTTTCCTGTTCAGCCATTGTGTCACGTTCGTCTCTTTGTATACCCCTCAGATAGCGAAAAGTGCGTTCTGGTTCAGGATCAACGGGCAATAGATTGATGTTTCTTGCCCTTCGCATAAACAACTGAAAACGAGATTACAGAAGCTATTAAAAACCAATAAAATAAAATGAAATGAAATGAATGAAACTGAAAAATAAAAATTCCAAATTAAAATAGAAACTAGTTGGTAATAATATCAATAGAATTCAAATCAATCCCCGACAACGGCGCCAAAAACTTGTCACGCGTTTTATACAACGTGAAAATGCCGCAAGTGTACGGTGTCAAGTTTTGTAATATAGTGATGAAATAGAGAATGTCGAACCCACAGGGATTGATGTATGATTTCTAATTAGTACTATAATTGTGTAGTTTCCACTTTATCTGGACAAGCGAATTGGAATGATGTTGTGATTTTTGTGTTAATGGCGATAACTACAGTTGCAAGTACACGAAAATAAAACTCAAAGAAGTTATCAAATTATGAAAGCCTAGAGAATGATTTCATCACACTATCAACAATGTTTTTCAACCTATAATATGTCCCCTCAGTCAGATTTTTCTTAATTTATAGGCAAGAACCCTAATTTAATTATATCTCCTCTCTCGAGTGCCGGCTAGAATTTATTTCTACAATTTAATTCCAATATCTCTATTCCAAATTAAATATATAGAAATTATAAAGCACGTGGTTCTTAATTCAAAACAAACCTCAAAGATCCGTACTTTCTCTCGAAATCTACGAAACCTAGGTTATGTTGTTCTATGATCACGCCTAAATTTACCTCTCTCGAGTGCCGAAATTCATGCATCGAATCATTCAGCTATTGGCCAAGTAATTGAATGCATTAAACTCAAACAACATAAATAAATAACCAGAAAAATCCAAAAGAGTTTAAATATAAAGGAATCAAAACATGTTTCAAGAGGATTACATCAAACCCTAGATCTAAAGTGTTAGTTCATAATAAATATAATTGACAACATGGAGTTTAACATGAAAAACATGAATGAGAAGACAAGAGTTTAGAAAAACTAATTGTCGTCGCTTGATTTCTTCTCCAACGTTGTGTCAATCCTTCTTCTTCGAATGAATTCTTCAAGAAATTTGCTTCCGTTTTCCTTCCTCTCTCTAGCCGTCCAAGCCTCCTAAATTAGGTCTTCCACCTTGTATTTATAGCCTCAATACATATGAACACGGATTGGAGTTGGATTGGGCCGGATTTCTTTTTTAAAATTTCATTTTTTCATTAACCCGCACGCGGCGCCTAGGCGCCTAGATTCGGCGCCTTGGCGCCGGACATTCTGTTAAATTTTTGCTTCCTGGGCGCCTTGGCGCCCAATGCTGGCGCCTGGTGCCCGGCAATCTGTTAAATTTCCTTTGCTGGGAGCCTTGGCGCCCGGTGATGGCGCCTTGGCGCCCGGTGATGGCGCCTTGGCGCCCGGTGTTCTGCTTATTTTCTGGGGCGTCTATTTGCTCCTCTTTTTAGCTCTTTTCCACTTCATTCCTATCTCCCTCCATGTTAATCATCGTATCTCCATTTCAAGCTCCAAATCTCCTCATTTTCATCCAAAGTGTCTAACTATAAAACAACATGAACACACGCATCAAAACGCTCAAAAGTGCTCAAAAACAAACTAAAAACTATGATTTAAAGGAACTTGTTTAATGAGTTAATTTTACTCATCAGACAGGATTCGGTAGAGAATTCTGAAGCAAATAGCTTAGGAGAGATAGGATAGTATTTCTCTGAAAAGTAGAATTCTGGAGTTATAAAATTCTGAAGTAGGAAGTGTAGATTTTGAAGAACTAATCTGGAAATTCTTTCTACTGATTCATGTAATTGAATGTTGAGTTTTCTTGGTTAATAGGAAGCTTGAGGAAGAGGTTTTTCTTCCTGTCACAAAATTCTGTGTTGCTGGTTTTTCCTTTCCTGCTGATTTTTAATAGTTGTTCGCTTCCTATGTTGGTGCATAAGTGATGCCTGAGATGCTGTATTAATTTCAGAGATTAAAGGCAGACGTTAAAGACCTAACAGTGGTATCAGAGCCAGGTCTTCGAAATCTGTAGAGAAGAATTCAGAAGGGAAAAGAAGATGCTAAAGATGGAGAGAAAGGAGAACCAACGACTGAAAAAGGGGAAAAAGACCCTTGAAGACTCTACCGTGAAGAGGCTATCTGAGATGGAGAATACTTTGAGAAAGGCAAGTGGTCAAGTGGATTTTGCTGGTTCTGAGCGTGCTGCAACGACTGGGAAAGACTTGCTAGAGGAAGTTTTTGGTAAGAAGAATTCTGGGTGGGTCGAGGAGTTATCTTTGATGGTGAAGTCGAAGCAGAATGCTGAAATTACCAGGGCTAAAAAGAAACTTGGAGTACTTGATAAATCAGGCTGTATACATCAAGCTCAAGGTAGAGTCCTAAACGTGATAGAAAATTCAGTGGAGACCATGAAGGGAATTCTACAGCTAGGCATCTATATCTTGCAAGGAAGTGAAGTTGAGGTTGGATCTGAAATCAAATTGAGGCCGATTCTGCTGAAAGTTTCATTGAGGACAAACCAGAAAATAATTGCAAGCTACCTGATCACCAGTCTGTAAGACTTGATCTGTAACATCCTTTAAGGAATCCAGGTGGAGATTGTAAGAATCTGATTCCTTAAATCAGGTTCGTGATTCCTCAAACAATCAGAAATTTCAGTTGCAAGATTGGAGCTATTTTTTGCTGTTTAGATCAACCGTTTTCAGTTAGAATCTTCAACTTAATGGAGCCTTAGGTAGTTAAGTAGTTAATACCTAACTTTGATGCCCTTTGTATCTATAAATAGTGATTAGGACTGAAGAAATGAAGCAGCTGTAGAGCAGCTCTAAAATTACAGATGTAGAGCTCAAGATAGAGAAGAAAAAAAAAAAAGAGCTCTGGATGAGAGAATTCGGTAGAGAATTCTGAAGCAAATAGCTTGAGAGAGATAGGATATAATTTCTCTGAAAAATAGAATTCTAGTGTTATAGAATTCTGAAGTAGGAAGTGTAGATTGGGAAAAACTAATCTGGAAATTCTTTCTACTGATTCATGTAATTGAATGTTAAGTTTTCTTGGTTAATAAGAAGCTTGAGGAAGAGGTTTTTCTTCCTGTTACAAATTCTTTATTGCTGGTTTTTCTTCTTGAGTTTCTTTCTGTTCTAGTTTCTATTCTTCTGCTAGTTCAACTTTTCTTATGTGATTCTTGGATTGATCTTGGAGCTAGGAGGGGGAAGATAAATCCCCAACATTACACCATCCAAAGATTACAGCAATAACGTTGGTACATTCTACACTACACCGTCCACACTACACATACTACATCATCCACGTTACACTAATGTTGCATTGCCATTGAACGACACATAAGATACACCACTCAGAACAGAAGAAAAATGACAACAATCAATAGAAATAAGTAGAATCCAACGAGGTAAAAATTCTTATCCCGACGTAGCCTTACAACCTTATTTAAAAGATCATATTTCATGTGCAGGTCCTTACCCTCCTGATCAACTTCAGCAAGACGTAATCTTAAATTTCGAATCTCATGATGCAACGCATTGTTTTCATCTTCACATCTCCATATGTTTTGCAAAAACCCCAAGACAACATCATTCGGTCTTGATTCCATAGCAGGATCGTACAAATCAAAAAGGTCAGGTCGTAATGCCATAAATATAGAACAATCAAACTTCCTCAAAACACATAACACATCATAAATAAAAATTTTCACACAACTCATAATCAACTAGCTAGCATTTTCATTTGAAGCTGGAATAAACCAAACATGTAGATCCTCACTAATATAAGCACTCAAATCTCATGTGTTTAAAAGGTAAGTGTTTTGCTCAAGTTCATTCCAATGGAGATGATCTACCATATGCTTGCATATTTTCTCATTCGTCATCACTTAGATCACATACTTTACAAGAATCATAAGGACTTTTTAATGGTTGTAGCGTGGCTTATGGTCAAGGTGGGAAATATTTGGGTATGTGACTCAAGAGCCATCGAAACTAGTGGAGTAAAGATGAATAGACTTAGCTCAAATATATACATAAGAAGTGTAAAACCAACCACTCCACATAATAGCTTCTTCATTTTGTATCTATCCCAAACAAATCGAATTCTTTCTTAAGATGTAGGAAGAGTTATGAATATAGATCTTTTTCAACATTAAAATCACTCCCCTTTATCACTTATTTTCTTTTTCTTTCTTTTCTTTTCTTTTTCTTCAATCATTCATTTTTTTCTTCTTCTTCTTGTGTTTTTCTTACACAATGTAAACTCCAAATTATACGCCGATAATGGAACTCCATGAATTGACAAAGAAAGTGTGTTCCAATTCACCAGTAATAGCACTACCATAAATCTTGATACCTCCTCACTTATTTTTTTACACACCCACATATATCATGATATTGAACAATACTCCACTAGCTCTAAAACTTGGGTAAAGATATTATTTTTCCAGTTTAAAGTTTGTAATGTGAGTTTATACGAAGAAAAGGCATTAAGGCTCAAAGGGGCTCAACAATGGAAAATTCAATTACAGGGTCGGCTATTTGACTAATGAAGTTCATTTATGTGACAAAGATGGTCTTAATCATGTTCATGCATGCATGTGTCAATGTGATCTTAAAGAGAATTAAGGCAAGTTCTAGAGAAATAAAACAATGGAAGAATATCACACATGAAAAAAAATAATGAGATTGTTATGAATGTATCAGTCTAAAGGCTCAAAAATCTCACTAACTTTTGTCCACAGAATTTAGTTACTACCATCCTCAAAGAAAATAACTCCACTAATCAACTCTAAGTTGGAAGATTATTCATTCAATCATGTTATGAGTTCTTCAAAATCCTAATTAATTCTTACAAATAGCATACACAACCAAAAAATCATTTATCTTCAACTCCTCTTCTTGAAAAATCATGCAAAAATTTTTAATTTTTTTTAAATTTAAACTGAATATAAATGCAACATAAATCTAAATCCCTCCCCCACACTTAAAACTTACATTGTCCCCAATGTAAGGTACAATGCAAAGAAAAAGATAAAGATAACTAAAATATGAATGTAAAAAACAAAAATAAAAAGATAAATGATCGAACTCCTCTTGGGTTGTCTCTCAAACAGCGCCTTTGTTTATTGTCTTCGGCTCAACTCAATGTTCCCTTGTTTAGCCCGGGTCTATCATGGTTGGCTTCGATCTTCCTTGCGGTGCACCAGGTCCATTGGGAATAATAACTGGCAGTGTTCTTCCACCTCCATGGAATGTATACTTGTAGTGACTAAGGTGGGGCTTCAATTCTGAAATGGAAGTATGCAAAACAGAAAATAGAGGCGTCTCATTAGAAACTGATAATACAAAGTAAGAACTGTTACCTAACTTTGGAAGATCATTTAATGCTACCACAGTTCTTTGTAACTCGGTGTTTAAAGCCATCTCCTCTTTTTCCTTCCTAAGATGCTCATTAATGATAGATTTCCATTCATTTTTAGCAACAAATTTGAAAACATCCTGTGCCAATTGATCAATTACATCAATAAAATGAACATGATTATTATTACACGGATATTTCATGGAATCATAGATATAAAGTTCAATGATCTTATCATCAAACTCCATGGTCAATGTGCCATTATTGAAATCTATTTTAGTTTTGGATGTCCTTAAGAATGGTCTTCCTAACAAGATAGGGATAGTATGATTACTATTGCCCATGTCAAGCACATAAAAATTAGCAGGAAAAATCAAACCATCAATTTTCACAAGAACATCCTCGACTAGACCCATAGGAGGATAGGCGTTAGATTTGTCTGCCAATTGAATTATCACACCAGTGCCATTTAAAGGCCCAAGTTTCAAAGAAGCATATAAAGAATATGGTATGACATTAATAGAAGCTCCTGAATCTATCATGGTCTTTTGAAACTTAGTGTTACCTATCTGCAAGGGATAGTGAACATGCCAAGATCCGTGCATTTTACAGAAAGTCTCTTTTGAATAATTGCAGATACAGTCTCACCAACCTTAACCTTTTCAATTCCCTTTAGTTTCTGTTTCCTCTTACTTGTGCACAATTGTTTTAAAAATTTAGCATAACGATGCACTTGTTTAATGATAGTTAAAAGTTGAATATTTACCTCATATTTACTAAAAATTTCATGCAACTCATCATGATCTCGTTCATATTTCCTAGATCCTGCTAAAGCTTGAGGAAAATGAGGTACATGTTTATAATCCGAAAGAGGTGGAAACTTATGCTTAGTTACCTCATTATCGTTGGGAGCGCTCTTTTCTGCTGTGATATATTCCTCATATTCTTCCTTCAATGATGTAGGGGCTATCTTCACTGGAACTTCAACCTCCATGCCACTCCTCAACATGATTGCACTTATATTTTCCCTTGGATTTACTACCTTTGAGAGGATAGTTTCCCCGTATTCTGTGACTCCAATCGACTGACCACGTTAGCCATTTGACCTATCTGATTCTCCAAACATTGAATGCTAGCCCTTCTTTCATGTTGAAATGGTAAAGTGTTAGTGGCTAGAGATTTAATAATATCTTCTAAAGACATACCAGAGTTAGAAGTTTGGCCCTGTTGTGGTCTAGGAGGGTATGGCTGATTATATTGCTGGAAATTCTGTCGATTTTGATTCATATGATGATTCACTTGTCGATTTCCATAACTAAGATTTGGATGATCCCTCCATCCTTGGTTGTACGTGTTTGAATAGGGATCATAATTCCTCTGTAGTTGTCTAGGAAAGCTATCGACTACATTTACATGTTCAACGGATTCTTCTTGATGTGTTGGGCACATATTAGTTGGATGACCTACCAATGAACAAATTCCACATGCCTTCGCTGCTTCCATAGTACCTGCAAGCATTTGACGAACAAGAGTGGTTAGACTCGCCAGTTGTTGTTCAATGGATGAAACATTTACCTCGTTAACATGTTTAGACGGTGTGTCGAGTCTAGTGCCAAATTGCTGAGAATTAGCTGCCATATTTACAATCAAGTTATTCACTCCTTCAGGAGTTTTATCTACCAAAGGTCCTCGATCATGCTCCTTTCTGTGGGTAGAAGGCCTTCATAAAAGTATTGGATGAGAAGTTGCTCACTGATCTGATGATGGGGACAACATGCACACAATTTCTTGAACCGCTCCCAATACTCATGTAGGGATTCCCTGTTATCTTGTCTTACACCATAGATTTCTTTCCTAATGTTTGCTGCCCTTGAAGCTAGAAAATATTTCTCCAAAAATAACCTCTTCATTCCATCCTATGTGGTAATGCTTCCCGATGGTAGATAATAGAGTCAATCCTTAGCCGAATCCTTTAGAGAAAATGGAAAGGCCCTCAGTTTAATCTATTCTTCAGTAATCCTCATAGGTTTCATACTTGTGCAGACCACATGAAACTCTTTCAGATGTTTATGAGGATCTTCACCTGTAAGACCATGAAAAGTTGGCAAAAGATGTACTAGCCCAGATTTAAGCTCGAATATAGTAGCAGCATCTAAATTAGGAAAAGTTATGCATAGAGGTTGTTGATTCCATGTAGGGGCTGCAAGCTCCTTCAAATTCCTATTTTCGACCATGGTTCCTTCACCTTCAAACTCAAAATCACTTGCAAATGGATTGTTAGGATTGAGATTGTTTCCTTCAAGATTTTGTTGGATGTTACTCCTTAACCTGCGCAAAGTTCTCTTAATTTCTGGGTCGTACTGCAAATCACTTTGATTAGAAGATCGAGTTACATGCATAAATAAAAAGAACAAATTAAAAATAAATTAAAAAGAAGCTAGATTAAGAAAGACAAATAAAATTTTACGCTAAAATTCCTAAAAACAATAAATTGCTTAAAAACATAGAAAAGTATGATTTTTTAATTATTTTTTTCAAAAATAAAATAACTAAAGAAGCACAAAAATAAATTAACACCACTCTCCGGCAACAGCGTCAAAATTTGGTGTGATGTCGTAGGCACCCAAAAATAGTCCTTAAACCTCTAAAACTAATGTAGTCATGGAAGTAAGAATCGATCCCACGAACAGTGTGCAATTCAACAATTTATGCTTCGTATAATGATTGGGGGGTTTTGTTTATAACGAAATCAATCTTATAACAAATAACAATATAAATTAACGAGTTGTATTAAATCAATGAAACGAGTCTTGATCAAAGTCAACTTCCACCATTGGAGATTTATAACTATTCATCAATCCACAAAGAATAATTAATCAACATTCACAATATTCATCGTTGAAATAAATTTCTATTTCTCCTTAATTTTAGTTAATCAGAAATCAGCGTTCTAATTAACCCTAATTATCAAATAATCTCAGACCAACGCTAAAGATTCAATTTAATAACAGCTTTAAACAATAGAAAAATCGACGAACTAGATATTACAAACACCAGTGGTTGCATTCAATCTATTTAAACATTCTTCTTAAGATTCAATAACATCTATCGCAGAAAATTATCGAATTCTAGTGCTTCACAAGTTAAATGATTCAAACAATTACGGATTTGAGATTTAACTTAGCTATAGATTGCAATTTATGAAAAACTAATAGATCTCTTAGCAATCAAACATGGCAATCATAAAATTATGCATAGAAGAATATTCAATATTGAAAATATAAATTAAACAATGAAAATAGGTGGATCTCACAGTTATAATATTTTCCAAGGCTTCGGTATCCTTCAATCAAGCACAAAGAGTTAGTTACACATGATAAATCTAAGAAAAATAGAGAGAAAATAGGTTGGAGGCGTTCTGGTGTCTTCTGATCGAATTTAGGTCAAGTAAAACCGTCCAAAAAAAATGTTTCCATAAGTAATTAAACAAAAATAAGGAAAATTGGATCTTTTCCCTTTTAGCCTTGAAGCGCGCGCCTAGTGCAACCTAGGGCACGCGCTTTGGGGGGTTTGGAAGCCTCAGGCGAGGCATTTTTGGTCTGCGCCTCGCCTAATTTCCCACAGCTGAACAGTTTTAAGTATTTTTAACATAACTTTCTCTCCTGATATCCGATTGAGGTGATTCAAGATGCGTTGGAATGCTAACTCAAAGGGCTACAACGTTGCTAAGATACCATCTTCGAATTCAATCATCTACCATGTCAAAAACCGGTCTCAAGATGATGCTGAAACTGGTGTATAACTTTTCGATTGGAAATTGATGTGTGATCATACTTCAACGATATTTCATCCCTTTGACATCTTCTTTCAACCAATTGACTCTCAAATCTTCATCGTGAGGTTCAACATAACTTTTAAGTTTTTGCATTTCGGTCCCCAAACTTTGTTTTCTTTCCTTTTGGCCTTTATTAGCTTATTTCTTCCAAATTACGCCATATCCATAGAATTGCCACCTAAATCAAAATATGAACGTAATGAATACATTTTGGCACAAAATAAACATATGAGCGCATAAAATAAGGAGGGAAAAATATGCATTTTACATTCATATCATTCTCCCTTCTAAGAGGCAATCAGAATTGCTCCCATGGTGAATCACTTCGCACTCCCTAAAATCCCAAAGTACGATGGGAGAGGTGATCTCGCGAAACACATGAACAACTACAAGACTCATATGAATTTGAAAGGGGCCACCCTAGTAATGAAGTGCAAAGCTTTCCACTTAATGCTAAGTGGAGGTGCTGAAGTTTAGTACACGAGGCTCCCTGAGGGGGGTATCCGAAGTTGACCAAACATGAGGAAGACGTTTCTAAAACGCTTCGCAACCAGCGAAGAAGGGGAGAGACCTATCTAATGACTTCAAGATATGCGACAATAGCGGGAGAGACACTAAAAAGCTTCTTGTCCCGTTTCACAGATGAAATGATTTACTACATACAAGTCACGGATAAAGAGGCACTGACCGCTTTAAGGGGAGGATTAGACATGAACTCCCTCTTTTGGAGAGATGTACAAAATAAAGATCCCACCACCTACAATGCCCTATTGGAGATGATAAGGCGCGAGATCCTTAAGGAAGAACTAAAGGATTTCTAGGGCAAGTCAGGGCCTCCCACCTCCTCAAATGCAAAGAGGAAAGGGTCCAACTTCTCATCTAATGGATCAGCAGGCCCCACTGAACCGCGGATAGGAGCTTGCTGTGACAATGCTCAACGCAGTACCGACCTTAGCCTATGAAGAGATAAATCCTGGTGCTGAAATGCACCAACGTCGACCTTACCCAATGCATCCGCAAATGGGGCAAGGTAAGGGGTACGGTGCTGAACCTAGAAATAGGGACTAAGCACCCAACTACTGCTCCTATTATCAATCACATGGACACCGTACAAAGAATTGTTGGGACGTGGCAAGAAGTTCCCAAAATCAAAACCGGCAAGAAGGAGGCGTCTCCGGAAGAATGCTCAGTATAAGCCGAACCTGCAACCTAGAAATAACGAGCAGTGTCGGCCTAACAGGGATGACCCCATAAGAGGAAGGGAGGACGACAAGGAAAGACATAGGGAGGGCCAGAGGCAAAGGCAAAGCCCCCCACTTAACGACGAATAGGAGCTCGTCAGGGAGATCGATACAATCATCGGAGGTCTTCATGTAGGTGGGGAGTCCAGAAATTCTCAAAGGAACTGTGCCATGGAGGCAAGTAACCTAGCCATGACGAGCTATATAGTAAATCAATCATCGACCGAAAGATCCACTCCCCCAATCACTTTCACACAGAATGATACAACGGGGGTACATTATCCACACTGTGACGCCCTAGTGGTGAGGGCTGTCGTAGCCCGTAACGGCCTGAAAAGGATGTTGGTAGATATTGGAAGCTCGGTCAACATCATATTTGGCACCACTTTTGACAAAATGAAAGTTGATTATGAGCTAACCTCGATGAACTCCCCGTTGTATGGATTTACGGGAAATAACATCATCCCAAGGGGCAAAATCACCTGAGCAATAGAGATGGGAACAGAACCTCTGATTGCCCGCCACTTCATGGAATTCCTTGTTGTTGACAACCGATCTGCCTACCATGGGGTGCTTGGAAGACTCACCCTAAAAATTGCATTGCCACAGTACGAGGCGACCAACGAGGAGCTAGAGAATGCTACTCCAATTCCCTAAGAAAAGCAGAACCAAGAACCATCAACGTTATCTCTATTGACATCGACATGGATGACCTCCCTGAACAAGGGATGGCCCCTACACAAGGGGAAGATGTCATCATGGCCAAAGCTCTTGAAGAAGGGGTGGTTGTTGAAAAAGCAGCTAACTATGAGCCTCAAACGGCCCATATGGAAGAACTGGAAACCTTTCCAGCTAACCCCATGGATCCATCAAAATGTCTGCAAGTAGGAAGTAATTTGCTGCCTGGAATAAAAGAGGAGTTGAAAAACTTCTTGCTCAAGAACCTTGATATCTTCGCCTGGAAGCATGGTGACATGATCAACATTGATCCTAAAGACAATTGCCATCACTTAAAGATCGATCCAAAGGTTATAGCACACAGGCAAAAGCAAAGAGCCTTCAATCCAGAGAGGTACGAGGCCCTTAAAGACGAGGTCAAGAAATTGATCGACAATGGCTTCATAAGAGAATCTGTATATTCGAAGTGGGTCTCCAATCCAGTGTTGGTAAAACAGCACAATAGGAAGTAGAGGGTATGCATAGATTTCTCAAACCTAAACCAAGCATGCCCCAAGGACAGCTTCCCACTTCCCAGGATAGATTAACTCGTGAACTCGACTGCTGGACATGAGGTTCTTAGTTTCATGGACGCCTACTCAGGATACAACCAGATCTCCATGTTTCCACCAAATGAGGAACACACTTCCTTCATCACAGACAAAGGGCTCTATTGCTACAGGGCCATGCATTTTGGATTGAAAAATGCTGGGGCAACATGCCAGAGGTTGGTTAACAAGATGTTTGCTGACCTCATTGGCAAAATCATGGAAGTCTACGTAGATGACATTCTAGTAAAAGGTTTGAGAGCTAAGGACCACGTCACCCACCTCGGTGAGACATTCCAAATTCTGCGAAAATACCGAATGAAGCTTAATCCATTGAAATGTGCATTTGGGGTGTCATCAGGCAAGTTCCTTGGTTATATTGTCAACCAAAGATACATCGAAGCAAACCCAAAAAAAGTTAAAGCATTTATGGAAATGAGGTCCCCCTAAAAGCCATAAGGGTGCAAAACCTCACGGACGGATTGCAGCCCTGAACCGCTTCATCTCCAAGGCAACGGACAAGTGCATACCCTTCTTCAAAGCTCTCAAAGGAGGAAACATATTCTAATGGACAGAGGAATGCGAGGTGGCCCTGCAAGAATTGAAGAAACACTTAGGCCAAGCACGTCTCATTTCCAAGCCAAAGAACCATGAGGTATTGTACTTATATTTGGCAGTGACCTGCGAAGCCCTAAGTCCTGTTCTGATAAGAGAAGAGAGTAACCATCAGTTACTGGTGTACTACGTGAGCAAAGCACTTGTGGCCGCAGAAACTCGATATCTCGACATGGAAAAGCTGGCTCTGTCCTTGATAACTGCTTCAAGAAAGCTGAGGCCCTATTTTCAGGCACACAGCATCTACGTACTAACTATCCCCTCAAAGAAGTGCTTCAAAAGCCAGATGCTTCGGAGAGGTTACTCAAATGGGCTGTGGAACTCAGTGAATTCGATATCACTTACAAGCTAAGGTCGCCATCAAAGGGCAAGCTTTAGCTGATTTTGTGGCAGAGTTCACCCCTGTCCCCAAAATTGAAGAGGAAATGGAACCTCAAGAACCTCAAATCTAGAGACTCTCGGTCAATGGGTCATCAGGAGACGCAGGCTCAGGAGCACGAATCGTCCTAGTTAGCCCGAAAGGATACAAGCTTACTTATACTTTGAGGTTCGATTTTAAAGTAACCAATAATGCTGCAGAATATGAGGCTCTCCTAGCTCGTCTATGGTTGGCAAAAGAAATGCAAGTAAAGAGGCTTATAATCATCAGTGATTCTCAGCTCGTTGTTAGTTAAGTGCATGGGAACTTTTCTACTAGGGAAAAATCTATGGTAGCTTACTTAAAACTGGTAATGAGCTTTATCCCGTCGTTCAAGAGGTTTGAACTAATGCAAATTCCACGATCCCATAACACTCATGCTGATACGCTAGCAAAGCTGGCAAATAGTAAAGTCTCTGAGCTACATACTGTAGTTCCAAATGAGCACCTCACCAGACCCTCTCCGGAGAATAATGGAATGGTAATGTGGGTAGAAGATACCCCTTCCTGGATAAGGCCCATTATGTCCTACCTTAAGGATCAAACCATGTCCTTGGAGAAGGAAGAAACACAGAAACTCAAGAGAAGAGCTGCCCACTTTATCCTCCAAGATGATGTATTATATAAGCGAGGCTTCTCACTGCCCCTGCTAAGGTGCGTCGAAGGGGAACATGCAGAATACGTGCTCAAGGAAATCCATGAAGGTGTTTGCGGCAATAATGCCGAAGGATGGTCTTTAGCACAAAAAGTACTCAGACAAGGGTATTACTAGCCCACCTTAAGAATGTGCAATAGTTTGTCAAAAAATGCGATAAATGTCAGCGTTTTGGAACTATCCAGAGGCAACCCTCACAAGAATTGAGCTTGGTTTCCAGCCCCTAGCCATTCGCAAAGTGGAGGATTGACCTATTTAGACGTCTTCCCAAAGGGAGAGAAAGTACCCGTTTCGCCATTGTTGTAATTGATTATTTCACGAAATGGGTAGAAGCCGAACCGCTCGCGAAAATAACTGAAGCCAATACTTCCAAGTTCCTTTGGAAGAACATCATCTACAGGTTTGGGATCACTCATTCGATTGTAACAAATAATGGTAAACAATTCGACAACAGGAAGGTCAAGGAGATATGCGAAGAGTTGGGTATCAAAAAACACTTCTCGTCCCTACATCATCCCCAGGCTAACGGTCAGGTCGAGGCTATAAACAAAACGATCAAATATACCCTAAAAAGGAAGCTTGATGCCTCAAAAGGAGCATGGGTAGATGAGCTACCCTAAGTGCTTTGGCCAACGGGACTACTAGTCGAACCGCAAGGGGAGACCCCATTCTCTATGACGTACGGGACATAGGCTATGAGTCCAATAGAAGTGGGCCTACCATCTCCCAGCCGAATACACTTCAATGAAGTGACCAATGATGAGATGAGGGGCTGTGGATTAGATCTCCTCGAAGAGAGGAGGGATGATTCCCAAGTTAAGATGACCATGTACCAAAGAAAGATGACCAGGTACTATAACTCAAAAGTGAAGAAGAAGTCGTTTAGGTTGAATGAGTTGGTGCTTCGAAGGGTGTTCTCGCCTTTAAAGGAAAACAGATCAGGGACCCTTGGTCTAAACTGGGGGGGTCCATACCATATATATGAGGAGGTTTGACCAAGACCCTATAGAATCAAAGATATGGATGAAAAGGTACAGCCTCATCCTTGGAACGCAGAACATTTGCGCAAGTACTATCAATGATGTAAGACAGCTTGTATGAACAGCTTTTGAATTCAATAAAAAGATGTATTTGTTATTACTCCAGAGTTATGAGTCAACACTGTCAACAAGGCTAAAAGCCTAAACTTTAATTTTTACCAAAGCTAAGAGCCTCGGAATTATCTCAACAGGCTAAGAGCCTCGATCTGTTTTACAAAGGCTAAAAGCCTAAACTTTAATTTTTTACCAAGGCGAAGAGCCTCTGAATTATCTCAACAGGCTAAGAGCCTCAACCTATTTTACAAAGGCTAAAAGCTTAAACTTTAATTTTTACAAAGGCTAAGAGCCTCAGAGTTATCTCAGCAAGGCTAAGAGCCACGACTTATTTTACAAAGGCAAAAAGCCTCGGTTATCAGATAAAGAAAAAATTAAAGGAGCATGTTGGTTAAAGCTCTAAAAAAGTTTGAGGCGCAGAGAAGACATTAATATAAATGGTTATGTTACGAATAAACAAATTTGAAAGCACGACCGAAGTTAGAACTTTCAATTATATGTTATCATGCGTCAGATATTGTTAAGGTCGGAAGTTATTAAGTTACATCAAGGTCAGATTGAAGTTAACAATCATGTCAAAATAGCGTAGCATAACTTCAAAAAGAAATTGCAAAAGTCAAATAAGGAACAACTGAACTTCATTTAAACAAAAGTCACATTTACATTAGGCCGAAGCCCTAACACTTGAAAAGAAAAAATACATCAGGGCCTATTGGGATGGGGGTTGGGGGGCCTCAAAGAGAACTATGGCACTAGGGGCCACTTCGCCTTCCGTGACTCCTTCAGCAGCCTCTTCATCGAGGACAATCACTTGGTTCCCTTCTGCAGGTATCTGAGGGTCCTCCTCCTCATCATCATTATCTTCAAGGAATTCAGCCCTGAGCTCTGAGGTGTCACGTTGAGTGTGCACTTCCATCGATTCGATAACTTTGGTATAAACTTCGCTTTGCTTACCATCTCTTCAGCTTGGGAGGCCTTACCCACAAACTCTCGATTATTCTTCTGGAGCATCTTGAAAAGGGCCTCTACCTCCATGGCCATACAAACGACCTCGAAGCTTGAGCCACCATAGTGGTGACGACGTCCACAGCATCGCTTGTTTCAACAAAGTTCTGCCATTTCTCAATCCAAAAAGTGTGGAACGTCGTCGTGATGGTTTGGATTTCTGAAGCAAAAGATCGAAGGCCTCGGGCTTGAGTTCATTAGACCACTTGGCCAGAGTCGATCTCTCTTGGGAACGATCTAAAGTGTTGGACTCACTCGGAGGCTTGGTTTTCTTCACGGGCTCCGCAGCAACAGGGCATTTTTGCCCTTCGGATGCAGCAGTAATAGATGCTGCCAGCAAATTCTCCCCACCTAGCACCTTCGAACGAGGTGGGAAAATGTTAGAAGAACAGCCTACTCCAGTGGCAGATACCCGAAACTTCTTCTTAGGCTCCTCAACAACAACTTTCTTCCCTTTATCTGCCAAGGAAGGTCGACCTTCCTCCTGAGGTGGAGCTTCCTTGTTGACCCTTTCTATCTTGTCCCTCACCTGCTTTCCTCCAGCAGACGAGGGCCTCATGCCTTTACGATCGACGGTGGATGTGGCGGCCAAAATAGTTGCCATATCATGGGTGGAAGGCCTCCTCTTGTTAAAATTGCATGCAATCAACAGAAGCATAAGATCAAACAGAAGTGAATAAAGAAACCAGTGTAAGTTGTTAATAGAATATAGGCTAATTTTTTACCACGTCGAGCCATTAGACCAAGGTCCTCGTAGAAACGCTGAGGCACAACAAGACGGCCGAAGTCGTGTTCGGACGAGGGTCAACAATAGATCTTGGATAAGATATCCCAGTCGCTCCTGTCAAATTCAAAGCGCTTAACCATCCCTACAAGAAAAGAGGTCATAAATTAGAAGTGAGTTCAATAAAGAACAATAAGCAAAGTATAAGAATGACACTCACTGGGTTTGGAGTAGGAGGTTGGAACTTTGACATAGGGGACAGTGTTACCATCGCACTCCTGCCACTTTCCCCGAACCCAGAACTAGGTCTCCTTCCACCCCTTGATGGAAGTAGGAAGACCCAGTACAAAAGGAGAGTGTCCCCCCCACGGACACAATGAATACCACCCTTTGGAATCCCCCTTGCCTAAGGACCTAGGCTGGTAAACTGTCTGAAAGACGTGGAGGGGTACATCATCGCCCAAAGAAGTCTCCTTCCAAAGCATGAACGACCCCACTAGCTGGGCCCAGCCGTTAGGGGCGAGCTGGGTGGGGGCCAACCCATATAACCTAAAAACGACTAGAAAAAAGGGGTGGAGGGGTAGGCAAAGTCCAGCCTTTAAAAAGAACTCGCTGATGGCAACGCACCCCTGCCTAGGAAAGCAGGCCCACTCATTAGGAGAAGGGAACAGAAACTCGATGTCATAAGGGATCTTACATTTGTCTCTAAGGGTGGCCAGTTGGGTTGGATCAACGCTAGAACGAATTTTGCCTGCCCACCAACCCACACCATCATCACCCCTGACGACCTCCTCAGATGTCGAGGCATCCCTACCAGCCTCAACCGACCTTCTAAGATCAGCCGTACTAGTTATCTAAACCACTAGTTCATTAGCCACCTCAATCACATCTATATCATTCCCGAAAGAAGCGGAAGAAGCCATAAATGCATAGACAATACCAAAGTTCAAGAAATCAATGACCTACAAACCAAGAAGGGATTCTTAGAAGTACGAAGGGAACAAGTCGAAGAAAGCACTTGGGAGAATATTGAAATGGGAGATTGCAAAGTTTTCAGAAGAAAACTGAGTGAAAGCTTGAGAATTCCGAAAAAGTGATGAAGCAAAGATTCGTGCAAAGATGGAAAGAAATTCTCTTAGAGTTTTTCGCCTTTTATAGACAAGCCCATTCAACCCTAATCATTGGATCTCAGTTCTGTTGGTCCAGCCATTCATTCAAAGGTTTTAATCTGAGTCATCCATGACATCTGATGATTCATCTTCAAAGGCCCAGATCTGAACGTGGCTCGCATGTGCTATCACGCATCTAAGTCTCGTTAAGGAACGTGAAAAACAACCATCATTGTGCATTAAACACGGTGGCTATTACGTGCGTTGGAAGTTGTACTGCTCCAACTGTTTCTCTTGGAAAGGTACCACAATATCAAATTATTGAGGCTCCATGATTGGGACGCCTCGTATTTCTAAGAGTTAGTGGAAAAATAACAAACCCTCGTAACTATCAATCCGAGGCTATGTATAGCATCAGATCTTATCAGCCTCTGACCTTATGAAGACGCTCTAAAATACAACTCTTTACCTACCAAGCCACCTCAGATAACTCCCATGAGAGGGTCTACATAGACCTGGGCGTCTCTCCTTCCAGAGATTACACAATGCTTGAAGTCCATGCATAGCATAAAAAATAATCCATAGACTTGGGAGACTATTGTTATCCCCCCATATCGGAGGTCCCAGCTTGGATGTCACGTAAGCAACAGGCCCATATGGGGCCAAATGCCAGCTATGAATAGTCAATGAGTCAAAAGAAACCCAGTAGGTCCGACACGCCAATGAAGACAAGTAGGCCAAAGTCTTCAATGCAATACTCGAAATTATCACACGGTGCAACAAAGCCCAGTCTAAAGCACCTCATCAGAGACGAGGCTCAGGCTCCTCCGAGGCTCATAAAGTCGTGCTGTCCCTTGTAATGGATTTGAAGATCTCTGAAGTGATTGATGTAACGCTTGTAATAAAGGTATCAGTGTGTCAGCCTATGGTATAGGGCGGCTGGCCTCTTATCAATGTAATAATTGTATGAGTAGACAATGATGTGAAGCTTTTAGTTAGGGAGATGAAGCCACGTTGTTCCGATTCAACGATCACCACGTCGGCCAAGACAGTATGAATAGGCCCTCATTGTAATAAAGAGAGGAGGGGGATAAGAAAAAGAAAAAAAAAAGGATAGACAATCACATATTCGAAATACACACTTGAACTCTTTAAGAAGCTTTGCAAACATTTCATCTATCCTTCCACATATTCTGGTTTATGATTACATAAATTAATTTACTTTCGACCAGGTGATCGTTGTTAGTACGATTGCTTTCTTTCCACTCGCCGGAGCTCAAATAATTTTGTCTCTCGCCGCAAAGTACTTCCCGAGTCCAACTTCTCCATGCTACTGTCATCACTCCGGTGGGAATACACCAGAATCATACTTGACTTGGCGTGAGTAGGCCCGGCACCTGTTGATTCATTTTTTGGGGTCAACAGAGTTCTACTCAAATATTCCCAGAAACATTGCTCAAACTGGTAACCCCTTTAGATGGAGGACATTAGTTAAATTTAGTCCATCTGTTTTGAGAGATTGGCTGGGAATTGATTAAGTAATTGAGGGGAGTGATGAAGAATTGACAAATGATGCAGTGGCCATGGAATTGACAAGGATGAATTGGCTTGATAAACTTGATAATGGCCTGCTTCTAGGCTTATCACAAAATACAAAATAATTTTTAAAATCCTGATCTATAACCTTGATCCCCTTATCCACCTGTCGGATCTGTTTCATGAACGGGCCGTGATGCTGTTTAAATTAGGGAACAAGGTCAGTTTCAGCTTAATCATGTTAATTTTTGATAGAATATTGTATGAAGGACCCAAGCGAGCTAAGCAATACAAACTGTCGTATCCCAGTCTTGTGACAAGACTCTTGTCTACTACTATTTTTTTGACTTGGGCATTTTTGCACTTACTACTAATCGATTTTCCACTATTGTTCCCACTCTAGGAGTATCTAAGTTTGCAAGTGTAGATGGTACTCAAACTTGTGTTCTCCAGGTTCCAAGACACAACTCCTACTGACAATTCTGAGAGACTTGATACTTAGGAGGGACAACTTAGGGTGGTGAAAAACCAAGTTGGTCATATTTTCTTAAAAACTCAAAAGTTCTTCGATGATTTCAAAGTTATACACAGGATTTTGGAGTCCATAACATTTCTTGGAGATCAAAGGATCAAGAGTACATGGCTTAAGAGCACTCCGGGTTTTCCAGAATATGTGCCTGGATTCCAGATGATGTGTCGAGGAGCATTCAGGAGTTAGTACCGCACTAGCAGCTGTTGGGAATTTACTTAATCATGCACAGCGGAAATAAAACAATTTTCAATTCCCACCAAAGATCTGCAATATGTTTAGATAGAAACTGTGATGAGAATTATACATTTGATGAATTCTGCAAACTCCTTTACTGATTCTCGAACTCCAAGGATCACGATCTGCAATCCAAGATGTCCAATTGTCCAGCCTCCAATGATGATCCACACAGAGAACAAGAATGACGGCTAGGGTTTTCTTTTCTTGTGCTAGTAAGAATAAAAAAACCTCTGCAGGTTTCAAACCCTAGTAACATATTAATATAAACCCAAGCGGGCTTGACCCATCTCTAAACATAATCCGGTCCAATATTTAATTATTCAAATTAATTAAATCCGGTTCATGAATTAATTAATCCAATTAATTAATTCGGGCATATTAATAATCAATCCAATTAATTAATTATTCAACACTTGTCCATTAATTAATTGGTAAATCTCATTCTTCTAGTTCTCTTTTGTGTGTGACCCATTAGGTTCCCAATCACGATGCCTAACGACGTGAATTATTATTTTGATCTAATTAAAATTGATAAATTAAAACACCCCTTTTAATTTATCACTAATTCACATTCGTCGTCCCAAATTGACATCTAGCAATGAGTCAGGGTAATACATGCGATGGAAAATGTCACGTGATGTGACAAACCAAACTTGTTCGTTTACCGTGAAATTATAATCCTTTCATCAATATGATCCAATCAATTATGAGATATGGATATGTGTCAATCTCAATTATCGATCATATCTTTTATCCCACTGTTAAGTCAATATAAGTTGAAAACTCCTTTTTCGACTTAAGATTTCACCATGGCCAAGGATTTCACTATCAACTTAATTGGATAGAATGTAGATCATAATCTCTTACTATTTAAGAGTGACGAATCCTCTATTGATCATTCACAACCTTCATATGATTCTAGACATACCCGAACGATGTCGTATTAGCGACCTTTTGCAGAGCAACATCCAACATCATCAAAGTATGACTGTCCTCATATAAGGCACTATGATGACCTCAAGTCAAAGGACCAATTCCACTACCGAACGTTAGAGATTAACCACTGACACTCAGATAGTTATCCATGTGGAATCTCTCAGCGGGTCTCCAATTTTTGTTCTATAACAGAACATCCATGTGTTCATTTAAGTGTCGCGACACTTTAGTTTATGAGATCAGCTACTTACTTCGCAAGTAAGAAATGCCACACACAATGGTCTATCCGCAATAACGATATCCGTATCTCGTTATCACTTCGACCATGGATAATTTAAGATTCAGTCATATTGTAATTTGTATCTCACAATCACAACTCCTTGTGATTAACAAATTGCAAAGACTTAAATTTATGGATTCTATTATTTAATATTTTCAATAGAAAAGTAATATAAATAAATAATAGATCTTGCCAGAATTAAATGCATTAAACAATAAAAGTGTTTACAACCTAAATCGATTGGGTATAGGGCATAACACTTACAAACTCCCACTTCCACTTGATCCAATCACTTATGAATCTAATACCATAAGAGTCTACATGACGATCATACTTATACTGCGACAATGACTTTGTCAATGGATCTGCAATATTATCATCTGTGGGAATTCGCTCTATCTTTACGTCATTTCTTTGTACAATCTCCCTAATGAGATGGTACCGCCTCAGTACATGTTTGGATCGTTGATGTGACCTTGGTTCCTTCGCTTACGCGATGGCTCCATTGTTATCATAGTACAAAAGTATCGGATCAACATTGCTAGGAACAACTCCAAGCTCACTAATGAACTTCTTGATCCAGACGGCTTCCTTTGCTGCTTCAGAAGTAGCAATATACTCGGCTTCTGTTGTTGAATCAGCGGTAGTCTCTTGTTTAGAACTTTTCCAACTAACCACTCCGTTGTTAAGAGTGAACACATATCCAGATTGAGATTTGCTGTCATCCTTGTCAGTTTGGAAGCTAGCATCAGTATATCCACGAATTCTTAATCCATCTCCTCCATATATTAAGAACACATCTTTAGTCCTTCTTAAGTACTTGAGAATGTTCTTAACTGCTATCCAATGTTTCTCACCAGGGTTTGCTTGAAACCTGCTCGTAACACTTAGAGCATATGAAACATCTACATGATAGATTCTATTGCTGATGCATAAAGAATCTGATCCATGCGATTCCTCTCATCATGTGTTTTAGGAACATATCTTTTGAGAGATGGATCCCATGTGACATGGGACATAATCCTCTTTTGGATTCTTCCATATTAAATCTTCTCAAGATTTTATCTATGTACGAAGACTGGGATAACCCAAGCAATCTTTTAGATCTATCTCTATAGATCTTAATTCCTAAGATATAAGCTGATTCTCCCATGTCTTTCATGGAGAAATTCTTTGACAACCACAATTTTACCGATTGAAGCATTGGGATGTCATTTCCCATTAATAATATGTCATCTACATAAAAAATTAGGAATACGACAGCGCTCCCACTTGTCTTCTTGTAAACACATGGTTCATCTTCATTCTTGATAAAATCAAACCTTTTGATTGTCTCATCAAAATGAAGATTCCAGCTCTTAGAGATTTGCTTTAATCCATAAATGGATCGATCAAGCTTGCATACCTTGCTGGCTTCTTTAGATTCAAAACCTTCAGGTTGTGTCATATACACTTCCTCTTGCAAGTTCCCATTAAGGAAAGCAGTTTTGACATCCATTTGCCATATTTCATAATCATGATATGCAGCTATTGCAAGCAAAATCCGGATGGACTTTAACATGGCTACAGGAGAAAAGGTTTCATCAAAGTCAACACCTTACCTTTGTTTATAGCCTTTTGCTACTAGCCTTGCTTTGTATGTATGGATGTTTCCATCTGTGTCAACCTTTTTCTTGTAAACCCATTTACAACCTATGGGTTTTATCCCATCAGGAGGGTCAACCAAGGTCCATACCTTGTTTTCATACATTGAGTTCATTTCGGATTCCATGGCCTCCTGCCATCTCTTTGAGTCAACACTTGACTTTGCTTCTGTATAATTAGTAGGTTCATCATCCTCGATTAGTAATACTTGATTAGTAATCCTGAATTCGTACCTTTTAGGAGGTCGAATGGTCCTACTTGACTTACGCTGATCTGGAGTGTCCTCAGGAGTTTCTATGTCCTGATCAAGAGTTTGTCCCTCTACAGGTGTGGGATCAGACTCAGGTTCATCTAATTGGTCAACAATATCTGTGGATTCACGAACTTCTTCAAGTTCTAATTTGATCCCACTGCCCTCTCCTAGAATAAACTCTTTCTCTAGGAATATGGCATGTCTTGAGACGAACACCTTCTTCTCAACGGGATTATAGAATTGATATCCAATAGTCTCTTTCGGATATCCCACAAATACACATTTATCGGATTTAGTCTCAATCTTATCCGATTCAGTACGCTTCACATAAGCGTCACAGCCCCAAACTTTCATATGAGATAAGATGGGCCTTTTACCCTTCCATAACTCGTATGGAGTTTTGTCAACCGATTTAGATGGGACACGATTTAGTGTGTAGCACGCAGCGATTAGTGCATGACCCCAAAATGATTTTGGGAGGTTTGCATGGCTCATCATTGATCGTACCATATCTAATAAAGTGTGATTCCTCCGTTCAGATACACCATTATGTTGCGGTGTATATGGCCGAGTCCATTACGAGAGAATTCCATTCTCTTTCATATAATCTAAAAATTCTCCTTTTAAATATTCTCCACCTCGATCTGATCTCAGTGTGAGAATACTTTTACCTGTTTGTTTCTCTACTTCACGCCTAAATTCTTTGAACTTTTCAAGTGCTTCATGCTTCAACTTCATCAGAGAAACATAACCATATCTAGAATGATCATCAGTAAATGTGATGAAGTAAGAGAAACCACCTCTAGCAGTGATTGACATGGGTCCGTATACATCAGTATGTATTAGCCCCAATAAATGTGCAGCTCTTTCTCCTTTTCCAGTAAAAGGAAATTTGGTCATCTTGCCTAATAGGCATGATTCGCATTTGTCAAATGATTCAAAATCTTTTGATCCCAAGTATCCATCTCTATGTAACTTGGATATGCGTTTCTCATTTATATGAACTAGTCTGCAATGCCAAAGATAGGTATTATTTAGATTATCATTTTTATACCTTTTATTTTCTATACTCATGATAGAGGACTCAGTATTAAGAATATAAATGTCATTTTGCAAAACACCACAACCATAAAAGATCTCATCTCGATAAATGGAACAACGATTGTTCTTAACATTAATTGAAAAACCACTCATGTCCAAACATGAAATAGAAATAATGTTTTTAGTAATGGCGGGAACAAAATAGCAATTCTCTAATTCTAATACTAAGCCCGAAGGCAATGGTAAGAAGTATGTTCCTACAGCTAATGCAACAACTCTTGCTCCATTCCCTACGCGCAGGTCAACTTCTCTTTTCTGCAGTGGTCTACTTTCTTTAGTCCCTACATATTTATACAAATATGAGATCCACATCCGGTATCTAATACCCAAGAAGCTAATGAAGTAGACATATTAACCTCGATAACAAGTATACCTGAAGATGAAGCTTCAGAAGACTTCTTTCCCTTCAAGCTTGCGAGGTAAGCCTTCCAGTTCCTTTTCCAATGACCTTTCACTCTACAGTGATAGCACGGATCATCAGATTTGGTATTGTCCTTGTTTGCTTTAACTGTTTTGAAATTGTTCTTAGCCTTCTTGGATGTTTTCTTAAAACTTCATTTAATCTTCCTTTTAGTGCCCTTGGAGGATTGAATGGCTAAGACATGCCCACTACTAACTTTGACATTGGGCTCCACAGTTTTAAGCATGTTCAGCAACTCAGGGAGTGTGCATTCGAGCTTATTCATATTGAAATTCATGATGAATTGTGAATAACTCTCTGACAGAGATTGAAGAACCAAGTCAACACTTAGTTCATGGTCCATTATTGAACCCAATTGAGCCAACTTCTCAATATAGCCAATCATCTTCAGCACATGAGCACTGACTGAAGATCCCTCTGCCATTTTGCACCGGTACAATAGCTTGGAAGTCTCATATCTTTCCATACGTGATTGTTCATCATACAACTCCTTGAGATGAAAAATCATAGTGTAAGCATCCATACCCTCATGTTGCTTTTGCAACTCAGGTGACATAACCGCAAGCATCACACATGCTGCAGTGTTATCGTCATCACTGTGTTTATTGTAAGCAGCCACCTCTTCCACAGTTGAGTCCTCAGTGAGTACCTCAGGAAAGGGCTACTCCAGGACATAACCAATTTTCTCATGCTTGAGAACAATTCTCAAATTGCGGTGTCAATCGAGAAAATTCGGCCCAGTCAGTTTGTTGGCATCCAGTATGCCTCTCAAATTCATATGGTTACTCATGATTCAAAAACTGTAAATGACGAAAAATAAAGAATCAATATGTATTAAAATGCATTGCATAAATTTAATTTGGACTTTAATTAAATTAAATATGCTCCCACTGTTTAAAATAAATTTATGACCCTCATACATAAATTAATAGAATCCATACTCGATTCCTAGTGGGCTGGGACCCCATTTGTTATTTTAAGACCTTGAGTGTACTCAACAAGCCTTAATAAAATATTTTGGTAGATACTATTTTCAATTGTATCTCCATACAACTCCCAGATCATTAAGCTGACAACTCTTTGTCTTCACACGTCTTATGTGTTAGCTTAATATGCCTCTAGAATTTATCTTCTTGGGTGTACTCAACAAAAGATAAATTTTAGTTAAGTCAAACTCATCATTCAGAAATATCAAATATTTCATAGTGTCAAACATATCCCTAATGGACCAGCCTTGAGTGTACTCAACAAGCTGAGATTGATTCAGGACTCTCGTTTTTCACTATAATGATGGAAGGCAAACAAAAATTCTGACTTAATATTTTAGTAAGGGGTTTATTATGCAAAGGTCTCATCAATTCAATCATGTATATATGTATATATTTCATTAAGCATCAATCATGCAAATAAATATACATATAAGAGTGGATGATTATGGACAAATTCTATCTAGTCTTCTCGAGCCAAAAGGAAGACTAGTTGGTCAATTCCTATGGAGTATTGCATTGAATTTATATCAATGCACCATCTCCATGGTTTCCTCATTTCTCTTGCATCTTCAATCAGTCCAGTCACAACATGTATTCTATACTAATTGGCACGCAGGCCTGAAAAACATTGAACGCGCAGACCCAAAAATAATAATAATAACAATAACGGACTCGCGGGTCCAAAATAAATTAAGAGCTCGTAAGCCCCTAAAACAGCAAGATTAAAATTAACCATTCAACACATCCACATGGTCGATTCCATAATCATCCACTAATGACACATTTATCATATAAATGCAATCCTATACAATATCTAATATTATATGCATATATGTTTCTAGAATCTAGCAATAATGGTTGTCTAAACACATTTAGTAAAATTGATCGAAAATAATTAATTAATCAATTAAATTAATTAGCGGGTCAATTTAATTAAAATCAAATTTTAATTAAAAATCAAATTAGAGTCTAACTCTAATTCATTAAAATATTAGGGCGGGACAATTTAATTAAAATCAAATTTTAATTAAATATGAAATTAGAGTCCAACTCTAATTATAATTGAATTAATATTTTAATTTAGGATAAAACTCCTAAATAAAATAAAAATCAATTTAGGGCCAAAGTTTATTATTTAAGTTAAAACCGTTTTTTAACGAAAATATAAGTCGTCAATTTTAAATAAAATTTAAATTTAGGCCAAAATTAAATTTTTAAGGTCAAACCCTTTGAAAATCAAATTTCAAAACATTTTAATATTTAAATTCAAAAAACTCCTTTTTCGAAAATTGCAAATTGACCCAAGTTTGAAATTACGAACATAGCCTCCCAATTAATCAAATTACATGACAGGCCATCTATCTAAAATTGTAAAAATGGCCCTTGAATCATAATTGCAGGCGGGGGCCTGCAATTTTAGAAATTGTATCAGAGGCCCCCGCCTCCAACCTGCTCAACCGACAGAAACCCTAAAAAAAATTTTTTTTTTTTTAAATAACGGCGCTAGCAGGAAAAATGGTGGTGCGACAACAGCGCACTATCGGTAGTGCAGCAGCGTACAGTGCTACTGCAATAACCAGCAGCAGCGTCGTACGCTACTGCCATTTTCCAGCAGCGACACTCGTCGTTGCAATTCGCAGCGACGCGAGCGCCGCTGCAGTAGGAGCGACAGTCACTGCTGCTCCCGAGGCGTGGCGGCGCGCTGCTCGTGCCGCCTGTCCCGGTAGCGCTGCCTCCATGGCCGGAGGTGCCAAGTTTTCAGATCCAATTTTTTTTTTTTTTGGATGAAAATTTATTTTCCTTTTCAAAAACAAATTTTTGAAGATGAAAAATAATTTTCTAAATTGCTAGATTCAAGAAACAAATATAAACAATCAACTTTTAATTGTTCAATCATGAAAAACAATTTCTAACAAATACAAAGTGGGCTCTGATACCACTGTTGGGAATTTACTTAATCATGCACAGCGGAAATAAAACAATTTTCAATTCCTACCAAGGATCTGCAATGTGTTTAGATAGAAACTGTGATGAGAATTATACATTTGATGAATTCTGCAAACTCATTTGTTGATTCTCGAACTCCAATGATCACGATCTGCAATCCAAGCTGTCCAATTGTCCAGCCTCCAATGATGATGCACACAGAGAACAAGAATGACGGCTAGAGTTTTCTTTTCTTGTGCTAGCAAGAATAAAAAAATCTCTGCAGGTTTCAAACCCTAGTAACATATTAATATAAGCTCAAGTGGGCTTGACCCATCTCTAAATTTAACCCGGTCCAATATTTAATTAATCAAATTAATTAAATCCGGTTCATGAATTAATTAATCCAATTAATTAATTCGGGCATATTAATAATCAATCCAATTAATTAATTATTCAACACTTGTCCATTAATTAATTGGTAAATCTCATTCTTCTAGTTCTCTTTTGTGTGTGACCCATTAGGTTCCCAATCACGATGCCTAACGACGTGAATTATTATTTTGATCTAATCAAAATTGATAAATTAAAACACCCCTTTTAATTTATCACTAATTCACATTTGTTGTCACAGATTGGCATCTAGCAATTTGTCAAGGTAATACATGCGATGGGAAATATCACGTGATATGACAAACCAAACTTGTTCGTTTACCGTGAAATTATAATCCTTTCGTCCATATGATCCAATCAATTATGAGATATGGATATGTGTCAATCTCAATTATCGATCATATCTTTTATCCCACTGTTAAGTCAATATAAGTCGAAAACTCCTTTTTCGACTTATGATTTCACCATGGCCAAGGATTTCACTATCAACTTAATTGGATAGAATGTAGATCATAATCTCTTACTATCTAAGAGTGACGAATCCTCTATTGATCATTCACAACCTTCATATGATTCTTGACATACCCAAACGATGTCGTATTAGCGACCCTTTACAGAGCAACATCCAACATCATCAAAGTATGTCTGTTCTCATATAAGGCACTATGATGACCTCAAGTCAAAGGACCAATTCCACTATCGAACGTTAGAGATTAACCACCGACACTCAGATAGTTATCCATGTGGAATCTCTCAGCGGGTCTCCAATGTTTTGTTCTATAACAGAACATCCATGTGTTCATTTAAGTGTCGTGACACTTTAGCTTATGAGATCAGCTACTTACTTCGCAAGTAAGAAATGCCACACACGATGGTCTATCCGCAATAACGATATCTGTATCTCGTTATCACTTCGACCATGAATAATTTAAGATTCAGTCATATTGTAATTTGTATCTCACAATCATAACTCCTTGTGATTAACAAATTGCAAAGACTTAAATCTACGGATTCTATTATTTAATATTTTCAATAGAAAAGTAATATAAATAAATAATAGATCTTGCCAGAATTAAAGGCATTAAACAATAAAAGTGTTTACAACCTAAATCGATTGGGTTTAGGGCATAACACTTACAGCAGCAACTGCCAATCCAACTAAAGCAGCACTAGAGGCACGGGATTCTGACCTGCCCCCTAAAGGCCAAACTGAAGCTACTTGTACTTCAGCACCTGCAGCTTCCCGCAAACGTGGTGGTGATACCAGCTAATCACCTGGTACTGAGAAGTGTAATAAGTAGTAATGCGCAGGTTTTATTCCTCTAACCTCTGACAATTTGATTTAACTATTTTCTGTATAACTGCGTCTAACTATTTGGTTCTCACATTTGGAAGACTGTCTAATCTGTTGCACTTGTGCTTGGTTTGTCTATTTCCTCTACCCCACCTTGATAGTGGGTTTTTTAATTTAAAAAAATTGGGAGGAGGTGATTTTTGTTGATGGTGAATGGCTCAAGAACATGACAGTTGTGAAGCATGTAGGTTGAATTGTCCTTTATTCATAAACTTTTCAGTTTGCAGGGATATTGCTCTATGTCATTATTGCTTTGCTACATATCTATTAGTTTTATATTTTCTAGATACTATGTGATACATTGATTTAATTCATGATTTTAGGATGTGTGAGTTAGGGGGAGCAGTGTGTTGTTATATGTGAGAACTAACAAAGGGGGAGTAGTTCATGTTCATAATTTGGTAAACGCTCAACACACACTCACAAATATGATATTACAAAAATCAAAAAGTTGTTTTTGAAATTAAGTCAAGTAAAAGGGGGAGATTGTTGGAATATTTTTACATATTATTTTTAATTGGCTTACTTAATATAGAGTGATTTATAAATGTTAAGTTTATATACCAAAAAACGTGAATAATAGGATTTTGTCCAAAAAGGCAATCAATTCTAATCAACTGGATGGTATAGGTCTCAACGAAATTCCTTGACTACGAATTTTAGAATTTCAACATCCAAAACAGGATGCAATCTTTTGTTTTCATATTGCAGCTTATACAAATTCATTTACCTACCATCTTAGATATTATTTGATAGGTCAAATAATTAAACTTAAGGAAAGATATGGGCATGTTTGAGCCCCATTTTTGGTGAGATACATTTTGAAAGAGTAGATTGATAGAGAATAAGTGGTTCAAAATAAAGGAAAAGTTTTTTGATTACATATAATATTATTTTATTAAAAAGTGTGGTTGAAAAGAAAAGAGCAAAAAAAAAATGTATTTTGAAAAAAATTGGGATCAAACAAAGGCATAATATAATTAAACTTTCCCTAAGTTAATACTTTGCCATATCAAACATATCTAATTTTATTCTACTATATTTTTATCGTGTTTCATGATTTAATTTTAGGTAAGATCAATTCGTGAGTTGAAGATCCCTTTATATAAGCAAGAAATCAAGAAAGCGAAATTCAGCTTTGAGAAAATTGATTCCCGTCTTGAACCTGCAATGCAACGTTTCGCCTTAATCCAGCGAGTTCAACCAGTGACATGCTGATAAGTGCATTTTATACACTTTGTTGGGTCTAAAATAGTAATATTTGATAGTTCTTCTGACAAAATATATCATAAATTGTTATATTTTATGTTATATAGGTAAAACTCAATGATTGAAGAAGGAATCTAAAGATTGAAGCGAAAAATGGTGAAAATGGCAAAATTCAAAGTTCTAGAACCAAATTGCAAATTCAATAGTTGATTCGGACCACAAGTTGATACTTTGAAGATTGATATGAGACAATTGGACAGAATTAGAACTCAAAAATGAATGGAAGATGATCAAAATATTATCAAAATCAATTCCCAATCGCACAAGTTATATTCTAGATTTTTAGTCGACGATTGATCATTTTTAGCATGGTAAACGTCCGAATTGGAAAAATTGTATTTCTATCAAAGTTGTAGTCTTTGGAGTTAGCTTTCTAACTAATTTTGAATCGCTTCAATCGAATATCGAGAGAGAAAATTTATGATCAAAATACTGAATAATGTGCAGAGACAAAAAAAATCTACGCGAAGACAATTTTCCTTATTCAATTGGAACACTTTTGGAAACTAATTTGGATGTGATTTTCAACTAGTTTTCTACTCCTAAAAATACCTAACAGTAGAATATGTATGAGAGACCTTTCATATGCATATTAGACTTCAATATTCATTAATTATTATCATCATCAAATGATGAGAAGTCATACGTTTTTGTGACATAATTGAAGGGGACTTGTAAGAATTCAATCAAGTGAAAATTCAAACTTAATTTTTGGGCAAAGAAAAGAACGCGTAAGTGGAGATTCATCAAGAAATCATTGAAGAGATTCAATATTTCAATATTCATCTTCATCTTCTCAATTTATCAAAAATTCGGATTATATCCTTTCACTTAAATATGATTTCTTGTGATTTCGATATATTAGCCTAATTTTATACATTGTTAGGATGAGATGAACCATTATTATGATATTTTTAGTATTTAATTAATTATTTTGACTTTAATTTGATTTGATTTAGGGATGTTTATTATCGTTTTATCGTTCTTTTCAATTGGTTGATCACCAATTAAATTGTTGGTGGATTTTATTGTTATCAAAAGAGACAATAGGGTTTAAGCACATTATAATAAAAATTGTAAAGTTCGATAGAGGATAAAGATATACATCTATGATTTATATGGTTTCAATAAGTGTTCTAATACTTTTTAATGCATTTATCATGTTTGCATCTTTCATCGAGAGATAGAAGAGTAACATAAGTGGAATAGATTTGACGGCTATTGAGAGAGATTTTCAATTAAATTAAGAACTAACCAACATGGATGATTTTAAATTTTCATTTTAATTGTTACACTAAAAATTGAATAACAAGGTGGATTCGACATTTTAACAATGCATCTTACATATTTAGCCCATGTTTGGTGCACATTTTTTTCCCAAGAATGCATTTTATTTTTTGATGTGATGGGGAATATGTAGTTGAAAATGAAGGAAAAGTTATTGATGTGATGAAAAATATTATTTTATTGAAAAATGTGTAGTTGAAAATGAGTAGAAGAATGAGAATGAAAAAATAATGTGGCTGCAACAGGGGCTTAAAAAAATACATTAACTTACTTTCATTATTTTAATTGATAATTTAGGGATTAGTATTAAAAAATCATAAAATTTGTTTGTTATTCGATTAAAGTTGTAATAAATTTTAACTCGATCAAACACGTAATCCTCGTGGATTCAACACTCTATTCACTACTTTATTACTTGTTCACGATCTCGTTCACTTGCGAATTTTCAAAGGATCAAGTGTTGTCGGGGATCGAACCCAAGTCACCCGCGTGACAGGAGGGTATGCAATTCTGAATAAACTCAAAACAAACATGTTTTCCTCAATAATATTTGAAGAAAACAAACCAACGCGTGAATCTTCAATCCACTTCAAAGATCAAGCTGCTTGGTGTAAGTTGAGAATTGTGATTCTTAATCCAAGTAATATTTGTGGTCAAGTACAACAGTAAAGTGGCTATAAAGTTTAAACCATATGGTTTAATTATACTTCTATCACAAGCAAAAGAAGAAGAAAATGAGGGAGTTGTTCTTAGGTTACTTTTGATTGTTATTTGTTAATTTTGCGAAATTATAAAATCCAAACTGTTGTATTTTTTATCGTTTGATTTAGTGGATTGATTTATATGTGGCATGGGCCGTGGATATTTTCTTTAGGGTTTACCACGTTATACCTGGTATTTGTACTTGTTAATTTCTACAATTAACTAAATCACGTAGAACTCTAGAATATTCTGATTGTCTAACGTGTACTAAATGAATTGAGTAATTAAGACATAATTTTTAATTAACTAGGTTTAAGTTTTTACAAATTCTAAAATATGTGGGCCATATTCTTTTGAATCATTTGGAGAATTCTTAAGGCCATTTTCAACCATACACCAAAATTTGCAACATTTTGCACTAAGTCTTGCACCAAATTGAAAATCATTTCCAACTCAATTTACCAAAAGTTGCACCAAATTAATAGTGTTTAACAATTTTCTTCATTTTTTAAATTTTTAAAAATTTATTTATCTCAAAAATTATTTATTTATTGATTCTAGATAAATTATTAAATAAATAATTACGTTTAGTTAACAAAAATATTGAATTCATTAATAAATTTAAAAAGTGTAGTACAATTAATAGAAATACATCTGCCAGGAAAATATTAAAAAAAAAGAGTGTAATACATTTTGAATCGCAATATCATGACATTACAAAGTCCAAATAGTAATCACAATTAATTATTTTTATTAAATGATTAAAATTTATTACAAATGTACATGATGATGATGATGATGATGATGATGATTTTAGAATTAAAATTTATTGTATAACAAAATGGATAAATATACCCTTAACAAAAATTGGTGCAAAGTGGAAGAGAAGGGAAAAAAGGTATGTAACCATTTTGATCCAAAATGGTGCAATGGGTGGTTGGAAGAGATTTGCACCAAAAATTTGGTACAATTTGGTGAATTATGGTACAATGAGGATGGGTTAGAGATGCTCTCAATACCCTTGTTATAAGCTAAAAAGTGTGTTTTCTCTATTACCCTTTTCTTTAACTCTTTCTGTCCTTTACGAGTCTTTGATGAAATTATTCAACTCATCACAAAGTAACGTTTTTACCTTATGCTTTATTCTTGGATTTGGATTTATCTTGATTCTTTTTCTTATTATCATTGGTATTCTTCTTTTTAGAATGACTAGTCAGAATTGAAAGTACGTTGCACGTTATACTGAAATATTTTATAAATACTGTGAAAGTAATATTTGACATTCTATTTACCATTTTGATCTAAACATAATAGAAATGCAAGCCCCTGAAATAAATGCTAATTATTATATATGCACGTAAATAGTAAAATGCATGCTTGAATGTGGGTATTAGAATTACAACTAAATACATAAATGAAAATGGATGGCAAATGCGATACATGAATTAACGTGAATGTTAATTAATTTAGAATTAATACTAAGGAATATATGTGACAATAAATGTCAAATAATTTATATTAAATGAATATAATTTAATTTTCAATTAAGTGAAACTGGATGCTAATTAGTGTACATGGATGTGAATTATGAACTATATTTTTGAATATGAAATTCTAATTAATATTAAATAATTCATGTGAATGTTAATTAATTGTTAATAACAAGGACATGAATGTGAATGTAAATGTGAAATTTTAATTAATATTAATTAAATGAATGTGAACGTTAATTAATTGAGAATTAATTAAAGTATTTATTACAGTTTATAAATTAAATACATATTGAAAAACGAAAAGTAAAGTATTATTGAAATAATTGAATTGTAGTAGGGTTATAATCGTCCAAAAAATGATTCTCACTTAATGTGATATTTAATATATTATAGATAATTATATTTACTAAAATATTTTTTCCCTTTTACCATCTGATTTTATCCACCCAAATTCTCTCTCGATTCAACATTTAGTCCAAGTTCTTTATTTTTTAGGGTATTGATCAATTTCAGTAGTTATCTTATCCCTTCTATACTGGGAGCGGATCCAGGAAATCAAGTGAGATAAGACGACCGTTGACAGTTGCAATAGCTAGAATATTTGTTAATATTTAATTAAATAATATTAAAAAAATTCAATCAATTTATACGTAAAAGTCCTATACATATGAAATTATAATCCAAAATAACAAGAAAAAAATATATTTTTCGAATCATATATGTACGATCAAGTTTCAAGTTTTTACAAACTTAAATGAGACAAGATGAAGTTTATACGTAAAACATAATTAAACGGTAAATACAAGTTCTTTTAAGGTGAAGATTATGCAAAGTTTTTAAAACAATGATTTTTAGAATTATTTTTTACCCAAAAAAATTATTTTTCAAACTCTTAAAAGAACAAAGAACAGTACTTAGATTGTCTAAATTTAAATTTTTTTAAAAAATAAATTGATAAAACCTAACAATAAAAGTACATATTATTCTATGCCCTTGTTTGACATCCATTCTTTTCTCATTCTCACTCTCTTTTTTTTTTTTTTTTTCTTTCTTCATTTCAACCACACATTCTATCAATAAAATAATATTACACATAAACCAAAAAATTCTTTTTACTTTTTAACCACACATTCTTCTCATCAATCACTATTCCAGAATTTATTTTTCTCCAAAATGGGTGTCAAACACACCCATAATTATCATACCCAACCCGACCATTGATTGGACAAATCAGCGGGTCAGTGGTTCAGATGTCGGGTCATTGCAAATTTAAATTTTAGTTAAAAAATATATATTTTTTTAAATAAAGAGTCTATTACTTTGATAAATTTGAATATATATTTTCTTGTCACAATCATTGTTAAAAATCTTCAATTGCCATAATGGTCAAGTTTTCCATTATCACGTGGTGAGTATACGTTTTTATCTCACTCATTACAAATGTGATATAAAATTTTGCTTTGAGCCAATTTGATAGCTAAAAAATTAAAAGGAGTGAAGGCTCCTAAAATAGAATCCTATGCATCTCGCATGCAAAGTGAGCACTCTACCATATGAGCTAAACAATATTTTGTTGAAAGCTAGTATATTTATAAATATTTAACGTCAAAGTTTAATAATCCTTTTTTTTTTCTATGGAACCCACGGGCAATCGTGCTGACTCGCTGGGTGCTGGCACTGCCCCCTCTCCCGCTCCCATACCTAAGAGCATTTTTCAAATATTTGTGCCTGTCATTTATAGTTTAATAAGACACTGTCAAATGACCTTTTGAAAAATTTTCATCATAGTGGCAAGGTATTGAGACAGTATCGTAAATCAATTCACGCTTTTATCAAAGTCTAATGAGGTATCCATTTTGAAAGAGAATAATTGTTTCAAATAAGTAACATTTATTTATTAGGCATAATTTATATTTATAAACCAGTCCTAAAGTTTTGTCCGCAATTCTTTCGTAGTTTTAGTATAATGTGTTGACCTCGATTCAGACCGGTGACTTGGCCAACATATCCCACTTCTCTCACATTCACGCATAAATATTCTGCACATTTGGACAAACTATTAGAAGCACGTGATCTTCTTAAATGGTAAGGGAGGCAGTCAAGAGTATTCCAATAGTCAAGTTAATCACCAAGCATAATTGAGTTTAGGATGCACGAAAAACGTGAACCGCAAGTATGTGTACGAGCATCGGATTGTATAGAGAAAATGACAAGAGTGAGCAATATATCTATTGAGTATGTAAAATTGCGTTACCTTCAAATGGTACTAAGTATGAATTTTTATAATACTAGTAAGACATATGTGTAATGCACGTGTCATAGTATAGTTGGCTATATGATAGCGTAAATATAAAAAAATTTATTTGTCTTAAGTATTAGTTACATTAAACTTAAAGCACTTGAAATGATGATAAGTGACAAAAATAATATTAAGAAATTTGATTCAAAACTTATTTTCTAGACTTTGCGTTTGAAGGTCTCTCTACTCTTTTTTAAAAAAGATAGGGCATAGATGATTAGGTGTTGATGCCCTGCTAAAGAGATAATGAATTTCAACCTAGCCCTCATTTTTCTACCTATTGAGATAAGACATTATGTTTCCTTCATCTCGTGTTCATAGAATCTCCAATTACATGTATCAGTAGCACCAGTATTTAGTTTCTTTACCAAGACCCTATGCAAGACGTATGTAGTCAAGACTAATTAATTAATGATAATATGGTGCAGAATTTAGGACAAATCAAAGGTCTCTACCAGTATTAAAACCACAACATAACGAAAATTTTCATCATAGAGGCAAAAAGAATGACAAACGATCACCTAACTTCATAAATTCCGTTGAATATCTTTTTAGCATATTCTAATGATACTGTACATTACATCCATTTAAAAAATAATAATAATAATTCACTTCATAGAATATGTTGGTCTACCAGTACTGTATGATGTAGGAGGATTCTTCTGAAAATCATTGAGTTCCTTCAATATCCATTTTGACACCATAAATTTACCATTTTTAACCGTAAAAACTGAAGAAAAATGAAATTGAGAGAAATTGGTGTGAGTGCGTGGGTTGAGGGTGGGGTAAAAAAGAAAAATTAACGATTATGATTTTACGTTTAATAATTTAAGATAATATTTATATTTAAACTTAAGTGACAATATATTTATTATTATCACATTTTAAGTTTTCTTAAAAAAAATTTAAATCGATCCAAATGGATATTCGTATCGTGAAATATTGAATCAAACGAAAAATTGTAGGAAAATAAAGTTTCAAAAAAGGACATTGGAATGAGGTTGGGATTGAAAAAAAATATAAACAATCACGAATTTATGTTTCACAATTAATGTAAAATTATTTTTTATATTTAAAATTTATCGATCATATATTTATCATGACCGCACTTCAATATTTTCAAAAAATTTTAAATTGCTTAAAATGAATATTTGTAACTTAAAATACTAAATCAAACGTTAAAAAAAAAAAAAAAAGAACCTGGCTTAGATGGCTTAGCCTAGCCGAGCCATAAAGCCATTTGACTCGTCTCGGTTTACGAACAGTAACCACCAAGTGACTCTTTTATTTATGTAGGAGAAAAGGTGAAGTGGTTACCGTTGGATGAAAGACACGTGGCCTCATCTTGACGTTCGGTCTGTTGTATAGCACCTTAAATCTAGATATCCTAGACTTGAAAACATTATCATTTAATTTTATCTTAAAACTATAAATGTGGAAAACGATTAATTGTTTTTTTTTTTAAATAATAAACATTAACAACTTCATTTATGAAAATAATTTGTAGAAGACTTTTATACTATTAAAAAAATTAAATTAAAGGACTTATATATTTCAAAACGAAATCAGTATTAAATGTGTTGCACCGAGCATGTCTCACTACAAGTAGTCCTCTCGAATCATTTTGAATTCATCATCTGAGAAATTAGGAGGAATAACTTGGAATGAGCTAACACCCAGTATGCTTACTTCATGCATATGATCCATGCTTATTATATGCATATGAGTTACTTTAAAATAAATAGCTTTTTCCAACATGTATTCCTTTGCTTTCATTTCTTTAAAAAAAAACTTTAAATTAGTATTGTGATTTCATTTTAGTGTATCGTCTAACTAATCAGAATGTAGTAGGCCTTTATTATTTGAAATGCAATTCAATTTATAGGTAGCGTTGCAAAGCGGTTAACATTAAAAATTTAACATTGATATGGTGTGCTGATCCTTCATGTTCCATTTTCTATTCATACCTTTCAGGACATAAACATATATTTCTTTAAAAAAAAAATATTTGGGATACATATATTTTTAAAAAATATATATATATTCCCTGATACATGACATTTAGAAAAATTTTATTTCTTCAAACTTCATACATGCGTATGAATGCATTGATATGCATGAATATATCATGAAAAATATAAATACTATAGAACGTATGAATGGACTATTATGTTAACGTAATAGCGATTTAGATTATACATTTAACAATGTTACACATGCATGATGACAAAGGGAGGTTTACATACTTGAAATCTTTTTCAATGTACTTTTTAGAATAACAAGTGGAGACTTCTTAGCATCCTATAAAATCAACGTACTAAAAGTCCCAGGTCATTACTGTAACGCCTCAAATCTAGTAACCTTTTTTAAAAAAATTAGATAAACAAAGATTTGAAGTGTTACCGATATCTTTCTTATCGAATTTATGCAGAATTTACTACTATTGTACAAATTGATAAATTAGTAATGTAAATTCGAAAATTTCATATTTAATTAAATCTTTAAAATATTACGATTTCGATTGTCAAATGTAACATTTCAAAAAGGCTCGAATGCCAAAATTACTAAAATAACGTCCACTTAATTAAACATAAAAAAATTCTAAGAATAAAATTTGCCATAAATCTTTATTAAAAAATTTACTTGGCAACCATAAGCATCCACCTGTTCAATCTTCCACGTGTTCAGCACGATCCGTTCTAATCTAAAATTATTGTAAGAGTGAGTATTTTGAAAATACCCAATAAAAATACGTGCTAATTTTCATTTAACGAGATATAAATATAAAATGACATAACATATCAAATAGCTCAAAGAAGTTCTTTAGAATCCCTATATCCCGTAGGATTTACATATTTGATCTAACGGTCCTTCTTAGAGTATTTGCTTAAAAATTGACCCGAAAGTCTTAAAGTATTTCATGCCAATACTATATAAATATATAGAAAATAATAATTTTGCATTACGTATTCTTACCTCAAATTGATATAGAATAAATAATATGATTGTAGAATAATAGTAAAGGAAATTATTTCCAACAATGTGCACGTGTAAATTTGTAGGAAGTGAAGTTTGTTTGTTCTAAGAAAAAAAAAGAACTCTAACATCACTATATACATATATATATAATTCTGACACATAAACACGTGACTCCGAGTCAAACGAAACGACCTTTCAAGTTTAATAATTTAGCCCCCGTTTGATTTACATTATTATCTCATTAAAATGAAAAATATGATCGTTATTCATCATATCAACATTTAAATTCAAATTTTCTATCTCTTATGTGGGCCCCAATAACGGTTATATTTTTCATTCTCATTCTACGATAATTTGGCTCAAACAGGGCCTAATTCCAAACGCATTCGAGGTACATTAAGAATTTATAAGATTAATTAAATTAATTATTATCAAAATTAATGAATTAATTATGTTTAATTTATTGAATTATAATATCTCTTTTCAAATTCCAAGTAATCGTACATGAATTGAAATTGATAGAGAATAACTAGCCAAGAAGGGGTGAATTGATTTTTAAAACTTTTTTCAAGAATTAATCTAAATTCAAACAAGTAAAGATTAAATAGATTAATTTAAATAATAAGCACAAATATAAAAAATATTAAGTAAAAGGAAGAGAGGGTGTAAACAATATAATTGTGGAGGGTCGATACAAAGTAATGATCTACGTCCTCCGTTACCAAACTCTCCGGCACCATCAAGACATTTTCACTATATTGATTGACTTATGGTACAATTCAACCATTTACAACGCTTCCAATGACTTACAAATAAGGAGTACCGATCTTTATACAATGTTAAACTTTACGGAACCTCAACACGACCCACATTATTGAGTTTTATAGGACCTCAATATGAATCACACGGTGACTTACAACAAGGAACACTGATCCTCATACAATGTTGATCTTTAAGGGATTTCAACACAAGACACACTTTTTCAAAGTATTTTACAATGAGATTCCTCTCTTGATAAATAATACAAACAACTTAAGTACTAATAGAAGTTAACACTTCAATAAATAGTAATAAATGACAGTTCAAGTGTTTAATGAAAAACTTTGATGAATATGATAATCAAAATTTAGATTCAATCAATCAAAGTGTTTCAATGAGAAGATGAAGAAGAAATAAATGCAATGTAGGTTTAAAGAAAATCTTCTCAAAATATATCTCTCTTTTAATGAAAATTTGCAATAAATTAAGTACTAAGAGAGAAATGAGAAATTTTGATGAATATGATGATTTTACAAGTTTGATCCAATCAATCAAAGTTCTCAATATGAAGAAGTAGAAAAGTTTATGCAATGTAAATACAAATATCTTTTTTTCAAAAATACGTCTCTCTTTTAAGATTGATATAAATAAGTTAAATACAAAGAGAAATGAAAAATTTTGATGAGAGAAATGATTTAAGAAGTTTGATTCAACCATCAAAGTTTTTATTATGAAAAAAATAAATGAAATGAATATAAAAATGTAAGCTCAAAGAAGATTTTTCAAAAATATATTTCACAACAAAACTCTCTTCTTGTTGTTTAATGAATGCAAAGTGAAGTGGTATTTATAGCAGTCAAAATGTAAAAAGTTTTGACCAATCGGATGATCCTCACCGGACGTCCGCTATTGACCGGACGACTGAAACTAGCCATTACGGGGTCAAAAATTAGAACATTTAAAATTTTGACCGTTGGCGAATCGGACGTCTGCCTGGTCAACCAGATATGATCTAAGGGCCCGTTTGATTCATCCAAATTTTCCATGGAAAATGGAAAACAAATTCCAACTTCCACTTTTGCCTTGTTTGATACATTTTTTTTTTCCATGAAATTCACTTTTTTGGTTTGGCTCACACAATCACTTTTTCTTTGGTTTTGTGGAAAACCAATTTCCACCAATCAATTTGGTGGAAATTGATTTTCTAGCTCTTTTTTTCTTGCAATTGGAAAAAATTTTAGACACAATGGTAAAAAAAATTATCACTTTTATTGACAATTTTCATGCAAAATAAAGTCAAACGAATGGTATTCGGTATGGTAATTTTTTTATTTTTTATTTTTTGGCAATTGGAACAAATTTTAGACCCAATAGTAAAAAAAAAATTATCATTTTAATGGACAATTTCCATGAAAAATGAAATCAAACGGATATCAAACTTTCAATATTTTTCAGGTGGAAAATTATACCAATCAAACACAATTAATTATAATTCTCAGTAAAACGAATTCTAGGCAATTCAATTTCCTGTAATTCATTTTCTTTCCACCCAAATTCCATATTTGCAATCAAACGGACCCTAAGTTCAAGTATCACTTTGAAATATCAATCTTACTTTTGATCAAAAATATTTTATGCAAATAATATGAAATTAACTCTTCGTACACAAAATAATTTTTAAACTATTGTCATTCATTACTAAAAATCAAAGTGTTATACCTTTACATATGATCTCGAAAGCCTAATCTTTGATCTTGATTCGAAGTTTCTTTCCTGTCTGACTCTTAAACTCTTGATCTTTCTTTAATAACGTCTCACATGCTCTTGATATTGCTTCTTCTTGACATTTGTCTTTTAAACTCTCATATCGAATGATTTGACTTAAATACTTACCTTCCACTTTGATCTTCATTTCGAGTCCGATTTATATGTTTATTTTAGCAATACTTGATTGATTTTAATATTAAACTATCATCACTCAAAATTAATTGTTGAAACAGTATTAATCTTATTTGTTATGATCAAAATATTAAAACTGAAATAAACCTTAGGTCAACAGAAATGAAAATTTCTTTTTATTATTTTATTATTAATAAAATATAGGATGTAAAACACTTTTTTTTCTATCAAAATAACTCGGATATAAATAGTTCAAAATTATTTCTTCTTGAGCCCAATTTATGTTATTTAACACGAATTACAAATTGATTATAATATTGATATATATTTTAGTAACTTCTATAATATTTAAATATTTGACCCCAAATAAAAGCTACAATAAATTCTATAAAAATATGCATTAGAAAATAAATCATTTGTGCAAATAGGTAGGTTAAACTTATAGCTTTAACTTTTGGACTTTAGTTTGATGACAATGCTAGATATGAACTATTTTATTTTCTATATGACCAATATTAAATTTAGACCCATAGGAAAATAGTAATTAAAATTCGGAATATTACAATTACCATTTATAAAGAAACCTCAATATACTCATCTTTTATGTGTTTATCACTTAAGACATTTTCTTAAATATTGAGTTATAATTTATTTTATTTTATTTCATGAACCATAATTATAAACACATCGAAACATCTAAGAATGTCACATCTATCAAATAGATCAAATATATCATAAATATTCATATTTGTTGCCATAAAAGAGTCTTAAACGCATATACATAACATAATTCCAAATTTGAAATGGATAATTAAAAATCAAATAATGTTATCTCTTTATAAAAAAAAAAATTAATAATTTATGACCGTAATCAATATATTCTTATATATAAAAATTATAAAAGTAATTAAATGAGTCGAAGATTTGTTTCTTAATTTTTAAAGTAATCGACAAAAACTTTCTAGTTGCTGAAATTTTTGGGCAAGATCCACGAATGTAATTTTATCTCAAAAACTAATAGTCCATATTCAACAAAACTTTTCAGAAACATGATAGACACAATTTAGATCATGCAAAAAAATTTGACAAGATCTAAAATCGTTATTTGTTCCACATTTTCTATTTTATAATCCGGGTTATATGTAGTGCCAGCATTAACACAGTCAGGGTAAAATCCACTTATAAAATTCATATAAATTAATTTCTAGAACAAATGACTTCATAAAAATTTATTATCATTCCTAACGCGTAAAGAACAACTATTATAAAAACAAAGTCATTTTAAGGGAAATAAAATATATTTTAAAATGTTAAGACTTGGACATTCAACCCGATGAAATTTCTAGTCAAGAAATACATTATAATATAAATTTTAGAATGTGTATGAAATTTTGATTTCTTAAAGAATAACAAAATAGTACTCTTCTTGAAATTTATGTGGGTTGTATTTTTTCAAAAATATCAACACAAAATTTTTCATACTATTCATATTAAGGTGGGATTCCTAAAGACCAACAATATAAATATATTTTGAAATATAAATGAGCGCACGATACTTCTTCTGAAGCTTTAGTACAATATTCTTTTTAAATATTGATATGCATGAAATTCTGCTTCAGCAAGTGCAATATAAAAATATTTTCATGAAATATTGATACGTAGTAATAATACAATATTATTCAGGAATATTGATTCTAAATTGATACTCTTTGAAAATACGCAGTTTACTAACTAAGTTCGACCTTGCGTGTGGAATTATTCTATTAAAAACAACAAGTCACTTTTTAACAGTTTCTAGATGATTAAACATACATTTCAATTATCTTATGTTTGAATACCACAGTTTGTAATATGGAAAGCAATAAAGAATGAACATCAAAATGATGACGGAGAAACCCAACTGTGTAAAAACTCCGGGATCAAGTCAATTACCTCCACTATAGACAATATGGATTACAGTTCGTTTTCAACCTAGCAAATTCCACTAGTTGCCGATGTTGTAATTCCTGTAATCTCCAAGATCTACTGTTCCTCCAGACTCACAATCTGCTACCGTAGATACTATCTAGCCAACCGCTAGATCTCCCAATCTACCTCCTGTAGCTTCCAAGATCCGATGTAAATTCCAGACTCCCCAATCTTCTTCAATTGTCTATTCCAAGTGGATATCTAGGAATAACCTATTCCTATTCTTCTTCGTACGCTTGTAGTCCAACCTCCTGAAACTTCTAAAGTCCAACTGAGAAAGTACATTCTTCAAAGTGTTAAGGAATCAGGTATTTTGGATTCACGAACCTTGATGTTTTTCCAAAACTTGGTTGTCGGATCTCAAGAATAATATGGATGAATCACCAAATAATTATGCTTTTTGATCTCTCAAAATATGATGTGGATGTGTTATACAATGAAAGCACAATTAAGCAATCACTCGGAATTCGTCCCAGATATCTGTATTTATAGTTGGGGATGCTTAGGTGTTGTGGGCTTTGTAAAACTCTTCAAAATCGTGAATTAGGTTTGGCCACATAAATATGTTGCTCGAGCGAGGGGACTTGTCGCTCAGTGACAGCAAGGCGATAGGCGGGGGAGACAGTTTCTATTTCTGACACTCGAGCCAAGTCTTGGCGACAGTCTAGCGAAATTTTGGCACTGCATTTTTCTTGTTTTCAATCTCTAACCCTAACTTAACTCATCTATACAAAATTGCATCCAAGTCCTTGACTTTGTACAAGTGTTCAATTAAGACTATTTTGTTCACAAACATGTCAATTACAACATTGGACCTAACAATCTCCCCATTTGACATTTTGTGACAAAACCATACAAATAAAGTCTAGGAAATAAAATAAACTCCCCAAACTATACTACCCAAGTTATTCAAGTTCTTCTACTTCTTGTGTTTCTTAGTAAACCTATTTCCTGAAATAGACAGCTCAACTATCCAGTGTAAAATGTATGTGAAATAAGAAATCAAAAACTCATGAACACAAATAAACATGCTAATTTGAGACATGACTTTAATGTCAATCAAAACACCAACCGAAACATTAACATCACAAAACATCAAAACTCAAACAGCTATGCATATGATAAACAATGCAGATGCAATGCACATTCTCCCCCTTACTGCAAGTTCTCAATGTTTTTATACAGCAGGCAAAATGTATCTATGTCTCTCCCCAACAACTCCTCAGACATAAAATGCAGATGTAAATCAAATCTCAATTTCATTAATTCTCTCTCCCCCATTTTATCACAAATAACTAAGGGTGCAATTTCAAATTCAATCTTAAACATAAATATATAACAGTCCAAAAAGCAGTTGATAACAAGCACAATCATAATTAACAAGTAGTAAATCTCCCCACATACTCAATTTAAATTAGAATGAAGTGACCCATGTGTATAAAGTGTCACCTATCATTTGTAAGCGGGACTCCAAACCTTAATTTTGTGAGAAATGACATGCTAAACATCACTTCCAATAAGTGTATTCCTCTACTTATGAAAGTCAAACCATTTAAAGCACATTATGACCTCTAAATAAAAGCTCATTTTGTATTTGATATTTTCATATCTTTCAATATTGTAAGTTCATTATTATTTTTCACATCTTAAGTGCATATTCTTCTTCATTAAACTACTAAAATGACACATGTAGCGAGCTTTAAGCCAATTAACCAAAGTCAGTTGACCACAGATACCAGGTTATGAGAAACCATGCAGGCTTAATTACTCGAGTCAAATAGGCTCCAAAGAAGAACATAAGATATTGAGCATTTTATTACCGGGGATAAACTTGAGTTTAGAACTAATACATATGGTCAATTCAAGTTCAAAGTCACCTTACTAACATGTGATTGCCATTCCAAATCTCATACACGCGATAAAGCCCTACTAACAATATCATAATGTGTGCAGTGCACATGGTACATGAAGACACATATACTAAATACTCCATAATAACCTAAGCAAGTAATGAAAATTATGCTACAACTTATCAATTATGTCCATACATGATGACAACATGCAAGCTTGAGAAAGTCATATATTATGTTGTAAAAAAGTTACCATTCCCATTTTTTTGTTTTTCAATTTTTCAAAAAAATTTTTTTTTTTGCTTTTATATTAAAGCATGAATGCACCAAGCACAAAAAATATCAAACACACAGAAAAAATAAATAAAACTAAATGCATGAGCTTTCTGCATAGAAAACAAATAAATATGGTGCATACATAAATCAATATCTCATGATGATAAAGCACGAGCATCCACCAAACACTCCTAATCAGTTATGTATGCAAATGCTCTTACCTTTGAGAACACCGTGATCTGTTTCATAATTTTTCAAATCATTTTTCTTCACCCAAACTTGCCTAGTGACAGGAATATTTCCGGTCATCTGTGTCATTAACGTGGCCAATTAAGCAACCACTCAGAATTCGTCCCAGGCATCTGTATTTATAGTTGGGGATGCTTAGGTATTGTGGGCCGTGTAAAACTCTTCAAAATTGCGAATTAGGTCTGGTCGCATAAATATGTCGCTCGAGAGAGGGAACTTGTCTCTCAAGCGAGGGAGCTGTCGCTCGAGGGAGGGCATGACGATGGGCGGGCAAGACAGTTTCTGTTTCTGACGCTCGAGCCAAGTCTTGGCGACAGTCTAGCGAAATTTCGGCGTCGCGTTTTTCTTGTTTTCAACCTCTAACCCTAACTTAACTCATCTATACAAAATTGCATCCAAGTCCTTACTTTTTACAAGTGTTCAATTAATACTCTTTTGTTCACAAATATGTCAATTACAACATTGGACCTAACACGATATAATCAAATCGAATAATGTATACCAAATTTGTAGCGCCCCGAGTTCTGTTAACCCGGATTGCCACGTCATCGTCTTTTGCCCTAATTTTGTCAATCAATTTTGCGAAAATAATCTAATTTTTAAAATCACATGTGCAATTGAAAATTACGTCGGCAATTAAAACTCATATGATATTTAAAATTTAAATATCATATTTTAGAAATAGCGGAAAACGACAAAATGTTATAAATATTCGAATACAAAAACTTCAAAAAGATAATAATTTCGATAGTCAAATTCTTTTATGCCACCACTGCCGGATCAATCCCGATCGCCTCCGAAGTCTGCAAATATTGTTAAAATAGCAGAATGAGTATTTCGAAGAAATACTCAGTAGACTCATCGCCGATAATTAATTTACAGAATAATTGAATACACACTTATGCAATATACAACGTGATATCATCTTTGGTTCATTTTCTTGAAAATCATAGGCTCTTTAAAATACAGGCTATGGGTAGTCCTTTCTTTCTTGTGCGGATGAAGCACATAAATTATGCATAACATTCTCTTCTTATCTCATAAGAGATTTTTTCTTTCTTTCTCATGCAATTAAGCATATAAGTTATGGCAAGTATAACAATATCATATATCTCACATGACACATTTTCATCCTATGCATAAAACATATAAATCACGTAATTCACAAAAAGCATGCAATTATAATTTAAACTAATTAATGGTGGCGAGTCTACCTCAAAATCTCGAGTTTCGTGAAAATGGTGCGAGAAGTAACTTCAATCTCCTAATTATCCGTACGTTTTGTCTAGCCAATAGAAAATAAGTTTGAATCAGTATTTCGAAACTTTAAAGTTTTAAAGTGTTGAAATTAAGGTCAAGGGCTTAATTGAAAATTATTGGAATTGAAATAAATGACTTAAAATGATAAAGTAAAGTTTAGGGGCTAAATTGGAAATTTATTAAATCTGAAAATAAAACTTTAAGGGTTAAAATAATAACTTTCATAAGTTTAGGGACTAAATTGTAATTATAATAAAGTTGGAATTAAAAGTTAAAAACTGAAATAATAACTTTTAATAGTTTAAGGACTAATCTGTAAATATATTAAAGCTGAAAATAAAATTTAAAGACTGAAATAATAATTTCTATACATTAGGGACTCAATTGTAAATATAATAAAGCTGAAATAAAACTTAAAAGCTGAATTAAATAACTTATATAAGTTTAAGGACTAAACTGTAAATAAAATAAAGCTGGAAATAAAGTTAAATGCTGAAATAAATAACTTATTTAAACTAGGGACTAAATTAAATAACTTTAAAGTTAGAAATAAGAAATGTAAAGGCTGAAATTGAAACACTTAAACTTAAGGGCTAAAATAAAAACAATTTAGGGACTGAAATAAAACAACTTAAAACTTGGGGCTAAAACATAACTTTTAGAAATCAAAATCAAAATCAAATTAAAACAAAATAAAATAAATCTCATTTCTCTCTCTCTCTCTCTCTCTCTCTCTCATTACAGAGAGAGAGAGCGAGCGACGGGGAAGGGCTCTGCCCCTTCCCTCCGGTCCGACTGTCTCCGGCGAAAGGGCCAGCGCCACCATCTTGTGGTGGCGCCCACACGTAGGTAAGGGATTGGGTATTCTCTTTTGGGGCTTTTGGGTGTTCGGTTTTCTTGACTGGCGAGTGAAATGGTGTCGATTGTGGCGATTTGATGGTGGCTGTTGGTTCTGTTTGGAGTTGGTTTGGGGTGCTCTTGGGCATTGATTTTTGGGTTGAATCGAGTCTGTGATGGTGGATTTGGTTTTCGATTTATTTTTTTTGGGTGTTGGTGGCGATGTTGGTCTCGGATTTGGGCGTGTTCTCGGTTGGCTGGGGTCGATTTTGCATTCGGTTGTGGAGGTTCTATGGGGAGGGGATGGTGGTGTTGAGCAGCTGGTGATTCGATGTTTGCAGCTGGGTTTAGCTTCTAATGGTTGGTGTTGGGCACTGAGTTGGTTTGAGGTGGTGCTGTTCGAGAATGGGTGGCTAGCTAGTGTCAAAAATGGTGACTGAAATGTGGAATCGAATGGCTAATGGTTAAACTGGAGGGCTGTAGTGTTGATGGTGAAGGTGGTTGGAGGCTACGGTTCTGGACAGTGGAGGTTGGTCTCGTGAGTGAAGTGTTGTGGTGTTTGTGCTGTAGAATTTGTGGAATCAACAAGTTGTTGATGCTAGAAATTGTCATTCTAGCATCATCAAGAGTTTCTAGATTTAGAGGGATTAATGTTGATGCTAAAAATTGATTTTAGCATCCACACAAGTCTCCAGTGAGCTGAAACCGAGAGGAAAATGAAGGAGATGAAATATCCTTACCCAGGGGCTGTTTGGCTTGTGTGAGTGAAGAGTGTGAGTGGAGTGGAGTGGGGTATGAATAGTGGTAAATTTGGGGCACAAAACCCTAGGCGGGTAATTGGGCCAATTAGCTGGGTTTAGGGTTTTCGAATTGGGCTAAAATAAATAAATTCAGGTTTGGACTCAATTGATTGGACTTAAATGAATTGGGCTAAAAGAATTAAAACTAAAATCGAGCTTATGAAATTGGACCATAAATATTGGATTATAATAAGTGGGCTTGAAATTAATAAAAATTGGATTTAAATAAAATAAATCAAAATTGATAATAAAATTATTATTTGGGATTGGATTCAATCGAATAGATTTGAATTCGTTTTTATAACGGCTAGACGAACGCGTTTCTCTAGAAAATTAGGTTTACGTTTTAGCGACACGTTTTTCGAGAAAATTAATTTATATAATTTAAAAGTACGCGCTCGCTACAACATTGTTGTGCTAACTTGATATAAATAGAGAGAAAAGAACATATAATTGGAAGAGTCAATAGAACTTGTGTGTATTTATTGAGAATCAATACACCATATTTATATTTTATAATTAGAGCTGGGCACATTGGTCATTTATAAATAATAATTTATTTACAACAATATTAAGCCCATATTTGATACTTATATTCTAAAACTCATTTTCAATTACACATTTTTTAATAAAATAATTTTTCACGTGAACTCATAATTGGTTTTCTATTTTTCAACCTTGTATTCTCAAAAAAAAAAAAAAAAAAATACTTTCCACAAAATCTATTCTTAAAAAAAATCTCCACCAAACATGTGTTATATTTGCAAGTATTTTAAACTCATTATTTGACATTCCTTAATAGTTTTAAAAATCATTTCATCAAATAAAACAACTTAGTTTCTGTTTGGTGATCCCCATTTTTAAATTTTTTTTTTTTTTTTCAAATTCATTTTCAACTACATAATTATTAAGATCAACAATATTTATCAATTTTTTGACTATATAATTTATCAACTTTTATCAAAATTTATTAACAATATATTTTTATCTAAATCAAAGTGGGACTTAAAATGGGTTCATTATTCGATATTTGTTAATTATTTTAAGGAAAAAATACACCACTACAAATGTTTCAAAATACAAATTTAGGCCCTGTTTGGTATTGATTGAAATCAGATTTTAATCTAAGTCAAAGTCAAACAATCAATAATATTTAACATATTTCATTGATCCCATAACTTTTCAACTATACATTCCATCAACTTTGATTAAAATCTACTAAAAATCTAATTTTAATCTACGTCAAACAAGGGCTAAAAATAAAAAAACAAGTCACGATCATAATACTACTTAATTTATGATCACGATCACATACTAATTACAAATCAAACAAAGTAAAAGTCACACATACATAATTTATTGATCACAATTACATATTTAGTTGTAAATCACACATTTTCATATGTCACAATTTATTTATTTGTCAAAAAAAAATATCAAATTAACTTGTCCCACCCCACCCCATGCCACCACACCAACCTTCCCCACCGCTGACACCACCACAAATCTATATCCCACCATCGCCTTTATCTCGAATCCACAATCATCACCTCAAATTCCCCTCCACATCAAACACACCACCACCTCTACCTCAAATCCATCATGACCGGCACAGTCAACAGACCATCACAAACTAAAATCCACAACCACGACCAAAATGGTCATACTCCTCACTTCGCCACATATCTAAACTAATCAAACAAAGGACATTTAATTAGATTCTGCAATGACTTCAGTGGTAGAACAAGGTTAAAAACAAAAGCACAATAAAAGAACATAATTGTATTTATGAGAAATACAAATGAATAAGACTCTTCTTGTAATTGCAAAATTGCAAAACTCTCTGATTAATGATCTGAATATTTGAAGATGAAGTGCCACATGACTTGAATTCTAGGTTTCGAGATTTGTTGAGAATTTAATTTGTCGAAAACTTGACTTCTTGATACTTGAATTTCGGAGCTTGGATTTGTACTTCGAAACTAAGGCTTGATCTTGATCTAATTCGAAGAAAATTTTTATCTTCTTAGGTTTGTTTGATTTGAAAAAGATTTTAATCTTCTTCGTGTTCGTCGGACTTGGGGTTGAGAGGATTTCTTCTCTTCCTTCAGTTTTGAGATTTCTTCGGCACTTCATGATTTTTCTTCTTCACGTTTGCCTCCCATTGTTTATGGACATTGGTCCTATTTATAGGGGAAATTCGTGACCAGTTTTGGTAACCACTCAATTAATTCAAATATAATTGATATAATTAAATAATTGTGAATTTTGAAAGAGTAGGACAAACCTTTAAAATTTTATGAGCCTTAGTAGGCTGTTTAGTAAATTTAATTGGGCTAGTTATTTAAATTGACCCAACTCATTATTTGTTATTTTATTTTATTTATTTAGTTATTTTTTTATGTCTACAAATGTCCCCTCGAGATTTATTTATTTATTATAAAATAAATTAATTAATAAATCTTGATTTTCGATTTCTTTTTATTTAACATAACCGTTATTCGATTATTTATTTATTTTACACAATTTCTAACTTGATTTTATTTATTTATTTTTTTAACATACTTTTTATGTTTTATGATAAGTTGGATTTAAGTGAACCCCCATACCTACCTATTTATATGAACAAATTATTAGATTTAGAGACAAATATATCAAACAAAGATATGAATTTTTTTTCTCTTTCCCTTTCTCTTTCTTTCTTCTATTTTTCTATCAGTTTTTCACCTTTTTTTAATGAATAGTGTGCGACACTGTAAACGTGAACAGTGCCGTACACAGTTCACGTGAACAGTAACTTTTTTAAAGTATGGTTGTTATAAGATTGGGTCTAACATTTTTCTTTTTTTATTTTTATTTTTATTTTCTGGGATTCAACTTTTGGAACAAGTCAAAGATTTTGAAATTTGAGATTTTCTTGATGTAGAGTAAAATTTTTCACGGCGATTATTTTACCGGTTCAGAAAATATTTGTTCATGAACAAACTCAAGACCAAGGGCTGCCACATTTCTCCATCCGAGACACTTTGTGTTTGGGACAAAGGATTGACTCCTTCGACCGTTCAAGGCACTGTGATTGGGACCAAGGACCGACTCCTTCGACCGTCCAGGGCACTTTGTGTTTGGGACCAAGGACCGGTTCCTTCGACCGTCCAGGGCACTTTGTGTTTTGGACCAGGGGCCGGCTTCTTCGACCGTCCAAGATACTTTATGTTTGGGATCAAGGACCAACTCCTTCGACATCTGAGGTACTTTGTTTTGGAGGCCGTTTACATATCAGAGAGGCTCATGATTTAGACAATAAATGAATCTAAAAGATTTATTGCCCATTAATTTATTTTTTTTGCTAACTTTCTTCCTCCCCATTTTTTTAAGGAATGGTTGAGACAAACTCTAATGATAGAGTGTATTCTGATATATATGAAATCGTCGAGCTTAAAAGTCAAGGCAAAATTTATCTTCATTTCAAAGATACTGATGTGAAGTACCATGCCCAACCTAGCGTACGAGATGAGCTTAAACTTAGCATCCATAAGCCAACTACATATCGTTCTCCTGAGCTCTTGGAGCCTTTGTCGGAGTTGCACGTGCCCATTATTAATGAATATCACGAGAATTTAGAAGCTGTCTGTCCAGCCGATCTAGCAGTATTCCATTTTTGTGTCTTTCTTCTCATCATTCCCAAAGCATGTAGTGCATCCCAAAGGCCGTAATTTGTGAGAGGATTGATAACAAAGAAATACAATGGGGAATCGCGCTTGTCAGTCGTTGAGAAATTTCTTTTCTTCCAAAGTTTTGGGAGTGATCTTCATGGGTCCAGAAATTGTTGCTCAAGTGGAATCTCTACCATTTAGCTTCT